>OZ025291.1:3911937-5215916 GCA_964019185.1 Maratus speculifer
TCCATCAGAATTATGCTTTTACTATTTTCGAGTGAAGTGACCAAAGAAACTCATACAAATATCGACGTTTTTTATAGGTAGGCACTCCAAAAAATCGTTAAGTTTGAGTATATTTGTGTGTTCAGGAAGAAAACATTTTGAAGCCGCCGAATTGTACCTGGGATCACAGGGTGGCAGTCAGGCAGTATTGCCAGATTGTGGACTTTTTTAATTCAGATTTTTTGTCTGTCATCACTTTTTTAAAATAGTATTATTCGACTTATTTTTTCAGAATTTTTAATCCATTTTTAAATAGGCCGAATATTTCTATTTAAAAAAATGGTTATAATTGACAATCTGAGGACTTTTTTGTCCCCAATCTGACAACAGTGCAGTGAGGCGCTTTTGAAAACAAAGGGCTCAGAGGAGGGGGCGGACTTGTCCTGAAATTTCAAGACCTGGATTTTCATTGATACCAGTATTTTATTATAGAAAATATCTTCTTAAATAGAACGAAATTTCGTACGTCTAATTTAGTTTTACTTATTATTATTTAAATAAAAATATACTGTTATTCGTCTTTAAAAATTCCCCGAACCGTACGACTTCTGCCAGAAGTCTCAACGCTCTCAGGGCTCTATTTTTATATGATATATTTATATAATAATTTAAATTGATATATTTATAATTTATATTGATATATTTATAATTTATATTGATATATTTATATATAATTTGATCAATGGCAACTAATTTCAAAATTTCCACGTAGTATTTCATTCAAATTGCGCATAGTAACAAAATACACTGGTTAATTATTATTTAGATAGTACTAATCTCATTAAATTAGTATTTTATTTATAAACTATTAATCAGTACGTGAATCAATATATGAGTTTTTAAATTTAGTACTTGGACAAACTCGCTTTTTTGAAATTACCGTGTTTAGCTTCCTCAGTCCTCCGACAAATATTAGGAGGAACCATAAAAACCAATGTTTTGAAATAATAGCTAAATATACTCCAAAATCCCATTTAAAAATTTTTTTTTCTCTTTTGTTAATAATTAAAAATATTTTGAACTCCCCTTTCAATTATTAAAGCTATTTGAGAAACATATAAAAAAATATGTATAAAGGTAAAAATAGTTTTAAAAACAAAACAAAATAATTTATTATACAAGTAATTTATTTAATTAATAATAAAAGTAATAAAAATCTTTAAATTGGCAAAGAATATGAAATATTTCTTTTAATTAAAACCACCTTAATATGAAAAGTCAACTTCCAGCACCCGCATATGAACTAAGAACCTCCTACTTACTAGATAATTGCTTTACCTTTAAGCTATGATGCCTACACGAAAAATGTTGAAATTAAGGTTCAGGTTTTAGAATTTATATCTCAAAAACTAACGGATGAAGTTGAAGAAATTAATTTAATTAAAATAATAGCCTTGTTCAAAATTTCAGGATTTGCCATGTGACACGATGTCCTCAGCTGTAAGTACACAAAATTTAAGTACCTGACTTATAGAATTTTTGTGTACAGATTCTGTGACGAACAGACAGACACTGAAGCGAGACTCATAGAGTTTCGTCGGATGAACGAAACCCTAAAAAGTTTGAAAATATCCTTTGTACTGACCATTGTCGGAACGACATTGCAATTTTCACTTCTCACATCGGAAAAGATTTATTTCTGTGATCTTGAGAACTCTTAGGTTTCATAAACGCTTGGTTTAAAACTAAAAATCTTAAGCAGATACATTTTGTAAATAAAATAGTGAAAACTCTATTGTCCTGCGCAGTACATTTATGGTTCGGTTCCAGAATACTTCCATCTATTGACCGAGAGAGAAATATAGAAATTTTATGCTTCTCTTATGTTAGTTATAAACAGGATTCTCACTAGCTTTTGAGCAACATTAGTGATTTGGCGAATCAGAAATAAAAACCAATAGCTAAATTAAAAGAAATGTTAGCAAAATAGATTTGGTGTGAAACACTGAAAAATCTACCTTTAACCTCTTATTATTTCCTTTTATTTTTCAACGTGTTCTAAAATACCATAAATCTCTCATTGCTTAGAAAATAGAAATTCTACTATATGCTACAAAAAAATATTAAAAATAAGTGCAATCTAATGCCTCTTAAATGTCTAAACGTTCCAAACATTCTTTTAGGGATAAATTTCTGTGTGGTTTTGACTATAACCGATAGAAAAAATTGATTTCTGACCAATGATACTTTTCAGTACGGTAAATGGCAAATCCAAAGCCGCATTTCAGTAAAGCATTTCTTGTTTTGGAAATTGATGCGAGTCATTTTGGTTGTAATTTTACCGGTGCATAGATAGTTATAAACTGGCAACAGAAGAATATTTATCGTATAATCCTTTCTGTACCTTTGGCTGTTGCTAAATTGAATTTGTGTTCAAAATTAAATCTCTATAAATAATAATGTAATTGGCAAGGTGCGATTCAAGATTAAAAATGACATCAATTGTACCATAACGTGGATAAAAATATCAACTGTAACCACACGGAAAAAAAGAGCAGAAATTGAGTACGGGCAATTTGGCGAGTCTGATACTTTATTTACTCGCCAAATGAAGCATTTTGTCGTTATTTGGCACAACGGGAGCCAGAACCCTGGTTATAAATAAGACTTTTATAAACTGTTGCATTATTAATTTAGAAAGTTGAGGAAAATTTTTGTAGTTTTTTACGTACAGATCGATATGTGACTTTGCAATAAAACTTTACATGGACCTTGAATGGGAAGAAATTTAGTTCAAGAGATCCACTCTATTCTACGCATCATTATGTAAGAGGATATTATTATGAATAAGTGTACTTGAAAAGAGAGTTGGATTATGAACTAGTTTGACCACAACCAACTCCTAAAAATATAAAACTTACTATAAAATTACTTTATAACTTTCAGTGAAAGTATTTCATCCACAACTTCTTTTGTTTTTCGAAATGACTAATAACTCAAATTCCTCAACAACTTTCATTACTTGAATGCGAAAAAATACTTCTGAGAGAATCACGGTTTTCCATTGTTATCTTTTCCATATATTCGAGTGACCAAGGAAAATATCGACTTTTTGTAGTTTCGGTAAGCCGAGATTTCTTGGACTTCGAGTACTTGAGAGGATTTGCGTGTTGCCGGAGAAAAAGTATTGAAGAGCCGTCGACATGATGGAGTTGTCAAGTAATGGAAAGAAAGTCTAGAAAACGAAATAAATGAAAATTATAGATTGTTTTCGGTGCTGATAAGTAGAAATGTGAATGTTTCTCCTTGAAATGATGTGTAGGGTCTTCTGCTGCATTTCGTGTTATAACTTTGAACAGATCCAATTTGTCTCTGATATAGATTAGTGTTGTTTAGTTTTTGGTGTAAATCGCCCTATAAATGGCACTGCTATGCTGCATTTTTCACGATTTCGCAAGAAATGTATCTCAAGAACTAATGCATGGATTTTCATCAAACTTAAGATTCAGTTAATACCTTATAAAAAATTTATCCTAATTAGTTTTGGATGTACATCACCAAATGTGTGGTGTTGTTAAGCAAATTTTTTAAAAGATTTTGTAATAGCTCTATCTCAAAAATTAATGCGCGGATTTTCATCAAATTTCAGATTCAGTTATAATTGACATAAGTTGTTGCTGACTAGATTTTAGTTTAAACCACCTAACCGATGGTGCTGCTATGGTGCACTTTTAGGACTTATCAACATGCGTAAGATAGAAGAAAGTTTTCAGATTGCTACATCTGACTAGTTTGCGTATAGATCGATATGTGATTTTGTGACAAAACTTTAAATGGATTAAAATGGGGAAGAATTTAGCTCAATGAGAATCGTTCTATTCTACGCATCATTACGTAACAGGATATTGTTATGAATAAGTATTTTTGAAAAGAGAATTGGATTATTAAATTATTTGACAACAATCAACTCCTAAAAATAAAAAAATTATCATAAAATTGCTTTATAACTTTCTGCAAAAGTATTTCATCCACAACTTCTTTTGTTTTTCGAAATGACTAATAACTCAAATTCCTCAACAACTTTTATTACTTGAACACGAAAAAATATTTCTGAGGGAATCATGGTTTTTCAGTGTTATCTTTTCCATACATTCGAGTGACCAACGAAAATATCGACTTTTTGTAGTTTCGACAAGCCGAGAATTCTTGGACTTCAAGTGCTTGAGAGGATTTGTGTGTTGCCGGAGAAAAAAAGTATTGAAGAGCCGTCGACCTGACGGAGTTGTCAAATAATGGAAAGAAATTCTAGAAAACGAAATAAATGAAAAATATAGTTTGTTTTCGGTGTTGATAAGTGGAAGTTTGAGTGTTTTTTTTTTTTAGAAATGATTTGTAGGGTCTTCTGTTGCTTTTCATGTCATAACTTTGAACAAATTCAATTTGTCTCTGATATAGATTAGTGTTGTTTAGTTTTTGGTGTAAATCGCCCTACAGATGGCACTGCTATGCTGCATTTTTCACGATTTCGCAAGAAATGTATCTCAAGAATTAATGCAAAGATTTTTTTTAAATCAAAATTCAGATTTAGTTAGTACCTTATAAACAATTGATCCTAATTAGTTTTAGTGTACAACATCCAATATGTGGCACTGTTAAGCAGATTTTTAAAAAAAGTTTTGCAATAGCCCTATCTCAAAAACTAATGCACGGATTTTCATCAAACTTCAGATTCAGTAATAAGTTGACATAAGTTGTTATTAGATTTTGATTTAAACCACTTAAACGATGGCGAGGCTAATGCTACAATTTTCAGGAAGTATCAACATGCATGAGATAGAAGAAAGTTTTGGCCACATCTGACTAGTTTACGCATAGATCGATATGTGACTTTGCAAAAAAACTTTACATGGATTTTGAATGGGGAGGGTTTCAGCTCAATGAGACCCACTCTATTCTATGCATCATTATGTAACATGATATTGTAGAATAAGAGTATTTAAAATAAGAATAGAATGTAGAATAAGAGTATTTGAAAAGAGAGTTGGACTGCGAACTATTTTGACCACAATCAACTCCTAAAAATATAAAACTTATCATGACTTTATAATTTTCAGTAAAAATATTTCATCCACAACTTCTTTTGTTTTTCGAAATGACTAATAACTCAAATTCCTCAACAACTTCCATTACTTGAACTGGAAAAAATAATTCTAAAGGAATCACGGTTTTTCACTGTTATCTTTTCCATATAATTGAGTGACCAAAGAAAATATCGACTTTTTGTAGTTTTGATAAGCCGAGAATTCTTGGATTTTGAGTGTTTGAGAGGATTTGTGTGTTGCCAAAGAAAAAAAGTATTGAAGAACCGTCGACCTGATGGGGTTGTCAAACAATGGAAAGAAGTTCTAGAAAACGAATAAATGAAAAATATAGATTGTTTTTGGTGTTAACACGTGGAAGTTTGAGTGTTTCTTTTAGAAATGATGTATAGGGTTTTCTGTTGTTTTTCATGTCGTAAATTAAATATATTAAATTAAAGACTGTGCAAATGTAACGTTATCAACTTTCTAGTAATTTTGGTCTCCCTCCCCCCTTCCGATATCATTACGTTTTTCCTCGTACCCCCACCCGCGGTAATGATATTGTTATTAAAGTATAGAAATTTGTTATTTTGATAATTTATAAACATATACTTGACAATTGCACCATAAAATTTAACAACTAAGAATGTATTTATTAAAAATACAAAACATTGCTCAATGGTGCACAAAACAAGAACTTTAATATGAACTTGTACAATTAAAATGAAATAAAATATCAACGTTTCGCGCCGTCTTCAGGAAAATATGATAATGAAATGACTAAAAGTTTGCTTCCTGATCGAGAGATAATATTTCTAATAAAATGAAATCGAAATGAATTAAAAGTTTAAAAATGTTGCCACTTACACGTGAGTAAAAATTAAAATATTGCAAAGAGATATAAAATTGTAGGATAAATTATCATTACAAGGTTTATTTTCTTGTGCAATGATATCGACAGATTCTCTTATTTTACCTAGAACAAGGTTATTGCACGGAACTATGATTTTAGCCTTTCAAAGTTAATACGGCAACCCTTGTTCCTTGTTCGCCAAGTTGGCTTGCAACTTGTAATGATAATTTATTTTTACTCACGTGTAAGTGGCAACATTTTTTAACTTTTAAATCAATTCGATTTTATTTTATTAGAAATATTATCTCTTGATCAAGAAGCAAACTTTTAGTCATTTCATTATCATATTTTCCTGAAGACGGCCAAAGAAGACGGCGCGAAACGTTTATATTTTATTTCATTTTAATTGTACAAGTTCATTTTAAAGTTCTTGTTTTGTGCACCATTGAGCAATGTTTTGTATTTTTAATAAATACATTCTTAGTAGTTTGATAATTTAGTTCCTTTGTTTGGAGTAATATACAAAACTGGTTAATTTTTTTTCGCATACTTTATTGATTAAAATGAAGAAAAGTCAATAAAATATCGCGTTATTCAAATAACACATAAAAGAAATAGTCACTATTTAAAAGTAATTTATAATAGCATTTTGTTACATAATGCATTCAACAGTCATAAGTCTTGTTGTCCCCGAATGGAGAAAGGGTGAATGCAGATAGAAAATTTTTATCAACAAAACAAGCGGATAACATTATTTCTCTGTTATATATGAGTAAACACAAGCTTCATTTCAAATATACTTCACACATGGCTTCTTGAACTGTGATTATATATACTTACACATCTGAAGATGAATAGGAATGTCAAACGTTGGGGTATCCCATATTTTAGAATTAGATAATTTTATAATAATTTAGTGACTTTAATAATAACTTTGTATTCTCGTAAAAATATAGACTAAAAAATATAATATACTATTTTGAACCCAAAGATTATGTTGCAAATAAAAAGAGACAATTTTCGATTGGATCAAAAATAATATCGATATCAAAAGGCAACTACCCCCTCCCCGTAAAGATATCGTACATATCACGTGACTGACCCTCCTCTACTCTAAAATGATAACATTATATATGCACAGCCCATTACATAACAGGTTAGTTTTTGGAAAAATGTATAATGATATAATGGAGAATAAATGCCCTTTAAGCAATATTTAATTTCAAACATACAATGCCTCTCTAATCGTCCACATAAAATGACAATAATTAACTCATGTATAGGCTATTTTATGTTAATAATGGGGCAGCTTTCCTGAATATTACTGTGATTTAGCAATGTTTTTATAGTCTCAAACTTCGATAATTATGACAATGTGAAAATTGAGGTGGTTTTGTTATTCTAAAAATATATTTTATGTTTTAACTACTTACAAGTCAATAGGTTAAAATGTTAAAATTCAGAAAAAATATAAGCAAATGTTCATACCTTGCTTAAAAGGTGCATAAAGCATAATATAAAATCATTTAAAAATAGTGATGCAGATTTTGCAAATAGTTAGTATTTGTACTAAAAAAATTTAAATAATCCTATTAAATCTGTTCATAAGCTAATATTAGTTTTTGTTGCATTAAAATGTCTCAATTTGTTGATTTTATGCAAGTTCATTGCATAAAATCAACAAGCTGAGACATTTTAATTCAAGAAAAACTAATATAAGCTTATGAAAAAAATTTAATAGGATTATTTACATTATATTTTTGTACAACTACTAACTATTTACAAAATCCGTTACACTACATTAAAGTTCATTTAAATTCAAAAAGTTTTCAACGAAACTTACTCGGTCTTCATCAGTGAAAAACTAATCTTACTATTAATCTTACAGTGAAAAAAAAAGAATGTCTAAGTTAACCCTTTATCTACCGACCGTAATGGGTTAGGACGAAGGTAATGGTACTCATAAGTACCATTGTGAAAAATTTAATAAAAAACATATTTAATCAGTATATTAATAAAAGTTCTTTTTCTTGCTACACAATATACTTTACTAGATCTAATTTAGATAGAATAGAAAAAACAGTCGAAGTTAAATACTTTAAAAAAGAGATAATTTTCTTAATCATTTTCATAGCTATATCTTTTTTTCTTTGAACGAAAGTTAGATAAAATATTTTTGACAGTAAAAGCCTTTTCATTTACAGAGAGAATCATAATACATTTAAATACATTGCTTTTATAAGAATTGTAATATTTCCATAAGAATATTTTTGGTTGATTAATTTGATTATTTTTGTAAATATTTTACAAAAAAAAAAAAAAAAAAAAAAAAAAAAAAAATACAAATGCCGATATATTTAATCAGTTTTAATGAAAAAACACTTCTAAACTTCACATTATTATTATTTAAAAATTTCAGTATATCTTCAAATATTAAAGAAGACAATTATTGATGTGAAGCCATTTTTATTTGCGCTTTCCAACGAAGTTGAAAATTGCTTATGCATTCGGTTTGTCTGTCCGTCTTTCGGCGCTCTAACTCTCGTAAATATATTCCGATTGCCATGAAATTTTTGTACGTTAATGACGTTTACCCGAGCACAAACCCTATTATAAATGAAGGTTCTGCCATCATAAGTTTATTTACAGGGACAGTCAAAAGTTTTCCATTACATTACGACTTATGGGGAAAAATCGTTTGAAATGAATTTTAAAGATGTTACACCCTGTCAAACATCTTCAAATTTATATGCATCACCAAAGGGCACTAAAATATGCATTTTGTAAAGTATGCAGCGAAAAGAATAGTTATTATTCATCTACAAGGCCATACAAAAAGAAGTTCAATACAAAATAATAAAAGGGGGATTGTTTGCGACATATTTTTATTATTGTAAATGATTTCATATATAATCAAAGCTAAGGATTAATATGAGTTATTTTATGCATAAACTAGTGCATAGCATTTACAGGGACACACAAAAGATTAGAAATAGTATATTCTATCCGAAGTACAGTATATTATGGAAGATGGTTGTTTGATGGATGAAATGTCTTTTTAAATATGATATACGCTTTTAAGTTTCACTTGATGTGTGCATATTATATGGTTTATATAAATGCTAATTGTTACACCATTTAGATATACAGGGTTACACAAAAGATCTCGGAAAGGTTACTGAATATGAGCGTAATTTACTTAAAGGTGGTTTTTAAATATGTTATGCCTTTTTACGATGAACTGCATTTAGTTTACTAAGAAATATTTGTAGAATATAGATAAAATTATATACAGGTCACGCAAAGAACTGGATACATGGTCGTCTTTGGATGATAATTTATAGAAATTTGATTTAAGTAGTTTAAAGAGAATTTATTTTTAAACTAAACTTTAGCAAAATACTTTCGTGTGTTAAAGGTACTATTTATTTTACAGAGCTAAACAAAAGTATTCCAGTATGTTTCCATCTATTAGTATAAATTAATAAGGAAATTTTCAAACAGTTAGACGTTTTCTTGATAAACTAAATTTTATTATTATATAGTCTATATATTAACCGACAGATCAAATACAACGCTTTTCAAAAGTATTGGAATACAAATTTGATATGAACAATAATACGTTATTTCCCTGAATAACGAAGTTTTGTTAAAGATTTTAAGAAGCGTTGGAAGGTGCTTCATAATCTATGCTTAACGCATGATTTTTCTTACTTGTTTGATAAATAATTCGGTAGATAAAGGGTTGATAGATATTTTAGAATATCATTTATGAAGTCTTTAGGCTTGGAGACTACAAGTGATTAGATAAGAAATGTGTTAGCTATATCTCTTGATAACGATTTTGTTTATTTATTTATTTATTTAAAACAAAACAGCATGCTTCGACGGAATTTAAGTTTACGACGGCAAAATTCGTTTGAAAAGGATTTATATTACTAGGATTTTGTTCATATGACATACATAATATTTTTTGGAATTCAGTTTTCATTTTATTTAAAAAAGTTTTGAGATTTAATTATGATTCAGTATTTTAAATTTAAATTAAAAAATTTTTTTCGTTTTTATAAATTCAAAATTTTATTCAGATCTCCGCTATTTCTTTTATTTCGGATTTTCGAAATATTTGGAATTTTGGATCTTATTTAAATAATTTGATTTGAACATTTTAAATTTGATTAAAATGAACAACTTCTTTTTATAACTATTTTAAAATGAAATTTATCGGTGCTTCCATCTGCGTAAGAATTTAATAATTATAATTTAATAATTTGTGTTTATTAATTAAAGGGTGAGTTGTTTTTGAAAGAAATATTACACGAAACCCTCCGTGTAATCTGCGATCAAACTTACCTAGTTGTTTCTTTTTACCAGACTGTAATCAAATTGCTTATTAAGAAAATATCTTTCTGGGATAATTTTTTCATTTAGTAATAAACACTTCTTTCCAATGCTTTTGAAAAATTGCTTGAAAATAACTTTTCGCCTTTATAGGTAATTTTTAAAGAGAATGAAGTGAAATATTTTTACTGGACGCATTAAATTATGAGAAATTTATACTTGAATTTAAATGCTATAAAATCTCATTTAAAACGCAATGATTTTTTTAACGATTAAAGCATAAATATATCTAAATAGTGCATTTTCCCTTTAATGATTAAAGAAATATTGTTGTATCTTGCATTGATTACTGGATGATTTCGAACTTGTGCGATTTATTCAGAGTTCTTTTAAGGGAATGGATTATAGGGAAGGGACTAAAAGATTACAATAGGAGAATTGAAAGATACATCTAAAGTGGGCTTACACATTTGCCGGAAAATAGAAAGAAAATAATAAAAAGCTATTTGGTAAAGTTTTTAAGTGAATATACTTCTTCTTCTTAATTTCCTTTGAGTAATGAAACAGTCAGTCATTAAAAACCATATGAGAAAAGATAGAGAGCAGAATAGTTCTTTAAAATATTTATTAGTTCATTAATTCGGTTTCTCATTTAATTGTATATTTTGCCGCTATACAACTGGGGTCATTAATTTCAAGAAAACGTTGGGGAAATTTTTCATAAAACACTTCTTACTGATACGCTTGAGAAACTCTTGGAAAATATATTTATCCATTAGGCAATTTTTTAGAGGAAAGAAAGAAAATATTTTTATTGCATGCATTCAAAAATACGAATATATTTTTGTACTACAATATTTACCCGTGGATACCTTGAGATATTCAAAGTTTTTCAACGAATGACGTTTAACTTTCATTTATGCTAAATAAATTGCCAAGAAAGTTTTATCCAAATTCTGGCTAAATTAAATTATGTTAGTAAAATCTCTTATTCAACGATAGATTTTTTTAAGTAAACCAAGCTAACAAAGTATTACAAGGATAATTGTAAAAATACTTTTTTTTTTGCGGACATTTTATATGTAAATAAATAAAGAAACAACGTTAAAGAGCACAAATCATATAGAATAATGATGTTAAAAAGCATACAGCTGTTTCGGGACTTCTAAAGTCCCATCATCAGTGCTAAAAATAAGTTAAAAAAGTAAAAGACAAGTCACATCGTTAAATAAAAATAAAACCGTGTATCTCAGCTCGCTGCTAAGGCGAACTGACCATGAAACGTCGCAAAGCAGCAGTAAACGTAAACTGACACGCGCACTCAAAAGGAGACCAATCAGATGTCTCTTCCCACTAGAAGAGTCCAAGTCAAGCAAAAAGGAGGGGGGAGTGATATTACAGGAATGGAAACCAGACTTCAGAAAATCTTTGTGTACTGGACATGTCATTAACTAAATTATTCGAGTTTTTCCACATATGAAAAGCTTCCCAAAAGTCTAAATCATAAATTGATGAACAATATTGTATTAATGAAACTTCGGAAAATTTAAAATTGTGACTATTGGACCAGCAATGGCTAGCGATAGCGGAACGTTTTATTTCACATTTTTTAACGTAAGCACTGTGTTCTCCCAAACGTTTCTTCAAGGCTCGCTTCGTCTGACCGATGTACATTTTATCGCCTTCGCAAGAAATCTTATTAATACCCCAATGTGATAAATCATCTATTGGATCTTTGAGATTAGAGAATTTATTTTATTGAAAGGAGTAAAAGTTATTTTAAAATCAAATTTTGACAAAATTTTAGAAATTTGATGACTGATTTTTGGAAAATATGGAAGAATAATTAACTTAACATTGCGGTCTGTGTTGAAGTTCGAAGGAGTACGTTTTCTTAATTTGTTATGAATGGAATCAATGATTTCGATTGGGAAACCCCAATCAATGGCAAATGGATTTGATATGGTTTAATTCTGCTTTAAGTAAACTATCGGAGGAGCAAATATTTAAAGCCTGGTGTACATAAGTGTTAAAGGCAGCTAATTTCTGATTAGGGGAGTGAAATGAAAGGCGATGGGGGGTAAAGATACAGCGAATGGTTTACGATAGACAGTTGTGTGAAAAAAGTTATTTTCGCGGGAAACCAAAATATCCAGGAAAGATAATTGATTGTTACTTTCAAATTCGTAGGTAAATTGAATATAGTCACCTATTGAGTTCATAACTGTAAGAAGTATTAGTAAGATCAAGTATATCAAAGTAAAGTACAATCCTCCCCCCTTCTTACTTTACATGTATTTAATAAATGTAAACCAGGGGCGCATCGTGCCAGTATTTTTTTTTACCAATAAATAATCGTTTTCTAGCAAGAATTTAACACTAAATAAAGCGATGGGAACTGTTCGAGAAAACTGGACAGAAATAAGTAGGAAACTGCATATCAAGCTTATCGGATGAGGTGCATTCTTACTATAACAAAGTTTTAAAAATATTCAGATCTTGATGTAATAATATGCAGTATAATAACCGAAATCTTTTCTGTGTCTCTGTAAATACTATCTGTGTTCTATTATGCAGGAAGAAACTTATAATAAACTTCAGCAACATATATCAATTTCATAAAATCTAAAATTGAATAATATAATTAAAACGCATCTCAAATGTTATTTTCTCCCATATTATTATGCAATGCAATGGAATATTTTTATGTGGCCCTGTAAATATATAACAAATATTCGTTGCAACACAGATTGTACAGAATGTATTTTATATATTTAAAATTCCAAATGAGTCGGTTGAGTAGTTTTTGTTCTGTTATATGCGGACAGACGAATGGACAAACGGACGAGTTGAATGACGACTATAGGTACAACTTATTTATATAATTACGAACGCACCTAAAATGCATGTGTGTTTGAGCAGATATATTCACCTTTGATAAACGACCATTTTCTACAGAAACTACTTCAATTACCAATTTGGTAACGATTCAGCTTCAAATTTGTTTCACTTAAAGTTTAACAAATTTCTCAGGCTATATTCAGGCTTTTGGTGAAATTTCAAAAGTATTTTTCCAATCTGTAAGCGTAAATTGGATGTAAAAACAAACATAAAATTAACGAGCAGACATATTTTAGAAAATGCCTTCTTGGATATGCCGTCATTTTTTCATTCACTTGAAATTATGTTTTTTGTGACGTTTCAGTTGATGTACTGCTTAACGGTAATACCGATTGAAAAATAAAAATAATTTTGTATTTCGAGAAGAATTATATTTTCTCGACCATAATTTGTTTTCTACACTTTTTGTTTCTTGTTAGACTGCTATCAAACTACATTAACAAGAAAGTCTTGCTGAAATAAAATTTCTCATTTAAAATAAAACACATGTTACGAAAACGTTTGAAAAAATGTTCGAAAAAGAAGTTTTTACTATTATGAAATTTTTGGGGGTAAAAAGAACGCATTAAAAAGAAGAAATTTATTTTTGATATTAATGCTCCAAAGTCTCATTAAAATTTTAATATATTTTTTCAAAGATTAACTTATAAATAAATCTAAATAATGCATTTTCAATGAATCCCTTTAAATGAAAAAAGAATGCAAATGCTTTATGGATTGGTTATTGAAGTGGAAAATTCTTTTTTAGATGCATTAAAAAAGGAGAAATTTATTATTGATATTAATGTTCTAAAGTCTAATTCAAAAATTAAAAGAGAAAATCAACTATTAACTTTTAAATAAACCTAAATAATGCATTTTTCAATGAATACCTTCTTATGAATTAAGAATATAAATTCATTGTGGATTGATTACTGAGTGAAAAGTTTTTTGTAGACGCATTAAAAATGGCGAAATTAATTTTTTATATTTATGCTCTAAGTCTCATTTGCATTTAAAAAAATTTTCAACGATTAACTCATAAACAAATCTTAATTATGCAATTTTCAAATAATCCCTTTTAATGAATAAAGGATACGCATGCATTATGGATTGGTTATTGAAAAATTTTAAATTTATCGTAAACATTTATTGTATTTTTATTACATTTTTGTTTTTATTTAAGATAAATTTAGCTAATACTATTATTAATTAAAATACAGTTATTACAGTATTCCTACGCTTCAAGGATTTTTTACCAAGATTTTCATAAATTAACGTTTGCTTTATTAAATGAAAAAAAAATCTACGTACCGTCATAGGGATCTGTATTTTGCGAACTTTCTGGTGAAAAAAAAAAAAAAAAAACACTAAAATCCTATATTTATTCTTGCGTTTGAACCCTGTATTCTGAATAAATTTTATAAAGCTAATGATATTATTAATAAATTTATTATTATTGTAATCATTATTACGAGGTTGAACCCGTCAAATTTCGACGAAAGTAAAGAAGAAACTGTTTCATCGATTTATAATAAACCTACAAAATAAGCTAACAGTAAAAAATGCATCTTACAATGGTCAGTCTAACTCTCAAACAAATATTATTTAACGCTAAAATTAAGGAAAAAAACTTTTTCTATAAAACTATGTTGTCCAAATTGTTAAAATTAAACTTTAATTGCATATATAAAAATATAATGAAGCAAAATATAATAAAGATCAGTTATTAAGATGAAGTTATCAATTGAGGCTGTTATGTTTGGTATAAATCCGTATGAAAACAATATATAAATATACAAATTGACATGATCTCAGAATTTCACGTGAAATCTAAATTGCAAGCAAATTGCATTTAAAAGTACATATTTTACTTGGTGTAAAAATTGACAATGTGCGATGTTTAGAAGTGTAAAGTTTACAGTACTGAAAATTGCAAAATCGAGTTGCATGTGAAAGTGTCGACATTCGCAAATTTACGTATGCATTACGCACAGATACGTTTCGCCTTTATAATATAGATTGTTCGCCATCTGACCTAAATAATGCTTTATCGCTTAAAAATAAGAAACATTTTTGCATGCAATAATGAAAGCTACAAGTTATTCAATTAAAAGCTTTTCCTAACGAAAATATCCTGATAAATAAGAAACATTTTTACATGTGATATCGGAAACATACAAATAAGGAATTAAAAAGATTATTGTATTTCATTTTGTCTAGAAAGCATCTTAATAAACAAAGACTATTTATCCTTATGGTTATTCGTGAAGGAAATGTCCCAAAGGGATTTCTGTAATGCTTCCCTTAGAGGAAAGCTTTTCTTGCCTTATCTCACGATCGCCTGCACAAATAATCTCGCTCGATTCACATTAAGATGTCTCCAACATAGTAAGTGCGATTTTGGAAATAAGTTTACAAATGGCTGTCTCGGCTATTTGGGGAAATAAAAGAAAATAGACATCCATTAAGAATTTAAATCTTTAATTTTGTCATTTATCTGTTTAACACGTTGAGTGCTATGTCAGTCACCGGTGACTGACAGTATAAAATATGATACAAAACTAAAATATGTATGATGTTTTAAATAATTACTGAAAATTTATTTAAAATTTATATAATATCATATATTACACTGTCAGCCACCGGTTTTTAACGCGGCCTAAATGGAAAGTTTAATATCAGCCACCGTTGCCCTTAAAGGGTTAGATAGAAGTAGAAATAAACACCCCAATTCGAATTTTCAATAATTTAGTAATTATTATGAATACCAATATGAAATAGGTGATAGTTACACCTGTTGAGTCTTAAATTTCATGTACGGGAGAGTGGGGATACTTGATCATAGGGGATATTTGAGCCACCCCTAATATCTCTACAGTTGGTTATTTTTTTTTTCTAAAGCAGGCAACATGGTGACATATTTATAGTTCTGAACATATAAAAAAGAAATCACATACCTGGTACTAGGTGCTTGGTACTTGGTACTTGGTGATTAATAGTTGTTTTTTCCCTATCTGAAGTAAATATTTAGGTGCATGTTTTTTTTTTTTTTTTTTTTTTTTTTTTTTTGTAATCAAAGTTTGGTTTAAAGCTGCAACAATACAAATAGATTTAATAAGTATAATTTCAATTGTATTTTTTATCTAAAATAGTTCAAATAGCGGCCTACTTTACTTAGTAAAATTCTGATAAACAAAAATGGTGGTAATGGGGATACTTGAGCCACTGAGAATGGGGATACATGAGACATGGCTCAACCATCCCCACTATAGGAAATTGGACATATGGGTGAAACAAAAAAAGAAAAAAAATACGTCCTTATCATATTCACTGACTTTTATTTCTGGATAAAAGCGGAAAAATATTTTTTTTTCCTAAAAAAAGTAATGACTTAGGAAAAAAATGTTTAAAAATGTATATATTTTTTAATGAAAATATCAATTATTAATTCTGATTTTTCATTTTGACTAACAAAATAGCCTGCCTAGATAAATATAGGCATAGTTTTCAATTTAACTTTTAGCTTATTACATTATAATGACTTCTTAAAACTGCTTTACAGGTCATAATCTCTAATATTTTAATTAGTTAGGTCCAACATATTAAAATATTTATTTTTTAATATATTATATTAAGATTAAATATTGTTTATTGAAATTGTAACCTCTGTTACTGATTAAGCATGAAATATGCTCAAAGAATTGCAGATTCCAAATTTAAATGGTCACCAACTGAGGATGTTGCTACGATCGATGAAACCCAAGTTAAAATGATCCTTCGACCACCAATCATCACTACAAAAAATGATCGTGTTATTACTTTTGCTACGTTTTCATAATCGGTTTTGAAGGACTTTATATACCTTAATTTATCATCATAATAGTGCAAAAATAAAGCGAAAAACATTATTTTTGTAGATATTTTTCCGTACTGGCTCAAGTATCCCTCTCATGGGGATACTTGAGCCAGGATGTGAAACAAAAAGTAAAACTTTATTAAACATAGAAAAATAGTTAAAAATTAGTTGAAAGTGGTTTTCAGTTGAAGAAAAAATATCAACTTTTCATTTTCAATATTTTATTTTGTTCTAAAAAATTATAAAAAATAAAAAAATAAAATAAAATTATCTTCCCCTACTGTAAATCTAAAAAACAATTCAAATTTCATTCAATAGATGGCGCTTCAAATTGATTGTCTTTTCTTGTTTTAATCGCTAATTAGCGTAAGTTACAGAACTTGAGATTTTTTACGCAGATTTTATTCTACTTTGAGCATTATTGTAGCTTGAGATGGTGCTGCGCTATCTATTGACGGAAATTTGAATTATTTTTAGATTTATACTACATGACTCAAGATTTATGTTGCTCATTTCATAATCAATTCATAATAGTTAATGAATTATTGAATATTAAAATTGGGGTTTTATTTCTGGTCCTTCTATATAATAAATAGTGTATTGCAAAAAATATCACGATAAAAGTATATGAAAAGCTATAAAAGTACCTGTCATTATACATAATATTTTATTTATACATGTGTACTATGTGTGTCTATACAGAGATACTTAAATACATCTATACGTAAACACAAATACATGTATGTTACACATATTTACACATATATAGACATATATAGGAACCGAAACTCTTACCCTCATTGTACTAATTCATTGCAAATTAACTATTTGTATAATAATGTGTATTACTTGTTATAACCATAGGTCAGTTTTAGTAGCTTGTTTGTGCAATAGCTTGTCAGAATATTTTATAAGTATTCATCATAGATCAATAAATCATAAATAGTTCAATAAATAGATGAATAAGTTATGGATATTTTCTTTCGGGAGTTATATCAAGGGCAGCGTCTTTGTCACACCACTGCTAATAGACCGGAAAATGGCAGCACAGACAATCGTCTCCTCGAGTTCACGAATGAAAATCTAGGATTAGTTAAACCTCGATCAACATATTAAAACGCAATTGGTCAGCCAAATCATATGTTGGTGAAAATACACACACACACACACACACACACACACACAAAAACGATTTTAGCAGTTGACCCTTAGATTTACCATTGCGTTTTTTGTCCCCAAAAGTATGAAAACATTATGGTAAATCTATGATAAAATTTTTTCCCCTTCTCTGTAGAAAATGTCAAAGTTCAAGATTGTAAATGCCATTTTTCATGAAAAGTGAAATGCCAGTATGTTTGAAATGCTATATCACTGGAAAGCAACAACATCCCAAAATTCTTTTGTCATAAACCATTAGTATAACACTGCCTGCTTTGTAAAATTTACTTGTTTCCAAGGGGCATTGTTACTTTACTTTGTTATGTTGCCACAAAATGCAATCAAAATGACGTTTTCGTCCATTTTCCGCATTTATTATCTTAGTTAACTAATTGTACCCCAATTTTTTTCTTATAGAATATTAAAGTGTACTACTAGGTTAAGCTAAATCATATTAAAATGATTATATCTGCTAACAGCAGCAATATATCGGTTAAATTCTATATTATTTAGTTTGTCCTAGTGGTGCACTTTCATATTTTAAGAGAAAAAAAAAATAGGGAACTGTTGCTTAAATAAGATAATAACTGCGAAAATTGGACAAAAAACCATCATTTTGATTGTAGTTTGTGGGAACATAACAATGTAAATTACAACGCCTCATGCAGACAAATAAATTTTACTAAGCAGGCAGTGTTATACTAATAGTTTATGATAAGAGAATTGTGGATTGTTGTTACTTTTCAGAGATATAGCTCTTCAAACATACTGGCGTTTCACTTTTCATGAAAAATGACATTTACAACCTTGAACTTTAACATTTTTTACAAGGGAAAAATTTTTTCGAACTTCAGAAATCCACAGTACTTATTAACTATCACCTACTTTAACATAAAAAAAAATCAAATCAATTAAGAAATACAACTATCAAAATATCACTTTATAGTCTAAATTTCAAAATAATGGCTCTAAAGTAATGATCTTTAAATAATATTTTAACGCAGCATTTATTCTTTAAATACGGTAAATATTACTTTACGGAACGCTAACACGGTCTTCTTCGTTTGTAAAAGTAAATAGGAGAGTTTGGATATTCAACTGCTGACTCAAACATTACACAGCTAGAACATTAGGCGTCACTTTTTCCTTTTTCGAAGACTTTTCAACTAAATTCGTTGTTTTCCTTTCCTTTATTTTTTTTTTTTCATCGTAACGCCCACACGTTTTCTTATAATAAGGTGATTCTGTGTAGCTTGACTATTGAAACATTAAAACGATTGAACCTCAAAATACATTGCAATATCCTCTCATAGCTTATGCTGTATTATCTAATTAGAGCGAATATATATATATATATATATTGATATTTCTCAAAGAAAAAAAGTTGCTGTTTATTAAAAAAGTTTATTTAGTGGTAAACAATTGTTTTAAAGAAAAAAATACAGTAATTTGTTTTTGAAATTCGAATTGACTGATTTTAAGAGTGGAAAACAGCAGAATAACAATAAAAAACTAATAAAATAACAATAACAATAATAATAAAAATGATATTATAACTCTGTTTTCAATAAAACGGTTTGCATTTAATTACGTAATTATTTCAAATTAAATCATTAGAAATCACAGTAAAACTCAATAAGATGTTTTACACTTGACAGTCAATAAAAAACAATAATAAAACAAAACAATAACAGTTTGGGCATTAAAGTCCCCTCTGAAATATCTTTCTGGCTACAGCCTTGCATTTAGTCAAGATTTAAGGGAAATATAAAAAAGAAATGTATGTATTTTTGTCTGTTTAGAAAAATGTTTTGCTATTCTAAATCAACTTTTTTCATATGTGTTTTTTATTCGGTCTAAAGAAACGATTAAAACACAGACTTATCTGTTTTTTAAACGCATTTTTTGTGTGTGTCTGTCATTAATGTAATAATTATGAAGAGTTTTATGCCGTTGTTAATGCTCTAAAGAAATAAATATATATTTTGAAAACTAACTTTTAAAAATGCAAAAATGTTTTGAGAGATTTACAGTTTACGACGAACAACTATGGTGTAATTTAATTCAAATGTTTCTTAAATTACTATTGAAGTTTTTTTCAATTCATGTGCGATTAAAACGCCTTTTTAATTGTTTAATGAGTAATTAAAAAAATCCCCTAAAGGGTGATTACAAAAATGTATTCACTTAAAATGTAGTGGTCGGCTTGGTGTATTTTTTTTTAAGTTTTAACATAGTTTTTAAGCTAAGATTAAAGCTACAAAATACTTTTTATACATATAATTTTTTGTTTCTGAATATGAAAAAACTTCTAACTATACTATAAAAAAATCCAAATATTTATCAGAAATATTTACAAAAGTTCAAATAAATAAGACACGATTTCTTAAAACTTTCATTTATTTAACGAAGACTTGTAGAATAAGACTAATTGAAATATATATACAGTCGGCTCTCGTTAATTTGAAATCGGATAAATCGAATTTTCGTTTAATTCGAACTAAACATGTTGTCCCGAAATTTTCAATGAAAAATTAACGGTAAAAGTTTTCATTTATTCGAACTCATTTTTAATTCGAATTAACGATAATTCCGATTTTTCATTCTTCCTTACTTTCTCACGGATTTTATATCCTTCAAATAACTTTCTTTCTTTCATTTTTCTCAGAATAGTTCTGAACTAGCATACATATAATCTCATGCATTTCATATCTATAGTTTCTTAGTGCTCCGTCTATCCACCAATGACACTTCCACCTCTTCTTCTATTGCGCATGTTCCCAATCCCTCGATTCGTTTATGTATTTCTAGCTTTTAATTTAATATTAAGTCATATTTTAATGATAAAAGCCTAAATAAATTTATAAAAGTTCTATAACATTAATTATTTTGTAATAGTATCCCTTTAAATATGTTTTTCAATCATACTTTCTACAATTCGAACATTTTTTTGTGGTTCCGACGAGTTCGAATTAACGAGAGCCGACTGTGTATATATATATATATATATATAATACCATTAAAAGTAGACAAGATTCACCAATGGATTTTATCAATAAAAGAATTAAATTGAATTATAGTAAACAATATTAACCATTTGAAATTAACCATTGAATTTAATAACTTATAATACATTGAAGGTGGAAGGAAAAAAGAATAATATGAATACAAATGAAATTTGTAGAACCAAAGCAGAATCTTCAGGTCCCAAATACTTTGGAACTACAAATAGCGTGTGTGGTTTCATCTTCGTATTTGCCATGAAAAAGCAAAACAATACGAATTTGGGACTACCATCACACAAAAACCAAATTATTAAACAAGGAACAAAGATATTTTACAAAAAGGAGTTGAAAGTAAGTAAAAATAATAGTTTTCCATAACAAACAAAAAAGATAAAGCAGAATGGAAATATAATTGAACCGGAAAAATAATTAATAATCGATATTAACATAAAATTAAATTAATAAAATGATTAAAATTAGAATTAAGAGATAACATTCATGTTAACATATAACTTAAAATACATTATTGTTACTTTAATCAGTAACATTTATTGTGACTTTACATGGTAAAAACTCATTATCTTAACACTAGAACCGCCGGGTATTTTACTCAAGTTTCATAAAAAGGGTTTTTCACCAGAATTTTAATTTTAAACTATTTTACTTATTTAATTAGCCTATTTTTCTGCTGCACACATTTAACATTTCTTATGAAGAAAATTCCGGTTCGAATCGATTTTTATCAATCTGGCAGGGGTCATTTTGACCCCTAATGGCGGTTCTAGTGTTAATATAGGATAATAAAAATTAAAAAATAAAATAATAATAATAATAGTAATAATATTAATAATAATACCAAAAATTATATCAATAACATTAAAAATAATTTGATAATTAAAATATAGCTAATTAATTATAGATATAACTAGACAAATATCCATATATTGGTGTAAATTAAACAGTTTAAAAATTATGTTAAAATAAATAACCCACTCTCAAATTTTTTTTTTTAATAAATAATTAACCTTTGCGTTTTTATCCAGACAACACCACCCTCCTCCGTACTCTAACATCTACCCACCCAACCAACCTATGTATATATTTTTTATTACTTTTTAACATTTTTAATTTTTTATTATTATTTTTATGTTTTATAAATTTTTTATACATTTTTACGCAAAGAATTAATTATAAGATCATGTAATATCTAATTATAAATTAAAGAATATATGAATTTTTTAGGATAACCATTATTTATAGCATCATATACAAGCTTTTTAATATTAGTATTAATTAAATGGGAAGAACATAGACATTTTATTCTATATAAATGGTTAAGTATTATATTACGATATACAGAATTATGAAGACAAGATTTAAAATTAGTAAAGGTATTAACTTTAAAATTAAATTCTTTCCTTTTGTCATAAATATCAGTTATAAATTTGTTCTCTTTTAATATAATTTTAATATCTAAGAAATTGATTGTATTATTAAAAAGTAGGTTTTTTGAAAGTTCTAGATTAGAAGGATAATCAACAGGGAATTGAGATAAACAGGTGTTATCAGTATCAATTAAAATTACATCATCTATATATCGATATAAATGTATTGTATTATTTAAATAATGACGTTCATAGTAATATAAGTATAAGTCAGATAATACACTAGATGTACTACCACCTTGTGGTATACCAACATTTTGAATATATATATTGTTATCATGCATGATAAAATTATTATAGATAATGAAATTAGTTAAGGTATGAAAGTAATCAGAATCGATATTATGTGATATATCCAACTCGTGTTGATATTTTTTAAAAAGCTCATTTATGATATTATGTAAATCCGATAAATCTATATTATTAAATAAACCTTTAAAATCATTATATATATATATATATATATATATATATATATATATATATATATATATATATATGTATATATATAATGGGTTCTCTTCGTGCGCGTGGATTTTGAAAAAAAAAAAAAAAAAACCACTATTATTATTTTTTTCTAATAATAATAATAATAATAATAATAATAATCTCACAATTTTAGATTAAAGGAAAATTTAGCTTTAGTCCCTAAAGATATTTTCAAATGCACTTTTTGACACCTTCATAAAATCATGTCCATAGAGAAAAAAATTGCAAATTATACAGAAATTGGACGAATCAATCGTAATTGGTACTCAATTGGTAGTATTTAAAAATTGGTAATTATTGGTAAATTGCAATAATTGACAGTTATTGTTAATCGATCGCAAAATTTGCAATTAATGTCTTTTCTCTCTCTCTCTCTCTCACACTCTTTTTTTTTTTTTTTTTTTTTTTTTTTTTACATTGACGTTATTTTTGACGGATGTTTCTGATTTGTTCTTCTTCTTAAGCGTTTTGAAGATAAAGGGAAAGTTTACAGAAACTTCCGTAATTAATATATTATACTGAATTTTCAGCATTAGAGAAATTTTGCGTTAAAGATAACCAATGCAAAAACACATGCTTAGTGCCAAATAAAAGAATATCTCCAAATTTGGCGAAATTTCGAGAAAAAAAATTGGCCTTTAAAATCTGAATGATTTCTCAAGAAATTTTAAGTAGGAGCTAAGATGGATAATTCAACCAATGAAAGCCCGTTATCGAGTTAAACACAAAGATAATTTAACCAGGTCTTCCAAACTGGTTAAAATATATTTAACTAATCAGGACACTAACAAATTGGGAGAAAAGAAAATGTAAAATGAATAACGTTTTTGGAAGATTTCGCTCTCTAAAAAGAAAATTAAGAAAAAAAAAAAAAAATCCAGGGATTGATAACATTTTCTTTTTTATTGAACTAAATTGACATTTTTTACTACGTTGTTACACGACGTTTGAATTTTTAAATTTTAGAAAAAATGGCTAAATTGTTAATACGATATTAAACAGATTTAGACTAATTAGAAAAGAATCTCAAATGAGTGAAATTTAACCAAAAAAAAAAAAAAAAAAAAAAAAAAAAATCTCGGAATACATTTCATTTTTAAGAGTTATTTTCATTTTACAATTAAAAAAAAAAAAAAATATTTTATATACATATATATATATGTGTGTGTGTAAACATTTAAATTATTTTAATATTTAATTAGAAAAATAAAGAAATTTAAAGAAAAAACCCCTTATTTTCGCTTTAAAAGTACTTTACCATTTTAAATGTGATTTTTTTTACTTATTTTTTTTTTGTTCAGTGTAAAAATGCAAGACACTAAATTTTCTTCATTTATTTTTATAGGAAGAAAATATTAAGTTTGTCATTAAATCAAAAATTATGGACATTTTTGAGGCAGAGTTAATGTTTTGAGTAATAAATATTTATTTTAAAAAGAGAATTAAAAAAGTTAAGAGTTTTTGAAAGATTGTTTCATTTATTATCAGTAACAAGGATGCAATTTAATGTAATTGTTTTTTTCTACAAATTTTCAATACTTTATTTATTTATAATACAATAATAATAATAAAAAAGTATTTTTTCTTCCATTATTTAATGAGTGATAATGCTCTGGAGATAATAAAGAATTTTTTCTTTTTCCTTAAAGTATGATTACAAAGAAATATATTTAGGTAAAATAGAGTTATATTTGGCTATGTCTTGTATTTTTTTAATTTAAAAAGTTTATGTTTTATAAGATTCAGCTGTTACAAATTTTATTATTCGTTTATTTAACAATAGTTTCGATAGCAAATTATTCCCCTATACTCGACATGATTAGAAATTAATGTTTTAAACTAATTTTAAAGTCTTGATTTCAAATATTGCTAAAATTAATTTTCAATTCTTTCTGAAGGTTCACATTCTCTCACAAATACACAAAAAATATGTATTCATTTTTTTTTATTTTAAAATATTCTTTGTTTGTTTCTCTGAACAAAATAGCAAAGAAAATTACAATAATAAAATTGAAATCACAAATCCCCATTTATCCAATTCCGTGAATAAACGGAAATATATTTGATTTTTACTACGCGCAAAACATCCTTATAAGAAAAATTATGCATGAAATTCCACGAAATTTCCTGTACTTCTTTCACAAATGTCTTTTGAGCGAATAGACTACACTTATGATAATATATTAAAAAGTTTTATATTTACACTGGTATAAATGACGAATTTTGAAAATTTTTTTTTTACATTAGTACTTTAACTTCCATATTATCTCAAATAGAGATGCAATTATAGTGTGTGTTTTCTAAGTCCTAGACAAAGTTATTCTGTTTATTGTACAATATTGTACAAAATGTCAATACATTTGTTGTATTTTTGAGTTATCACATTTTGCGGAAATGTCAATTTTTGACATAATTTTGATTTTTTTTTATTTGTTTCTGGATAATTGCAAAATGTTTTTTTTTTTTTTTTTTTTTTTTTTTTTTTTTCAGAGTTTTAAAGTAAATGTCATTTAAAAAAATGAATAACAAGAGAAAAGTTCAAAAATTTCTAAAAATCTCTTCCGAAGGTGTGCGGATACCTTAACTAATGAAATTCATCCTCATAATATGAATATCGTCAAAAAAGATATAATGTCGTCACCTTAGAATAATAACGTTCTATTTGTGTTTTTGAAAAAAAAATGACTTATAGATATAGAAAGGCTCTATTAGCATCTATGAAGGCTTTTCTGGATTAAAATAATGTTATAATACAGTTGTAATCTCATATTTAAATTGTGTATAACATCATTTGGATGCAAAAATGCCTTCATAGATACAAATAGAGCATTTCTGTGTCGATAAGTCAATATTTTCAAAAACACAGATAGAACCTTATTATTCTCAGGTGACGAGGTGACTCCCCTAGTAGTTGATACTCTTTCAGTTGTTGATAAATTTTTTAAAAAAATATTGCGCCATTTCTGGCGTAAATGAGCTTTATACACAGAACTACACATAATACTTTTATTTATGTGTAAATGTACCTATTAACAGCTGTAAAAAAAGTCCGGGCCAGGATTCGAACCAGGGATGTATTGGCTGAAGCCGCCAATGCACTTCCAAATGAGCCATCCCGGACACGATCACTGGAGGACTATTTCACCCAATTAACCTCAACGATCACTTAATCTGGTCTGATACTCTGGATCAGCTCAACAGAATAAATCGAAGGTCAATATATGGAACTGCAGAAAATCGCTGCATACGAAATTACATTAGATTAATTTTAAACACGATTATGGAAATTTTACATCTGTTATAATTAATTTACCGATTGTATAATCGTGTTTAAAATTAATCTAATGTACCTATTGCTACATTGTTATCAGTTGTCTGCTGTAAGAGAAGCCATTTTGTCAAAATGTTTTATTAGAAAATGTTACTTTTAGTTTTCAAAGTTAGCAATCGCAGCAGTTAGTTTGCAATTATATTAGTTTACTTCGAAAATTTAATAGGAAGGAAATGTGATTTTTTTTAAATGAAGGAAATATGACCTTAGAACTCATTTATCTGGTCAACTACTGCCTGGATCCCCCTACATACGATATTCTGTCGTCCATAGTTTTTGTTAAAGTAGTTTAATTAAATTCATCAAAATACTTTAAATAATCATATCTGCAAGGTGTCCCAGAAATAATGGGACAAACTTTAAGGGGGATAGAGGTTATCACAAGGATTCAGATTTACATAGCAACCCATGGTCGGAAACATTTTCCTGGCGCAGTAGTGACGATACAAAACACATGAAAGAAAGGACACGAACAGGGAGATAAAACATGTTTATTATTCTTAGTGCTGCAAAAATACCGGGATAACACTGGAAAGTTCTAAGGAACTAGTTGTACGCATCGTTGCAGCTACTGGGGAAGTTCAGGACATTCCTGGTGTTTTCTGTAGGACATTAAGTCTGCCATGCACCGGAGATGCGCCTGCATGCATCAGGGCCCGGGGTCGTAATTTCAAACACCTACTTTGATAACGATCGGTGTTTTTTTAATGTTCTTTTTTCTTACTTTTCTGCTGCACTAATAATAATAAATATATTTTCACTTCTTATTCGTGTCCTGTCGCGTTTTGTGTTATCACTACCACGCCAAGAAAACATTTATGGCGTTTATGTCGTTATTATTATTACTGCTATATAAATCTGAATCTTTGTGATGACTTCTACTTCCCCTTAAAGTTTGTTTCATTATTTCTGGGACACTCTGTATACAAATATATAGACAGTAGCATACACCGTGGCCTTGCTAATGTTTAAAACATGCCAAGTGGTATTTGTATGTCTGATTTTTATTAGAAGTTATAATATGTTTAGGAATAATTCAAAAAATTCCATTTAAGCCACAGTTTGACTAAATTTCAGTGCTACACGGCATTATTCCGAAATGAGACTTAAAATAATAAGAAAAACTGAAGCTAATTCTAAATAAATGATAAGACAATATTTTGAAACTTTTATATTTAATTCATACGTTCCTTTCAGTATTCATTTGAAGCATTTAATTTTTTAGAAATATCTTCCTAGTATGCATTTACATCTTAAAATTAACCGCCATTTCAAAATTCAAATTCCTTTTCTAAAGGTTCTACCGTCTCTCTAAGGGTAGTGGCATCAACATAAAATGCTTATGTTGAAAAAGGGACTGTCACCATGAATTACCCAACATTAATTTAGAAATAAGTTTGGTATTTCCTAATATTCCTTAGAAACGTAATTTAGAAAGTTTTTAAAAGCTTTTTTAGAACATTTGTTGTTTTTGCTTACCCCAGGTAGTAGTTTTATCGGCATAGAATATAGACTATGATGGATCAGAGAGTGTCAATATTTATTTGCAACAATTCCTTTTATTATCGGTTTATTACTTCCTGAGCTTGTATAGAAATCGTAATTTAGGAATTTATTAAAACCCTTATCGGTCCTTCCCTACGCTTAACAACTTTTAAATTTTGAATTTAATTTCTATTGATCTTAGCGGACATTTATTTTTATATGTTACTACGATGCCATATTTAAAGATTCTAGGCTTTTTATTATAATAGAAGTAGCCATTTTGAATGTTTTTTGCTCCGGCAACTCTCTGTTGATAGTATCACCAACATAAAATATTACTTATGTTTGTTGTATTTTAACAAATTCTATTACCAGCATTTTACTTTTGAAATCGTTTTCATATTCGCTGAGATTTCTTAAAAGTCGCCATTTAGAATGGTTTTAGGAAGCTTTTCATGCATTTTCAAACTTTTTAAAGCTCAAATTTTTGAGGAAATGGTGTTAGAGATCATTTATATCTTATATGTAGCTATCATGCTAAACTTCATGTTTATAGGCTCTTCAATAACACAAAAAAGGCACCTTTAAAGCGTTTTTTGCTTCTGCACCACCTTTGGGGTAGTGACACCAACATAAAATATAGCCTATGTTAGAATAAGGACTGTTATATTCATTTTGTCATCATTATTTTTTAAATCTGTTCGTTACTTCTCGAGATGACTTAAAATTATCCATTGAGAATGTTTTTAGAATAGTTTTCTCTCATTTTCACCTCTTTTAAATTTCGGATTTTATAGCAAATGTTTTTAGCGGTCATTTATACTTTATAAGTAATTAATATGCCAAATTTCACGTTTTTAAGCTCTTCAGTAAGGCTAAATCGCATTTTCTACATTTTTTGTTTTTGCAAACTCCTTGGTTTAGTAGCATAAGATATAGACTATTTTGAATAGCGCGCACATCTTTATTTTGGTACCATTACTTTTGAAATCGGTTCTATAGTTTCACAGATTAGCCCCTAAAAATATACGAACTTTACCTCTTTATAATAGAAGTATAGATAATCGTCGTCTACAAAATATTGTACCAGTAAAAATTTATTAAAAGAGATAAAAACACTTATGGTAACGGAGTGTACGAAAGCACACATAACGTATTTTCTAGTTTTTATAAGAAAATAACAATGGTAAAGGCTTCAAATTTCTGTATAATGACCTTTATATTATCATGAAACATTTGACTAAGTTTCAAAAGCTTATTAATGAAATGTAGAAAAAATTTCAATAATTAAACTATTTATTTTTTGCCCAGGCGATTTCTTTATTATCCCTGCCTAAGAAATTTAATGAAGAAACTAAGAGTTTTATTAATTTAAGTAATTCACACCTATCATATCTGACGTAATATACAACATAAAATTTCACCTAGCATTAACAAACAAATACTCAATTAAAACACAGACTTACTGCATAATTATAAACATCTTATACATTATGGGCAGAAATTTCTGTATACCTTTATTAAAATTCTACAAACCATAAAGCGTTAACAGAATATTTTGTAAATAAAGACAGACATTGTCTTAGAAATGTTCTAAATCTCTCTATAGCTTGTCATCTTAGTCGAGGTCTTAAATGCAAGAATTTATTTGTTCAGGAAATGTATTTGTATTCACAAAGTGTGACATTTTAATTGAGGTTCGTAATTTAATGTTGAAAATATTCATCTACCTTTTAAGTTGCCACAGTGGTTAAACGAAATCTTTCAAATTAGTTTATGTTCTTATGTGACGCTAATTTGTCGTAAGTTTTCATGCAAATAGAATGCATTTAATGTTTGTTTCTTTGATAATTTTTGAATAAAATTGTATTTGATCTGAATTGCTATCAGCGTTAACAATTGAAATTTCAGACATTTTAAATGAAATTTTTGAGTGTTAGTTGTTATAAGTTTTTTTTTTCAGCTGAGGGTTTTGTTTCACCTGGAAAATTTTCACTTTGTTTTTATGTGGAGATCAAGTGATCAATGTTGCTAAACCTCCTCGGGCAGAAGTTGCTGGTGTGATCAGTGGCACTTTCCTGATCTCTTATTAGAATGAACTTTTTTACAAAATTTGAATCAAATCCTCAAGATTAAGTCTATGCATACCTACATACAAAATTGCAGGCACATTATTTACCAAAATTTGACAACGCCGAAAAGCGTTCTAATTTCGTCCCCGGTGCGAAAATAAGAACTGAAAGGGGGACGAAAATGGAGCAACGCTACTGCCCAATGGCGATACTTCAGTTCTTGTAAAATGAACTCAACATTGTAAAACTCATTAAATGGTACTGTTAACATCTTACCTAAGTAGAATACATGCAATGAATAGGAAATAAATACTTACGGTTAAGTAAATGTCATTCTACAAATGACGTAGCAAGAATTTAGATCTTCTAAAAATAGGAAATCCAATATTAATAGAACACAGATTCGTCTTGACGAGTGAAATTTTCATTTCTGAATTATTTTATCTTCCGTTCGTTTTGCCTTGCGTGATCAGTGGCGCCACTTTCAGAAAAGCTGAGAAATTAATGAGGACGAAATTAATGAAAGGGATGAAATATGGGCACTTTACCTTATACTTCAAAAATTATATGATTTTTATTATTTCTATAAATAACATAACGATGCATTTGCTTAAAATATACAGGCTTCAAAATCGTTAATCATAACGTTGGCAATAATAAACAAGCCGGAAAGTGCGCGTCAAGCGTAGCAAATGAGGTGCGCTCGTGTTATAAGGAAGTTTTAAAAATATTCAGATCTTGGTGTAATAGTATACAGTATTCCGGATATAGGGGAATATCCCAAATCCGAGTAACGTGCTGAACGGCGAATGTAAGTGCTTCGTATTTACATAATTACAAACGCACGTATAATTAACAAGTATTTTACTTGTGAATATTTGTCTCAAATAAAAAGAGTAAAAATATAATTGTAAAAGTATTTTTATACTTTTTTGAAAAATAAAATGTGAATGAAAATCATTTTATTTTCTAAATAATTAATAATTTATTTTATTTAATATTTAACATAATAAGAATAACTCAACGTTCAGTTCTTTGTGTTGTTTACTAAAAGTATAAGACCAAACCTCTGAAAAGCGCTTATTTACAACATTTTTTTCGATCAAGCGTATAACAGTAACTTGTAATTAATTTTTTGATAGAATGTTTTATAAATGATTTTCCTAAAATAAAAGACTTACATTTACAGAAATCCAGCTAATTTTGCGTCTATTTTATACTTTGACCCTTATAGAGCCCTGCGTATGATATGCAGAACCAGATCCTAACCAGAAAATAATTCTGCTTAAAAATATTCTAAAACCAATCCCGAACCGGACAACCTTAATACATACTAATATTATAAATGGGAAAGTGTATGTGTGTATCTGTTTGTTTGTCCGTTTTTCACGGCAAAATGGAGCGACGAATTGACGTGATTTTTTAAGTGGAGAAATTTGAAGGAATGGAGAGTGACCTAGGCTACATTTTATCACTTTCTAACCCCCCACTTTCCTAAAATGGGAGATGGATGTTTGTATGGACATTCCGCAACTTCAAGGTAGAAAACTAAAGTGTTACTCATGGATTCCGATAGATGACGCTGATAGGTTCTGAATCAAGATAACGTTATGTGCTCTCGATCTGTACTTAAGTGCGGGCGTGCGGGCATCGGCCCGCACTTCACAATATAGTGCGTACGGTACCTATACTCTGTTACTTGACGATTGATTCACATTGATTTAATTGCTTTCGATTTTTGGCTATTCGTGTTTAGCTTTGAGATTTGGTATTGTTGTCTTGGTTTGGTTTTCCCATTTCCGAAAACAAACTCGTTTAGTTTAGATTTATAATATTCCTGGACTTTTAAGGACTAAGACAATCGCTTTGGTTTTGGATTTAGTTTTTCTTCGTGAATTGGTTTTGTTGTCTTTGGTTTAAAGTAAAAATATACAAAAATAAAAAGTAAAAATTATTTTCCACTTATCCCTCAATAATTCTATGAGTTTTTAAAAGGTCGATTACATAGTCTGATGTATTTAATGCGAGCGAAGCTGCGGGCAAAAGCTAGTAAATAAATAAAATTACATAAATAAAAAATCAGAATTAAACTTTTTTTTTGCGTAAATAACAAATTATGTATTTTTTTTTTCTTTTCAGCTAAAACTTAACAATGCATCTTTTTTGTCAAAGCGGTCGATGTATGCAATGATTTTGCCTCTAAATAAAGCATATGCTTAACGACCAGTAAATAATAAACAGCTATATATTACCTTTTCTTTTCAAAATAGCCGAGACAGTAAATTCCAAACATATTTACCGAATCACTCTAAGTTCGAGATAGCTTTATGTGAATCGAACAAGATTTGGGTAGGCGATCATAAGATAAGGCAAGAAAAGCTTTATCGATAAGGGTAGATTTACTGAAATCCCTGGGGATATTTCCTTTCCAAATTACTAAAGGAGTAATTAATCACTGTTTATTGATTAGGCTTTTAAATAAAGTGAAATATAATAAGCTTTTAATTGAAAATTAATTTGTTAATTTGAAATGTTACGCTTAAGAATGTTGTCAAATAATGATGCTAAAGTGTTAATTAGCTTATCTAGGGAATGACAATAAGAATAGAATAAGAATAAATATATTAATAACAGCGAGTAATCTAGATGCTTTGACACAAATTATCAAATTATTAAAATTTTATTTTTTAACTTACATATTTTACGTACTTTGAAAAGCTTATCTCTTGCATTTCCATGTATAAATAGTTAGTAAAAACTGACATTAATATGAATAATCATAATGCTGACTGTAATTTTAGCTCAAATTAAAGCAAATGAAAAAATTAGAGCATCAATTTATTTTTTAAACTTATTTATAACTTTATGTAGTTTATTTTATTGTTAGAGGTCATCAACATATTAAATTGAAATTTAACATTTAAAAATTCAATAACAACTTCATAGTTTTATTACATATTGTTGTTATGCAGGTTTATAAAATGATGAAATATAAATTTTTATTAATTTCGAATGATTAATTAGTGAGATTTAATTTATTTAGAAAAGCACGAAACAATGTTAAAGAATTCTATCATTTAGAAATGAATTTTTAGAATATCTAAATTATCGTTAATAATGAACATAAGAAAAGTCCCACGACTAGGGAGAACAGGGGTACATTGATACATGGGGCACATTGATACACCCCCTGTACGGCACAAAGGTTCATTGCAGGAAGTTTCAAAGCAGCTCCAAAAGGTGATACTAGTGAAATTAACTACATACAGAAAGTCTTGGAATGATTCAGTAGTTTGATGAAATGGGAAAGGTGGTTAATTGTTTTTGTATGTCAAAAGTAAATTTGAGTTGTACAATTGATATGGTATTACACAACTGTTTTACGTTTACTATATATATTTTTACTGATATAAGTGAAAAATGATAAAATCTAATATATCTTCAAATACTTTTCTAAAAAAATAAATAATAATAATAATTAATAAATAAATAACCTGAAGGCTGATTCCATAAGTAGATTTACCATAAATATAAAAATAAACACACACATCAAAGTTTAAATTTCTATCTCAAATACATAACCCTTGGCGATTTAAACTGTAAAGTGGCGAAAATACTAACATGGAGATTTTTTTTTTTAAATAAAAATTTTATGTTTCATGAGAGAGGTGTTACAAAAATTAAAAAGAAATAACATTGACATGTTTCGGTCCTAATCTAATAATACTTATAATCATAATAAAAAACATAATAATAACATCAATATAAAAAAATGTTTTTAATATGATTATGGATATTAACATGTTATTTCTTTTTACTTTTTGTAACACCTCTCTCATGAAACAAAATTTTTATTAAATTATTTATATAAAAAAGTGAAGTTCTTAAAATCTTTTAATTAAAAAAAAATCTAATGAATTTAATTAAATTTTTATGGAGATTTTTTTAAAATTTTAATTTGTATGGGAAATTGAGATGGGTGTACTAAGAAAATTCACAATATCTCACGATAAATTGCCGCATGGGTACAACAGTAAGAATGAGATGTCAAAATATTCACGATTAATGAGAGAGAAAAAAGAAAAAAAAAGAGGGAGAGAGAATCGACATTTTGACCAATTTTGAGTTAAACTATCCTTTTACACGGAAAATGCATTATTTAGATTTATTTACGCTTTAATTGTTGAAACTTTATATAAATGATCAGTGTTTCTTTAGAACATTAATAATAGAAATAAATTTCTTTCTTTTCTTTTATTTCTTTATTTTTCTTAAATGCACCCAATAAAAATAACCTTCTTTCTTTTTCTCTAAAAATTGTTATTGGAGAGAAATTCTTTTCACCAATTTTTTTTAAAGTATCGTTTAGAAGTACAATATAAGAATTGAAAAAAGTTATGTCATCTATATTATTTTTATAAAAATATTATTCGATCATAGTCTGAAAAGAATAGAAAATTAAAATCACAGCTAAAGAAAGGATATTTCTTCTGTTAGAAATAAGACCATTTTTTTTAAAAATCTGCGGTACTGTGAGGCAGTTCAAGCCCAATAAAAAATTAAATTAAATTAAAAAATGGTTTTTGACTTGTTTTTTGAAGTGCAGATGAATTCTGAACTCATGTATACATAATATTGTCATTCATCGATTAGCCTATTCTACGTACTACTAAGTAAAAAAGGATTCTTCTACTTCTAAGAAAATACTTAATCCACGTCATCATTTATTTTCTGAAGCTGAACTGGACAGATTTATAAAGAGAAAAGAAATAGATTGCAACCAAAAAATTTGCCGAAAAATTAATTTTTAAACCGTAATTTGCCCAGGTTAAATTTTGTTTAGAAATAGTAATGCTTCTGCTCGTCTGCTCGTGTAACTCGTGTAAATATACTCGGATTACCATGAAATTTTTGGAAGTTATTGAAGCCTACTCTAGCTCGAACCCTATTGCAGATGAAGTTTCTAGCAAGATTAGTTTATTTACAGGGTCAGAGAAACATTTTTCATTACATTACGGCCTATGGAAAAAAATCGTTTTAAATGAATTTTAATGATATCAAAGATATTCAGATTTATATGCATTTACGAACTGCACTACAATATGAAATATGCGGTAAAAAATAGTTATTCATTTACAGGGCCACACAAAATAATTCCGTTATATAATGTTATTTGGGAGGGAGAGGGTTGTTTGAGGCCAATGAACTATTTCATATACAATGAAATTGATGTACTTTGATGAAGCTTACTATGAGTTATTTCACGCATAATACGAAGTACATAGCATTTACAGGGACACACAAAAGGTTTCAAATAGTATAAAATCAAATAATATCAAATGTAATATAATATCAAATATAAGTATCAAATATAAGTATAATATCAAATAGTATAAATCAATTAAAAACATAATTTTCTATGAATGAAAAAATGCGGCGTTATATCGAAAGAAAATTTCCGCGAAATGTCTACGGGTTACGATAATATCTGTTTTATATCTAATTAGAATTGAATGATTGACTAATGTCTGATTTATTTGTCTTCAGTTGTCACCAAAGTTATGGATATCTATATTAATAAAATAACAAATCGCTCTGTGTGTGTGTGTGTGTGTGTGTCTGCGATAGTTAGCGAAAACTACGGTACGTACGAAGCTCAAAATTTTTCTGAGAGTAGCCCAATATCTCTCCTGATGCACCTGACACTCAGAATTTCAAAATTCTATTTATTAACTGAGTAATTAATTAAATTCCAAACCTCACTCTCATAAAAAATCGCTTTTTTTATCATTTTTTCCTTTTCATTCTCTTATGGTTGGTTGGTTGCATAAAATTTTTGCAGAAATAATTTTAAAAACTGGGACTGACCTTTAAAATTCATAGACTGGCAAACTGTCAGTTTAAATGAGGATTTTTTTTTAATCACAGCTTCTGTACGTCATGGAGGAAAAAGATAGGAGGTGACGAAAAAAAAAGGTTTGCAATATGAAACCAATTATCGCTGAAATTTTAATGTCTCAAAATAAAGTACGAGGAAGGAATTTTGTATTAATAAGACGGATTGGAAGAAATGAATTACAGCTGAAGCATATTTTACGAAGGAATAGTAATTATTTTAAACGTTTTTTTCTATTATATTATTTATTAAAATAAATGTTTGCTTTTAAAATAATTGAAATTGGAAAATAAAAAATAATTAAATGTCAAAATAAAATTAAATAAAATATTGAAAACTTATGATTTGAAGTAAAAAATTGTATTACTAAAAGTTTTCTCTTTTTTTTCAGAAATTTTTAATACTTTATAACGTAGATAAAAAATGTTTATTATTTAACAACATATTTATAATTCCATGTCAATATATAAGATATAGCGATGAAAAGATTCTTTTAAAATCATGCATGAACACTTAAATAATATTATTGATCTAAAATCTAGATTTCAGAGTGCAGACGATTTTAAGACATTAACGAAAGAATGTTGATTTTTCAAGCAAAGTCTTAAATGAGGCTTCTATATTGATATTTCAAAGTCATATGATAAAAATATTCAAATAATTCTTGCCTATGATTGATCTAATTGTATCTTTCATGCATTCTGATCGTGTATTACAGGCAATAATGGCACAAAACGTTATTTTTTAAACGAAATTTTAGTCATCTATTCAATAACAGTTTAAAAGGTAAAAAACAAAAACAAAAAAAATACTGGTTTAAACCAGTTTGAATTGATCGGAATTTCAAAGCACATGGTTTTGTTGGTGCTTATTTGGACTTAATGTCGCGGATTTTAGAGTTACATTTTTTGCGTCACCCCAAGACATTATACTGCCACTCTATTAATTTCTTTTTACTATATGGTTGTACGCATATTTCTGGCATTTCGAACATTAGAATGTATGAGTCATTAGCTGTGTTGCAGTAAAAAAAAATTACACAACATTTTTCTATGAGTTTATTTTTTAATCATTGATTAAATTTAAATGTGTTCTATTCAATTTAAAATTGTAATATGGCTTTAATTTGTTTTTAAAACAAAAATAAAATAGCTGTTTGGCGTACAATTGTTTGTATCCGTAAACGATTCATTCACCATAATAAATTATCAAATAGCAAAGTAAATTATCTATCAGAAGTAGTCATAAAAAGAATAGTAGCAAAACTGATTATAACCTTAATGTTTAGACTAATTTAAACATAACCCGATCCCAACCAGAAAAAAAAAAAAAAAAAAAAAAAAAAAAAAACCAGACCACACTCCGATCCGTGATACAGAAAATTTCCGTGAGTATAAACCCGACCCTGACCTAAAAATTCTGTTTGGAAAAAACTATAGATTTGATGACTGACCCGAACCAAATCTGAATCCCGCAAAAATGTTCAAGTGAAGCATAACCCGATTCAAACAAGGAAAAATAATTTTCGTGGGCATGAAATCTGACCCGAACCTAAATATTTTCTTTAAATAAACCCGAAATATGACTCGAACGAAATCTGAAACCGATAAAAATATTCCAGAGAACTATAAGCCGATCCTAGCAAGACAAAATACTTTCCATGGTCATAAACCCGACTCAAATCTAAAAAACTTCGTTTGAAAAATGAACTTTGACCCAAACCACATCTAAATCTTGCCAAAGTGTTCGAAAGAACCATAACCGGATTCGATTAAGACAAAATAATTTCCGTGGACATGAACCCGATACGAACCTAAAACTCACATTAAAAAAAATACCTGAAATTTGAATCGAACCAAATCTGAATCTGACAAAACTATTTCAAAGAAACGCAACCGGATCCAAACAAGACAAAATATTTCCATGGACATGAATACAATCCGAATCCAAAAAATTTTCTTTGAAAAAATCGCGAACTGAACGAAATCTGAACTTGGCAAAAATATTCCAGTGAAGCATGTCCTTATTCGAACTAGACAGAATTATTTCCGTGAACATGCAAGAAGACGCGAACCCAACAGTTATATTTGAAGAAAAAACCCGAAATCTGAATTGAACCAAATCTGGACCTGACAAAAATATTCCAAAGAACTATAACCCAATCCAAGCAAGACGAAATAATTTCTATGGACATAAACCCAACTCGAACCTAAAAAATTCGATTTGAAAAAAACTGAAATTTGACCCAAACCACATCTGAATTCGACCAAAATATTCGAAAGAATCATAACTGGATTCGAGTATGACAAAATAATTTCCGTGGACATGAACGAGATCCGAACCTAAAAATTCTATTTGAAAAAATACCTGAAATTTGAATCGAACCAAATCGGAACCTGATAAAAATATTCCAAAGAATCGTAACCGGATCTGAATAAGACAAAAAATTTCCATTCACATGAACCGAATCTGAACCTAAAAAAATTCTTTGAAAAAATCACGAAATCTGAACTGAACCAAATCTGAACTTGAAACAAAATATTCCAGTGAAGCATGTTCTTATTCGAACAAGGCAACATAATTTCCTTGAACACGCAAGAAAACCCGAACCCAAAAATTTCATTTGAAGAAAAAGCCAAAATCTGAATTGAAACAAATCTGTTCCCGACAAAAATATTCTAAAGAATCATAACTGTATCCGAGCAAGGCAAAATAATTTCCATGGACATGAATACGACCCGAACATTATAATTCAATATCAAAAAATACCTAAAATCTGAACCGAACGAAATCTGAACCCGACAAAAATGTTCTAATGAATCATAACCAGATCGGAACAAGACAAAATAATTTCCATGGACATGAAACCAATATATGGTTTGGTAACATTTAGGTTGCAATTACATTACGGTAAGTCTTTGATTATATTTAATATCTCGTTAGGTTACAGTTAGGTCACGGTTAAGTTAAAGTTAGGTTAAAGTTAAATTCCATTTGTTTTATGGTTAGAATAAGGATATGTAATAAAGTGAAGGCTAGGTTACATTTATGTTACATTTAATTTACGGTAAGGTACTGTGAAGACAAAGTAAGGTTACAGGCAGGTTATGGTTACGGTACAAAAGTTTACAGGTAGGAATTTATCAATAGAGTGAACATTAAGCATGATTTGATTAAAAATAACACTTACTTTTGTTAAATGGCTCTGAAATTATAATACTACATACCAACATTTTAGCTACCAGCGAGTATCGATTTCATTCATGGTATAGTCGGATATGTTAGATAGAGTTAGTGTTATGGAGTGATATAATTAGTTTGAAATTCAAAATATTTCACTTGGGATTTCTATGTGAAAAAAAAATAATTAGTTACCTGACTTAACAGTGGTTTTTGATAAATATCAACACTTTAACACAAAAATCACGCAGTCGTTGGATACATATTCCCTCCCACGTTTCTCATCGCTCATTTTGAGTATTTTTAGAGCTTAACATTAGTTGTTTTTTAAACCGATTTTTCACACAGTCAGTGGCCACGTATTTCAGACAATGCATTTCTACATGTTTCGAGTTAATGATAAAATCATACAAATTTCAAGTTCGTTTAATATTGTTAATACGGACCCGGGCAACGCCGGGCGGGTCAGCTAGTGTAATAATAAATTTGTTAGATGCTTTTATATTTTGGATGTTTTGGAAGCTAAAATTATCAAATAACACAAACCTGCTATTATTATAGTTTTAAACTTTTTTTTTGTATTTTTATTTTTTATTTAATTTTATATATTTTGCATTGAATGCGAAAATAGCCTTCATTATATATATATATATATATATATAATTTATATATAGATTTTTTAATGTTTTGGAATCTAAATTGATCAAAATATTGAAGCTTAGTGAGCAGAAAATGTTGGATAACTTATAACTATAAAACATATATTTCAGAAAATGTGCAGTTTTACAACACAGTGATTTTTTCTTGAAAAATCTGTCATCAAGTAAGATTTCTCCTCTTTTTGAAGATATACAGGGTGTCTACTCTCAACGGTGGCCAATGGCTAATTTCTAAACCGTCAGTCATAGACACATAGTTCCAATTGCAAAAATGCTTTAAAAAATTAAATAACTGTTTTTCAAGCGATTTAGATAAAAAAGATTTTTATTAAAAAATTACGAAAATTAACTTTTTATACGGTCCTCCGATTCTATTAGTGATATTTAGTAAAAAATTTTCATCCCCCCTATCAAGCTATTCAAAAAAGATCCCATTCATCTAGCATTAAAATTGACCGAGTTATGAAACTTTAAATTTCATGACTTAAACCACTTTTTTGTAGCTTAAAACGAATAAGTTGGACTAAGTTTTCAGGGAACGTATACTAAATGCTTAAATTATTATAAAGGGCATCCATTTTCAACTATCCAATAGGTAAACCATGTCCTAAACCATTTGCCACAAACATATAGTTCCAATTACAAAAATGTTTTAAATGAGATAAAGAAATATTTTTAAATCAATTCAACTGAAGGTGCTACCACCGTATAAGTTTTACAATAGTGTTGATTTTTATTAATTAACTTCTATATTGGTTCAAATAGTTGAAGACGTGAGTTTTAAAATTCGGTTTATTGAGAAAATCAAATTTTGGGAAATCGCGATTTTATTTTAAAAAGGTGTGTTATTTTGATAAGCTTTATTAAGCTTAAAACATTCGTACGTATGTTTCCCAAGTTCAAAGTTTCTATTCAAATTTTAACTCACTTCCAAATATCCGACTGAGGTTCAATTTCCGCACTTATTTATATCCATTGACAATGTAATATTAATACAGTTTTAGGTGCGTACCATTTATTTATTTTATAGGACTACACCAAATTCTGTTAGGTTAAATAATCTAATAGAATTTTAAATATATGTCATTTTGTAACGAATTGTGACTGTTGCTTTTCATAATTTAATTAACAAACTTTCTTTTTTTTTTTTTTTTTTCACTTATATTTTTAGTACAAATTTTCCTTTAATATGTAATCATCAACATAAATTTAAAAATAATATTGTAAAAATTATTTTATTCTCAATGTTTAATGTTAAATTTATATATTGCGTTTATTTTTATTTCCAATAAATTTGTGACTGACCCCTAATTTGCAGCAAAAAATATGCTTCAAGTTTAAACAGCTATTACCAGGTTAGTTTTAACCGCAGAGGAATGGGACTTTTTTATATTACTTGTTAGAGTAGTGGTAAAAAATTGCTAAATATCACTTATAGGAACCGTACTAAATATCACTTATAGGGGACCGTATAAAAATTTAATTTTCGTAATTTTTTAATAACAAAATTTTTTGACCTAAATCGCTTGAAAAACAATTCTTTACCTTTTTTAAGCATTTTTGCAACTGGAACTATATGTCTATGACTAACGGTTTAGAGATTAGTCATTGGCCACCGTTGAGAGTGGACACCTTGTATATTTGATGCGTATGACTTTCTTACATAATTGAAGCATTTTGAAAAGCTTCTGATGTATTTGCACTTATATATAATACGAAAAAATTAATGATAAAAATAATAACGATTAATATCTTTTCAATTCTTATTAAAGCAAGAGAAAAAAGAAGAGCATCCGTTTAATTTTTTTTCAATATTATTTTAAATTTATGTAGTTTACTTTGTGGTTAACTTATAAATTTGAATTTGTATTAAAAAATTCAATAAAACATCATAATATTACTACATTTTTTGTTCTGCATGTTAAAACCAGTGGGTAAGTGTGATTGTAGATCGGACAAAGGGTTTCGTTCAATGTTTCTTTCAAAACAATTTATATTTTAATTAATAAATCTAAATTGTTAATTTATACTTAATATATTATCATATAGATGGTAGCAAATACAAATTAAAATTCTCAAATTAAAATACAAATACAAATTCTTTTAAATTTTGAGTAATTAGTGAGTGAGGTATAAATTAATGAAAAAAATGTATGAATTATAAGTTTCAAATTAATAAAAAATGTGTCAGTCATTGTTAAAGAATCCTGTTATTTAGACATAAAATTTTAATAATTAATGTCTAAATTACCATTATTAATGAACATCATGAAAGTATCTCAAGTACCCTTAAGGCTCTGAAAGAAAAAAGTGTAACATAATCCCCATGTTATCCGACAAAGGAATAAAAATTCACTTCTTATTATTAGTTGAATAGATACACCAATACAAATATTATAATGAGGTAAAGTTTGATTGTTTATTAATAATAAAATAGAATACGCTCCACAAGTAACATCAAACCATCCAGTAACCAATGCATAATGCATTAATATTTTGTACCTCTTAAAGAGAAAATGCATTATACAGATTTATTTATGCTTTAATCATTGAAAAATTACTAAAATTTTCAATGAAACTTTATAGTATTAATACTAGAAATAAATTTTATTTTCTTTCTTTCCTTTTTCTCTTTAATATGCACAATAAAAATAATCAATTTTTTTTTATAAAGATTGCTTGCTAGAGAAAAGATATTTTCGCCAATTTTTTGAAAGCATCCCTTAAAAATGTTGTATTAGAATTGAAAAAGTTATCTCATCAATATATATTTTTTAAAAATGTTATCCGACGGCAGGCTGAAAAAGAAGGACAGAAAAATACAATCATAGCTGTATATTAAGGGTGCATTCGAAAAAACACTTTTCCACCTCCAATAGCTCGAAATTTTCCGATACAACTTCAGACATATTTTTAAAAGTAGAAACATGAAACTTGCTGAGGGGATTTTCAAAGAGACGTATAAGGTGCTGTGTGGTGTCATTTTAAGCTCAATTCATAAAAAATTGACTTATAAACAATTACCTTCTCAGCATGACCTTTTTTTTCGTTCTCAGATCTCCCGCTTCGAATAAATCGGTTCAAAATGACGTTTTTTTTTTTTTTTTTTTTTTTTTTTTTTTTTTTTTTTTTCCAATATTTTCTGCATTAATCAAAGAATTGACAATCACGGTACATTGTGTATTTTCTAAATAAGACAATTTGCCAGTTTGATGCATTTGAGAGCAAAAATGAATTTAAAAATAAATCGGAAAATAAGCAGTTTGAATCGAAATATGAAGAAACATGAAGAAACGATATGCTTTCTTTTAGAAATACGAGAATGTTTTACATTGTTTCTTATCTATGTCACTGTGAGGCAGCTTATGTTAGGTAATAATTGCGAACTCCATTAACAACATAATTTCAGTTGAATGAAAAAAATCCGACATTACACTGAAAGAGATTTTCCGCGAAATGTCGACTCGTTAAGTTTGTATCTGTTTTACTTCGAAATAGAAGTTTATTGCTTGACTAATGGCCGATCTGTTTATTTTTAGTTCTCAGCAAGCTCATGGATATGTAACAGTAAATTTGTTGGAAGTGAAGAGGCTTCATTTTTATTTTTAATGCTTTCGAATCTAAAATAATCAAATTACAAAAGCCTGCGATGGCTGTGTTTTTAAACTTTTAATGATGTTTTCTTTGTAATTTTAGCGCTGAATCCAAAAATATCCTTCACTTTTTAGGGTTTCGTTCAACTGACTAAACCCTATTCGTCTCTGTCTTCTGTCTGTCTGTGAGAGAGTCTGTACACAAAAACTATACAAGTGAGAGCGTTCAGATTTTGTGCACTTACCGCTGAATACCTCTTATCACACAACAAATCATAAAAGTTTAAAAAAGACTATTATTTTAATAAAAATATGTATTTTAATACCATCAGTTCATTTTTTGTTATTGTTTTCTCATCTAATTGTTGCCAAAATTTAAATAGATATAAAAATTATTATGTATCTAATATAAATTAATGTATTAAATAAACCACGTGAAAAACGTGTATTAGTTTTTATTTTGGTAATTAACTCCATAATTGCATTCTTTGCCACGACACGTGACAGAGAAAGAAAATGAGATATACAATCGAGTCTCTATATATAACGAAATCCATTGTTCAGTCGAAAAATTTCGTTGTATAGAAGAATTCGTTGAATAGAAAACAGCAATTTTTTTTTCATTTAATGTTTAAATTTTGAAACAGTATTGTTTTTTGAGCTGTTTAATTAAGTTTTTGAAATTTGGAATTTTGCTGGAATCTGAAACATTTTTGCCATCCTTTTTTTCCAGTGTTTTATTGATTATTTCCAAAATTATTACTTATCAGAGAGAGTTATGTTTATCCTATAAGCGATTTTATGCAGATGCTGTAGAAAATTACACCAGCATACATGACATTTAGTAACAATTCTTCATTCAAATGATCTCTCACAGCAAAAAATGTTCCAAGTCGCCACAAACAACAAACATCCACTCTAAACTGTAAAAGTAATGAGAGTTAGTTTAGGTAGATGAAAATCTGCTGAAAAAAATGGTATTTTCTGAAACTACCCTTTTATCCCTATCTTACAATCCAAACCAAGAAACAAACAACATTTTCAAGGCGACAATGGAATAGTTTTATCTGTTAAGATGCTTTGTGGTATGTTTCAATCTTTTTCCAAGAAAGCATGCTCATCTTGGTTAAAACAAAGTCAAGTATAACCATGCAAAATAGGATGTTTTTCTTGAGAGGGGGGAGGGGTTAAATGCCTCTTTTGGACATAAAGAATAAGGTAGAACAGAATATAAACCAGAAATCCACGAAAAAAATCTTATACTACAAATAATTTGAAGCGTTTTCTGAACATATGAAAGAGCCTTTTTGAAAAAAATTCGTTAAATGGAGATATTTTTTAATGTAATTATGAAAAAAATTGTCCGTTTCTGCAAAAAATTCGTTAAGTAGAGAAATTTACTAGATTGAGTTTCGTTGTATAGAGACTCGACTGTATTTTTTTCTATATAGGATTTGATAATCGCAGTTCAAATTTTTTTAATTATTGATTTTACAAATCTGGTACTTCCGTATGCGGATGTTATTTCATGTACTGGTGCGTAAAATCTAAAAAAAAAAAAAAAAAAAAAAAAAAAAAAAAAGAGATTACAGCTTTTTTAATTTATGAAAATGTAAATTTTTAAACTTATACAACAGATACTTTTTCGCACAGACAATTAAAAGGAATTTATTAAAATTAGGAAAACTAAATGGTCGTTTATACTTTGACTCATAATACAAATTTTATAAATTTAAAATAAATTGAATTTTTGTTGGGGGAAGGGCAATGTTGTCTTTATTCTTTAGATAAGCGCGTTTACTGTAATTTGAAGGCATTTTTTTCTTTTTTTACTGAGCACTAATGTAAATATTATTTCTTAACATGAAATATTTGTAAAAGCGAAAAATTCAGGGAGAGGAGTGGGTCGTCTGAGGAGGGGCTATTTTCTAAATTTTATTAAGTTTGGGAAAACTAAAGAATCATCGCTTTAAACTTTGACGTATAGTTTATAAGACTCGATAAGAATAAGGATAAAGTCTTTTGAAAGAGATATTAAACGAAACCCTCTGTGCGGTCTGTTATCACACTTACCCACTTGTTTTACCATCTTGTCAGGGTTTTTTGTGAATGTTAACTTTTAAAATTGTTAAAATGTCGAAAAATAGCAAAAATCTGATTCGATAAAATAAATATAAAATTGTTTTTTTTTTTAAATAATATTTATTTATATATTTTTGACTTTTACTGGAAAACAAATGAATTAGAATCAATTATTAAAAGATGGAAAACATGATTTTACGCAAATTTCAGGATTTTACGCGAATGATAACTTTTATAATTGGTAAAAAATCGAAAAATAAAGAAAATCTGATTTAATGAAATATGTGAAAAACTTTTTTTTCTTTATAATAATTTATTCACTTTTTTGGCTTATATTGGAGAAAAGGCGTATAATAATCAATTCATAAATTATGGAAAACATGACATAGTCTAAATTTTTCAGGCTTATGTTACTGAAGCACAGTATGCAGAAAGTTTTGGACAACGTATAATTATATGAAGTAATCTTTGAAAAATATGCATTTTTATAATACTGTAATTTTCTGAATTGAGTAATTTCTTTTTTTTTTACTCTGCAAAAAAAAAAAAAAAAAAAAAAAAAAAAGATACATGTAAATTTACACAATTTGCTACAAAACTTTGTAAAAGCTTCAAAAATCTGTATTCTTACTAAAATTTTATCAGTAATCTGGGATAAATACAGGATTTTTTTTCCCCAGCTACATGAAAAGTTCTTAACAACCTAATTTAAAAAAAAATTTCTCATTAACCTTTCAGATTTTCTGCTTTAGAGTGTGAACGTGTATATATGTAATGCCTATGATTTTATTGAATGCCAAATTGTCCAGACAACTTATTTTAATAGTTTCCCTTCTTTCTTTCATTTTTTTTCTCTGGTAAAATTTTGCGTCTTTTAATTCTTTATCGTGCAGTTTCATGCTGACAAGGTGTTTGTCTGCCAAGCTACAAAGAGCTCATTATACAACATGTATCTTCAAGCCTTAGTTTCTTCACGCCCTTGACCACGCGTGTGGACATTTAGTTTTTATAACTATAACTACTGTCAATAATAATAATAATAATAATAATAATTTAATAAATTACAACAACCAGTTGGAAAAGAATTTTTACAAAGACTGATTTTTTTTTTTTTTTTTTTTTTTTTTTTTTTTTGTAAAACATGGTCATTTATAATCAATTGGTTTTACATTAGATTGTTTCCTTTTCCGTTATCGTCACACATTTCATAATCGGTGAACTCGATAATCATATCTTTTTTGCTTTACACAACGACCTTTCATACTATGTCTTTCTTTGGATTCGGTTTTTCCATATATGATAATTTACATCTACCCATTTTTTAACTTTTTTATTTTCTTCTTAATCAACAACGAGATTTCAATTTTCTATTCAAATGAAATTTTTTCTAAATGTAAATAATTTTGTAAAATGTATAATTAAACAAATAAATAAAATGCGGACATCCATTTCCCAAAGCAAAATGTTTGAATGATTCCCATTAAGTTAATCAAAATCAGTAAAAACATCATTTTCATGGTGATCAAAACATGGCTAACGTAATAAGAGAGTCCTATATTATGTACACAATGGACCTTCAAATCTTCACCATCAAACTTCAGATTTAGTTAATCCTTGATATAGACAGCTATTGATTCCCGCAATAGCTAGCTCTATCTCAAGAATTAATGCACGAATTTTTATCAAACTTCAGATTCAGGTTTACCTTGATATATCTTACTGCTGATTATGTTTTGGTGTAAATAGTGCAAAAGGTGGCGTTTTTCCTGCATTTTTCCTAATATTCGCAGCAGTCTTACTTCAAGAAATAATGCACCAAATTACATACCATTAAAATCCTCAAGAGGGGCATAGATTAACATTTAATTTTGGCACTCTGATAGCGAATTTCGAAATATTAACATGCATGAGATAATAAAGTTTAGGGATTGTTACAACAGACTGATTTCCGATTAATAATTAAAAAAAAATTGTAAAAGAAAAAGTCATTTTTTTTTTTTTTCTCAAAATAAAAATTTGTCCTTAAAGAAGCTAATAATAAATGATGAAAGAAAAAGTTATATTTTTAAAGTGTCTATTATCATAAAAATGTCATCGGAACAAACAGTTTGATAGAAAAGAAAAAAAAGAAGCAAATAAACAAACAAACAAATAGATAATTTAAGCTTGTTCAAAACTCAGTTACTGCAGATATTCCTTAGCAATAACAGGCTTCATTAAAAATTTTGAATTGCACTTATTCAAATAAACATCTCATAACATCTATGGCTTTCGATTTCGATATCTCACTTTCATCAACAATATTTTTATGTGTCAAATACTTCTGCTTCTTTCAGAATTATCCTGACTCGAGTGATCATTGTGACTGTAAAAATCGACTTTTTTTATAGGTCGACACTACGATAAGTTCTTGAGTTTAAGTGCTTGAAAGCGTCTGTGTGTTGCAGCAGAAAACGTATTGAAGAGCCGTCGAACTGGACTTGAGATCAACAAATTCGATCAAGAAAGAAACTTTTCTTGGAAGTGAGCGAAAACTCAAAAGTGTAGATTGTTCTTGGTGTCATTAGAGAAACTACCAGAGAATTTCTTGAAGATGTGATTATTTGATTTTCTCTTCTATTCATATTGTCAACTGTATTAATATTTGTCATTTGTCATAAATGTTAGAATTGGTATATGATGTTATTTAGATATTAGTTGTAGGTAGTTATATGCTACATAAACACACACACACACACACACACACACACACATATATATATATGTGTGTGTTTGTGTCTGTGTATGTATATATATGAAACCATTAATTGTGAAACAATACAAAATTTAATTCAAAATAAATAGATTTAATATAATTTAATACAAAATAGATAGGTAGATAGATATTTTTAATGCAGTTTATAAGATACAGGATATTAATGAAATAGCATTCATATTTTAATAAATCATTTCTTCTAAGTGTCGTGTACACATTCAGCCAAACGCCACAAAAAGGAATTAATTTATCCTGTATCCAATAGATACTTAACATCAGGACATTCAAACTCGGTATTAAGGATAAGTGCAAAGAATTTGAGTTACATTTTCAAGAGCTTTTGTAGATACTCGGCTTTAATTACAGTAATATGCAAAGAAGTTCATTGATAAGCAACGAAACTTAAAAAAAAAAAAAAAAAAAAAAAAAAAAAAAAAAAAGAGAGAGTTCCTTATACAAGAGAAAAATTTCGATTGCACTTCAATACAAAGCGATGAAGTGAAACCGAAATGTGTGCATAGACATCGTCAGAATTATTACCTAAAATTAAAGTTCTGGTGTTGGAATTTGTAATAATGTATTCAATTGATTTGTAATTAACTTGCTCTGAGATGCGCCTGACTATTCTTATGTTCGGACAGATTAGGGCAAAGAGAAGGTTTCAACAGTTTGATTTAGGAAATGAGGTAATTCTCGTGTAACTTTCGGCTGAAAAAATAAACTTCAAAGATGGAATAAAATAAATCAAATGTGAGAAAAGAATCATTAATATTCCCTAAAGATTCATATTTTAATAAAAGTGTTAATATGTTGTGTTTTTTCCAAAAAAATTTATAGTGATTCGTTTATTTTTTCGTATTCACATCTGCGATCTCATGGATTATAGCTTAGTTTTTATTTCATTGTAGCTTCTTATGTATGTGTAATTCTCGTAAAACACTTAAATATTACTTTTCGGGTTTTTTTTAATTTTTTTTTATAAAATAAAAAAAAAATAATACTTTTTGAAAAAAAAAATTCAGAGTGATTTTATACAGTGATAAAAATGTTATTTCAAGAAAAATCACAAATTATACTTTTTTGTTACATTAAGAATGTTTAAACCATGCTTACTTCTAGGTACTTGTGAATAAACCATGCCACGAAAATAAATTGCCAAAATGTTTCTCAATAATCTTTTATGTTCAAAACAGAAATTTAATGCAAATTTAATCTATACATTACATCATTAAAAAAGTCTGTACGAAAAAAGCAAACTAAAAACAAGCAAAATTGTAAATGTTCATTAAGTACGCAACATCAAAATGATTCATACATCATAAAAAATTTCCTATTTAGACAATTGCTTATCATCTTTTTAATTTTGATTAAATACAAATTTCTTAATTATAATAGGCTTCATTAGAATTTCTGAATTGCACTTATTCAAATAAACCTCTCACAATTCCTACGGTTTTCGTATTAATAAATATATAATTTTTATCAACAATACTTTTATGTGTCAAATACCTCTGAAATATCCTGTCTTTTGAAGTCTTTCAGAAACATGCTGTCTCAAGTGATCATTGTAACTGCATAAATCGACTTTTTTGTAATAGGTCGACACTCCGAGAACTCGAGTTTAAGTGCTTGAGAGTGTTTGTCTGTTGTGGAAGAAAATGTATTGAAGAGCAGTTCCAATTGGACTTGCGACGAAGAAATCCAACAGAATTTGAATATGATCTTATTTAGATGATAGTATAGATATTTATATGATAGATATACATAAAGAGATATAACTTATATTTTTATATAACTTATAAGATATATGATATTAATGGATTAGCATTTATATTTTAATAAATAATTTCTTTTAAGTGGCATGCCCACATTCAACTAAATACTATAAAAATGAATTAATTTATCCCGAATCCAATGGATACTTAACATTAAGACATTCAAATTTCGTATTGCGGAAAGTATACACAGTCAGAGTTACATTTCTTAAGATATCCTGTAGATACTCGGCTTTAATTTCAGCGATATGTTAAGAGGTTTTGAAAGAATGGATCTCCCTAGTCAAGAGAACAATTTCGATTTCATTTCACGACAAAGTGATGAAGTGAAACCGAAATGTGTGCACAGAGATCGCCTGAATTAGAACCTAAACTTAAAATTCTGGTGTTAGGGTTTGTAGTAATACATTCATTTAATTCGTAATTCACTTCTAATGGGACATGCCTGATTCTTCTTATCTTCGAACGGATTGGGGTGAAGAGAAGGTTTTAATAGTTTGATTTATGGGCATTGGGAAATGAGGAATCTGTATAACTCTCAACTGAAAGATGAACATTAAAGATAAGATTGACTGAATCAAGTTTGAGAAAAGAAATGTTAATATCCTTGGAAGTGTTACCCTTAAAAATAGTGTTATAAATATTACTGGTCTTTTTTCTCCGCCTTAGAAAATTAATAATGATTCATTTAATTTTTTGTATTTGCAGGTCTGCAAACACATAGATTATAACTTTTTTTTTTAACTGTAGCCATTTGTGCAATTATAATTCTCGCAATAATCTTGATATTATTTTTGTTTTGTTTTTTAAGAATTAAAAAAAAGGACCGATATTTCCGCAAAAACTAACTGTAAGAGGCATTCTTATATGGTGATAAAATATTATTTCAAGAAAAATTACACATAATTTTTATTAAACTAAAAATACATAAACCAATTTTACTTTTCTAGGTATTTAAAACCAAACCACAAATAATTTTTATTATATTAACAATGTTTAAACAAATCTTATTTTTTAGGTATTTAAAACCCAATTTCTTTTTTCAGGTACTTACGAATTAGCCGTCACACGAAAATAAATCAAAAGAATGATTCTCAATAAAAAGAAAACTAAAATAAAACAAAATTGTAAACATTCATTAAGTACGTAATATCAAAATGATACATACATCACAAAAAATATTCCTATTTAGACAATTCCTTATCACCCTTTTAACTTTGATTAAATACCTATTTCTTTTGGATAATAGGCCTCATTAGAAATTTTGAATTGCATTTATTCAAATAAACCTTTCAAAATTCCTATGGTTTTCGTAATAATAAATATCTCTCTTTCTTCAACAATATTTTCATGTGTCAAATACTTCTGCGTCTTTCAGAATTATCCTGTTTCGAGTTATCATTGTAACTGCACAAATCGACTTTTTTTTATAGGTCGACACTCCGAGAACTTCTCGAGTTTAAGTGCTTGAGAGTGTTTGTGTGTTGCAGAAGAAACGTATTGAAGAGTCGTCGAAATATACTTGCGACTAATAAATTCTATCAAGAACGAAATTTCTTGGAAGTGAGCGAGAACTCAAAAGTGTAGATTGTTCTTGATGCCGTTAGAGAAACTACTAGGTAAGTTCTTGAATATGTAATAATTTGATTTTCTCTTCTATTTATATTGTAAACTATATTAATATATGTCATTTGTCTTAAATATTAGAATTAGTATATTTAGATGTTAGTTATAGATATTTATATGAATATATATATAAATATATAGAGACGGAAGAATAGATACATAGATATCATTTATAAGTTGCAGGATATTATTGAAATAGCATTTATAAAATAGCATTACATTCTGACAATCAGTTTTTTACAAAGACTGATTGTAAGAATGTATTTTTATATCGTTAAAGCATTTTCTTTCAAGAAAAATTACAAGTATTTTTTATTATATTAAGAATGGCTAAACCATACTTACTTTTTTAGGTACTTACGAATAAACCGTGCCACGAAAATAAATCGCCAAAAGGCTTCTCGATCTTCTTTTTTTTTGTTCAAATTAGAAATTTAATTTAAACTTAATCCATACATAACATCGTTAAAAACGATATGTACCAAAAAAAGCAAACTTGAATAAAACAAAACTGTACACACTTATTAAGTACATAATATCAAAATGATACATCCATCATAAAAAAATTACAATTACCTATTCCTTAATGATAATAGGCTTTATTAGAAATTTTGAATTGCATTTATTCAAATAAATCTCTCACAATTCCTACGGTTTTCGTAATAATAAATATCGCACTTTCTTCAACAATATTTTCATGTATCAAATAATTCTGCGTCTTTCAGAATTATCCTGTCTCGAGTGATCATTGTCACTGTAGAACTCGACTTTTTTTTTTTATAGATAGACACTCCGAGAACTTATCGAGTTTAAGGGCTTGAGAGTGTTTGTGTGTTGTGGAAGAAAATTTATTGAAGAGCAGTTCCAATTGGACTTGCGACGGAGAAATCCGAGGAATAAAGAAATTTCTGTTGGAAGTTATAGTGAAAACTCAAAAATGAAGATTTTTCTTGGTGTCATTAAAAATAGTATCAGAAAATCTCTTGAAGATGTAATGATTTGTTTTTCACTTCTTTTGATAATGTGAACTATATTAATATTTTTTATTTTATTTTTTAAGATTAGAATTTATAGATGTTCTTATTTAGATGTTAGTTGAATTCGACGACGGCATATTTACCTGATTTTATGAATTTTCAGTCGCAGAGAATTTTTTGAAGATGTTATGATTCGTTTTTTTCTTCAATTGATATTGTGAACTAGATAAATGTTTGTGATTTGTTTTAAATGTTATAATTAACATATGATCCTATTTAAGTGTTAGTTGAATTCGACGGTGGCATATTTACCTGACTTCATGAATTTTTAGTCGCAGAGAATTTCTTGAAGATTCTTTTTTTCTTCTGTTTGTATTGTGAACTATATTTATTTTTTACTTGTTTTAAACGTCAAAATTACTAAATGATCTTATTTAAATATTAGTTGTACTCGACGACGGCAAATCTACCTGGTTTTATGAATTTTTAGTTGTAGAGAATTTCTTGAAGATGCAATGATTTTACTATCCCCTCTTTTGATATTGCGAACTATACTATTATTTGTAATTTTTGTAAAGGTTAGAATTAGTAAATGGTCTTATTTAGATGTTAGTTGAATTCGACAATGGCATATTTACCTGATTTTGTGAATTTTTAATAGCAGAGAATTTATTGAAGATATACTGATTCTTTTTTCTCTTCTACTGATATAGAGAATGATATTAATATTTGACATTTATTTAAAACGTTAGAATTAGTAAATGTTTTATTTAGATGTTAGTTGAATTTAACGATGGCATGTCTCCTCCTTTTTATGAAATTTAAACTATTGTATTTTGTCCCATTGTACACTGTTTTAGCAAATTTATAAATACAAATTCTGAGCTTGTCTCAGTATTCATATAGTAAACCACAGTGTAAAGTCCACTCTTAATTATTGATTTTTATGAATTTTTAATCTCAGAGAATTTCTTGAAGATTTATTCTTGTAATGGTTTATTTTTTCATCCAATGATATTGTGAATTATATTAATATTTGTCATATATTTTATTTTAGAATTAGTATATTGCATTTTTTTTTATGTTAGTTGAATTCAACTATAAGATGTCTACTTAATTTTATGAAGTTTTAATGGTAGAGAATTCTTGAAGATGTAATGATTCTCTTCTATTCATACTGTGAACTATATTAATATCATAAATATATACATAGGAGAATTGCACCATAAAATTTAACCAATAATAACACATTGCTCAGTGGTGCATAAAACAGGAATTTTAATATACATTTGCACATATTAAAATAAAATAAAACTTTCAACGTTTCGCGCCGTCTTCTGCGGGCGTCTTCAGGAAAATATGATAATGGAAGGACTACGTCGATCGAGAGATAATATTTCTACTAAATTAAAAACTAAATGAATTAAAATTTTAAAAATGTTGCCATTTACACGTGAGTAAAAATTAAAATATTGCAAGGAAATAAAAAATTTTAAGATTTTCTGATGTTATGCCATATTTTCGGTATATTGTACACCAAAAATATGGCATAACATCATAAAATCTTAAAAATCTTTATTTCCTTGCAATATTTTAATTTTTACTCACGTGTAAATGGCAACATTTTTAAATTTTTAATTCATTTAGTTTTTAATTTAGTAGAAATATTATCTCTCGATCAAGATGCAAACGTAGTCCTTCCATTATCATATTTTCTTGAAGACGCCCGCAGAAGACGGCGCGAAACGTTGAAAGTTTTATTTTATTTTAATATGTATATTAAAATTCCTGTTTTATGCACCGCTGAGCAATGTGTTATTATTAGTTATATTAATATTTCTCATTTGTTTTAAACGTTAGAATTTGTAAATGGCTTTTTTAGATGTTAGTTGAATTTGAAGATAGCATGTCTACTAGATTTCATGAATGTTTATTCGCAGAGAATTTTTTGAAGAAGTAATGATTTGTTTTTCTCTCCTATTGACATTGTGAGCTATATTAATGTTCTTTACTTGTTTTAAATGTTAGAATTTGTAGATGATGTTATTTAGATGTTAACTGATTTCGACGATGACATGTCTACTTAATTTTATGAAGTTTTAGTGGCAGAGAATTCATGAAGATGTTATTATTTTTTTTTTATCTCTTCTATTGATACTGTGAACTATATTAATATGTGTCATTTTTTTTTAAATGTTAGAATTAGGAAATGACTTAGTTAGATGTTAGTTGAACTTGAAGATGTCACGTCGACTAGTTTTTATGAATGGTTAGTTGCAAAGAATTTCTTAAAACGTAATGATTTGTTTTTATCTTCTATTGATATTGCGAAGTATATTAATATTTCTCATTTGTTTTAAAAATCAGAACTAAAAAATGATCTTATTTAGGTTTTAGTGCAATTCGACAATGGTATGCCTACCTGATCTTATTAATTTTTCGTTGCAGAGAATTTCTTGAAATGTAATCATTTGTTTTTCTCTCCTATAGATATTGTATACTATATTAATGTTCTTTACTTGTTTTAAATGTTGGAATTTGTAGATGATGTTATTTGATGTTAATTGATTTAGCCGATGACATATCTAACTGATTTTCAGAATTTTCAATCCCCTTTAAATAAACTTTCAGTGGTTCGATACTTCCCAGTTTTGGAAGAAATTTGAATATGTTCTTAAATTAAAAGATAGCATTAATCTTTATAAAATTAATCATCGTATTGAAGAAAGTTTTTCGCATCAAATCAAAGACAGCACTTTGATTTACGATGCATGTCGTTATAAATAATTTGTAGATTTAAATATGCGTTTGAGATATTTAATAATTTTTAAAATAAAATATTGACTTTATAAATCTTTAAACATTTCAAAAACCCTTTCGAAGGTGAAAAATTCTCCGTTTTTTAAGAAATTAGTCTTAATGTTCTCTTAAGGGCTCTTAAACATAGCCATAGCATAAATCTTTTTAAAATTAGTCACTTTATCGAATGTAATTTTTTTTGAACAAATTAAAGACTGTACTTTAATTTAAGTCGTTTGTCGTAAAAAATAGCTTATAGTTTGAGATATGTGTTTGAAGTTTTTAATAATATACTGAAAAATATATTAAAAACAAAAAGAAGGCTTTTTTTTTTTTTTTTTTTTTTTTTTTTTTTTTTTTTTTTTTTTTTTAAGAATTATAAATTTTTTCTGATGCCTTTGGAGAAACTATGAGAGAATTTCTTGAAGATATGTTTTACCCCTTTCTTTTGATATAGTGAACTATATTAATATTTCCCCTTTCTATTGATATAGGGAACTATATTAATATTTGTCATTTGATTCAAAGGTTAGAATTGATATATGATCTTATTTAGATGTTCGTTAAGTTTGATTATGGCTTTTTTGCTTGATTTTATAAATTTTTAATCACAATGATATTCTTGAAGATGCAATGATTTCTTTTTCTCTTCTATTTGTTATTTTATCTTTCTATTCTATTGATATTGTGAACTATATTAATATTTGTCATTTGACTTCAATGTTAGAATTGATATATGGCCTTATTTAGATGTTAGTTGAGTTGACGATGAGATAGCTACCTGATTTTATGAAATTTTAGTCGGCTATATGTAAACTTTCGGTATTAAAACATCTCAGTTTTTAAAGAAATTTGAATATGCTGTTAAGTTAAAATATAACATTAATATTTGAAAAAAATAATCATCGAATAAAATTAATTATCGGGCCGAATACAAATTTTTCAGTACAAATAAAAAACTACACTGTGTTTTAAACTGTTTGTCGCTATGAATAATTTGTAGTTTGAGATATTTTATAATATATTGAAAAACATAATATTAACAAGAAGTACATTTATTTTTCAAAATTGTAGATTTTTCTTTGTGTCACCAGAGAAACTATAACATACTTGCTTGAAGATGTAATAACTTCTATTTCACTTATTCATATTCTAAACCATATTAATATATTTTATTCCTTTTAAATGTTAGAATTAGTAAATGATCTTATTTAGATGCAAGTTGAATTCGACAGTTGAATTGCATGATTACCTGATTTTATAAAGTTACAAAATAATTCTAAGTTAATACATTCTAAAGATAATAAAAGAACATTTAAAAGGTTTAAAAAAACATTTTTTTCTTGTCTATATGTTTTATTTCTCAGATGGCGACATTTTCAGGACTTATAATTAAACAAATATTTATGCAATGTTTTTAAAAACAAAACTGATAGACAAAAATTTCGTGATTGCATGTATAATGAAATCTAGTGAAATAAAAAGAAAACTTTTTACACAGTGAGAATATTTGGGATGATTCAACCTCCATAAAGTTAATTACCTTAAATTTGGAAAGTGATGCTGGCAGCAAATGGCCGGTTAGCTATTTAGGATTACTGTCATTTGATATTATCTTTTTACTTATACATTGTATTCATATCGCCTTCTGTGTTCTTGGAATTTTAAGGTAACATTTTTTTCTTATCTGGAATTTAATGCGATCTATTTTTAGTTAGATAGTAATGAATGAGAAAAAAAAATGTATCAAAAGATTGGAGTTCCTCTTGCCACTAAAAATGTATACCTGAGATAAGGCAAATAAAAGAGTCTTAGCGGCTATCTAAGGAAATATTGGACTTCACAAGGAAGTGACAGTTTTGGATAAGATAGACCCCGGGTAGATTGCTTTTTGGAGAAACAAGTAGTGGGGATAAAACATCAGTTTGTGAATAAACTTGAAATTGTATGTTTGATGGTCCCTTCGTAGAGTTTAGGAAAAGAACATATGCTCTTGGCATACATAATAAAAGTATTGATAACATCCAAAGTGATCTCCGATAAAACTGTTTTAACGAAACTAATGGGAAAGGGATGTGGATATTTTAAAAAGTGGATCCAATATGCAGAAAGTATTCGCTGTATTTAACTTAATGTTGCACCGGATCAACTTACTCGAGTCCTCAATTGTAAATATTGTTTTGTTATATGTAAAGAATGTGTAAATAAATTGCTCGTTAATTTAATTTTATGAAGTTTGATATTCGTTTGACAATCCTTCTCACAAATTTCTCGATTATTGCCATATTGGTGGTGACAGCATACCGCAATAAAGGAACATTCTTCAAAGTTGTTTGGACTAAGAAAGAAATGCTTTGCAAAGTACGAAACAAGAGAATAAAACAGTTCTTTTACAGAGATGTCCATTTTTATTACAGTACATAATTTCCTTATACATATCATGATTTGTATTTAACAGTTTCATTTAAAGCTTTTTTTTTTCTCTTAAAGGAAATATTTGTATAGTAATATTTTTAAAAAAGTCACCGTTTTAGCGATGAATCTTGCAGACCAGAATAAAGGTATTTTCATGTCTTTTAAATGTAATTTTATCACTTTTAACAGGTAATAGCTTAGTTTTATGACTACACTGTAAAAAAAAATATGTTATCCTACAGATTTAAGTTTGCCGAAATCTGTATAGTTACTAACATTTTATCTGTACAATGTACAAGAAAAAATGTAGATCTACAAAACTAATTTTTGTAAGGTTATAGAAATCTGTAACTTTACAAACGAGTCTACTATAATTACAGTTATCTTACTAAAATATTATCGGTAATCAGGGTTGAAGTTACATCAAAAATTCTTGGAATCCAAGTTTTCTAAAAAATTTTTAGTAAGCTCACAGATTTTTTGATTTTTAGAGCAAATCGGTATCTGTAAAATGGATTTTTGCTGTTGCCATCACATAAAATGTTCTAGGAATCCCAGTTCCCTAGAAAATTTTTAGCAATTTTACAGATTTTTTTTACAGTGTATAAGTAATTTTCTTATATAATTTTATAACATATAGAATATTAATGAGGTAACATTTATATTTAAATAAATCAATTTTTTTAAGTATCGTGCCCAGATTCTACCAAACACTATAAAGAGGAATAGTTTACCCTGAATCTAGTACATACGTATCATTAAGACATTCAGCCTAATTATTAAGGAAAGTGCACACAGAGTTAAATTTTTCAAAAGTTCCTGTAGATACTTAGCTTTAATTTCATTGATATACAACGAAACTTTAAAAGAGTGGACCTCCGTATTCAAGAGAACAATTTCGATTGCACTTCACGACAAAGCGATAAAGTGAAAACAAAATGCATGTACAGACATCGTCAGAATTATTGCCTAAAATTAAAGTTCTGGTGTTGGAATTTGTAATAATGTATTCATTGGATTTGTAATTCGCTTCTAATGACTATTCTTATCTTCGGAGAGATAGGGGTAAAGAGCAGCTTTTAATAGTTTGATTTATGGGCATTAGGAAATGAGGAATCTATGGGCCATTTTCACCATTCGTTTACGTTTGAGAATTTTATTTTATTTTTCAAACTTATTAATTTTTTTTTAAAGTGAAGACGGTTGTTAAAGTAAATGTTTAAGGTACATGAGAAAAAAAAATTGGTTGTGCACTTTGCCCTATAATATAATATGTAAATGATATATAAAGTTGGCTTGTAAGGTAAATTGTCAAGTCCGTTACCATACAAAATTACTGAAAATACTCAGCTTTAAATTTATTAAATTTCCTAAAATTAACTTACTTTAAAGTGACTTATGTTCCTAAATTTCAAAACATGATATTTATAAATAATACTTAAATTAAATTGAAATGAGTGACAGTTTTAGCCACAAGATTTTGATCACATAGAAATTATACAAGACCGTTTTCTAATAATTACAGTATATATTCATGTAAATTATTAAATTTTAAGGTAATTTCACATTTGTTTCTTAGTTGAATAAAAAATAAAATTAGAATGATGAAAAAATTATAATCATTAAAAAACCGTGCGGTAACAGACTGACATTTGGTAACGGACTTGACACTATGCACTGTGAAAAAAATAAAAATAATAAAATAAATAAATAAAATAAAATAAAATAAAAATAAATAAAAATCTGTAATCCTGCAGATGAAAAGTTGCCGAAATCTGTATGCTTACTAACTTTTACCTGTGCACCTTACAAGGAAAGATGTAAATCTACAGAATTAATTTTTGCAAAGCTACAAAAATCTGTAACTTTACAAACAAGTCTACTAAATTTGCAGTACCCTTACTAAAATTTTATTTATAACATTAGTTGTAGTTATATAAAAAATTCTTGGAATCCCAGTTTCCTAAAAAATTCTTAGTAACCTTACAGAATTTACGATTTCAGTGGAAATCTGTATTTGTTACATATACTTTTGCTGTTGCAGTTACATAAAATGTTCTAGGATTCCTAGTTTTCTAGGAAACTTTTAGTAACTTTACAATTTTTTTTGTTTTTCAGTGCGTTGAAAATGGCCGATATAACTCTCGACTGAAAGATGAACTTCAAAACTTCAAAGATGGGATAGGATAAATCAAATGTAAAAAATGTTAATATCCTTGGAAGTTTTATCCTTAAAAATAGTGTTATAAATATTGCTGGTGTTTTTTCTCCCCCCGCAAAAAATCAATAACGATTTGTTTAATATTTTATATCAACACGTCTATAATCTCATGTGTTAAAACTTTACTTTATAAGTGCGTTCGTAATTATGTAAATACTTAGCACCTATATTTGTTGTTCAGTCCGTCCACATATAACAACACAAAAACTACCCAACCGAATCGTTTCAAATTTAAAATATATGATTATTGCATAATTTTTCTGAGTCATTTCAAATTTTATGAAAATCGGATGCATAGATCAATTACAGGGACAATGAAGAGTATTCCATTACATTACGGTCGATGGAGAAAAAAGTTTCAAATGCTTTTTAATTGTTTGAAAGTTAAAATATATAATTGTTACATAATTTTGTGGAGTTATTTCAAACTTAATCAATATCGGATGCATAGTTCAATTACAGTGATAATCAAAAGTATTCTGTTACATTACGGTCAATGGGGAAAAATGTTTCAAACGCATTTTAATGGTGGTACACTCATTCGAACATAATAAAAATTGATATGCATCTATAAACTACATATTATAATATATATTTTACATAATCTGTAGTGCAAAGAACATTTGTTATTGATTTAAAATGCCAAACAAAAGTATTCCATTACATAATGGTATAGGGAGAACATTGTTTGGTGCGCATTTTAATTGTAATTAACTATTTACAATTTTATGAGATTGGTATACGAGAGTGACATATTTAAAACTTCGTTATCGTACGAACGCACCTTATTTGATACGCTTCACGTGAAATTTCCAATTTATTTAAATTGTAGCGTCTTATACATATAAATATTTGCATGAGAATTTTAGAATATTAGCTAATCCTTTTTGTTTTTTATTTAAAAAGGATAAAGACCTTAGTTTTTGCAAAAAGTAATTCTAAAAATGCATTCTTACACACAGACAAAAATTTTATTTCAAGAAAAATCACATTTAATTTTTACTAAGCTTTAATAGATTAAGAAGAATGTTTAAATAATTGTTACTTTTATCAGCAGTTTGGAATTATCCGTGTCATGAAAATAGATCACCAAAAATGATTTTAAATCATCATTTGTGTTCAAAATAGCAATTTAATGTATATAACATCGTTAAAAATGATAAATAAAATAAATGAAAAAGTTAACGTTCATTAAATACATAATATTTAACTGGCGACTTTTAATGATAAAGGATAATAATGATGTTAATTGTTATTTTCAGAGTTAGTCCGAGCAGTTATGTCTGGCTTCATAAAAATAACATAAATATATTGTACTTATTGTGTTCATTTTAAGCAGATGTGATTGTAAATAATTGTAACATTATGTGATTGATAAATAATTCAAACGAGCAGTAATTTTTCCGTCTGAGCGAATATGTATCCATGCTGGGACTCGAACTCAGAACACTTGTCTTTAATAGTCATTGCTCTTATTTATTGGTTTATTCTGTCTTTGTGTTGATTCAAATAACAATTCTGAGGTCATGACTTCAGGTTCATCTGAACTAATATAGCATTGATTAAAACACATACACACACAAATAACGCCTGCATTCAAATCATAAAGGTATAAACAAATATTATACAGACATAACAAACAATAAATACAATAAACCCAACGGGAGTGAAATATTAGCCAGAGCTAGGCATCGAACCCGGGAGCATTTAACCATCCTTTACATGATTAGAGCCCACAGACAATTTTTCGGTTTCCTGATTGGTTAGCTTCTCTTTTGTCTTTTCTGCTGTTTAAGGTCTTTGGAAATTGGAATTTCTATGACGCCAGTATAATATACTATATTATATATATTTTTTTCTTTTTAATATATAAGTGAATCTTCGCTTAACATTATAATCTAACTCCGTTGCTAACAAATGCTAATTAATTCAGAATTCCGCAATTTGTTATTACATTAGAAAGCGCGAATTTAATGGAACACGTTATAAAAGATATCTAGTGGCGCCATCTGATTTTCTTATATCAAATTTCAATTTGAATATTTAGTCAACTGTTGTCTTTGGCGACCTCTTTTTTTTTTTTTTTTTTTTTTTTTTTTGGGGGGGGGGGGGGAATACATTACATTTGCTTTTAGTTATCAGCTTCGAAAATGTTTTAAATGTGCATATGTTTTAAGAAATATATAAATTCATACATATAATTTTTTTTAATTTCTTATATTTTATATAAAAAACGAAAGTATTTTTTTTTAAATATAGGCATATATATTAAACAAGCTGGAGAATTTCTTGATGAAAGGTACTGCTGAAGATTTTATTGCGATAATAAAATAAATCATAAGTTATTAAATTGTGAATACATAATATTGTAAGGTTAAAAACTAAAGAAACATTAAATTTAAATATTAATAATCGACATTTGTTGACGTTTGTTTGGTTTTTAACTTTACAACATTCTATATGCATCACTTAGTAACTTTTCAATTTATTTTATTTTCACGATTGTTATGAGTTAGCGTTTTGATAATGGCGCTAAAGGCGATAAACGAAACCAACCAATCAGGAGGATGGAAACATCTCTATGGTCTCTAATCGAGTAAAGGAAGGTAAAATGCAACCCGGGATCACAGCATTCCAGGATGTCCGATTCCGGGCTCTGGCTAATTTTTCACTCCAGTTGGGCTTATTGTATTTATTGTTTGTATGTCTGTATAACATTTGTATGTACATTTATAATATGGTATTGGCTAAAAATGTCATCTAGCTATTTCAACTGGAAAAGCATTGGCATTTTGGGATAAAGGTTTTTCTTTTCAAGTCACAACATAAACACATTTATGGTTACTAGACATAATATGATGTCCCGCCATTTCAATTTGAGTTTTGGAACAGTCCAAACAACAAAACCTTCCCCTATTTGTAGTTTGAATCCCGTAACAGCCTATAAAATGAAAATAATTTCAAATAAATGAACTCGGCTTTTAGTTTTAACCAATTTTAACCCACAGCCCGTTAAATGCAAACGCTAACGAAGAGCCCGTTAGATGCAAACGCAAAGAATTGTTCTAAAATATTGCTATTTTGAACCAAATTTCCAACACAAAGTAATGAGAAAAACTGTCATCGAGTGACCAAAACCGCGCATAACTTTATAAAAAATTTATTTATATAAAAATGAAATTTAAAATTCATTTCGATTTCAAATCGTTCCAATAGTCTTCCCTGCCAATGTTATACCTTTATGATGAAAAAGGAGTAAAAAAAAATAGTGAGAGAGTTTCTTGATGTAATAATAAATGATGAAATAAAATGATAAATGTTTTACGTAACAAAATCATCTTTTTAGTGAACAATTTTTCGACAACTTTTATTAACTAAAATTAAAATTTTTCATTATCGAGTATATTCTTTATCGATTAAAATCATCCCTGTGAGTATTTTTTTTTTAATTATTCAAATTGTAATTTAAGAGATTGTAGAAAAACATTGATTATCTTTAATCTTAATGATTAATTCATTTTTTATCACATAACTCCTTTATCACCTAAGCTCTTCAATTAATAGCATCATTGTATAAAAGAAAGTAAATTAACATGTTGAAATTTCCAAAAATAAAACTTCGACTACACACATCATATTTACAAGCGAATTTTTATTTTAACAAAACTCTTTAAAAGAAGAGAATAACATAAAAATTTTGATTAGTTACTCTCTTTTACATCATTTGCAGATCCATCACAGAACTTTTTCATGGACATATTATGCTAATTTAAGAAATTAGAATAATATTTATTAAAAACTAGACGGTTGCCCGCCCTCAGTAGCCCGAAGACTATCTGAATGCCAGTTCTACAACCCCACACATTCACGTTTCTGTGCCATGTCTCGTCAGTTTCCGGCAGATATGTTTGAAAATATTTATTAATTAGATTTCTTCTCGGTGTTCTGGGGTTTCGTTTGCATATCTTTTTTTATTGTTAATGAAGAGGTCTTCCATTTGTTCTTCCATCTGTTCTTCTTTCTGTTCTTCCATCTGTTCTTCCATTTGTTCTTCCATTTGTTCTTCCATTTGTTCTTCCATTTGTCTGGGGTTTCGTTTGCATATCTTTTTTTATTGTTAATGAAGAGGTCTTCCATTTGTTCTTCCATCTGTTCTTCTTTCTGTTCTTCCATCTGTTCTTCCATTTGTTCTTCCATTTGTTCTTCCATTTGTTCTTCCATTTGTTCTTCAATTATATTCGACGATTCACTGTTTGAGAGCCTATCTGTCCTTTTATTTATAGAAGTTCAAAATGAAAAAAGATTTTCTTAGCAGACGATTTTTTCTGTGCCTCAATTAATTAATTAATTATCCAATTAATTATCCTCGGAATTCCTTTTATTTATAGAGATTTAACAAATAAGTAATTCCTTAAATTGATTTAAAATTCAATCACTAACGGCTAATCGTGATTGATTTCTTAAAGAATACAGCAAAGGGGTTCTTGTTTTTTTTTTTCTCTAACATCGACGTCAGACGTTAAATGGACTGTTATAATCTATTACGAAAACTTTAATCTTCAAACTTTGGTATTATAATGATGAATGACTGCCTATTAGAAAATTACATTAATCATAATTTAATAACACACTTCAGAAAAGCTGTTTCTTTAACACATAATTAGAGGAGTTTTATTCTCGAAAACAATGCTCCACCGAAAACTCCATTATTCTTCAAACACACGTACGCACATTATTTGTTCGACGCATTTTCCCCCTCATTTAAGTATCCAAATACATGGTACGCGTGTGGTACGATGATTAAACAAAGGAAATGTGTCAACACCAGAAAACGTGGTCGGATTTTTTTTTAGCATAATTAATTAGCATTCCTTTGTCTTTCTTGGAAAATATTTTACCCGTTCATCGGTAAAATCCCCTCCTATTTATCCGATGACTTAGTTTTCTTAAAAGTGATGCCTTTGAACGTTTTAAAGAGAAAGGTTATTCAAACTGCGATCTATTAATATAATGGAATTTTTGTAGGAGAGAGATTTACCGTTGGAAGATAAGAAATTTGGAATTATATATGGTTTGAATTGCTTTAACAAAAAAATATCGTCAGTAAATGACGTTTGTTTGTATACAAAATAACGTATTTGAGTCATTGAACAAATTATAAACTTTAATTCAGATGTCAATACAAATGTTTGTGTTAAAATATGAAGTATATTGAGAAATAATGTGGTATACAGGTTTAGATACAAATAGTTATAATCGATAATGAAAATAATTTTGAAAATTACTAATTTTAAGAATTCAATGATTGAAAAATAGACAATGCAAATGCAATTAAGTCATTTCTTAATCCAGCTCTTACCTTATTTAAGAAAAAAATTATATATCATTTACAATACTTAATAATTATTTTTCATTTAAGTCTTCAAACTCCTTAAATAACAAACAAATACTAACTACAATAAATAATAGTAAACAGAATCTTTGCATCAATAAAATTAACATCCGAGTTAAACTTTCCAAAAATAAAACTTCGACAGAACTTTTAAAAATTTACACAATTTTTTTATTTTATCAACAGACTTTAATAGACGGAAATAAATTAAGATTTCTGATTAGTTATTCTCTTTCACATCATGTAAATATCCATCATCGAATTTTTGATTGAACTTTTTATGTTAATTTAATATCTATATATTAAAAATTTAGAATGTAAATAACTCTTAAATTGGTTTAAAATTCAATCCATAATGGCTAATCGTGATTGGTTCTTTAAAAAAGGCAATAAAGCAGTGCTTTTTTTTTTGACATCCACATGAGATGTTAAATTAATTGTTATGATCTATCACTAAAGCTCGGAAATTTTAAAACTTTAGTAATATACTGATGAACGACTGCCTATTACAAAGTCACATTAATCATAATTTAATAACACACTTCAGAAAAGCTGTTTCTTTAACACATAATTAGGGGAGCTTTATTTTCGAAAACAATGCCCCATAACTTCATGATTCTTCATATACAAGCACACATTGTTTGATCATGGCATTTCCCCCTCATTTAAGTATCCAAATACATGGTACATGTGCAGGGCACGATGATTAAACAAAGGATATGTGTCAACATCAGAAAACGTGGTCGGGTTTTTTAGAATAATTAATTATCAGTATTTTGTCTTTCTTGGAAAATATTTTACTCGTTCGTGAATTCCCCAATCTATTTCTATTTATCCGATGGCTACGTTTTCAAAAAAGTGATGCATTTGAACGTTTTAAAGATAAAGGTTATTCAAACTGTCATCTATTACCATAATAGATTTTTTGTAAGATAAAGATGTTACCGTTCGGAGATAAGAAATTTTATTAAATTTTAAGGATTGATTTTTCAGAAAATAATTTAGGAATTATGTATGGTTTAAACTAATTTAAGAAATAAATAAGGTCAGTAAATGATAAATGTTTATATAAAAAATAAAACATTTGAAACATTGAAAATATTGTAAACTTTTAATTCAGATATGAATACAAATGTTTGTATAAAAATATGATGATATATAAAGAAATAGTATGATGTACACTATTAGATATAAAGTGTTATAATCGATAAGGAAAATACTTTTAAAATTATTACTTTAAGAACTCAATGATTAAAATATAGACTATTCAATTTAACTATTTCTTAATCCTGCTCTTACCTTTCGTGAATAAAAAAGAAATTATCAAGTACAATATGTAATAATTATTTTTCATTAATTACTTCAAATTGCTTAAGTGATAAACAAATAAACAGCTACGATAAATAATAGTTAGCAGAATTTTTACATAAATGGAATTAAATTAACCTGTGAGTTAAACTATTCAAAAACAAAATTTTGACAGCACTTTTAAAAACTTTAACTCAATTTTTATTTTAATAACAGATTTTAAAATCAGAAAAATATTTAAGACTTCTGATTAGTTACTCTGTTTCACATCATGTTCATATCCATCATCGAATTTTTCATAGAACTATTTATGTTAATTTAATATCTATGTATTAAAAATTTAGAAAGTAAATTATCCCTTAAATCGGTTTAAAATTCAATCCATAATGGCTAATTGTGATTGATTCTTTAAACGATCCAATAAAGCAGCGTTTGCTTTTTTTTCTTCCTAACATCCACATCAGATGTTAAATTAATTGTTATGATCTATCACTAAAACTCGGAAATTTTAAAACTTTAGTATTATATTGATGAATGACTGCCTATTACAAAGTTACATTGATTATAATTTGATAACACACTTCAGAAAAGCTGTTTCTTTAACACATAATTAGAGAAGCTATTTTTCCGAAAACAATGCTCCATAAAACTCCATTATTCTCACACGGACTTTCGTTGTTTGATCGTCGTATATTCCCCTCATTTGAGTATCCAAATACATGGTACATGTGCGGTACGATGATTAAACAAAGGAAATGTGTCAACACCAGAAAACGTGGTCGGATTTTTTTTAGCATTCTTTCTTGGACGATATTTTACCCGTTCAGGTGCGAGTAAGATTTTTCCCGCCTGTCAGCGGCGCCAACTTTTGGAAAATATAGGTTGGCTCAAAAATATTGGGTGGGCTCAAAAATATTTTGGTAAAATGGTACTAGTTTGTTTTTCTGTGAAGGGTGGGCAGCTGGTTAAAGAATAGAATTTTAAGTCAAGCTATAATGTTTTAAAATAGTTGCTATCTTTTAAAATTACATTATTATGCGTTTTCCCTTATACAAACACTAGTATTTATCGTAATATCATCATATCATGAACATGACTACAAACTGAAAAGCAGAAAGTTAAATATTTACATTTCAGTCATTTTTTAGGTGCGTTCGTAATTATGTAAATACTTAGCACCTATTGTTGTCGCTCAGTCCGTCCTTCCGTTTGTCCGTCTGTCTGTCCGTCTGTCCGCATATAACAACGCAAAAACTACCCAACCGAATCGTTTGAAATTTAAAATACATAATTATAACATAATTTTGTCGAGTCATTTCAAATTTTATGAAAATCGGATGGACAGATCAATTACAGGGACATTCAAAAGGATTCCGTTACATTACGGTCAATAGGGAAAAAAGTTTTAAATGCATTTTAATCGTTTGATATTGAAAACATATAATTATTGCGTAATTTAATCGAGTCATTTCAAATGTTATAAAAATCGGATGCATAGATCAATTACAGGGACAATCAAAAAGATTCCGTTACATTACGGTCAATGGGGAAAAAGTTTCAAATGCATTTTAATGATGTTACACTCATTCGAACATAATAGAATTGGCATGAATCTATGAAATATATACTAAAATATGCATTCTGTACAATCTGTGATGCAAAGAATTTTTATTATTAAATTACAGGGCCACACAAAAGTATTCCACTATATAATGCTATATGGGGAAACATGGTTTGGTACGTGTTTTAATTATATTCAACTATTTCACATTTTATGAATAAGATATACGTTGCTGAGGTGTAATAAAAATTACGTCCTGTATATTTACAGAAACGTAAAGTTTTCGACTACTGTACTGTATCCGGAGTACGCTCTACTATATCAGCAAGATCTGAATATTTTTAAAGCTTCGTTATCGTACGAACGCACCTCATTTGCTATGTTCACGTGCAATTTCCAACTTGTTTTGGATTTGTGGGCGTCAATCGGAGAATTAAAACGTGCGGTCACTGGCAATATAAAGCTTGAGAGGGAAAATGAATAATGAAATAATAATGAAATAAATAACGAAATAGAAGAATGAAAATTAGACACGCTAGAATTCAAAATAATTGGGTGGACTCAGGCCCCATGGGCCCATATAAGTTGGGGCCACTGTCGCCTATTCCTATTTATCCGATGACACAGTTTTCTAAAAAGTGATGCATTTGAACGTTTTAAGGTGAAAGGTTGTTCAAACTGCGATGTATTAATGTAATGGAATTTTATAAATAATATTATGAAAAAGAGAGATATCACTATTTGAACATAAGACATTTTATTAAATTTTAAGTATTGATTTTTCAGGAAATGATTTAGATATTTTATATGGTTGAAATTTCTTTAAAAAAATGTATGTGAATAAATGTGAATGAATGTGACTTTTGTTTATATAAAATATAAAATTCTTTGTAACATGAGAAGAATTGTCAATTTGTGATTCAGATATCACTAGAAAGGTTTGTATGAAAATATCAAGGTCTATCGAAAAACCTATGTTATGTAATTTATTAGATATAAGGAGTTATAATCGGTAATGAAAATTATTCAGAAAAGTATTGGTTTTATAAACTCAGTGATACATAAGAAAAAAGAAAAATTAAAGATAGAAAATGCAATTAAATTTAAAGCAATACCATTTCGGAAACGAAAGATTTAAGGTTTATATTTAGTTTGGCACAAACTTTTAACAGTATTTAATGAAAGAATGTAAACGGCCTTCAAAAAATAAACAAATATTGTAAACAAGAGGGTAAGTGTGATCACAGATAGCACATAGGTAATGATACTTTCAAAACAACTTATACTTTAAATAAGAAAATCAAATTGTTAATTTATAATTTGTAAATTCTTACATAGATGGTAGCAGCAAAAAATTTAATTTTAAAATAATAGAAAATAGAAATTATTTATTTTAATCGAATTAAAGAGTGCTCAAATCAAATCATTTAAATAAAATCCAAAATTCCAAATATTCTGTAAATCCAAAATGAAAAAAATTAATGGATACATAAATAAAATTTAAAATTTTTAAAAATGAAAAAATTATTTAAACGAAATTTAAGATGCTGAATCATTATTAAATCCGAATAGTGATCATTATTATGATAGAAAAAAAATTGAATTTCAAAAAATATTGTGAATGTCAGATGAACGAAACCCTAGTAATATGAGCCCTTAAATTGCAAAAAATACGATATCTTTTTTAATTAAATCTATCTTAATATGAAAATTTGACTTTGTAGCACTTGGCATTAAACTGAAAATCCACAGTTTCCTATGGAGGCGCTTTACTTCCAAGCTATGATGTCTGCATGCAAAACTTGGTTCAAATTAAGGTTCCCTTTTGAAAAATAAAAGGCAAAAATGAACGGATGACATTGACAAAATTAATTTCATTAAAATAATAGATTTTTTCAAAGTTTTGTGATTTCTCGTGTGACACGAGATATTCAAATATAAGTACACAAGACTTGAAATCTTTGACTTAGTTTTTGTGTACAGACTCTGTGACAGATGGACAGACAGACAACAGAAACAATTTTGCAAGATGAACGAAACCCTAAAAAAATGGACGATTTTACAGAGATTGTACTGATAATTGGAACACCAGTACAATTCACCGATTTTTAACGAAAAAATTCCCGTAAATTCCAGAAACTTTTTCGATTAAAAAACTATGAATTGTACTGGCGTGGCATTTCGATTCTTAATGTAATATCCTTAAAATCTTCCGTTTATTTTTACAATGAATATTTCTTGCCCTTATGGAAAAAGATCCTAAATTTTCAATCATAATTTGCTTTTGAGAATCCCAAATCCAAAAAGCCCTTTATTCAATTATGGTGCCGATGTCATTGTTCGTAGATTAATCTACAGAACAAATTCATCCGACATACAACTTTAATTGAATTAAGTAATCTAATAACAAACGCTACTTTAAATCTCAAATTCATTTTAACTCATAGAAGTTAACTAACTATAACTGGTAACCGCAATGAAAAACAGCAATATGTTAAATGACAAATTAACGCCTCTCTTAATTTCACTAGCCATTTTACAAGACCAAAAGAAAGGCTTCTGATGTTTGCTAGGAACATTATTTCTAATGTAATTCAAATGTGGAACAGGCTCTAATAAAGTATCACACCTGTAGTCAATCATCATTAGTTAAATCGCGCCATAAAACTGTGACTGGACACGATATTTCACTTAGGTGCGAGGTTGAAACATGCCTTAATATGATAAAAGGCATTTTTCAACGCTGAATTTCAAATCAAAAGATAAATCGTCTAAAACTGAAAATAATTTAAAGAAAAATATGATTAGATAAGTTACGTATATTTTTATATTTTACATGAATTGTATTTTCTATTAGATGTGACCAGGACAAACACATTAACATAACGAACTAGTAATTAAAGAAAACATTCACAATTTAAAAATTAATTTAAAAATTAATTAAGAAAAAATATTAGTATAAAATCTAATAAATGATAAGTAATTTATGTATAATCTGTTAAAAAAAGAGAATAATGTGCATTAAATAAGAAAAATATGATGTAACCATTAAAGAAAATAAACAATAACCACTTCTAATTTACCCACAATTCCGAATAGCTTTCTTTATCTTTAGATGCTTCAAAAACTGTTATATTTTAGGGATTTAAAGAAACAAATATAAAAACACAGTTTCTTTTGTTTCAACTGACTTTTGGAAACTTTTCGAGTCATTTTTATAGTACATTAATAAGTTTTACCAGTAAAGTAGGTAATTCGGATTCTATCAATTCTCCAGTAAAAATTTCCATGGTATATTTAACAGAAAAACATTATAAATTAAAAGCATTAATATTACTATTAAAACTGATATTGTTTCGTTATTCTTTCATGCATAAATTCAACTTTGCAGCTTAAAGTATTTGATCTGGAAAAGCCAGAATATAAAAACTAATTATTGCACAATTTAAAAAAGAAAAAAAACACGTTTTTGCGCTAGAGAACAATCGTTCCGCCGCAGAACTAAAATTCCGAATGTACTTTCCGTTTTTATCTGGGTAGTACAGTTTTTGATAAATTTGTATATGTATAACAGATTTAAGTTTTCCAAGTGGGTGAAAAAAAATAGTTAAGGCTAGGATTCGAACCACGGATATATTGGCTGGAGCCGCCAATGCTCTTGGCGACTTCAACCGATGTTTCTTTGCTTAGCCTGTATTATTTATGATATATCTCTCATTGTTCTGAAATCAACGAAAATGATGCATGAATTAAATAGGAACGAAATTTTATAGGAACGAAAATAGGATTTCACCGAGCACCCTGTCTATTACATTATGAATAATTCGATTTACTTTTACAATATATTTTTCACATCAACTGCTATACGTATTTTTTACTCTTAAACTCTGTCTTTAGAAAAGTTATTAAAAAAACAATGATTTAAAAAAAAGTAATTTAAAAGTAAAGTATCATGCATCGTTGAATTTCTTTGTTTTAGCCCACAAAATTTCTTTTTGTATAACGCTTTACTGAAAAAAATCCTGAGAATTTTTTTCAATACCTTCATGCACGTATCATTTTTTTAAAAATTGTATTTTCAAGCTGATGTTTCCTAACATTGGTGGCGATACAGTAAACTTTTCTGTAAGGTTTGTCACGGAAACTCGTCATTAAGTTTCTATAAGTCAAAACTCTCACTAGAGTTGAGTAGAGTTGTTCGATATTTTCATGAAAAATGACTGTGGACTAAATTCAACAGTTATTTACTTTCGTTAGATAATTTGAACAACCATTGCGATGAAAGAAATTGTTTGTTCTTCATGATCAGTTTTCACCAGCTAAGAAAATTGTATTCAAGTAAAGAATTTATACAGCAAACTTATTTTAAGTTTTACATACATGCTACACATGCATGTTATACAAAGTTAAATATTGTAATAAAAAATATCTGCACTTGCATTATGTAAGGTCGTATTTTATTTTAAATGATCAATTGTGTAAGAAGAATTCTACTTTGCAAAAATGTTTTGAAATGAAAAAACATTTGTGTAAAATGATAAGCATAAAAAATGCATTATTGATCGAAAAAAAAAAAGAAAAAAAAAACAAGATTTGGAAAATAGAATAATATATGTAAATAGATACTATAAGTAAGCGCGTAAATATCAGAAGATACATCACTGTATCAAAATATACTTTTAAATGTATTACTAGTTTTGTGCTTGAACTTTGTTCATGATCTATTTAAATACTTCCTGGAATTAGATTGGAATTACATAAAGAATTGTATATATATTTATGTTGCTGCATTTGTAAATCGTAGTAAAATAATTAAAAAAATCCCTAGTATTTATAGCCAGTGCTTTTTCATAGCGATGAGAAATTTTCCTTCTAATATTGCAAAAATTCATAAGACTTTTTTATATTCGTAATTTTTAAATTTGCATTACATAAATTGCACAATTTAATAAATTATCTAAGTACTAATATGAATTCTGTTACAGATATATTTATTTCAATTATAGACATTAAGAATAATTTAGAAGTGTTTTTGAATAAACATTTCACTAGTAAATATAAACATCCTTTTGCGATTCCACTCGTTATTTTTAGAAATACAGTGACTGCTATATTACTGAATGTAATGTATTTTTTGAAATTCTTATACTATAATGCTGTTGTATTACAGAGTGATCTTTTTCTTTAGCTTCTTCGGTGCAAAGCTCTCATGCATGCGATGTAATAATTTTACAGAAATTTGGGGGAATTTTGAAGAAATTTACTGACGAGAGTTCAAAGTGTTAACAAGTGCACAAATCTCTCTTTCTTTTCATACTGAGAAAGGTTGCATTGAGACCTGGCCTAATTAATTGAATCCAAATTCCAAATGAGCTCTGCTGGCGTGAGCACTCATGACAGGACCGATGGGAGCTGATTCGCTGCTTCTATTTAATTTTGAAGAAACGAACATCATCTGACGCAGAATCCCTGAATCGGTGAGACAGTTTTGCATCAATGTCTCGCAGAATTATTTTTGAGTTCTTATTGTATTTTCTTTTTCTCTTAGTAACGGTAATATGTTATTATCGTAATTTTAGCTCCGAATAAACACAAGAAAAAATAATTAATAATCATTTGCGAATAATCCACGATTCAAAAATAAGAAAAAAAGTTGTTTACTTTTATTAATTTCAGAAAACATTGTACTTACAAGGTTTAAAAATTATCAAAAAACCATTTATATATAACAAAGGTTTTTTTGCCACGACTAGTTTTTAGAAACAATTCAGAATGTTTTAATGTAGCGCAATAATCAATTTTCTAAAGTCATAATACGGATTTTCAGATTCTGTCTTTATTCGAATAAATACTTTCAGCTGCTTAATTGAATTTATACGTGAAAGAATAACAAAGTAATGTTAATTTACATTAATATTAGTTATTTTAATTTATCTGGCTGTAAACTGTGCTTGTTTACAATATAAATTTTTATTTTACAATTGCAGCACCATAAAACCTATTGTTCTAGGTTAAGAAAACTGAATAACATAATATAAAACCATTCGGAAACGTTTTCAAAATTCAATAGCAGCAAACGAAATTTTGTTTTTATATCTTTAAACCTTTCAGGGGCAAAATATTTCAGTTGATAAAATGTTGAAATGATTGAATAACATCAGGTTTTATGAACAGGTTTGTTTCATTCTGAGTATAAGCTTTTTCATTTAAATATAATGGTTATTGAAGTGCCTAAAGATTAAGAACACTTTTCGGAATTATGTTTCGGAATTACAATATGTACTTAAATTATTTATCATTTATTATATTTTCGTTAATAAAAGATGTTTCGTTTATTAACTTTGAAATTGAGAGAATTTTCATTAATTTGTTATTATTATGTTAGTTTATTTGTCCTAGTCATATTCAATAGAAAGTACACTTTATGTAAAGTATAAAATCATATGTAATTTAACTAACCATATTTTTATGCAAATTACATTATCGTTGGATAATTTATCATTTTCATTTGAAATTCGGCGCTGAAAAATATTTTTGGTAATATTAATGCATCTCTCAACACTACACCTAAGTGATATATCGTGTCCAATAGAAGTTTTATGGCGCGATTTAATTAATGATGATTGCATACAGGTGCGACTACTTTCTTAGAGTCTTTTGGACATTCGGATTACATTAGGAATTATGTTCCTTCTAAACATCAGATGTTTTTCTTTTGGTGTTGTAATAAAAGAGAGTCTGTTAAGAGAAAGTAGAGGAAGTATTACTTTGCCAGCTAACATGCTGCAATTTTTCATTGCGGTTAAGTGATTTCATTTATGTAGTTTCTCACAGTTAAAAAAAATTGAGATTCATATCTTATTATATTATAAGATTCAGTAAAAACTGCATGTCATCATAAACTTAACATAAGTATACTTAGGTGAACCGTGCTCTCAAAATTTGTTCAGATGCTGCATCCTTTTATGAGGAACTTAATTATTTAAGATCTAAGAACGTTTCAGTCCTACTGATATCAATAATGCTGTGAAGAAATTCGATAGTTCCTCTAGCAATACCACTGTCTTACAATTTGAAAACCAAACAATAAGCAGGATAATTTGACTATTCTGCTTTTTTTACCCTCTTTTATGTTTCAAATTAGTTTTAAAACATTTCAACTTTGTTGTTGTCTTTAAAACTGTCAATAAATTCCGATTCCTCTCCCTCCAGGCACAATTCCCTTTAACACGTTCGCTGCCGCTTACAAGGAGATGTGATGATAGTTAATGACGCACTGTAGAAATGGGTTTTTCCCAGAAGCCGATTTACCTACTGATCACATTTCAGTTTGCGCCTCTTAACCCCCTCCCAACGATTCATAATTTAAGCTCAAAATTTAAGTCTAGTGTAAGCTTTTGTAAGCATTTAATTAGATACAAAAAATAACAGTTAAAAATTGTTGTTGGTTACTCTAAAGTTTAAGACACCCTCTAACGCAATTTTTTGAAATTTATCTTTAATTTTTTTTTTTTTTCAAGGAAATGCTGACATACAGAATGGTTTTAGAGAAAACCGCAAACGAATGGTCCAACTTTTCCGTTTTGTATAATCATTTGAAATTTCAACCTTCCCACCCCCATTGAACACACTTCAGTTAGCGCTACTTATCCACTCTGAACGATTCAGATTTTCAGCACAAAATTTAAGTTTATGTCTAAGCTTAAAAAAAATTAATGAGATGCAAAAAATAACGGTAAAGAATAGTTGTACGTTACTTCAAATTCTAAAGCGCCCTCTATCGACATTTTTTGAAATTTATCTTTATAATTTATTTTCAAGACAATATTGACATAAAAAATATTTTTCGTGAAAACCACAAACGAATCGACCAATTTTTCTGTTTTTTATAATCATTTCAAATTTTGGACCCTAAACTTTGATGGCGCCTATCGCCTTCGGAAGACGTTTGGGACCGTTAGTTTCCCATTTAATATTATTTGTCTTGGTGTGTACTATCACCCCTTAAAGTTTTGCCCAGTAGTTTAGATACACCCTGTATAAATACCATTTAAAGTTGGCTTCTAAGGCGAATTGTCAAGTCCGTTACCGTATAAAAATTCCTGAAAATACTCAATTTTATATTTATTAGTTTTTTTCTAAAATCAACTTATTTTGAAGTGATTTATGTCCCTAAAATTCAAAACACGATATTTATCAAAAATATTTAAATTAAATTGAAATGAGAGACAGTTTTAGCCACAAGATTTTGATAACATAGAAATTATACACGATAATTTTCTAATAATTGCAGTATATATTCATGTAAATTATTAAATTTTAAGCAGATTGCATGTTTGTTTCTTAGTTGAATACAAAGTAAAAGTAGAATGGTGAAAAAATGATAATCATTAAAAAACCGTGCGGATTCGACATTTGGTAACGGACTTGACACTATTTTGAAAATGGTCGATAAATACCCAGTATATGTAAATACTTCTATATTATTAACTAATTAATAATTAATTATATATATTATGTAATCATATGTACTTATTTAAATATAAGAGGTCCTTATAGAAAAGATTGAAGCTCGGACTGTGTATTCTAATTCGAAACATTATTTTTTGCTTATATAAAAAATAAGAAATAATACACGACTGGCTGTCAGTGATTGGAAATTAAATCAATGTAAGGAATCCTTTATATACTAAATTTTCAATAAAAACTGTTAAATGATACTTTTTTATCATTAAATTCTAAAAAACAGGATTTTTTAAAAATAACTTCTTTATGTATTATTATGTATAAATCGGTGTATCTCTGTAAATATCGAAATTTTTATATAAAATATTTATATTAATATTTGAATTACAAACTCATAATTTTTCTAATATTTCAATGAGTTTTAGAATTTATGTAAAAATGTCATTTATTAGCGTTAGATATTTTTTAAAAAAATAGAGTTAATCTCTACATTATTTTCTAAAAAAACACTTCTTTAAGGGTGTTCTTAACTGCTCCGCTTAACAAGCGCAAAACGTTTTGACACATTTACAAATTCATTTTTTAACAGAAAGATATAAAATTGGAAGGCCTGACTATGGAAACGATTTCGAATCGAACTTGATTTTCCATTTTATGACAATTAAATTACCTATCCAATTCTAAGCTATTTCGATCACGTGATCACAAGTTTTTCTCCTGCTTTTCGACCGGTTTTTCTGCTTTCGTCGGGAAATGTGCTGAAAAACGTCAACTTTGAAGGCTTGTTATGAAAGATCTATTGTGTTTTTAAAAAAAATATAATAATGAATGCAATTGACAGTTTCTGTATAACAACACCTGCTATTTTCATGCATTTCAGAACAAAAATAAATTAAAGCATATGTCACAAAGTTTCCCTTTTTGAATTAAGAACACCCTTAAATTAATTAAAAAAAATCATTATCTCCAAATGACAACTTTCAACAATCTCTCTTTTACAAAAAATCCTTTATTTTTATACTTTTCACTTTGAATAACCTTTCTCTTTAAAACTTTCAATTTCATCATCAGAAAATTGAGTCATCGGATAAATAGAAATAGGCGGGGGAAGTCTTACCCGTCAATGAACTTGTAAAATATTTTCCACGAAAGACAAAGGAATGATAATTAATTATTCTAAAAAACCCGACCACGTTTTCTGGTGTTGACCATTGTTTAATCATCGTGCACTGCACATGTACCATGTATTTGGATACTTAAATGAGGGGAAAATGCGTCGAACAAACAACGTGAGTGCGTGTGTATGAAGAATCATGAAGTTTTATGGAGCATTGTTTTCGGAAATAAAGCTCCTCTAATTATGTGTTAAAGAAACAGCTTTTCTGAAGTGTGTTATTAAATTATGATTAATGTAACTTTGTAACAGGCAGTCATTCATCATTATAATACTAAAGTTTTGGAAGATTAAAGTTTTAGTGATAGATCATAACAGTTCATTTAACATCTGATGCGGATGTTAGGAAAAAAACAAGCACGGCTTCGTTGCATTCTTTAAGAAATCAATCACGATTAGCCTTTATGGATTGGATTTTAAATAGATTTAAGGAATCATTTACTTTCTATATATTTAATAGATAGCTTTTAAATTAGCAATATATTTCTATGAAAAGGTTCAGCATTAGATTTACATATCATGTAAGGATAAAAAAAAGCCAAAAATCTTAATATATTTTCTACTTTTAAAGACGTTTTTATAATACCTATTTAGTTGTAAATTTTAAGAGTGTAGTTGAAATTTTATTTTTAAACAGATCAATTGCCATTTTTATTTAACTTCATTTATGAAAAGATGCAATTAGTTGTTATCCATTTAACATAGTACTCTTTTTTTTTTTTTTTTTTTTTTTTTTTTATGCCAACGATCTGAAAAAAAAAAAGATAAAAATGAATTATGGGGTTGATTGTTTTGTGTTAAAGTTTTGCTTTTTTATTTACTTTGCTTACTTAGTTTTATTGCATAATAAATACTGTTTTTTAATTCAATAACTGTACTATTTTTAATTCCCCCCCCCCCCCTAATTTAAGTAAGAACTATAAATCAGTAAAGTAAATTCTAAAATGTTATACAAAATTGGACGGGCTGAAGCCAACTGTCGAAGGTTTTAAATCTGATATTGGTTGTGTGTGTGGGAGTAGGGAAGGAAGGAGAAAAGGTGCTAACATGAATATTGTATTTCCCATGGGATTTATATCGTGACAGTCCAGGTAAAAGTATGAAGTTTTGTAAACATTCACTCTAGCTTATCAGATAAAATTCTATGTGAAGAGTTTAATGATATTACTAAGGATAAAAGCTGTTTAATTTTAGAAAGTGTGTTGTTGGAATGCTTAAAGGTACTGTTACTAGTAACATATAGGTAAAGAAGCCGAGGTAATGTTAATGAAAATGAGTGGTCCAAAATTTGGAATTGTCCAGCACGGCAAGTTAAAATATATACTGGAACTGGATAAAATTAAAGAAATAATCACATTACACAATTTTTAAATTTTAGAATCAACAACAGTGTTTCGGGAATTGTTGAGTATAAAAAAATTTGGGTATATAACTTTTCTGTAAAACACATATTAATAAAATTTATCTTGGTAAAATTAATATTGCATTGGCATTTATTCATTAATATTCTTGTTTATTAATGAACCAACAATAAGATTATTCAAAGTACAATGTTAGAGGAGTCATAATTTAATTATAGTGCAGTATTAGGTATTTAAGACATTTATTACAAATTAATCAATGAAAGTAAGATGAGCTGACATGCATTGTCACAATTAGGTACTTGTAAAACGTAACAAAAAGGACGTAAATGTGATTATGATATTTTTTTTTATTAGAATACAGATAATAACTAAGGTTTTTCAAACGAATTTACAATTAAAAGTAAAATATTAATTCTATTTTAATTTCTATTCGACACTTGACATTTAATAAGATCTCGATTATTTCTAAATATTACAGAATGTTATTGAATTATTGGGATTTTCGCATGATGGACAAATTAATACATAAAATAAAAATTTCAATAAAGGAAGACGGTGGAAGTTAGTTCCACATTTTTTTGAAAATTTGCAAAATTTACATTTTAATTGATTAACATCTACGAGCATATATATGTAAATATATATATATATATATTTTTTTTTGCCTTTGTTTTATATACATAAAACTGCTCTGTAGCATTTTTACTTAACCCTTTGAGCTCTAGTGGTTAAATTTCTTCAAAATTAAAAAAAAAGTCACATCGGCACCAGTATTTTCAAAGAAAAAATTGAGTTTACCATATACGCGAAAAAATGCATCGAACCTTTTTTAAGTAAATATGATCGAATATTCCGGTGCCAGTGTGACATTTCGGAATTAAAATTAAGTGGTAGAAAATTCTACCATCAGAGCTCAAAGGGTTAACACGTTGAGCACCACGTCAATCACTGGTGACTGACATTGAATTTTCCGATGACAGACAGTCTCAAATATGATATAAAACTAAAAAATATATATTGTTTTAAATGATTACTGAAAAATTGTTTAAAATTTACTTAACTTTTTATTGTTACAAGATTAATATTTCTTAATAATAACTTAAAACATTATAAATGATTCAGTGTCACTCATGGCACTCAACGGGTTAAGGTTAAATCTTCCGGCAATATTAGTCTACATCTCCAGATTGCATTGATTCTATCACCTCTCTAAAATTTATCATTCCCTTCACGGATTCCAAAGATTTCTCATTCGTAAACGCCCATAAATCAAACGATTAAAACCTACTCCCCCTTACCTTAATCTGAATGAAGATAACAAAAGCCGAGACCATCTCATTAGAAGCGCATTATTCCAATGAACCCATTACTTCCCCTCCTCTCCAATCAAAATTTTAATTCCATGTATAATTCCCTTGTTGCCGTGCAATCATTTTAGCTTTGCTTCATCTAAAAGCATCAGCAAAACTGTGCCGTTGCATAAGGGCACCACTTTTCTTGCTATTTTTAAACTTTTTTGTATACCTACGAAATTATTTAAAGGAGTTTTCAAAAATGTTCTCTAAAATATCTTTGCCCTCTTTGTATCGCGTTTGTGCTATTCATGTTATCGCTAACACATTTATGTAAGTTAAGGAGTCTAGGGGTAATATCACATATCTTTAATAATCTTGGTTAATGTAACATATTTACAAGGGAAAAATAAGTAAAAGATTAAGATTAAGGGGCATCTTCGGTCTTTTCAACTAGAGCTCGGCTGAGCACGTCTTCACCTCGCTGGATCCGGCATCCTTCTGACTCTTCTGTACTGTTGCTGAGGCCCTTTCGTGGGAAAGTGCTGACTATGCAACAATTATTTCACACGTGGCTGTTAACAAGGGCGTCCACGTGTTGTACTTTGATATGGGGCAGATGGCGAGTCGGCCAAATGCATCTGAAGCAAGCCTGTTGCTATGGGCTCGCTATATCGACACTCGGCCAATCCGACATGCAGCTGACCGCAGCTGAACGTGTACACTGATAGGGATACTTAAGATAAACTATTACCAAAAACAATCATAATAATATACATATACATAAAACATTGTAAACCTTGAAAGTACGAGGAAAAAAAAAACACAATATCTAAATATGCATATACCTAGTATGAATTGACATACATGAACTTCATTTTATAATTATTTTAAAATTAAATTTGTTGATGCTACCATCTATGTAACAATTTAATAATTATAAATTTACTATTTGGATTTATTAATTAAAGTATAAGTTGTTTTAAAAGAAATAATAAACAAAACTCTTTGTGCGATCTGCGACCACACTTACCACATTTGTTTTAAATAGTTCTTTTCATTATATGGGTTTTTCATTATAATTTTTCTTAATCAAACTAAATTGTTTTCATCGAAAGTTCTAACTTTTATTCCATTTACTGATAATGGTACGATCGCATTCAGAATTTTCTAATTAGTAAATGGTGCCACTTTTAAGAACCACTATACTTTGTATTAAAACATGTTTTTCTAATTACTCAACATTTTTCATTTAACAGTATCGTTGAACGCTATGAACCACTTTGTCAATAATTGTGATCAAAGATGGCCACTTATTAGGTACTTAATTTATGACCTCTTTGGAGTTCAGACGCTGCAATCGTATAGCAAGAGATAGCGATAAATTAGATGTGCGGCCGTCTTGAATTAACTACTTTCTTGAACAGTTCGGAAGTATTTCGGCGGAGAGAGGCTAATAACGAATCTCGATCTATAATTTAGAGTAGCTTCTAGTTAACAGCTGAATTTAATCCCCTTATCATTAGCATTTCTGTATATCCGAATGAACATACGATTAGCGTAAAAGGGAAGCGTTTGACAAAGTAGTTGTGCTATAGGATTCTCAGTGTGCTCAAACAATGCGCGATGCTTAATTTATATTTGCCTATTATTTAAAGATATCGTAAGGGTTGTATTTAGAATGGTTGGTTTTGTAAAAAAAAAAATTGGATAAAAAAAAATCTATATTGATGAGTAATGAATGGTAATGAATGTAAAGAGCAGCTCATAAAATAGAACAGAATAAATAACTTTATTAAATTTTTGTTGATTTTGAAATAAATGAAGAAGATTTTTACAAGAAAAATTTAGATCATTCAAATAGTAAGTTTTTAATAAAATGAAGAAGAGAATTTGCTATGACTAGCAAAATATACAATTATGATGAATCAAGAATATTTGTCCTTCTTAATCTCCCCCCCCCCCCACAATTTTTTCTGTTTATAGTGACGATTTTTTTACTGTACATTATACCTATATACTCTACATTTTACGTAGAAATACATAAAATTAAGTAATACCACATAACGACTATGCTTTATATTAAAACATGTTTTTCTAGTTATATTTTTCATTTAACATTCATTCAACTTTTTTTATTCATTTAACATTTTTCACTTATTATTCATTTAACAATATCGTTGAACACTATGACCCAATTTGTCAATAATTGATCAAAGATGGCCATTTATTAGGTACTTAATTTATGACCTCTTTGGAGTTCAGACACTGCAATCGTATATCGAGAGATAGCGATAAATTAGATGTGCGGCCGCCTTGAATTAACTACCTCCTTGAACAGTTCGGAAATATTTCAGCGGAGAGAGGCTAATAATGAATCTCGATCTATAATTTAGAGTAGCTTCTAGTTAACAGCTGTATTTAATCCCGTTATCATTAGCATTTCTGTATATTCGAATGAACATACGTTTAGCGTAAATGGATGCGTTTGACAAAGTAGTTGTGTTATAGGATTCTCGGGGAACATCAAACACTGTGCGATGCTTACCTGATATTTGCCTATTATTTAAAGGTATCCTAAGGGTTGAATTTGGAATGGTTGGTTAAGTATATTTATTTTTTGGAAGTTTTTAAAAAATTTTAATGAAGCGTAAGGAACGTGAAGAACAGTATATCTAATAAAACAGAATAAGAAACGTTATTAAATTTTTGTTGACTTTGAAATCAATGAAGAAAATGCATCAAGAAACCTTTATATCACTAACATAGTAAGTTTTGAATAAAAGAAAGAAAATAATTTATTATGATTAGAAAAATATACTATTATGGTGAATGAGGGATATTTGCCCTTCATAAGACTCAAGCCTCCTCCCCACCCCCTAAATTTTTCTTTTTTATAGTAATGATTTTTGTAATGCACATTTAACCTATCTACTCCTAATTTTGCATAGAAATACGTAAAAAATATTACTGCAGTATAAATACCAGATAAAATTAGTTTTTTGTCAAAAAACTTCATCGTTTTTGTCAATTTATCCTGAATCTTGCGGGTAGACACCTCAGTTGATCATAATAGGTGATGCAGCAAGGCTTTGGAAGTAAGAAGTATGATAAAGGCCATAACTAGAAGTGAATAATACGGGGGGGGGGGGGAGGGCTCATATTTTCTCTTATTCTCATAGTCCCTCTTTCTCTCTCTCTCTGACTCAGAAAAATAAATTAGAGCATATTCACATTGTAAGAACTATGTTTCTTACGCAAAACTGTTTAATAACTTCATTTTATGCTAAAAAAAGAATAGGATGATGAAAATTTCGAGTGTGCAACTAGTGCAATATTAAACATCATGTAGTTCCACATGTACAAATAGGATGAGCGATTGTTGAAACACTTATTTTAGTTACAATTTAGTATTTCTGCAAAATTGTGAAAGGGTCTCAAAATTAAATTCGATTTTTAAAGAGTATTTCATTTAGACTTTCAGAAAATAAATTCATTTGGTGATCTTGGAATCTTTTCCGGAGGAGGCTCAAAATGTTTTAGGGAGGGCTGAGCCCCTCCTTGTACCCTCTTAACTTCAGCCTTGAGTATGGTTGTGACTCATAAATTACTATATTATTCAATAGCTGTTTAAGCAACATTTATTAAATATTTTATTAAAAATCTCTAATAAATACATTATATTTCATCTTCCACTATCTCTATCTTATTAGAAGTTTCAACAAAAGCCAAACCTACCTTTTTTGATGAATATAAATTTATGTGAAGAATTTCTTGAAACATTATACACTATGAAATGAAAATGATTATTTTATTTTAGTTTATTTAAAGTTTTTATACTTTCCATGGTGTTATCTTTCTTTCGGTTAAAATATTTTTTAAAAGTTTATTTAATCAGGTTTCATAATAATAGATTAAAAGGTAAGGAAAGTTTTCATTTTTCCTAAATTTCTATCATTAATTGTTCCTGTAAAAGAATGTTAAATTCTATACATAGCATAGTCATACTATTTAAACCTTGTAGTACACATCGTATATCATTTTTAATATGTCTAAAATAGTACAACATCGTTGGAATAAGCGTAAATGATTTTTCCTGATACACCTCAATGTATTGGATTTCTTTTGGCTGTTTCTGTAGATAAATCGTAAATGCTATACACTTCATTTTTAATAATGAATGTTCCATAATAAACCCCAATAACACAGATCATTTTTATTGCAATCGTGCTATATTTGCGCTAATCAGAGTACGGGCAGACAAACTGAATTCCTAAATACTTTTTAACTATGTTGGAAAGTGTTAAAAGTGTGTAAATGTTCCCTTAATAATCCCAATGAGCACCACATTTTAACGGTTGGAAATTATACCCTGCCAATGTTGATTTATGTTAGCTAATGTCCGAAAATTAAGGAACTCACTTGCGCAAATGATTTCTATTGCGGGTAATACCAAATTAAAAGACATGTATGTGTGTGGGGGAAGATTGGTCTCTTCACGAGATTCTTCTATGTTTATTTAATATAGAGAACGTATCCGAAAGGGTAAATGATGAACATCGGGTTAATACAGCGCGAATTGTCCGCGAAAGATGTCATTTACCAACCATTGACATCTCATTATCCTGATAAAATTGCTCTCTTTGAAGATGATTGACTTAATTTGAAAAGGTACATAATGAGTTAAAACATTCGTTTTACAAAACGCGAATAACATACTTTACTTTATACAATATTATTTGTATATTACGATTAATCTGCATATCTCTTATGTCTGTATCCAATATTTTACATATTATGTTTATGTATGTATTGTGTATATACATTATATAATCGTATTATGTCTTATGTATTAACGTATTTTATGCATTATGTACAATGTATTATGTATTGTGCAATATTTTATGCATTATGTATATTTGTATATCTGTATCCAACCTCTGCATATTTATACATTTATGATCTGTATATTTTAACGATAAAGCATCAATTTTCTCTAATTGAAAAAAATATTTTTTTTCTTCTATGTAAAAAATACATGCACATAAGAATTCTCATCATAATTTCTATGAACAGCAAGTGGCCAGAAAAAATAGTCGTTGCTCATTAATACAACATTGCTAAATTGAATTTAGCTCTGAATGAAGCAAGCAAAATCAAAAATGCATAACAGATGTTAAGTTCTACAGACTCTCTCTTATCTACATTTACGACCCCTGCAATTTTTTTTGGTGTGTTTTTTCTCCTTTATCTAGATCAAAATTATGTGGAAACGTTTTGCTTCCACTGACATCATAGGTAATTAGATGGGCTTTATTATTCGATCCAGTAACTAAAATAGTATATCTATATACATCTGGATAAACTCAAAGAAAAGAACGAAATGCAACAGTAATTGAGGTTCATTGATTAAAAAATTCCTTAAATTCGTCTATTAATTGAAAAATGAAGAGAAATGGAAAAAAAGGGGACATTTTTTTCTAATAAAAATAATTATAGACATTGTAGAAAAACTTTCAACAATAATCGTACTCAAAATAATAAAAAGCCCTGTAGCTATCTAATAAGAAATACTGAATATGTGAAACATCAGCATCTATGTCTGAAAAACGCTGACCTAAACGTTACATATATAATTATGTCGCAGATAAAACATATGCAGTATCATTCACAGACATAATTGGCACTAATAGGGATGTAAAAAGTGAAATAATTAGAAACAGACTGAATTTTTTTTTTCAACACTAAAGATGAGTTTCGACGAAAATGCAGCTAAAAATGTGTTCGGACAGAAAGTCAATCGAAACTATTTATATTCTAAAAATCTCTTTTCATTTTTCGAGAATTTTCAGCATTATTTATTTATTTGCCTTGTATTTGCTCTATGTTCTTCACTATTTATAGATATCAGTCATGCCTGACTCAAGACGTTAGTGCAAATTATAAAGCAAGCAATCAGTACAGGACTAAATTTCGAAAAATCTTCTTAAAAGCTCATTAAAAGCTGCAGATTTCAAAGTAACAGAAAATCTTTAGTTTGAATACGCAGAAATATTTTGAATACTCACTGAGGAAATTCAAATATAACAGATTATCATTTACAAAAAAAAAATCGTTATAAAACATAAATCGATGTATACATATTCCTAAAATATCTTTAACTAGATAAGATTCGTATGATTATGCAATCATTTTGTGTGATAAATGAATTAATGGCATTTTATTTTATATGAAAGTAAAAAGTTTTTATCAAAGGCATATACAGAATCAACTTGCATCAGACGTATAATTAACTGATAATTTTGTACATTTAATTAAAATTAATTAATTAATTTTTTTAATATTTCCGCTTTCGGCCGAGAATAGGAATTTTATCTCTCTACCTTACATTATTCCATGAATTATTAATTTTTCAAATATATACTCATTTTCTAATTACTCTGCATTTTGGAAATTCCGCACTGTAAAAATCTGTCTATAGAATGTTTGAGATTTGGTAGCGAATTTTGTTAAGAGGAGTTTAAACTTCCTTATGGTGAAATTTTAACAAGATTTTAGTAATTTTACAGCCAATTTTTAGAAAGTATGGAATCATAATTAAATTTTTATTGCAGACTGTGACGGTAACTTTGGAATGAATGCGTTTATTTTGTTTATAATGAATACACAATTTCAACTGAAATATAATGCTCGATGGCAATGGATTTAATATAATTCTGCTTCGAGTAACAACTGTATATATGTCTTCGCTTTCCTTGATATCGCATTTGAAGATCTTGATGCTAAATATCCACTGTGTTCCTATAATTTTATCTCTTTTTCTATTGTTTTGTTGTATGTGTATGGAGCTTCTAGAATTTCAAGTCATACATTAAAATATGATACGTTTGACTGTCTTTATGTTAAATATTCATAGGAATCACCCCTTTTTCTTGTGGTGTTTTTTTTTCGAACCTTGGATTTCCTTGCATAAATGCGGGCTAGGTTCACTTAGAAAGACCCTCACGGAGGCCACTTCCTATAGGGCCTATGTCCCTCGTGCAGATAATCGGACGTCATATGTAACAACGACATTCATTTTTTTTCTCGTGATTAGTTGTATATGTATGCGTGCAGTATAGAGAGATGGAACTTATATATTGGAGTGTGTGAGGGTTCATTAATCAGTGGTAAATTCAAGGGGTGGCCCGGAGGAGGCATCCCCTCCCCCCCCCCCGAAAATTTTGAGATTTTGTGTTTTCAATGGTCACCCTCCCCGGAACTCGATAATGTCCCCTTCCCAGATTAACAGAAATCCTTCCTGGAAAAAAGTCTGAATTCTACACTGCCATTAATATTCTGTATACTTTTTGATATATATTGTTTACTGATACCTGAGATTGAAAAACTCAAATCTGTAAAAATACAATATTTTTAAAAATAATAGTTTTTATCATGTATTTCTGGCATTGTAAAACCACGTCCTCATGTAACTATAATCCTTTTCAGAAGGAATGAGAACTATTTTTTTTTCACATATTGCATTGTGTTAATCTATTTTAAAAATGAAGATTTAGAAATAACGATCCTCATATTTGATTTATTCTGCCCCATCTCTAAAACTTTTCTTTCAACTCCTAAATTATAGGATTTCCTAAATCCCATAAATCAAACAATTAATACCCCTTCCCCTTTACCTTTATCTGTCCTAAGATAACAAAAGCCTGGCACATCTCATTAGAAGTGAATTATTCTAATAAATTCATTTTTACCTCCTTCTTTTCCCGTCAGAACTTTAAATTTAGGTATCATTCCCATGGTGCAATGCGCACATTTTGTTTTCTCTTCATTGCTTTATTGCGATGTGTGAGCGAAATTGTTCCCTAGGATAAAATGATTCATTCTTTTAAATCTCTTTTGCATATCTATGATATTAAAGCCAAGTATCTGTAAAAATTTTTGAAAAATGTAACCGTAACTGTTTTCGCTTTCCTTGATATCCAGTTTGATGGTCTTGATGTCTCAGTATGCATTAAATTGTTGATAAATCTAACCTCTTCAGACCCAATGTTTTTTTTTTCTTTCTATATATATAAATTATCACCAATTTACATACATAAATAACCACCAAGCACAAAAGCTTTTAGCTTTAGCTGTGTTTAATTAACTGTGTTATATAATAAATTGTGGCAAAAAGATGAGGGGCTGTATCCATTTAATCATTAATTAGTGTCAATTTAGAATACACAATACAACACGTACTGCTACATTTGAATACAACTTCTCGTTTTTTTTCTTCATTTTGGGAACAATGGATTTAGAGCTTATTCTATATACGACCCCTTTCAGAATTTTCAAGCTATGTTTTTGAGACTTTCTTAAAAGTTGCTCTATACATTTAGCTAACACAATATGCAAATGAAATTTTGATAAGGTTTACGTATGTGCGATAAAAAATTATTTATATTATAATAATGATATATAATTTGAACGCTTTTGCTACATTAGTTTTTACCAAAAACTTCCCAAAAGGTTATCCCAAAGATATTAGTTGTTTTTAAATTTTTTGACGGTCCCCTATGGAGTTTCGGTAAAAAAAAAAAAAAAAAAAAAAAAATCTTCACGGAAATGTATGATATGTACTATTATGCTTACACACTTTGCGTTCCAAAATAATCTCTAGATATTTAACAAATTTTTCTAGATATTTAACAAAATGTCTAAAATCGTAAGTGACCGGTCACCTTTTGCCATATTGTGTAACTTCTATAATTATCCATTAACGGCCAAATTACACATATTCTTCGTTAAAATTTAAACTTTGGATTTCTCACCACTTTTAATAGATGAGTAATTATTATCTTATTTAATCAACGAATTTATCGCGCGAAAGAAAGTACGTATTCCATATTCACTTCATATTTAATGTTGTAACCTTTGGAGGGGTGGTGAGATATATTGTATCCCACCAACGATTAATGAAGATCTGCAACAGAAAATTTTTATTAAATTTATGCTTTTCTAACTTTAGCGGAAAAAAGTCAAGAAATTATTTTTTCTTATTTTAATATAAAATTTACCCAAATTTCCGGTGGGAATTCAAAATTACACAAACGCAAATGCTTGCCCCTCAAAGGGTTAAAAATGCTTATAAGCTAGCTTAATAGCTTCTTGCTAGTAAGACTAGCTATCTAAAAATATACTAGTGTGTATTAATTCGTTAATGGTTACATTAAATTACGGTTTAGAAATTCAAATTCATTTTTGCCACCACTTTTTTGAAAAAAAAAAATGTTCATTTTATTTTATGCCAAGTATGATACCAGAATAAAACCAGTTGTACCATTTTATAAAAGTGATGGGAATCAAACAAGTTTGAATAAAAGCTGTGAAGCTTGCAACCTGTGAATGTCTCGGTCGCGACGATTAAATGTTTAATAAATTAAATCTCACTTTTTTTTTAAAAAGTAGAATGAAGATAAAATTTCAAAGATGAAAAAAAAAGATTGATGGTCTAATTAATAATAATGATAATAATAATAAACTATAGCATTTAGCGTAATTTTGTGAATAACTGTAATCAATGATAACCAGTTATTTCAAATTTCATTTATGACCACTGATGCGATCAGATGCTTCAATATATCAAGCATCTAGGTCCAGATAGCGGTAAATTAGAATGTAAGTTATGAGCTCCCACTTTGAATTAACTAACCTCCTTGACAGTTCGGAACTATTTCAGTAGAGAGAGAGAGGCTAATAATGAATCCCAAACTATAATTTAGAGTGGCTTCTAGTTATCAGCTGAAATTAATTTTCTTCCCATGTGCATTTCGGTACAGGGAAATTTTCGAGTGAATGAATGGTTATTGGATGCGTTTGACGGAGTATAATTTTTTGGTACTACTTGGTTATCCCGTCGACCAAAAAACTATCGCCAAACTATAAGATTAAATGCCAAAAATGGCTCATCGTAAATGTCACATTGAATGACATTAAATACGATACACGTGTTTAAAACGCCATTAAGTGATTTTTATTTATACTTTTATTAATATTTTACTAACTATTTCATTTTGCGTTATTTAAAATAAAAATTTTGTCAATATGTATAATTTAACAATTAGTTTGGCAATTTCTATAATATGGCGAAATTGGTCGACAAAATAACCAAGTAGTACTTTTTTTTTTTTTTTTTTAATAGCGTGCTTAATGAATATTGAACAATGTGGATGCTTAAGAGGCCATTCGACTCACTCAAAAAGACCCGGATGATAATGTTAAGTCTATGTAAGGGTGTTATTTTCAAATATCTCGCTCGAGTTTTAGTATTTTTACATGAATTTTTTCATAGGGTTCAATAGTTTTAATTTTAGAATCAGTTTCAACCAGTTCCGAAAGTTAAAGTAATAAAAAAAAAAAAAAAATCCGAAACCAAAATCGAAAAAGTAACAAGTAAGAAAAATCATGCGTTAAGCATAGATTATGAAGCACTTTCCAACGCTTCATGAAATCTTTAAAAAAACTTCGTTATTTAGGGAAATAAGGGTATAAAGCCAAATATGTATTCCAGTACTATTGAACAGCCCTGTATTTGATCTGTCAGCTAATATGCATACTATGTAATGGGAAAATCTAATTTAGCAAAAAATGCCTAGTAGCTTGAAATTTCTCTTTCAGCAATTTATACTAACAGATGGAAACATATTTGAATACTTTGTTCAGCCTTGTAGTTTGCTTGGTACCTGCAGTGCCTGGTACCACATCAGTGTTAAGTTAAAATTTATTTTAAACTAAAACACTCTTAAAACAACTGAAATCACTTTCTCTTAAATTATCATTCATATGCTCCATGTACCCAGTTTTTTGCGTGCACCTGTATATCATTTTATCTATATTCTGCAAACAATTCTTAATAAATTGAATGCAGTTCAATGTAAAAATACATAATTTATTTAAGAATCACCTTTTAGTAATTTACGCTCATATTGGCGAGCTCTTTTGGGTAGCCCTGTGTATTAACTATAGCATTTATGCACATCGTATAATGTGCATAAACTTAGTGAAACTTATACGCGCATATGATAATTAAAATGCAATCAGCTATCATCGGATACATATACAGTACTTCGGAAAGAATGTACCATTTGAAATCTTTTGTGTGTCCCTGTAAATACTATGTACTTTATATTAGGGAAGGCAGTATCGTATAATTTATACTAAGCCTCATTGATATACATCAATTATATTACACATGAAACAGTTTAATATATTTAAAATATGTCACACAAAATTCCCCCTTTTACCATTATCTAATGGAATTCTTTTGTGTAGCCTGTAAATGAATAATAGCTACATTTTTACCTTATATTTTATGGAATGCATATTTTAATGCACCTCGTAAAAGCATATACATTTTAATACGTTTGACAGGGTATAACATCTTTAAAATTTCTTTGAAACGATTTTTCTCCATAGGCCGTAATATAAAGGGAAGCTTCTGATTCTCCCTGTAGATAAACTAATCATGGTAGAAACTTCATTTTCAATAGGGTTCGTGATAGGGTAAATGTCACTAGCTTCTTAAAATTTCATGGCGTTATGGCAGGCACATTTTGGCGGATGGCATCTTTCAGTGCTGCTAGTGATGCCGGTGGGATGCCGCGGAAATGAACGACACTTTTGATTTCAATAATCCCCGCAGACAAAAGTCCCAGGGTGTCAGATCAAGAGATCCTGGAGGCCATGTGTGATTAAAGTAGCGATTGATAATGCGATCTTCCCCCAAATATTGAGCGTAGCAGGTGTTACACAGGCAGAGCAATATGAGGTGGTGCTCCCTCTTGTATAAAGATTACTGTTTGGAGTGCCTGTCGCACTTGCAATTCAGAAATCCAACAGCATAATTTGTTGGTTGCCATAGAACTATTTTTTTTTTTATCCACACAAAACCCGGTTTCTTTTCCATCCATTTGGTGCAAACCGTATCTTTGTATCTTAATTCGCTTTCGAGTTATTCGTTTTTAAAGTTCGTCCTGACTTTTGGATCACCCTGTATATTCTTTACTCATTTGTAACTTTGGACTAGAAAAACGTACAAAAATTTGGAGCTTACACAGGGATAAAGTACCTTCCTATCTATGTGTTGAAAAAAAAAATACTAATGAAAATTTCAAATTTTTATGAACAAAGAAGGTAGGATAAGTATTTTTCCCATAGGATAACATGGTATTTCACATTTTTTTCTTTCCCACCAGATAATTCCTCTTAACGCCTTCGCGACGGGAACCTTTTACGAAATTTTTCATGTTTTGTCGCCGATTTTTAAAAACAGAAAGAAATTTGTGTACTCATTAAATGGAGAAAAAGCTCCAATTATATAAGACAAACTAGCGGCCTTCGCCCACTACGTTGGTCGGTTTAGACGGACAGACGGCCATTAAATAGTTTAATAGTTTATAAATTACGGGCATTAAATTGTTTAATTGTTAGTATTAAATAGTTTCATACTATTAAAATGCATACCAAACAATGTCTCAATATATAAGTATGTAATGGAATACTTTTGTGTGGCCCTGTAAGTTAATAACAATTATTCTTTGCCCCATAGACTGTACAGAATGTATATGATAGTATATACTTCATAGATACATATGAATTTTATTATGTTGAATCAGTTTAAAACCATTAAAATGCATTTGAAATTTTTTTCCCACTGACCATAATGCAGCGAATTACTTTTGATTGTCCCTGTAATTGACCTTTGCATCCAAATTTCATAAATTTTGAAATGACTCGACAAAACTATCTAATAATTGTATATATCAAGTTTTAAACGATTCGGTTGGGTAGTTTTTGAGTTGTTATATGCGGACAGACTGACGGATGGGCAACTCGGAATTTTTCCCTTTAATTCAAAACAAACGCGACGCTTCTCCATTTCCGGGATCAGAGGAGATTGCGTCACATACATGCATACATACGGTCGGATTTTAATAGTGTAGATTTTACAGTAAAATTTTACTGGTGGGGATAAACAAGGATTCTTAAGCCTTTTTTGCGACACGTGTATAGGTGTTGCTCGTCCCAAGGGGTTAAGTATGATCGTACATAGGTGCCAACCTCACACCGATTATCCGTAATACATGCGTTAATTTAACCCAGGTTTAATGAGTTTCGAACCAAAACTTTTTCAAAGAAATGAAATTAAGTATGTTTCAGTAACAAACCTAAAATTAAATAAATAAAGATTTATGAAATACATTTTCTGGTTTGAAATGAAGTTAACCTGGATCAAACTAATCCAGGTATTACGGAAGATTAGTTTAAAGTTGGCAGCTATGATCGTAGGATAACGAGAGAGATGCACTTAGAATTATTGATCGGATATATATTTTCTTTTTGTTTATAAAAAGATTAATTTGTTAGATAATCTCCAATTAATAAACAACTGAATTTTATTACTTGTTCAATACTAATATGATATAATAAGTATTATTAATTAAATGTAATTTTAAAATTTTGCATGAAGGAATTAAATGTTGCTGAGATATTCAAATAAGGTTTTCTATAAAATGAAGTGCAGTATTTGACACGAACAAAACATGCAATTATCACAGATTAAAAAAACGCAAATAAAAATTGTCAGTTGTAAAACTGATATAAGTCTGCATTTTGTTGCATTTTGCACGCATTTTTTATTGTAAAGTGTTAAAAATAGATATATAATTAACATTTTAAACATATGCACACACACACGCACAGATAGATATATGTATGCATTGAAATCTTTGAAAAATCTTAAAAGTACACAATTTTAATTTAAATCTATAATTATTTAATAAACCATATTCTGTGGTCTTCAACAAACAATGATATGTTTAACTAATATTTGCATTTTATTAAAAGCCCAAGGAATAATTATGATTGGGTTTCATGCTTTTTTTCTTAAAATATATATTTTTTAATGTTTCTATTTTTTTAAGTAATTTTTACGGATACCCTAAAATTAATTCGCTAGTTCAATCACAATCACAGAGAAATTAAAATACAATGTTCAGATACTCTAAATAGCTTTAAAATCTTGCTATTCCTATATAATAAAGGTATGCTACTCACGTTATATTATGCGTTTAAACTCAAAGAGGACTGCTTTAATTTAAGTCGAACAGTAATCTCCACGAAAGAGGGTAACTTTTATCACGGTAATGAGACATCGGGGTTCTGTGAAATAACATCTTTCGCAGACAGTCTGAACATTATCTCGATGTTCATCAACTGCCCATTAAGGAAACACTCTCGTTATTAAATAACCATTACAAGTACTTAGTAGATGTACCCCTCTTTTAATTCAGTATTATATACTCTTGAAGTTATTTAGCGAATGTTAGCTTTGTAATTTTTGGACATCAACCCCGGTATAAATCAGCGCCAGTTGTAATTTTGGACTGTGCAAGCTTATTGTGAATTGCGTTGGATTTAGATCGCCGCTTCGATGTACGGTTTGGTATATAGGAAAATACTATGCTGAAAATTATAATAAAGATTTGAGGAACGCAATTTTGTGTGTTAAGCATTCATAGAAAGCCAGTTTCCAATTTAATAAAAACACACTCATATGCAGTCCTGAAAAAATTGCTTAGGACCACCAACAAAAACAGTAAAAATATAGTAGTACGTGCAATATTGTGTAGTGTAGGCACTAATCAATGGAATATGGGTACAGCCCCTTATCTTTTTTCCTTCATTTTGGGAATAACGAATTTTTATCTTGTTCTATCGACGTTAATTTTCAGAATTTTCAAGCGATGTTTTTGAGACTTTCACAAACGTTGCTCTATACATTTAGCTAACATAATATGCAAATGAAATTTTAATAGCGTTGACGCATGCGCAGAAAAAAATTATTTAGTAAACCTGCTCATTTGTCATACAATTTTTATTATTTTTAAATTTTGATTACAGTTTGTTATGCAGAATGTTGATTGTCATATTTTCTGAAAACGAACATTGTGTTTTATGAAGAACACTGCAAATTATAAGCAAAAAACTTCGAAAAATATGGGATTTTTTTTATACAAACCTTAGTTTCTCTACGAGTTTGCATGCTATATTCATAATAATGAAGAACTCTACTAATTATAAGCAAAAAATTTTGAAAAATTTCGGACCATTTTTATAAAAACCTTAATTTATAGTTCCCATACTATATTCATAAGAATGATCACAGTTTATTACCATAAGCCAGTTAATCATAATCTGCAATTTGAACTCTTTTGCTTCATTAGTTTTGACAGGGTTATCCGAAAGATCTTCGCTCTTTTTCAATTTGTTGACAGTCTCTTATTGGATTTCGGGCAAATCTCTTCGCGAAAATATATGACATGTACTATTTTATTTACACACCTGGAGTTTTAGAAAAATTTCGTATGTATATTTCTAGATATTTAACAAAACGTCTAAAATCGCAAGTGTGAAGATTTCTTTTTTTTTTTTTTTTTTTTTTTTTTTTTTTTTGCGGAGACCTATACATAAGTATGAATTGAATAATACACAAAACAACAACATTTGTTAGATTTGAGACAACGAGATCTTTAAAATTTTGTAAGACTATTTGAATAGCTGCGATTAAAATCACTAAAATAAAATTTATTTTATTCTCCAAATGGACAAAAATTCGGACTGGCCTTGGCGTTTAAAAAAGAAAATTTGTCGCAATTAAGTCTTTAGAAATTGAGATTTGTTGCCAAATTATATGAACAGCTATTAAAACAAATTTGATGTTTTTTTAATACTTGTTTATGCATATATTTATATATATATATACACTAAACAAAATCATGTCATGCAGATCAAATAATAATAATAATAATAATAATATAGTTCCAACATTATTCAGGCTGGAGAAGAAAATAAAGACCGTTTCCTAAAAATCTGCACACATTTTAAAATTATGCAAAATAAAAAAAAGAATACGAATCAGGTGAAGCTTACGTGTGAAATATTGCGTCGTTTTATATAACGTCACTAACTGAACTTTAAAAATAAATAAATAAATAAATAAAATAAGTAAAAAGAAAATTCAAACAATATAATACCTAAACCACCCTAAAAATTTAGTCTTCGTTCAAATGAAATCGAAATAAATGTTAGATTTTTTAAAAAGATTTGTATATGGCACATAGCATTTAAAATTAATATGGATAATAATAAAAGATTGCACAAAAACACGACCAAAATACACGCACATAGATTACTCAAAAAACACAACCCATAAAAACTGGTTAAATTATTTTAACGATTTGTATTAAAGATGTCATTAATGATTTTTTTAATAATTCTATTTAAATTATAGATAATTTGTAAACTATTTTTTGCTGCAATACTTTCCCATAAATGTAATAAAATTTCTTATTTCCAATTAGCATCCCCGCGCAAAAACATTTTTTAATTTTTAAATTTTCTCATACCGAATAATCGTTCTCTTTAGAGCAATCGACTGCTTTATTTTTCAGCAAGCTGAGTCATTGGTTAAGGCTCCTGTCCTCACTCGAGGAAACGCTCGCGAGCTAATGCTATTCCTATGGGGAAGCATTTTTCCAATAACTCTTTCGCATTTTGACATTTTTGAATAATTTTGTTTGCATTGGATAGCCGAGGTGCATGCCGACAGTGCACCTTTTTTATTATTTTTTTTTATTTTGGTCGCAGATAATTATTTTAAAAAGCACTTTCAGTTTTGAAACCGGTTTTGAAAGTGAAACTAACTTTGTAAAAAATATCTGCAACCAAAATCGAAAAAGTAAAAAAGGTGCGCTGTCGGCGAGCACCTCAGCTATCCAATGCAAAAAAAAAAAAAAAAAAAAAAAAAAAAAAAAAAATCAAAAGTGTCAAAATGCGAGAGTTATTAGAAAAATGCTTCCCCATAGGAATAGCATTAGCTCGCGAGCGTTTCCTCTGCCAGGGACAGGGGCTTTAAGGAAGAATAGGTGGAGGAAATCTTACAAACCGATGAACGAGCAAAACACTTTTAAAGAAAAACAAAGAAATAGTAATTAATTATATCAAAAACCAAAACTCAGACAGTGATTTCTGATGTTGATACAATCCTTTGTTTAATCACCAAATATCTTAAAATAACATTTAACTGAAAATTTAAATGAAGGGTAAATGTGTCAAAGAAGCAATAATTCGTGCGTTTGTGTGGGAGAATCATGCAGTTTTATGCAGCAGTGTCTTCGGATATATTGAATTTCTCTAATTATATGTTAAAGAAACAGCTTTTCGAAAGACTATAATTAAATCATGATTAATGTAACATTATCATAGCAGTCATTTATCATTATAATACCAAAGTTTTGGAACATCGGGATTTAAAGTATTTATTATAACAGTACATTTAACATCTGATATGGATGTTAGGAAAAAAACAGCACCACTTTGTGGATTATTTAAGGAATCTCTCAAGATTAGTGGAAATTGATTGAATTTTAAATTGGTTTAAGGGATCGTTTATTTGCTATATTTTTAATAGATAGCTTTTAGATTTGAATGATAGTTATATGAAAAGTTTCGATGATATATCTGTACAAAATTGTATTCAAAATTTTCAGTTACTTTTGATTTAAAAAAATGCTTTAGTTAAAATATTAATAAAACTTTCCCAGAGATTATGATATAGTGCAGACGGAAAGTCTAGAAAGTTTAACTGAAACGTTAATTTAATTCTGTTTATAAAACAAGTGTGCCAACGTGAAGTAACAGTTTGCCAACATTTAACCAACGTTGCCCCATTCATTTTGTGCTACTTCGGATTTAATAATTTAACTTTGTTGCAGAAAATTTGGGTAGCATTATTTAGTAACAGAACAAAGCTCAAGTTGCAGATTTTCTCTTTATTATTAATAGTTTGATTGATAATTTTTATTAAATGGTATTATTAATTATTTCTTACATTGTACCTTTTCACTATTTTGAATTAGGCCGTGGTAATCTGGTTGCCGTAGCATCGAACTCCAGACTGGAAGGTCCCGAGTTCGATGCCCCACATCACCAAAGACCCACCGAGTGTATGCAGTGTACGCGCTTTATAAATAAATGGGTTCTGAAAGTCCCGTGGACTTTCAGAACCATGGGTATTGATCGCTGGAGAAACATAGTTTTGATCCGACCCATAGTTTGGGAACCGCTGACAGAAAGAAAAAGAATCTGGAGAAACTTTATTCGGTTTTCCGATAACTGGTATGAGAGTCCAGAAAGTTAAAAAAGGATATTAAAGAATTTTTTTTATAAATTTCTGACACATTCAACCAGTCAAAATGGCCTAAAAAAGGATTTTACTTATATGCTGCTTGTAGAGAAACTTTACTGTGAGTTACAAACAAAAGAAAAAACTTTCGGAAAAGAATATTCCCCACCCTCCCCGAACCACCACCGCAATCCCAACCAAGGACAGGAACAGGGGGGATGCCTTAGCTTTCAATGTAATTAGTTTTGACAAATTAAAATTAAATTAAACTAACACTATTTTCAGAGACAATACGATCTACACAATTGTGCAGATGATGCTAAAGAAAAAGAAAACATTTTCCTCTATTTGTGCGATTTAATGTCTAGCCTTTATCCACAGAATTGCATGAATACTCCCATAATATAACCTGAAAAGCCATCGAAATTTTAATGACAAAATTTCGTTCTATTAATGATTTGATTACATTTCTATGAAGTTAAGTGTCTCACAATTAATTATTTACTAACATATTTATACAAAATGGTGCTACTTAATATCCATTTTTTAGGTACTTTCGTAATTATGTAAATACGCAGCATCTATAGTCGGCATTATAATTATTTCATAATTTTGTCGAGCCATTTCAAATTTTATGGAAAATGGATGAACAGTTCAATAACAGGACAATCAAAAGTATACCGTTAATTTACGGCCAATGTGGAAAACAGTTTCCAGTGCATTTATATGACGTTATACTCTTTCGAACCTAATAAAATTGATACCATCTATGAAGTATACACTAAAATACACATTCTATACAATCTGTGCAATATTTGTTATCAATTTTCGGGGCCACACAAAAGTATTCCATTACATAATGGATATGGAGTAAGCATTGTTTGAGGCGCGTTTTACATACAAATATATAATTATTATCTCTTACCTCCGTAAAATGGCTCAAATACCTTAGATATTCACATTTCTGATACACAAAATGACAATTCCACTTTTGAAAATGCTCCTCAGAAAATTAAAGAAAAGAAAATCAAAATTGATTTAAAGAAAATTAAGCTTCAAGTAAGAGTTTAATGTCTTTGAACTTGTAAAATGCTTGCTGAATCATAGATGTGCAAGTTCAATTTCTGCTGATAATAGCGGAATATTGTGTACAAAATACACTATACTGTTTGCTTTAAGAATCTCCAGACTTATATTAATTAGAATGTACTCGAAAACTTTCTGGCAAATGTAATTTACTATTTTTATCTTTCTTGTTTATTATGTTTGTCTAATCTCACCTGAGAATAATAAGGTTCTATCTGTGTTTTTGAAAAAACTGACTTATCGATATAAAAATGTTCTGTTTGTATCTATGAAGGCATTTCTAGATTAAAATAATTTCTTAACATATTTGTTATACCATATGTAAATTATGTATTACATCATTTTCTTATAAGTCAATTTTTTAAAAACACAGATAGAACCTTATTATTCTCAGGTGACGTAATGTGATACAAATATTTTCTAATCAAACGTTCCAATTTTATTAAAATTTCCCTCTTTTATTTTATTTATTAATAAAGATTAAAACTTCTTTCTGAATTTGCAGTAAAGCAGTGTGGATAGGAGCTTTGTCAAAGCGGTCACTCTCCAGGGAATACAGTCTGGACGAAAGGGTGGACATGATCCCCTAGAATGATCAGATAGTGATTGGATTTAATTCTATCATGCAGAATAACAAAAGATCCAAGACCGCGCCAAGATATCGAACCTCATACCATAATGGAGCTAAAACCATGCTTAAAAGTCGACATGAGGCATTCAGGATTAAGTACTTCTCTGGGCGTTCTCCATACATAAACGCATCCAGTCTTCTAAAATAGGGTGAATGACGATTCATCTGACCATATTACCTGTCGCCACTGCTGAAGGGACCACTCTTTGCAATCTTTAAACCAATGGTGTCACTTGAAAACATTAGTTGCTGTCACCAAGGGTTTTTGATTTGCCATAAATACTCACAGCATGAAATTCAATTTTGACAGTTTTTGTTGAAACGAAATCCAGGAGATAATTGTTCATTTTGGATGTTATCTCGGATAACGATTGCTTATGCTTTCGGGCTATTATGCGCTTTAAGACTCGTCTATCCCTAGCAAGTTTGGACTTTTGGCCACTGTTGTGCTTTGAAGATATCGTGTTACTCCCTTTCGTGTATGTTGACATAACGGCTTATACCGTACTCCTTTCAAACCCCATAAAGTTTGCTGTTTCCGTGCTCCCACAATCATTCTTCTTTGGAACTCTGATAGGTCTGACATTTCAACTTATAACAGACAGTTCGATAGACGCATTTAACGTAGGTGACTGCTGTTGAGAGACTGATACCTTCCTCTTCACGCTCACTAGGTAGTAGACTTCTGTTACAAGTGACGCGGTTGTATTGCATGTGTGAAATACACTATATTGCCATTGATTATGGGACACTCGCGATTTTAGACATTTTACTAAATATGTAGAAAAATACATTAGGAATCATCTCGAAACTCTTAGTTTATAAATATAACAGTATGCGTCATACATCTCCGTGAAGATTTTTTTCCGAAACTCCACAGGGGACAGTCAACAAATTAAAAAGGAATGAATATCTTTTGAATAACCCTGTCAAAACTAATGTAGCAAAAGCGCTCAAACTCTAGATTAGGATTGAATGCCTTATTGTAATACACTGTGTTCATTTTTATGCAAATAGCATGCATACTCGCAGAGTAATTAAGGTTTTTATAAAAAGGGCCCCAAATTTTTCTAAGTTTTTCCTTTGTAATTTTCAGAGTTCTTAATATAAAATAATATTTTTTTCAGAAAATATGACAAACAATATTGCACACAGTACCCTGTAATCAGAATTAAAAAATAATAAAAATTGTATGAAAAATGATTAGGTTTACTAAATAATTTTTTACTGCGCATGCGTCAAAGATATCAAAATTTCATTTGCATATTATGTTAGCTAAATGTATAGAGCAACTTTTGTAAAAGTCTCAAAATTATAGCTTGAAAATTCTGAAAGTAATCGTCTATAGAAAAAGGACAAAATCCGTTGTTTCCAAAATGAAGCAAAAAAATGAGGGATTTTATCCAAAAGTAGTCGTAACATCCCGTATTGTGTATTCTATATTGACACTAATCAATGAATATATGGATACAACCCCTCTTGTTTTTGCTTCATTTTGAGAATAACGGATTTTCAACTTATTCAATTGACGATTATTTTCAGAATTTTCAAGTTATGATTTTGAGAGTTTTACAAAAGTTGCTCTATACATTTAGCTAACATAATATGCAAATGAAATTTTGATATCTTTGACGCATGCGCAGTAAAAAATTATTTAGTAAACCTACTCATTTTTCATACAATTTTTATTATATTTTAATTCTGATTACAAGGTACTGTGTGCAATGTTGTTTGTCATATTTTCTGAAAAAAATATTATTTTATATTAAGAACTCAGAAAATTATAAGGGAAAAACTTAGAAAAATTTGGGGCCATTTTTATAAAAACCTTAATTACTCTGCGAGTATGCATGCTATTTGCATAAAAATGAACACAGTGTATTACAATAAGGCATTCAATCATAATCTAGAGTTTGAGCGCTTTTGCTACATTAGTTTTGACAGGGTTATTCAAAAGATATTCATTCTTTTTTAATTTGTTGACGGTCCCCTAAGGAGTTTTGGTAAAAAAATCTTCACGGAGATGTATGACGTATACTATTATATTTATACACTAAGATTTTCGAGATGATTCCTAATGTATTTTTCTAGATATTTAGTAAAATGTCTAAAATTGCAAGTGTCCCATAATCAATGGCAATATAGTGTATGTCTTACTTTTTCACAAATGTTCGTATTATTTTGACCTCCATCTATATATTACAGATACTTAAAAAAGTAGAGGTTAAAAATATATATAATACAAAATTCAAGTTTATGGTTGTTAGTTTACCAAAACTGCATTTTTAATTTTCATATCAAATGGAGAAAATTATGCCAACTGTCCTATATATCAAAACATATTTTTCATTTAAAAATATTGTTGAGCTCTAAGAATCACTCTGTGAGTAATTTCGATATAGAAGCACTTATAGGGCATTTAATTTATGACCACTTTAGAGTTCAGACACTGTAATATATATCAAGAGTCTCCGATCAGATAGCGATAAATTAGAGGCTAGCTATGCGAGGCCTATTTTAATTAACTAACATCCTTGAACAGTTCGGAACTGTTTCTGCGGAGAAACTAATAACGATTCTCAAACTATAATTTAGAATGGACTGTGGTTAACAGCTAAATTTAATCTACTTAACATTAGCATTTCTGTTAAGCTGAGAAGTTTGCATGAACGTATGGCTACCTTAAGTGCATGCTTTTGACAAACTAATTGTGTAAAGAGTTCTCGGCTAACATCAAAAAATGTGCTATGATTTACCAGTACTTGCGTATGCTTGAGGGGAGAGATCACTTTCAACAACTCGATTGCAGCATAGTATATATATGTGTGTGTTTGTGTAAAATGGAGCTCTACATGAAACTAATAACGATTCTCAAACTATAATTTAGAATGGACTCTGGTTAACAGCTAAATTTAATCTACTTATCATTGGCATTTCTGTAGAGCTGAGAAGATTGTAGGAACGTTTGGCTACCTTAAATGTATGCTTTTGACAAATTAATTGTGTAACGAGTTCTTGGCTAACATCAAACAATGTGCTATGATTTACCAAAACTTGCGTATGCTTGAGGGGAGAGATCACATTCAGATGCTCCATTGCAACACAGTATATAATATATATGTACTAGCTGACCTGCCCGGCGTTGCCAGGGCCCGTGATGTTATTCAATTTTCATATGTGTTATATGTTTTTTAAATGATCCTTGAATTAAACTCAAATTTCTATGATTTTATATCCTTAAGTCCATTTTGTTAAAATTAATATTTTAAATGAAAAAATAGCAAAAAGATATTGAATTGAAAACACATGCTGTTTGGAATTTAATTTTCTTCGTAATTTGATTTTTGGAAATTATGCATGCAGAAAGGGAACGAAACTGCGACGAAACACTCAGGTTTTTACTGAATTCGTAAAAATTTTCACTCATTTTAATTTGTAAAAAGTAATTCTAGCCATGCGAAAGTTTCAAAAATTTTATAAGTAATGTAAATCTGGTTTATTGAAAGTCTTTAAAAAGATTGTGCTAAAATGCGGTCATTTAGTTACTTTTAGCGTAGAAAAACTGTACTCTCCATTCTCCATGAGCTGGGATGTGATTTTTGTTTATTGGTGTATTTGAACGGGTTAAATCTCATTAAAAAAATCGATTGTACATAGATTATAAGAATGTTTTAGCTTTAAGAAAATATTTTCATTTTGTCGGGACGTATGGAATTGCGCCCTGCAAAAGCAAAACCGCAATGAAACGATTTGGTTTTTATTTATTTCGTTAAATTTTTCGTACTTTTTATTATTTTTTAAATATTTCAACCCGTTCGAATATTTTAAAATTTTTGTAGAGGGTGTAAATTTGGTCTATTGGGATGCTTTTAAAAGATTGTGCTGCAATATACATGCTTAGATACTTTTAACATAGAAAAAAATTCTATCCATGAGTCACAAAGTGACCACCTTTTGCCGGTGTATTTGAAAGGGTTAAATCTTATATTTTAAAAGCCGATTGCATCATATATTATAAAAATGTTTTTAAGCTTTAAGAATGTGTTTTTTGTTTGCTGTTACCTATAGGGATGTGCTCTGCTAACGCAAAACCGCAATGAAAGCGATTTGTTTATATTGATTTCATTAATTTTTTCGCACATTTTATTCTGTAAAAAATATTTCTATTCGTCCGAACGTTTCGAATTTTTTTTAGGGAATATAAATTTGGTCTATTGAGAAGCTTTTAAAAGATTGATTTGAAATATGTATGTTAAGATAATTTTAGCGTAGAAAAAACGATCTGTTTTTATTGATTTCATTATTTTTTTCGCACATTTTATTCTGTAAAAAATATTTCTATTCGTCCGAACGTTTCGAAATTTTTGTAGGGAATATAAATTTGGTCTATTGAGAAACTTTTAAAAGATTGATTTGAAATATGTAAGTTAAGATAATTTTAGCGTAGAAAAAATATCCTCTCTGTGATTCGCAAAATGTCCTTTTTGCCACTGTATTTGCAAGAGTTAAAATCCATATTTTTTTAAACAGATTACACCATCGGTTAGAAGAAAGTTTCATATTTAAGATCTTCTTTTTGGTTTGTTTATATCTTTAAAATTACGCACTGGAGGGGCATTGACAAAAGGGGGAAAAATAGTTATGGAAAAAACGATCATTTTTGAATATTTGTTTTCAAAAGGTTAACTACAAATTTTTTTCGAATTGATTATTGCATTTGAGACCTAAAAATATGATCTTTCGAAATATGTCTCTTAAGTTTAACTGCATTTAGCAGTTTGGTTGATTTGGATTTAAACAAAATGATCCAAAAATAGAAATAAACGGGGGAAAAAGTTTCTCCCTTCGTTAATTGAATTTGTACGCATGTGCAAACGTTTTCTTTCCCCGAACATTAAAAAAATGATTTTTTTGAAGAGAATGAGTTCCGCTTCATAATTAATATCTATGAAACTAATGAAAATATTATAATTCTGAGCTTCAGGTGCATCAGGACAGGTATTGGGCTACTCTCATAAAAATTTTGAGCTTCATACGTGCCGTAGATTTTGCTAGCCATCGCAGACACACACACATACAGACAGACAAAGCGTTTTGTTCTTTTATTAGTGTAGATATGTGTGTGTGTGTGTGTAAAACGAAGCTGTACTTATTTCTTCAAATTAAACAATTCTTTGAAATAATTTGTAGAAGTCTTCATTTACGATATCCTTTAAGTAATTTTAACATGCATGATTAAAATATACAGTAAAATCTCCCTAAAGCGACCACATTCCGTTACAAAGAAAATTGATCGTTCCGAGTGGCGGTCTATTAATGGAGGTCATGTTTAGATTTTAATTGTTAAAAAAAAGTGACACTTAATGTTATCAAAATTTATTTCTCACATTAGAAAAAAAATAGAGGCCTAAGCACAGACCATGTTACCAATAAAAAAAAATAGAAAGTTCTGATTGGAACAAAAAATTATATTGTTATCAAAAGACAAACCCCCTTTCCTCTTAGAGATATTTTAAGATATCCTGTGCGAAATCACTCCTTCCCCTAAAATGATAACGTTATATATGCACAGCCCCTATAGTGTCCGAAAATTAAGGATCTCACTAGCGTATAACTTCAAAAGCGTGTAAAACTAAAATTAAAAGAGAAGGCCACTAGGCACTTCTAGTGTTTATTTAATATGGAGGTTCTCTGAACGGACGATAAGAACGAGATAATACAGTAGCGGGAATTGTTTGCTACAGATGTTATTTGGACACCTCATTACTGCGATAAAAGTAGAGCTCTTTCAGGACGATTGTTGGCCGATCTAAATTAAGAGGGTGAATTTTCAATTGAAACTCTCGTTTTCTAGTATACAAATGAAGTATTTTCCACTATGAACAATATCACCCGAGCTTTATGATGCTTAAAACATTCATACTCTTTTAATCCTGTCGTTGCGTAATTGTTTTATCTAAGGGGTTTCAAAAATTGCACAATTTTTTAATTACATATTACAAATCTAAATATACTAGCGTAAATGTTCGTTCCTAGGACGGTGGGAAAAAAGAAAAAAAAAATTGTAAAAATAATTGACGATATGGAAATATTTAGAATCGCAAAGTTCGGCTAGTTTATATTCTAATAATTATTTTCAACACTACTTGGGTAAACTTGGCACTCCGGTTAATTTGCCATTACAAAATTAAGATTTCTTAATAAAAGGAAAAGTTAACAAATATAAATTAAATTTTATCTTATTTTCCTACATAAATAACTGATATTTCATGGTAAAATTCATGAAAAAAAATTACATTAAATATATTTTGGCTTTTTAAACAATTCATTTGTATTGTATACTTATTTTACTTCAAAACTTATTACTTATTTTATAAAACTCATTTTAATTTAGTTATTAGAAGAATGATTTTGCATGAGGTTAATAATTTAGCTTAATTGTATTTCATAATACAGCGCGGTAGCACGGGGTTACCGTTGTACAGTAGGAAAACGCTTTGAAGTAAATGTGTTTGTTTCACATGAGTTTCGTATGGTCTATTTCGTTAAAACGATTTTAATTTTAAAGTTAATTTTCGGGAAGATTTTTTCTTTAATGAGATTGTGTCTGGAGTTTTTATACGGTAGTTTTAATGTAACATAAAAATGTGAATTTTAAATACATTACGTAGATTATTAGAGGTAAAATATGTGTGTTCTATTTTTAATTGATAAGATTATTTTGGACTAATATAGATTTTTTTACATTTAATTTTTTAATTAAAATATATCGTAAAATGTGTATGTTCACCTAAAGGATATTTTAAAGGAGAATATTTATTTATAAATAACTTTGTAAATTCAACTTTATTCAACTTATCTAATTTTAAATAATAAGTTGCGAGTATTTTTGAATGAATGAAGAAATTAATTGTTATTTATTTTTAAATTCGAAAACATTTTTGTCTTTTAAACTAAAATAGGTATCTTAATCTATATAATTTTTTTTTTCATTTTAAAAATAAATTTGAATTTATTATTAACAGATCCCATACGCATGCGCGCTAGGCATAAACGGAATCTCTTCCTCTTTTTTAGACGTTCAGAATGAATTCACGGATCAAATATGCCTTCTGGGAGTACGGAAATTATTTGGGAAAAAATAAGAAAAATTTAGTGTATATTGACGAATTTTTCTGACAGTGCATCATTAATTTGCCAATTTTAATTTTGAACTTGGTTGGGTATTTTCTGCTATTCCATAACATAATTTAGAAAGTTTTTAAAGCTTCTTTTTGGAACTTTGTAGTTCCTGCCAACTCCAGATGGGAATATCAAAGGAATGAATGTAACCTGTGTACGATCAATGATTGTCCCCATCGGTTCGCAACAGTTATTTTTATAATCGGTTTATTATTTCCTGAAACTGCAGAAAAATCGTAATTTAAGACATTTTTAGAAAACTTTTGGCACCCAACATTCATTATAAATTTCAAATTTACTTCCGACTATTTTTTTTCTGTTAATCTGTGAAAAAGGCGATTATATCTTTTATTATTATTATTTTTACACTAATTATACAAATTTTACAATGGGCGTATTCAGCACAACTTGCCGGTCACTTACCTATTGTAGACAAGTACGAAATGAAAATCAAGGGAAAGTGTGATGTCAGCAACAATTCCACAGGATAGTCTTCATTGGTACCACAATTCGCTTTCGTACTGCTCTACAATCGGTCGGTAATATTGGTTACTTTGGTAAGATGCGCTGAACACCCCCAGTGTTTAACTATTATTTTCCGGTAAAAGATTTAAAGTTAAATATCTATACATAAATTTGAAAGCGTTCTCAATCTATGTCACATTTCTTATTTTTATTTATTTATTTATCTTGTAACCAACAAAACAAAAATATCGAAAAAGAGAGTGAAAAAAAAATAAATTTTAACACGTACCGACTGTTACCTGGACTTATATAAAAATCATATGGGATTTTTTTCGAAAACAGTTTCTCCTATCGGCCGGAGGAAAATACGAAAATAAATATCATATAGATATACTTGAAAAAAAAGGAGGAAATGGATTTTATTCATATTGTAAAATAAGATATCCTGATGCGACATATTTACAATCATTTTCATCGAAAAGATATTTACAGAATGGACAACACCTGTGCGTTTTTTAAAATAAGATTCAACTTACTGTCAAGCGGATTATTCAGCAAAAGATAAACAATAATATACTTAAAAATGTCTTCGTAATCTTACAAATTATTATACATATTGAATATTTATTCAGATTTACCGAAAGGGAAATTAATCATTTCAACTGATATTTTATTATAAGCCAAATTTAAACCTTTATTGCCTTCGCAAATAGCGTCAAAGTGACATTTCATTCCCAGTCCATATATTGGTATTTCATTCCCTGCTATAATAAATTACTTAGAAAAAAATACTTAAATGAATTTAAAAAAATGATATTTTTACATTATTGTATTTGTCAGTTGCATAAATAAGTATTTCACTTATATATTTTATTATTTTTCTCTGAATCCTACTGATTTATGAGAAAAAAAAAAACCCAAGTGGGAAAGTATGTTTAACTAAATGGTACCTACGCACTAATTAAGTGTTAAAATTCTTGTTTCTATTTTCATAACGCTAAGTATATCAAATATGGCTGACTAGTGTAAAGATTAGTATTTATGTTAAATAAGTTTTAAAAGTAGTAATATTAACAATTAACTCTGTTAAGTCTTCAGAAAATGACACTAGTTATTATTTCTGAAAGAAGATACTAAATGGCAGCACTAAACATTTGATTCTGACTAAACGAGATTATTTTTTACTTTAATTCATTGTTATTTCTCAATATTTTCTAATTCATCTGTAATTTTAAAATTCTTAATATGTTTTTCATATGTATATTTTGCATGTACTCATGTGTAATTCATCTTTTAAGATAGTATTCTTTATTCAGCAGATTTGACAGCGTGACTGTTTTTAGAACAAATGTTAAGATTCGAGAGTATGTTTACAAAATCTCAAATCTAATTCTTCTATTAAAACTCTCTAAAATCTCAAGTAATCTTCTTTATTCGTGTGAAAAACCTCATCATTAAATTCTATATAAACATCAAGCAAAAATATAAAATAGTTATTTCAAGAAATCAATACTTCATGAAACTGAAGACTGCCACTGGAATAACGAAAAGGATACTTTTGAATGCCGTCAACGACAAATTTTTCTACAGGTAAAACCTCTCTTCTGATTGTGATAAATAAAATCTCTCTTAATTCATTATAAATCTCTACATAATAAAAGTTTCTGGTCCGTCCGAGACCGAGCGTCTAGTGTAATACATTTAAAGTTTAAAGATAAATGTTAATTACGTCATTATGAAGAAGAATGCGGAAATAGCCAGTGAATCGAAATTTAATTTCACTATTAAAGAAATTAATCGGTATAATATTCAAGTTGTTGAAGCAATAGAAAATAAAAATGCGAAATTGATTGAAAAACTCAAATCAGAAATAATTAGCTTAGAAGCTGATTTAAAAAAATCTTATTTTGGCATTGCCGAAGAAACCATTAATGAGTTATATGATTCGTTTACGAAAGCATAGGATATAGTACTTGACGATTTAGTTAAAATTGAAGAATACTTTGTAAATGAAGGTTTAGAAATACAAGAAAATAAGAATGAAACTAATAATTATTCAGGAATGTCTGTCAAGGATAACATTTTAAGATTGCCAAAATTTGAATAACCGATATTTTATGGAGATATTAGTAATTGGATTACCTTTAAGGAAACATTTCTGACTGCAATTCATAATAATGAAAATTTATCAGATTAGTTAAAAATTTCTTATCTAACAACAACGAGTGTAAAGAATTATCCCGCTAAATTAATTTCGGGTTTTTCAATTTCCGGCGACAATTATAAGGAAGCGTGGGAAACTCTTGTTAATCGCTATGATAATCGTAAGAATTTGGCATATTCATTACTCTCAAAATTCATCAATGCTAAATCATTAAAATCACCTACGCAAAAATTAGTTCTAGAGCTATTGGACACTTGTAATGAAGTTATTCGAAATTTAAAATCTTTAAAATTTGAATTTAATGAGTTTGTTGACTTGATTTTAGTTTATTTAGTTCAAACGAAATTTGATGATAATTTACGAAAACAGTGGGATTTATCATTAAATAATGATTGTTTCCAACTTATGAAATGATAATTAGTTTTCTTGAAAAACAAGCACGTAGCCTGCAGAATTGTAATGTTGAATTTATTAAAACTGAAACTAAATCTAATCTTAAATTTGATACTAAATTTCAACATATTCCAAAAAGATCGGTATCGAATACTGTTGTAACGGATAATGTAAATAAATCCCAAAAAATTAATTGTCCACAATGTAATGAACCCCACCAACTTCATAGATGTCCACAGCAATGCAGAATTTATATATTGAGCAAAGCTGGCGTTTAGTAAAATCAAAAAAAAAAAAAAAATATATATATATATATATATATATATATGCACAAACTGTTTGCGTTCTAACCATTTTGTTGCTAATTGTTTGATAAATACCACATGTAAACATTGCAATTCAAAGCATCATACACTTTTTCATCGTGATCAATCTTCCCCTGCACAACAGAAAGTTGTTAGACAACAAGATCATGTAACAACCCCAAATGTTGTAGGTAATTTAAATGAATCTAATTGTTTTATTAATCAATCGTTTAGTGAAAATTCTCAAACATTGTCGGCTACTGCCATTATACGGGTAAAATCTAAATCAGGCAAATTCATTCCTTGCAGGACGATGACCGACAGTGGTTCTCAAAACAGCCTACTTTCTAAAGCTTGTTGTAAAAAACTAGGTCTTCCTTCAAGGCCTACAAATCATAATATCTCAGGTATAAATAATTTAGTTGCAGAAAGAGCTCTTCAGGAAGTTTCTTTGACATTCTCTCCCCATTTTAATGATGAAATCTTTCAATTAGACGCGTTAGTTGTTAATCAGATAACAACAAACTTACCAAATTTTTTGATTACGACTCAGTTTTGGCCACATATTGAAGGCTTGAATCTTGCGGATCCAAATTTCAATGTGTCCAGTCCTATTGATCTTCTCATAGGTGCAGATTTGTTTGCCAATATCATAATAGAAGAATCTATTTTAGGACCTAAAGGATCACCAAGTAAGGTACCCTGGGGTAATAACGCCACGTTAAGGTTCTAGCAATTTTCACGGCTCAGTTTTAGTTTGTATTTTTCACACAAATATATGATTTGATACAGCAACTCATTGACTATCTATATAAAAAAAATATTTTAACAGATATGAATACATAAAATGTAATAGCGTGATTTCTTGACCAATGCTATTTGGCGTTGTTACCCACCTATATGGGTAATAACGCCGCGCAAACAAAACTATGAAATAAGTTGGAATAATTGCATGTAGATTGCCCAATTCTAAAAATACAAACTCTCAGCTCTAGAAATTGACAAATTGCATCCTAAGCTATTGAAAATGCTCATTTTTTGTGAAAGTGTAAGAAAAATAAAGGTGTAGTGTGGGGAGGGGGGAATGAGGCAAAAGAATATCAGACCGTGAGCTTCTTTTTGCTTAAAAAGAACCGCTTAAATATAATTATTAGAAACATTGCACAGTTTTAACTGTGTTTATTTGAATCAGTATTTAGGATGTAGCTCGGCCACTGTAGGGAATCAACCGGGGTAAAAATTGCAAGGATTGGCGTTATTACCCCGTTATAGTTATTGCGCTGTACATTTTAAATTACAAATTATCTCGAGAAGATATCCAAAATCTTCAACAACATTTTGAAAGGCCATGAAATGTACTACAAATTTATGTAATTAGCAAAGTATTTCCGGATAAAAAAAATAGTCTTCACATCACAAAACGTATCTCGCAAATTTTAGATCAAGCGTTAATTTTAGCTGCTTGTGAAAACAATAAGACCTAAAAATGAAACAAATTAACTAGAAGCTGTTTTTTGCGATTTATATGACTCAAAAAACTTCTGCGCAGAACACATGAGTGTCATTTACCAGATTATTTCATAATTATGCAAAATATTAGCACTTGACGTTATTACCCCGTCTGGCGTTATTACCCCAGGGTACCTTACTATTAATTCTAAACTGGGTTGGATATTATCGGGAATTATTTATTCGAATGAATCAAACCAAAATTCATCTGTTAGTTGTCATATGTTACTACGCAGATTACTTCTCAGTTGCAAAAATTCTGGGAACTTGAATCGGTTCCCAGTTCTGATCCAATTTCTCTTGTTGAAAATAATTATTCTAAAACCGTTTCACCCGCAGAATCAGGAAGATATGTTGTGAATTTGCCGTTTAAAGCTAAACCAATCCTCGGTGATTCAAAATCTCAAGCTCTAAAGCGGTTTTACTTTTTGGAAAAAAAAAACTCCACCAAAACCCTTTGCTTAGAGAGCAATATTTAGCATTCATGCAAGAATATATCGATTTGGGGCATATGGAACTTATACCAAATTCAGAAATCTCAAATCCGGATCATTTTTATCTTCCACATCATGGGGTATTAAAAGAAGATAGTTCAACTACACGACTTAGAGTAGTATTTGACGCATCTGCAGTTAATTCGTCAGGCCGCTTTTAAATGATTATCCAAAGATAGGTCCAAAATTGCAGCCGGAAATATTTCCTTTATTATTAAAGTTCAGAATGAATTCAATTGCTTTTAGTGCTGATATCGAAAAAATGTTTAGGCAAATCCTCGTTAATCAAAAGCACATTGATTATCAACGCATTATTTGGAGATTTAGAAGACACTATCAAATCATACAGGCTGTTGATCGTTACATACGGTTTTTCTTGTGCACCTTTTTTGGCCATTAGGATATTACGTCAGTTGGCCACTGATAACGAACAATATTATCAAAAAGCCTACCAAATTATTCAAGATGAAATTTATGTTGATGTTCTTCTTTCTGGATTCGATTCACGAGAAAACGCTCAGAGTTTAGTAACAGACCTAAGAAGAATTATGAAAAGCGGAGGTTTTAATCTACGAAAGTGGACCTGTAACGATCCTGATGTAATAGCTCACTTACTTGATGAAATGAAGGCTTCCTTGAAAAAGGTCATTCAGGAAGATGATACTGTTAAAGTTCTCGGTTTACTTTGGGACTCTTCCAAAGATGTTTTACAAATTCGGTTTAATGATTTAAAGGATGTAAAAGCAAAACGAGATTTGTTATATGTAGTGGTTACAATATTTGACCCTCTTTGTTTCCTAGCTCCTACAACAATAAAGTTAAAAATTATGATGCAAGATCTTTGGAGGGATAAGATTTCTTGGGATGAAGAAATACCACATTCCATACAACAGGTTTGGGATGAATTTTCATCTGAAATGCATTCATTGAAATCGATAGAAATTCCTAGATACATGAATTTATTTAATCAAGCAGTTGTTCAAATTCAACTGCACGGCTTTTGTGATGGCTCGAATAAAGCCTATGTTGCTGTTACTTATTTACGTGTTGTTACACCTGAAAAGGTATTTGTCAATTTGATTGCTGCAAAAACTAAGGTCAATCCTATAAAACCTCAAACATTGCCAAGGATTGAACTTTGTTCAGCTCTTTTACTAGCAAAGTTATGTTCTATAATTATCGACACATTACCAGTAAACTTAGACAGTATTTATTTGTGATCAGATTCACAGATAGTTCTTAGTTGGCTAAAGGCACCGCCTCTGAAGGTTCGTACTCAATCGAGTATATCAAATACAAGCATTAATGCCTTCCCACGAGTGGAATCATATTCCAGGTGCTTTAAATCCTGCAGATATAGATTCTAGGGGAATCCCACCATGAAAGCTTCTTAATCATTCTCTGTGGTGGCATGGGCCTCCATGGCTGTTGTCAGATGAGCAAATCCCAATACCTAAGTTCACTGCTCCGATATCTGAGTTAAATCAAGTAATTGACTCTGTCAGTAATGTAACACAAGTAAGTGCACCTCCAGACTTTCTTCTTAAGTCTTCGAAATTCTCTAAGCTGTCAAGAGTCACAGCCTATTGTCTTATATTTATTCATAATATTAGACATAGTATATCGAAAAAATTTGAAAATCTAAGTTCAGAAGAAATCTCTAATTCAATTCAATGTATTGTAAAATTAATGCAAAGTACTGAATTCAACACAGAGCTTAAATTGTTAAAAGAAAGAAAGCCCTTACCCAGCAATAGTAAATTATTATCACTAAATGTATTTTTAGCTTCAAGTGATATCAATCGAGTAGGTGGTCGTTTGTCACAACATCAGTCTTTAACCTTTGATAGAAAATATCCAATGCTACTCCCAAAGAATCACTTTGTTACAAAGCTATTAATAAATCATGTACATGAGAAACATATGCACGCAGGTACACAGCTAGTACTTTCTATTATACGTCAACAGTATTGGTTTGTTAATGGTCATTCTACTGTACGACAAGAACTCAACAAGTGTGTGCTTTGCAAACGCCCAAAAACACAAGCTTGTCAACAAATGATGGGCGATCTTCCCGTTGACAGAATCACCCCAATTCGTCCATTTTCCAAGGCTGGTTTAGATTTTGCCAGTCCCTGCTTAACTAAGCCAAATATGCGTAGAAGTAAGATCAAAATAAAATCTTACATAGCTGCATGTGCATTCGTCTGCATGTGCACTAAGGCTGTGCATCTGGAAGTGGTATCAGACTTGTCTGTGCCAGCCTTGTTAGCAGCCTTAAAGAGGTTTATTGTACTTAGAGGCCTACCGTCTGATATTTATTCCGATAACGGGAAAAATTTCGTAGGTCTAGCTAATCAACTGAAGCAGCTATTCCAATATTTGAGGGAAAGTGATTCTTTCGAGCCAAAAAATCAATTGGCACTTCATTCCTCCATATGCGCCTCATTTTGGTGGGTTATGTGAGGCATCTGTAAAGCTTACAAAAAATCATCTGTTAAAGGAATGTAAATCAAGTATTTTAAATTTTGAAGAATTATCCACTTTGCTGTGTTAAATTGAAAGTTGCATAAATTCAAGACCTCTAACGCCGATGTCATCAGATCCATCAGATACGCGCGCATTAACGCCGGGTCATTTTCTAATCGGAGCACCGCTCCTTGATATTCCCGAAGCTTCTAATTCACGAGCTCTATCATTAAATGCTCGGTGGCGCCTTATTGAAAAGGCTAAGAATCAGTTTTGGTATAGATGGTCACGAGAGTAACTTCAACATCTCCAACAGCGTCCTAAATGGACTACTCCAAGTGTTAATCTGAAAGAAGGAGACACGGCGATAATTCATGACTGATCCCTGCCCGTGAGATGGAAAATGCGCCGTATTCTGCAAACTTTCCTAGGACAGGACAATAGTGTTCGTGTCGTTTTGATTAAAACAGCCGACGACGGTGACATCAAACGTTCCATTACAAAAGTGTCTCCTCTACTGCCGGGGTCGGAGGATGTTAAGTCTTCAGAAAATGACACTAATTATTTCTGAAAGAAAATACTAGATGGCAGCACTAAATATTTGATCCTGACAAAACGAGGCTATTTTTGACTTTAATTCATTGTTATTTCTTGCTATTTTCTAATTCATCTGTAATTTTAAAATTCCTAATACGTTTTTTCATATGTATATTTTGCATTTATTCATGTATAATTAATTCATCTTTTCAGACTGTATTCTTTATTCAGCAGATTTGACAGCGTGACTGTTTTTAGAACAAATGTTAAGATTCGAAAGTATGTTTACAAAATCTCAAATCTAATTCTTCTATTAAAACTTTCTAAAATCTCAAGTAATCTTCTTTATTCGTGTGAAAAACCTCATCATTAAAGTCCATATAAACATCAAGCAAAAATATTAAATAGTTATTTCAAGAAATCAATACTTCATAAAACTGAAGAAGTGATTATTGACCCCAATATGGGTCAATGGAAATATTTTGAACAATGTTTTCAACAAAAAGATAATGTAGAATTATTATTATTATTATTATTATTATTATTATTATTTGCAATTTTCCTTCACAATTTCCATCCGAAATGCATAATAACGAAATATTAACATCATTAATCTGTCTGAACTTGAAAAGTTTTTATTATCCAAAAATTATGTTAATACTTTATAGCTATACAGGGTGTCCACTCTCAACAGAGGCCAATGGCTAATTTCTAAACCGTTATTCATAGACATATATAGTTCTAATGTCAAAAATGCTTTAAAAAAGGTAAAGAATTGTTTTTCGAACGATTTAGGTCAAAACAAGTTTTTTTAATTACGAAAAGTAACTTTTTATACGGCCCTTCGGTCCTATTAGTGATATTTAGTAAAAATTTTCCATCACTCTATCAAGCAATACAAAAAAGGTCCCATTCATCTAACATTAAAATTGACCGAGTTATGAAACTTTAAATTTCATGACTTAAACCACTTTTCTATAGCTGAAAACGAATGAGTTGGTCTAAGTTTTCAGGGAACGTATACTAAGTGCTTAAATTATTATAAAGGGCGTCCTTTTTCAACGCTGTCCAATAGCTAATTGGCAAACCATTTGTTACAGACATATACACTACTGGCCTTTAAAATTGCTACACCAAAAAGAAATGCAGATAACAAAATGTTATTTATTGGACAAATATATTATGATAGAAATAACAAGTGATTAAATTTTCAAGAAATTTGCGTGCATAGATCCTGAGAAATTAGTACCCAGAACAACCACCTGGGGCAGTAATAAAAACACTTATATGCCTGGGCATTGAGTCAAACAGAGATTGGATGGCATTTACAGGTACAGATGCCCATGCAGCTTCAACACGATGCCAAAGTTCACCAACGGTAGTTACTGGCGAATGGTTATGAGCCAGTCACTCGGCGACCATTGACTTGACGTTTTCTACTGGTGAGAGATCTGGGAAACACGCACGCCAGGGCAACAGCCGAAAATTTTCCGTATCAAGGAAGCTCCGCACAATTCCGGCAAAATACGGTCGGGCATTATCCTGCTGAAACGTAGGATTTCGCAGGTCTCAAATAAAGGGTTGAACAACGGGTCGTAAAATATCAGAAATGTAACGTGCACTGTTAAAAGTGCCGTTAATGCGAACAAAAGATGACCAAGACGTGTATCCAATGGCACTCCATGCCATCACGTCAGGTGATGGGCCAGTATGACGATGATGAACGCACGCTTCCAATGTTCGTTCAACACGATGCCGCCAAACACGAATGCGATCACCATGATTTTGTAAACAGAACTTGAATTCATCTCAAAAAATGACTCCTCGCCATTCATGCACCCAGGTTCGTTCTTGATCACGCCATTGAAGACGCTTCTGTCTTTGACTCAGCGTCAAGGGAAGTCGCAGCCATGGTCTCCGAGTTGAGAGTCTATGCTACTGCATACGTCGTCGAACTGTTCGGGTAGACACTTTTTGTCTTGCAAATGACCCCGTTTCTTGACTCAGGGATCGTGACGTATTTGCACGATCCATTACGGCCATAGAGATAACATGCCTGTCTTCTCGGCTTCTAGTGATTGGGGGCCGTTGAGATCCCGTACGGCATTCCTTATTACCATCGTAAATTCATAGATTCCATATTCTGGGAACAGTCATAGCATTTCGACCAACGCGAGCAGCAATACTGCGATACGATAAACCGCAATCCCGGTAGGCTACAAATCGAACTTTATCAACGTCAGTTGAAGATGACAGTTTTAAAGTTCTCTTTATCGAGAAAATCAAATTTTGAGAAATCTCGATTTTATTTTAAAAAAGTGTGTTATTTTGATAAGCTTTTATTTTGCTTAAAACGTTCCTAGTTTTGTTTCCCTAGTTCAAAATTTTTATTCAAATTTTAACTCACTTCCAAATACCGATCGAGGCTCAATTTGTACACTTATTTATATCCAATGACAATGTAATATCAATACAATTTTAGGTGTGTATCATTTATTTATTTTATAGGACACTACATACTGTATATATAGGATACTACACCAAATTCTGTTAGGCTAAGTAATCTAATAGAATACTAAATGTATGTCGTTTTGTAACGAATTGTGACTTTTGCTTTTCATAATTTAAAATAACAAACTTTCTGTTATTTTTTTACTTATATTTTAGTACATATTTTGCTTTAATATGTAATCATCAACATAAACTAAAGAATAATATTTTAAAAAGTAGTTTATTCTCAATGTTTAATGTTAAATTTTATATATTACGTTTGTTTTTAATTCCAGTAAATTTGTGACTGACCTGTAATTTGCAGCAAGAAAGATGCTTCAACTTTAAACAGCTATTACTCGATTAGTTTTAATCGCAGAGGAATGGGACTTTTTTTGTATTACTTGTTAGAGTAATGGCAAAAATTTACTAAATATCACTTATAAGACCGGGGGACCGTATAAAAATTTAATTTTTGAAATTTTTTAATAAAAATGTTTTTGGCTTAAATCACTTGAAAAACAATTTTTACCTTTTTAAGGCATTTTTGCAATTTGAACTACACTGCTCAAAACAATTAAAGGATATTTGAAGTTTTATATAAAATAAAGATATAAACGAAATTTTTTATGCCGAAAATAGAAGAAGAGAATCACAAATGCAAATTTTTCTGGTTTTCAAACTGTGGAGTATGCAAATTTTGAGTTCGACGTCAAAAACGTCGCTTCAGCGGCAGCGAATGAAATTTGACTTTCAACTGGATAAAAGAGAATGAAGACAAGGATGATCGGCATTCAGTGATTGCTTTGTTTCGATGAGTACGATGTCTCAGCGAAGTCATTTGACAGATTCAGAAGCTTGGAGAATTGTTGGTAGGTTAGAAGGGGGCCAAACTCAAGGCGAAGTAGCGCAAGCCATTGGAGTGTCAAAAGTGTCATTTCCAGGATCTGGAACCGTTTTTTGGAGAGTGGATGTGCAGGCCGAAGACCAAGGCAAGGTCGTAGACGGGCAACAATGCCCAATGAAGATCGGTATTTAGCGTTAACAGCTTGGAGACACCGAAACATAAACGCTACTCTTCTCCAACAACACCTTCGCTCGGCTACAGGCACCACGATTTCAACCCAGACTGTCCGAAACCGGCTCCATGCTGTAGGTCTGTATACTCGCCGACCGATGGTATGTGTTAGATTAACATCAAGGCATCGTCGCGACCGCAGGGAGTGGGCAACCGAGCATGTCAACTGGAGGAGAAATGAATGGAGCAATATTCTGTTTTCTGACGAGACCCGTTTTTCTGTGAATCCGGATAATAGGCGTATTTTCATCTGGAGGGACCGTGGCAGTAGGAATAATCCTGCGTTCGTGCACGAAAGTGTCAGATTTGGCGGTGGAGGAGTGTTGGTGTATGGTGGCATCTGCATTGACGGGCGCACTGACCTCTACATCATTCGAGATGGAGCTCTGACTGGTCGCCGATATAGGGATGAGATCCTCAGACCTATTGTAGTCCCTTACGCTGCAACAATCGGAGATAACTTCATTTTAACGGACGATAACTGCAGGCCACATCGTGCAAACCTGGTGGAGGATTTCTTTTTCGAGGAAGGAATCGTTCGAACGGAATGGCCAGCGTGTTCTCCAGACATGAATCCCATCGAGCACGTTTGGGACGCTCTAGGAAGACGAGTTTCTGGCCGCCAACAACCCCCACAAACTCTCCAAGAACTGGAAAGAGCTCTTCTGGAAGAGTGGGGCAGAATACCCCAACTCGTCATTAATAGCCTCATTGAGTCCATGCCTCAAAGGTGCTCAACGTTGCTGGCCGCTCGTGGAAACCATACCCCCTACTGAAAATGATTTTCTTTGAAGAAAACACCTTTTCTTATTCTTTTTTTCTCATATGCGCAAATTGTGTTTTTTCCTTTTGTACACAAATGCGCAAAAAAATGCATTTTTTTCTGCCAAACATATATGTGGAATTTATTCTCATATAACCTACTATGTCTGTCGACCATGTATCAATCAGCTAAAAAGTTTCTCAGATACAAAATCCACCTAAAACTGCAATATCCTTTAATTGTTTTGAGCAGTGTATATGCCTATCACTAACGGTTTAGAAATTAGCCATTGAAAATTAGCCATGGATACCCTGTATAAGTCAATTAAACAAAATTATGTGAGAGGGTTATGGCTACTGCACACCAAATTAAATTTTGCAAAAACGACAAAATTTTGTTGGAATTACAAATTAAAAATACAAGACTTTAGTAAGACTCAAATAAAATTTATGAAATTTTGTTAAAATTTTATAAGAGTGTTAACAATATATATTTTTGTCTGAGCAACAAAACCAATTTTTTACTTTAACTAAAAAATTCTCTTAAAACAACCAAAATGTACTCAACAAAATATTTTTTGTAGTTTTAATCAATTCCTTTTTCTATGTGTTTAAACTGTTCAAGTACATATTTATATTGATTTGTTCCCATTTTTCATAATTTTGTGGAATATCCGCGATAGCCGCGCCACTCAATTCCGCGGATAATCGGGAGATTACTGCATACGAATGCTCCAAATGCCCATTGATTTAACCTAGAGGAAGAATACCTTAACTGGATGACAAGAAACCTTAAGGAAATTATAAACTGATATATATAAAATTATATTGTATTATTTTAAACGCATTTTCAGAGACATAATAATGTCAATAATAGATAAATTAAGTTTAATACTATTTCTATTGAAAAAGATATTTAAACACGAAAAATATTTTTAAAATGTTATTACAATTTCCATATCCATACAGTGTACTCTTAGTATCATGTTCTGATTCATTTGACACGAATGCTTTCCGTCTGGAAATCTTGAAAAGCAAAATGTCGAAAATTACACGTTAAGCGCAGAAATGAGGTGCTTACGTACTGTAATAAAGTTTTAAAAATATTCAGATCTTGATGTAATATTATGCAGTATTTGGGATATAATATAGAAACCGAAACCTTTTGTGTGTCCCTGTAAATACTATCTGCTTTCTATTATACAGAATGTAACTTGTAGTAAACCTCAGGAACATATATCAATTTCGTAAAAAGTGAAATAGTTTAATATAATTAAAACACACCCCAAACAATGTTCCCTTCTATAACATTATGCAGTAGAATACTTTTGTGTGACCATGTAAATTAATGTGAAATATTCTTTGTACCACATACTGTACAGAATGAATATTTTAGAATATGTTTCATAGATGCACGTGAATTTTATTATTTTTGAAAGAGTGCAACATCTCCAAAATGTATTTGAAACTTTCTCATTGGCCGTAATGTAACGGAATCGGTTTTATTGTCCCTCTAATTAAACTATACATCCGGCTTTCATAAAATTTGAAATGAGGCTACAAACACTGCAACAATTATATATTTTAAATTTCAAATGATTTGGCTGGGCAGTTTTTGCTCTGTTATATGCGGACAGACGGTCATACAGACGGATGGACATGCTGAACGACAACTATAGGTGCAAAGTATTTACATAATTAGGAAAACACCTTAAAAGAGCCCGAACTCATTTCTAATACTATCTTCCGCTCTATAGATATATGTGTTATTTAACCCACTTTCTTGTTTTGATGATTTTTTTTTCCAAAGAACCGTGATTTATGAAATATTTTTATTAACTTTAGATATAAAAGAAGTAACAAGTTGAATGTAGATTCTGCCATTGCAGAATTGAGTTTCGCCTCCGATTAGAAAAAAAATAAAAAATCGATAGAGGTCTTTTAGAAGGGCGACCCCGTTTAAATTGCAATGAACTACCTTCATTTTTCTTGTGTTTATCGATATAATAGCAAACAGAACGGCGTGAAATACCCAATTTAATAGCAGTTTCTCTCTCAGACATTGGAATTGCGGAATAATAAAGAGATACAATTTGACGTGCTACTTCTTCATTGACTAGATTCACCAAAAACGGATTTTTTCTTTAGTTTAAACGCTTTTTTATAGACTCTGAGTAAAAGGAAATGCAATTTAACAATAAAACGAGTAGAATACCGTCGAATTCGACGAGTGAAATGTTTGAAAGACCCTATCGATTTGGTTTTAAAAAAGCAAAAGTAATTACATTATTGAATCAATATATAATAAATATACAGGGTGAGTCATAAATATCGAAACAATAGGCTATCTCCTTAAATATTGCCCCTAGACCCATACTTCCAATTGCAAAGTTTCATAAAAAAAGGTGAATTTTTTGATAAGATAATTTGCAACTCCATGAGGGATCTATTTTAAAAAATACGAAAATTAAATTTTTATACGGCCCCCAGAGGATAAAACATCCAATTAGAAAATTTTTTTCTTATTCATTCCTGAACTGAACAAAAAAAATTTCATCTTGATATCTTCAAAACTCAGAGAGTTATGACAATTTTAATAAACCGTGAGGTTTCAAGGGATCAGACACAAATTGAAATGCGTGTAATTGAAGAAACAATGTTGCTGTAATGGGTCCAGAAAACATTTATTTTATTTATTTATTTATAAAGTTGGAATTTTGAATGTTTTGTGATGGTTAACCATATAATTTGTAAGCATTATCACATCATAAGACTTCTTAATATTTATTTTTTTCAAAAAAAAATTGAGTAAATTAAAATTGTTATAACTCAAAATATTATTTGTCGCGTTGAATTTTTTTCTTTTGATTAAACGAAAATGTCTAATTTTCAATTTTAATTCAGCATTTTAAATAATATTTATTAAAAAAAATAATAATAATAAAAGTATTTAAAATAGCAATATTAAAAAAAAAAAAAAAAAAAAAAAAAAAAAAAAAGTAATTTTTGTAAACAAATCATAGTTTTAAAAGTAAATTTTCTGAGCTGAAAAGTTACCGTAACCGACGGTTATTCACGTATGTCAGTTTAAAAATGAGAAATACTGAAATAAAAACATTTGATGCAGCAAAGTGCATATAGTTTTAAGATGAGCAAAGATGGGCTCCTAACGTTTAAATACTGTATAGTTTCGATTTCAGATTTTGTTTGAGTTTTGACATTTTCACCTTCTTTAATTACTGTTTAAATGCGTCAGTTGATTTAAAGTTTATTTTTTTATCACGTCGATTTCAAATTTTTTCATTGTGCTGTGACTCACAGACAGACATTTCATAAAAACATGTTTTTCGGTATCTTTGAGCCCTAAAACGTGTGAATCCATAGAAAACCGGAATTTAAAATTTTCATGAATCCAATACTTTCTTCTTGTAAAGATAGAAGAAAGCAAAAATAGGTTTAAAACCTTGATAAATTTTGAAACTGAATACAGTAAAACCTCTAAATAACGGACACCTCAGGAACGCAGAAATTGTCCGCTATTCGGAGGTGTCCGCTATTGGGAAAATCAAAGATATTCAAAAAGTGCTAAAAAACGTTTATCATTTTAAAATTGACTTTTATGTGCCCTGAAACCTCTTTTATATGATTAATCAGAAATTAAAATTATTTTTTATGCAATGGGGCTAAATAAAACTGTATACACACCTTTACCCACTGTTCATTATATGCTTGTGAAAAAAACCCAAACAAAAGTTACAAAAGTTAACTTTTGCTTGCGATTACATGTAATTTGATTTTCAAAGTGACATTATTGGACATTATAGAGTTCCGGTCAGGGAGGGGGATTGCACTTTTTGGCTGTTAAAAGCATAAAATCTCAATTTTCCGAGGGGGATATTTCAATGCTCTGGAAAATGTCCCTCCTTGGTAACCCCTTCAATTCAACTCTAAACCGGGGGGGGGGGGAGGGATTTTCCCCAGCTCATTTATCACAAAATTCCCTGCTAAATTTAGAAGCCTTTTTACTTTTTTCATTTTTTTTCTCCTTAAAAATACTTTTTCATCCTTTATCGCCTTAAATTGTGTCCACTATTCGGAATGTTCGTTATTCAGAGGTTAAACATACACAAATTTAGGTTTTGAGAATGGGGATTGGAAAATAGTCCGTTAAACAGAGGTGTCTGCTATTCGGGAGTGTCCGTTATAGCGGTTTAACTGTAGTATAAAGTAGATTTTTGAAAATATTTCTATGTAATTAATTAAAATATATTTCCATTGATTCCGCTAATAGAAGAGTCATTTTCGCTATTACTTTACTAAACTTATTGCTTGCGCCAATAAGTTTTTAAGACACTTTTAATGAGAGTTTAATTAATATCACTTAATTTGATAACACTTTTAATAAGTGTTTAATAAGACGGTCCGTTCAATGAGTCGTGCCAGTTACGAAGTTGGCGGCAAGGTCGAAATATTGCAAACATCTAGCATATTTCATCGAAGTTTAAAGCAAAAACCTATACGCTTTTATTTTATATCTAAAAGTTTAAGTGTTGTCTTGGATCGACATTTAACAATACGTAAATTTATGGTCGATCCCTTAATTGTACTTCAAATGAACTGATTTTGCTGCGCTCAGAGGCATGCTTAAGTGGTGTAAGTCAGGAATTTTGGAAAATTTCGGATATTAATATCTTTCGGGGATTTGCAGATATCGAGATGAATTTTTTTTTGTTCAATTCAGGAAGGGATAAAGAAATTTTTTCTAATTGGAAGTTTTATTCTCTGGGGGCCGTATAAAAATTTAACTTTCGTATTTTTTAAAACAGACCCCCCCCCCCCCCCCCCATGGAGTTGCAACTTATCTTATCAAAAAATTCATCTTTTTTTATGAATTTTTGCAATTGGAAGTATGGGTCTAGGGGCAATATTTAAGGAGATAGCCTATTGTTTCGATATTTATGACTCACCCTGTATTTACAAACTAAATGTCAAATTTGCCAGTTACAATTTTGCATGCAAATATTCGCATATCTTCAGTTAAAATTGTAATCTGAGTGCCGGCGAAATCAAGAAATTTTATTTTATATGCACTCACAGAAAAATGGTTTTTATTTTTAAAAAAAAAAACTAATTTCATTTTTACTGTGACATTATTTTCACTAACTGAAGTCATCTGAAAGTAAAATCTCAATGTCAGTGTCTATAATACAAAAAAATATTGAAATGAAATATCGGGTACTACTAGATTACCCCGTCGACCACAAAATTATCGCCAAACCATAAGATTAAATGGCAATAATGGATGATCGTGAATATCACATTCAATGACATTAAATACGATTCATGTGTTTAAAATATCATTAAGTGTTTTTTATTTCGACTTTTTATTAATATTTTTATTAATATTCTACTAATTATTTATTTTTTCGTTATTTAAAATAAAAATTATGTCAATATGTATAATTTGGCTATTAGTTTGGCGATTTGTATAATTTGGCGAAATTGGTCGACGCCGACGGGATAACAGAGTGGTACCTAATATCATTATGAGTAAAAATGCGATGTTTTAAATAGTGACGTCATTTTCTCTTCAAATGTTTTTCAAAAGTTACTGTTATTAGTAATATGAAAAAGGCATCCGTAATGATGTTGTAATTCCCATTTATCTGGTTGCTGAATGACACCATTTTCCTCATTTGAAATTTTTCTTATTTTGCTTTAGACATTAATTTTTATCATAAATTATTTTCTGTTATTTTATTTACATTATTAATATTATTTCTCAGTAAATATATTTTTTTTACCTCAATTAGTGCATAATTATACGCAATCATTTTGGAAAATAAATTGTTATTATCGAGAGAAAAGCTAAACTGAGTTGTCACCATTTTGAACAAATATCGTAAAAAGCATTTAAAATTAAAAATAAAATATAAAAATGGAAATAAATTAAAAAATAACTAAAATGGGCACAACTACAAATAAATAGCTTTCATTTAAAAAAATAATTATCAAAATCAGTTGAGTAGAAAATTCAGGGCTGATGACACGACATTTTTTAGCTTGTCTGAAAGAAATAGCATCGGAGGCTAATAAATGTACCTTGTAACAAGCTACCTATTAAATTATGTAATATGTATATTATAAAGGCCAAACGTATCTGTGGTTAACGCATACGTCATTTTTCGAAGGCAACACTTTCTGATGAAATTTCACTTTTGCAATTTTCATTACTACAAATTTTTAACTCCTAGACATCACACATTTTCAATCTTTACATCGTTGTGTAGGGAAAAATATGTGCTTTTAAATGCAATTTGTTTGAAAACCGTATCTTTAAAAAAATAATTATCAAAATCAGTTGAGTAGAAAATTCAGGGCTGATGACACGACATTTTTTAGCTTGTCTGAAAGAAATAGCATCGGAGGCTAATAAATGTACCTTGTAACAAGCTACCTATTAAATTATGTAATATGTATATTATAAAGGCCAAACGTATCTGTGGTTAACGCATACGTCATTTTTCGAATGGCAACACTTTCTGATGAAATTTCACTTTTGCAATTTTCATTACTACAAATTTTTAACTCCTAGACATCACACATTTTCAATCTTTACATCGTTGTGTAGGGAAAAATATGTGCTTTTAAATGCAATTTGTTTGAAAACCGTATCTTAATTTGTTTATGAGATATTAATTTTTTTGTAGTTTTTATTTTAATTTTTCTGGAGGTGGCAACTTGAGTACTCCATTTCTGTGCAAAGCATTATCAACTAGATATAACAGCCTGCGCATTTCTCTAAAAACCGCCGAAAAAGTGAAGCTGGATCAGGGCTACACTAGATACCGGGCTTGCTCATTCCTTATCACGACGTCACAAAAGGTGGCTGGCCGCTATCTGTGATTGGTAAAAATAGGGCTCAAAGTGACGCACCCATCGTTTTGTGCCAATCGCTAGACATCATTCAGCCACCTTTTGTGACGTCATGAAAGGAATGAGCAAGTGTGTGCCTTGGCGAGTGAGTGTTGCCTTGGCTGGATTCAGCTTCAAACCCTGAAGCATTTCATTGGATCATGTGGCACAAACCCTGCCAAAATTAGCCTTGTATGAGCTTCTGAGCACATGGTCATTGCTTTGGTTCAAAGTTTGCACGATTGTTCAGAGTTACTTGGGCAAAGTATCAGAATCTTCTGGCGAGAGACTTCATATATTAATCTAAAATAAATGGGCCTTATAGATATAGTTGGCCATGGTGTAAAGTAAAGAAAAAATAGCCATAAAGTAAAAAGAAGAAACAGAGAGGACTTATGTGTGATGGCTGGGAGTGGTGCAAAAAATGTAACCCAGAAATCCGCTACATTAAGCCCAAACACAACCGCGTGTTTTCGCAAAAAATAAGAAAACTTTCAATGAGAAGTCTGTGGAAACTTTTAGTCCTATAGTTTTTGCTTATAATAAAATAAAATGCTATTTTAAAATGTGTAAGTTTAAGCAGATCATTTTTATTTACAGAAAAAATGCACGGCTGATGTCAAAGGATTTAGTACCTGTTCAATGTGATTCTTTTTTCCCTCCGGGTTGAATTTTTTTCGCCGAGTTAGACAAGCAAACAAAGGTGGTCTTGGCAATAATTCCAGAATTAAAGTTATGTCCGGTTCCCCAAATTTTTGCCCAATTGTTTAAAACATTCAATTATAATTATACAGGGTGATTCATAAAAGATGGGCAGAACTTTAAGGGGTTATAGTACACTTAAAGACAAATAATATTAAATAGGAGACTAAGGGTCCCAGATGTATTCCCAAGGAGATAGGGGGCATTAAAGTTTAGGGTCCGAAATTTCAAATGATTATAAAAAATGGAAAAATTGGTCGATTCGTTTGCGGTTTTTGCAAAAAATTTTCTTTATGCCAGTATTTTCTTGAAATAAAATTTTAAAGTTCAATTTCAAAAAATGCCGATAGGGGGGCGCTTTAGACTTTGGAGTAACAAACAACTATTTTTTAACGTTATTTTTTGTATTTCTTTAAATGATTTCGAAAGCTTAGACTTAAACTTAAATTTTGATCTAAAAATCTGAGTCCTAACGACTACTTAAGTAGCGTAAACTGAAATTTGAAATTTGAAACCCTTCTCCCCCCAGAACAAAAATCAGTTATTCCCGATCTTTGTGTCGTAGATTAGGCTCTAACTACTGCCGCGTTTTGCTAAAATTATTCTTTATGTCAGTATTTTCTCGAAAATAAATTTTAAAGAAAAGTTTCAAAAAATTCCGATAGAGGGCGCTTTAGACTTTGGAGTAACGAACAACTATTTTATACCGTTATTTTTTGTGTCTCATTAAATGCTTTCTAAAGCTTAGACTTAAACTTAAATTTTCAGCTCAAAATCTGAATCACTGAGCGTGGTTCAGTAGCGAGGGGAGGGGGTTCAAATTTCAACTTCTGAACACAGTTCAGTTTGCACTACTTAACCATGCCCAACGATTCTGTGCTGTGATACGAGGCAAAAATACAACTTTCGTCAAGGACTGCATAGTCGGAATTCACTCATAAAGGCACTGGCACAGTTGGAAACGTCGCTCATGCAAACGTTAAAGCTCCATTCCTGACGCTAGTCACCGGGTGAAGAAGGAGACAGAAAGTATGCAAATGTCAAATGGGGAAGAAGAAGAACACGTATGCAAAATTTCGACACGATTCAGGCATAAAAACCACTGAACGGTGAGTCAAGTGTAAGTCGCTGTAGTAATGAATCGGAAGATGGTGCCCTTCACGAATAAGGAAAAGGCTGAGATGCATTTAATTTACGGAGAGGCAGATGGAAATGGTGCAGAGGCACAACGAATGTACGGAGAGCGATTTCCCAACAGGCGGTTGTCTAACCGCAAAACTTTCGAGCGCTTGCACAGACAGTTGTGTGAGACGGGATCATTTCTCGCTTCCCGGTCGAATGCAGGTCGTGAAAAAAAGGACGAATCAGTAGTTGTTGCCCTGAACTTTAATGCCCCCTATCTCCATGGGAATACGTCTGGGACCCTTAGTCTCCTATTTAATATTATTTGTCTTTAAGTGTACTATAACCCCTTAAAGTTCTGCCCATCTTTTATGAATCACCCTGTATTAAATTAACATTATTCCATTAATGTAATTTCTTATAAATTTCAGTTAAACTTGCTAGAGCAGAAGATTTTTTTAGCTCTTTTTTGTTACCTGTCATTTTCCCAAAATTATTTAATTTTTCTTTCTTTTTGGAATAATTATATTTTTTATGTTATTTATTTTTTATTTTATTTTTAGAACCATTTTTATTTTCAAAATATATTTTCAGAAAAGAAAAAAAAAGTACATTTTTCACATAGAAAATTGATCTGTAATAGAAAAAGACCGATGTAAGTGACGAAATGAGATTTCTTAATATTTTCTAATATGCAATGTTTAAAATGTGATTGAAAATTTGGTTTGGCATGATTTGTAAAAATCAAGGTTTGTGTATTTCACGGATAATACGGCATCTTCTTTGCACGTTGAAGTGACGGAGTGAAACGTTTGTGTATTTTAATATTTATTCTTTTAATTTGTAAAACGAATTTTCAATTTGTCATAGAGTTAACTTTGAAGCAAACTTTTTCGAAAAAATGTACGTGCAGTTATTTCTTTACTTTTAACATTTTAGTAAGCGCATAAGATTTTTCGATACTACTTGGTTATCCCGTCGACCAAAAAACTATCGCCAAATTATAAAATTAAATGCCAATAATGATGATTGTTAATGCCACATTCAATTATATTAAACACGATACACATATTTAAAATGTCATCAAGTGGTTTTTAATGCCACTTTTTATTTGCAATTTTATTCATGTTTTACTAATTTATATGTCTCTCCGTTATTTAAAATAAAAATTATGTCAACATATATAACTTGGCTATTAGTTTGGCAATTCTATTTTAGTTTGGCGAAAATGGTCAACGGGATAATCAAGTAGTACCGATTTTTCATATGAGCAAAATCTATATTGTAACGAACAAATGTGTCCGTGTGTAGCATTGATGTTATTTTGCAAATGACAACATTTCAGGATAAAATGACTTTTTGCAATTTTTGTTACTGCAATTTTTTAATCTTCTAAACTTCGCACATTTTTAATTTTTATATCGTCATATAGGAAAAGAAATCTACTTTCAAATGCAATTTGATTGAAGACTGTATCTCATTTGACTCATTTATTACGAGTTTATATTTTTCAAGCATTTTTTTTTTTTTTTTTTTTTTTTTTTTTTTTTTTTTTTTTTTTTTTTTTTTTACGTATCTCCATTAAGAAATAATGATACACAATTACTCATAAATCTATAAATATTGTTCCTGATAATTTCCCATTATAAAATTAAAATTGCATGAGTAATAAAATAAAAGAATGCTTTAAAATGCAGATTAAATTACTAAAAATTACAAGTTCAACATGTAATCAAACAACTTAAAATTTTACACTGCCAAATAAAATAAAAAAATACTTCGAAAATGCTTTGAATTTGTTTGAAAACTGTATTTCAATTTATTGATTGGCTGTGGTTTAAAAAAAAATCAGGTGCGAGTTATTTTTAAATATATCTCTACCGAGTGAATCTCGATTACGATAGATTAATCTATTTGTCTTTAGAAAAATATAAAGAGTTCAAGATTTGTTCCCGGCTAATATACTATAACAAAATGGAAATTTCCTTTATAAATAATAAAATAAAAAAGATACAAATTTAACAGACATGTAATTAAATTACGTGCTCGAAGCACCGAAATGACCAGAAACAAAATTGCTACCGTAACGAAACCTTTGGCATGCGTCTAATACGGAAATGTGACTTTTGATAAACTTCATAGCTTTATTTGATTCCATAATTAATATTTTTCATTTAACCCTTTAGTTTAACCACGTTAGCCTAATCATGTTTTTCCGTTATGTAATATTTTAATTCAAAGATTGATTTAATATAATATTGAGATTAATGTTATTTTTTTTTTATTTTATAAGATAAAAAATATGTAAAGTACAATGCAATACAAAAATATGTAGAGTATCAAATACAAATCTTCATACCAATACTTTTTACAGTATTATTTTATGAACGAAACATGAATGAAAAAATCCGCAAAATACTTAAGGGAAATCCGTAAGAAAAAACCCAAAAATTTTATTATTGATTTTAAAGTAATGAATTTTGATGTACTATTTAAGAATCTTCTTGTAAGGAATAAATAGCAAAAAACTTCACTTTTTATTAAAAAGTATATTTTTATAAGGATTTTTTTTTTTTTTTTTTTTTTTTTTTTTTTTTTTTTTTTTTTTTGTCGAAAACTACACTTTTTAAAATTACTACTCCTCATTCATTTTTCAATATTACTAAAATATCTCAAATAGTTTTATAGTATATAGAAAAGAACTAAGGAGAGATATTTTTAATTTTCTATTTTAATCGGCTAAAAAAATAAATAAATATACGCATGGTAAATTTCCTTAAATTCGTTATAATTTTCATGTTTAGCAATTTATGTAAAATTTTCAGAAATAGTTAAAAAAAAATATCTCTCCTTACTTTTGTTGCAAATTTTTTTAAGATTCTAAAAACATAAAAACTTTGTTTCTAAATCATTTTACCACTGAGCCTTAGTACTTTGAACTTAGGCAAAATATGAAAAAAGTCATTTTTAGGAAAACACGTTTTAAATGGCCGCTAGTCCTTTAAACTCTACAGTGAGTACAATTTAAAAAGCTCATTTTCTACCTGTTCCAAGAGTCCCCGAGTTCTGAAATTTTGCATGGATATTCGCAAATATGTATTTTATCGTTTTCTGAGAAAAAAAATTTTTTTTTTGAACTTTTGATGATTTTTGGCCGAAAATGGGGTTCGGGTCTCCCTTAACTCTTTGAGGGAAAAAGCACTTCAATTCTTAAAATGCTGAAATGATTGATTGACACCAGAATATAAAAACAATTTTTTTTCAAAATATTTAAAAGCGTTTCTTCACGTATTTGAGAAAAATAAAATTGCTATTTCAAATTACTGGCGTCAATGTGGCGTTTTGAAATTAAAATTAAGTGGGATAAATTTTATCCCACCTCCTTCAAGGGGTTTAAGCGTTAAAATGCTTTTTTTGGAGTTAGCTAGTAATCTAAAACGCATATTACATGTAGAAAATTCATTAAAATTTTCAATTAAAAAATGGTTTTTATATTTGCTATGTAACCCGGGAAGCCCGGGTTCGATCTACTAGTTATAAATAAGAGAGGGAATATGATAAAAATGTAGTGCAGAGCGACGGTTTTATCGCTTTTCAGTTTCAAAATAAATCCATTGGCTGGTTTTCATGAGTTGCAAGTTAAACAAGTAAGAAATTGCACATCAAATGTAGCAAATGAGGTGCATTCGTGCTATAACGATATTTTTTAAATATACAGTACTTCGGGTACAGTGCAGTATCCAAAATCTTTTGTGTGGCCCTGTAAATACTATCTGCTTTCTATCATACTGGAAGTAACTTGTAACAAACCTCCGAAAAGTATATCTATTTCAGATGAGGTATAGTTTAATGGAATTAAGATGCACCCAAATAATGTTTTCCCAAATACCTTTATTTAATAAAATACTTTTGTAAGGCCTTGTAAATTAATAAAAAATTTTCTTTGCACCAAATATGGTACAGAATGTGTATTTTAGTATATGTCTCATAGATGCACATGAATTTTATGATGTTCGAAAGAGTGTAACATCAGTAGAATGCTCTTGAAATTATTTTTTTTCCACCTACCATAGTGCAACGGAATAATTTTGACGGTCCCTGTAATAAAACAGTACTTCCGATTTTCATAAAATTTGAAATGACTGAACAAACATTGCAACAATTATATATCTTAAATATCAAACGATTCGGTTGGGTAGTTTTTGCTCTGTTATATGCGGATGAAATGAACGATGACTATAGGTGCTGCGTACAATAGAACCTCGATTATCCGAAGTAATTGGAACCCATCCTACTTCGGATAATCGAGATTTTTGGATAATTGTGAATTCGTCAATAATCATCTAGTTTAATATGTAGTACCGTCATTGAACTGTTATTATGACTTATTTTAACTGTTAAATACTAAATTAAAATTATAAACGAAAATAAATTTATTTCTGAAGCAAAAACTTATAATGGTTTAATTTTTTTCCGGGTTTCTTATGAGAAGGAATTCTAAAAAAGGAAATTCTAAAATATTTATCTGCGTTTATAGTTTGGAAAGGACGGTTTGTATACAAAAGAATGTGGGGGAGGGGACCCTTAAAAAATCATGTTTAAGAGAAAATTTTGGATGATAGTAGAAAGTGAAAAAAAAGTGCAGAAGAAACCGATACGGTTAATAGAGGAGAGTTTCGGTTAATCGAAGTTCGGATAATCGAGGTTCTACAGTATTTATATAATTACAAACGCACCTAAAAGGAGCTCGACTTCATATCTAATACTTTATCTTCCGCTCGATCGACATCCGTGTAATTTCACCCGCTTTCTTCCTTTGATGATTTTTTTTTCAAAGAAATGTGATTTATGAAATAGTTTTTATTAGTTTTAGATATCTGGCAAAATCATAAAAGGAGTAATAAATGAACCTTGTAATGGGCTATCTATTAACTGATGTAACATTATATGTGAGAGAAAGGCAATGGTAAAATTGTGGTGCAGAACGACAGTTTTATCGCTTTTCAGTTTAAAAATATCTCCTTTTACATTGGTTGATTTTTATGAGTTGTAAATTAAAAGAGAATCATGTTTTGTAAGAAAAAAAATAACAACTTTGGTGCGAAGAAATACTGTTATATATTTATTATGTAATTGTAACAAATCTATTTTTAAGGTACACAGTAAAAAATAATCTGTTAAGTTACTAAAATTTTTCTAGTAGATTTGTATTCCAAGAACTTTTCATGTAACGATAACAGCAAAATTTTATGTAACCGAGAAAGGTTACATGACTTTTCCTGTTACCGTTACATGAAAAGTTCTTGGAATACAAATCTACAAGAAAAATTTTAGTCACTGTGTAACGTTTTACCTCTTTCTTCTGATTCCGATGTGAAAGGTAGCACGATGACTTCCCATTTTCATGGCAATCATCTTTTCTATTTCAGCACACGACATTAAAATTTACACTATAAAATTTGACAACTAAAGACTTTAGACGCATAAATCAAACAAGTAAAATAAACGTTAAAATCATCATTAAAATTCAGACACTAAAATCCAAAAGTCACTGTCCCGTCCTTCCCCACTCTCTGCTTTCTTTTCGTTTCCAGCAGAAGATTGTACCACATCAGCGCCGTCTGGCAAACACAGCCGAAACAGTTCGGATTCAGAGCAGAAAGTTAAGATCGCTTCTTGCGATATCATGATCGGGAGCTATGTGCTACAGTCAGTTACTTGGGGTCGTCACAACTGTACATTTTTTTTAACAGTGTGGTTGTAATATTTTTATATTCTTTTAAATACAAAAAAAAAAAAAAAAAAAAAAAAAAAAAATCTTGGATTTGTAAAAGTTAATCGATTTCTGACGGATTATTACATTTTAAATGTTTCTGAACACGATTTGACTGTTTTTGAAAATGTTTGTTCCAGAGTCTGTCTCCTTTTATCTGACTTAAATGTAGTGGACGCTTTATTAATAACTAAAACACGGAATTTAATCCAACTTCAGTTTGTCATATGCTACTTGTAGAATTGCAGCTCTTGAAAAGCCTCTTTGAATTATTTTAATGTTATCTCTTTTTTCGGCATTTCTGCAAATTTCTTTTTGAAAAATTCTCACGCCATCTTACTGAAAATGGAAGATCCCTCATTTCGTATTTTGAGCTCCAACTGAAACATTTCCTGTGCTAATCGAGGGAAAATTTATCATGCTAATCGAGAGATACTTACTATATTTGCATGGAATTTTTTGAAACAAAACTGTTTAAAACGTTTCAGAAGATCATTCAGCTGGCAACCTCACTGATTTCCACGGAAATAACAGATAACTAATTTTTCCCACTCTACTCAATCTTGACTGTAAAAACTCTTTCAAATTTCATATGTAGTGTAAAAAAAGTAACAAATTGCGGAATCAGAACCTGTCGTGAGGGAAAACTCCCTAAAGGTCAATCGCCAGTTTTAATTATAAAGACTATAACCGAGGGAAAACTTTATAAAATATTTACTGGACTAATCGAGAGATACATAAACTATCGTTGAGATGAATTTTCCAAAACAAAACTGCCTAAAACAAATCAAATGTTTATTTTTATTTTTATTTTTTTTTTTATCAATCAATTTATTTATTTTTTATTTTTTTTTTAAACAATGCAATTATATTAAAGAGTTTTAATTCAAAATATTTTTCAACCCGTACTTATAAAAATTTATTCATTGGCCACCACAAAAATAAATTAGTTTTAACTTTTTATTTTCTGATTATGACGCAGAAAAATATTCATTATATAAAGCATAATTCATCATAATAATTTACTAGAAATAATGATTTTCATTATCCTTAACTCACTATCAGTTCCCATTAATTTTAATTAACTGATTTAAAAGAGCTTAACCTGCCATAAGATCTTAATTCTAGCCCCATTTTTTTCTGCTCAGATGATGATTCTTGCTTTACGTTTAAAGTAAAACTTATTACCCTAGTAAGAGTTTCACATTCTTTCATTAGCGCAGAAAATTTAATTGTCTTTGCAAAAGTATAATTGAAAATGCCAAAGGATAAAAATTCAAACTCTTTTATTTTGCTTCTTTTCGTTAGCAGTAAACTTTTGAAAGTGGAATAGAAAAATTAATTAGGATCGATTATTATTGAATATCTGAAATGCATGACGCAAAACACATGCTACAAAAATTCATGCTGTTACGCACACTGTTAAAAATTTCTGTAAACGTACAGAAAAAAAGCGAGATTCTCGTAAATTTACACTAGTTTTCAGTTAAATGTATTTGATGGAATTTCTCTGTCGTCATTTTACTGATATTTTCTGTATCTATATTTGATATATCTAATTCCTTGTTGGGATTTATTTCTATGTTTATATTTTAAAATATTTTTATCTATGTAAAAACTTATAATTCAAAATAAATGTTTTAAAGATTATTTTGCAATATTATTAGACATATAAAAAAAATTGTCTATTTTTTTTTTAACTCAGAATAATTTAGAAAAGGAAAAATCATCTCCTCTGAATTAATGGGGATTTTTATCGACAATCACATGATTATGATAAAAGACATATACTTTATTCCGAATAAGAACAGCTTCTCTAGTTCAATTAGTAAGGTGTCCTCCCGATTATAAGAGGTCTCCAGTTCAAACCCCCAGGCTAAATAGCTAAAAATTATTTAAAAACTAAATGATACGCCAATTCAAATTTACTCGAAAATTAAAATTCTTTGAGATTACTAAAGAATGTGTGATTTATTGATTTTGGAAATTTAATTAAATTATTATGACTACACACAGTCCTGGGTATTTTTGACAATCTTAATTTATACTCAGGTACATTAGTAGAAATATGTACATGCACCGAATAGCTAAAAAATCTAATTTTGAGATGGTTAATAATATTATTTTTTTACAAGACCACATGATAATTCTTGTCATAGTTTTTAATTAATTTAAAAATTTAAAAATTATTTAAAAAGTGGGATAGTTAAAAACTGTTATAACATGAAAAATTATTTGCAAAAATAAATTTTTTTTTTCAATAAGTAAAGAAAAATAAATGAGCTTTAATTTTGATCCAGAATTTAAAAAATATATTTATTTAAATAAAAATTAAAAGTATTTAAAGTAAAAATGAAAAGAAAATCATGTAATTTTTTTTAAAGAAATCATATTTTTATAATTAAATATCTTTTCCCAATTTGCAGTGAAACAATTGAAAAATACATTTTCCAAGTTTGAACCATTTATCTTTAACGGTTCTTGATTTATACCAATTTAAATAGGAGAAATGGTGAAAAAATCTATCATGAAGAAAAACGCAATTTCACTAGTCGTTTCCAAAACATGTATTGCTTCAAAGTTAGATTCTGAAAACAAACCAAAACTTAAAAATTAATATTTCCTGCTCTAATTAAAAAAGAAACGTGATTTAAACGTCCTTTTACGCAGAATAAAACAAAAAAAGTTTTAATAAAATAATTTTTTTTTAGAAAATTTTAAGATTTTTCTGTTCCGGACCCTTATTTACTTCAGGACTCGTACGTATCAAGGGTTTCATGGGATTTTAGAAGTTTTAGTTGCAAAAAATTCGTAAAATACTAGTCTCTGTATCTGGAGATAGATTTTCGTTTTATATTAAATAAAGAATACTGCCCAGTTAAACTGATGGCATTGAGCTCACAGGCTACAAATACTAATTGTACATTAAAGCCTTATATTTTCAAGGGTTAATTCCGTTCGAAAAAAAAAATTAAGAAGGGTAAACAGCTCTCCCCTTTCTTCTTTTTTTATACTTAATCATTGAACCTCCTATACTATCAAACACATGCTTTATCATATAAAAAATTTATATCCAAAATTCAGAGCAAATGAGATAATTCTTAATAAAAACCCATTTAGCATTTATATAATTTAAAAGGAGTTATCCCCCTCTTTTATACTTAACCATTAAACTTCCAAAACTATTCAGAGATTTAAACGAAATCTGAAAATTCTGCTTGAAAAACCCATTTATATAAATTAAGGGGGGGATTAGAACTCCTGTTCCCCCTATTTATATTTTTTCAATGAACACCTAATAACAGTCACGGAATCGCCTCATCAGAATGATCCTAATCTAAATTTTGAAAGAAAACTTAATTCTGCATGAAAATCCCATTTATATCAATTAAGGGGAGGGGCATGAGCCCCCCGTTCCCCCGCTTATACATATCGAATGAACTTCAAAAACTAATCAGAGAAGCGCCTTGTCAGGATATACCTACATACAAAATTTAAAGTGGATCGGATATTTTTATCATGAGTTATCGCGTTACGCACGAACGAACATACAGAACGTACATAGCACATAAGCTCTCAGGCTATGATAGCCTGTGAGCTAAAAAGGCGAATATTACTTTTAAAAAATTCTGGTAAAAGGTAAAGCGTATGAATCTTGTTACTTTATCTTTATAATTATGAGGGTCAATGAAATTATGTGGAATTTTGAAATTGTAAAACATTCCGAGCATTCCTACATTTTGTGATTTCGCAGTGCCATGTATTGACGAAAATTTAAACCACTTTCAAAAGAGCTGTATACAAATGCGATCTGTTGAACATATTTCTTATTTCACTTTTATATTTATTATAATTAACGAAATTACTGAATTTTTAAATTAGGAATAACTTTATGAAACATGCGGAGGAAATGCAGGGTAAGTCAAAAATCACGGGACACACTTTAAGGGGAGGTAGGGGACATCACAAGGATTCAGATTTCACAGCAACACACGGTCGAAAACACTTTTCTGGTTCAGAAGTGACGACACAAAGCACAAGAAAAGCAGTAGACAACATAAGAATAAGAAGAAAAAACTTGTTTATTATCCTTAGAACAGAAAACAAACTATGGAAAAAGAACATTAAAGAAACAACGATAGTCATCTAAATAGGTGTTAGAAATTACAACCCCGGGCTGTGATGCAAGGAAGCGCATCTCCGGTGCAAGGAAGATCTAACATTCTCGAAAATACTGGGAGTCTCCCGGACTGTTCCAGCATCTGCCACTATTCGTGCAACAAGTTTCTAAGCAAGGTCCCGCATTGCATTGGCATTTTAGCAGTACATGAATAATAAATATGTTTTCTCTCCCTGTTCGCGTCCTTTCTTTTCTGTGTTTTGTGTCACCACTACCTCGCCAGGAAACCATTTCCGTCTATGGGTTGCTATGCAAATTTGAATGCTTGTGATGTCCCTATCTCCCCTCAAAATTCGTCGCATTATTTTAGATTCATATGTTTCATAATGAAAAAGGAATATGAAGCATGTTCTAGGTTATATATTAAGGTATCTTTAGATCAAGGTATGCTTATGATGCTGAATATATTTCTTCTGATATTTATAGCTTCAAAAGTAAATCCCACAAGAAATTATGTAATTTAAATAATACTTTTAAGGAAAATGTGAAAGGTAAAAAATAAATTCTTACATGTAGAATTTCTTTTTAGAGTATCCTTCTAATTTTGAACAATACTATACATTCTTACATTTGAAAATATCCGACAAATTATTTTCGAATTAATCTAGCATTTTTGCTCAGCTAAATTTCAGCCACATTTGTTATTTCGCATTTCTCAACTTGCCTATTATTTACAGGTTTGAGTTTTCAGATTATTTTGCAGTTAATGTTTTCATGGCCAGATTTGTTTTCGATCTTTCGATCCTCATTGGACGCTTTATCCGTGAATGATAAATCACCAGAGTATATTTCATTTCTTTTTCTTTTATTTTTAAACATAGAAAGCCAAAACTTTTAATGCTACTCTAGCACATTGAGTTTGATACCAAGAGAAATGTAAAATATTGTGTTTTCACGTGAATCTCTTAAGAGTTTTGGAAACTGCTTAATTTATTTTTTTTAAACAACTTTTTTGGAAGAGATGCACAAATGGTATTGATTATTTTGTTCGATTATTTCTGAATTTTATGTATTGTTGCTAGTGACATGTTCAGAAGTTAGAAATTTTAGTTTATTATTCAAGTACATTACAGGAAAATACACATTAAATATTGGCTACCTGCTTCTTATATATATTAATAATATATATATATACTAATAATATAAATATACTAATATTAACTAATAACTGCAATTTTTTTGTTAAAAACAAATAATAGTAACAAATAGTGTATAAAAAATTATGCATAGTTACAACTAGCATTGAAAACATATTAAAAATCTTAAAATCAGTGTTTCGGTCAACATCTAAAACCATCATCAGGAATAAGAAGTTACGTTGCCTAAAGTCATTACATAAAACGCTATTGTTTTTTATTTTCATGCAATGTAACATTTTATTTTTACAGATGGTCATAAATGTCAACCAAAACTTTAATATTAATAATTTCACAACTATGCATAAATGCCTTTATGCCATAAAGCAGTTTTCTCATTTGTTTTTCACGAGCATTTTGCAGCAATGTCTGAGAAAAACAAATCCCAATGTTAGTAGATATGTGTGTGAAAAAGTATGCATTGTTACAATTTATACAAGCATTAAAAACACATTAAATATCCTAAAATCAGTGTTTCGGTCAACATCTACAACCATCATCAGGATTAAGATGTTTCATTGCTCTTAAGTCATTGCATAAAACTCTGTTGTTTTGAGCAAGTTGTCTAATGCAATTTAACATCTTAATTCTTTGGAGTTAAGATGTGAACCATCTTTAGATGGTATTAATGTCGATTTTAAGATTTTTATAATTATGCATAAATGCTTTTACACTATATAACAATACTATAACTTGTTTTTCAGTATGGAATAACGTTTTGATGGTGTAGTCGTTGGGATTATTTATCACTAACATAACACTTGACATGATTTTACTATAAAAAATACCCACAATATTTCATGAAAGTTATTTGTAAATCTAATTTATTTTTTTCAATACAAAATTTAATTCTCTTAAATATTTCAGAAATTATTAATCGATTATAATGAGATAGTTCTGCTCTGGCTTCATATTATTTTTTTAACTAACGAAAACAGACAAAAGAGCTGGAATTTTTATCCTGTGGCAATTTTAATTACACTTTGCCAAATACAATTAATTTTTTTTTTTATTAATAAAGGATATGAAACTGTAGGATAATAATTTGTTATAAACGCGAACCTAAAAAAAGAAAACAAATATGCGTAAGAGAAATTGCTTTAAGATCTTATGAATGTTAAGTTCATTTGAATATGTTATTAATACTAATGAGAATTAGCAATTATTTAAGGATAAAAGAAATCGCTAACTATAAATAGTTATGGTGAATGAAATATTTTTCTTGCAATAATCTTTATATTGTAAATATAATTCTTTTCTTTAGTGAGTAATAAATGCATACTGCTCATGAACGTCTATAGAACTCTGCTTAAAAAGAATTTCAAAATTATTATATTTTTAACACATGTTGTACAATTAAGTAGTATACCATTAAGTAGAATAAATAAGAATGTATTCATAAAAACACATAAAATTGCTAAATGGTACACAAAACAAGAATCTTCAAAATGAACTTTTACAACTAAATATGGTAGGCGATATCTTCGGCAGTAATCATAGTTCCTTGTAGTAACACATTTGAAAGCATTATCAGAGAATCATTCAAAATCATTGCACGTAAACATTATGCCTCCAACGATGTGGGTAATAATACCATGTAAACAAAACTATAAAATAATAATGGCTTGAAAACTTTCCAGTCCTAAAGATACAAAATCTACAGCCCTAGAAATTGACAGATTTTTCTTACATACCATTCATTACGATATCAGGATGCAGTAATAATAATTTGATATTTTATTTTTCTTACATGAAAAAATTAGCAGTAGATTAACATTTGAAAAAATATGCACTTAGAGCATAAAAACGTCTCTGTATCCTTTTTGGTATTCAACAATGACAACAATGCTTCTTCGTGCATAAAATAACAAGTAAGAAAAATCATGCGTTAAGCATAGATTTTGAGCACTTTCCAACACTTAATGAAATCTTTAACAAAACTTTGTTATTTAGGGAAATAATAGTGTATAGCCAAATATACCCAAATATGTATTCCAGTACATTAGAACAGCCCTGTATTTCATATGTTAGTTCATATAATGGGAAAATTTAGCTTAGCAAGAAAATACCCAGTAGCTTGAAATTTCTTTTTCAGCAATTCACACTATTAGATGGAAACATACTTGAATATTTTTGTTCAGCCCTAAAGTTTACATTGTACCTTTATTACACGTCAGTATTAGGCTAAAATTGATTCTAAACTAAAACACTTTTAAAACAACTGAAATCACATTCTCATAAATCATCATTCATAGGCATCTATGTACCGAATTCTTTGCGTGGCCCTGTATATCCCTTTATCTATATTCTGCAAACATTTCTCAATAAATTAAATGCAGCTCAGCGAACAAATGCATAGCTTATTTAAGAACCATGTTTAAATAATTTACGCTCATATTCAGTAACGTTGGTGAGCTCTTTTGGGGAGCCCTGTATATCAACTATAACATTTATACGCACCATATAATGTGCATATATTTAGCGAAATATAAACGCGAATATCATAATTAAAATGCATTTCATCATCGGACACATATACGGTACTTCGGAAAGAATATATTATTTGAAATCTTTTGTATGGCCCTGTAAATGCTATGTACTTCATATTATGCAAAACAGTAGCGTATAATTTATATTAAGCTTCAGTGACATATATCAATTTTATTATACATGAAAAATCTTAATATATTTAAAATATGTCACACACAATTCCCCCTTTTACCATTATCTAATGAAATTCTTTTGTGTGGCCCTGTAAATGAATAATAGCTACATTTTCACCTTATATTTTATAGAATGCATATTTTAATATGTTTGACAGGGTATAACATCTTTAAAATTCCTTTGAAATGATTTTTCCATTTAGGCCGTAATGTAATAGGAAACTTTTGATTCGCCCTGTAGATAAATTAATCATGGTAGAATCTTCATTTTCGATAGGACTTGTGCTAGGGTAAACGTCAATAACGTCCTAAAATTTCATGGCAATCCGAGTACATTAACGATTTTTCCCCATAGGCCGTAATGTAATGGGAAACTTTTGATTCGCCCTGTAGATAAACTAATCATGGTAGAAACTTCATTTTCAATAGGACTTGTGCTAGGGTAAACGTCAATAACGTCCTAAAATTTCATGGCAATCCGAGTATATTAACGATTTTTCCCCATAGGCCGTAATGTAATGGGAAACTTTTAGTTCTCTCTGTAGATAAACTAATCATGGTAGATACTTCATTTTCAATAGAGATCGTGCTAGGGTAAATCTCAATAATGTATAAAAATTTCATAGCAATCCGAATATATTTACGGGAGTTAGAGTGCGGACAGACGGACAGACGGCCAGACGGACAGACGGCCAGACGGACAGACGGCCAGACAAACCGAATGCATAAGCACTTTTCAACTTTGTTGGAAAGTGCTAAAAAATAAATGGTCTTCGGATGTAGTTCCAGTACTAAAAAAATCAACCAGAGTAATAACGATAATAGCTGGCGTTATTACTCCGGTATACTTATTGCGCAGCATATTTTAAACTACAAACTACCTCCAAAATCTTCCACAAGATTTTGAAAATACATGAAACACACTGCAAATTTATGTAATAAACATAGTATTTCTAATTAAACAGATAGTCTTCACATCACTGAATTCACCTTCAAATTTCAGATCGGGCGTTGTCTCGTACGTGTTTTCTTTCCAGCGATAAAGTTAAAAAATGTAATGAATTAACTTCTAGCGATTGTTTGTGATTCAGATGACTCAAGAGTCCTTCTGCGCAGAAACCGTAGGCGCCCTTTCCCGTATTCCTTCGGAATTATGCATAATATTAGCACTCAGTGTTATTACCCACCAAGCGTTATTGACACAGGTTATCTTATTTTAAAAAAGACTTAGTTTTTATTTTTAGTAATATTTCAGTATCCCCCCCCCTTTCACAATGAGATTATCTGAACGTAATCTACCTCCCCATTGACACATGGTGACACTTCAATCGAACTTCCGATTCATCTTTAACTTATATAATTTTAATTTTTCTCGTGCACTCACTGGATGGCGCCGTTGCAGTTTGCAATTGGTCAAGACTTAAACAATTGTTTCTTATAAAAAAAAAATGACAACCTACATCACTATGGAAACACACAACGACAGAGTAGACAGGCAGGCGGAAAGATTGTCAGATAAACATACAGTCGACTCTTGTTAATTCGAAATCGGATAAATCGAATCTTTGCTTAATTCGAATTCAACATGAAGTCCCGAAATTTTCAAGGTCAGAATAACATTAAAAGTTTTGATTTATTCGAACTCATTTTCTCTTGATTTCGTTTAATTGGAACTAACGAGAATTCCGATTTTTCATTTTCTCATATTTTTACCCGGTTTTTAGATGCTTAAAATAACTTTCTTTCTTTCATTTTTGTCAGAATTGTTCTGAAACTAGTATACATATAATCTCATTCATTTGATACCTGCTTTCTTAATGCCCCGTCTGTCCATCAATGACGCCTCTAACCCATTTTCCATTGTGCTCGTTCCTAATCTCTTAATTAGCTTATGTACTTATATCTTTTAATTTAATATTAATTTATATTCTAATGATAACAGTCAAAATAAATTTAAAAAATACTATAACATTGACTCCTTCGTAATAGTACCCGTTTAAGAATGTATTCCTCTGATACTTTCTCCAATTCGAACTCTGGGTAATTCGAACAGTTCCTGAGATCTCGACGAGTTTGAACTAACGAGCCGGCTGTAATTCATAAACAGTTTGCAACTATGACGGAAAGCATGAAAAAGAAAAGTTCTAACCCAACTTCTATTGAACAGATCGTATTGAACAGGCTGAATGCCCTGTACGTGAATGTTACCACTAACTACTATGGCCTACTGCAGATTCTTTACCAATTCGTTTCTTAAATAAAATTAGTCAATAAGGTAATATTTTTTATTCTAGGTTTTATTCATTGACTTATTAATTTATAGGTATTAAAATAAAAACAGCATATATTCAAAAATTTTGTGTGCATGCATGTGTACATTATTTTTCAAAAACAACAAAAACAGACGAAGAAGAATTGATTTTGTTTAATACCCTAGTACAGTTTTGTCTGTTTAGGTATGTTTTGCAATACTCAGCAAAATATTTGTTCCATTTGGTATCTTTATCTTTTATTTTTTCATCCCTCGATAATTTTTACTGGGTAATATTTTAAAAATTGATTTAAATCAGTCGAGAATCAAAACGACCTTTCCCTCCGGAACGCCGTTATTGATGGTCATTTTTAATTTAAAGCTTCATTTCTCTCTTGAGCTTCATTTCTCTCTTATAAATTTGAAACGCTATTTCAAAATCTATGTTTTGTGAAATTTGAAAAAGAGAAAGAAACTGATTTCCTGTATAATTCATTACTTTAGAAAACTCTAAGAAATTTATTTGAAATTAAGAGAAATGAGAGAAAAAAATTCCTTTTATGTATTGAAAGACGATTGTTTTTAAAATTAATTATTCGAAAATTATCATTTATTAATTGTTTTTATCAAAAAAAATGAAATGTAAATAAAATGAGGAATAAGTGGTATTAAATGCTTTATCTAATTGGAAAAGGGTGAAAATTTGCAACTATGTCGGAAAGCGTGAAAAAGAAAATTCTAACTCAGCTTCTATTGAACAGATATGTAACACTGAATATTCGGTGCGTGTATTTCACTACTACTGTCAGAGTCTATTATAGATTTTTCACCAATTGTCTTTTAAATAAAATTCGTCATTAAGGTAACATTTTTTATTCCAGGCAGATTCTCAATAACTTATCTCTAATTTACAGGCAATAAAGTAAAAATAACATAACAGAAGTTAATTTTCCAAGTGGGTGAAAAAAGTCCGGACCAGGATTCGTACCAGGGATGTATTGACTGAAGCAGCCAATGCTCTTCTAAATGAGCCATACCGGACAAATCCTGGAGGATTAATTTACCCAACGAACCTTAACGATCAAACAATCTTGTCTGATACTTTGGATCATTTCGACAGAATAAATCGAAGGTTATTATATGGAACTGCAGAAAACGCTGCAAACGAAACTATAATATATTAATTTATTACACGATTAATCAATCGGTAAATGAATTATAACAGAAGTTAATTTTTCAAGTGGATGAAAAAAGTCCGGGCCGCATTTTCAGAAATAATCACGTTTTGAGCACCTTATCGCCAGAACAACGATTGGCGCGGAGATCAAGTCAATGCTACGCACCCTTTCTTGTTTGTGACGTCAAACACCTAGCGAATACCAACCCTTTCTTCTGCAAAGAGATCGCGCTTATTGTTCATTTGTTTTTTCCGTAAATTTTATAAACCAAAGACTATAATATGAGGAAATGTTATTCACCGTTTTTTACGATTAAAACATAGTTTAAAACAAAGAGATTTTTCAGATTAAAATGCTTTAAATTTCACAGAACATATAAACATAGGTTTTTTTTCTCTCTCTCAATTCAAAAATATTATTTCCTGAACTCGATATGTTCGAAGAAATTGAGAAGTTAATTAAAAACAGTAGTAAAGATTCACTTGTAATACATATAATCATAAATCGATAATTCTATTAATCATATGTTTTATGCCACATTTAAACTTAGTTTATTTTGTGTTTGGCGATGCAGCTAGCTGAACGTTCTCACATTCGCCAACTCGCCAAGGCTGGTGCTCAAAACGTGATTCTTCCTGAAAATGTGTCCGGGCCAGGATTCGAACCAGGGATATATTGGCTGAATAATTAGTTATAATTCACTTACCGATTGATTCATCGTGTTATAAATTAATCTATTAGAAAAACAACATAGTTTCAAGAATTTTTATAGCATGTGTACACTTTTTTAAAAAACAGCAAAAAAAAAAAAAAAAAAAAAAAAAAAAAAAAAAAAAAAAAATGCTTTTGTTTAATATTTTAATAGTTTTGTCTGTTTAGGTATGTTTTGCAATACTCAGCAAAATATTTGTTCCCTTTGGTATCTTTATCTTTTATTTTTTCATTACTCGATAATTTTTACTCAGTAGTATTTTAAAAATTCATTTAAATCAGCCGAGAATCAAAATGACCTTTCCATAATGAACGCTGTTTTTGATGGCCATTTTTAATATAAAGCTTCATTTCTCTCTTGAGTCTCATAAATTTGAAACACTATTTCAAAATCTATGTTTTGTGAAATTAGAAAAAGAGAAAGAAACTGGCTTTCTGTATTATTCATTACTTTGGAAAACTCTTAGAAAGGGCATAGCCGGATAAGCATTGGAAACATGCCTTTCAATCAAATTTCTTGATTTTTTCTCCATGTGTAGCTGCTTATCTGACAATGTATTTCCCTTATTATCACCTTATAAATATTGATATTTTATGAGATAAAAATGTTTTTTCGATTTTTTAAAAATCTCATTTTCTGAAAAACTACCAAACCGAATTATATGCTATTAATTAAGTTTATACAGATGTCAAAGATGAATATCTGGAAATTTTTGTATAATTTTCTGATCGTAAAAAGTGTGTGAAAAAGTGATTAAAAAATTTACAAAAATAAAAATTATATCTTATAGTTGTCCGAAAATTACCATTTTCTTGTAAAAAATTCCTCATTTGTGCCCGCATATTATATAAAAATTTCAAAAGTTTGCGTTGGGTACTTCATATAAATATTTACGAAAATATGTATAAAAATTATTAAAATTCATTTAAAGGCGTTATTTGGGGCGGAGCTATTTAACTTCGACATCCGCAGTCTGTTTGGTACAATGTCATCAGAGAATGAGTGAACTAATAAATTATAGATTTCATTAAGCATACAAACCATAATTTTCAATACTATCGATACTATTTCGATATTGAAAACTGGTGTTTTGCTTTGGAAACAATAGAGAAAAAAAGTTTTGCCTAGAAAACAACAACATTCTTTGGTATCGAAATGTAACGACTGTTATATTATGATGTTGTTCAAACATTTTCACCACTTTTAAGGAAGGATAATAAGAATAAGTAGTTACTCTTTTTACTGCGTTAATATGGGTGATTCATAGCTAGATTTAAAATTTAATCAGTTCTTAAAATTCTGACATATTATCTGGAATTTGTAGTAATAGACAATTTTTTATTTAAGATTTATACTACTAGAATTTTTTTGTTTATCCTTATGGTAGATTACTGAGGCTGTTTAATCCGAAGATAAATATTAGCGAAATATACATAATTTGAGTTAAAAGAAAAAATAGAAAGCTGATAACATTGGATGATATTTTGTACTGAAAACTATATTTCTGTAATTTTGAATTGTTTAATATTTAATTAAGTAATTATTTTAATAAATAAATATCAGTTTAAAGAAACAATGGAAAATTTACCAGGAGATTAAAATATTGTAAAGACATAGCTAATTTTTTCTGAAAATACATAGTCGTGTTCAGATATTTAGGCCACACTTTAAAGAACAGTTACATTTTATGGGGAAAAAAAGTTGACACTTGATAATGTATTACATTATTTTATACATAAAAATAAATAGTTTTTTTCCTGTAACCTTTTTTTCCCCCTAAGAAACTTCCACAATAATCATTATTTCGTATTATCATTCTTAGATGACATTGTAACAAATAAAAATCATTCACTAAATCGAATTTGTTTCCGGTCGCAGAGTTTAGCAATAACATACGCATGCGCGTCTACACGATGCAAAACAGAGCACATAATTCATGAAGAAGCTTGAAACTATTAACTATAATTTCTGTTTATAAAAACTGGTGAGAAACGTTTTTAATTAAATTGTTTACGATCACTGTCGTTACATTTTGATATCGAAGAATGTAGTTTTGTTTCTATACCAAAAATATTCTTGTATACCACGACAACAACAAATTTTGAAATTGAAACTGTATTGTCAGCGTTGAGAACGATGCCCATGTGCTCATTAAAATTTAAAAACCAGCAATTCTGTAAGTTTATAGTCCCAAAAACCTTCAGACATCGAAGATGAGTAGCTCCGCCCCAAATGACGCCTTTAAATGAATTTTAAGAATTTTTATACATATTTTCGTAAATATTTATATGAAGTACCCTACTCAAACTTTTGAAATTTTTATATAATATGCAGGCTCAAAAGAGGAATTTTTTACAAGAAAATGGTAATTTTCGGACAACTATAAGATATAATTTTTATTTTTGTAAATTTTTTAATCAATTTTTCACACACTTTTTACGATCAGAAATTTATACAAAAATTTCCAGATATTCATCTTTGACATCTGTATAAACTCAATTAATAGCATATAATTCGGTTTGGTAGTTTTTGAGAAAATGAGGTTTTTAAAAAATCGAAAAAACATATTTATCTCATAAAATATCAATATTTATAAGGTGATAATAAGGGAAATACATTGTCAGATAAGCAGCCACACATGGGGAAAAAATCAAGAAATTTGATTGAAAGGCATGTTTCCATTGCTTATCCGGCTATGCCCTTTATTTACAACTAAGACAAATGCGAAAAAAAATTCTTTTGCGTATTGAAAGATGATTGTTTCTAAAATTAATTATTTGAAAATTTTTATTAATTGTTATTAGCAAAAAAAAGTTAAATAAAATGAGGAGTAAATGATATTAAACACTTTATCGAATTGGAAAAATATGAAAATCTGTAAAGCTTACTTTTGGGTAGATTTCGTACGAAATACTACCTATTGCGATCGCTCCCATGTTGGAATTTCTGAAAAATTTTTGCAGATCTACACCGATCACGACCCCTAGACCCCAAAACAACCATTAGTAAAAAGTTTATCTATCTATCTATCTATCTATCGGTGTATATCACTTTCTTCTGGACACGATAACTTCCATAATTATGTTCAGATCTTCTTCAAACTTTTACATAAAATCAAGGGGCATAAAATCTCGGTTAAGTTCGTTAATGGGCAAGATCGGACCAAGGGGGTGTAAGTTAGGAGGGTTTTTGTGAAAACAGAAAAAACGCGATAACTTCTTAATTAAAATTGATATCGAATCAGTTTAATGTTTATATTACTTCTAAAGAATGGGCCAAAAGTTTATGCATGACAAATTTTTGATAAAGTTAAAAATGGGCTCAAGGGGCGAAAAAAACAGGGTTTTTGGGAGAAAAAAAATCATAACTTCGTCAATTTATTAGATATCAAATCCAACTAAATTTTTTATAAATGTTCTCAAAATTATCTAAAACTTTTGTAGTTACAAGTTTTTGATAGGAACAACTTTTACCGATGAAAAAAATTAAAAACGAAAAGAAAAAGAGAGGTGGAAAATGAAAAAAATCCATAACTTACTCAATTCTTAAGCAATCAAAGCTAATTAAATTTATTTTACATCTTCTCAACAATGTCTACGACTTTTATATTAACAAATTTTTCATGGGACCAATTCTTATGGCAAAAATAAATTAAACAAAAATAGGAGTTGGAGAAATAAATTCAAATCCAAACTGCTTATATTCTGAATCATTTTTTAATTCACTTTTGATTTTAAACGCATCAAAATGGTAGATCTTCCTATTTAGGAACTGTATAACGTGACGTATTAGCCAGTTTTTTGATAAAATCTGAATATTTTTCAAAAAAGACTGCCAAAAACGGTATTTTGAACAGAATTTCCCAAAGTGATGGTGATTGAAAAATTGAGGAAGTATAAGAAATTGCATTTTTTCTGACTCATTTTTAAATCCATTTTTGTTCTCAAACGCATCCAATTTACAGGTCCTCTTACATAAGAACAATATAATGTGATGGATTTGCCAGTTCTTTGATAAAGGCAGAATACATTTCAAAAAAAGGCTGTCAAAATGGGCACTTCGCACAAAATTTCCCAAAGTTATCATGATTAAAGAGTTGAGGATGTATTCAAATAACAAATTGGTTATTTTATGACTCATTTTTAAATTCAATTTTGCTCTCAAACGCATTCAATTGACAGTTTTTTATTATTTAAGAACTATATAATGTGAGAATTCGTCGATTTTTGTATAAAGGCAAAATATAATTTTTAAAAAAGCTGTCAAAGTAGGCATTTCGCACAAAATTTCCCAAAGCGATCATGATTTAAAAATTGAGGATGTATTCAAATAACAAATTGGTTATTTTATAATTGATTTTTAAATTCAATTTTGCTTTCAAACGCATTCCATTGACAGTTATTTGTTATTTAGGAACTGTGTAATGTGCCATATTGGTTAGTTTTTTGATAAAGGTTATATATATATATATATATTTTAAGCTGTCAAAGTGAGCACTTCGGACAAAATTTCCCAAAGCGATCATGATTTAAGAATTGAGGATGTATTCAAATAACAAATTGGTTATTTTATGACTCATTTTTAAATTCGATTTTGGTCTCAAAAGCTTTCAATTGACAGTTTTTTGTTATTTAGGAACTATATAATTTGCGTATTGGTCGATGTTTTAATAATAAAATCAGAATATATTTCAAAATATGTTGTCAAAATGGGCATTTGAGCCGAATTTCGCTTAAGATGATTTTGATAAAAACCAGTTCCTACATAAAAATAAATTCAAAATTTTTCAAAAGCGGCCAAAGAAAATTGTTAAACTGGATTTATCTCTAATCATATTTTATTTTTTGTTGCTGAATTGAGCACTCTTCGAAATCTACCTCCGCCTATAGGCCAAGCCGACAGGGATTTTTTTTTCTTCAATTGTTTTAAAACAATAAATAAAAATCATCTAAATTATCAGAATTTGAGTTACTTTGTCATAAAGTATAAATTAACATAAATTATTAACAAAGATATTATATCACACATATTCAAACAGACATACATATTTATATACATACGTGGATAAAAGAAAAGAAAGATGCAAACTTACAATAGTAGTCCAAACAAATTTTTTTGTGCACTCCTGTAACTGAAAGATAAATTCTCTCAATATCATATCATACAATAAGCATCTTGTAGAGTTTATAAGCATTTCGATGAGTTTATAAATATCAATATTTTGGAATAATTATCATCTTTAAAATGCATTGTAAATTATATCTCCCTGTAGATCATATTGTAACGGAATTCGGTACTATTTGATTACTTCGTCAACCAATTTCACCAAATTATATAAATCACTAAATTATACAAATTGAGGTGATTTTTTTAATAACGAATAAACACCTAAATTAGTAAAACATTAAGAAAAATACAAATAAAATATCGTATTAAAAATTACTGGATGACGTAACAAACACTTGTAAGGTCAAATGAATGTAATGTTTACGATCATTTAGTGTTATGTTATAGCTTTGCGATGGTTTTTTGATCGGTGGGATAGTGAATTCTTTTAAGTATTCTTGAAAACGAACTATAAAAGCTATATTACTCAAACTGGAGTAACAATGAAAAATGTCATAAGATATAACGCTCCGGTTTAAAATTGCCGCTACTATCACTGATACCGCATACAACGGAATGCATAAAAAAACAACTGGCAGACAAATCGAAGAAAATATCTGATAATCTGTTGTATTTACATCAAAAAATCATAATAATGTTACAAAACAATGAATGTTACTTACATTATAAAATTACAAATATAAAAATATGTAACAATAGTGAGATTCTTGAAAGTATAGAAGAAGTTCAAAACTACAGTTCTCTGTTCAAGGTAATGTGCGTCAGTTTTCATTAAAGTTTATTCTTCGATAATGGCATATAAGTTTAATATTCGAAATATTAAATGCTGTACACTTGTTTTGTAAAGCACAATATCATTTTAATTACCCAAGTTAGAGCATGGGGAGACAGACCTTCAGACTAGTTAAAGTTATAAATATTTTTCAACTATGCTGAAAAATGTAAAAAAAGTGGAATGTAAAAAATTCCATCCTAAAAGGATGTGATTATTAGACAATAAGATAAAAGATAAATGATAAGTAGTAAATAGTAATCATTATAAATTGATAAATTTCACGAACGACCTCAACGTACTTGAATCTAATCAGTGTAAAAACCATCTTTGTTTTCTATAAGTTATTTAAATTTCACTAGAAGTAACGCATTTTAATCTCAAGAATATTTCACTGCTTTCGCTTAAAGATTTTTTTTTACATCATAATACAATAAATCACAAAATAAAGAGCGCAAAATTAATTTCAACTTACAAAACCCAGCAAAAAACTGAAAATCATTATCTTTTTTAATTATCTTTCTTCCTTTTTAAAAAAGTGAAATTAATTCCATAAATATAAATTGCTTAGTGTCTTTTTTAACATTCTCAGCTGAAAGCAGTATGTTTTCGTTTTAATTTTTTTTTTTTTTTTAATCTTTCAGAATTGTGAAATTAGTTCACCTAATTATATTTCCGAATGTATGTGATGTCTACAATTGAAATATACAACTTCAACATTCTAATTAAGCAAAAATAGAAGAAATAAACACTTACTTTTAATGTGGAAAAAAAAGCATATCTATCGAAAATAGCTATTCATTAATCATTAGTAACGATATTTCTCCATTGGTCATAATGTTACTGAATTATTTTGAATATTCTTGTAAACAAACTATCATCTTAGATAACCCGAACTGGTGCACCTACCAGAAAGAGTATTATACAGGGTGTTTATAAAGTCCCGGACCCATTTTGATGTTTAATAACTCATAAAATAATAAAGATAGATTAAAATTAATAACTTAAATGGTTAGATAGACTCAAAAAGTTTCATGACTCTTGTCAATGAACTTCCACGTGTGTCCCCTTCGTCGCACGGAGAATATCAAGTCGATAGTCAATTTCATGCCAGGTAGCGCAAGCATCTCGGCATCCACAATGGCTATTGCGGTTGTAATTCTTGCTTTTAAGACATCAATGTTCGATACTCTCCTCCTGTAAACATTGTCCTTTACAAATCCCCAAAGGAAAAAGTCCAGCGGCGTTATATCATGTGATCTGGGTGGTCAATTAATTGAACCCCCTCGCTCAATCCATCTTCCTGGAAAATGGTCATTCAAAGAAGTACGGACGATTGTCTCATCAGTCGTATACTTAGACATGTTGGAAAACTTCGTATTTCCACAACTAGAAGAGCTTCAGCCACATGTCTTTTTGCAACAAGATGGTGCACCAACAAATTGGGGTACTATCGTTCGTACTTCTTTGAATGACCATTTTCCGGGAAGATGGATTGAGCGAGGACGTTCAATTCCTTGGCAACCCAGATCACCTGATATAACGCCGCTGGACTTTTTCCTTTAGGTATTTGTAAAAGACAATGTTTACAGGAGGAGAGTGTCAACATTGATGACTTAAAAGCCAGAATTACAACCGCAATAGCCTCTGTGGATGCCGACATGCTTGCCGCTATCTGGCGTGAAATTGACTGTCGACTTGATATTCTCCGTGCGACGAAGGGGGCACACGTGGAAGTTCACTGACAAGGGTCATGAAACTTTTTGAGTCTATCTGACCATTTATGTTATTAATTTTAATCTATCTTTATTATTTTATGAGTTATTAAACAACAAAATGGGCCCGGAACTTTATAAACACCCGTATATAATGCTCCAGTCTAAGGTTGCAGGCACATGCTTGCTTTGTCCCAGTCAACTGAGTTCTATAAAAGGGTGTTGTATGCCGTTTGCGGTTTCTTTATAGTAGAACGACAGGAAATGAACACAGAGTCAGGAGATAAAGAGCTCAATCCTATTTGAAGGAAAGAATCTAGTTTTGCCGATCATCAGCGCCCTTCCTGGAGAACTCTTTAAAGATAAAAAATACTGTGTCACCACAGCAAACAAGCCAACAGCTTTAATGCTTTAATAATTTTAATTCAATACAATACCAACTTGGATTTCCATCTTAAATTTCTGCTTCAGTCAATTAATCGGAGTAAAAACAAATTTCCGTCTCTGCACGAGCCGATGGATAATAGAATGACAGACAGATTTTTTTTTTTTTTTTCAAATTCAGGGAGGACCTACTTGCCTTATCAAAAAATAATCATATACAAAAAATTTAGTTCAGTTCTAGGACTAAATTCATCATACACTTTTAGGTGGTGCAATATTGAAAATGGCACAAAAATCGCGATTGAATCGCCCTCTTCCGGCGGATTTTTTTCAAATTCAGGGAGGACCAACTAGCCATACTCATACACATACACAAAAAATTTGGTTCAATTCGATTGACTTCATATAATTTTGGTCGGTACAATATTGAAGATAGAAGAAAGAATCTTCTATTGAAGATAGAAGAAATTAATAAAAATATATAAAAATAGTGGGATGTATTGAATGTACAACAACAGTAAAAAGTACAGTTCTTTGTTTAAAATAATGCGGTTAATGTTTATTAAAGTTCGTTCTTCAATAATGTTCATATAAGGTTAATGTTCGAAATAATAAAATCTACACATTTTGTTTTCAATATAGAGTATATCATAATAAAAGTCCTTCCGGCAATGCCGGGAGGAAGAGGTAGCTTTCATATACTTATATATTTCTTTATTTATTTTAAAGTAAGTTACATTGTTCAAAAATACTAAGCTCAAATTAGTGGAAATAATCTTATAAAATTAGTGATTTTATAAGATTGAATACTAGTTTTTGTCAATACTGAATATTAATAGGAATTTTTAGAAATTAGTCATCTTTTATTCAACCTGGTTTTATTTTAAGCGATTTAGAGAGTCACCAAATTCCACGATATCATGAAGTGTATGCCATTTTAAAGCAACATGATGGATCGTTCAGATCAGACCGTTTCAAAATGTCAGCCATAAGCAAAATTCAAAGTGCTATAACTCAATCATTTTTTAAGATACAGACAAAATGAAAAGTGTTCTGGAATCGTTGTTTTAAGTTTTAACACGTAAATGAAAAATATTTTTCAACTTTTAATTTTTTCACATTTAATTTTAAATTTAAAATTTTTTAAAAAATTTAAAATGGCCGCCATTTTGAAACAAAATGGTGGATGATGCTGGCCAACGAACTCGGTCGAGACATTTGTATGTACTATGTACATACCAAGTTTCATTGAAAGCGGTTCATAAATACGCGTGTTATCACGTGACAAAAATCAGATCGTTTCAAAATGTCAGCCATAAGAAAAATTCAAAATGCTATAACTCAATCATTTTGTAAGATATAGACAAAATAAAAAGCGTTCTGGAATTGTTGTTTTAAGTTCTAACACGTAAAATAAAAATATTTTTCAAATTTTGATTTTTTCGCATTTAATTTTAAATTTTAAATTTTTTAAAATTTTTTAAATGGCTACCATTTTGAAACAAAATGGCGGATGATGCTGGCCACGAACTCGGTCGAGACATTTGTATGTACTATGTACATACCAAGTTTCATTGAAATCGGTTCATAAATACGCGTGTTATTACGTGACAAAAATCAGATCGTTTCAAAATGTCAGCCATAAGAAAAATTCAAAGTGCTATAACTTAATCATTTTTTACGATATAGAGAAAATAAAAAGTGTTCTGGAATCCTTGTTTTAAGTTCTAACACGTAAAAGAAAAATATTTTTCAACTTTTAATTTTTTCGCATTTAATTTTAATTTTAAATTTTTTAAAAAAATTTAAAATGGCCGCCATTTTGAAACAAAATGGCGGATGATGCTGACCAACGAACTCGGTCGAGACATTTGTATGTACTATGTGCATACCAAGTTTCATTCAAATCGGTTCATAAATACGTTAGTTATCGCATGACAAAAATCAGATATATATATATATATATATATATATGGTTATATATATATATATATATATATATATATATATATATATGTCAACATTTGAACGGAGGGTGGTTTTGGGGTCTGGGGGTCATGATCGGTGAAAATATACCAAAATTTTCCGGAAGTGCTTTCCTCCGGACGGCTGCAATAGGTAGCTTTTTACTTTTTGTAATGAAAGCTACCTAAAACTCAATACTATATTAATTGCACGAATTAGATCATTCACGAAGTGATTATCAGAAAATAAGATAAAATGATAAGTGATAAATGATAATCAATGTAAAGTAATGAATTTCATTAATGAGCTCAACGTCAGCTCAACTAATCTGTCTAAAAACCATCTTTGTTTCTGTTAGTTATTTAAACTTCATACGAAATAACACTTTTTAATCTCAAGAATGTTTCACTATTTTCCCTTTAAGATATTTTTATTTTTATTTTATTTCTTTCACATCACAGTACTATAAATCGCAAAAAAAGAGCATGAAATTAACTTACAAAACAGAGTAAAAAACGGAAAGTGAAAATGATTATGATTTTTTAATTATCTTCTTTCCTTTTGGAAAAAAAAATTGAAATTGGTTTCATAAATCTAAATTGCTTAGTGCAATTATTTAACGCTCTCTGCTGAAAGCAATATGTTTTCGTTTTACTATTCATTTCTTTTTTTTTTTTCTTTTTTTTTTTTTTTTTTGATTTTTCAGAATTGTAAAATTATGTCATTTTTTCCGAGATCACCTACATAAATCGAAAGCGACGTAAATCTTGGTACATTTCAACAAATAAAAAAGGATAATAATACAAAATATTCAAAATTTCATGAAGATATTTTATTCTATATAGGAATCTTGCTACGTACGTTTAATACTGTTATATCGTGTGGGTTCGAATTACTTGTACTGTAATTCCATCAGGGAAACAGCCTTTATATTTCCATCATTTATTTACATTATGATAGAACTGCCGCTAAGCAGCATTTCGAACAACAAAACATTCTTACATCCCCGATCTTATTTGGCCAACATGCATTGCCTCACAAAACAGATTACGGTATCGTTGCGCCATCTACATTTAGGAAGTGGTACTATTCGAAGATATCACACCCCTCTCCTCATAGTTCAAACGAACTACAGGCAATCTTGGTCTATTGCTTCTTCGAACTGGAACACTTTTCTTCGGGTCCTCATTATTATTTTTAGACACAGTGTCCTTTACAGATATATCTGTCATAGCATCATTTTTATTACTCACAACAAAACCTGTTACAATATCATGTGAAGGCTGAGATTTGTTTGGTTCCATAATATTCTCATTATCACGTTGGTCTTTTATTTTTCCATTAATCTCAGAAAAATGATTTTTATTAACCCTTTCATAATTATCATAAACATTGTAATTTTTACCACTATAACCCATATTTTCAAAATTTTCTGACATTTGTTTGTTATAATGGTCATTTTCATCAATTCTTTCAGATTTTTCGTAACTTATCTCTCTGTTACGTCTCAACTGATTTACATGACGCTTACACATTATTCCGTCACATCTATTTACTAAAACCCATCTACTTCCTAATAATTTTATAATTTTTCCTTTTACCCATTTCTCCCCCTTTCCAAAATTTTTAACGAAAACTAATTCATGAAGCTTAAATTTGTGCAGGGGTTGCTGTATTTTAGGTTTTGATGGTAATACCAAATGAAGGGCTGTTCGAATTGGCCTTCCAAACATTAATTCAGCAGGAGTTTTACCAGTCACCGAATGAGGAGTTGAATGATTTTCTAACAAAAGTCTTGCAATTGATAATGATATGTCATTTTTATCCAGTTTCCTAAGGCAATTTTTCACAGTTTGCACGTATCTTTCCGCCTGTCCGTTCGACGACGGATGATATGGTGGAATAGGTGTATGCTTAATTCCATTATTTTTAAGAAATTCCTCAAATTCCTCACTTGTGAACGCGGATCCATTATCACTGACTAATTCTACTGGTAATCCAAATGTCGCAAAAATTCTTCTCAGTACTCTAATAGTATTTCTACTATCGGTCCTGGGCACTACTTCTACTTCTAACCATTTTGTATAAGAATCAACTACTATTAAAAAAAATTTCCCTTCAAACGGACCTGCATAATCTATGTGAATCCTTTCCCAGGGTAATTCAGACTTCCAGTCTAAGGGTTTCATTTTTGGATTATCCCTCGCACACATTTGGCATCTACTACATGAATTTACCATTTGTTCAATTTCCTTATCCATGTTTGGCCACCAAACCACCCCTCTAGCTTTAGCTTTCATGCTAGACGTACCCTGATGAACAGAATGCAACAATTTCAATATATATTCTCTACCTTCCTCTGGCACAATTACTCTATGCCCCCATAATAGACAATTTTCTAAACAGGAAATTTCATCCCTTCTACGAAAATAAGGTTGATATTCTTCTGCTTTAACCTTTCGAGGCCACCCATGTAGTACCCACTCTAAAATTTGTTTAGTTACAGGATTTTCAGTTGTCCACTTTGCAATCGTTTTAGAAGTAACGGGCCAATCATTATTATTTGACACAAACATTATTTCAGCAGGATTACTAACTATATTTACAGTTTCTGGGAGAGGTAATCTACTTAATGCGTCCGCATTTTTATTATTTTTACCTTCGCGATACTCAATTGTATAATCATATCCTGCTAACATAAGCGACCATCTCAGCATTCTAGGTGATAATGTATCAGGTACCCTTTTAACAGGATCAAACAATCTAATTAAAGGTTTGTGATCTGTTATAATTTTAAACGGTTTACCAGCTAAATATTGGTGAAATTTAGTAACACCAAATATTACAGATAAAGCTTCTTTATCTATCATTGCATAATTTCTTTCAGTTTTATTTAAAGTTCTAGAAGCATAAGCTATGGGTTTCTCTTTACCCTCAATAATATGGCTTTATACAGAACCAATGCCATATTCTGAAGCATCACAGTTCAAAACAATATCTTTGTTAACATCATATAATTCTAAAACAGGTGATGTACATAATAATTCTTTAACTTTTTGAAATGCTTTATCATGCTTTTCTGACCATGTCCACTTAACATTATTATCTAATAATCTATGTAAAGGTTCTAAGACATCTGAAATATTAGGTAGGAAGTTTCTATAATAAGAAATTAAGCCTAAAAATGAACGCAACTGTGACACATTATTTGGAATAGGTGCATTCAAAATAGCATTAACTTTTTCTGGCATAGGTCTAATTCCTTCCTGAGAAATTTTATGTCCTAAATAGCAAACTTCCGAAACCATAAATTTTAACTTTTCCTTATTTAATCTTATACCATGCTCAGAAAAGCATTTCAGAACACTTTCAACTCTTTCAGAATGTTCTGATTCATTCCTAGCACTTATGATTACATCATCTAAAAATACACCAACATACTCATATTTTTTTTATATATTCTCTATTTTTCTCTGGAACATTCCAGGAGCACACTTTACGCCAAAAGCTAATCTTAACACATTAAATAATCCTTTATGAGTATTAATAGGTAAAATTTTACTACTTCCATTTTCTACAGGTTGTTGTAAATAAGCATCTTTTAAATCAAAAACAGTAAAGAATTTTCCACCTGACAATTTAGAGAATAATTCTTCCATCCTAGGAAGAGGATAATTATCATTTTCTGTATTTGCATTTACTGTGGCTCTATAATCACCACAAATTCTAACAGTACCATTTGGTTTTGGAACAATTACTATAGGACTAGCCCAATCTGAATGATCAACAGGTTTCAAAATACCCTCTTTTGTTAATCGTTCCAATTCCAAATCAGTAGCTCTTCTCAAAGCAAACGGAACAGGTCGAGACTTAAGAAAAACTGGTTTTGCATCCCTTTTCAAATTTATTGAAACGGGAGGACCTTTTATTGTACCGATCCCGTCAGCAAAAACATTTGGAAAATTTCTAATTAAATCATCTTTCGAAATACTTTTAATCATATTTACATTAGGCCAAAATAATTTTGATGCTTTTAACCAAGTTTTTCCAATTAGACTCGGACCTTCTTCTTTAATAACTAACAATTTTAAATCAGGTATACAATATTCATCAACAAAAACATCTACTTTTAACTCACCTAATACAGTTAAAAAATCTTTAGTATAAGTTTGTAACTTAACTTTAGATTTAATTAAAGGTAGCTTACCTGAGAACAATTTGTCTGCCACATTTTTACTTACAATCGTATGCGCCGCCCCGGTGTCAATTTCAAATTTAACATTCACCCCATTTATTTTTACATTTTTTTGCCATGTTACACTATTGGAGTTGTTGTCCACACAATTAAAACAATATTCCTCTTGAACAGTTTTAATTTTACTGTTTTTGTTCTGTTTATCATTTTTCATCATAAATTTTCGATTTCTACAACAAATTCTTAGGTGACCAAATTTGTGGCACAGATGGCACTCGGCATTCTTGAAAGGGCACATTTTAGGATTATGGTGTTTCGAACATCTATAACAAGGTTTCTCAGACGCGAATTTTTCTTCTTTGGGCTTAAATGGATGAGAGAACTTTTCTGGTTTCGGTTTCTCCCCTTTAGCGCGCACTTGGTTGACAGCTGTACTTTCGCCTATATGTAGTGATTTCACACCGGCTTCAGCAGATTCAAACGATTCGGCGATCTCCACCGCAGTCTTGAAATTTAATTCTTTAGAATCCAGCAGCTTTTGTTGCATCTTTTCATCTTGTATTCCGAACACAAGTTGGTCTCGCAGGCGGTCATTTAAGGTGTTTCCGAAATTACAGAATTCAGACAATCTTCTAAGTTTTCTTACAAACTCAGCTATGCTTTCCCCTGACTTCCTAAGACGTTTCTGGAATTTGAATCTCTCTACAATTTCACTTGGACAAGGAGAAAAATGTTCTTTAGCTTTTTTTAAAAGATCTTCATATTTTATCTCCTTTAACGTCTTCGGGACAATAATATCTCTTAAAATCGTAAATGTTGTCGTACCAACAGAACTAAGCAAAATATTCTTTTTCATTTCTTCATTCTTTATATTATTCGCACAGAAATAAAAATCCATTTTCTCAACATAAATAGTCCAAGGAACCTTTGAGTCATATTCTTCTAGCCGACCCAGTGAAATAATTTCTTTTTCAACAGCCATTTCTTTTCCCGGCGTTTACTTTTTTTTTCACAATATTTTTCTTAACAAAATAATATGGGTAAATAATCCCATCTTAGTCGCCACTTTGTTATATCGTGTGGGTTCGAATTACTTGTACTGTAATTCCATCAGGGAAACAGCCTTTATATTTCCATCATTTATTTACATTATGATACAACTGCCGCTAAGCAGCATTTCGAACAACAAAACATTCTTACATCCCCGATCTTATTTGGCCAACATGCATTGCCTCACAAAACAGATTACGGTATCGTTGCGCCATCTACATTTAAGAAGTGGTACTATTCGAAGATATCACATATACAAAAATAATATTATTAAATTTTTAATATAAAAAATAATTTTTTAATACAAAAATAATAATAAATTTGCAATACAAAAATTTTCAATAAATTGTTAATTGACAATTTATTGTTCTTCTAGCTGTATTCTTCAAATCTTTTAAAAATGAAAAAAAAAAATACAATAGTCTTTAAATTGACAATTTTTTTATTATTATTTTCTTTTATCTTTACACAAAGAAAGAATTGGATGTAAAATTTTTTGATTACATCCCGTTTTGACAGATTTACACATTTTATGGACCAGAGATTCCAAAAAACATATTTTTGCAAAATGTCTGTCTGTGACTCGGTGACTCAGTCTGCCCGGATGCGACATAAATTTTGCGGGCGCTCTATCTATAAAACTAATATACGGAATTAAAAAACATATGTGTTCAAGTAATCCGTGATATAAATTAATGATGATTAGTTTTTGGTGTAAATCGCTCAAGAGGTGGCACTGCTACGCTAATTTTTTTACGATTTCAGCAACAGCTCTATTACAAGATTTAATGCTCGGATTTTCATCAAATTTCAGATTAAGTTAACTCTTGATATGAAATAAGTTCTGTTTATGTTTTGATGTCAGTCGCCTAATAAGTGGCGTTGCAATGCTGAATTTATCCCGATTCCCGCAATAACTATCTCAAGAACTAATGCATGAATTTTCATCAAACTTCAGATTCAGGTAGAGGAGAGGAGGCACCTTTCAACACTTTTTGCAAAGGAATTATTTGTGAATTAATACTGCTTTAAAAGCTAAAGTTCTAGGTGCTATTTACTAACTTCATATTTGAGGTATCCTCTCAATTTTTTCCACGATTTCTAGCCAAACACAGAACATTAAATTTTACATTTTTAGTGAAGCAAGCACTTTGATAAAATGTGCCCCTCCAGGGGGCAGTTATCAACGGGAGGTGGGGTACATTTCAACAGTTGAAAAAATCCTACAAATATAATACATTTTAACAAAATAAACTTTATTCACAAAGTAATATAGTGGATGTATTAATATAAATAATTGTTTTAGGTTCTATGTAGATTATTTTGTTTTTAATTAAATTGAAATGTATGGAAAATGTCATTGCAAATACAACTTGAGCTGCTCCTCCGCTTAAATTTGGTTGAGAAATTTTATTTTAATATCATTTCGTTCCATGCTATAGATTGGGGTGCGACAGCCTAGACAATCACCTCATCGAGTTCACGACTGAAATTCCAGAATTAGTTAAAACTCGATTGACATATTAAAACGCAATTGGTCTGCCAATTCAAAAGAATTACAAACCTGTTTCTTTCATTAAATTCCTATATTCAATAAATTCCTATATATATATATATATACTAAATTTTTGAAGAATTTAAAATATTTCAAAACAGTATTTTAAATGTAAAAACCCTGATTAAAAAACTTACAATAGTCAGTTATTGACATAGGCCTATCATGCCTCATATAGCCATAAACTGTAAAATTATCCTGAAACTTTTAAATCTGACTTAGGTGTTGATCTAAAAGGTTAAAAGCCAGTTTTCATAATTGCTTAATTAAAAAATGATAAGGAGCACATTTCATCACTGTTGAAATATACCCCCTCAGCTCTATTGAAATCTGCCCCTCATGCAGACATTTCGGTTAAAGTATTATCAAAGATCATAGAAAAAGATTTGTGACTTATTGATAATGTATTTAGAAGTAGCAAAGTAATGTATTTTGAATAAGCTAGTAGGTGAACAAATATCACTCACTTAATTAAAAGATTATTGGTTGAAAACTGTTTCAAAATCAAATTGGCTTTTTACTTTTGAGGTGTTAAAACTTGTTTCACAGAACTACACCACAGTTGTAAAAAGAAATCACTGAAAACTAAATGTCAACAGTTATGCATACTAAAAACTTATTGGCTTGCATATTGGCCAATCATTGTGCAGTATTAGAAGTCAGAAATTCCAGCTGTTGAAAGGTGCCCCATGTCGAAATGTGCCCCCTTCTCCCCTATATCATAATAAATATTATTGCCTATTATTTTTTCCTGTAAATCACCCTACATGTAACACTTTAATGATGCATTTTTCCTGATATCCACAATAGTCCTATTTAAAGAAAAATATGCACGCGATTTTATACCTTTAGAATCTTCACAACGGGCATAGATTGTCATTTTATTTCTGTGCAATGATGGCGAATTTTAAAGTTTTAATATGTATGAGTTAGAGGAAAGTTTTGGGATTGTCACATCCGAGTAGTTTACTTTTAGAGGCTATTTGTAACAGTAGATTGAATTTTCTAAGGATATTTTAGTGGCATTTTTTTTCTGTTTGCCAATATCACTTGACAGTTGCCGGAAAGTTTTCCTTTATAGAACCAAAAGTATTCAAAAAAGTTCGAAGTACGTTTTATTCAGGATTCTTTTTTTCTTAATTAGATGACGTGAATCCGGGATGACCATAAGTGGAAGCGAGTAGGTCGGAGTACTACTGCATACGGCTTTAACATTCTAAATAAGCAAAAATTACAAAATTACAAGAAGTGACAACGTACTTTTAATGTTAAAAAAAAGGGATTTAACAAAACATAACTACTGGATCGGAGTGCAATTTTGCACATATTTTTTAACAACTTAACTGATCAATATTTTTGGAAAAAAAAAAAACTTCCAAATAATGCCTATTATTTTAATGTCTTTTACAGAATTTTTAACCCTTTCAAGGGCGGTGGCTAGAAGGTCTAGCCACCAACTTTAGAATTTTTGTTCAGAGTGTGCAATGTCTACAAATTATAGCCACCTGTATCAAAAGCTAGCCAATACTTATAAAATTGAAATAGAGATGGCAGCACTAGCACAGCTTTCAAACATAATGTGCCTAGAATTTTTGAAATGATTACATTGAGAGAAAAATTTTCGAAGCTTCTTTTTTTATGTTTTTCAAAATTTAAATATGTATCCAAAAAACTTTGGTAGTGTAAATATACTGGAATGCACCTTTTAAATGCATTAGAGTTCCACACAACCTAAGATAAATAATTTTAGTTTCATTTTTCAGAAGGTTTTCCATGTGGCTAGACGTTGTAGCCACCACACTCTTAGGACATTTATTGCTCCGCTGGGGGAATGGGGCCTGCGTTTGTCTCTCTTTGAGATAAACAGAGAGGGAAAATTTGGGCTGTTGCAGGTGGTGAATATAAACAAAGGGGAGTAGGGGAATGTAAATAAAGCTGTCAACTCTCAAGTTGTAAGAGGCTTTCATAGGGAAGGGGTTTAGTTTTTCTGTTTAGAGCTCAGACTGAAGTTGTCTGTGACTATCGCTCTTGTATCATACTTTTTCGAGCATTCATTTCTGTAGAATTCTAATTCAGTTTATTTCCTTTTACAAATACTATAATGCCTAGAAAAGGCCTATCGTTAGATGAGGCTATCGCTTTGTTTGAAGAATTACCTTCAGATGGTGAATCTGATACATCTGAAAATAGTGACAATGAGGAAGAATATATTCCAAATTTACTTCAAGAAGAAATTCCTTCCAGTTCTGAAGATGAGCAAAACAATGAATTAGAAGGTCCTAGTAGTTCCAGAGGAGGTGTAAATTGGAGCAAAAGTTTCAGAAGCCGCTCTGTTCCAGAATTCGTTGAAGAAAGTGGTCCTGCCCCTGAGATCCTTGGTGTTGAAAATCCAACTCCACTTGGAATATTTCTAATGTTCATTACCATGAAATTACTGGAAGATTTAGTCTTTCAATCCAACTTATATGCTACTCAGTTGGGAAAATCTTTCACTCCATTAGATATTGAGGAATTGCTAAGATTTATTGCAATAAATCTACTCATGGGAATAAAACACTTACCAAGCTATAGAGATTATTGGTCCAGCTCTCCCGATTTGCACGATCAGTATATATCCCAACAAATGTCTGTAAAACGTTTCGGGTGGATTTTGTCCCATTTGCACATCAACGATAATTCTATGCAGCCAAAAAAGGGAACTGATAATTTTGATAAGTTGTACAAAATACGGCCTTTTATAAATCATTTATCGGAAAAGTTTCTTTCGTTATATCATCCCTCTGAAAAACAAGCCATCGATGAATCAATGGTGAAATTCAAAGGACGTTCTTCTTTGAAACAGTATTTACCAAAAAAGCCTATAAAGAGAGGCTACAAAGTATGGATGCGTTGCAATGAAAACGGTTTTGCTAGCCAGTTTGAAGTTTACACAGGTAAGGTTAGCAATCTTGTAGAAAGAAATTTGGGAGAACGAGTTGTTCGCACTTTGTGTGAACCAATATATGGAAAAAACCATAAACTATTTATGGATAACTACTTTACTAGTTATAACTTGTTCAAGTTTTTAGAAACAAAAAATATATTTGCTTGTGGGACAGTCAACATGACAAGGATAAATTTACCAAAAAACTTAAAACCTGACAAAGACTTGTCAAGAGGAGAGTTTGACTGGGCGTCAAGTGAAGACGGTATAATTTGCCTTAGATGGAAGGATAAACGAGGTGTATGCTTGCTAACTTCTTTGGAAAATGCAACAAACATTACAAGTGTGGAGAGAAAAGACAGAGATGGACAAATAAATCAGGTATCATGTCCTCAAGCTATAATAGATTATAATAAAAACATGGGATTTGTGGATAGGTTTGATCACCTGAAAAGTTTATACCAAATTGACAGAAAGAGCCATAAATGGTGGCACAGACTTTTTTTCCACTTCTTAGATGCAACAATTGTAAATTCGTACATAATCTACAATATGCTTCCTGAAAAAAATAGTGATTTTCAAACTATGAAAAATTTCAGGCGCGAAATAATTCGAGAAATGTTGTTGTTGGGTGCAAATAAAACCCTAAAGAAACATTCCCTAAGTTCCAAATCTGTTCCTGTAAAGAAGCACAAACCATACATTTCTAAAGATGAACGAACGGAAAATGCAAAACACATTCCTGTGAAAACGGAAAAAGGCTTGTATAGAAGATGTGCTCTTTGTAGCACAAAAAAGGATGTTCATAGATCTCGATGGTTATGCAAAGAATGCAATGTGCCCCTATGTATGCAAGCGATAGGTGTTACTTGTTTTCAAAAGTTTCATACGAAGTAGATTATAGTTTCTTAAAACATTTTGAACTGAGTTTGAAACTGTTTACAAACTAATTTTAAATAGATTTAACATTTTAAGTGTTTTTATTCTTCCATTCATATTTTGTCAATTGATTATTTTGCTATAAAAGTAAGTAGTTCTATTTTATATTATATAATTGATCAATGACAAAATTCATTATTATATTAATATTTTATGGCATTTTTTATTACTTAAATGTGTGAATTTCTGTTTTCTAAAGCAAAATTGTTTACAAATTATTTTTAAACTGATTTAATATTTAAAAAACTTATAAGTATTATTGTAAGCATAATTTGTGAATAAATTCCTTTGTTTAAAAAAAAATAAAGTAATTGCGTTATATAATAGTTGCATTATATAATAAATCAAAATTTATCATCATAATTACATTTTAAGGGCAAAATTATAATTTATATTCCTTAAATATGTGAATATTTGTTTTCTGATGTCAAGTAAAAAAAAATACCTAAGTGCGCGGTGGCTAGAACGATTAGCCACCACCCACAAAAAAATCCCCACATTAGGAAATTTTTTTTTCGCCAAATAAGGCTTAAAATAGATGTGTAGTTTATGATATATATGTAATTAAACAAAAATACAATCATTTTAACTTCGTGCCCCTGAAAGGGTTAATCTTTTATACCTGTTATTCAAAATAGAAAATTTGGGTCTAACTGAATCAAGAAAAAGCTCGCATTAAATAATGCAAAATTTACAATAAAAATTTACTGGTGGGAATAATAAATCATGATTGGAATACAGATGTCCGTAGTTGGTACGGACAAACCATGAAGGGCAAAAAACACGTTGCCCGTATTAAATGTTGTAGAATTTAGATATATTCTACAACGTTTCATTGGGTAAATTAGGTAAGGGATTAAAATACCAAGCATAATCTTCTCCGTGGTATAACTATGGTTACATCTCACAATTGAAGTGGTGTTATAGTAAATGATAGGAAGTTATGACTGGAAACATTGAGCGATAGTTAACTAATATTGAGAAGTTACTTAATATGATATGAAAACACCCGCATGATTACCACAATGTATAAATGTATACATGTTATATTATTAACTTTTCATTCACGACATACTTTGCTAAATTACCGGCATATTCACTATTTTTCTATTCTTTAATAATATCTATCATTAATCCTATTAAATTCTTCTTAAATTATTCATTACCTTACTCAATTTATTTAAATATAAATCTTTTAGTTTATTTCTAAACTGTATCATCTTTTTTTTTTTTTTTTTTTTTTTTTTACTATCTCTATTATTTAATATGAATTCGAATGTTTTTAAAAGAACTATTTCTTCTTTTACTTATTTTATTCCGACAACTTTCACCTGCTGGAATATTTTTAGTCAAAAATTGTTTTTCAGATTGGCAGAATGTTTTGCAATTACTCTCATTGGACGTGATGTAGGCTCCACGCATGCCTTTATTTTTTCCTCATTCGCCAGAGAGCGAGTGACGTAATCATTTGCGTTAATGCGAGCTTTTGACAAAAAGCTGATGCAATGGAGTAAGGAAACAGATTGTACGATTTTTCACTTGCCACTCTCCTTGTTCTCTGTTAGTTTTCGATGACAATATTTTTTTTTATTTTAATTTCTTTCAAAATCAACGGTGGATTTTACCATCACCCAAGACCTGACTTTCGAACATGAATTGTAAAAAATGTTTTCGATGATATGCTGCTAAAAAACGTTATGAAGGCTAACGATAAATCATTATTTTTATCATGGAGAAATCTCTTATTAAATTCGTTGAACTGGGCGTCTAAGTTCACTTCAAAACCTGCTCCAATGTCAAAAAGGTTTTGGCTATTTATCAAATTATAATGATTTGGCGCACGACTGAAATGTTGCACTGAAACTGTAGGAGTTATAATGCATTTAAATGAATGCTTCAGTATAAGTACGCCAGAAATGATACAATCTTGCATATATGTATATAAAGGATGTTCCTAAAAGATTAACCCCTTGAGGGGTGGTGGTTTCATAGATATACCACTTAATTTTAATTCCCAAACGCCACATTCGCACCGGAATTTTGTTAAAGAAAATTACGGTTTATTGAATGCGTGAAATATAGCACTTTCTTATTTAGGAATAAAATTGTTTTCAAATTCCGGTGTCAGTCATTAATTTCACTACTTAAGCAATGAATTTGCCCTGCCCCGCAAAGGGTTAAAACGACCTTTAATTTTTAGCCTGCTGGGGATACTGTAAATTCCGGTTAGCAATGTAAATTGCAAAAGTAATTAAATAGGTATGTTAAAGCAATAGTTCGTCCATTTATTTTCAAAAAGTTGCGCTTTTTGAATTTTATACTATCCGTAAATCCTTCATGTTTAGAAATTTTTTTCCTGTGATCTGGCAACCACAAAAATAAAAATTCATTGTTCTACTATCTAATTCCTCCGAGTCATAATACTTTGAATTTTATGAAATTTTGACACTTTCCTACATTAAAAAAATACATGATAGTTTTTAATGCCAGAAACCTTCTAATATTCATAAAATTCTAACTTTCAGTTATGAAATGTACAATAATGTTGCAGGATTAGGAAGTTTCAGAATTACGGCAGTGAAATGTTATTAATGACGTAGTATTTATGCAAGATGGTGTTCCATCACAATTGCTCGATATATAACAATGTTATAAAAATGGAAAATTCAGAACTGCAACTTTTGTTTTTTTATTATTAATAGGTGGTCTTTTATCATTACAATCGTAATTTCAAGCGTTTTAAATCTTTTGGTACACCCTGTAGAGTAACAACATTTATCATAATGAGAGCAGAACATAAGCTTAGCTTTTATTTACGTTTACACAATGTAAAAATCGTTTATTTTTCTAAAAATTATTTAAATTTGATTAAAAATGATGATTTTAAGAACATTTCTCTGTTTTCGCTTAAAGATATATTTATCTTTTCCTTTATATTACACTGCAATAAATCACACACAAAAAAAAGAGCATAAAATTAATTTCAATCTACAAAACACAGTAAAAAATGGAAAAGTGGAAGTGATCATGCATTTTTAATTATCTTCTTTTTCTTTCTAATAAAAGATTGAAATTGATTCCATTTATTTAAATTATTCTAAGCTGTATAATTCACTGTTGAAAGCTTTTTTCATCTGCTTTTTTTAGTCAGTGTTTTGTTTTCATTCTTTTCAGAATTATGAAATTAACTCAATCAATAATATTTCCGCATAAAATTAGTTCGAATTCACATAAAAAATTAAGTTCCAATATCATGAAAATACAAACGAAATTACTTTGAAATTTATGTTATATTTAAGTAAAATATTATAAAAATTATTGCGCAAAATTGGCGTCCATTATAAGTTATAATACGGGAAAAAAGTTATGAAATTTGAAAAAGAAACGACAGATATCAGACAGGTACACCGTTCTGTTTTACTAAATATGTGCACGTGGCCAGTATCACCATATTATAGATATGAGGTATCCAACATCGTGTCCAGCAAATAAGAGCTTGATTTCAAAAGCAAATTTCTCAAAAACTTTTCTACCAAAAATTGAACCGACTTCAAAAGCTACTGCAAAGTGAAAAATATTTTTTTTACAAAATAGTATTGAGAAATTAAATTAAGAGCGTAGTATTTATCATGCGTATTATTATATTTATGTAGATTAATTTGATTTTTTGAAGTCGGTGCCAGCCAAGCCAAATTACATGTAATTTTCCAATAGACACGCATCCAAGTATCTACGAATTTTTTTACGATTTAATATTTAGTTTAAAATTTAACTTTATTCTTTTACGATTTGCATTGGATAATTAATTTTAATTTTGAACTTGGTTTGGCTGGCACCGACTTCAAAAAATCAAATTAATCTACATAAATATAATAATACGCATGATAAATACTACGCTCTTAATTTAATTTCTTAATACTATTCTGTAAAAAAATTATTTTTCACTTTGCAGTAGCTTTTGAAGTCGGTTCAATTTTTGGTAGAAAAGTTTATTTTTCTCTTTTTAGTTAAAAGTTAACGATTTTTTGAAGTCAGTTAATAAAAATTATAATACGGGAAAAATCATTGTAAACCATACACGTATGTCAGGAGTGGGGTTCGAACCCACGAACTCCTTCAAGAACCAGAAATCAAATCTGCTGTCTTACACAGCTCACTCACTTTTAGTTTGGCGAGAAATCACTAATTTTATTAGTTTTTACTTAATTACTAAAAAAATACTGAACCAATTTCAATGAAATGGAAGAAGTACCAATGGAAGAGTAGCAAACAAAAAAACAAATTTATCGGTTGGATAGTTTCGGAGTAATCGGTGAACATACATAGAAAAAAATACATTCGCGCCGAATTGATAACATCCTCTCCTTTTTTGAAGTCACTTAAAAAAATATACAACACGGAAATTTTTTTTGTATACTACACATATGTCAGTGAGGTTCGAACCGACACTCTCTTTCAAAACCAGAGGTTAAATCTGGTGCCTCAGACAGCTCGGCTGTCCGGACTTCATTCTCTTCAGAGAACTTATTCAATGTCATGTTACTTTTCGCAAGTCTATTCTCTTTTTGAGTACTCTTTCATTGATAAAGTATTGAGTTAATAAAAAATCTCTGATACTCTGTGGTAACGGTTAAATACAAAATATTCCTAATAGCATAATAAGTATTTAACTTGTTAAATATATTTTAAAAATTATAATACGGAAAAGATTATTGCATACACGTACGTCAGGAGTGGGGTTCGAACCCACGCTGCCTTTCGAAAACCAGATCTGAAATCAAGCGACTTAGACCGCTCGGCCATCCTGGCATCGGTAAAATTATTCAAGATCCATATTACTACTGATTTGCGAAAAATCACTAATTTTATTAGTTTTTGCCTAATTACTAAAAAAGTACTGAACCAATTTCTATGAAACGGAAGTGGTACCAATTCGAAAGCAAGCTCTCTCATTTAACACCAAAATCAAGTTAATTGGTTGGATAGTTTCGGAGTAATCGGTGAACATACATAAAAAAAAAATACACACGCGTTGAATTGATAACCTCCTCTCCTTTTTGGAAGTCGGTTAAAAACAAAGATAGACAGAATTATGCGCAAACGGTTTGTTTATTAGGTAAGCTGTAAAAATGTTATATAGAGATTTCGATTAGGGGAAATTTTGAGAAGATTGTGTTCTGATTGCAAAGAAAGATTGACTTGACATTTTTCTTGTTTTAGATTGCTTGCAGAAAAACGATTTTTTCGGCATACAGTGCCATATTTTAACGATTTTTGGAACAAAATTTTTGGAAAATCAGAAGTTCCAAAAATTTAGTTGCAAATATCGTTAAAATTTCGTATTGTACTCGGAAAAACTCGTTCTCTGCAAGCAATCTAAAACAAAAAAAAAATGTCAATTCAAGTATTCTTTGCAATCAGAAAACAATCTTTTTAAAATATTCACCGTTTGAAACTTCTATATAACATTTTTTCAGTTTATCTAATAAACAAACCGTTTGTTACATATCGATCTTTGTTTATGAGAAATTTACTTTTGAAATCAGGGTCTTATTTGCCAGAGACCCTGCATGAATCAGGAGGATGTAACAGTGGTGTTATCCCAAGCGGTCGAGTAATATTGGTGGAAAAGCACATCGCGTAGCTCTCAGATAACGCGCGACTTTCTGGGTGTTAATAAAAGTCTCCTTAATTACATATGTAGCTTTAGGAGACTTCTCTTACTTATAAGTAGAAGAAAGTAGCGTAGTCTAATTTTTTTTCGACTTCTGGTTTTCAATGTGTTTACTCATTCCAAGGGTCAGAGACACCGAAAAACACGTTTCCACAAAATGTCTCTACTATGTGCTTATGTCCTTACGTTTATGTGTCGTCTGTGTGCCATAAATATGTATATGAAATTATACAGAGTTGAATCAAATTTTATATATGTTTCTGACTATGGGAAGGAGGTCCTTTTTGAAATGGGAAATTCTGACAGAAGTGGTGCTGCAATGGCGATTTTTGTGAAATTTTCACAATTTTATCATGAAAAAGCATCGGAAATTTTGCACAGAATCGATCCAAATATCATATATATGTTTTTGGTATGAAAAGCAAGCAGCAGTTGAATTTGGAAATATTCCGCTGGAAGGGGGACGCTCTAATAACGATTTTAGTGTAATTTTATCAATTAATCATTGTTCTGTTGTACATTGTCCGCACGTGCAGCGATTTTATTAAATGCTATGATCGAAATGAACTTTTTTTCACTCCAGTTAGTTAATTGAAGTAAAAATTAACAATGAAAATCGAAATTGGTATAGTATTGAACTAATAATATTGAAGTAGTAACCTTTATGCTCAACAGGTGGCCCTGCTATGCTGCCTTACTCGCAATTTCCACAGTAGCTGTAATTCAAGAGCTAGTGCATGAATTTTTATAAAATTTTAGATTCAGTTAGTTCTTGATATAATTTGGTGCTGACTACTTTATGTGCAAATTGCTCATCAGGTAGCTCTGCCATGCTATATTATTCATGATTATCGCACTAGGTCTGTCTCAAGAAACTAATGCACAAATTTTTCTTCTATTTCAGTCCTAGTTAATTTTTGTTAGTCCTTGAAATAGAATAGCGTTGTTTCGTTTTTTATTGTAAATCTCCCTACAGGTGGCACTGCTATGCTGATTTTTTTGCATTTTGCAATAGCTGTATATCAAGAGCTGACTTATTGTTTTTTATCAAACTTCAGATTCAGTTAATACCTGACAAAAATTGATCCTGGTTAGCTTTTGGTGTTCATAAACCAAAAAGTGCCGCTGTTATGAGAATTTTATAAAAATTGTACAATTGCCCTATCTCAGAAACTAATACATGGATTCTCGTCAAGCTTCAGATTCTGTTAGAAATTGACGTAATTTCTTGCCTACTAGATTTTGATGTAAACTACCTAGTCGGTGGCACTGCTATGCTGCATTTTTCAGGAAGTATTATCATTTATAAGACAGAAGAAAGTTTTAGGATTGCCACATATGACTAGTTTGGAATATTAAAATGTATAAGATAGAAAAAAGTTTTGGGATTAGTACATCCAACAGTTTTTTGTTATACCTAAATTTTGAAACATAAATGAAGTAATAACAAATAAGAAGATACATACAGGGTGTATCTAAACTACTGGGCAAAACTTTAAGGGGTGATAGTACAGATCAAGACAAATAATTTTATATAGGACACTAGGGGTCCGAAACGTCTTCCGAAGGAGATAGGCGCCATGAAAGTTTAGGGTCCAAAAATTGAAATGGTTATAAAAAACTGGAAAATTGGTCAATTCGTTTGCGGTTTTCACTAAAACTATTCTATATGTCAGTATTGTCTTGAAAATAAATTATAAAAATAAATTTCAAAAAATGCCGATAGAGGGAGCTTTAGACTTTGGAGTAACGAACAACTATTTTTTACGTTATTTTTTGCATCTCATTAATTTTTTTTTAGAAGTTTAGACATAAACTTAAATTTTGAGCTCAAAATCTGTGGTTAAGAAGCGCTAACTGAACCGTGTTCAATGGGAGTGGGTAGGTTCAAATTTCAAATGATTATAAAAAACAGAAAAATTAGTCAATTGATTTGAAGTTTTCACTAAAATTATTCTTTATGTCAGTATTGTCTTGAAAATAAATTATACAGATAAATTTCAAAAAATGTCGATAGAGGGCGCTTTAGACTTTGGAGTAACGTACAACTATTTTTTATCGTTATTTTTTGCATCTCATTAAATTTTTTAGAAGCTTGGACCTAAACTTAAATTTTGAGCTGAAAATCTGAATCGTTGAGAGTGGTTATGTAGCGCCATCTGAACGGTGTTCAATGGGGGTGGGGAGGTTCAAATTTCGAATGATTATAAAAAACGGAAAAATTGGTCGATTCGTTTGCGGTTTTCACTAAAACCATTCTTTATGTCAATATTTCCTTGAAAATAAATTTTGAAAGATAATTTTCCAAAAATTCCGTTAGAGGGCGCCTTAAACTTTAGATTAACTAACAATTATTTTGAACCATTATTTTTTTATCTAAATAAATTAAAAGCTTAGACTTAAATTTTTAACGCTCACAATCTGAATCGTTGTGAGTAATTAGGTAGCGAAAAATTGAACTCTGTTCGTAGGTTGGGCAGGGTAACATTTCAACTCCTGAACACAGTTCAGTTTGCGCTTCTTAACCCCTCCCAACGATTCAGAATTTGAGCTCAAAATTTAAGTCTAAACATTTGCAAGCATTTAATTAGATACAAAAAGTAACAGTTAAAAATTGTTGTTGGTTACTCTAAGGCGCTACTATAAGTTTAAGGCGTCCTCTAACGGATTTTTTTTAAATTTACCTTTAAAAATTATTTTCAAGGAAATACTGACATAAAGAAGGGTTTTAGAGAAAACCGCAAACGAATCCACCAATTTTTCCGTTTTGTATAATCATTTGAAATTTGAACCTTCCCACCCCCATTGAACACAGTTCAATTTGCGCTACTTAACCACTCTCAACGATTCAGATTTTCAGAACAAAATTTAAGTTTATGTCTAAGCTTCTAAAAAAAATTAATGAGATGCAAAAAATAACGGTAAAAAATAGTTGTACGCTATTGCAAAGTCTAAAGCGCCCTCTATCGACATTTTTTGAAATTTATCTTTATAGTTTATTTTCAAGACAATACTGACATAAAAAATAGTTTTAGTGAAAACCACAAATCAATTGGCCAATTATTCTGTTTTTTATAATCATTTGAAATTTGAACCTACCCACTCCTATTGAACACATTTCAGTTTGCGCTACTTAACCACAGATTTTGAGCTGGAAATTTAAGTTTATGTCTAAACTTCTAAAAAAATGAATGAAAAGCAAAAAATAACGGTAAAAAATAGTTGTCCGTTACTTCAAAGTCTAAAGCGCCCTCTATCGGCATTTTTTTAAATTTATCTTTATAATTTATTTTCAAGATAATACTGTGATAAAGAATAGTTTTCATGAAAACCGCAAACGAATCGACCAATTTTTCCGTTTTTTATAATCAGTTCAAATTTTGGACCCTAAACTTTGATGTCACCTATCTCCTTCGGAAGACGTTTGGGACCCTTAGTTTCCCATTTAATAGTATTTGTCTTGATGTGTACTATCGTCCCTTAAAGTTTTGCCCAGTAGTTTAGATACACCCTGTATATATATATATATATAAGTGTATATATAAATAAATAAATAAATATATATATATATATATATATATAGATGTATATATACAGGGTGTATCTAAACTACTGGGCAAAACTTTAAGGGGTGATAGTACACATTAAAACAAACAATATTAAATGGGAAACTACGGGTCTCAAGCGTCTTCCGAAGGAGATAGGCGCCATCAAAGTTTAGGGTCCAAAATTTTAAGTGATTATAAAAAACGGAAAAATTGGTCGATTGATTTGCGGTTTTCACGAAAACTGTTCTTTATGTCAGTATTCTCTTGAAAATAAATTATAAAGATAAATTCCAAAAATTGCCGATAGCGGGCGCTTTAGACTTTGGAGTACCGAACAACTATTTTTTACCGTTATTTTTTGCATCTCATTAAATTTTTTTAAAAGTTTAGACATAAACTTAAATTTTGAGCTCAAAATCTGTGGTTAAGTAGCGCAAACTGAAATGTGTTCAATGAGAGTCGGTAGGTTCAAATTTCAAATGATTATAAAAAAGAGAAAAATTGGTCAATTGATTTGCGCTTTTCACTAAAATTATTCTTTATGTCAGTATTGTCTTGAAAATAAATTATACAGATAAATTTCAAAAAATGTCGATAGAGGGCGCTTCAGAATTTGGTTTAACGTACAACTATTTTTTACCGTTATTTTTTGAATCTCATTAACTTTTTTTAGAAGCTTAGACATAAACTTAAATTCTGAGCTGAAAATCTGAATTGTTGAGGGTGGTTAAGTAGCGCAAACTGAACTGTGTTCAATGGGGGTGCGAAGGTTCAAATTTCAAATGATTATAAAAAACGGAAAAATTGGTCGATTCATTTGCGGTTTTCTCTAAAACCATTCTTTATGTATTTCCTTTAAAATAAATTTTAAAGATAAATTTCAAAAAATTCCGTTAGAGGGCACCTTAAACTTTAGAGTAATCAACAACTACTTTTAACCATTATTATTATTTTTGTAAATCTAAATAAATGTTTTAAAATCTTAGACTTAAATTTTGAGCTCAGAATCTGAATCGTTGTGAGTAATTAAGTCGCGAAAAATTGAATTGTGTTCGTAAGGTGGGCAAGGTAACATTTCAACTCCTGGATACAGTTCAGTTTGCGCTTCTTAACCCCTCCCAATGATTCAGAATTTGAGCTCAAAATTTAAGTTTAAGCTTTTGCAAGCCTTTAATTAGACACAAAAAATAACAGTTAAAAATTGTTGTTGGTTACTCTAAAGTTTAAGGCGCCCTCTAACGGAATTTTTTGAAATTTATCTTTAAAATTTATTTTCAAGGAAATACTAACATAAAAAATGGTTTTAGAGAAAACCGCAAACGAATCGACCAATTTTTCGGTTTAGAATAATCATTTGAAATTTGAACCTTCCCACCCCCATTGAACACAGTTCAGTTAGGTCTACTTAACCACTCTCAACGATTCAGACTTTCAGCAAAAAGTTTAAGTTTATGTCTAAGCTTCAAAAAAATTTAATGAGATACACAAAATAACTGTAAAAAATAGTTGTATGTTACTCCAAAGTCTAAAGCGCCCTCTATCGACATTTTTTGAAATTTATGTTTATAATTTATTTTCAAGACAATACTGACATAAAGAATAGTTTTAGTGAAAACCGTAAATCAATTGACCAATTATTCTGTTTTTTATAATCATTTGAAATTTGAACCTACCCACTGCCATTGAACACAGTTCAGTTTGCGCTACTTAACCACAGATTTTGAGCTCAAAATTTAAGTTTATGTCTAAACATCTAAAAAAAATTAATGAGATGCAAAAAATAACGGTAAAAAATAGTTGTTCGTTACTCCAAAGTCTAAAGCGCCCTCTATCGGCATTTTTTGAAATTTTTCTTTATAATTTATTTTTGAGACAATACTGACATAAAGAATAGTTTTCGTGAAAACCGCAAACGAATCGACTAATTTTTCCGTTTTTTATAATCATTTCAAATTTTGGACCCTCAACTTTGATGGCGCCTACCTCCTTCGGAAGACGTTTGGGACCCTTAGTTTCCCATTTAATATTATTTGTCTTGATGTGTACTAATAGCCCTTGAAGTTTTGCCCCGTAGTTTAGATACACCCTGTATATACATAATTAAAATGAAATCATAAATGTATAAACAAGTTGGTAAAATTCTAAAGATGAACAAAATATGAACATTGGGAATTTAAAATTTATAATAAGAAAATGTAAATAACTTACAGAAACGTTCGTGTATATAAATATGTACGGTCTTCAAATGCAGATAATATGCAAAAAAGTGTAAATATAAATACCGTAAATGAAAATACATGATATTATTATCAGAAAAGCAGAACCGAAAAGTTTATAACTACTACTTTAAAGTTTCTTCTTTCAGCTTATTTCAAGTGCATACAATCAGAGTGGTATTTATTTTCTCACAAAAATTGAATTATTGTCATCAGGCTGTCACTTTGAGTGACATCTAACTAACAGGTCAGAAGTTTACCCATTTTTGTGAATACTGCAACTCAATAATAATTAGTTTGGAATTGGAAAAAAATGTTTTCCATGAAAATTCTAAGTGTGAAACTAGATTAGTTCCAAGTAATTTACTCTGGAACTGTGCCTTAAAATTTTCAACCAACTTTAAACATAGAAGATTGTGGAATTCATTTGTATAGCATACAGTATACTTAATATATGTCCATGCATAGCTTTCAACAGATGCTTCGAACTAGATTATTATTTCTTTTTATTGTTGGATTTAAGAAAATTTTCGAATTCCGGCTTTCGACGGAATTACACGTTTTAGTGATCAGAGATTCTAAAAAACATGTTTTTACAAAATGTCTCTCGGTGAGTCTATGACTCTATCTGTCTGTGACATAAATTTTGTGGGCGATTTATCTTAAGAAATAATGTACAGAATTTAATAAAAAAATTATTCAGGCAGTCCCTGATATGAGTTAATGCTGATTAATTTTTGGTGAAAACAATTCAAAAGGTGGCGCTGCTATTTTGCATGTTTTACGATCTACGCAGTAGTTCTATCTTAATAATTAATGCACGGATTTTCAGCAAACTTCAGATTTAATTAGTCTTTGATATCAATTAATGTTGTTTACATTTTAGTATAAATCGCTCAACAAGTGGCCCTTCTATGCTGCATTTTTCATGATTTTCTCAATATCTGTATCTCAAGAACTATTACACGAAATTTAATAAAAAAATACACCCAGGTAGAACTTGTATAGACTGATGCTCATGAGTTTTTGGTGTAAATCGCTCATCAGGTAGCGCTTCTATACTGGATATTTTGCGATTTACGCAACTGCTCTATATCAATGACTAATGAATGGATTTTTATCAAATTTCATATTCAGTTAGTCCTTAACATTAGCGGATTTTTTTTTCTTTTTTTTTAACATTTTGGTGCAAGTTGCTCTGCAGTTGACGCCGCTATGCTATATTTTTCACGATTCCTGCAATAGCTTTACAGATGGAGGACAAAATAATACGAAGAGTTGTGAAATAATGTAAAATATTTAATTATAGGGGGTTGGACCACCCTTTGAACGAAATACAGATTTAATGCGACGTGGGGTGGATGAATAAAAGTCATGAACAATATTTAAAGGTACATTCAGCCATTTCTCCAGCAGAATGGTCTCTAAATCCGAAAGGCTGGATAAAGGAGGAAATTGGGAACGAAGTTTGGTCTCCAAGTATTCCCACAAATATTCAGTAATATTCAAATCTGGAGACTGAGGGGAACAAGGAAAGATGTTTAACTTCATCGTCATGCTCTTCGAACCAAGCTTGAACACATTTAGCAGTGTGGATAGGGGTGTCGTCGTCTTGAAAAAGGAGTCGCTCTCCAGGGAATACAATCTGGACAAAATGTTAGAAATGATGCCCTAGAATGCTTAGATAGTAAATGGATTCGATTCTCCCACGCAGAATAATAAGCGGTCCAAGATCGCGCCAAGATATTGAACGCCATACCATAATAGAACCACCACCATGCTTCAAAGTTGATATGAGGCATTTAGGATTAAACGCTTCTCTGGACGTTCTCCAGATATAAAACTGTATGGTCGTCTGAAATAGGGTGAATGACAATTCATCTGACCATATCACGGACCATTCTTCTGCTGCCATAGCTGTGGGGATCTCCCTTTGGGATCTCTGCAGCATTGGCGTTGCTTGAAAGCATTAGTGGATGTCACCAAGGGTTTTCGAACTGCTACTCTGCCATAAATACTCGCAGCATGATGTTCTCTTTTGATTTTTTATGGATACGGGGTTTTAGAGATGATTGTTTATTTCGGATGTCATCTCGGATAAAGATTGCCAGCTTGTGCTTCCGGCCTATTATGATCTTCAAGACTCTTCTATCCCTATCAGCAAGCTTGGACTTTCGGCCTCTGTTGTGATTAATTGCAAATCCCAAAAGGTTTGCTGTTCACGTAACCGATGCTTCACTTAAACGCGCCCTGACAATCATTCCACTTTGGAACTTTGACAGGTCTGACATTGCAACTTATCACAGACAATTCGATAGACGCATGCAACGCAGGTGATTACTGTTGAGAGGCTGATACCTTCCTCTTCACGCTCATTAGGTGGCAGACTTCTGTTGCAGGTGGCGAGGCTGTACTGCAAGTGTGAAATACGCTACACTTATTCACATGTGTTCTTATTATTTTGTCCTCCATGTGTATCTCAATAATCAATGCACGAATTTTCATCAAACTCCATTTTCAGTAAATTCGTGTTATGAACTAGTTTTTTGTACGTTTTGGTGTCAATTGCCCAGCAGATGGCGCTGCTATGTTGTTTATTGCAGATTCCTGCAATAGCTCTATCTCAAGAATTAATTGACAAATTTTCATGAAACTTCAGATTCAAGTATAGTTTCTTAAATATTATTGCTGTTTTATGTTTTGGTATAAATCGCTCAATATGTAGCGCTTTAGGTTTCATTTTCCCTAATATGCGCAATAGTATTATTTCAAAACCTAATGCATGAAATTTCATGCTTTTAAAATCCTCTCTTTAAGCATAGATTGTTATTTAATTTTGACAATGTCATAGCAAATTTTTAAGCATTAACATGAATAAGTTTTGGGATTCCACTTCCAACTAGTTTTTCTTTTGTTACGAGAAATTCATGGCAGTTGTTCATTCGTTTTATTTTTATCAGGATGAAATTTTTTTTTATCTGTCTGTCCGTTTTCTTGTCTTTTTTTACGTTCTTCATTTAAACTCGCATAACTTTTGTATGCAAAGATGGAATATTGCAATAGACATTGAGTTAAGTCTATTGCAATATGATCAAACTAGACTTGATAACTAGAGTCTAGTTTATCAAGGAACTCTAGTTATTCCTTGATAAACTAGAGTTATAAACAAGTTGGAAATTGCACGTTAACGTAGCAAATGAGGTGCGTTCGTACGATAACGAAATTTTAAAAATGTGTAGATATTGCTGATATAGTAGAGCGTACTTCGGATACAGTATAGCAGTCGAAATCTTTGTGTTTCTGTAAACATGCAGGAAGTAATTTTTATTACACCTCAGCAACGTATATCTTATTCAGAAAATGTGAAATACTTGAATTAAAACACCTCCCAAACAATGTTTCTCCGTATAGCATTATGTAGTGGAATACTTTTGTGTGGCCCTGTGATTTAATAATAAAAATTCTTTGCATCACAGATTGTACAGAATGCATATTTTAGTATATATTTCATAGATTCATGCCAATTCTATTATGTTCGAATGTAACATCATTAAAATGCATTTGAAACTTTTTTTTATTGACCGTAATGTAATAAAATACTTTTGAGTTTCCCTGTAAATGATCTATGCGTCCGACTTTCATAACATTTGAAATGACTCGACAAAATTACGTAATAATTATATGTTTTAAATTTCAAACGATTAAAATGCATTTGAAACTTTTCCCCCCATTGACAGTAATGTAACAAAATCCTTTTGATTGTCCCTGTAATTGATCTATGCATCCGATTTTCATAACATTTGAAATGACTCGACAAAATTACGCAATAATTGTATGGTTTAAATTTCAAACGATTAAAACGCATTTGAAAAAATTTCCCCATTGACCGTAATGTAATGGAATCCTTTTGATTGTCCCTGTAATTGATCTATCCATCCGATTTTCATAAAATTTGAAATGACTCGACAAAATTATGTTATAATTATGTATTTTAAATTTCAGACGATTCGGTTGGGTAGTTTCTGCGTTGTTATATGCGGACAGACAGACGGACAGACGGACAGACGAATGGACAGACAGACGGACAGACAGACGGACAGACGGAGCGACAACAATAGGTGCTGCCTATTTACATAATTACGAACGCACTTAAAAATGTTTCTCTAAGACAATAGAGCATTTTAAACATTTTAGAACGAAATTCTAAATTATAAGCTTAATTTAAAGGTGTTTTAATAAGACGCCAAATATTCATCAGGGTTACATTTGTATGGGACATGAAGCAACAATGGATTTAATGATACGTCAAACCAGGCTCACCAGAAAACTTGTATGAGAAGGCAGCAAGTACGAAATATTTTTTTTTAATATCAAGTAAAAAAAATAGACACATGTACTCCACTAAAAATATTTGTAGAATAATAAAAACTGTAGAACTTTTAACATTTAATGTTTATATTGATATATTCTAAAATTTTACTAATATTAATTTTGCTCATAATTATTATATCAATTTTAGTAGATAATGTTGCTCACCTATGGCATCTTTAAAGTGTAAATATTACAACATTAAAGCAAAATTCCATTAAATTATTACTATAACGTATCAATATTTCTTTATTATTATAGGGATTGTAAAATTTTTAGACTTTTATTTTCGAATTAATTTATCAAAATTATGGTGTAATAATGCACCAATATTTAAGGAAATTTGTGTAATAATGCACCAATATTCAAGAAAATTCGTGTAATAATGCAGCAATATTTATATTGTTTACCATAGAATTATCTATATATATTAATAAAATAACAAATCGCTCTGTCTGCGTGTGTGTGTGTGTGTGTGTGTGTGTGTGTGTGTGTGTCTGCGATGGCTAGCAAAATCTATGGGACGTACGAAGCTCAAAATTTTTTTGAGAGTAGCCCAATATCTCTCCTGATGCACCTGAGCTTCAGAATTTCGAAATTCTATTTATTAACTGAGTAATTAATTAAATTCCAAAGATCACTCTCATAAAAAATCGCCTTTTTTCTTCTTTTTTTCCCTTCATTTAGTTATGGTTGGTTGGTTGCATAAAATTTTCGCATAATTAATTAAAAAAGCTGGAACAGACCTTTAAAATTCATAGACTGCAAACTGTCAGTTTAAATGATGATTTTTTATCACAGCGGTTGTAAACCATGGAGGAAAAAGATAAGTGGTGGTGAAGTAAACCGAAAAAAGGGTTACAAGATTAAACCATTTATCGCTCAAATTTTAATGTCCCAAACAAAAGCATGTGGAAGGGATTTTGTATTAATAAGACGAATTGAAAGAAATGAATTACAGCTGAAGCGTATTTTACGAACAAATAATAATTTTTTAAAATGGTCTTTTTTCTATTATATCATTTATTTTTAAAAAATGTTTGCTTTTAAAATAATTGAAATTGATAAATTCGAAATAATAAAGTGTCAAAATAAAATTAAATAAAATATTGAAAACATTTGATTTAAACTAAAAATTGTATTACTAAAAGTTTTCTTTTTTTTCAGAACTTTTTAATACTTTATAACGTAGATGAAAAAATGTTTTTAATTTAACAACATATTAATAACTCTATGTCAATATATAAAATATATTTATGAAAACATTCTTTTAAAATCATGCGCGAAAACTTAAATAACAAATATTAGTCTAAAATCTAGAATTCAGAGTGCAGACGATTTTAAGACATTAACGAAAGAATGTTAACTTTTCAAGCAAAATCTTAAATGATGCTTCTATATTGATATTTCAAAGTGACGGCTAGGTTACATTTATGTTATATTTAAGTTACGGTAGGGTGATGTTAAGTCGCAGTTAGGTTACAGACAGATTATGGCTATGGTACAAAAGTTTACGGTTAGGAATTTGTCCACAGAGTCAACATTACGCATGCTTTGATTAAAAAAATACACTTTTGTTAAATGGCTCTGAAATTATAATACTATATACCAATCTTTTATCATCGCGTATCGATTTCATTCACGGTATAGTCGGATTTAAGAGTGATATAATTAGTTTGAAATTCAAAATATTTCACTTGGGATTTCCATGCAAAAAAAAAATAATAATAATTAGTTTAGTTATTAATATTAGTTATATGATTTAACAGTGATTTTTACGGGTAAATATCAACACTTTAACACGAAACTAACGCAATCGTTGGATACATGTTCCCTCCCGTGTTTCTCATTGCTCATTTTAAGTATTTTTAGAGCTTAATATTAGTTGTTGTTTTTAAAACCGATTTTTCGCAAAGTCAGCTGCGACGTATTTCAGACAATGCATTTCTGCATGCTTCCAGTTAATGATAAAATCATACAAATTTCAAGTTCGTTTAATATTGTTAATACGGACCCGGGCAACGCCGGGCGGGTCAGCTAGTCATTAAATAAATTGTGCACGTCATATGCAAATACAAAAGCTATAGGATAATCAATAAGCATTTATTGCATGCTGGGGATTTTCATTTCACAAATCGTGAATTTTATTTTCCGAATTAACCCATCCTTATTATGCACACTTCATATAATAATGCATTAATTTTTATTTACTATTATGGATTATCACTGAAAAAACTGAGTATTTTATTTTTCGAAACTGCTATTGGCTTTTGTATATAGCTAAGCATTCAACAAAAAACTTTTCTGTTGCATTTTACAACTTGACCTGCCCATCATTTGCGGATTTAACTTTTCAAAAGTTTTCTAAATACAGTTAATCTTGTATGGTCATTCTTTTGTAATCGGTCATTCTATCCGTGAATGATAAATCACCGGAGATTTTTCCGTCCAATTTTTTTATAGACACAAAGCCGAAATTTTAGTGCTGCATCTAAGCATTGATTTTGATACAAAGTGAGATGCAAAAGAATTTTTTAAGCGAAAAATCTCCAAACTTTTAAAAGGCTATGTAAAAATAGTTTTAGAAATAGTTTTTTTTAACAGATACGTCTGAAAATTTTCAATTTATGGATCAGTGGATCTTAAAAGTTTCTTTTCGCTATTCCGATTATTATGAAAATCGAACCGTGTGTGACAGAAATTGTTATAAATATTTCGATTCTACTTAATTCTACTTTTGTTATTTGATTGTAGAAAATATTATTAACAAAGCACTCATCGAGATGCCTTGCATTAGAATAACTGGAGTAACAATTTAAACGGAAATTTACAGATTTTGTCCAACACTTTTACTAGTAAGCCTGTAGATGTCCGCACAGACCATAATATCATAGAATTTATGGCAGAAGTTCTTGTATTAGATAGCACTCGATTAGTATATTAAAATGCAATTGTTCCGCCAGATCACATCTTAGTGAAAGCACAATCCCGATTTTATTGATTGATCTGTATACTTTTAAAAATTTCTGTAAAAAAAACACAGAAAAGAAAGCGAGACTCTCGGTAAATTTACACTAGTTCTCGGTTAACCCTTTGAGCTCTGGTGGTTAAATTTCTTCAAAACTCCAAATGCCACATTGGCACCAGCATTTTGCAAAGAAAAATTCTGTTTAGCATATACAAGAAAACATGCATTAAATCTTTTTAAAACAAATTTGAGAATTAGAATTATATGGTAGAAAATTCAACTATCAGAGCTCTAAGGGTTAAATCCAATCGATCGAGTTTCAAGGTCATCATTTAACTAACATTTCCCTTAAATTATAACCTTCCCTCTATTGGATTTCATCTTTATTTAAAGATACTTTTATATTTCTTAAAAGTTATAATTCAAAATACACTCTTATATATTTATTTGCAATTTTTTTAGAAATATTAAAAATGAAAATTTAGTTTTTTTAAAAATTAGAATAATTTAAAAAATGAAAAATCATCTGCTTAGTGTTAATGGAGAATTTTATCGATTTTTCCCGCTGAGTCATAAAAGACATATTTTAAACAAAATAACAAAAGCTCCTATAGCTCAGTCAGTAGGATGCATTTCCACTGTAAATTTTTTTTAGGATGTGTAGATCAGATCTATAATTCAAATACAGATACAATAGAAAGTATTCAGATACATTACGGCCAATGGGGGAAAAATTCAAGAGCATTTTAATGATGTTACACCATTTCAAGCATAATGAAATTGATATGCATTTATGAAATGCACTAAAATATACATTTCTATAGAATATGTGGTGCAAAGAATACTTATTATTCCTTTATAGGGGTACACAAAAAAGAATTCCGTTACATAATGGTACTGAGGGAAGCATTGTTTACAGTTTTTTTTAATTATATTAAACTACTTTACATTGAAAGAAACTGATTTATGTTCTAAGGTTTACTACAAGTTACTTCCTGTATAGTAGAAAGTGCATGGTGTTTACATGGACACGCAAAATATTTCGGATACTGTACTGTCCCTGAAATACGGTACATTAGCGATAATTGTTGGAAGAGCATTATCAGTTGTGATATGAGTTTTAAGTTTAACTAAATTTTTTGCATATTATTTTATATGTATAAATGCTGTAGATCATATACAAGGTTACACAAAAGAATTTGTAAAATTTACTGAATATAAATGAAAATAGTTTAAAGTTGTTTTTTAAAGATTTATGCGTTTTTGCGCTGAACTGCATTTAGTGTAATAAGATATGTTTGCAGAATATAGATAAAGCGATATACAGGACCACGCAAATTATTAGATACATGGCCGTCTATGGATGATAATATCTGGAAGTGTGTTTACAGTAATTTTAAGGGTATTTTAGTCTTAATTAAATTTTAGTTAAATATTTGCTTGTATATAAAGATAGTATATAAAATATAGGGCTGTATAGAAATATTCTAGTATTCTTCGTCTGTTATAATTTTCTGAGAAAAAAATAAAAAAAATTAACTTTTTCCAACATATACGAAAGAATTTATGAATGCGGTTTATCTGTTATTATTATTATCAATATTTCATTGGACAAAAACTTTTATTTTTTAGTATTTTAACAATCTTTCTAAGATATTCGAATTGACTTTTTAGCACCAAGACTGTTATGGATAACCGTTTTTAATTTATTGCTACATTTCTCTCAAAAGATCTATAAACTTGCAATATTTTTTCAAAATCTGAGATCAAAAATGAGAAAAGAAATAGGTCTGAATTTTCTCTATCATTACTTTTTGTACTGTTTAAAAGTTTTATATGCAATAAAGAGAGACGGAGAAAAACTTACGTCATTTAATGGTTTCTTTTATACATTTCATGAGTGATTATTATACATATTACATCTTTCATTTCTTAAATAAATCATATGCAGAAGCTAGAAATGAAAAATATTAAAGCTTCAGCTAGTTGAAAGTTTGTGCAAATATAACGTGTCTTTTGTTAGTCTTTTTTTATATAATTGTTATATTATATCTATATATAATAAAGGCCAAACGTATCTGTGCGTAACGCATACGTCATTTTGTGAATGGCAACACTTTCGCATGCAATTCGGTTTTGCAATTTTCGATACTACAAAATTTATACTTCAAAATATCGCACTTTTTAAATTTTTACACCGTCGTATCGAGAAAAAAATGTACTTTTAAATGCAATTTGTTTGAAAGCTGTATCTCAATTTATTTATGAGTTATTATTTTTTTAATAATTTTTAGTACGAATTTTGAAATTGTGGCAACAGAAATACGCCATTTTCTCTCAAAATTGATAAAAACTATAATAAAAATAACGCGTCAAAAGAAATCGTCTGACATAAAATCCAGTGAATTTTGATTTTATTGCGTTTTTATTCATCAATTAAATGTTTTTTTTAGTTTATTACAAACTTAATTTACAAAGGATACAACACCTTCTCTTTACAAAAATGTATTTTAAATAATATTCGAGTGACTTCAACGTATTTAATCAGTTTGTATCAGAAAGCTAAAAGAGAGCAATTTTATTTACCATGTGTATGTAATGATATTTTCCAAATTTTGAAAAAAAAAAAATACAAATGAATGATTTCTGATAAAATATGGAGCTATTATAAATAAAAAAGTGAAGATTTGTGAATCGTCAGATATCCGATTTGTTGTGCCGAGTGTCTTGAATATTGTTTTTGCTGTGTTGTGTGCTTTCAGTCGTAATGACGTCATATGCCATACTTTTCTATAAATGTTGTTTAAGACTGGATCCGTAAAAATGGAATGCTTTAAAATATAAATAATGTTTTTTTTTTTTTTTTTTTTTTTTTTATATATATATATATATATATATATATATATATATATATATAAAAGAAAGCAAGTGATTTTAAAATGATAAAATTAAAATGCTATGAAAAGTGCGTATGTAAATTTTGAGACGATGAAAATGATAATGAGCTTAGTTTTCACAATTCTATGATCATGTCAATAAGGAATAATCTTTTTTCTTTTTCCATTCGCTTAATACCAAACATAAGAGCCTCAATTGATAATTTCATCATAATAACTGACCTTTGTATACTTTACTGATTACATATGCGTTTAAAGTTTAATTTTAATAATTTGGAAAATTGAGTTTTTTAGAAAGAGTTTTTGTTTGTTTGTTTGTTTTGTTTTGCTTAGCTTAAAATAATATTTGTTTGAGAGTTAGACTGACCAATCTAAGATGTATGTTTCATTATATCTAATTTTATGGGTTTATTATAAATGAATGAAACAATTCCTTCCTAAACATTTTCTTTCGTCGAAATTCGACGGGTTCCACCTCGTGTAATTAAAAACTATAAATATTTCATGTATATGATAATATCCAATTATCATATTACTAAATAATGTTAAAAAAACAACTTCTTATTAGCCTTATATAAATAAGAAATGCTTTAGAAAGAACTTTGTATTTCTTTAACAGGTGCAAAGAAGCAGTGCTACCACATTGAAGGTAGGAGCAAGACAGAAAGAAAATGAGAAAAAAAAGATACAGAAAAGGAAAAATATCTAGAATACATCAACAAATCACACAGAGAATATTAGTTAAACAGAATGCAGAGCAGGAGGAGAAATGTGAAGCAAATTGTATAAAGATAGTCAGAAAACTGAAAAGGTAATTACAAGAATCTATGATAAGCAAGGAAGAAATGAAAAAATTAAGTAAGCAAGTAATAAATAAATTTAGTAAGTAAAAAAGGAAATAAAAAAAATATATATATTAAAAGGAACGGCTTTTCCGTGCAGGGCGGTACGGACGAGTGACTTGGGTAAGGGACTTCCATGTTGGATGGCATGGAAGCATCGACTGAATAGGCAGCACAAGGGCCTTGTGGGCCCAGGACCGAGGTTGTGTTCCCACTTTAACAAAAATATCAAATAACAAGAAATTAATTCTAAAACATTGAATTATTAATCTACTTCCAAGGAAACAAAAAACCATCTAACCAAGGAAAAGAAAAATAATTTAGTGAAATCGAGGATAAATGGTTGGAAATATCAAAAGTACTAGTTCTGTAGGATATAAACGTAAATTAATCGATTTCTATCTTATTTTTTTTCTTTTTTAGTTTCATATTTCAATAAATTGTTAATATTTCATCCCAATGCTTGTTTGTTATATTTTTTACTATCACTTAACAATTTTTGTACTCATTGTTTTTACAAGACTTTCAAATAGAACCAAAATGACTCGAAAGTTGTTATAGATGGGCATTTTTAATTTAAAGTTTTATATTTTCCTCGAGAGATCAATAAATTTCCAAAACATTTTCGAAATTTAAGTTGGTTGCAATAAATAAAGAGAAAAAAGATGCATTTGACTTTCATGTATCATTTCTCTGAGATGCCCTGAAGTTTTATTTGAAATAATAGCTAGAAGAAGAGAAAATTAATCTAGAAACATTCAACATTTTATGTCTTGAATGACCTATTTAAGAGACATCATTATTTAATTAAAATGAACCGTAAGAAGGAGAATTTAGTGATATGAGAAATAAATGATGTTACATATTTAAACCATATATAAATACATGGAAGTTCAAACATATGCACTAAACTAATGATATCGAAAAATAATTTAGTTGTAAGTTTATAAATGTATATTTTTTTAACGTAATAAATGCATCTAGGCTTTAGGATAGAATTTTTAATTTACGCTACTGATACTGTGATAATCATTATTGCGAATGTAACTCACCACAGGTAAAGATATAAATGTATCCTTCTTAATTCATATGATGTAATTACCGATATAGGTGCATGATACTGGGTACGATGTAACTTTGAGAATCAGTTTACCAGGATACTTAAAGTAAATATTAAATTGAATATGTATTTACAATATGCGTAAATACAGTCTAAATCATTGAAATAATTATCACATTTAACAATTATGCAGCAACGATACTTGCGTGGTGATCGGGGTAGTCGTAACCCCGGTTCTGGGCCCTTTAGCCCTTTGTCCCTGCAATCCAGGCGACACTTTCATGCAACCTATCTATGCAAATCCTTTCGGACTAGCTATCCGCAGGGCTCCCAAATGTTCCGCGAACTGAACATCAATATTTTTTAAAAGAAAATTTCATGATAGGCTTCTGCTGAATTTGAGCTAGAATTAACATCTAAAGGTGGTTTTTCGGCAATTTGCAAGAAAAATCTAAAAAGAAAATTTCTCTAAGAAAATTCTGATGTTCAGTTGGCGGACCATTTGGGAGCCCTGCATCCGGACTACACGTTCATGCCTCTCTTTACAGGTAGCTTTGGTCTCGGGCCGTGCACTGCCTAGCGCATATCAAAAGGCTTTATCTCCCAATCAAATATAAGAAAAGCCATTTGTGAAAGCTCTCACCACCCAACACTCTAAAAGCCAAGTGGTCATTTCACTTGGTTCTCTCCCCGAGTCACTTCAATGAACGCAGGAATCGGACACCTATTGAGGCTCCGCGCGGGGCCCACGAGCCAATGTTGAGGATTCCCGAAAAGGAGTTACTTTGCGAAGAGTTTTCAAGATCAACTCCTATGACGAGGAAAGTCATTTATGACGACCAAACGGAAAATAGAGTTATCCCTAACGGAACCCTCGGAAGGATGGGGGAAATACCTCTCAGTCCACAAGACACGGTGTTACTCAAGCCTTTTTTGCCCGAATTCCGTATCGAAAGACGCGTAGCTCTGACTAGAAGCCTGTAGCTGAACCCAGAGGGACCAGAATATCCCTTCCTGACGGCACAGCCACCGCCTAGCGTAGGTTTATTCTTCCTCACCCACGGAGCTCCTTGTGGCTTAATACAAAGTTTTGGGAAGATCAGACTAGATGCCGTAAGCGAGAAAAGCTCCACCTAGACGGGATAGACCCCACCTTGCTAAGGGATTGTAGCGTGCGGAATCCCGCGCGAGGCCGTGTGTGCCGAAGACGTACAATCTGTAGTATAATATGCTGCACAAGTAATTCTCAGCCATATCTTTAAAAATTCTATAAGTTGATTCTTTGTAAAATAACATCACTATATTATTAATGTTTTTCGTGATCTGCTAAATAAATATTTTGAGCCGTTGGAATCTAGCTGAGATTTTTTTCAATCCTTCCTTAAATTATTAAGGAGTAGAAGCAAATATAATAATAAAATCGTTTCTCTTATTTCATTATATTATTGTTTTTTACATTTTGTGTATACATATGGTGCATTTATTAAGTTGTCAGTGTGATTTACGTGTTTTATAATTTTGTTCATTTATTATGTTGTTTATTTGTAAATATAAACATGATAAAACAATCAAAATAGAAGCTTTATTTTAAACGAACATGTAAGAAAACAGATTTATTTTCAGAAAAAAATTCAGGATTTGAATTCAGAAGAGTAGGCAAAAATTAAAGTATTGAAATTGAAAACATCGTCGTATGAAGATACTTTTCCGCAAGCATTTGTTAAACATTAGCTAAAAGAAAATAATGACAACTTGGATAGTTTTTTGAAGTTGGATAGTTTCTGACAGGAAATTACTTGTGATTTGTTATTCGATTTAGAGGGGAAAACGAAAATTGGCGCTCCGATGAAAATTCATGTAGAATACTAAATTAAACAAAATTCATCTAATGGTCAATCGCGTAATTGGGCCATCCGGTAAAGAGCCAAAATTACAAACCAGTACCTTTATCTGATCTAATTTAGGCTGTACAAAGTTGCTTTGTCAGCGAATATCGAAAAAATGTACTGCCAAATCCTAGTCTCCGAAGAAGATAACCAGTTACAACGAATTTTTGGCGCAAAGAACTCTTTGATCCGTTGCTGGTATACATACTGAAAACTGTCACTTATGGAACTTCTTGTGCCCTTAACTATTATTAGCTTTACGAACAATCCAGCAGTTTGGTGAAGACGAGAAAACCAATTTTCCTATTTCTGACAATATAGCCCAAACCCGTATGTGCGATGATGACTTTTCATATAGTACAGATTCTGTAGAACCAGCACGATTTCTCATTGATGAGCTCCAATCGTTATTTCAAAGCGATAGTTTCCAACTGACAAAATGCGCCTCCAACGAATCCCTTGCTATGGAACACTTGCAAGATTCTTTAAAGGCAAGCAGTTTAACGCATTCCTAAAAGTGTTGCTTCTGAATATTCCAAATATTTTCCAACGCTTAAGATAATAAAACAGCTCAACGGCGTTCACTTTGTTTGCATCAACTCGGAAGGGCATTCCAAATCAAAATTCCTGCTCCTTTGAAATACAAAGTTAGATTAACTACTGATGATTTAAAATTCGTCTGCGAAAAAAGAGCAGCTCAGCGGACGCAGCCTGGTAGAGAATTGTAAAGCTTTTAATTATGACTCTAGTTATTTTCAAGTCGGTAGAAGAAATAAAAATTTAATAAAATGAGAAGCAAAAGATATTGAACAAAATTATAAATCATAACGCCATAACTCTAAATAAAAATCGATAGATTTATTTTCTTTATGCATTTTTTTCAAAATATTAATCTTTCATGCGAAATGCAAGTTTCTTCTGTTTTCCATTATTCAATAATTTTTATGTCTCAATGTTTTTAAAAGCCTTTGTAAAAGTATCAAAATGACTTTTGAACTTTAAAGCTATTATTGATGACCATTTTTAATATAAATGCTCCATTCTTTTCCAATAGACCTATAAATTTCAATACTTTTTTCAAAATTTAAGTTGTGCGAGATAAAAAATACTAATAAAAAATAAATCTGACTTCATGATATTTAACAACTTTTAAAATTTTATTGTGAATAATAGAGAGTGAGATAAAAAAGGAAAACATATTCTGGAAACAGTCGTCATTTAATGGCTTGAATTTCAGAATTGTCATTTATTAATTAGAATCAACTATCGAAATGCGGAATAAATTGTACAAAATTATTAATCACGACGTATATGAATGAAATATGATAGACTTCTTTCTTTTTACTTTTTCTTCTATTCTCCCCTCTTTCTTTCTTTCTTTTTTTTTTTTTTTTTTTTTGTAACTTTTTGTTAGTTAAAGCATCAACTAATAATAAGTGAACTGCAAAACTGACATTGAATATTCTAATTAATTAGAACTAATATAAAAAAGCGAATTTAGTGAAATAAAGAATAAATATACTAAATCGAGTTAAAAATTATTTGGAAAAGTGAAGTAGAAAACGGTTGAATTACTAAATGTTTAATTATGAATCTAAGTGTATTAAATTTATGTCTTTTTTTCTCTGAATTATTAAATAAAAGAGATGCCCACGAGCATAAAAAGTAAAATAATTTACGCCATTTCATTTATACGTTGTGTTTTAAAATAAGTAAAATGTGAAAAATTCCACTAACATAATTTAGATTTTACCAATTTGAGTGAAACAAGTACATAGGATATAGGAAATTTTCTAATTTTTTTTATTCAAAACCTATGGTGAAAAACGTCTCTCGCGAAATTTTTAATTAGTGTCGGGATAAAAGATAAAAAAGGAAGTAAAAAACATGTGTCAAGCCTAAATTATGAAATATTTTCCAGCGCATTCAGAATAATACGAGTATAATGAAACGTCATCATTTAATAAATCGAAATGGGATGTCTAATTGAACCATGTGGAAACGCATAATACATTTAAAACCCCAATTTCCTTAATTCGATCAACAGTCCGAAAGTCATAAGAATTCTTTGAACAGCCCGGTGCATGATATATAGATTTATATTTGTAAATTATATGCATGCAAATTTTAAGTTCAGTTGGGATATACATAATTTCCCCTTCAGCATTTCCGTATAATAAGGACAAGTCAGTGAATTCTTTATTGTAGCCATTTATGCGTAATAAAGAATTTATAAATACCGAGAAACATAAAAAAAATCCGTAAAATTTAAAAACGCATACCGAAATTCAAAACGAACACCCAATAATTATGGCTCAAAGGCAACACTGTAACGGATTTCTTTTTCGTGTCCTTCTAAATGAGCAATAAATGCGATTGATACTTTATTTCACAGCAATAATCTTGTAGTGAAATTCAATGATTTATATCAATTTCAATATATTTGAAATAGTATAATTAATGGCTTCGTTTATAGATTACTTTAATGACATTTCACTAGTTCAAGTGTGATATAGGTTGCGATAACCATAGCATAATCTGTACTGAATATGAAGTATGCAGCATTAATAGTTCCTTTACAGGGGAACCCAAATAAATAACGTTACATTACGGTCAGTGGAAGAAAAATCATTTACAGAACATTATTTTAATGACATTACACCATTTCAAGTCAATTGAAATTGATATAAATCACTGAATTTCACTGAAAGATAGTTATTATAGAACAGGGCATTCATAGCATTTATCGGTCATTTACAGGACCACAAAAAAAATCTGTTACATTAATAGCTTTGATCAAAAAAAATGAATTTTCACTTTCAGTACGCGCTTTTAATTTTAACAGCAATTTTGTATGTTGTTCTTTATAAATAAATTCTGTACCTCTCATAGAAGGCTGCTCAAAAGATTTCCCAGACCATTCTGCTTATTACAGAAAATTGCTAAAGAGGAATTTTCTACCGAGGAATGTATATCCTAACTGAGCTAATTTTTTGCGTGTATGTTGTTAATTGATACAAATATATATACCATATGAAGCGCATCAAAAAATACACCGAATACACTGACGATAATTAATAATTAAAATAATAGAATTTGTAAAAATCACAATATATTATAAAAAAAAGCCTGACACGTTTCGAGCTTAAAAAATACCGCTCGTCATCCGCTAAAGCCAGACACGTGTCCGTAAGGGCACAAGGTCAATGATGAAAAAGTCTCTTACGGTAAACTTCCGACTATCCGCGAATCTAAATTTCAGTTTTTGAAAAACGTTGAAAAAAAGGAAAAGAATTGTATTAACAATTCAGGATAAATTAAAACTAATTTATCCAGTGTTAAATACAAGCTTCGAACATCTAACTTATAAAGAAATTATATAGGGGAACTGGGGTACATTGATACATGGGGCACATTGATACACCCCCTCTACCGCTCACAGGGTCATTACAGGAAGTTTCACAACAGCTCCAAAAGGTGATGCTAGTGTATTCAACTACATACAGAAAATCTTGGAATGATTCAGCAGTTTGATGAAATGGGACGGGTGATTTATTGTTTTTGTTGTTCAAAAGTAAAATTGAGTTGTACAATTGAAATGCTATTATACAACTGTTCCAGTATTTTCAACCAAAATGAATACTCTCCCTGGTAAGTACAGCTACTCTTTATCAGTTCCTCATTATTTATTGTTAGATATATTGTGAAGTGTTGGATTTGAGACTCATTTTATTCAAAATCGCTGTATGGGGCACATTGATACAGTTTATGACGGGGCACATTGATACAGCCTAAATCCTTTAATAGTTCATATTTTCATTATCTTTTATTATTTTTTTTTACCATACACTCCTTAATCCAACCTTTTTTTCACGAAAAATTTCTAATATTAGTTTTTATTGAAGTGAAATAGCTCTAATTTCTTTATATTAGAACATTTTATAGTATTTCTGAAAACAGAAGACGTAGGAACTTACCCAGCATATAGTGCTAGTAGAACTAATAAAAGAAAAGGACGGCATTCTGGCAAATCTCGAATTTATATCGATTCTCCAGAGAAAAAAGTATTTTCGACATGAGAAATGTTAAGTAAGAGAAACAAACTGCAGAACAGAAAATGATACTTATATTATAAACAGAATTTTTAATATAATTATCCTTTATTTTCTGTTTATGAACCTATTTATAAACAGAAAAACTGGTAATTTTTTCATCTTTCATAAGAAAGAAGATAATGCTGGGGTTGAAGTGCTAGATATGACAAAGTTACCACAGCCAACAATCAGACAAGAAACAGCCACAACATCAGGTCATAATATATTTAATTTTGATTGCTTTAATATTGCTTAAAAATAAATTGTGGGTGATTTGAATTTTTATAAATAAATATAAAATGGTTTTCTAACTCATTTTTTATGAAAAATATGCATTAGTATTATTTTGTCGTCATTTTTCTTAAACGTATCAATCTGCCCCAGGGATGGGGCACATTGATACAAATGACTTTTTTTGATTTTTTTAAAATTACATGCAAAAATACTACATAAAACAATGATTGTACATTTTTATAACATACTACACAAGTTTTGCTGTCACCTCATGGAAAAAAAACTTGAATTTTCTCCTTTCTTGACACCAAAAAAAATCTTAGAAAAAAACTGTATCAATGTACCCCAGTCCCCCTACTACCTGGCCATTGATGAACGTCCACTTGCGATTTTAGACATTTTGTTAAATATCTAGACAAATACAGGAGGAATCATCCCGAAACTCTTAATGTATAAATATAAAAGTATAAGTCATAATTTCCGTGAAGATTTTTTCCCGAAACTCCACAGGGGACCGTCAACAAATTGAAAAAGAACGAATAACTTTTGAAAAACCCTGTAATAATTAATGTAGCAAAAGCACTCAAACTCTAGATTATGATTAAATGCCTTATTGTAATAAACTGTGTTCATTTCTATGCAAATAGCATACTTCACACACACACAAAATCACAGCTTCAAAATTTTGAAAGTAATCGTCTATAGAAAAAAGACAAAATCTGTTGTTCCCAAAAGGAAGCAAAAAAATGAGGGTTTTTATTCAAATGTAGTGGTACGTCCCATATTGTGTATTCTATATTGACACTAATCAATAATTATATGGATACAATCCCTCTTGTTTTTTCTTCATTTTGGGAATAACGGATTTTCAACTTATTCAATCGACGATTATTTTCAGAATTTTCAAGCTATGATTTTGCGACTTTCACAAAAGTTGCTCTATACATTTAGCTAACATAATATGCAAATGAAATTTTGATATCGTTGACGCATGCGCAGTAAAACATTATTTAGTAAACCAACTCATTTTGTATACAATTTTCATTATTTTTTAATTCTGATTACAGGGTACTGTTTTCAATGTTGTTTGTCATATTTTCTGAAAAAAGTATTATTTTATATTAAAAACTCTGAAAATTATAAGGAAAAAAACTTGGAAAAATTTGGGACCATTTTTATAAAAATCTTAATTACTCTGCGAGTATGCATGCTATTTGCATAAAAATGAACCAGACATATTACAATAAGGCACTTAATCATAATCTAGAGTTTGAGCGCTTTTACTACATTAGTTATGACATTAGTTATTCAAAAGATATTCATTCCTATTTAATTTGTTGACGGTCCTCTATGGAGTTTCGGGAAAAAATCTTCACGGAAATTATGACTTATACTATTATATTTATACACTAAGAGTTTCAGGATGATTCCTCCTGTATTTTTCTAGATATTTAACAAAATGTCTAAAATCGCAAGTGGACGTTCATCAATAGCCAGGTAGTGTAGAAAAAGCGTTAGGTATGAATTTTGAAGAGAGCGATGAAGAAGATAAGAAACAAAAGAAAGTGAGCCACGATACAGCTTTAGATTATGTTGAAGGCTTATACAGTTTTTAGAGAAAGAAGGCGTAGCGTCACTTTATGATAAAAAAGTTCTAAAAAACTTCAATCCTAAATAAAGGAGAAGTGATCAATACAAAAAGAAGAAAAAAAAAGAAAGAAGAAGAAAAAAAGATACTTTTGACTGATTTCTCAAAAAAGTAAATCTATAAATTTGTAAGAAGAGAATAATTTTATTATTCCATTAACTAATAAGTATGTTTATGTTATCTATTGTGTGTATAAACTGTTCAAATGTATCTTTATATTACTTTATGTTACCTAATATGTATTTAAACTGTTTAAGTACATATTTTTACTGATTTGTTCCCTTTTTCATAATTTTGTGGAATATCCGAAGTAGCCGTGCCAGTCAATTCCGCGGATAATCGGGAGTTTGTTGTATTTTTATCATATACAGGGTTGCTCAAAGAAATCGGATAATTTTCATTCTGTAGACCGAAATTGCTCAGATTGGTTTTTCATATGCGTTAATTCGTTTTCAAACGATTCGATTAGATCCCTATTTCAATTCATTACACCATGAAATTCTATTACATTTTTCTGAATGTATTAGAAAGTGTTTCATAATCATATCTATACTAATAAAATCCGTGCGCCTCTGTCTGTCTGCTTGAAGCCGATTACAGTTCGCAACGCGGGCGAGTTGGAAGTCGCGAGAGGTGTCTTTCGATTGGAAATATTCCGGGGAAGTCATTTCGGGCATTTTCGAGACCGTGGGATCAAAATTAAAAAAGTTATGAATTAAAAACCCCTTGGGAATCGGAACGAAAAATGTCCCAAATCCCAAACGGCGTTCAAACGGAGCTCCCAGGCAGAACACTGGGCTACCTTGCGGTGAAGAACCTGAACTTTTCCCCTTTGGCTAAAAGAAGAAACAGCCGAAAACCGCTTTTTCTACCGGCGCTAATTGCGTTTTTTTTTGCGCGTTTTTTTCTTAAACCATCATGCAGACAGTTTTTAAAGTAGAAAAAAACTGATTACATATTCAGAATCTGCGTAAAAATCTGCTTCTGATGAACTAAAAAATACGAAAAAATGTCTTATGGGCGCGTAGTGCCCACCGTGCAAAACCAAATATTTTTAACGGGAATATGGGCGCGAAGCGACCATAAACTCCGATCCACAATCTTTTTTTTTTTCTAGTGCACATGGCCCACAATGAGAAATCACATATTTTTAACGGGACCATGGCTCTTTAATTTACTTTTTTTTTGTGCTTGAGGATTCGAACACCAAGACTTGCTTATTAAATGAATTTTTTTGCTTATTATATACTGCTTAATACCGAGGTTCGTTTGGAAAAAATGGCCCAGTTAGCGGGCGTAGCTCGCTAGTCTATACTACTAAAATCCGTGCGCCTCTGTCTGTCTGTCTGCTTGAAGCCGATTACAGTTCGCAACGCGGGCGAGTTGGAAGTCGCGAGAGGTTTCTTTCGATTCGAAAAATTCCGGGAAAGTCATTTCGGGCATTTTCGAGACCGTGGGACCAAAATTAAAAATGTTATGTATTAAAAACCGGTCGGGAATCGGAACGGAAAACGTCTAATTTCCCAAACGGAGCTCAAACGGAACTCTCAGGCAGAACACTGCGCCACCTTGCGGTGAAGTACAAGAACTTTTCCCCTTTGGCTAAAAGAAGAAGCAGTTGAAAACCACTTTTTCTCCCGTCATTTTGTCAAAGAATGTATAAGAGAAAAAGAACTAATTGGTAAAAATGTTAAACACGGTTTAATTAATATAATAAGTACAACTATTTAAGCACAGCAAGATATGTTCACTAAGAGTTAATCGTGTTGCTAATTAATATTTTGAGGATTTCAGATGTAACTGGCTATTCATATATTTATTCTGTATGTGAGTATTAATCGTTGTAGCTCATTTTCATACTTTTTCTTTTTGGTAGCATACACGAATATGGTGTAACCTAAGATTTACGCGATTAATACTAATTTTTCTGTTAGTACAAACGGAAAACGAGCTGCCAAAATTATTTGTTAGTTATGTTGTTTGTGATATTAATGAAATTACTTATTATTATTATTTTTTTTTAATAGCAGTCTTTTGCAGTTTTTAATACCGAAACATTTTTTGCGCGTTTTTTCTTAAACCATCATGCAGACAGTTTTTAAAGTAGAAAAAAAACTGATTACATATTCAGAATCTGCGTAAAAGTCTGCTTCTGATGAACCAAAAAAATACGAGAAAATGTCTTATGGGTGCGCAGCGCCAACCGTGCAAAACCAAATATTTTTAACGGGATGATGGCGACCATGGCGCGTAGCGCCCACTGTGCGAAATCACATATTTTTAAAGGGATAATGGGTGCATAACAACCATAGCTCTTTAATTTACTTTTTTTTTGTGCTTGAGGATTCGAACACCAAGACTTGCTTATTAAATGAATTTTTTTGTTTATTATATATTGCTTAATATCGAGGTTCGTTTGTAAAAAGTGGCCCAGCTAGCGGGCGTAGCTCGGTAGTGAACGATTAACACATGAAGTTTCTTGTTATTTTCATAATCACAAGTTTCTATAAAATGTTAATATTTTACGTTAAGTACTAGCTTCTTACGTTTTCAATTACTCAACATTTTTTATTCCTCATTATTTTTTATAAGTATTTCAAAGAGAATTAAGGTGACTTTTCATTCTCAGCGATGTTATTGATGAACATTTTTAACGTTTTCTTCCTTTTTTTTTCCCAAGTGATCAATAAATTTACAGAAACCTTTTTCGAAATCAAAGTTGTGTGAAACTAAAGAAATTGATCAGGATTCATTACTTTACGATTTCTTATTTTTATTGTTAGTTTTACTTGCAATAAAGATCATTGAGAGAAATATAGAAATGTTATTTGAAACAAATACTTTAGATAATAAAACTGCAACTTAAGAGCTAAATGTACCTAATAAATATTACAGTTGCCAACAAAATAACAACTAAATGAAAAATCGTGAATTAAAATTGAAAGTGTAAATAAGAAAGAAAAAAATCATACGTCAAGCATAGATTATGAAACTGTATACAACGTATCCAGAATAATAAATATCCTTGTTTAAGCTGAAATAACATGCCATTACATATAAAAAACTTAAGTTGAATACTACAGTTGAAAATTCCCCTTAAGCAATTTCCGCTAATAAAGATAATTTGTATTATTTTTGTGCACCCTTCTATACGAGATATAGAGTTAATACGCAAAGCGTAGCATGCAAAAGATTGATTCAATTCAAAAAAGCATGCCAAAACGTAATTACAGCAAATGTTGCTAAACGTCAATATATTGTCATCAGCTTATTTTGTGTGTACCTGTAAATGAGCGATAAATGCCAAAAACAGCAAATTTTAAATTCAACAACTTGTAGACCAATTTCATTACATTTGCAACAACGTAATGTCATTAAAATACACAGCAAACGATTTTTCCCATTGATCATAATTAACAGAATTCTTTTGAGATCCCCTGTAAATGAGCTATGAATGATATACACTTCATATTCAAGACTGACGCATGTCATTGTAAGATCATTAAAATATATCAAATACATGACAATCCGAGCATATTTTCGCGAGTTAAAGAGGAAGGGGGACAAACACGTAGACTAGGACAATAATTTTCAACTAGATCGAAAAGGGTTTAAAATAGCAATAAAAATTTTGAGGATGTGTATGAATAATTATAAGGCTTCCATCATGAGGATAATAATAATTCTGAATTGTCTTTCGTATGACTTAAACTATGCAAAATCTTCCTTTGAAGATTTTCTACATGCTAAGAGTACCAAAATCTAGAATCGATTGCATCCACAATAAAAAAAAAATAAATGAATAAATATAAAGCTTTAACTAGTTTAAACAAGTTGGAAATTGCACGTCAAGCATAGCAAATGAGATACGTTTCTACTATAATGAAGTTCTGAAAATATACAGATCTTGGTGTCATAGTATACAGTGCTTAGGATACAATGCAATATCCGAAATCTTTTGCGCATTCCTGTAAGTACTTTTTCTTTTCTATTAAATAAGAAGTAACTTGTAGTAAACCTTGGCAACGTATGTCAATTTCATGAAATGTGAAATAGTTTAATATAACTAAAACGCGCTCCAAACAATGTTTACCCCTATACGAATACGTAATGGAATTCTTTTGTGTATCCCTGTAAATTAATAACAAATATTCTTTGCACCACAGATTGTACAGACTGTATATATTAGTATATACTTCATAGATGATTATAAATTTTATTATGTTCAAAAAAGAGTGTAACATCATTAAAATGCACTTAAAATTCTTTTTATCCATTGACCATAATGTAGGGAAATACTTTTAATTGTCCCTATATATAAACAATGCACTGGATTTTCATAAAATTTGAAATGACACGACAAAATTATGTAACAATAATATATTTTTAATTTATAATAATTCGGCCGGGTAGTTTTTGCTCTGTTTTAAGCAGACAGACGGAGGGACTGAACGAAGACTATAGATGCTACGTTAATAATTGCATAGTTACGAACGCGCCTAAAAACTGCGGTTAAATTTGATTGAATAATAATCATTTTTTATAAGATTCAATTTAATAAGTATAACATCAAGTTACAATCACATATATATGTAACTTTATCTTGATAGAATCTTAAACATCTAACTTAAATCAAAATGTTGAAAACTATTTTTAAACTACAAAAATATAAAGTATGGGAAGAACCAAAATCGATTACTAGTTCACCAGAAATTGTAACGCAAATTAGTTTAATTGAAACGTAAGAAAAAAACGTAGCTCGTTTTGCCAAAGTAATAAGGTCCAATGATAAGTCATTATCCTCTCATTTCAAGTTATTACAGCACACTTCCCAAGACGTTCTTGCAGCAATCAGGGCGCAATTAATGTCTTCATTTCCTATTTCTGTTTGCTTCTATTTGTGCATTAAATGTCTCTCTATCTGTCGATACATTTAAGTACTTTTTTGCATATTTCAGATTCGAATGGTTTTCTCTATTAGTATTACAGCATTCTTAATTGTGTCTGCAGTTTTAAGAGCATTTCTCTTGGAAAATTGTACTTTTATTAGATTTTTGTAGGAATTAGATATGAAGATATTGGAGAAAGTTTTGTGAAATATTAAAAGGATAATTATCGAAACTTATGCAGTATAGCCTCTATAATGGAACTCCCAAATAACGAATTTTTTTTGTTTCAATCTACAACAATGAACACTTTATGTATTTTCATCTCTTAAATATCCCCTCTAAATAGTGAAAAAATTTCATAATCCCGAAGTATCGCTCTGTTGAAAGGTTATGCTGCACAAACTCACAGAATGTTTTAAAACAGACTGAACAATTTTTTCAAAATTAAATAACAGCAAGTTGGAAATTGTAACGTGAAGCGTAGCAAGTGGGGTGCGTTCGTACAATAACGAAGTTTAAAAAATATTCATATCCTACTGTTATAGTATACAGTACTTCGGACACTATAGTAGTCGAAATTTTTTGTGTGTTCCTGTATATACAGGAAGTAATTTGTATTAAGTTTTAGAAACGTTGTTGGGATTTATTAATGAATTAAATAGTTGAGATTTTATTAATTATAATCAGAAGAGATGTATTACCTGAAGAACATTCTTCTTGACGGCGTCTTGCATAATCACGTTGCACCCTTTTGATATCAGAATATAGGTTCTAAATCATGGATTTCTTGAAAACTGTTCTGAGACTTGCTTGTTGATTATATACCTTCTAATGTGAGTTGTTCACACGAATAAAAATAATTTGTTGGGATTTTAAGAGAGATTTAATGATATAAACAATAGAATTGAGATTTTGTAAACATACTTAGAATCAAAAACATTTCGTTCTAAACTAGTCCGCAGTCCAATCTGCAGTATATCAAATACAATATATCTAAAAAGATGAATTTAAACAAATGATTAAATGCTAAATATATATATGAAAACATATTAGGAATTAACAAATACAAATGAGTTAGAATTAATGAGAAATAATAATTAATTAAAGTCTTTAACAGTCTCGTTTTATCAGGAACAAAGTTTTGGTGCTGCCATCTAGTGTCTTCTTTCAGAAATAATGACTAGTGTGATGTTTCTCAAGATTCAACAAACGTATATCAATTTCATAAAACGTGAAATAGTTTAATGTAACTAAAACACGCCCCGAACAATGTTTCCCCGTATACCATTATGTATAGTGAAATACTTTTGTGTGGCCCTGTAAATTAACAATAAATTGTACAGAAGTATATTTTAATACACACTTCGTACTCGTTTTACTAAAGCAATAAGATCCAATGATAAGCCATTATTTTATCATTTCAAGTTATTACAGCACACTTTCCAAGACGTTCTTGCAGCAATCAGAGCGTAATTAATGTCTTCATTTCTTATTTCTGTTCGCTTCTATCTGTGCATTAAATTTCTCTCTTTCTGTCGATACATTTAAGAACTTTTTTGCATAATTCAGATTCGAATGGTTTTCTATATTAGTATTACAGCATTCTTAATTGTGTCTGCAGTTTTAAGAACATTTCTCTGGGAAAATTGTACTTTTATTAGATTTTTGTAGCAATTATATGTGAAGATATTGGAGAAAGTTTGATGAAGTATTAAAAATGATAATTATAGAAACTTATGCAGTATAACCTCTATAATAGAACTCCCAAATAACGAAAGTTTTTTGTTTCAATCTACAACAATGAACACTTTGTGTATTTACATCTCTTAAATATCACCTCAGAACAGTGACAAATTTCTTAATCCTGAAGTATCTCCTGTTGAAAAGTTTTACTGCACAAACTCACAGAGTGTTCTAAAACAGACTGAACGATTTATTTCAAAAATAAATAACAAAAAGTCTGTGAGAACTGTTTAAATTATTTTTTTTCAAGAGAGTAATGTGTGAAGTTATGATACTTGCAATACTTTCTCGTTTTACTACCCCTTGCAATACTTTCTTATTTTAGTTTATAATGTAACCGATAGACAGAGCTACACGGTCTGAAATTGTGACGTTTAATTTATTAAAGTATCTAAAATTAAATTTGCGGAAAAACGTAAATTATATATACATGAAAAGTAAACTAAATTAATTTAACCGATAAGGAATTGCACATTTTCTTAGATGATGAAATGAAAAAAATCTTGTTTTTTAGAGAAAAAAAAAAAAGAATAAAAGTTTAAACGAAATTGCTCATAATAAGATAAAAGAGAATGGAACCATCTACACTTCTTTAACATTATATTTGGTGTTCTTGCTGACTTTACAGTCTTTACTTACAAGATTGTAATAGAACATTTGGTATCATTACATGATGCAAGTTTCATAAATACTTAATGTTCATTAAATTAATTAATCATGTATATTTTAATTAATTAATTCAAAGATAAGATGTAAGGTCGAGAACTTTTTTAGCGTTATATGTAATCAAAAAAGTATTACGTAACTAATTAATTACGAAATCTACATTGAATAACTAACACTAGAAATGAGTTTGTAAAAAAAAAAAAAAAAAAAAAACTATTTTTTAAAGAAGCCTTAAAAAATGAAATTGGAGGAGGGGGAATATATTTTGAAATATCATGTTTAAAATACACCATTTAAAAAAAAATTATCTTGTAATTAGCAAAAAGTTATCATAACAACATTTTTTTTTTTTTTTTTTTTTTTTACATTTAAAATCTCTTATTCAACATCAGCATTATAATCTGCAATTAGCGTACGCTTAAAATTGAAAAGCACTCAGAAATAATAATAAAAATTAAATCAAACAAATGCATTTCAATACTTTCTAGATATTTTTCATTTTATTATATACATATGTATAAATATATAGATATATAGTGACGAAATTTGAAAAGTGGCTAGTGTAAATTGGATGACGAAAGCACTAGACAGGAAACATTGGAAAAATCTGAGGGGGAGACCTACATCCAGCAGTGGATCGAAAACGGTTGATTATAATGATGATGATGATAATGATGATCATATATATACATATTTATATATATATATATATATAATTTGATAAAAATATTAAAACATCAAAAGTTAGAAATGCTAAACAGCAAAATAAAAAAAGTAAACTATTCACTCTACATATTACGATAAAAAAAAAAATAATAATAATGATGAAATTTGTAATATTATCACCACAAAATAATTTTAATTTTAATTTTAGCGAACAATAACAAAACCCGCGACTTTTCCTGCGTAATAATATAAGTGTGTCAACTCTATTTTTGTTATATAACGTTTATTTATTTATTTATTTATTTATTCAGAATTACACAGCTACGGATGCTTCAAAAAGTTAAAGATTAATAAACAGTTTGATTAAACATTCCTCACCATGATACATTAGGTGTAAAGTAGATTTAAATTAGCGAAATGAACTAATTCTAAACAAAAATGATAATTCAGGATGTATTCCAAAGCTTTTACATTCACGTCAAATTTCTTTTGAAGTTTTGAATTTTTCAAAAACCGCTCTTAGAGAGCTTTTACATCTTAAAAAGTAACCATCAAGAAATTCCAAGCATCTACTCTAACAGTCTACTGGTAATAGAGGCACAAACGTGAAATATAGCCTATGGTGGAGTAAGGACTGTTAACATAAATTTGCCAAGTTTACTTTTGAAATCGGTTTGTTATTTACTGAAATTCCATACAATTTTTTTATAGAAAGTTTTGTAGAATGTTTCTCGCTCATCTTGCGATTTTGAATTTCGAATCTTTTAAAAACTGCTTTTAAAGAGCATTTACATTTTGTAATTATATACCATTCCAAATTTTAAGTTTCTATCTTTAAAAATTCAAAAGAAATCGTAATTTAGAACAGTTTTAGAAGGGTTTTCGGTTATTTCAATCCTTCTAACTGACGATTTCTTTCCAACCATTTTTAAATAGCATTTCTATCTTCTAAGTGCCTGTTAAGCCAAGTTTTAAATTTCTAGTCGTGTTTCAATATTGCCAAAATTGTAATTTTAGAAAATTTTTTGCTCCTGCATCCACTTTTCTTCTTGTTAGTGGCACTGTTATAAAAACAGCTTTCGTTGGAGCAGAGATTCTCACCATCAATTTGTCACCATTACATTTGAAATTTGTCTAGTACTTCCTGAGATTCCGAAGAAATCCTGATTTAGAAAATTTTTAGAAAGCTTTTTACTCATTTCATTTTTATAAATGTGAAATTTTTTTCAGCTCTTTTTAGAAGACATCTACGTCTTATATGCAACAACCACGTCTAATTTAAAGTTACTCTTGGAAAACCAGTACATGATGGTGAAATAGTTCATTTTAAATCAACATTCATCAATGTACATAACTTGATGACGTCAAAATTCGTTTGGTGCGAAAAATAAAGTACCTCTCAAACATTTAGCAGGATAATAAAATAATAAAATAAAAGTTTTTTAATAAAAGAAACTATTGGTCAAAAATTTGATTTTCTGAAAGCATCATGTGCCCGTAAAACGAACCAAAGACCAAAGACTATTGCTTTTCTTGACATCGCTCGAGAAGGTCGTTCTGTGTTTAAAAATAGCTCCTGCCTTGAGTTTTGATTTGCTGAATGGATCCTATGACCATAAGATAAACAATTGAAAATCATCGCTACGGTTTTTGCCAAGCATCGAGCTATAGAATCATCCTTATTTTCGCGCTATTTAAGAGACGCATATTTATACATGTTAATATTACAAAATTGGTAATATAATAAAGGAATTATTTTCAATGTAATTATCTGTTATTTTGCTTAGAAAATGCAAGACTTTCGTTGATCTTCTTCCTTTTCAAACTGATTTTTTTTTTTTTTTTTTTTTACTTTTGCTTTTTATCTCACAGACTATCAAAGCCTGAAAGCTTATCTTCCCACCCGTTTGGTATATATGTATGTACGTATGTATGTAACGCGATAAATCATGATAAAAAAATATCCGATTTGCTTCAAGCTTCGGATATAGGTTTATTCTGATAATGCACTTCCCTGACTAGTTTTAGGAGTTCATTGAATATGTATAAGGGGAGAACGAGGTGCTAATACCTCCTTAATTTAAATAAATGAACTTTTCAAGCAGAATTAGCAGATTTCGTTCAAATTATATATATAGGATCATTCTGATGAGGCGACCCCATGATTAGTTTTATGTGTTTGTTGGTTAAGTATAAAAGGGACGGATGGGAAGGGGGTAACCCCTAATAGTTTAGGTAAACGTTTTTTTTATGCAGAATTTACAGATTTGATTAAAATTTTGAATATAAGTTCATTCTGATAAGACGCCTTCCTTATTTCGTTTGGGGATTCATTAGTTAAGCATAAAAGGGGGATCAGAAGGTTAATCCTTTGAATTTAGATAAATAGTTTTTTCATGCCCCTTTAAGTTAGATAAATGAGTTCTTTTGCAGATTTAACCGATTTGCTACAAATGTGGAATATAGGCTCTTTCGGATAAGGTGAATACCTGAATAATTTTGAAGGTTTAATGATTAAGTATATAGGGATGAAATGGGGCAACTACCCCTTCCTTAATTTATTTTTCCAAGAGCATTATTCCTTGGAAAAAAAATCCCCGTCGACTTGGCCTACAGGCGGAGGTAGATTTCGAAGAGTGCTCATTTCAACAACAAAAAATAAAGTATGATTAGAGATAAACCCAGTTTAATAACTTCATTTGGCCGCTTATGAAAAATTCTTAATTTCATTTTTCTTCAAGAACTGGTTTTATTAGAATCAATTTCATCAGATTCGGCAGTTCTCGCCATAGAAGGCAACGGATTTACTCTCACCAATGGCGTCACGAGCACATCTTTTGAAAAATCCTTTAATAACTCGATTCTTTTTCGGGAAATTTCAGATATGAATGTCAGAATTCTCAATTGTATAGACGAACAGAGTTTTAAAATAGGCTGCGACCTTCAAAAATCATACGCCAAAGAGTTTAAGAAACTCAAAGTCGTCTTGCTGGACACCATAGAAATGAAAGATTGCCAGTCGTGCAAATTGAAAAACTGCCACAAATGGAAGACTTCGGTGGGCATCGCCAATAGGTATAAATTGAGATTCGATCCAATTAAACATTAAATTTCGATCAAAACCGAAAAAAATCTGTAGACTTGGTGCTGCTCTGAAAACGCACCAAAATGTCTTTTTTAGAAATTACAAAGTGCCATTGCAAAAAAAAAAAAAAAAAATATATATATACATATATATATACTGTCCAACAGAAATTTCCCAAACTTGGAGACTCAATCTTAAGCGATATTCAGCTCAAATGGCCATTTTGACATCATATTTTGAAATATATTCTGAATTTATTAAAAAATCAACCAATACAGTACATTATATAGTTCCTAAATAACAAAAAACTGTCGATCGAATGCGTTTGAAAGCAAAATTGAATTTTAAAATGAGTCATAAAATAACCGATTTTTTATTTGAATATATCCATAATTTTTTTATCATGATCGCTTCGGAAAATTTTATGCTAAATGCCCATTTTGACAGCATTTTTAAAAATTTATTCCATCTTTATCAAAAAACTGGCCAATGCGTCACATTATATAGTTCCTAAATAAGAGGATCTGTAAATTGGATGCGTTTGAAAGTAAAAATTAATTTAAAAACGAGTCAGAAAAAACGCAAATTATTATTTGAATACTTCCTCAAATTTTCAGTCACGATTACTTCGGGAAATTCTGTACAAAATACCCTTTTTCGCAACCTTTTTTGAAATGTATTCCGTCTTTATCAAAAAACTGACCAATGCATCACATTATGTAGTTCCTAAATAAGAGGATCTATAAATTGGATGCATTTGAGAGCAAAAATGGATTTAAAAACGAGTCAGAAAAAAAAGCAATTTCTTATTTGAATACTTCCTTAAATTCTCAGTCCCGATGACTTCGGGAAATTCTTTTCAAAATACCCTTTTTGGTAGCTTTTTTTGAAATATATTCCGTCTTTATCAAAAAACTGACCAATACGTCACTTTATACAGTTTACAAATAAAAGGATCTACCATTTGGGTGCGTTTAAAATCAAAAATGAATTTAAAAATGAGTCAGAATATAAGCAGTTTGGATTTGAGGTTTTTTTCTCCAACTCCTATTTTTGTTTAATTTATTTTTGCTATACCAATTGGTCCTATGAAAAACTTGTCAATATAAAAGTTGTAGATATTATTGAGAAGATATAAAATAATTTTAAGTCGATTGAATACCTTAAAAATTGACGGAGTTATGGATTTTTTTTCTTTTTTAACCCCCTTTTTTCTTTTCGTTTTTAATTTTTTTCATCTGTAAAAGTTGGTCCTATCAAAAACTTGTAAATACAAAAGTTTTAGATAATTTTAAGAACATTTATAAAAAATTTAGTTGGACTTAATATCTTGAGAACTGACGAAGTTATGAATTTTTTTCTTTCAAAAACCATTTTTTTTCGTCCCCTGAGCTCATTTTTAAATTGATCAAAAATCTCTCATGCATAAACTTTTGGCCCATTTTTTAGAAGTAATATAAACTTTAAACCGATTCGATATCTGTTTTAATTAAGAAGTTATGGAGTTTTTTCGATTTTAACAAAAACCCTTCTATTTCCATCCCCTTTGGACCGATTTTGCCCATTAACGAACTTAGCCGAGATTTTATACCCCTTGATTTTATGTTTGGAAGAAATTAAAGAAATTGTTTGGAAGAAATTGAAGCAAAACTATAGAAGTTATTGTATCCATAAGAAATTGATATATATATATATATATATAAATAGATAGATAGATAGATATAAACTTTTTTACTCTTGGTAGTTTGGGGTCTAGGGGTCATAATCGGCGTAGATCTGCAAAAATTTTCAGAAATTCTAACATTGCTGCGAACGCAATAGGTAGTATTTCATGCGAAATCTACCTAAAACCCGGCTCGGTTATAGCCCCGAGTACTGGCTGTGGAATAATTGAAAATGTGTCCGTACAGGGTTTAAATACAATAAAAAGAAATGAGGTAACTGACCGGAAATAGCTAGAAGTCAGAGCCACTACGCAGGATCTCTCCACAATTCTGAAAGAAAAGGGGTTCTAGCCATGTCATTTACTAAAGTAGGCGTAAAAATAGGCTGTAATATATATACAATTAGTGTGAATAGACTGTGAGATCAATACAATTAGTTTAACTGCGCAATATTCTTTTTACTTTTATTTACACTCTATTATTAATACTACCTCTGACAATAAAGTTCGGTCAATGAATTTAGAACAACCGTTCTGGCAACACTAGAGAAACAAAACGCTTCACCTGCATAGAGTCAAGTGTTGACCATCTCCCCCCACCGTTGTTCAATTGAGCGTCGTTTATGTTCTGTGTAAGACGTGCTTTACTAAGTGCTTGTTCAGTGTGTTGGTTCTTAAATAACAACAGAAAAATGAAAGAACAAAATATCAGTTTAAAGTTTGGTTTTAAGCTTTGCAAGACACCGAACGAAATTCATGAGGGGTGGTGCAAATTGAACATCCACCATACTTGGCAGATCTCAATCCTCCATACTTCTTTCTATTTTCACCACTCAATCTTACTTTGAAAGAAATTTGACCATATTGCTTACATCCAACGAAACGTGACGAAGCTTTTGAACTCCAATCCAAAAAAGGACTTCTTGCGAATTTTCCAGGACTTGTGTAACAGATCTCAGCGGTGCATAGTTATGGGAGATGATTATTTTGAAGGATGGTATGGTAACTTTCGTTAATCTTTCATCTGCATTAATGTTACAGGACTATTCACCGAACTTTATTGTCATAGGTAGTATATTAATAAATAATGAAATAATTCAATTAATAGTAAGAAATTAAAGTAATGTCTAACAGGAAAAAACTTAAACTGAAATTAAGAAAGAAATTGCCCATCCCTGCCTTTTCAAAAGTACGCATATTAATGAAAAGCGAAACCTTTTTTATGTAAATAAAAAAAAAATTAAATAAACAAATAATGCAAATTTTTATATTATAATTCTCAGACGATATTAGAAGTAACATTGTTAAATTAAGACATCGTGTTATTAGTTATTTACTAATTTATATTAATAAACAATTTTCAGAATTCTATTGTGTTACTCTATTTTATCATTGAAATTTCAAATCATATTTTCGCAAAAAATAAATAAATAAAATATCAATACAAATATATATATATAATTTAAACCTTGTTTATTAATCTCGCATTTGTTTATTTAATGATATAAAATTATTCAAATTAATCAAATAAAGTGTTTTCTCATGAGAAATTTTAAATAAATCTCATAAATGTAAATATGGGAATAAAATTCCATTAACTATTAAAGATAAATATGAAGTAAACATATCTTTTTATACATTTAATGGAATTTATTTTAATAATTCTGCTTATTTGGTATTACAAAAGTAACCACGATGTAAATGTTGATTTCTGTTTTTAAAAAATCTATAAATAACTATCAAATAAGAATAAATATTCCTTGAAATTTCAATAACGAAATGCATTTTAATTAAATATGTAAACAGCAAAATTGGACAAATCAAGAAGAAAGGGAACAAAGTGTAAAATTATATTCAAGGTGAAAAAAATAGCAATTCATGAATAGAAACTTTGTCAAAATAATTCTATGTATTTTAAAATCAGAAAAAAGTTAAATTATTAAAATTTAATAATTACTTTAAAAAAATTAAAAATGGAACATTTTTAAATTGTAAATATCATGTTTAAATTAAAGAAAATATATCACGCAACTTGTAACGTAATGTTAAGTTTTTAAAATAGCGGATTCTTTATTTATACAAGACACGATATAAAGCGGTGTAAGGTTTTTAGATACAAAACAACATTGAATATAATTTTTTTTTTTTATCTTGGAATCGGTTAATTTTTACTTTCCTCTATCTTTACAAGAAGGAAGTATTGGATTCGTGAAAATTTTCAAATTCTGGTATTCGACGGATTTATACTTTTTAGAGTTCAGAGATACCAAAAAACATGCTTTTACGAAATGTCTGTCTGTCTGTGTCATACATTTTGTGAATGCTCTATCTAAAGAACTAATGCATGGGCTTCCACAAAACTTTAGACTCAGTTAAACCTTGATATAAACTGAATCTGATTAGTTTTGAAGTATATCGCCTCACAGGTAATGATACTATGCTGCTTTTTCAGGATTTCCACAAATCTATATCTGAAGAACTAATGGACGGATTTTCATCAGATTTCAGATTCAGTTAGAACTTAAGTTGTTGCATATTATATATTCGTGTAAATTACCTAACCAGTGACGCTACTATATTTCTTTTTTTTGGAAGTATTAACGCGTATGAGATAGAAGAAAGTTTTGGAATTGTCATATCCGACTAGTTTAAATTTAACTTTCTGTCAAAAACAATCGCAAAGACCAAGTTGCTGAAAAAAAATCTATTTGTATTTTAATTTGTGGCTTCTAAACTTACAGTGAAAGATGACTAACATTTATAATTCGTTCCGGAATTCAATATATTTTTCTTATCATCATCCAGAAACAAATAAACAGGCAAACACACAAAGATACAAAAACTTAAGGAAAATTTAGGGCAAAAACTAAAAGATTCAACACAAGCATCCCAGGTTACAGAACATAGGTTAAAATTATTTTTTTCCTTTAAGTTGAAAACCCTAATACATATTTTTGCTTTTAAAATAATTTTATATTGCCGGCTTAATACGCTAAAAAACATTTTTATATGAAAAATGTTAATAATGAATTCAAATAAAGTATTAAAAATTGTTAAAAGTGATACTTTTGTATTAGTCGCATGCCAATAATTAATAAAAAAAGAAATCACCTAAAATTTTGCTTTCCATCAGCTTTTTTTTTATATATATATTCGTTGAATTTCGAGATATAAGCGCATAATCCAGTTACATGTCATTTAATTTTGTGGTTTGTATGCATTATTATTTTATTTTATTTATCAAATCGATGAGTTTGATTTTGTGTTTTAAAGCAATATGAATATTTACTTGGATTGGCCTTCCTCATGTTTGAAAACCACATGAATACCGTTGAGCTTTTATGTTTGTTAAAGTGTCAGCCAAAGTTTGGGCTGTGAAAGAAACAAATCTTTCAGTTGATCACTTATAGTAGAATTGGGTGAAGAACGATAGAAAAGTCTCAACAAAAACCTTCCAGTAGAACTTTTTAAAAAGGTTGATATTTCATATTTGGGTTTACCTAACTATCGAACTATCCTGCATAATTGTATAACTAATCAGCATATAACGATATGGAATATTTTAAAACCTTGCCTATAAAATTGTTTAACTAACAATGCAAGTCGCATCAAAATCCATTCAGCTGAACTCGCGCTATAAGCATCCTGATATTATCACTGCTATAAGCATCGGAAAGAAATTCAGATTTGCATTTTATATATAATGATAGACTAAGTTTTAATTTTGTTATGAAGTATTAGCCAAAAACAAATGCTGAACTATTTATACTGTTTAAACGCGAGGAGTTTATTTTTGTTCTTAAGATAGAGATATATTTCTTCTTCTTCTTCTTTTTTTTTTTTTTTTTTTTTTTTTTTTTTTTTTTTTTTTGTAAATTATGATTTAAAATATTTTAAGACACATAAAACAATCGGTCAACCAAAAAATAGATTGTACTTAAAATAACGCATTTTGTCGTATTCGACAATGTAAAAATTGAAAATGTGCGAATTTTAGAGGTTACAAAAAAATTGCAACAAGAACAAAATTTCTCAATTATCTATTGGCAACGTTACTCATGGATAGTTTTGATTTTATAATATCGATAAGATGTTCAGGATTATTCTCGTCAAAATCTGTTTCTGCATCTCCCTTTGGCATTAGAGTCGATACTTAAAACTAACATTAAAAAACCCTGAGCTTAGAAAACAAAAGGGCAGAAAAATCCTTCCTAATTTATCATTCACGCACAGATTGCCTGATTAGATAAATCTCGGCCAAAGCGAGATTAGCTACAGAAGTAGAAAAGAAGTGAAGAGTTAACCCCGTAAATGATTGACCTAAAAATAAACGCGACGGAGAAAGTAAAGTTTCTTTTTTGGTGGACTAATGCTTAGGTGCACTTTTAGCTGGTGTAAAGAAATGAATTAAGCAATGTTCCTCCAGGGCCTGATTAACCTCTGAACAGGGACCGATTTACAAATTTGGGGGCCCTGGGCACAGATGCTTACGGGGGATCCCCTTGCATCGATACTTACAGGGCAATTAACTAAAAAAAATGTTAAAAGATAGTTACTAAAGTAACCATTATTGACGTTAAAATATGCATTAAAAAATTAAGTTTAATATTCAATAACTTATTTTTAAATAATTATTTCACTATTATGAAATTTTAATGAGTAGACGTTTTATACTAAACTATGTGGTGCTAATTATCTTTTCGTATGCAAGTCTATGTATCTGGAATGATAAAGTATGCAACAACTAATAATAAAAAATTTTCGACATCACAAAATCTACAATTATTTAAAAGTATTAGGCCTGTAAGCTATGCTGACCAATACTCAAATTTTCTGAGGATAACAGGAAAAAGATTAAACAAGAATTAAGAACATAATATATTTTTAAAGTGATAAAGGTAAAAGAAAATATTCACTTTAACAAAATAATGGTTCAAACAAAATATACAATCTTATAAAAATACATTATGAACATAATAGAATGTAGAATGAAATGTAAAATTTCATTGGATATTAAAACTACATCAGATTTTGGATAATAGCTGAGAAACTTTCAGCAGCATTTGGGGGCCCCTGAAAATCAGGGGCCCTGGGCCTATGCCCCGAATGCCCTGCCATAAATCTGGCACTGCCTCTGAAGTTATGAGAAGCACATTGTTATTTCAGGGGCCCCTTGCAATGGAAAAGACTTTAATACTTATTTCAACATACCCGGAAACTTCACATACATTTCATTAGCCAACTTTTTTTTTATGTTCCCTTTACATAAAAATGGGATACAATAGAGAAAAATATGCAGAATCTTTTTAAATGGTATGAGCGTAAAGATGTAAGTAAGGTAAAAAGATTGATTTCAGAATGTAGCACAAGATAAAATATCAATATTTTGAAAAACTTGAAATGGTTGAAGCTGATCTATTACATGAATAATTAATTTTTTGTGAAAGGTAGTTTTATGAAACACTTTTTAATGTATTATTATAACATAGATAATTTGAAAAGAAATTAGAATTTTGGAATGAAATTAATTCAATATAAAGTTTGGGGCCACCATTTTTTGCAATTACGGGCCCTTTCAAAATTTTCTAAGGGAACCACCTGCTTCTCGTGCCTATTCGGTAATCAGGGTCTGTGTTTCTCTGACGATAATTTGTTTAAAGACTACATTTGAAATAGCCTTTAAACGCAGGTGTTTTGCTTGAATACTAATGAATATTTACATTTTTAGACAGTTTCAAAATTCCAGAAATGCAGACTTTAATGATATGTTAATAGATGTTTTTAAAAACAAAATTTTAAATCAATTGGTCTTTAAATGGATTTTTTAATTAACCGTAAAATTATCGTTCAAATAATAGGAAATCCAGAGGTAATCTATAAAAAATTAAAAACTCTGTTGAATATAAAATGTTTCTCATTCAATATTCTTCAAATCATTTAAAATTTTTTGAAAGATATTTAATTTTCTCCCCTTTTCATTGAAGAAAGGGGAATATCAAAATGTTTTTGAAAAGAAAAATGATAACTAAAGTGTTGAGAACTAAACAAGAAACTTTTTCATATTTCTCTTCGCTGCATTTCAGGAAAAAATTCAAAGCTTTTACTTACTTTAGTAATTAATTTATAAAATCTCTTTCATATTTTATTACTCTTATAGCTGATGCACGAAACCTATTTCATGCAGAGTAGAAAATATAAGATCGAATGGAAAAATTAGGAAACAGAAATTGGTTGATAAAAAGGAAACCTCTCATTTTCGGTACCTCTCATTTTTATAACACCTTAAGAGTGTTCTTAAATAAAAAAAAAGGGAACTTTGTGACTATTCTTTAATTTTTTTTTTCGGAAATGCATGAAAATAGTAGGTGTTGTTATTCAGAAACTGTCTAATTGCACTCAATTTTCTGTTTTTTTAAAAACACAACAGATCTTTCATACCATTTCTTCAAAGTTGACGATTTTGAGCACATTTCCTGACGAAAGCAGAAAAACCGGTCGAAAAGCAGGAGAAAAACGGGTGATCACGTGATCAAAATACCTTAGAACTGGATAGGTAATTTAATTATCAGAAAAGGGAAAACTAATTTCGATTCGAAATCGCTTCCATAGTTAGGCATTCCAATTTTATATCTTTCCGTTAAAAAATGAATTTGTAAATGTGTCAAAACATTTTGCCCTTGTTGAGCGGAGCAGTTGAGAACACCCTCAAAACATGCGAACATTTCAAAAATTGATCTACGAATTGCTTCTATTGTGGATGAAAATCTCCAGCAAACTTGGAAGATCGGAGAAATATGCAAATCGATCCACTTAGTACAAAATAGTAAAACATCTAATTAAAAATTTCAAAATCTTAGTATCAGGTGCATTCGGACTATATGGAGCCAAATTTGCAGACCTCTTATGTGGGATAGATTTTCCTCGCCATCGGCGAAAAACACACAGATCAAAGATCTTTCTGTTATATAGTGGAAAAAATTTCAAAGGAAAACTTTTTAAATTACTCTATGCATACATTGTTATCTATCACTGTTAGTCACAGAACTTTGGGTTATTTCTATCAATGCCTCTTGCGGTACAAGCAGCCCCGATTAAATCACAAAAATTAAAAAAACGAAATTTAATAGGTTGGAAAACTCATCTAGCTAATTTTGGAGAGTTGTTATCTTTAACCCTTTATCGGGCATTGTCCACAAAAAAGGAGACCTAAATTTAAGGTATCGGCACACATAATATTAGTTAAAATGTTTCTTTCATAAAGTGCAGGAAAAAAGTCCTTTCGGCAATACCGAGAGGAATAGGTAGCTTTCACATACCTTATTTATTCATTTATATATTTTAAATGAAGTTATATTATTCAAACATACGAAGCTCAAATTAGTGGAAACCAATTATATACGATTGAATACTAGCTTTTTTCAATACTGAATATTAATGGGAATTTTTCGAAATTAGTCATCTTCTATTCAAGTTGGTTTTATTTTAAGCGATTTATAGGGTCGCCAAATTCCACAATATCATGAAGTGTATACCATTTTAAAACAACATGATGGATAAAACAGACTAATGATTTTTGTCGAAATCTTAATTCTTGTGCACATGCACACTCACGTCGAAATCGATTAATATATACGAGTGCTGCCGCAGGAAAATTGATTTTTATAAAAATGTCACTCACATTAAAAATTCAAACTGCTATATCCAAAGCGTTTTTTAAGGTAAAGACAAGGCCAAAAATACTCCGGAATTCATTATTAAGATGAAACACTTTAGAAAGACCTTTTTCCAATTTCTAATAATGTATTCTGGTGTAACAACGCCAGGTGGGGTAATAACGCAAAGTGTTGATATTATGCATAATTATGAAATAATCCGCTAAATGACACTTATGGGCTATTCGCAAAAGGGGTCTGAGTCATATATAACGCAAACAATAGCTTAAACTTCATTTGTGCCATTTATAAGTCTTTTCGCTTTTAGAAACAACTAAAATTAACGCTTGATCTAAAATTTGCGAGGTAAGTTCTGTGATGTGAAGACCATATATTTATCAGGAAATACATTGTTTACTGCATAAATTTGTAGTGCATTTCATGTACTTTCAAAATGTTGTAGAAGATTTTTAGATATGTCTTCGGGATAGCTTGTAGTTTAAAATGCACTGCGCAGTAAGTAAATCGGGGTAATAATGCCATTCCTTGGCGTTATTACCCCGGTTGATTCCTTACAGTGACGGAATTACATCCGAAGGGGTTTTTTTTACTTTATGTATGACACAGTATTATTGTTATTGTTGAAATTGTTACATTAAGGGGTCCGACACCCAAAACTCATCTTTTTTTAATTATTTATTTATTTATTTATTTTAATACTAATGTAAAAACAATTTAAAACTCTTATACATAAAACGATATCAAAATGTTTTCGATATTCTAATTCCAACATTTTCACAATCAGATTTCTATTAAATTCCCACTTTATTGTTCAATTGAGTTCTAAATTTTAACTCTCTGCTTTCTCAGCAATACAAAAATAGACATAAATATTATGAAAGAAGTTATATTTATAAGACAGCTCTTCACACAGATTACAATAAATTTTAATAAATAAATAATACTTGTGAAAAATAATTAAATTTACAAAAGATGCATTCTGTTTTATTTAAAGACTAGCGGGCTTCGCCCGCTACGCTGGTCGGTTTATCTAAAGAAATCTTGAAGAAGTAGTTAGATAAGGTTCAGACATACATTAAAAAAAAAAAAAAAAAAAAAACTCGATCATTCAAAAAACGTTGGGAAATATCAAATATTTACTGTAATTTTTTAAGAAAAACAAAGTTTCGAAAAAAAAAAATTAAATCGAAAAAAAAATTACACTGACATATTAATGCAAGGAAATTTTCCCAGAGAGAAAATTCGCCTTGAATACAATATTTCAAATTCTTTTAATTGCTTATAGGCGTTAATGCCAACATAGTGAAAAAAAATTCCATGCTGGGAATCGAACCCGGGCCATCAGTATGGCGCACTGACGTTCTACCGACTAAACCACATGGAACGACAGCCAGCTTGAAACTTTCTCATACTTAAGTAGACTGGCGAAAACATAACGATAGCGCGTTTTAAAATCGCACAGTGACATCTATTGGATTTTATATGTACTAAAAAACGTTATGTACTAAAAAACGTGAGCAGCGCACCTAATAGTTTCTTTTGTTTCTTTTTGTTACTTTTTTGTCTGTTGTCCGATTTTGATGAAACAAAGCCTATACACTGCCCGGGAGTGTGCATTCTTCATTAGTGAAAACCGCATAAAAATCCATTCAGTAGTTACGAAGATAACCTCGAACAAACAGACAGACAGACAGACAGACAGACAGACAGACAAAAAATTCAAAAATTTTTTTTTGTGTTTCATTGGTTTTCTTTTATCGCCCTGACTCCATTTTTGTCAATTATCTTCAATGTACAGACACACCGGGTCCTACTGTTTTATTATATGTATAGATTTTTTAGGATTAACGAAATTCCTAAAAAAGGCCGATAATGTTAACAAAGAAATAAAATTTAGTTTTTTATAGTAGCGATTAAAAGAAAATATTAAACACCATAAAAATATAATAGGAATTAAATAAAGAAAACAAAAACTAGTTAAATAAAAATTTCTTCATCTTTATACACTGAAACTTATCGGTCAAACTTTTTCAATTTCGGCATAGAAATAATTGAGGCAATTTTCCTTAGCATTTCTAACAGCTAGGAGTAATTCGCGTCAAAAACTGTTTTGCATCTCACTAGGCATTACGGCCAATACACAAGAGTAACATTAAAAAGCTCCAGGTTTAAAAAACAGGAGGGCAAAAGAATCCCCCTGTAATTTATCATTCCCGGATACACTCTGTGATTAGAAAAATTTTCGGCCGAAGCGAGATTAACTGCAAAAGTAGAAGACAGGTGAAGAGTTAACTCCGTAAATGATGGGCATTTTCGAAAGGAGAAAGTTTCTTTTTCGGAGAATAATTTTTTTAGAGTATTTTTAAGCTGATGTATTAGTGGAGAAATGAAATATGTGAAGCTCAGTTATAGCTAATACAATAAAATTTTCACTTTATGTTTAGGAAAGATCGTTGTACTTAGAGCCAATTTTTGGTTTAATGCATAAATATTTAACAGTTATTCACTTTTAAAACTGTTAAATGAATATTGATGACAGTGTATGGTATCTTTATGGTTTCTTTAAACAAAATTAAAACATTAGACCAGAGAAAAAAAAAACAAGAATGTAAAAAATGTTCTAGAAGGAAATTGTCATTATTCTGGCATATGCCAAGCAAAAACATATAATTACATAAAAATTAACTTGTAATTTAGGCTCTTCAAAATTTACCAATTTTACATGGAAAATTCTTTATTTTCTAAGTCAAAATAAATTTATCTCCTGAAATTTTGAATATCTCAGCTGATAAAAATCTGGAATTTTGGTATATTCACCCTTATGTATCTGACACGCACCAAAAAAAAAACTTATCTTTTTTGAGTTTAATATTTATTCATGCATCTGACTATGCTACATCATTGAAAAAATCAGTCAAGAATAAAAATAAAATTCAAAATAATTCAATAATTTAAATATTTAAATATTTAACATTATAAATTTTTTAACAAAAATTACTTTTTGTTTTATTATATAAATAATATAAAGATTTTAAGTTCAACGAAATTTCTTAAAATGGTCGATAATTTTAACAAAGAAATAAAATTTATTTTTTAATAATAGAGATTAAAACAAAATATTAAATACCATAAAAGTTATGATAGCAATTAAATAAAGAAAACAAATCTAGTCAACAAAAAATTTCCTTAATTTTATTCATCGTATCAAACGTATAAGTTAAAGTTTTTCAATTTTTGCACAGAAATCGTTGTGGCAATTTTCCTAAGCATTTTTTAACAGTTAGGAATAATTCGCGTCAAAAACTGTTTTGCATCTCACCAAGCATTACGGCCAATACACAAGAGTAACATTAAAAAGCTCCAGGTTTAAAGAACAGAAGGGCAAAAGAATCCCCCTGTAATTTATCATTCCGGGATCTCTGATGAGAAAATTTTTCGGCCGAAGCGGGATTAACTGCAAAAGTAGAAGACAGGTGAAGAGTTAACTCCGTAAATGATGGGCATTTTCGAAAGGAGAAAGTTTCTTTTCCGGGGAATAATTTTTTCAGTGTATTTTTGAGCTTATGTATTAGTCGAGAAATGAAATGTGTGAAGCTCCATAGGAACTAGAGCAATAAAATTTTGACTTTATGTTTAGGAAAGATCTTTGTACTTACAGCCTTTTTTATGTTTAAAGCGTAAATATTTAACAATTATTAGCTTTTAAAACCGTTAATTTAATATTGATGATTGTGTATGGTATCTTTATGGGTTTTTTTTTTAAACAGACTAAAAATGTTAAACCAAAAAAAGAAAAAAAAACAAGAATGTAAGAAAATGTTCTAGAATCCAATTGTCATTATCCTGTCATACAGATGCCAAGTAATGACAAATAATTACATAAAAATTGACGTCAAGAATAAAAGTAATTTAAATATCTAACATTATTATTTCTTTAACAAAAAATACTTTTTGTTTTATTATATAAATTATATAAAGATTTTAAGTTCAACGAAATTTCTAAAAACGGCCGATAATTTTAACAAAGAAGTAAAATTTATTTTTTAATAATAGAGATTAAAAGAAAATATTAAATAACATAAAATATATTATAGCAATTAAAAAAGGGCATTTCCATGCAAACGTGTTTGTCTGTTACATACTACGATTTTTTAAATACCAGTATTTTAAAACGAGAAAATGCAACTTAATTTATCGAAGATATATCGTCAATTGAATAAGGCGAAGCAAACTTTTTGAAAATAACGGTGGCCAACAAGCATTAGTGATTTTCAGTTATGTAACAGACAAACAAGTTCGTATGGAAATGCCCAAAAGAGAACAAAATCTAGTCAATAAAAAATTTCCTCAATTTTATTCACTGCATCGAACCTATCGGTTAAAGTTTTTCAACTTCTGCATAGAAATCATTGATGCAATTTTCCTTAGCATTTCTAACCTTTAGGTGTAATTCCCGTCAAAAACTGTTTCGCATCTTACTAGTCATTACGGCCAATACACAAGAGTAACATTAAAGAGCTCCGGGTTTAAAGAACAAAAGGGCAAAAGAATCGCCTGTAATTTATCATTCCCGGGTACACTCTCTGATTAGAAAAAATTTCGGCCGAAGCGAGATTAACTGCAAAAGTAGAAGACAGGTGAAGAGTTAACTCCGTAAATGATGGGCATTTTCGAACGGAAAAAGTTTCTTTTCCGGAGAATAATTTTTTGTGTGTATTTTTAAGCTGATGTATTCCTCGCGAAATGAAATATGTGAAGCTCGATAGTAACTAGTGTAATAAAATTTTCACTTTATGTTTAGGAAAGATCTTTATACTTAGAGCCACTTTTTTGTTTAATGTATAAATATTTAACAATTATTCGCTTTTAAAACCGTTAATTTAATATCGATGCCTGTTTATGGTATTCACTTTTGATTAAAATCATTTATTCATGGATTTGACTATGTTACATTATTGAATGAATCATTCAAAAATAAAAATAATTTACATATCTTACATTAGATTTTTTTTCTTTTATTTAGTTGAAAATAATTCAGCAGTACAAAAATAGGCATAAATATTATGAAAGAGTTATAAGACGATTCTCCATACAGATTACAATAATTTTTAATAAATAAATAATACTAGTGAAAAATAATTAAAATTACAAAAGATACTTTTTGTTTTATTTAAAGATTTTTTAGGATTAACGGAATTCCTAAAAATGGCCGATAATGTTAACAAAGAAATAAAATTTAGTTTTTAATAGTAGAGATTAAAAGATTATATTAAACACCATGAAAATATAACAGGAATTAAATAAAGAAAACAAAAACTAGTCAAATAAAAATTTCTTCAACTTTATGCACTGAAACTTATCTGTCAAACTTTTTCAATTTCGGCATAGAAACCATTGAGGCAATTTTCCTTAGAATTTCTAAACGCTAAGAGTAATTCGCGTCAAAAACTGTTTTGCATCTCACTAGGCATTACGGCTAATACATAGGAGTAACATTTAAAAGCTCCAGGTTTAAAGAGCAGAAGGGCAAAAGAATCCCCTGTAATTTATCATTCCCGGATACACTCTGTGATTAGAAAAATTTTCGGTCGAAGCGAGATTAACTGCAAAAGTAGAAGACAGGTGAGTAAATGATGGGCATTTTCGAAAGGAGAAAGTTTCTTTTCCGGGGAATAATTTTTTCAGTGTATTTTTAAGCTGGTGTATTAGTCGAGAAATGAAATATGTGAAGCTCCATAATAACTTGTTCAATAAAATTTTCGCTTTATGTTTAGGAAAGATCTTTGTACTTAGAGCCACTTTTTTGTTTAATGCATAGATATTTAACAATTATTCGCTTTTAAAACCATTAAACAAATATTGCTGCCTGTTCATGATATTCACTTCTCATTGAAATTGTTGTACATACAGGGTGTGTTCACAAAGTTTCAAGACCGGTCTCAGAATATAAAATTTATTCAATATTTTTTGTATAACGAACTAAATAGGACCCCTGGACATCAACGCAGCGCTGCCAGCTTTTTTATTGATTTTTTTTCACATTGTTTATAGACTCCATAGAAGTCTTCACGCGCAAGGCTGTTATGAAACATTGCCGAAGCTGTCTGGATCACTGGAATCGTGTGAAATAGCTTTCCTTTCAGAACTTTCTTGACCCGGGTGATCAAATAATAAAGTCTTTGAGAGCGAGGTCGGGTCTGTAGGGGGGTAGTGGCAGTATTGCCACGTTAAATTTAGCCGAAAATTCGTTGGTGGCGAGTGGCACGTCAGAAGGCGCATTGTCTTGGTGAACATTCCAAGAAGTTTTGCCATTCCGTACTTTGATATTTCGTGTCAGGATCATACTGATAGACCGATGTCTCATCACCAGTAGCAACTTTACCCAAAAAATTGGATTCGTCTTGAAAATAGCTCAATCAGTTTTCAACGGATATCAATGACATGCACTCACTCCACTGGCGATCTACTCACTGCAACGTCTCGAAGGCAACTGACTCCCATACTTATAATGTATGGTTCTAGTTAGGAAATTTCATCATCCTTAATTTGTCATTTAAATTCTTCAATCATACGGGCCATTTCCTTTCAACAAATAAAAATGGAAAAACTGCCATAAAAAAGTATCATTGCGCAAAATAAAATATTCTATATTTTTTGATCGAATAAACCAAAAATAACAAAAAACTATTCACCTAAATCCGGGTACCTCACAAATATACTCACTTAATTTCAAGCTAATCGGATGCTTTTTTGCGGCAGTTACCACGGAATAGATAGACAGATGGAAGCCAAAATATTTCTTGTCTCCAGAGTAAGCCTTCAGTGACGTTTCGGCATATATCAAATTGAATATCTAAATTGGTTAAGTTTTCCTGGATTCTCTGTACATAAATTATAAATGAAATTGCTACCAACAACCTGTGTTATGCTTATTCGAAATATTAAGAATGGCCTCTGTAAAGGAAGGAGATTACAAATAGCAAAATCGCATTAACGTTTTATAGCCAGTAAAATCAAGACTGGGGATCACTCTGAAGAAGTTGCATTTTTTTCGCATTAATCATGATACAGAGGAAAATAATACAAGCAAATTACCATATATACTGCACAGAAGACAATTTCCTGTACTGCTAGTATTTTCGATTAGTAACAAATAAATCACAAGGGCAGAGTTTTGATCGTGTTGGATGTGCGTGGATAGACCATTGTTTAGCCATGGCCATTTATATGTTGCTTATTCTAATACCGACAAAATAGCGGAATAAGAATTCAATCCTCTGGGTTTCTTGTAAATGTTGCTTGGAAAGGTGTATCGTAAGCATATATCTATTTAAATAAATGAGTATTGATTTTAATATGTGTTGGTGCATTATGAAAGATTAAGTGCAATTACAATTTCAATAAAATGAGCGAAATGCAGGATTTCTGTAAAATCGTGAATTACGTTTTCATATCACAAAAAATTCAGTAAAAACTTTTTTTTTTTTTTTTTTTTTTTTTTTTTTGAACTATTACGGTGATTTAAAAAAGGTAAAATTTATTATAAAATTTTTCTGATACACAAAAGTATAAGATGTTGGCAGCTATGCGTATTGATGCGGCTTTTTGCGTTCGAAGAGAGAACTAGTATAAACTTATTTACGGGAAGGTATTGTGAGAAAAATGCTAACTTGCCAATTAGGGAAACACAGCTACTTTCTCCATATTTTTGTCTATCTTAGTAAATTTAATCCATAGTTTAAAATTAAATATGAAATTTTCTCTTTAAGTACGTTTTATATTCTGAAACGCAAAAAGAACGAAATCGATTGCCAATAATAATATAAAAAAGAAATACATTGTGTAACTGCAGTTTAATTTAAGCATTAAAAAAAATCCCCCTTAAGATCGAATTGTCAAACTAATAAGATCTAAGGACGAATCATTATCCTCTTATTTCGAGTTATTACCGAAGACTTCTCGAGAAGTTCTTACAGCAATCAGAGCGCAATTAATGCCTTCATTTCTGATTTAGGTTCATTTTCATCTGTGCATTAATTTTATTTCTTTTACCGATCCATTTAAGAACTATTTTACGTAACTGAGATTAGAATGGTTTTCTATATGTGTATTATAAGTTCGCCAATTGTATCTGATGAATTTTTCTATCTAAAAATTGTATTTTTAAACCAATATTCGTAGCAACTGGATGTGAATTATTATTATTAAATTTTCAGACATTTTGAAAATGATAGTTACACATTCTAATACATGTATATGAAAGGAAAGGAAAAGAAAATAGTTCGAAATGTAAAATAAATTCAGAATTTATAGTAAAATTCTTAGATTTTTTTTCTAACTTTTAAATCTAATATGCAAAAACAGCTTTGCCTATGATAACTTTGCATCTCATCCTACTTTTATTAATTCCAGACTTTAAATTTAGATTGATTTTAGCAAAAAAATTGATGAGTCAAACCCAACTTTTTTTTTAATTTGTGGTCAATGGGGCATTCTGGCCTATGGTACAATCAGCCTATGTCAATTTTGATCATATTTCCCAAATTTCAAGTACGATGGGCGACTTAAAGTTATTAACAGATTTAAAAAAGAAAAAAGTTATTTTTTAATTGTAAAAGATGACTTTAGCGCACTATTACAAGCAAGTTTAAAATTTCTATACTTTTTATCATTATTTCCAAAAAAATGTCATTTTTATCAAATTATTCTGAAATTCAAGTGCGATGGGCGACCTAAAAATATTAAACAATTTTAAAAAAATGCGATACCTTTTAAATTATGAAAGGAAACTTTCCCGCATTATTAGAAGTAGGTTCGATATTTTTTTTTCCATTATTAATTTCAAAAAATGTCATTTTTGGTTAAATTTTCCGAACTTCAAGTGCGATGCGCGACCAAAAATATTAACTTATTTAAAAAAAAAAGGGTTTTTTCCGTTATCCTTCGAATTAAAGACAACTTATCCGCACTATTACTTCCAAAACTATTAAATTAATTTAATTTAAGTTTCTTCACATTTTGGCACCTTTCCTTCTTTCTTCTATCTGCTGACCAGGCCCCCACCTACTAGGCAACAACCCAGTTTTAGGAGTAATTGAGTGCCTGTAAATATGGCGTGTTCTTGATATCTTGAGTTTTTGTGCTGTCGGCTCTTGGATTATAACTTCACACATTACTTTCCATACATAATAGACATAATGACATCCTAAGCAGCCATCGCTTACTTATTACTGATTTCTTAAAAACTCTTAGCCCACATAAAATAAGCAATATGAAATTTATAAAGCTTTCTAGTTTTTTTACAAGGTGATTAAAATATTATAAAAGATGTTATATGCTTAAAATATGCATTTTAATTATATAAAAGTTATTAGTATTTTGGGCTTTCTTAATAAAATATTCTCTGGCAAAAGGCTTAACTAATTGCCTTTTATTTATATAAATACATGTTGTTTTGGAAATTAGTGAGCCAAATTGAAAACAGAAATAGCAGTTTTTTGGATTGAATTTAAGTAGAGAAAATACATATTAACTTCAGTTCCATTTCTTTTATTACAATAATTAAAAATACATATTAACTTCAGTTCCATTTCTTTTATTACAATAATTAATAATTAGGAAGATAATAATTAGGAAATGAACAAAATAGAGAAAATATATATTAACTGCAGTTTCATTTCTTGTATAAAAATAAATAATAATTACAGTAACATAAAAATTAGAAAATAAAATAAATGGATCTACAGTTAATATGTATTTTCTTTACTTAAATTCAACCCAAGAAACTGTTTCTACTACTTTCAACGTAATAAAATAAATGGAACTGCATTTAATATACAGGGTGTATCTAAACTACTCGGCAAAACTTTAAGGGGTGATAGTACACATCAAGACAAATAATATTAAATGGGAAACTAAGGGTCCGAAACGTCTTCCGAAGGAGATAGGTGCCATCAAAGTTTAGGGTCCAAAATTTGAAGTGATTATAAAAAACGGAAAAATTGGTCGATTCGTTTGCGGTTTCCACGAAAACTATTCTTTATGTCAGTATTGTCTTGAAAATAAATTATAAAGATAAACTTCAAAAAATGCCGATAGAGGGCGCTTTAGACTTTGGAGTAACGAACAACTATTTTTTACCGTTATTTTTTGCATCTCATTAAATTTTTTTAGAAGTTTAGACATAAACTTAAATTTTGAGCTCAAAATTTGTGGTTATATTGCGCAAACTGAACTGTGTTCAATGAGAGTGGGTAGGTTCAAATTTCAAATGATTATAAAAAACAGAATAATTGGTCAACTGATTTGCGGTTTTTACTAAAACTATTCTTTATGTCAGTACTGTCTTGAAAAAAAAAATTATAAACATAAATTTCAAAAAATGTCGATAGAGGGCGCTTTATACTTTGGAGTAACGTGCAACTATTTTTCACCGTGATTTTTGGCATCTCAATAATTTTTTTTGAAGCTTAGACATAAACTTAAATTTTATGCTGAAAATCTGAATCGTTGAGAGTGGCTAAGTAGCGCTAACTGAACTGTGTTCAATGGGGGTAGGAAGGTTCAAATTTTCAAATGAGTATACAAAACGGAAAAATTGGTCGATTTGTTTGCGGTTTTCTCTAAAACCATTATATATATCAGTATTTCCTTGAAAATAAATTTTAAAGATAAATTTCAAAAAATTCCGTTAGAGAGCACCTTAAACTTAATCAACAACAATTTTTTAACGTTATGTTTTTTATCTGATTAAATGCTTGCAAAAGCTTAGATTTAAATTTTGAGCTCAAATTCTGAATCTTTGGGACGGGCTATGAAGCGCAAACTGAGCTGTGTTCAGGAGTTGAAATGTTACCCTACCCACCCTACGAGCACAGTTCCATTTTTCGCTACTTAATAACCCACAACGATTCAGATTTTGAGCTCAAAATTTAAGTCTAAGCTTTTAAAACATTTATTTAGATAAAAAAAAAATAATAATAACGGTTAAAAATAGTTGTTGGTTACCCTAAAGTTTAAGACGTCCTCTAACGGAATTTTTTGAAATTTATCTTTAAAATTTATTTTCGAGGAAATACTGACATAAAGAATGGTTTTAAAGAAAACCGCAAACGAATCGACCAATTTTTCCGTTTTTTATAATCATTTGAAATTTGAACCTCCCCACCCCCATTGAACACAGTTCAGTTTGCGCTACTTAGCCACTCTCAACGATTCAGATTTTCAGCTCAAAATTTAAGTTCATGTCTAAGCTTCTAAAAAAAATTAATGAGATGCAGAAATTAACGGTAAAAAATAGTTGTTCGTTACTCCAAAGTCTAAAGCGCCCTCTATCGGCATTTTTTGAAATTTATCTTTATAATTTATTTTCAAGACAATACTGACATAAAGAATAGTTTTCGTGAAAACCGCAAACGAATCAACTAATTTTTCCGTTTTTTATAATCATTTCAAATTTTGGACCCTAAACTTTGTTGGCGCCTATCTCCTTCGGAAGACGTTTCGGACCCTTAGTTTCCCATTTAATATTATTTGTCTTGACGTGTCCTATCACCCCTTAAAGTTTTGCCGAGTAGTTTAGATACACCCTGTATATTTCTTCAAATTAACTTCAATCCAAGGAATTGCTACATCCAGCTTTGAATTCTAATAATGATTGGTTCACTCATTTAAAACATGAACTGACCTATTTGTATAGATAAACAGCAATCAATTAGTAAAATATTCAGTAGTGAAAGGCTTGGGAAAGCCGAAAGTATACTAAGAAGTTTTAAATAAATAAAATATATGAATTATTTTTAACTTGTAACATCTCTTCTCGCCTTTTTAGTAAACCAGTGAGCTTTTTTTAGGTAGATTTCGTATGAAATACTACCTATTGCATTGTCTCCCATGTTGGAATTTCTGAAAAAATTTTGCGGATCTACACGAATCATGACTCCTAGACCCCAAAACTACCATCAGTAAAAAAGTTTATATATCTATCTATCTATCTATCTATCTATCTATCTATCTATCGGTGTATATCACTTTCTTCTAGACACGATAACTTCCACAATTATGCTCAGATCTTCATCAAACTTTTACATAAAATCAAGGGGCATAAAATCTCGGTTAAGTTCGTTAATGGGCAAAATCGGACCAAGGGGGTGGAAGTTCGGAGGGTTTTTGTGAAAACAGAAAAAACGCGATAACTTTTTAATTAAAATAGATATCGAATCAGTTTAAAGTTTATATTACTTCTAAAAAATGGGCAAAAAGTTTATGCTTGACAGATTTTTGATAAAGTTAAAAATGGGCTCAAGGGGCGAAAAAAACATGGTTTTTGGGAGAAAAAAAATCATAACTTCGTCAATTCTCAAGATATCAAATCCAACTAAATTTTATATAAATGTACTCAATATTATCTAAAACTTTTGTATTTACAAGTTTTTGATAGGACCAATTTTTACCGATGAAAAAAATTAAAAACGAAAAGAAAAAGGGGGGAGGAAAAAGAAAAAACCCATAACTTACTCAATTCTTAAGCAATTAAATCTAATTAAATTTATTTTACATCTTCACAATAATATCTACAACTTTTATATTGACAAGTTTTTCATAGAACCAATTCTTATAGCAAAAATAAATTAAACAAAAATAGGAGTTGGAGAAAAAACGTCAAATCCAAACTGCTTACATTCGGACTCATTTTAAAATTCATTTTTGATTTTAAACGCGTCCAAATGACATATCCTCTTATTTAGCAACTATATAATGCGACGTATTGGCCAATTTTTTGATAAAGGCAGAATATATTTTTAAAAAGGCTGCCAAAAAAGGTATTTTGAACAGATTTCCCGAAGATTTCATCATTAAAAAATTCATTAAGTATAACAAATTGCGTTTTTTATGAGTCATTTTTAAATTCATTTTTGTTCTCAAACCCATCCAATTTACAGGTCCTATTATTTAGGAACTATATAACTTGACGTATTGGCCAGTTTTTTAATAAAGGCAGAATATATTTTTTAAAAGGCTGCCAAAAAGGGTATTTTGAACAGAATTTCACGAAGTTATGGTGATTAAAATTTGCGAAAATTTAAGAAATTGCGTTTTTACCGAGTTCATTTTTAAAGCTTTTTTTTGTTCTCAAACGCATCCAATTTACAGGTTCTCTTATTTAGGAACTATATAATGTGACGGAGTGGCCAGTTTTTTGATAAAGGCAGAATATATTTAAAAAAAGGCTGCCAAAATGGGCACTTCGCACAAAATTTCCCAAAGCGAGATGATTAATGAACTGTGGGTATTCAAATAACAAATTGGTTATTTTATGACTCATTTTTAAATCCAATTTTGCTCTGACACGCATTCAATTGACCGTTTTTTGTTACTTAGGAACTATATAATGTGCGTATTTGTCAATTTTTTGATAAAGGGTGAATATATATATTTTAAAAGCTGTCAAAGTAAGCACTTCGCAAAAAAATTTCCCAAAGCGATCATGATAAAAGAAATGAGGTTGTATTCAATTAACAAATTGTTTATTTTATGACTCATTTTTAAATTCAATTTTGCTCTCAAACGCATTCAATTGACAGTTATTTGTTATTTAGGAACTGTGGTGCCGTATTGGTCAGATTTTTGATAAAAGCTAAATATATATTTAAAAAAAATCTGTCAAAGTGGGCACTTCGCACAAAATTTCTCAAAGCGATCTTGATTAAAGAATTGTGGATGTATTAAAATAATAAATTGGTTATTTTATGACTCATTTTTAAATTCAATTTTGCTGTCAAACGAATTTAATTAACAGTTTTTTGTTATTTAGGAACTATATAATGAGCATATTGTTCAATTTTTTAAATAAAGTAAGAATATAATTCAAAATATATTGCCAAAATGGGCATTTGAGTAAAGATAGGCATTTTTTTTTTTTTTTTTTTTTTTTTTTTTTTTTTTTTGAGATGAAAACTTTTCGAAATCTACCTCCGCCTATAGGCCATGCCGAAAGGGATTTTTAAGTTTATATTGTATACCTTATGTATGGATCAAAGCAAAATATTGCAATTCATTTCATATGATTTTGCTTCGAGTCCACTTTTGGAACACTTAATAGTTTAACCCACCGAGTATCTGACAAATGGGTAAAATTGTAATGTTGTTTTCCCTTTATTTGGTTTTAAATGCTCAAAAATATGATTCTTTCAACATTATGTAAAAAAACTTAATTACAAATATGAATGCAATCCTTCAGAGTTATTAATCATTCTAAAATGTATTGAAAATTCATTAAATCTATAGAGGTATAATATCTTAAATATAGCTTATATTGCAGTGAATCCTGGAGCTTAGTGACTGGAATGTTACGTTCCAAACACTAACTTGAAATTGGATTTTAAATTGAAATATGAATTTTTCCCGCTTGAATATGATGCACATGTTAAAACACAGAAGAAATTCAAATGAATTGGAATAAATAATGAGACTATAGTTTCATTTAAACATAAAAAAAACCCTTAAGGTCGCTTCGAATCATTATGCTTTTATTTCGAGTTAGTGCAGCAGACTTCCCAAGAAGTTCTTAGAGCAACAATTAATGTCCTCATTTATGATTTCCGTTCGTTTCCATTTGTGCAATTATTTTTTCTCTTTTATACATTCAAGAACTTTTTTACATTGTTGAGATTCGAATAGTTTTCTATGTATTCATTATAAGTTTGTGAATTGTGTGCCTTGATGGGTGAACTTTCCGTTCTGAAATATGTAATTTAACCAATATTCTTTACGAAATATTCAAATGAAAATTCCATTAAGATGTGGATTTCAATACCGATAACTTTAATAAAGTACAGTAAAATTCCACTGATCCGAAATCCGGATTTAATGAAATACAGATAATTGGAATAATCGTCATTAAAAAAAATAGTAGTGTTATGAGAATTGTATCTAAAATCATTTTTGATTTACAAAACTTCAGGCGCAATCATAATCATATATATTCAAAATTAGATCATTTCTACTATACAATAAATAAATAAATAAATAATATAGTTTTCAGCAAACTAATGGTAGGACGTTCAAGTTATTAGGCGATGTTAAAGAGAGTGAACAGCTGCACACCTATGAATGAAAACAGTGTGAAATACCAAACTATGTATAAATTGCTTAAAGATGACAAAAAAATATTTAAAAAGGTGTTAAATTACTCTAATCTTTAGATCTTTCAATTGTAAAAACAGCCATTGACAGAGAATCTAAAATAGAATGAATATACAAAGAAATAGATAGTGAATATACATAGAGAATATATACATATTTCAGTTGGAAGTACTAAGGATTAAAGTAATTTACACCTTTTAAATATCTTTTTTGTTATCTTTAAGCAATTTACACATAGTGTAGTTCTAAATCAACCTTTTTAAAAATGAATATAACATTCTACTTATTTATTTGATGAGTGTGAAATATCTACGCTTTACCTAACTCACTATGTGGTTAACATTTCAGTCAATAGGGTAATTTGGTGCCACATCGGGGTAATTTTGCTCCATCTTTACGAAACTTTGATCCATTCTGCCATGGTGGAATCTTGACGAATTATTTCGAATGAGCTGCTAAACTCACACTAGTGCTTCTATCTATATTTTGAGGCCAAAATTTTGCCGTTAACTCAAAGGATGTAGCAGATTTAATCTTTTTTCTCTATTAAACCAAAATTACCCTCACAAGTTACCCTCATTGACTGTTCCTGAGTCAGTTCAAAAAAACTGTTTGTATGAAACAATTTTCACATTTATTCTTATTATAAGTTAGATTAAGCGTTTTAAACTTTTAGGAAAATGCAGGCACAATCAATCGGAGTTTTTTTTTAACTAATACAAGGAATCTAAGTTAAAATTGTTGCTCACTTCCCGCACTTATTTATAACAATAATTATATCATAAGCAGCTATCGCTTCTTATTACAGATTTTTTAACAATCCTCGTCCATTTTTGGAATACCAGTAATTTATATATCAATATGGATTTTTTTCCGCTTAAATTTGTTGCACATCTTAGACACAGAAGAAACTGAAATAAATTGGAATAAATAATGAGGCGACATTTTCATTTAAACATTAAAAAAAACCTTCAGGTTGCTTTCAGTCATTATGTACTCATTTTGAGTTACTGCAGCGGACTTCCCAAGAAATTCGTACAGCAATCAGAGCGCAATTAATGTCCTCATTTATGATTTCCGTTTGTTTCCATTTGTGCAATTATTTTTTCTATTTTATACATTCAAGAACTTTTTTACATTGTTGAGATTCAAATAGTTTTCTATGTATTCATTGTAAGTTTGTGAATTGTGCGCCTTGATGGATGGACTTTCCGCTCTGAATTTAACCAATATTCATCACGAAATATTCAAATTAAAATTGCATCAAGATGTGGATTACAATACAGATAAATTTAATAAAGTACAGTGAAATTCCACTAATTCGAAATCCGGATTTAATGAAATCCAGATAATTGGAATAATCGTCATTAAAAAGATAATAGTGTTATGAGAAATGTATCTAAAATCATTTTTTTAACAAAGCTTTAGGCGTAATCATGATCATATATATTCAAAATTAGATCATTTCTACTATACAAAAAATAAAAAATAAAATAAATAATAAATATAGTTTCAGCAAACTAATGGTCGGGCATAATTAAAATTCAAATTATTCGCCGATGTTAAAGCGAGTGAACAGCTACATACCTATGAATGAAAACAGTGTGAAATACCACACTATGTGTAAATTACTTAAAGATGACAAAAAATATATTTTAAACGATGTTAAATTACTTTAATCTTTAGCTCTTTCAAATGTAAAAACAGCCGACGACAGAGAATCTAAAATAGAATGAATATATAAAGAAATGGAGAATGAATATACTTACAGAATATATATTTACAGTTGAAAATACTAAGGATTAATGTAATTTTAAAAATATTTAAAAATATTTTAAGTCATCTTTAAGTAATTTACACATAGTATAATTTTAAGTTTACGTTTTTAAAAAGAATATAACATTCTACTTATTTATTTGCTGAGTTTGAAATACCAACACTTTTCCTATCTCACTATGTGGTTAACACTACAGTCAATCAGGATAACTTTGCACTAAATCAGGGTAACTTTGCTCCACCTTTGCGAAACTTTGCTCCATGCTGCCATGGTGGAAATCTTGGCGAATTATTGTTTGCAATAAGCTGCCAAATTCCCACTAGTGCTGCTATCTATATTTTGAGACCATAACTTTGCCGTTAACTCAAGTGATGTAGCAGATTTAATCTTTTTCTCTCTTGGCCCAAAGTTACCTTGATTGGTCGAAGTTAACTTGATTGATTGTTCCTGATTAAGTACAAAGGACTGTTTACGAGAGACAGTTTTTTCTTTTATACCTGTTATATGTTAAATTAAGTGTTTTAAACTTTTAGGAAAATGGAGTACTATTCATCGGAGTTCTTTGAAATTAAAACAAGGAATCCAAGATAAAATAATAACTCACTTCATGCACTCTTTTATAGCAATAATTATATCATAAGCAGTTATCGCTTACTTATTACAGATTTTTTTTAACAATCCTAGTCCATATTTTTGGAATACCCAGTAATTTATCGTTAAATGCGGAATTTTTTCTGCTTAAATATGTTGCACATCCAAAAACACAGAAGAAACTGAAATAAATTGGAATAAATAATGAGACTACATTTTGATTTAAACATTACATAAAAAAAAAAAAAAAAAAAAAAAAAAAAATCAAGTCGTTTTGAAATATTATGTACTTATTTCGAGTTACTGCAGCGGACTTCCCAAAAAGTTCTTGCAGCAATCAGAGCTCAATTAATGTCCACATTTATGATTTCCGATCGTTTCCATTTGTGCGATTATTTTTTTTCTTTTATACATTTAAAAATTCTTTTTTAATGTTGAGATTCAAACAGTTTTCTACATTTATATTATAAGTTTGTGAATTGTGTGCCTTGATAGAGAGACATTATGTTTTGAAAATTGCAATTGAACCAGTATTCTTGGTGAAATATTCAAAGGAAAATTGCAATAAGATATGGATTACAATAGTGATAAATTTACCTGAGTACAGTAAAATTCCACTGATCCAAAATCCAGAATTTAATGAAATCTGGATAATTGGAATATTTAACATAGAAAATTGTTATGTTAAGAGAAATGTATCTAATTTTTTTTTTTTTTTTTTTTTTTTTTACGAAATTTTAGGTATAGTCGTGATTATATTTGTTCAAATTTAGAGCACGTCTACTATACAAAAAACTGAAAATACATTTTTCAGAAAAATTAATGGGCAAGCGTTCAAGCTGTTTGCTGATGATTTAGACAATGAATGGCTGCATATCAGCGAATAAGAACAGTGTGAAATGCACAGACTTCTCCTAACTCACTATGTAGTTAACTCTACCTGATTCAGTTCAAAGAAGCAATTTTTACTTTCATACCTGTTATACGTTAGATTAAACTTTTTAAACTTTTAGGAAAATACAGCACCAGCATTCGGAGTTATTTGAAAGAAAAAACAAGGAATCATAGTTAAAAAAAATTACTCACTTCACACTATAGGTGACCTTATATAGCATATAAGGTCATATTTCCAAAACTTTTAAGAAGCCAGTGGCTCCGAAACCCTAATATTCCAGTTGGCACCAGTGCGTAATTTCTAAGAAAAAATACGAAATAACGAAGAAACAATGGAAATTTCGTTAAGGGATCGCAGAAGATTAGCTAATTTTATCAAAAGATCGCAAAAAATGCCTTAACCCTTTAACGTTCATTGGTTTCGCCACGAAACCATAAGATTTTAATTCCGATATGCAACACTGATACCGGTATTTTTATCTAAAAATATCCCTTTTATTATGTATGGGAAAAATCACTTTTCTTAGAAATATATTTGTTCTTAATTACCGGTGTCATTCATTTATTTCGACATCTTAGTAATGAAAATGTTTTGATTGTTAAAGGGTTAACTGTCGTCAAAAAATCGCTGAAGAAATCGACTTTCTTCAAATGATCGCGGTAAAAATACCATTTTGGTTAGAGGATTGTTGAAAAATACGTGATTTTCGTCAGAGGAACGTGAAAAAGCATAGAATTCTCATCAGAGAATTGCAGAAAAACATAATTTTCGTTAAATGATTGCGAGAAAAACGTAAAATTCGTCAAAAGATGGCGGCTTAGACGCCGAAAATTAGTCGCCATGTAATGACTAATATTTCAGAATCTGCACCTATGCTTCACAATTATTTTGTTGCAATAATGATATCATAAGCAGACATCGCCTACTTATTACAAATTTAAAAAAAAAAAAAATTGTCCATTTTTGGAATTTTTAGTAATTTACGTTTAAATATGGAATCTTTTCCGCTTAAATATGTTGCACATCCTAAAACAAGGAAGAAAATGAAACGGATGGAATAAAAAATGAGACTATATTTTCATTTAAACATAAAAAAAAACACTTAAGGTCTTTCCGAGTCATTATACTCTTATTTCGAGTTACTATAGCAGACTTCTCGAAAAGTTCTTGCAGCAATCAGAGCTCAATTAATGTCCTCATTTATGATTTCCATTCGTTTCCATTTGTGCAATTATTTTCTTTCTTTTATACACTTAAGAACTCTTTAACATTGTTGAGATTCAACTAGTTTTCTATATCTCCATTATGAATTCTATATCTCAATTTGTGAATTGTGTGCATTGATAGTTGGATTTTATGTTCTGAAAATTGTAACTAAACCAATATACTTGATGAAACATTCAAATGAAAATTGAAGCAGAATATGAATTACAACAGCGATAAATTGACTAAAGTACTGTAAAACTCCAGTGATCTGTTAAAGACGGAATCCAGATTTAATGAGATCCAGGTAATTCGAAGAATCATCATAGAAAATGGTTATGTTACGGGAAATAAAGATATTACTAAAATAACTTTAAAAAAAAACTAGGCATAACCTTAATTATGTTTGTGAATGCTAAAATTTCTTTTAAGACAAACAGCTAAAAAATATGCTTTTGACAAAAACTAATGGTGGATCTAGAGGCTATTTTCAAACAATGTTGAATTATATGTAAGGTGACTGCACAAATAATCACCTCATCGAGTTGAAGGCTGAAATTCAGAATTAGTTAAAACTCGATTCACATATTAAAATACAATTGCTCTGCCAAATCATGCCTTGGGAAAAACCCTGAAAATCCGATTTTAGCGATTGACTCTTAGTTCTACTGTTGGTTTACCTTTGTGTTTTCCTGCTCTAAGTCCTCCTTGTTTTTATACATTTGGATGCAGAAAAACACAATGTTAAATCTACGTGTCAACCTTTAAAATTGAATTTTCAGGTGTTTTCCACCAACATATGAATTGGCATACCAATTGATTTTTAATATGTGATCGCGTTTTAACTAATTTAGGAATTTCAGTATCTAACTCGATGAGGTGATTTTCTGAGCTTTTGGCTCCCAGTCTGAAAGAGATTAAATCACAACATATCGAAAAAAAAAATCCCTGTCGACTTGGTCTATAGGAGAAAGTATATTTCAAAGTTCTCATTTCAACAACAAAAAATAAAATTTGATTAGAGATAAACCCAGTTTAACAATTTTATTTCGCCTCTTTTAAATAATTTTTAATTTTTAGTTTCCAGTAAGAGCTGTTTTTATCAGAATCATCTTATGCGAAAATCGCCTCAAAATGCCCACCTTGACAGCATTTTTTGAAATATATTCTGACATTATGAAAAAAAAATCGACTAATACGGCACATTATATAGTTCTTATATAAGAAAAACTGCCGTTTGAATGTGTTTGAGAGCAGTACTGGTGTTACAAATGTGTCAGAAAATAAGCAATTTGTTCTTTGAATAAATCGTCATTCTTCAATCACGTTCGCTTCTGGAAATACTGTTCAAAATACCGATTTTGGCAGCATTAAAAAAAAAAAAAATACATTTTGCATTTATCAAAAAACTGGTTATACGTCACATTATATAGATCCTAAATAAGAGAACCTGCCAATTGGATGTCTTCACAGCAAAATGAATTTAAAATTGAGTCAGAGTAGTCAGTTTGGATTTGAGTCCGCCTTAAATACGAAATTTTTCCTTCAACTCTTTTTTTTTTTTTTTTTGTTTAATTTGTTTTTTCTATAAGTATTGGTCCTATGAAAAACTTGTGAATATAAACTTTTTTACTGTTGGTAATTTTGGGTTCTAGGGGGTCATAATAAGCGTAGATCTGCAAAAATGTTCAAGAAATTCCAAGATAGGAGCGACCGCAATAAGTAGTATTTCATGCGAAATCTTCTTAAAACAGTGTGGAATGCCGTCCATTTACCTAACTCGCTCTATTTATAATAAGATATATTACACTAGTATGTAACCAAATTAATTTGTATCCTTAGATAGAACATTTCATAGTATACCTTAATAATATACATCATTTACATGACTATCGCAGTATATTTAACAAAGTTAGAACACGGACAGACAGACAAAAAGCTAACTAGATAGCCATGCAGGCGGCAAATAGACATACCAAATGTATAAGCACCTTTGAACTATGTTTGACTTCTTTATATGAAATATGTATCATAAATGTTGCATTCCATATTTGTAGAAATACATTAACATTTAAGATTTTCATCTTTTGCAAGAATTTTATATAATCAATAATAATTAAATTAATTAAGCGTACTTAGTTTAATTAATTAAAAATTTAAAGGGTAAATGTCAAGTCAAGACGTTTTTAACGAAATCTGTAAAAAAAATGTTTCTATATTTAATTATTTATAAAATGTTCATTACATAGTAATTAGTAAATATAATCATTTTTTATATGTTTGTGCAAAAAAAAAAAAAACATTTTTAATGAGATTTCAAAAATTAAAAATGAAGGAGATATGAGTTATTTTTAAATGTCATCATTCTTAAATTAGTGCACTTTGAAATTTAAATAAACTAAGCCATTTTTTATGCTCATAAATGGCAATACATGGTTGCAAAAACGATATTTTTGTAATTAGCGTCTCGATTGAAAATTGTCTTGCCATCTTTAATTATTTAATACTTAAAATATAAAAATACGTAATGAAATCTTTTAAAAAGAAATTCATCCTCGTATTTTCTAGATAGAGTCGGTACATAGATAGACTTTAGTATTGTTTATAACTATTAAACTGCAAAAATGTAGAAAACGAAATTGTACACTGTTAAAAATTTCTGTAGACACAGAAAAAAAAAAGTCGAGACTCTTTATAATTTACACTAGTTCTCTGTTTAATGCATTTTATTGAGTTTCTCAGCCCTCATTTTACAGATATTCCCTTCGTCTGATACCTAATTCCCTGTAAGGATTTTCATGCCTTCATTTAAAAATATTTTTATCTTTGTTAAAACTTGTAATTCAAAATGCACACTTTTAAAATTTCTTTTTTAATTTTATTAGAGACATTAAAGAAGAAAATTCAGTTTAAAATATTAATTATAACAGATGCAAATTTTCCAAGTATCGGAAATTTGCATCTGTTATAATTAATTTACCGATTAATTAATCGCGTTTGAAATTAATCTAATAAGACTTCATATGCAGCGTTTTCTGCAGATCTAAATATTGACCTTCGGTTTGTTCTGTTGAACTGATCCAAAGTATCAGACCAGATTGTGTGATCGTTGAGGTCATTTGGGTGAAATAGTCCTCCAGCTTTCGTCCGGGGTGGCTCAGTTGGAAGAGCATTGGCGGTTCAGCCAATACATCCCTGGTTCGTTTCCTGGCCCAGAATTTTTTCACCCACTTGCAAAGTTTGCATCTGTTACAAAACTGTTACCTGATTTCTTCTGTGTGTCCCTGTAAATTAATTTAAAAAAATGCTATGGATGCTATGTTTCAACGTAATCGCAGTGAAATTCAAGGATTTATATCAATTTCAATACAATCTCATTAAATTACACCGCAATCGATTTTTCCCTATGTACCATAATGTAATCGAAATATTTTCAGTGCTTGTAAATGAACCATTAATCGTACATACTTTATAAACAGTATCAAAGATGTTTTAGTGACTTTAAATAAGCTTTATCTATTGCATGAAAATCCGAGTATATTTAAGGGAGTTAGAGCATGGACAATCGGACAGACAAACCGAATGCATAGCACTATTCAACTTTGTTGGAAGGTGCCAAAAAAATTACTCAATGGTACCGAGTTCTCTAAAGAAAAATTGATGTCTTTCGAATATTTTACACCTCTTATCTTTCTTTATTAAAAAATTCTTTAAAATTTTGTAAATTAACGGATTAAATTTAATGCATTTCATTATATGTTTTTCGAATATTTAAAGGCCTTTTACTAATATTCTATAAAATTAAAATTGTAAAAATATACATTCATTTATATGAATACTTACAAAATATAAAATTAAAAGCCACAATTCTTTGTAATACAAAAACAATTAAAGGGAAACATTATAGTGTAATTCTCAAAAGAGATTAATATGGTAACAAACATTTTTAAAAACGAATCTTTACTAAATATAAAGGAAAATCGACTGAATTAAACTGTTTATTAATTTGAAAAATGTTTGTTTAAAAATAACAGATTCAGCAGGCTAGACTTGTAAAAAAAATTCCCAAGAGAAATTTAACATAAATCTCATAAATTTTAGCTGTGAATAAAATTTTATTAAATATAAATCTTTATTAAATTAATTTTTCTAAAGCTAAAAAAAATTACAATTTATTTCTATAATTATCCTTATTGAATGAGGTAAATCAAACCAAATTATTTACTATGATTTTTTAAAACAGTATGAAAATGAGTGCTAGAAATTTTAATAACTAAATGTATTTCAATTAAATATCAAAAGAATAAATTTGATAAATAAATAAAAGGTCAAGTGGGATTATTATTGGCTCAGAGGATTCCCTACAATAAATATAGTAATAATTATTAACTGTATTATATTATTGAAAGAAATCTGCTAAAAGAATAGTAAGACTTTGTAAAAAACTATACAATGTAGGGTTGGAGTAACATGTATATACCAGAAAAGTATGAATGTCTATATAATAAAATTTCAAAGAGATATGAAATCTAAATAAGATCAAATATTTCTATTTGTATATTCTTTTTTTTTATCTTATTTTAATCTGTTTTCTGTTGTTATTTACTTTTTTATGAACTTATTTCGGTACTAGGAATAAAAATAGTGCATATTTAAGCTTAATTTAGCATTTCATAAAACTAAATTCAACGTAATAATAATGTTTTGTTTTTACAGTGTAGCTAAAATAAAACCCTTGTTTAAAGTTAAAACTTGGCATTGTGCTAAGCACGTTTCGAAAGTATGTCGCAAATTTGTAACACCGCCGTGGTCCGTGCCCCTTTTCTCCAGATAGGTTTTAACAGTAGAAAGGCCGGAAATTTTAGTACAGTTTTATGAAAATGTATCACACCAGAATTTTGATTTCAAGTAATTTAATGTTTTTATTTAAAGTTCTTTTTCTGTATATTTTGTATACTTTTTTAATAATAAAATTTCTAGTTTGAACCGAAATATATTTATATGCTAGCAATCAAAGTGATCCCTAACGGCCATTCTATTGTTACTTAACTCTTAAAAACACGAGAGGTGTATTATACCACTCAATGCAAACTTGCCGTGAACTCCATAATATTTACCTGATTAACTCATTAACATTCAGTGCCACATTTTTGGAACACTTGACTTAGTGGCAAGAAAGCGTCTTTCAACTCCAGTCAATATGAAGTTAAATATACACTCTCTTTCACAAGACAATTTTCTTGATAAAATAACTTAAAAATACTCTTTTTTTTAAAGTGGTCAGAAATCAAAAATATAAATTTTAACGAAGAAAATAATTTGGATGTTAAAGAGTTAATTATAATTACATTAGTCTGTTTTCAGCAAATTGACATTTATTGCTTTTATACTGCTACTAAGCATTGCATTACACAAATCTATCGCTAAATTTTGTTATTTGGGCTTTAAAAGTCGATAGTACATAGAGTATCCGCCCCTGTCATTATTTGCGTCCAAGCCGTATGTATCTTTAAGGGTTAATATCTAGCCCCATTTCCGACGATTTTTTTCGAAAACCATTAACAAAAATGCTTTTATAATTTTTGTTACAATAGGTTTCACCAGCGTCCTAAACAACTTTGTTGAATGTCCGTAAATCGAAATTTGTGTGCGACGGAAAAATGCTGTTTTCTTAAAAACTATGTCACTTGTGATAATCGCTATACTTTCCCTGCAAGGTTTAACCTTCCTACCCTGTTGAAATTTTACTCAAACTTGATAAAAAAAATTTCACACCAGAATTTTTATTTAAATCCATTTAACATACTTATTTAACTTAAATCTTTGTGTCATTTTTTTAAATTTACTTTATGAAAATTTTTCTGGTTTGAATCGACTGAGACGCATTATAGGATTGGGTCGATTAGACCCATTCAGGGTAGAAAGGTTAAATAGCTGCCTAATACCTCTAATTTTTCATAATTTTAGTTTCAGTAGATTTAGAAATTGATTGGGTGGGGGGGACGTATTTTTGCTGTACATTTTCGATGATATCTCTAAAAATATAATACCTAAAATTAAAAGAAATGTGTTTATGAATTCAGCGTTACAAAAGCTTTCACACGATACCACACATGATACATAAAGAAAGGATTTTTTTCAAGCAATTTAATTAGCCATTATACATATTCTGTAAACATATTTGTGAATGTTTAAAATTTTTTAAATATATGTGGGTCAATACTTTTTATTACCCCCCCCCCCAATTTGAACTTTCCACGTTCCATAGTTTACGAGTAAAATAACAGTGAAAGACAGACACAGGAGTGATCTGATAATGGTTCCGTTTTCACTTTTAAGTACGAAATCCTAAAAACCATGCTTGAAAATTTTTTTACAAAGAATAAAAATTGAGCAAATTGGGAAACTGTTTTTTAAACAAATTGCGATATAGTTTTCAAACAAATTGCATTTGAAAGTACAGTCTTTTACTTTCAACAGCATAAAAGTTAAAAATGTGTGATACTTAGAAATTTTTAAAAATCGCAATAAAAGTAAATAAAAGTTAAATTTGATCCCCGGCTGTTGCCATTCTCAAAATGACATCAGCGTTACGCCCAGATACGTTTGTCCTTTATAATACAGTACTGATAGTACCATTCTTCTCCTAACACATTTTATCATACAAATTTCTGCAGCTTATACTGAAAAGTCGACTCGAAGACTTTCTTTTACGGATTTTTCTAAATTAGAGTAACTGACACTTCACTATAGACATTGCAGCCAATACACAGGAGTAGTATTAAAAAGACCTGGGCTTAGAAAGCAAAAGAGCATGAAAATCTCTAGCAATTTATCATTCATGGGTATAATGTGAGATTAGAAAACAATTATGCCGAGCAAGATTAATTGCAACAGTAGAAGCCAGTTGAAGAGTTAACTCAGTAAAACACTTTCGGAAATAAACGATAGAAAACTTTCTTTTGACTCCGCTGTATTTTTAAAAGGATGCATTGAATGGAAAAATATATTATGCGACATTCTGTAATAAAGATTTTCTTAAAACTTTATTTTAAGATTTTTACACTTCATTTTAACTTACACGTTGAGTATGGGAGAAAATAAATGGCTGATTTCTCGAAAATAGTTGAATAAATTCGTTGTAAAAGAGATAATTTCGCAAACATCATTTTAACTTTTAAGGGAAACATTTTTTAAAGTGATTTATTTGAAAATAGAGGTAGTTAATAAACGGGAAGGTAGGCTGCTATGATTGAGAGCGTGCCCTATAAAAGTTGAAAATAATGATTTTTAAGTTAGTTTACGGAAAAAAAAAATACACTATTTAAATATTATTTATAACACTTTTGTCCATTATAGTGTTAAACAAAAGCATATTTTCAGTACAAATAATTAAAAAAAGTTTATTTCTTACTTTTTTAAGCCCGAGAAGGAATAGATATCACTATATCTCATTTAGTTAGTTCTACATTTAGTTAGTTCTACATTAAATTTTTGTTACAAATAAGTTAAACCGATGGAACATTAAAAAATGAAAGTAAAGTACAAAAAATGTGATACTTAAACACCCTAAAAATTTAGATTCTGATTAAAATTAAATTGAAATAAATCTTAGACTTTTGAAAAGGTTTATATTTTAGATGTGCCTTACTTTGTTTACACCCATCGTAAACATAATGCAAAATCAGCAATAAAAATTTTTGCAACTTTAATTCGGAAAAGCCCAAGATTTATTTCTATTTCATTTGAACAGAATAGAAACTTGTAAAATTATTAAACAGGGTTAACTTCTAGTAGTGCAAGACTGTGCATATATAACACTATATTTTTTATTTTTTATTTTATTTTATTTTTTTTTTTTTGGGGGGGGGGGGCGGGAATTTGGCACATAATATTGTAAGACATCTCTACGAATAGGGAGGTTGTCTTATAGATATCATTTTTGATGCAATCAAAATTTTCTCTTTTTATTTGTAACATGGTCTTTGGCTCAAAAGTTTATGTTATCTTTTTCCGTTATTTAATCTATTTTTATGAAAATACAAAGTTATTAAAATCACTAAATTATTATAGAATTATTAATATTGACTTATCTCAATAATAATAATAATTCATTCTATAAGATATAAGTTAACGCTTATTTAAACATAATTCTTGTGTTTATATATTTATTGTAAATTAAGTTACCATGCGGATTGTAAAATACCACGCGAAAAAAATTACAATATAAACTGAATTTTATTTTTATTAAAATATAAGTGTTCATTTTTACATTTTATAAAACCCTAAATGTGTCTTAAATATGTTACAGATATTTCTGTAACTTCAAAGAGAATTTTAGAAAGTTATAAAACTTAAAATTACATCCCTTTTGAACTGGTGACGAAGATTTTAAAATATATGAGTCCTCCTTAAATAATGCATTTTTATTATTTCGTTTATATACTGGTTATTTCTTATCATGTTTATCTTTTTTTATTACTTTCCTTCCTTTATACATGAAAAAACAAATATTCTTGATGATTGTGAAGTCGAAAATGTTAAAACAAGAATTGCTTGCATATTTTTTTTTTCCTTACAAAAGGCTAGGGTGCTTTCAAGAATGTTTTTCTCAATTTAACATACGAGGGGGGGGGGGTGCTTAACTTCCTTAATCGCCGTATTTTAAAAAGGGAAACCAATAATCGTTTCTCTCCGAACATTTAGAAATGGGATACTGCCGGATAATCCCCTAAAAATTATCGACATTGTGAAATATTTTCGAGGATTACAACATGAAACCTGCTAATGCGCCCGTTATGTTTACGAAGAAAAGAAGCCATAATCATTAACAGTTTCTGTTTTTCTTTCCTTTTTTTATAATTTACTGGAAAAAACAAATAAATCTTTTTTTGTGTGTTGCATTTTTTGTGCCAAGCTAAATGCTTGTGCTGAACAATTTTTCAGTATTTTATAATACTGTAAAAAGTAAAAGATAAATTGTGTTATTTATTTAAAATGATAATTTCGAATTAAAAAATTAAATTTTAGCGAATATTTCAAAAACTTATGCACTTTATGTTTATTTTTAGTTAACCTGATCAAAGTTTGCAATGCTGCTTACCATAATGATAGTTAAATTAAAAAGTTAGTTTCAATTTTTTGCAAATTCAACTGAGAAGTTTAGTGTTTGTTATACAACTGTTTCTCAACCTAATCCGATCAAACAAGCATACAAACAGACAGATAAAAAGAAAATATGGATATTTTTTACCTTACGTTGCTTAAATAGTCGAATAAACTAAGAAACAAGTGTTTTTCTGAAAATCTGAAACATACATTCCAATTTATTATATTTAGATTAGTTTGATGTTTTATCATTTTATTCTTTTCTTTGTTACAATAATTATAAAAATTATTTTATGATTTTTTTTTTACTTTTTTTCTTTTTGCATGTTATAGTTACAGTTCTTAGTGTAAATATGTTTTTTTAGTTTTTTTTTAAATATTATCCTTAAAATCTACTTTCATATTAAATTATTATTTAATTGATACATTACAATTTTAAGTGTAAAGTATCATTTTTTTAATACATTTTTCGTTAGATATGCAAATAGATATTTTCACAATGCTTAGTAGACCTTTTCATTAAACTGTAGAATACATTATAGTATATTAAGTTAATATTTAAAGTAATTGTTGTCATGACATTTAAAAACCAGCTTTAACAATTTTGTTTCAGAAACATTTTCGCATAACTCAAAAACTATAATGCCTAACTATATCCTTTTTTTTATCTGAATGATGCATTCTTACATAAAGTTTTTTAAAACTCTTCTAAACTCTAAAGATATCAAGAGGGCCACTCGTCCTTTTTTGCTTTGTTTTGTTTTGTTTTTATTTTTGTGTAGGCAAAGCTGATGCACGCACGATACATTTTGAACCGTTTTTCCATAAATGAAAAGATTTTGCATTTTTTTTCTTGCATTTAAAAAGAAAAAATATATTCTGTATACCTTCACATTTTCCATTTAAAAATGAAAAATGATGGATTTATAAAATGTTCACTGATATTTTTTTCTCGATTTCTGCTTGATTGATATGCCAAGAATAAAGGAAATCAAATAAAAAGCGATAACAGATAGGAAATATTATGTACATACGTCGGTTCAAAAGTGGAAACGTTTAAAGCAGAGGTTCCAACGCAGCGCCCCCGGGCGCTCTTCGATGGCTTTGTTGGAGTCTTTTCCATTGTTTCGATTACAAGAACTTTTTTTAAGGATTTTATTCTTTTGCGTTCGTAATTTTGTAAATAGGTTACACCTATACTCGTTACTCGTTGTTTAATTCGTCCGTCAGTCCACATAAACGCAAAAACTGCCCAACTGATTCGTTTAAAATTTTAAATATGTAATTATAACATAATTTTGTCAATTCGTTTCAAATTTTATGAAAACCGGATGTATAATTCAATCCGCAATCAAAAATAATTTGTTACATTACAGTCAATGGGGAAAAATAGTTTCAGGTGCATTTTAATGATGTTACACCCTTTCGAACATAATACAATTCATACGCATCTATGAAGTAAATACTAAAATATACATACTGTACAATCTGTGGTGCAAAGAATATTTATTATTAATTTACAGGACAATAAAAAAGTATTCTATTACATAATGGTATAGGAGAAAACTTTGTTTAAGGTGCGTTTTAATTATATTAAACTATCTTCACATTTTTTGAAATTGATAGATGCTGCTAAGGTTTACTAGAAGTTAATTCCTGTATAATGGAAAGCATTTAATATTTACAGAGACAGTCCAAAGATTTCAGATACTGTATTGTATCTGAAGTACTGTATGTTTTAAAAACTGCGTTATAGTACGAACGCACCTGATTTGTTACACTTAAGGTCCATTTTCTGACATTTTTTTTAGCCATTAATAATTTGGGTGCTTTTTTATGGTACACTGCAATTAACCCTTTAATTTCTTACTGTTCGACAATGTACCCATTTAAGTCTTCTATAATACTATTATCATAATATTGAAGCTCAAACGCCTAATACAATGTATATGCTATCCTTCTAAAAATAAATACAATTTATTACATTAAGCCGTTTATTCATAATATACAGTTTGAAGGTTTTTGCTACATTAGTGTTGACAGGCTTATTCAAAAGATATTCATCCTTTTTTCAATTTATTGATGATCCTTTATGAAGTTTCAGGAAAAAATCTTCTCGAAAATATATGACCGGTACTAAGTTGTTTACGCACCTGGAGTTTCAGGATAATTCCTCATGTATTTTTTTAGATATTTAACATAACGTCAAAAGTTGCAAGTGCCTGGTCATCTTTAGCCATGTAGTATAGAATATACTTAGTAAATGTAATTTTTACTCCCTTTTATGAAAGACATTTTGCATTATTATTTCGGCTTAGTATCAATTCATTCGATACATTCTCCAAAAAACATACTCATGTTTTAAATCGAATACAAGGAAGTAATTAAAAGACTTAGTAATTTATGAAAAAATCCACATCGTAATTAGTTGCCTCTGCTTTGACCTCATTATTACTTCGAGCATAAAGTACACAAAAGGATTTAAATTTTTATCATGTGGCACTTTTAATTATTTTTGCAAAAAAATGATAATTAAACTTTCCAAAACGCTAATGAAAGAATACGAACTGTATTAGGATGGTAATTTGCCTAAACGTGAAATTAAGAATGATCTTCTATTAGAAAAATGAAAATCGAGAAAAAATAATCTATTTTAATATAGTTAATTAAAATTAATAGGATTTAATGGAGATCAGATAGTAACCCAAACTTTTAGTTATAGCAGATAAATGTGACAAATTATCACTTTAATGAATGAAATCATATATTTATGTAAAATAAAAGGGTATGTGACTAATAGGTTTAACTAAATGATTAAAGCATTTTCACGCAATTGTATCTTATTGTATTTACTTTATTCCTAAAATATTTAACTTTGTTGTTAGACAGTAAAGACTAAATTTAATAGGTTAAACATTATAAAGAGACTAGCGGACCCAACGGACGATGTCCTGTCACCGACAGACGTTGTCCTTCCTGGACCGACACCAGAAAATCAAATAAATCTTATACTATAATGTGAGCAAAAATTGTGTGTGTGTGTGTGGGTAAATTTTATCTCAAAAATGGCTCTAACGATTTTCGCAAAAATTTGGATTTTACCATTTTCGGGCACGAGAAGACCATTGGGCTAGGTCCCATGTTCGGGAAAATTCGATTACTGGGTCATTTTGGGTCATAATGGGTCAGGATAAAGCTATTTATATCTATAGAATGGCTGGATCGATTTTAAGGAAATTTTGTACCCAACCGTTTTTCGGTACGAGAAAACTATTGGGCTGGGTCACATGTTCGAAAAATTTCGATTAGTGGGTCATTTTGGGGTCATTGTGGGTCAAGCCATTTTTATCTAAAAACGGCTCTAACGATTTTGACCAAATTTTATATTTTATCGCTTTGGATTACAAGAAGACCATTGGATTAGGTAACATGTTCGAGAAAATTCGGTTAGTGGGTCATTTTTGGGGTCATTGTGGGTCATGCTATTTTTATCTAGAGATTTTATCAAGCAATTTTGATTAAAAATTACAGTCTATGGTTTTCGGGCACGTGAAAAACATTGGGCTAGGTTACATGTTCGAGAAAAAAATTTAATGGGTCATGTTGGGTCATTAAGGGTCTGCTTCAAGCTATTTATATTTAAAGAACAGGGTGATGGATTATAACGAAATTTTGTATGTAACAGTTTTTTGACATGAGAAAACTAATGGGCTAATCACATGTTTGAGAGATTTCGACTATGAGGGTCATTTGTGGGTCATGATGGGTCATAATGGATCATATCAAGCTATATCTAAAGAACAGGTGGATCGATTTTAACGAAATTTTGTATGCAACATTTTTTTTTGGCACGATAAAATCATAGGACAAGGTTACATGTTCGAAAAATTTCAATTAATGGGTCATTTTGGGTCATTAAGAGTCTGGGTCAAGCTATTTATATTTAAAGAACGGCGTGATGGATTATAACGAAATTTTGTATGTAACAGTTTTTTGACATGAGAAAACTAATGGGCTAAATCCCATGTTTGAGAGATTTCGACTATGAGGATCATTTGTGGGCTATGATGGGTCATAATGGGTCATGGTCAGGTCAAGCTATATCTAAAGAACAGGTGGATCGATTTTAATGAAATTTTGTATGCAACATTTTTTTGGCACGATAAAATCATTGGACTAGGTTACATGTTCGAAAAATTTCTATTAATGCGTCATTTTGGATCATAAAGGGTCTGGGTCAAGCTATATATAATTAAAGAACGGCAGGATCAATATTAACGAAATTCTTCATGTAACAATTTTTAGAAACGAGAAAACTAATGGACTAAGTCACATATTCGAGAGCTTTCGATCCAGCCGTTCTATAGATATAAATAGCTTTATCCTGACCCATTATGACCCAAAATGACCCAGTAATCGAATTTTCCCGAACATGGGACCTAGCCCAATGGTCTTCTCGTGCCCGAAAATGGTAAAATCCAAATTTTTGCGAAAATCGTTAGAGCCATTTTTGAGATAAAATTTACCCACACACACACACACACAATTTTTGCTCACATTATAATTTGTCGTTGTTTGTTGTATAATTTCGACTATGAGGGTCATTTGTGGGTCATGATGGGTCATAATGGATCATATCAAGCTATATCTAAAGAACAGGTGGATCGATTTTAACGAAATTTTGTATGCAACATTTTTTTTGGCACGATAAAATCATAGGACAAGGTTACATGTTCGAAAAATTTCAATTAATGGGTCATTTTGGGTCATTAAGAGTCTGGGTCAAGCTATTTATATTTAAAGAACGGCGTGATGGATTATAACGAAATTTTGTATGTAACAGTTTTTTGACATGAGAAAACTAATGGGCTAAATCCCATGTTTGAGAGATTTCGACTATGAGGATCATTTGTGGGCTATGATGGGTCATAATGGGTCATGGTCAGGTCAAGCTATATCTAAAGAACAGGTGGATCGATTTTAATGAAATTTTGTATGCAACATTTTTTTGGCGCGATAAAATCATTGGACTAGGTTACATGTTCGAAAAATTTCGATTAATGGGTCATTTTGGATCATAAAGGGTCTGGGTCAAGCTATATATAATTAAAGAACGGCAGGATCAATATTAACGAAATTCTTCATGTAACAATTTTTAGAAACGAGAAAACTAATGGACTAAGTCACATATTCGAGAGCTTTCGATTATAAGGGTCATTTATGGGTCTTAATGGGTCAAGGTCAAGCTATATCTAAAGAATGGGTGGGTCGATTTTAACGAAATTTTGTATACAACATATTTTTGGCATGAGAAAATCATTCGGGTAGGTCACATGTTCGAGAAATTTCGATTAGTGGGTCACTTTTGGGTCATTCTAATTTTTTCTAGACAACGTTTCGCGCAATTTTGACTAAATTTTGTATTTTATCGTTTTCGGGCACAAGAAAATCATTGGGTTATGACAGATATTTGAGAAAATTCGATCAATGGGTCATTTTGGATCATAAGGGGTCAGGGTCAAACTAACTGTATCTAAAAAACGGCTCAATCGATTTTATCTAAATTTTTTATCTAATGTTTTTCGGCATGCTAAAACTAATGAGCTAGGCTACACGTTCGAGAGATTTTGATTATAAGGGTCATTTGTTGGTCATGATGGGTCATGCTAATTTTATATAGAAAATGGTACTCACCATTTGGATTATACTTTGTATTATATCGTTTTTGAGCAAGAGAAAACCATTTGGGTTGGACACATGCTCGCGAAAATTTGATTAGTGGATCATTTTGGGTCTTAATGAGCTAGGGTCATTCTAATTATATATAACAACGACTCAATCAATTTTACCTAAATTTTGAAACAAAACGTTTTTTGTCACGAGAAGACTATTGGGCTGAGTCGCATTTTAAACAAAATTGTATTAGTGGGTCATTTCGCTTCATTGCTGAATGCTGCCAAGCTAATTTTACCTAAAAAATGGCTTAAACGATTTTGATTCAATTTTATATTCTACTGTTTTTGATTACCTGAAGACGATTGAGCTATGTCACATGCTTGATCAAATTTGATTAGTGGCTCATTTTGGGTAATACGGGTCAGGGTCACGAGAATATGGCAAAAGCCAATAACTTGGTGATATTTGACAAAATATTGGTGACATATGGCCAAAAAGTCGACTATAAAAATTACGAAAACCAAAACACGTATTTTGAGCCAAATGAAAGAGTGCCTCCAAATTTGGCTATATTTAGCAAAAAATATTGTCTTTCAGAATGTAAAGAATTTTTTTATACATTCTTAAGAGGATTCGAGATGCATGATTAAACCAATCAGAGTCGAGCTAAAAAAGTGATTTAGATCGATGTCCTTTCGTTGTAAATTTTAAAATAAAGTAAAATTTATAAACATGCGCATAAAAACATAGTTTTCTTATTGATTGTTTTTCTAAATAATACTATTATAAACATGTTTTACAGTAATAATACAGAGTTAATGATACAGTGAAATACTATATCGAGTTGAACACAAAGTTAATTTTGACCGAGCTAAGCTCGGTCTCCCCTGCTAGTGTACATAAATATAGTAATACGCACGATAAACACTACGCTTTTAATTTAATTTCTTATTACAATTATGTAAGGAAATTATTTTTCACTTTTCAGTATTTTTTGAAGTTGGCTCAATTTTTGATAGAAAAGTTTATTTTTCTCTTTTTTGTTAAAAGTTCACAATTTTCTGAAGTCAGTTAATCAAAATTATAATACAGGCTATATTACTGTAAAGCATACACGTTTGACAGGAGCGGGGTTCGAACACGTGATCTCTTTCTTCGAGAAGCAGAGCTTATATCTGGCGCCTTAGACTGCTCGGGCATTCCGTCCGCACTCTATTCATCGAACTTATTCAACACTTTTAATTAGCGAAAAATCACTAACTATTAGTTTTTGCCTAGTTACTAAAAAAGTACTGAATCAATTTCGATGAAATGTGAATCTAAACCATTCTGAATCCATTGGAACACACACGCAAAATTCCATTAAAATTGGTCCAGTCGTTTAGGAGGAGTTCAATTACATACACACGCACAGAAGATTTTTATATACAAAGATGAGCATTGAAAATTTCAGGTTTTTGCGCCGAAGACATCGCCAAATTAGGAAAATGTGAATTATCTCACGAAATACTGGATTTAAACGAATTTGCTTAGTACCATTCGATTCAGAATGAAAAAATGCACTAAAATATGTTATCAGTTGAAAAATAACTACAAAAGCCGATTTTTAAGGAATTTTTTAAAAGTTCGCTCTTTTTTCTACTCCTCTTAGGGGTGGAATTTTCGAAAATCCCTTTTTAGCGGCACTCGATGTTATAAGAAGTATTTTTACCCCAATTTTCAAGATTTTTGGTTCGGTAGATTTTTTTTGTGCTGTTATTAATACGAAATCCTGACTTTCTTTTATATATATAGATAAGGATTAAAAATTTCAGGTTTTTGCGCCGAAAACATCGCCAAATTTGGAAAATATGAATTATCTCACGAACTACTGAATTTAAACGAATTTGCTTAGTACCATTCGATTCAGAATGAAAAAATGCACTAAAATATGTTATCAGTTGAAAAATAACTACAAAAGCCGATTTTTAAGGAATTTTTTTAAAGTTCGTTCTTTTTTCTACTCATGTTAGGGGTGGAATTTTCGAAAATCCTTTCTTAGCGACAACCGATGTTATAAGAAGTATTTTTACCGAAATTTTCAAGATTTTTGGTTCGGTAGATTTTTTTGTGCTATGATTAATACGAAATCCTGACTTTCTTTAATATATATAGCACTTTTAATTAGCGAAAAATCACTAACTATTAGTTTTTGCTTAATTACTAAAAAAGTACTGAATCAATTTCGACGAAATGTGAATCTAAACCATTCTTGAATCTACTGGAACGCACACACAAAATTTCATCAAAATCGGTCCAGTCGTTTAGGAGGAGCCCAATTACATACACACGCACAGAAGATTTTTATATATAAAAATGAGCATTGAAAATTTCAGGTTTTTGCGCCAAAGACATCGCTAAATTAGGAAAATGTGAATTATCTCACGAATTACTGGATTTAAACGAATTTGCTTAGTACCATTCGATTCACAATGAAAAAATGCACTAAAATATGTTATCAGTTGAAAAATAACTACAAAAGCCGATTTTTATGGAATTTTTTAAAAGTTCGTTCTTTTTTCTATTCATCTTTGTGGTTGAATTTTCGAAAATCCTTTCTTAGCCACAATCGATGTTATAAGAAGTATTTTTACCGAAATTTTCAAGAATTTTGGTTCGGTAGATTTTTTTGTGCTATGATTAATACGAAATCCTGACTTTTTTTAATATATATAGCACTTTTAATTTGCAAAAAATCACTAACTATTAATTTTTGCCTAGTTACTAAAAAAGTACTGAATCAATTTCGATGAAATGTGAATCTAAACCATTCTGAATCCATTGGAACACACACGCAAAATTCCATCAAAATCGGTCCAGTCGTTTAGGAGGAGTTCAATTACATACACACGCACAGAAGATTTTTATATACAAAGATGAGCATTGAAAATTTCAGGTTTTTGCGCCGAAGACATCGCCAAATTAGGAAAATGTGAATTATCTCACGAAATACTGGATTTAAACGAATTTGCTTAGTACCATTCGATTCAGAATAAAAAAATGCACTAAAATATGTTATCAGTTGAAAAATAACTACAAAAGCCGATTTTTAAGGAATTTTTTAAAAGTTCGCTCTTTTTTCTACTCCTCTTAGGGGTGGAATTTTCGAAAATCCCTTTTTAGCGGCACTCGATGTTATAAGAAGTATTTTTACCCCAATTTTCAAGATTTTTGGTTCGGTAGATTTTTTTTGTGCTGTTATTAATACGAAATCCTGACTTTCTTTTATACATATAGATAAGGATTAAAAATTTCAGGTTTTTGCGCCGAAAACATCGCCAAATTTGGAAAATATGAATTATCTCACGAACTACTGAATTTAAACGAATTTGCTTAGTACCATTCGATTCAGAATGAAAAAATGCACTAAAATATGTTATCAGTTGAAAAATAACTACAAAAGCCGATTTTTAAGGAATTTTTTTAAAGTTCGTTCTTTTTTCTACTCATGTTAGGGGTGGAATTTTCGAAAATCCTTTCTTAGCGACAACCGATGTTATAAGAAGTATTTTTACCGAAATTTTCAAGATTTTTGGTTTGGTAGATTTTTTTGTGCTATGATTAATACGAAATCCTGACTTTCTTTAATATATATAGCACTTTTAATTAGCGAAAAATCACTAACTATTAGTTTTTGCTTAATTACTAAAAAAGTACTGAATCAATTTCGACGAAATGTGAATCTAAACCATTCTTGAATCTACTGGAACGCACACACAAAATTTCATCAAAATCGGTCCAGTCGTTTAGGAGGAGCCCAATTACATACACACGCACAGAAGATTTTTATATATAAAAATGAGCATTGAAAATTTCAGGTTTTTGCGCCAAAGACATTGCCAAATTAGGAAAATGTGAATTATCTCACGAATTACTGGATTTAAACGAATTTGCTTAGTACCATTCGATTCACAATGAAAAAATGCACTAAAATATGTTATCAGTTGAAAAATAACTACAAAAGCCGATTTTTATGGATTTTTTTAAAAGTTCTTTCTTTTTTCTATTCATCTTTGTGGTTGAATTTTCGAAAATCCTTTCTTAGCCACAATCGATGTTATAAGAAGTATTTTTACCGAAATTTTCAAGAATTTTGGTTCGGTAGATTTTTTTGTGCTATGATTAATACGAAATCCTGACTTTTTTAAATATATATAGCACTTTTAATTTGCAAAAAATCACTAACTATTAATTTTTGCCTAGTTACTAAAAAAGTAATGAATCAATTTCGATGAAATGTGAATCTAAACCATTCTCGAATCCACTGGAACACACACGCAAAATTCCATCAAAATCGGTCCAGTCGTTTAGGAGGAGTTCAATTACATACACACGCACAGAAGATTTTTATATATAAAGATAGCTAATCATTGACTCTTGGTTGTCTCAATACAGTCAAAATTTGTTTCTTTTAAACTATTATGATTTGATTGTTTTAAAATTAATTTAAAAATGTTGTTGAACTTAGGTTCTTGTTTATACACTTTACAGGGAAAAAAAATTGACGCACCAAGAAGGATTTGGCCTATGGAGACAAAAATGGTGGATCGGAAGATTATATATACAAAATAGAAAATTATTATAATTTTAAAACAATTGAATCATTCACTTCAGAGTTACATAGTTACAATGTAACAAACTGAGTAAGGTGTTGACCCATCTCTAACCTAGATGCAAGCTGCCATACAACGTGGCATAGATTGATAAAACGTCCATGTGATTTCCTGCCTTATTTCTTGCCTAATTCGCTCAGATTGTCGGGCTAGATCATCAACATTTTCTAAAAGAAGCAATCGCCTTCATTTCATATCCCAGACGTGCTCGATGGGACAGAGATCTGGCGATCTGGCTGGTCAAGGGAGTGTTCGACAAGCTTAGAGACATTTCATAGCAACACGTGTCATGTGTGGTCTGACATTATACTGTTGAAAAGTAAGATCAGGGTACTACAAAAAGTACAGTGACAAAACAGGTCTCAGAATGTCGTCGGCGTACCAGACACGTCTTCGATGATCGTCAGTGTGATGTCATGTTAGCGATATGTGATGTCGAAATTAACATGACATCACATATCATTATTAATTCCCTTTTTAAAAAATTAAATTCTCCAGTTTAAAATTTAATTTATCCTTCACAGTTATAAATGTAATCAAACTCCCTCTTACTTTCTAAAAAGAATATATCTATAACTTTTCTCTTGTGCGTTAAATTCCAGTTATGAAGATTTTCTCATGCTCAGCCGAGACCGTTAATAAAATAAATCAAAAAACAAATCTTTTCTCATCCTAAATCATTATGTGTTCGAACATGCTTGCTTTCGATCAGAGAATACGTAAAAACATGTTATTAAACCATATGCACGTTGCAGCTGTAACTATGTACTTGTTATTCATTCAAAATAACAAAAAAAAAATCTAAATTTCAACGCAATAAATGAAAATTGTGTTAAAATGTCTCCCGAAACCCCTTAATGAAACAAAAATGTATCACTTTTTTGTAAATTGCAGCGATTTATTTGTAGACAGTTATAAACTAGTAATGAATTAATAAATAAATTATGCTGCATTTTTTCACAAAACGTGGTTATTTTGTATTTTAATTTCTGATTGTTTCCTCACAAACAGATTCAAGAGTTTAGAATAATGCATTTACCTTAAAAAGTGTATTTTGCTTTATGTTAAGTAATATGAAAGAAATTAATGTGCAGAAATCGAAACAGTATACGCATGCATTTTACATTTCTTATCTACGCCATAAATCAAACATTTGACAGAGCAAAAAATATTTCAATGCAAAATATATTCTAAGCCGATTTCCCATTTTATATATAAATCGTTATAAACCGTTCTGAAGTCAATAGTTCTTTTCCTTACAAGCTCAAGTAGGCTAAGATTGAAATATATTCTTTCGATTTTTAGTGTCATTGAAAAAATTAAGTATATATTTTCTTAATATGTTTCGTTACATATTTATATTTTAAAAAGTAGCTTTATCTCAAGCCAAATATTGTATATATCAAATTTATGGATTCCTAGTGTTATCGAAAACATTGAAAAAATAGAAAAGAATAGAAAACTTTAAAATATTTATAAATAATTATTTTCTTTGAATTATTTTCTAAAATTACGATAAAATTGGCTTTGCTTTAGTTATTTATTTGTATAAAAAATTACAATTAGATGTTAATAATTTTCATTCAATTTCAGAGATATTTGAATAGCAGCATGTACAATGAAATCCATCTAAGCATTTTTTTTTTTATATTTATGCATACACAGACTAAGTTCACTGCATAAAAAGTTGTGATTTTTGTTGTACTTTAAGTAGAAATTTTCCAAGCATCGATGCTGTGAAATCGAAAGTAGTATTAAATTAATCCAATGAGCCCAATTAATAATATTTCAAAGTACAGTCGAGTTTCTATATAACGAAATCTATCGTTCAGTCAAAAAATTCCTTGAATAGAGAACGGCAATAAATTTTTCATTTAATGTTTAAATTTTGAAAGTAAATTGTTTGTGAGGTATTTATTTAAGTTTTTGAAATATTTAACAATATTTTTCTAGAATCTTAAACATTTTCGCCACTTTCTTTTTTTTTTTCCAGTGTCATATTGATACTTTTCAAAATTATTACTTTACCAGAGAGAAATATGCTTATTCTAAAAGCGATTTTATCCAGATGCAGCAGAAGATAACACCAGCATGGATGACATTTAGTAACAATTTTTCATTCAAATGATCTCTCACAACAAAAATTGCTCACCTGCTGAAAAGAACCCTACCTTTTCTGAAATTGCTCCCTTATCCCTTCATTATTCCTGCTTTACTATTCAAACCAAGATACAAACAACATTTTTAAGATGACAAAGGAATATTTTTATTTTTTAGAGTGCTTTGTGATACTTGAAAGTCGCTCCAGTAGCAAACAAATGTTTCAATCTTTTCCAAGAATGCATGCTCATCTTGGCTACAACAAAGTCAAGTGTAACCATGCAAAAAGGATGTTATTCTTGGAGGGGAGGGAGATTAAATATCTTTTTTGGACATAAGGAATAAGATAGAGGAATGTAGCTATGAAATATAAACCAGAAATCAACGAAAAAAAATTATTCTACAAATAATTTAAAGCCTTTTTCTGAACATAAAAAAAACATTTTTGAAAAAAATCATTGAATGGAGATATACATTTCACTATATGAAGATTATTTTCTATGTAATGATTAAAAAATTGACCGTTTCTACTAATAATTCATTAAATAGAGAAATTCGCTGGCTAGAGTTTCGTTATAGAGAGACTCGACTGTATGCCTAAATTATTAACATTTAATATGTTTTTTATTTAAAACAATCTTAATTTTTATTAACATATCTACTTTTTAATGAAAACTGGGCGTTCATTTTTTAAACACCCAAAGTACCCCAGATTATCCCTCCGTCCGAGGTCTAGAGGTCTGTGCATGTTTAGGACGATAAAAAACGGGCGTCCAATTTTCAACAAAAAGTAAACTTTTTAATAAAAATTAATATTGTTTTAAATAAAATAAACTTAATAAATGTAATAATACAGACATGTATTGAAATATTTTTTATTGGGCTCATTAGATTAACATAATACTATTAACGAATTTAAGTGCCAACGTTGTAAAAGCGAATTTAAGCAAAAAGCGGAGTAAAAATCGAATTATTTCTCTTACGTATATCACGCAGCCAATAGGAAAGCGACTTTGACAAAATATGAGAAATTTTACAGTAGATTGTAAATTTTACAGCAAATGTGTTCGTACAGTTAAAAGTTAAATAGCAAATGTACAGTTTTTATACACTTAATGCTATAATTTTTCAAGCACCGATGCTGTGATATCGATTTCAAGCACCGATGATCTAAAAACGACTTCAAGCAACAAATGAAGTAAAAGTGGAAATATTTCTCTGATGTGCAACACGCAACCAATAGAATCGCGATTTTAAAAAAAATTACAGCACTCTTAAAAAACAGCAGCTTCTGCATTTTACAGCAATTGTGTTTGCAGCCGGGGTTCCAACACTTTTTGTTATAAGATACAAATAAATAAAGGTACAACTTGGTTATCCCGTCGACCAAAATTATATCGCCAAACTATAAGATTAAATGCCAATAATGGTTGATCGTGAATGTCACATTCACTTGACATTAAATATGTTTCACATGTTTATTACATCACAAAGTGATTTTTATTTCAACCTTTTATCTGTATTTTTATTAATCTTATGCATATATAATTCTTCTTTCGTTATTTAAAAAGAAAATAATGTTAATTTGTATAGCTTGGGGATTTATATAATTTGGCGAAATCGGTCGACGGGATAACCAAATAGTACCTAAATAAATAAATAAAGATAAAATAAAATAAAATGCATTGTTGTTTAATGAAAACTTGTATAAAGCAAAAATAAAATGTACTAAAATAGCTTTTAGGTGACTATATATAAAATAAATTTATTTAAAATACTACATTAAAAATGAAATTAAAATCCCAAAACGTTTTCGGCCAAATTCGAATGGCCATCGTCAGTGGTTATTTCAAGGACGATGGACATGTGAATTTGGCCAAAAACGTTTTGGGATTTTAATTTGATTTCTAATGCATTATTAAGGTACTTTAATGTATTTTAAATAATTTTATATTATGCATATTTTAGTACATTACAGTGTACATTAGAGTGCAGAGAGTGCAAGTAGGACATTACAGTGTAAGCAACTTTAGTACATTTTATTTGCGCTTTATATGAATTTTAATTAGTTATCCAAGGTGAATTCGCCACTAGAATTTTAACATTCCTTTATTGAAATAAATTGCTTAAGTTTTCTAATAATTTTCATGCGAAATGCTCTTTTTTCGTGATTATTTCCACGAATTCTTGTAATTTAATTCTAAATTAAAAATAGTAAATGAGTTATTTATAGCTATTTATTTTCTTCAATTAAAAAAAAATGTTAAAAAATCCTTCTGAGTTAGGATTTGCTTTGATAAAAAATATAATACAAAAGATTCATCTTATTTTTTTGTAGTAAATTAAAAAAATAACAAACTGTTAATGATTATGGCTTCCTTTTTTCGTAAACATAAAGGAGGGGGGCATTAGCAAGTTTTGTGTTGTAATCCTCGAAAATATTTCACAAAGTCGATAATTTTTAGGGGATTATCCGGCAGTATCACTTTTCTTAATGTTCGAAGAGGAACGATTATCGGTTTCCTTTTTAAAGATATGGCGATTAGAGAAGTTAAGCACTTTTTATACGTATGTTAAATTGAGAAAAGCATCTTTGAAAACATGATAGTTTTTTTAAACCAAAAAAAAATATATATAAGTGATTCGAGTTTTAATATTTTTGCCTTAAAATATATATCGAGAACATTTTTAAAATTTCGTATTTAAAAAATATGGGAGAAGAATAAATGACTAAATGGTTACAAGAACGCATATAAGTTGTAGAAAGATGTTTAAATTTGCAAATTTTTTAAACACTTTTTAGCTGTGAAAATTTTTATATTTTACGACTTTTCAGAACACACGATAAAAACCAACTAAGGTCATTGCACCTAAATGCTATAATGATATTTTACTTAAAATCTTAATGCAAGAACCATATGTAAATATTGTACTGCTGTTAGTGCTCCTTTAAAAAAAATTTCACAGTTTAATTTGTATTTTCCAATTTAACAGTTCAATACAGTAAAATTTTGTTTTATTTGGAGTTCCAGCAATATTATTTGATATGTTTGAAAAAAAAAAACTGAAAGTTTATTAGAAATAGTACAGTACAAACAGTTTAGTGCAAAATCAATATTCTAAGAGTTAATCGCGACTATTCATCTTTCAATTGAATCACCTCTCATAATCCTTATGTGGTAACTTTCTGTTTGTTTTCAACTGCGCCGCTCAACAAGCGCAAAAAGTTTTGACACATTTACAAATTCATTTTTAATAGAAAGATATAAAATTGGAATGCCTGACTATGGAAGCGATTTCAAATCGAACTTATTTTTCCATTTTAAGATCATTAAACTGCCTATCGAGTTCTAAGCTATTTCGATCACGTGATCACCTATTTTTCCCCTGCTTTTCGACCGGTTTTTCTGATTTCGTCGGGAAATGGGCTCAAAAACGTCAACTTTGAAGGCTTGTTATAAAAGATCTATTGTGTTAAAAAAAAAAAAAAAAAAAAAAAAAAAAAAAAAAAAAAAAAAAAAAAAAAAAAAACAGAAAATTGAGTGCAATTAGACAGTATCTGAATAACAACACGTGCTATTTTATGTATTTCCGAACATAAATAAATTAAAGCAAGTGTCACAAAGTTGCCTTTTTTGATTTAAGAACACCCGTAAGATTAAAATAACTTTTTCAGGTGAGTTATCAAGTATCGAATTTAGGAATATGAACACATCATTTAGGTTTTAACTGCCATAAATGATACAAAAATGTCCTAAATGCGACAAAAATGTACTAAACGCGACAATCGATTACTGAGGTATTATATTAACATAATTATACCACAATAATAAAACTTATACAAAACAAGTTAATTATAATTTAAGGCACTGTATTCAGTAATTTGCTACTTAATAAAATATGTATTTATTTAATAAAAATGCCAAATATGCCGCACATGCGACAAAACTATGGGAAATTGTATCTCATTTAGGCACAATGACCTTATTCAACAGAAAAAGGATCAGCAATAATACCAGCTGAGATGAAAATCGTTACAAAGGGAAATATTTTTCGGTTCCTTTCGATTCCGTTTCCGACGTTTTAATAATTCAATATTTCATAAGCTAATTACGTAGTTCAATATTACGTATTTTACGATTACACATTTAAAGTTTTAAAATAAATCAGGTACAGTCGGCTCTCGTTAATTCGAACTCGTCGGGACCACAAGAAATGTTCGAATTATCCGAAGTTCGAATTATGGAAAGTATGAAATAAAAACATGCTTAATATGATACTATTACAAAGGAATCAATGCTATAGTGTTTTTTTTATGTATTTCGTCTGTTATCATTAGAATATGACTTAATATTAAATTAGAATGCATAAATACATAAACTAATTAAAAGATTAGAAATAAGCACAATGGAAGAAAAATTTAAAGCGTCACTGATGGACAGACAGAACATTATTAAAGTGGATATCAAATGTATTGGATTATATGTACACTCGTTCGGAACAATTTTCACAAAAATCAAAGAAAGAAAGTTATTCAAATGATCTGAAATGCATGAGAAATAAAAGAAAAATGAAAAATCGGAATTCTAGTTAGTTCGAATTAAACGAAGTCAAGAGAAAATGAGTTCGAATTAATGAAAATTTTTAACGTTGTCCTGCTATTGAAAATTTCGGGATTTCATATTTAGTTCGAATTAAGCGAAGATTCGAATTATCCGATTTCGAATTAACGAGAGTCGACTGTATTAGAAACTTAGTAAAATTGTCTTTGTAAATTTTCTTTGCAGAAGAGAGGAGGCGCCAAAATCAAATTTTACCTCGGGTGCAAAAAGAAAAAAAAAAGTCTAGTTTCGGCCATTCTGTGCATCACATAATCTCCAGCATCCATCCGTGATACATGATATGCATCAGTTATGTTGTTGCTCATTTGCAAAATTTAATTCCCTACAATGGGGGAGTCATCTACTAGATCAGGGTCGGCGAACCTTTTACATCCGCGAACCCAATTTTTTTCAAGAAAAATTTTACGAGACCATGACGTACCAAACACGAAAAAACAATTTAGCAAATAAAATTTTCAGGATTTTTGTTTATTGGGCTTTAAAAATATGAGGTTGTGGCGTAGTGGCAGATGGGCTTGCAATAAATTGTAGAAATTTAATTTAATATTCAATAAAATTTTAATGAGAAAATGACAGTTACAAATGCTCTGACTTTCAGAGCGGTTGGTTCGCCGGACACCCGGACTTCAAAAACCCCGATATTGGGTATAGCAGTGGTCTGAGAGAGCCGAGCTCTCTCTAACTTAATCCTGAGAGATCTATATCTCAAACTGCCCGACCAGCAGCGGAAAACGTCCTTCCCTGGTCATCATTCACAAGGAGGGGGGGGGGAGGAAAGACCTCTTTCTCAGTCATCTTCCAATCTGGATCCAGGGGTCAAGGCGTCCTTCTCCCATTCGATATCACAGAGAGCCTCCCCTTGACTGATTTCACAGCCCAAAGAAATCTGTATCTAGCAAGAGAAATGCAAGCAAAAACACATAGCTGTAAGGTGACCTCCACATAAAGCAAGGGAGGCAGTATTGTTCAGGCATGTCACTAAATCCTTGTACATTGTTCAGCTGGAGACATCTTGCATTTTTTCTCACGGCCCACATAAAGGCTCAATAATTTCGACAACATTCCCAGAACATTCCCAGCTGTGGGAACAAAGGGGACACCTGCTGCAGGAAATGTGGAGACATGACAACTCCTTCCCCCTAAAGAGTTTTCCTGGGCTTGACTAGGAAAGCTCCACAAGGATAGCTCGTTCCCTTCAAACACCCTTTGTGAGGCAAGGCAAGGCAAGGCACATTTAAATATCCTATCACTTAACTTTAACTACCTTTTTCCGAGATCAATTTTCACATAACACCCACCTTGTCTCACTTGGAAACACAATAATAAATAACAATACATAAACACAAATGTTAAACACTGAAATTAAAAATATGCTAGATAATTAATATTTACAACTTCGTATTTTATTTAAAAAGGCTAAGGGATGAGTCGGCTCAGACCATCGGCGTTCCCATTTTCTTTTCCCGGCTTATGCTCTATTCTAAATTTGAACTGTTGTAGGCATAAGGCCCAGCGCAATAGCCTCGCATTAGTTCCCATCATTTTTTTTAGATACGTGAGAGGATCGTGGTCTGTCTGAATCAGGAATTCCTGGCCATCCAGATAATAAGTTAACTTTTTTACCCCAAAAATGATAGCCGCTAACTCTTTCTCTACCGTACAATAATTTTTCTCAGCCTGACTAAATTTCTTGGACAAATAAACTATGGGATGTTCTTCCCCGTTACTCATTTGGGATAGCACAATACCGGCCCCAATTTCGCTCGCATCAGATTGGACAATAAATTCCTTTGAATAATCTGGAGCATAGAGTACCGGTTTACTTACTAACTTTCCCTTTAAATTTTCAAACGCGGATTGACAATTTTGCGTCCATTCTATTTTCTCTTTTTTAACCCTCCCCTTTAACGCGTCGGTGAGAGGAGCCGCGATAACAGAATAATTCGGGATGTACCTCCCATAGTACCCCACAATTCCTAAAAATGCTCTAATTTGAGTCTTTGTGCAAGGGGTAGGAAAATCTTTAATTGTTTGTATTTTAGCCTCCCCCGGGGATCTTTTACCCGACCCAATCTCGTGACCTAAGAATTTAACGTGGTCTTGGGCAAATTGACACTTAGAAGGTTTGATGGTAAGGTTTTCTTCCCGTAATTTCTCCAATACTCTCCCCACGTCTTTCACGTGACTTTCAAAATCAGGAGAATACACCGCAATGTCGTCGATGTATGGCGACGCAAAAATCTCCATCCCCTGTAAGACCTCTGCCATTAACTTACAAAAATAGAACGGCGCATTGGCTAATCCAAACATCATTTTCTTAGGTATGTACGTGCCAAAGGGGGTCACAAATGCCGCATACCTTTGGGCTTGCTTCGAGAGAGGAATTTGAAAATACCCCTTCGTCAGATCCATAACAGTTATAAATGGAGCGGCGCTCACCTTTTGCACAACTTCCTCGATATTCGGCAAGGGGAAATACATATGGCGCGTAATCGCGTTCAATTTTCTGTAGTCCACACAAGGCCTAGGATCCTTGCCAGGACTCTCAACTAGAATCATCGGACTTGTATAGTCTGACTGACCGATTTCTATCACCCCCAAATCTAATAATCTCTGAATTTCATCTTGCAAAATTGTAATTTGTCTAGGGGACATCCTGTAAGGCCTTGCCCGCACCTGGGCATCGCTCGTGAGCTCTATGTCCATCTCCACTAATTTAGTATTACCCGGATCTGCAGAAAATACCTTCCCATTCTGTCTTAACATTCTACAGAAACTATCAATTTGACTTTCTGTAGCGCGCTCCGCTAATCCACTTTCCCGCACAATTTCCCGCAAATCGAACTGAGTTGAATCCGGTGCCGGATAAGGTATCTCAGCGTCCTTTTCAGACTCCTGTGGTTCCTCCGGAATAATCAAATTAACTCGTTCCGGCCTGCGGTAATATGGTTTCATCAGATTTACATGATAAATGGTACTTTTGTCCCTCTTTTCAGGTAAATCAATCAAATAATTTGTATCCGAAATTTTCCCTGTTACAGTTCCCGGCCCCAGCCAATTTACAGCCATTCTATTGGGCTTAGAAGTAGCTAAAACCAACACTTTATCTCCCACATTAAAATTTCTAGACACTGCATTTCTGTCATACCAGACTTTCCTTTTCTCCTGGCATTCGCGCAGTTTCTCGGAAGCCAAATCCTGACATTTTTTAAGTCTGTTGACTAAATCCAAGATGTATTCAACAACCGTTGGATCGGTATCACCAGAATCCATCCAATTCTCAAACACAATAGTCTGAGGGGTCCTCAGATTCTTCCCTAAAACCAATTCAGAAGGGCTAAACCCTAAACTTTCGTGGGTCACCGTGCGTAACGCAAACAGTGCCGCTGATAGATTCTTCTCCCAATCTTCTCCTGATTCTAAACAAAGCACTTTAAGGACTCTTTTTAATGAAGAATGCCATCTCTCCACCACATGACTCTGCGGGTGACAAACCGAACTATGAGTCACTTTGATTCCAAAGCGTTCAAAAAACTCAGAAGTTAACTCACTGGTGAAGGATTTTCCCAAATCACTCTGGATTTCTTTAGGGAAACCCGTCCTAGAAAATACCAACAACAAGGCATCAATCACACTGACCGACGTGATATCTTCCACCGGTATAGCATCCGGATACCTCGACGCTACACAAATAGCAGTAAGTAAATATCTATTATTCTTATGACTCCTGGGTAATGGACCTACGGCGTCTATATTTATTTTTGAAAACACTTCCGAAATTACAGGCACAATTTTCAAAGGTGCTTTCACTTTATCCCTATTATGACCAACAATCTGACATTCGTGACAGGTTTTAACATATTGTTCAATCTCTTGATAACAGTTCGGCCAAAAATAATGCCTCAAAATTCTGTCTTTAGTCTTTGTGGTTCCCAGGTGTCCTGACACTTCATTATGACAAAGGGCCTTTAAATCCTCCCTAAACTTCTCCGGAACGCACAGTTGCATCCTTTCTTCCCCCGACTTACTCACAACTATGCGCACAAGACGGTCCTTTACAATTTTAAATTCTTTTTCCTCGGCAGTTTTTGCTCTTTCCCACAAAGGAATTAACGAAGAACATTTCAGCTGTTCCCTTTTGAATTCATCCCCCGAAATCTTAGCTAATATACTTTCCCCATCAGCCTTCGGCAGAAATTCCCCATCCTCTTCATTTAAAGTGAGAGGTTCAGTTTCGGTTTCGGATTCACCCGGAATTTCGACTTCCATTTGTTTACTCTTTCGACTTTGACTACGCGTAATTACAGCACAAACAGGTATAGGAGATTCCTTATGCTTCTCAATTAATTCTGCGGTTTCATTACCCATTAAATAGAATCCCTGATCTAAATCATCCGGTTTAACAGCTGCCTTAGTGACAATAGTTCCAAATTCACCTTGAATTGTGACTTTAGCCAAAGGTAAACAAAAGCAGGTTTTATCTAAAGGTTGACGTACCCAAGTTACTTCACCTAATAAATCTTCCGGATTTACCCAACTTTTTGCTAGCAAATCGATTCCACTACCACTGTCTCTTAAACAATCCCTTTCAACGCCATTAATTCTCACTTTACTGATATATGGATCAAAACTCTCATTTACTTCTACATTTCCGACTAATCGGCACACTATTTTTTCCTCTCTTTTTCTTAAACTGGGGCAGTCCGGGCGTATATGCCCTTTAACATTGCATTGGAAGCAAACGACTTCCCTAGTTTTCTCAAAGCGTTTATTTTTTTCTACCTTAGGTAGTTCCCTATTATTCTGAGGCTCCGGTTTCCTCCGATCTTCCGTCCTTTCCTTAAAATTATTCCCTGTTTTACCCTTTCCAAAAGACCTCCTTTCCCAAGGTTTACTATCCGTTTTTTTTAACGTTTTCTTGACGCTCTCATAATAATCTAGTTTGGTCGCTAATTCAGAAGCTTCGCGAAATTCCTCCCAACTCTCTAAATACCTTTCCTTAATTTCAGGGGGAACCCGTTTTTTCAATTGCTCCGTAAGCATTAATTCCTTCAAAGATTGAAAATCAGTCACCTTTGCGGACTCTAACCAATTATCTAGATAGCCACGCAACTCATAAACCAGATCAGACCAAAACGCACCCGGTTTTTTTTATGCTCCTCAAATCTTAACCTTAAAGCAACCGTGCTTAGTCTAAACCTAGTCAATAACATACTCTTCATGTGATAATAATCATCTCCCTTATCTGCAGGTTCCTTGACAACTAACTCAGCTATCTCTGCAGGTAACAACGGAATTAATTGCGACACCCATTCATCCTCCTTAACTTTCTCTTTTGTAGCCTGACGTTCAAAAATCATAAAAAATAAAGTAATATCTAAGATTTTCGGATCAAATTTTGGGACTAAGTCCTTTAACTTAACTTTTCTGGTCCCTTCAGTATTTATGGAAACCGTCGATCCTACACTCGCTGTTTCTACAGCATTAGAAAGCCTTAACCTTTCCAATTCATATTCGCGCTCTTCTTTAGCTAACCTTTGATTTTCTAACTTTTCTTTTTCCCTCTCCTCTTTAGCTTCCCTAGCTAATCTTTCCTTTTCCGCTTCCTTTAATTCCTCTAAAATACGATCTAAGAAAGCTTCCCCAGTTTCCTCATCATATTCTGTCGATTCCGTTATGCCTTTTATAATATCTTTAATCAGGTCTGAATCCGACACATCCACCTCAAATTCTCTGGCTAACAAAATTAAAGTTTGTTTCTTCTGCCTTTTTAACTTATTTAGAAAAGCCATGATAACAATTAACTAACACTCCTATACACAATTCTAACCTTTCAAAAACAAAGAACCTAATCTTTGAGTTATTTCAACATTAAATAAGATTTCCAAAATTTCAATGAGATTTCAATTTAAATATAGTTTCAAAATTAATTATAATTTCAAAATTATTACATTCCATAACTCTTACATATGCTACTCTTTTCACTTTGCCCCAACATAACATACAAAACAAATATCATTACTCCCTACCTTAACTTAAAATATATATATATATATATGAATGATCAAATGTTTCCAAATGAGACAAAAAGAAATATAATAACACATATAAATAACACACTAGAGAAATGCCTATACAACAAAATGAAACTCTTAAACAAATTTCTACCCACAATACACTAACCTATCTCTACCACACCCACATAATCGAACATTCCCAGTTCAAATTAAATTTTAAAAAATTAATTTTTCTAACTTTCTCATTCACCAGTACCTTGCAACACAAAAAGCATTTAAAAGGAACTCACCCCTCTTTTAGGCGACGGAACGGTGCTCCACCAGAAATACCAGGCAATCAGTCAGATGAAACTCCGGACGGGTGCTCCACCAGACGAATTCACACAAGGAAACGTTGAACAGGCACGGGTGCTCCACCAGACGAATTCACACTAGGAAACGTTGAACAGGCACGGGTGCTCCACCAGACGAATTCACACTAGGAAACGTTGAACAGGCACGGGTGCTCCACCAGACGAATTCACACTAGGAAACGTTGAACAGGCAAAGTCCAATTTCACAAGCGATGAAAATCCAAAAAATTGTCGAGCATGCACACGACTCTGGCGAAAGTCCAATTTCACAAGCGATGAAAGTCCAAAAAATTGTCGAACATGCACACGACTCTGGCGAAAGTCCAATTTCACAAGCGATGAAAGTCCCAAAAATCAACTGAAGAAACGGGTCCAGAGTTTTTAACTTAACTCTCAGATCCAAACACGCTGCCACCAATATAATTTATTTAATATAGCTGTGGCGTAGTGGCAGATGGGCTTGCAATAAATTGTAGAAATTTAATTTAATATTCAATAAAATTTTAATGAGAAAATGACAGTTACAAATGCTCTGACTTTCAGAGCGGTTGGTTCGCCGGACACCCGGACTTCAAAAACCCCGATATTGGGTATAGCAGTGGTCTGAGAGAGCCGAGCTCTCTCTAACTTAATCCTGAGAGATCTATATCTCAAACTGCCCGACCAGCAGCGGAAAACGTCCTTCCCTGGTCATCATTCACAAGGAGGGGGGGGGGAGGAAAGACCTCTTTCTCAGTCATCTTCCAATCTGGATCCAGGGGTCAAGGCGTCCTTCTCCCATTCGATATCACAGAGAGCCTCCCCTTGACTGATTTCACAGCCCAAAGAAATCTGTATCTAGCAAGAGAAATGCAAGCAAAAACACATAGCTGTAAGGTGACCTCCACATAAAGCAAGGGAGGCAGTATTGTTCAGGCATGTCACTAAATCCTTGTACATTGTTCAGCTGGAGACATCTTGCATTTTTTCTCACGGCCCACATAAAGGCTCAATAATTTCGACACATTCCCAGAACATTCCCAGCTGTGGGAACAAAGGGGACACCTGCTGCAGGAAATGTGGAGACATGACAAGGTAATATATATCTAATAAACGGATTAACATATTTTATGAATAAGTAATAAAATAATGAATCGATTTTTGTTATGTGAAATATTAATATGGTGCTCAACCTAGTTACTTTTAACAGGATACAATCTGAATTCAAATCATCAGACAAGTGGAAAAAGTAAAGCAAACAGAAAGAAAAAATATATTGAAAAATTGTGAATACTGAATAGTTTTACAATTGCTAATTTTACTGCTAATGCCTGATTTTTCTTTTTATATGTATACTAGCAGGCTATGCCCGCTGCGCTGGTCAATATTTCAAAATCAACCGTGGATGGAACGAACTGGTGAATTTAAATTTGTATTTTAAATAATTTGGACCTCCAGCAGCACCTTGCTCATTGCTGAAAACGATTTAGACACCATTGTGATATTAAATTATCTTAAACGTTGCGCAAAACCCAGCTATTTAGAAGTAACTATTTTAGTTTATTACTAACAGTGCACATTTGGAAGCGAAATGATACCATTATGGCAACAGGATTTAAAATTTTCCCTTATCTGAAGAAATATTAATTTACAGTCCATGGTACAGCTTCTGAAAAATTTCTTCACAACTTTTCATTATGTGAAGCCAGGAACCCAAAGCTACCCCCACCTAAAAAGTTTATATATATATTAAATTTTGTCCATGCGATAAAAGGCACAATTATGCAAGAATCATCTTCAAACTCGTCAAGTACATTTAGATGGTTAATATCTCAGTGGGAATTGCAAATGAGCAAAATCGGCCCAAGGAGGTGGGAATTGGGAAGGGTTCAAAAATTTGAATACCATCTTAACATGGCTTTCACAAAACCAGCTCTTACAAAACAATAGCAGGAAAAAAAAAATAAACATTTTTCGTTACAGCAAGTTGCCAACGATAAAAACAAAACACACATGAAAATTCTCACTACAACAATTACTTTATTATTGCAAAATTTCCTCCTGAAAAAATGAAAACAAAATTATTTGCTCTTTCGTATTTAAGCATTTTCTCTTTAGTTATTTAAGATAAAACTATGTAAATTTGTATAATTTGGCGAACGATTTTGCGAAATTGGTTGACGTGATAATCAAGTAGTAACCAATTTACACTTTTCATATTTCACAAAAGATTCCTACACAGACATCATATACGCAATAGGTTTAGCACGATTATCTTGCAACTAAAATGTGGCAAAATCCTCGTTTTAGAATACCTAAGAAATTTATGTATATTTTATCATTTTAAATCATTTTAAACAGCAATTAACAATAAATAAAAAGTAACTGTAGAACAAAACAACAAATATCATTTCAAAAAAGAAAAAAAATGAAAGTAAATAAACAACTTATCATCAGATAAACAACTATAGCTGGGTAACCATATGAGGCAAATAATGCCATTTTGGCGCCAGTGAGATACCTCGATGAGTATGTGACCAAATCCGTGACAAAATTTCCACTTGAAAAAACTTTAATCGGTATTTATACTGCATTTTCCCTACTTATGTATAAGAAAAAACTTTGACACAGATGTCATGTATGCACCACACTGGCGCAATTTTTTTCTGGCGCCAATTTGGAGAACTTGGTTTTTAATTACCAATTTCATAAATACTTTTTAATTATTTTGTATTATTTGAAAAAAAAAATAAATAAAAAAGTTTAATTAATAGCTATAGAACAAAATAATTTATATTATTTTAAAAAACAAAATGAAAGTTAATAAATAGTTTATTAATAAATAAACAACCATAGTCGGTTTACCATGTGTGGCTTAAAATCGCCATTTTGTTGCAATCGTGCGAATGTGGTGCGTATATGACATCTGCGACAAAACTTAAAAAAGTTGCAATTAAATTATTTTACAGTTTGGATGAGGAAGACATTTATACTAAAATTTAAACATTATACGCTTTTTTTTTTTTTTTGCTATAACTGCAGTTTATATATTTACAATTAAACATAAAAAAAATATCCTAAAAATGCTCTCACACATTTAAAAGAGAGTGAGAGAATTTAGTAATTGTGAACATCGCTCCAGCTTATGCCTTCTTGGTATAAAATCGAATTTTTTGATGACAAAAGTAAATTCAAACATCCAAACAAACAAATAACATACAATTAACAGATAAAACCATTTTTAAAAGTAATTCTGCTATTTTATCCTGTAAGACACATAATGGTAGAATTAGATTTTAAAAATATTTTTTTTTTTTAATAGAAGAATGTTATTTACGTTTTATCTAATAAAATATTTAAAATACATTTTTGTTAGCCTGCGCGAAAGAGAATAGCGAAAGTTTGATTGAAGAAATATTGAAGAGGAAATGGTCAATTAAAAAAGACTTGTAAATTTTATTCAGCGGGAATTTTTAATTTCAAAAGGTTGAATGTATCTTTAGTAATAACGCATAATTGCATAAATTTACTTTGAATTGCAAAATTTTTCCTTCAGTACTACTTGGCTATACCGTCGACCATTCTCGCTTAATTATACAAATCGCCAAACTATTAGCCAAATTATATAGATTAGCATAAATTTTCATTTAAATAACGAAAAACAAATTAGCAGAACATATATAAAAGTAGAAATAAAATGTCGAACTAAAAATCACTTGATGACATAATTAGTATTTATATTATGCTTAATGCCAAGTGAATGTGACATTTACGATCATCCATTATTGACATTTAATCTTGGAATTTGGGGGTAGATTTTTAATCGATGGGTTAATATTTCCTTCTTCAGTTTTTAAATTTTAAAACTGAAATTTTTACTGTAAGTGAAATTGACGAAATGGCGCAAGAAAAATTAAATTAACAATGAAAACATTTTCAAAAAGAAATAAAAGAGTTATATGTATATAATTTACGATTGAATATCAAAATATACTCTAAAAATTATCTTCACTTGAAAAACAACAACGTTATTGCGACCATTAAGAACGTAAGTCAGGCATTAAGTCAGTAGTGCATTTTCGGCTTAAAAACACATTCTTTGGCGACAAAAGCAAGATGAAAATGGTATAGAAACGAATAGTAACTCACAACTTACAGTGTCTTTTACAATCAGATCTGCTTTTTTCTGCTGTAAGTTATATTATACGGAAATTCGATAAAAAAGAGAAAGAAAATAATAAAAAGGGAAATAACTATCATTCAAAATTCATTTAATCAATTTCTGAAATTCATGTTTTTATTCTAACACCAGAGATAAATCGCCAAAAGTTGAACTAATTGTTATATTTCGCGTTCATTTATTTTTTAAGCATTACAAATATTTTTTTCATTTTCAAGATAAATATATTTTTATAATATTACGCCTCATTTAAGCGGTCTTTCTTTATTATTATTAATATTATCAGTAGTTATTTTCTGCTATTATTTGCAAGATATTTGTAATATTTCTAACAGATATAGCCATTTTAATTCTTTTAGCAATCATAATTTTCGCCAAAACAGCTACTGCAACCCTTTTGTCAAAAATAACCGAAAAATACGAAATTTACTACGAAAAATCAGAGTTATCCCTATAAATTTGAATCATAAACCTTCAGAAAAATATTTCCTATGGAATGATACAATCGGCAAAAAAATCCATCGGGTAGTTTTTGAAAACACTCGTTTGGAAGTTTCAGAACTTCTGCTTTATAATATATATGATATTCTCCCAACCTTCTCTTAATTTGATAATTTATTGAACCCACATTGAAATAGTTTACCAATTGAACTAGTAGCTCTTCAATAATTATTTTTAAAAAGGCAAAAAGAAAAAGAAAAAAAAGAAAATCCCAGCTTCTATAAATTCGGGTGCCTATGTTCGACTCTATTTAGTTTTAAGATTTCAAATCAACACCGTGACGAAAATTTTTCATCGCGTGTCAATTTTGGCACGCGTGCCATAGGTTCGCAGACCCTAATCATTTACTGCTATGAACTTGTAAAAATCTGCATGGCAATAAACGTAATTGTCCATGAAATTGTGTGATTTGACTGTTTAAATACACTCTATTCACAAAAAGAGTTACAGAAATTTTTTTCTTTTACAATAAAATTAAATAAATCAATCAATAAAAATAAAATAAAAAATCCCTCCGCATGAGAATAAGTTTCTCGAAAACCGCATTCAAATAAACCGACTTCTTTACTTTTACAAGTTTTTACTTTCATCTATTCGAAAGGATTGTATTTATGAAATTTTCGACAGATTTACATGTTTTAAGGATCAGAGGACCCCCCCCCCCTCCCGAAAAAAATAAATAAAACAAACATATGTTTTTACAAAATGTCTGGTTGTGACTCTGTTTCTAACCGTGTCACTTTTTCCCTTTGTGAGTCTGCAGAAAATTTTGTGGGCGCTCTGTCTCAAAAACTAATTCACGGAATTTCACAAAACTTTAGATTCAGCTGTACCTTGATATAACTGGATATTTGGTATATATCGCCCAACATGTGCCGCTGTTATGCGGCCTTTTTCATGATTTCCACAATAGCTACATCGCAAGTACTAATAGATGCATTTTTATTGAATTTCAGATTCCGGTAGTCCTTGATACAATAATCTGCTGATTGCTTTTTGGTGTTAATCGCCCAACAGGTGCTGCTGATATGCGGCATTATTCATGATGATCCCAATAACTCTATCTCAAGAATTAATGCACAAATTTTCATCAAACTTCAGATTCAGTTAGTCCCTGATATAAATTCCCGGATATAGTAGTATTCTTTAGCTTTTGGATTAAATCGCTCTATAGATGACGCTTATATACAGATTTTGTTGTTGTTGTTGTTTTATAATTTTTGCAATGATGCTATCACAAAACCAACACACGGATTTTCATCAAACTTTAGATTCGGTAAAAGTTCTTACTGATTAGATTGCGGTGTAAATCACCTAACTGGTGACTCCTCTAAGCTTCATTTTTTTAAAGCATTAACATGTGGGAGACAGCCATGACTGGCTAGTTTTAAATGTCAATAAATTTATGGGACCCTCAATATTTTAAGCATTACGAATAAATCAAACATATAAATTAGTTTTGGGATTTAAAGTTTACTAGGTCAAAATTAGCAGGATAAAGTATTTGTTGATTTACATTTGTAGGTTTATTAAGAAATACTTTATAATGCACTGTTAAAAATAAATGTGACAAACCAGTTGCATTTGGTGCACAGGGGGTAAAAAGGTGTTACTATTTAACACCAGCGGGCTTGAAAATGTGTTTGGGGTACCGTCCCTCATTGGGTGATTAACGCTAATTAGGGTGCCGCGCAATGCATACCGTTGGAAGATTTTCACCCCTTAGTCATTTGCGCAAGCTCTGTGACGTGTGTCCTTCCTCTTCAACTCGCCGTCACTGGTGGATCAAAGCAGCAATTTCTCCCCACGAAGACTATCACCGCGTATGCGCTATCCCAATTTCGTTTGAAACTTCGGATGGCTAACTTTTGGCGAGCTATTTACATAAAGCAACATTTGAATTGCGGGACATTTGAACATTTCAGGGAGACTTTGAAGGTGAGCTGGATAGCCGAATGGTTAAAGCGTTGAGCTTGCAACCGGATGTTGTGGGTTCGAATCCTTCGTGGGCCAAAAGTCGTTTTATAATTTCTTTTAATTATTTGGCATTCTGGATTAGGGATGCTATCTTTTCACCCTAATTAAGGGTGCCATTCTGGCTCCCGTAGGGGTGTCACCAGTGAGACAAGCCTTTCACCCTAAAAAGTGAAATATGTCATCTGTAGTTTTAACAGTGTGTACTCATTCTTTTACGCTAGTCAATTACATGTTTATTTTAATCTTTGTTTATTAATATATTTAACTAAAGCAATTAAAATATGTTTTACAAATTAAGAAGAATTAACATAAAACAAAATATTTCATTGAATAAATAATGAGAATAATATTAATTAGTTTTTAAGTAATAAATATCTTTCTTAAATTAAAAATTAACTCTATTTTAACTATCATCTTAAAATAACTTGAAATTTCTTTCATTTTTTTTTCTCTCACCGTATGTGTACATAATATATATGTATATGCATAATTTTTTTAAGTAGCTCTTTTCGTAATTAGTCTCGTTTATTCAAAGTCAGCATAATGGTCCCGTTCTTAATTATTTTAAACTTAAAATGGAAAATAGCTTTTTTTAAAAAAAGAGCAATCAAATGCTTATTTTGTAAAATATTTTAACCTTTTTTTATGGCAAAAATGTTAAAATAAAATAAAATAAATAAGTAAAAAGGATTAATGCTGGTTGAGGGAAAAAAAAATCCATTGCTTTTTCTTTATCAAGCATGTAATTAAAAGGAGAAAAATTGTTTAAAAAAAAGAAAAGAAAAAAAGAAAGGAAGGGCAGGTGGATGAGACCTTATTTTCATCTGATGAAAAAGAAAACGGTATTAAAATAAATGATAAAATAAAGATTTTAATTCGAATCTAGAAATGGAACTGAATTCAGATATTATAAATCAGCTATAAAATAGGCATTCATAGGTTTATAGATTCAAATCTTGGAATGTTTGATTTGTTAAGTATGCATTTTTGATCCACAGGACAATATAATATTTGTGCTTTTTTTTCACATGTAGCTTTTGGATGATTTCACCCCCTTTTGATAATTTTTATATTCATACATTGTGACGTACGCAAGATATTATGTAATAAGTCTTTAGAAAATTATTATGAATTAATATGAATTTACGATATTATTTCCCTTAAAACGTAATACATACTTGACAACGTCCCGGTTTTTTTTTAAATCAACACAGCATACTTTAAACTAAAAATTTCATTTTAAAAATTCAATCATTTAGATTTTAAACGACAGCCACGAATGAAGATTTTATAATTTAATACACATTTAATTTAATAATTTTTTTAGTGGAAAGTATGCTTTTTCATTTAAAAAAAGAAGTGAGAAATTGGCAAGTGTATTATTAATTTTTTTAATCAACTAGACACAATTTTAAATCTATGCAAGACAATCATTTATAATCTTTAAGCTAAGCAATTGCATGCTAAAAACGTTGAAAGTATACAATTACAAGACTTTTAAATAATTCTATTCTGATATTGTATACTAGAAATGGTTAAAGTGTACATTTAAAGTCGAGATAAAGATCTCGACTCTGAGCCCTTACGAATACGTGTTGGTTTAGCTGATGACGAGCTTTTATTGTTGTATTTCGAAACGCGTCCTACTTTATTTTTCATTTTATGGTGATTTTACAAAGGTGTTTTACTTTATTAATTATTGCCAGTGTTTACGGTGTTTTTTCACTAAGAATAAGGATATTTACGCGCTTTTTAAATGTACACTTTTATCATTTTTAGAATATATTATCGTAGTTTAGACATAATTATTGAACTTATTAATTACAATATACATTACTTTGTAATTAAATGTATCTACTTTATCCTCATTATTCTTTGATAAAGGAAGACAAAAGATTTAATTTTTTTTTCTGTAACATTTTAAACTATTTCTTTCAAAACATAATTAAAGCGTCTTCGTTAATGAGTAAATATGCGACGCGTAAAGGACAATAGTTTATTTTGAACTGTAAATTAAGGAAGTTCGTTCATTATTAATAAAATGAAACCTACAAAAAACAAAATCAACCTTCTCCATTCTGTTTTTATGCAATTATTCAAAATTAATGGGATTTAGTTAAGAATAGATAGTAAACGAATTCTTTAACCACGATAAATAAACTTTCCGATTTGTCATTTTATTGGATAAAACGTAATTTATCGAGATTGAGCGACGACAGCAAAATATGAGAACTTTTAGAAAAGAAATTAGGTATTACAGTAGACTCTCTCTCTCAGCAACCCTAAAATCGGCAACTTTCTAAAATCCGCGCATAATTCACAGATGTAAACAATGTAACATTCAGTTCAGATGTAGGAACAAAATTTTATATTTTTATTTTTACATAAATTCCGTATACTTTTTAATATGTTACTTTCATTAATATTACTGAATTCATGTTTTTTCATGAAGGAAGATTAAATTTAATTCTGAAAAAATTCTAGATATTGCTGCTATCACTGCTAATCACATTCTTTTTACCAAATGTATTTATGCATTAATCAAGCTTTTTTGGTTGTTAAGGGGTCTAGTACCTTTTAAACTCATTGAAAATCAGTAAAAACATTGAGAGTTTGAATTAGTCTAACTCCTTTATTTTTTTATCTATAAACATAAATTTTGGATTTCGGTTAAGCAGAATATGTGTTTTAATATAGTACCCTAGATACTGACTAGTCTTTTGCAGAATTTGTGTACTGTTGAAGTTAAAACATCTCTTTATTTCACTCCGTAAGTCATGATATCCTGAGAACGTATGTATGGATTTTTGTGAAACTTAATGTATATAATATTCATATACGTATTTTTAAAATGACCTACTTTTAGATCAAAATTATTTCATTAACTATAAAAAATCAATATTTTTGCTTAAAAAAATCCAAAAATTATATTTTTAATCAATAAAACTAGTCATAACTAAAATTATTACCACTCTAAATACTTAAAAGTAGATCATTTTAAACGCACATATATGTTTAATAACTTACACTTAATTTCATAATAATCCATACATATGTTCTCAAGATATCGTGCGCGCAATGACTTACACAGTGAAAAAAAGAGATTTTTTTAATTTCAAAAATACACAAATTCTATAAAATACTAGTCAGTATCTAGTGGTATTATATTAAAGAGCATAATCTGTTTAATCAAAAGCCAAAATGTCCTGTCTATACATAAAAAAAATAATGGAGATACGCTAAATTAAACCTTCAAAGTTTTTGTTGATTTTCAACAAGTTTAAAAGGTACAAGACCCCTTAAGTCTGGCTAAGCCTGAAATAAAACTTCCTTATTTTATGAGTTTGATGCGAATGAACAGCGTAGTACCTTTGTGAGGATAGTTCTATAGATTAATTTTGGAAAAATACATTTCATATTTTTTAATTAATATTTAATTATACATTAATGATTATTAACTTGACCTTTAACATTAATATTTTAATCATTTTAAAAATTATTTAATTTTTTATTTTGGTTTATTAGTTTACTTAATTATAGTAATATTTTATTATATTGTAATCGTTCATTATAGTTTTAATGGTATTATTAATTACATTCAAATTACTGTTTAAAAAATGTAAACAAAGCAATAACGAGAAATGCTCAAAATTCTAAAATCTGTACAATCTCTGGTCCCAAACTGCAATGGTTTGAGGGAGTCTACTGTAATTAAATCAGGATCGGACGACTATGGCACATCGAATACCGCCAACTTTTTAAAGAAATAGTCGACTTCTTGAAAATAGAAATTCGATAATAAGATAAGGTAATGACTATTATAAAATTTTAGTGGTGTCTAGGCTGCCACAGTTAGCCACCTTTGGGTTAAATTAATAAATTGCGTATAAAAGCACAAATCCTTTGCTATGTTTTGGGGCAACATTTAATATAGATATAAAATATCAAAGTGCTAAAATATTGTGCAAGTTTCATTACACATACTATTTCATCTCCAAGAATGTAAATGAACAGCTAGATATCAATGTTAATATCTCTCTGACTTATGTCCAAGAGCCGACCGCACAAAACCCTTATGTCATCGAGTACAAGAAGAAATCCTTTATTTTGTGGAAGAGTAACTACAGATGAATCTAATGATCCATATCTGCCGGAGGCGAAGTGACGAATAAACAAAAAATTAATACCACTAGTGACTGACTCGTAGGTGTAACATTGTGTTTGCCGTACAATCAAAAGTATGAAAACATGGAAAACTGGGTGCAGGAAAACGCAATGACAATCCTACGAGTCAACCACTAGTGGTATTCATATTTGGCTTATGCACCACTTCGCTTCCGACAGACATGGATGATTAGATTCCTCTATTACTACTCTTCCATAAAATAAAGGATTTTTTCTTGTGCTCGATGACTTGGGGTTTTGTGCGGCTGGCTCTTGAACTATTATAATCGTACGGGAGAAAAATGTCGCAATATGCACGAAAACGTGAGGATACACGAAAACGGAAAGAAATTTCTCTTGTGCCAACTGTTGTTCTTTATTATTTTTTCACACATAGTTGAAGACAGGGTCGTTTGTAAGACTTACGTTATCATCTTATCTCAACATTTTAAATTTCTTTAAAAAAAAAAAGTCGGTTTTATTGATTTTATTCTGAAATAAAAGGATTTAAAAATTAGCAGTCATCAAAAATTGTTTCTGTTGTTGTTATTTCCTGCCATTCCAGTTAATTTTTTAGTTCTTTATAATAAAAATAACTGTTTTCTGCTAATCAAGACATTATTTTCGAAATGGATAATTTTGCGTTGCATATGTTATTCACATTTACTATCCATATGCATGTATATACATATTTAATTTTCTATTTGAAATTTAATCTTTTCGCTAGCAAGAAAAAATCGTCAAGTATTGCTAATAATTTTCTTTAATAAGGATTAATACTATAATCTAACACTACATTATTTCAACATCAAAGCATTTTCGTTTTGTTTTTAATATATGAGGTCATATTCACCTCCTTTCGGCAACCACTCGTATTCATATAGAAGAGAATTAATTATTAATAACTTGAAAATTTCCGTTTTTATTCCGTCATATTCTTTTTTATATTAATCTTTTTTTTTAAGTGAACATTTTTCAATGAAAAAGTATGAATAATTATTGAAGGGGAATTAATTTTTTGGATTTTTATTTTGGGGCAACGATAAAGATGGTTAAATTTTATAGGGAAAATGTCTGATTCTCTCTGAAATTTTGAATTATTAATAAAAATTTTTGAAAAAGATAAATAAACATAACTTGCGTGCATTTATGATTTGCAATAAGTCTGTATGCAAAGATACAACGGCATTAATTCATCCGTTTTGATGTTGACTTAATTCAAATACGTTCATTGAATTTTGGTATTTTTCTAGCAAAAGTTTTGTGAAATATTGGTAGTATACCTGAAGATGGAACTTTTTTTTTCATTAAGTAAGACAAATATTACCTTATGGAAATTCTGGTATAAGGTGCTTAGAAGTTCTTGCAGTGTACGAACACTACTATATCATTATTAGGATTAGGGTTTCTAGGATGTTGTCTGAATTCTAAACTGTCAAAGAACAGTTAGAAATTTTGAAAAAGGTTTTGCTTCTGTAATACACGTCCATAAAATAAATTATAATATCAATTTGTTTATAAATTCTGATCAAATTCTAATTATTTCAACACTGTAAAAGATTTTACCCTTTTGCTGCATGGTTACTCCACCGTTTTTATTGAAAACGATTACTTCATCCTATTATGGAGCATTCTTATGGGTCAAAAGAGAGATATTCTATAAAAGCGGGGGAATGACGATGCAGCAAAAGGTTCAAATTTTTTACAGTGAACATTTTACCAACAGATTTTTTTTTGTTCTTGAAACGACTAAATATGTCTATTTTTGAATTTATTATTGCATTTAATGCTGCAGAATATGTTTTTTAGAATATCCTTTTTAAACAATATAAACAATTAAAACATTTTAAAGATACAATAGACTCTCAATTACCGCGATCGGATTATCCGAGTCGCGGGTTAACTGGGATTAATTAAGTCCAATTGAGCACTCTCGATTCAATTTCGTTGCTATAGAAGCAAAAACTTCTCCAATATTAAAATGCATATTGCAACCTTCTTCATCTAGCCTTTATTTTGGAATACCCTTAAATTTACGAAAATATATTTTTCAATGTAAAAATATTTTTTATATAAAGTTATTTTTACATTATTAAAATTATTCGACACACGTGCACTTTTTTAGATGAAAATATCGCTGAAGAGCATATAAATAAAATATGTTTTTAAAAGCCTTACTGAAAATGAATGATGCGTTTACATCATGCAACAAATTTTCTCCTGACGGTGAAAATGGTAATCCGCATTTCAAATCATACCTTTTAAAAAGTCATCACAGCGCTATGATTTACTTGCATTTATCATAATTTATTTTAAAATCTATGAGATAGAATGGGTTTTGAGTTTAGAATCAAACGCAAAATGATTATACGTAATGAAAATACGTATAACTCAAATTACTTATAACACGAAATATTTATAACACAAAATACTTGTAACACAAAATACTTATAACGCAATAATACTTATAACACAATAATATTTAAAATGCAAAATAATTATAACGGAAATACTTATATCACAAAATACTTATAACGCGAAATTATTATAACGCAAAATGATTATTTTAATTATGTAATAGAAATATGAGTCATTTTTGCTTTCCTATACACATGTACTTTGTTAGTTGAAAATATCACTGAACAGGATATAATTAAAATGTATTTTTATAAGCCTTACTTAAGATGGATGATAACTTTTATTTGTAGAATTAAAATGCGGATTAAAATGTTAATCCGCATTTTAAATCATCCGTTTTCAAAAATCGTCACAGTGATATGATTTACTCGCATTTTTTACAACTAATTTAAAAATCTGTGAGAGAAAATGAGTTTTGAATTTAGAATCAAACGTAAAATGATTATTTTAATTAGGTAATGGAAATACTTATAACGCAAAATGCTTATAACGCAATACTATAACGCAGTATAACTTGTAACTCAAAATACTTATAACACAATGCTTATAACGCAGTAAAACTTGTAACGCAAAATACTTATAACGGAAATACTTATGCAAAATACTTATAACGCAATAATACTCATACTTACAATGGAAATACTTATAACGCAATAATACTTATAAATGAAATACTTATGACGCAATAATACTTATAACGGAAATACTTATAACGTAGAATACCTATAACGCAAAATGATTATTTTAATTACGTAATGTAAATATAAGTCATTTTTATTTTCCTTCATACATACACTTTTTTAGGTGAAAATATCGCTGTAGAACATAATTAAAATGTGTTTTTATAATCCTTACTTAAAATGGATGATAACTTTAATTCGTAGAATTAATTTTCTCCTAACGGTGAAAATATTAATCCGCATTTCAAATCATCTGTTTTGAAAGATCATCACTAGGGTGGAGCGAAAAAAAAATTTTTTTTTGAAAATCAAAAACGGGTAGGTGCCAAAAGTTGCCTTTATACTAGTACATTAACTGCGTGAAATTTTACCGCTGAAAAAAAATGGCTTGAGTCTGCGCTTTTGCTCCAAAAATCGAAATTTTGAGTAAAATTTCTCATTTTTTGACATTTTTTCAAAAAAATTAAAAAATTCCTGCAGAGCTGGTTAGTATTTAAAAGTGTTGCTTAGACCTTTATATTTATCTGCGTAACATATTTAAACTATAAAACAATATCTGTAGTCTGTATAATTGGAGCAAATCTGACAACTTTTTGTGAAAAATCAGCGTTAACCTCTCTATTGGAGCATACGACAAAACGTTCTTTTGAATGCATTTCTTACCTAACTGCTTTTAAAACTACTGTGTATTAACTCATAGAGGTGGTTGCATTATCCCACCCGTCTCAACCACCCAATCATCAAGGCCCAGTGTTTTATTTATGTATTGAATTGTTACTTTTTTCTCGAAGACGAGTATAATTTTTCTATATATCAAAGTAATTTATCTCTTCTTTGTATTCACTGATTTTGGATGATTTGGATTGCTGGTGTGACCTGCTGCACGTATATTTTTATATCATGTATAAAGAAGAGAAGCGGAGTAATGTATTGGGTATGTTCTTAATTGAACCTATTCAGCAGTCTATTATCTTCATTAAATTTTCATGAAATTAATACATTATGATTGGAAATTCTGTTACCACAGCATTTTTTCAATCAATTACATTTTATATATAATGAGTTTCCAAAAAATTGATTGTATGAATTCAATTTCTAGTATGTCATCATTTACTGTACTTATTACATTGAATATATTTTGAGAAGCTGGCTGCTTAATATTATGACGATCGTCACAGAGGATTGCAAACAAAATTTGCGTGTAAAACAACAATATTTCTAAAGAAGTTTTAGTATGTTTTATATCGTTTCCTGTGTTCTTCCATAGTCTAGTAATTTCTAATAAGATTTTAGATCTATTATTTAGGTGTGTAGTACATTTGGTATAAAACATCCCGCGGTATAAACTAGGATTATACATTTTATGAGTGAACATATAGACGCTGATTGCCAATCTGTGCTTATATAAACCGGAAAATTTTATTAACTTTATGAGCTGTCTTTTGTGTGAGATGTTTTCTAAACTCCTATTCCCCATTCTTTCTGAGAAATAGCCAACCTTATGAATTAGCTTTGCAATCTCTGACATAAATATCTAGTCTGTTCTGAGTATCTTTTTCTCAATTTGAGAAAATAATTTTTCAAAATTATTCTCTATTTTATATATATATATATATATATATATATATATATAAATGTAATAGGAAGTGAATAGTACGTAGACAAAGATTTTCCTTATTTATCCAGTGAATCCATGTAGCTTAGAACGTTTTATATCGACTTCTCTAATAATTGGCGCAGAGGAAATTCACTGGAGTTGAAGTAGCGAATGATTCAATATTATACACAATTCTAAGCTTACCCCATGCAAAATGATTCACAGTGACAAATAAAATTCTCCTAATTTTAAATGAGCACTTATAGTCGATTAAAATCGTACATTCCCTCATAAAGTACTATGCATTATATGTTTATGCCCAGGACATTTCACCATCAAATGTTATCCACTCATAAAAAGAGGATCTAAAAGTTATTAGGAAATTACCTGGATGCGAAAACACTTAGAAAACGGCATAAAACTAATGCAAAAAAAAAGTTTTTTACAACAGCGGTTGTAAACTATAAGTGAACAATAAAGAACACATGGAGAACAAATTTTCATTGCAATTCTCTCTGACGATCACCATCACATTAAACAGCTCGCTTCTCAACATATAAAAAATGCAAAAGTAGAATAAATGATGACATACTTATTGTTGAAATATCTGAAATCATCTTTAAAGCAAATCATTACGTAAAAAAAATACAATTGACTGAAAAAATGTTGTGGTAACAGAACTTCCAATTACTATTCATCAACTGAATATAAGTTTGATAAATATAATAGATGGCCGAATAGATCCCTTAAATGGATTCCCGTACATTACTCTGCTTGTCATTTTTTTTGTATAAACTGTAAAAATATACCTGAAGATAGTTACAGAAGCATGTGGAAGCAAAGAACAGATGAACAAGGTGGAAGCATCGAAAACATGCCAAATTTTTATAAAGAAAATCACAAATCAATGTATAAATAAAACACTGTACTAAGATGATCGAATAGTTGGGCCGGTTGGCATAGGAAATATAGCCACCTCCACGACGCATGTCCAAGGTAGTTTTGAAAACAAGAGCTGTATTAAAAACAACAATTCATTATATGACCCAATAGAGTGGTAATGCTGTTTTCTTACTAAAAGTTGCCTGTTTTGCTCCAGCTATAGGGAATAAACATATTGTTTTATAGTTTAAATATGTTAAGCAGATAAATATAAAGGTCTAAGCAACACTTTTAAATACTAACCAGCTCTGTAGGAATTTTTTAATTTTTTTGAAAAAATGTCAAAAAATGACAAATTTTACCCAAAATTTCGATTTTTGGAGCAAAAGCGCAGACTCAAGCCATTTTTTTTCAGCGGTAAAATTTCACGCAGTTGATGTACTAGTATAAAGGCAACTTTTGGCACCTACCCGTTTTTGATTTTCAAAAAAAATTTTTTTTCGCTCCACCCTAATCATCACAGTGCTATGATTTACTTGCATTTATTACTACTAATTTAAAAGTATGTGAGCAAAAATGAGTTTTGAATTTAGAATCAAACGCAAAATGATTATTTTAATTATGTAATGGAAATACTTATAACTCAAAATACTTATAACGCAATACCTATAATGCAGTATAACTTGTAACGCAAAATACTAATAATGTAATACTTATAACGCAGTATAACTTATAACGCAAAGTACTTATAACAGAAATACTTAATGCAAAATATTTATAATGCAATAATACTTATAACGGAAATGCTTATAACGCAATAATACTTATAAAGGAAATACTTATGATGCAATAATACTTATAACGTGAAATACTTATAACGTGAAATACTTATGACGTAATAATACTTATAATGGAAATACTTATAACGTGAAATACTTATAATACAAAATAATTATAACGCAAAATGATTATTTTAATTTCGTAATGTAAATATAAGTCATTTTTATTTTCCTTCACACATGCACTTTTTTAGTTGAAAATATCGCTGTATAACATAATTAATATGTTTTTATAATCCTTACTTAAAATGGATGATAACTTTAATTCGTAGAATTGATTTTCTCCTAACGGTGAAAATTTTAATCCGCATTTCAAATCATCCGTTTTGAAAAATAATCACAGCGCTATGATTTACTTGCGTTTATTACAACTAGTTTAAAAATCTGTGAGAGAAAATGAGTTTTGAATTTAGAATCAAACGTAAAATGATTATTTTAATTAGGTAATGGAAATACATTATTTATTGCAATGTATTTCCCTTTGTGCAGAAAGTTTGTTTAAATTAAGAAACGCGAGAATCGTGGAAATTTTAATTTAACTTAAAGTTCAAGGAAGTTAATAGTTTAAATTTTCCGAAAAGTGTTATGAGATATTAATGAATTTTAAAACGTTTCCTTCTGTTTTTAATATTTCCATGATTTCGAAAAGTAATTTTCACTGTTTGAGTTCTTTAAATTAAATTCTGAAAGTTTATGTCTTGTAAATAAAATGAGAAATTCCAGCAATAGTTTCTGCACTCTTTTATAAAAGTTTTGAACAGGATACGTTGTGGAGCTTACATACATAAAGTGTATGTTGTCTCTCTAACTATATTTTATCAGTATTTAACTATCAGGATGAATAAAATTATTTAAAATAAAAAGATTGTATTATTCAATACGAAACAATAATTATAAATTCTTTGACCATTATTTTATTTTATTACTGACTCATCATACGTTGTATAGAGTAAGTCTTGCAATCATTTTGAAAGCCGAAAAATATTTTTTTACGTTTTTACGCATTCATACGCTGGAAATTACGAAAAACATTTTTTAGAAAAAAAGTTGCCGTCCGCCTTCTTTGTGTGTCGGTCTGTTCGTCTATCTGTATATGTGTCTGGAAATGATCTATCTCCCAAACAAATTGAGATAGAGAATTGAAATTTGGTGCGCACTTAGTATGTAATAATAAAAAGAAGTCTATTTAATATCAGTAACCTCGATTATCCGGAACTGTTTTCGGACTCTCGAAATATTTTCTCTGATGAAAGGTACATAAACATTTTTTATTTTATTTTTTTTTTTTTTACGGAGTGGATGGGAAAGAGAATAAAACAACACAAATTTTCCATAAAAATCGGAGTCCGTCGAATACTTGCTGAGATATTTGTAATCCTATTTTGTACACTTTTCGATTTTTCATGTTTTACCTTGTACTTCGTTCAAATTTCAATTCAACGATATACTTTAAATGGATTTAAGAAGCTTAATCCAACGCAGTAAACTGTTAGTTAATATGATTTTTATTTTTGGAGTTACAGGGATGTTTATTTTACGCAATTCAGTATTGCTTGAGTAGTTTGGCATATTATATGATTTGCCAAAATTGGTTTATCAGCAATTCCGTGATAGATCATTACTACGTGTTAAAAATATTTCAATGTACGTATAAATTTTAATTTGAAATTGTGATGCATTTTATAAATAGTTTTCACATGCTCTATTTTCATATTTCATAGTATGCATATCCATGACGGGTGAGTATTATGGGTGCCCCCAACGACTACTTTTTTTTTTCAATTCTATCTCGCATCACTTTTTTAACATTTAACAACTAGGCAAGAGAAATACAATAGACTCCCTTAAGACGGTCTTGGTAGCCGCAGCCATTACTGGCTATCACATCGTTCTACTGGTCGTGACCGCTACAGGATCCTTCCGGACTCCTCTTTAGCCGTCTACCAGATATGCACAAGGTTAGAAGCAGTGTCTCGCTGACATTTGACCAACATTAGCAATTTGGCTAATTAAAATTAAAAAACATTCGCCAAATGAAAAAAGTATTAGGAAAATAGACTCGCCGTGTAGCTCAATATATATATATATATATATATATATATATATATATATATATATATATATATATATATATCTTTAATCGTTTAATGTACCGCCTTTTTTTCAATATGTTCTAAAATAATAGTTTTTATAACTGCGACAATGATAGTTATTAATCTGATTTCAACTATCCGCTACAAATATATTAAAAATATGTATCTATCAAAAATATGCGTATGTACATATGTATGAAAACCGAAAAAGAAAAAGCAAAAATTGAACACTAGCAATTTGGCGAATCTAATCGCCTGTTTACTCGCCAAATGAAAAATTTAATTGCAATTTGGCACAATGGCGAGCGACAGCGAGAACCCTGGTTAGAAGCACATCGGACCATGCGAGGAGCTCCATGCGACTCCGGATCCCTTCAACAAAGAGTCGCTGCTTTCCCTAGAGACACGGCGACATCAAGTCTAGCCCATACCTTTTAAAGTTCTCTTGAGCAAGAAGGCCTCCCTAGCTCGTCGACCCCACCCTCAATATAGGCTATGTACCCTAAAATAAAGACATTTCACACACAATTTTCAAAACTTCTTTTATTAATAAAATATTACAGAGTACTATTGATATAGGTGGTATGAATTCGGTTTTGCAAACTTTAATATCGTAACTACATCAGATGGCTCTGCTATGATGCATTTTTCACGATTATTGTTATAGTTCTATCTCAAGAACTAATGCACGAATGTTTATCTAACTTCGGATTCGGTTACACATTGACACAACTAGTTGCTGATTAGGTTTTCGTGTCAATCGCTCGATAGGTGGCACTCGCCAAACGCCTCAAAAACACTCGCAACACTCGCCTCGCTTACGTTGTATTTTTCACAAATTTTGTATGTCTTGAAAGCTAATGCGTGAATTTTCATCAAACTACAGATTCCGTTATACATTTACATAACTTGTCGCTGATTAGGTTTTGTTGTAAAACAGCCAATAGGTGACACTTCTATGCCGCATTATGCATGATTTAACGATTTTAGGGGCGGTCATATCTCAAGAACTAATACACGGAAATAAATATATATAGGACAGTTGCACCATAAAATTTAACTAAAAATAACACATTGCTCAGTGTTGCACAAAACAGGAATTTTAATTGTACAAATGTATATTAAAATTCCTGTTTTGTGCACCACTGAGCAATGTGTTATTATTAGTTAATACACGGAATTTCATATCTTTAGAAACCTATGGTTGGGATAGATTGTCATTTAATTTTGACACTGTACTAACAAATTTTGAAATATTAATATGTATATAAGATTGGCACATCCAAATAGTTTTTTTTTTATTTATTTTTTTTTTCTATAGTCATTCTGGCATATGACTTCAGCTTTACAAAAAAAATTACTTTGCCTCTAAGGGATTGTCCATAAATGATATCACACTTTTTTCAATATTTTGATCCCCTCTCCACCCTTTTGTCACAAAGTGTCACACTTTATCGTACCTCCCTCCCCAACTTGTCACATGTCACACTATATTGCATATACATATACAAAGCAATATGTTATTAGATCATACTTCAAAGTTTATCTTTTAACTTTAGCTGTGCGTTTTAAAGACTTTTGTGTGAATAACAATAATGATAATTCGTGTATTTTTTTTGTATGACATAAGATTAAAATTTACAACAGAAAATGTAATTAATATACAATCGCAATACAATATTAATATGAAAGAATGATTGAAAAGAGCGGTGTTTTGGAATATGAAATGGAATTTAATAGTATATTTGGCTTTAAATTTCATATTTACTTTAAGAACACAAAATACTTTAATTTCAAAATAACTTCAAAATTCAATACGCTGATTTTTAATGCCTTTATTTTAACCAAAATGTGTAATGTCGCATTTCTTCTTACTCCCTCCCACCCCCTTGTTACAAACTGTCACAATTTCACGACCCCCCCCCTCCCCTTCTCCCACCGTGACATCACTAATGGATGACCCCTAAAAGGGTAAAAAATATCAATATTTAATCCACATTATCAATCTCAATTGAAATACTATATAAAACTGATTGTGCAAATGCAATCATAATATTTAAGGAAGTTCCAATTAAATTACGTCTAATAATCTTCGGCAAGAAATAATGAGAAAACAGAAGGTTATCACAGTCTAATTATCTTCTAGATTATTCGGAAAACAAAACTTTAGTGAATACTTGTTTCCTCTTTGCGACTTCCGATAACAGTGATAACTTCTCTTGATAAAGATTATGAATTTATCTTGTTAATAAGTTCTTGTTAAATATCTCCTTAATTGTTTATTAAATTACCTCAAAAGTTTTCTAACAGTGCATATTTATGTGAGGTACCCAGGAAAAGCTCGAAGAAAATTTTCGAGAACTATCAATTGTTATAGCACGTTGTGGAGAAAAAAAAAACGATAAGGTGCGAATATTACTGGCGCTCAAAGGGTTTCGTACAATACGTACAATAAATATAGAATATTTAATTGTATTATTTAAAGAAAACGTAACTAAAAAAATAATAATGCTTTGTAAAAAAAAAAAAAAAAAAAAAAAAAAAAAAAAAAAAAAAAAACTATACAGTGCAACTACGGATATTGCTGTACATAACTAGAAAAATATCAATGGGTATACCATAAAAATTCTCAGAGATATGAAGCCTTATAATATAAAATATTGCTATTCTGAATAACTCTTTTTTTAATCAGTTTATAATGAACATAATTCGGTACTGGCATATTTAAACTTCATTTTTTCATTCCATAAAACTAAATATAGCGCAGATAAAACTTTACTTTTATTTCTTTCTTTAGTGTAGCTAAAACAAAACTCTTGTTGAAAGTTTAAAATTGACATTGTGCTAAGCGCGCTTTGTTGCAACGGCGCCTTGGTCCACCAGGCAGGTTTTTAATTAACTTTTAAAGACACGAGAGGTGTATTGAGAGATCCACTTTATGCAAAGTAGTCGCGAATCCCATAACATTTATGTGTTTAGCTCTAATTAAAGCAGTCTGTTTTTAACAATTGGGTCTTTATACTGCTACTGGGCCTTTCATTACACAAATTATCATTAAAATTTGCTGTCTAGGTTTTAACAACTGGTGGTACGTAGAGTACGCTGTCCTTGTCCTTATATATGTCTAAACCGTCTAGTGTCTTTAAGTGTTAATATCTCAGCTAATTATAGACGATTTTTTTCGAAAATCATAATCAACAATGCTTTTATACTTCTGCTACAATAGGTACCTCCAGCGCTCCTTAAAACTTTTGCTGAATGTTTGCCAATTTAAATTTGTGGATAACAGGAAAATGCTCATTCTCAAAACTATGTGACCTACGGTAAACGTTATAGTTTTCCTGCAAAGTTTAAATTAATCTTTACTACCTCTAATTTTTATATAATTTTAGTTTCAGTAGATTCGGTAATAGATGGAGTGGGAGCATATTTTTGCACGACAATTTCGACGATATTTTTGAAAATATAATACCTAAAATTAAAATTTCTTTTTTGTAAAATTTATTTCTGAATTCAGCGTTACAAAAGCTTTCACTCTATAGCTTACATGATGTACAAAGAAATATTACTAAATATGTTTGTGAATATTTAATAATCTATAAATATGTGGGTCAAAACTTTTTGTTACTTCCTCCAATTTGAACTTTCCATTTTCCATAGTTTACAAGTAAAATATCTGTGACAGATAGACAGACACAGGAGTGATCTTATAATGGCTCTATTATTACTTTTTAAGTACGCAACACTAAAAATCCCACTTTTTTCTTTAATCTAAGGAAATATAATATACCAACCAACGAAACTATACAAATACCCTTTCCAAGTTATCTACGATTCCAAAAAGCGTTCTTTATTATAAGAAACCACGGAAACAATATTTTTCGAGATTTAATGAAGCACTTCTAAAAACAGTTTCTTTTTCTTTTTTGCTGCCCATAATTTTCAGAAATGTTACTTTTAGAAGCTTTAAAGCTTATTCATAAGTTTTCCAAATCCATAATACAGGTCTTTGTTATCTTATCCCATTCTCAAGTAAGCATTTTTATGTTCGACAAACATGTTTTAAGCTGCTACCAGATTCACCAATTCTCCGAAAAATTTTTGAGCCAACACTTGATTTCCTCCAACTTTTTGAGAAATATTCTCTCAACACCCAGTGTGATAGCAAACAGTAATATTCCCAACTTTTTATCCACAGCTCTAAAAAAGACTGCGCTAGCGTGTCTATTATATTAAAAAATGTATTATAAATTACATTTAGAAATGATAAATTATATTTCTAAAAACATTATAAAGTATATTTAAAAAATTAAATTATATTTAGGAAATATGAGTTACAATTAGAAAGATCCTATACTTTATATGTAGAAAAGTTAAATTATATTTAGAAATATACTATAAATTTAAAAAAGATAAATTGTGTTTAGAAAGATTCTATAAATTTCATTTAGAAAAGCTAAATTATAATTAGAAAGATACTATAGATTATATTTAAAATAGATAAATAATAATAAAAAGACCTTATAAATTATATTTAGAATAATTAAATTATATTTATAAAGGTCCTATAAATAATATTTAGAAAAAATAAAATATATTCATAACGATCCTTTAGAAAAATCGTATTAATTATATTAAAAAAGATAAATTTTAGAAAAATTCTATAGATAATAGTTAGAAAAGATAAATTATATTTAGAAAGATTTTACCAATTTTATTTTAAAAAATTTTCTGATATTCGAAAAACTATAACAATAAAATTTCCATTCTACTGAGATAAAAACTGACTGAGTTATAGTATCATTATTATCATTAGAATTTCAAGAAGTTAGTGAGTTTATTGGTAGAGTCTTGCATCAAGTTCCAAACCTGAACAAACCAGCGATTTGCCTGGGGCACAGCTATTCTTCTAGTTTTCATGTCTATTAAATACTTTTCAAACATTTCTGTGAAAGAATTTTCCATTACTCTACCGAGTCCTAAAGACTTAATTACTTGGTTAATATATATGAATAGGAAAAAAAATGCAGTTACTAGTTTTAAAATGTCCCAAAAATCATCATACTGCAGTTAATAATATCTAAATACGGATTAAATCCGAGCTTTTATTTTAATTTCCTCTTCCCTACTATCATTATTATCTATTGTTATCACTCATATCTCATTTCGATATGCCTCTATTTTTTATTTATATATTTCTTTTCTTCTATTTCATATTAATTTTCTTTTGTAATTATTTTTTCTACATTTTTTTTAAGGAACTTGAGCTTTAAACGACACGTTATTAAGTTTATAGCTCTGTTAATAATCAGAGTAGCATAAAACCCCAAGTATAGTTATAATTATATTTCTGGTTTTACGAACGACTTTAAAAGTACGCTTTTAAGTAATGTTTGTCGGAAAATATTTAACAAAAAGTACTGTTAAAAAGACGGACATTTTAATGCAAATTATTCATATTAAGCTTATCAGTTATGAGCTGGTAATTTTAAAAAAGGTACTAACAAGGAAGGTCTCCATACTTGGCATACTCAGAATTTTTTGAAAAAAAAATACTAATTAAACTACTCATGTAGGTAATAAAGGACCAATGAAATTTAGCGGTGGAATTACAATAGAATATATGTAAAAAAAAAATAAAATACTTTCTAATATTTGGCGTGAAAAGACCAAGTGGCGCGCGATTTGGCGAACAGCACTTTCCCCCACCAGCAGCAAACGATTTTAATGTAACTGAAAATTGTTTCTTTTTTAAATGCATTTAAATTGTATTTAATGTATTTAACCATAAACAATGAGAGAATTTAATATATTCTATATATATATATATATATATTGTATTCCATATGTATATTGTTCATTGCTGTTAGTTATTTAATTTACCTCTGGAAAAAATTATTTTCATAAATGAAAAATTCATATTGAGAAACAATAATTTCATAGATTCAAGCGTATTCAAAAATAAAAGTCAGCTGAAAAATCGAGTCGACAATGTTCAATTGGACTTTGAGCTTGAAACAATTTTAGTTAATTTAAATTATGAATTTCGTTTTAAATCGCAAATTTTGATGATTAAATTTGAATGTAAACACATATAAATATCAGTATAACAAAATTATACTTAAATCAAACTAAAACTGTCAAAACTAAAATTATTTAAATTAAATTTATCTAAACAAGTTCAGCATGACACTTTTTCCCTTTAAATGTATTTGATGTGAATAAGTGTTTTTAGAAATTGCATTCTGTCTCCAACCGAGGATAAATCGCCAAATAACGAAATTTTCATTAATTTTTACAGACACTGCTATGAGGTTCCACCGAAAATTTTTTTATAAACATATATAGCCTCATGAGAAGAGATTCTGTATTTTTTTTCAGATTTTTCGGAGTATGCCTGTATGGAGACCTTCCTTGTAAGAAGTAAACGGTGACATATATTGAAGTTATCCTTGAAAAAGGATCATGTGAGAAGGAATTTCATCACTGCGCTTTCTTTTTTTAAATATAAATATCAGTGATACAGGCCAGTGCATGCACTGTCTTGCTAGAACATTCAAACTAACGGAATAGATTAATAGCACTCCGTTGTCTCCGCTGCGGAGACATCATCTTTACTTCCAAATATTTGTTTTTGGCACCAGTAATAAAAGGAAATAAAATTTTCTTTATTTAATTAGAGAATTTTTTAAATTGTCTATTTTAATGAAAGTTCTTTTTAAAAAGTGGTGCTAATCGAATAAAATTTGTGTAAGAGGCACCGGAGTCCGAAGGGAGGCATTGTTTTCTTTGTTAAAATTCAAATTTTAGATTTCTCATTACTTTTAAAGAATAGTAATTTTAATTTTAATTTATCAATCAATTTGTCTAGTGAAAAAAGTATATATTTATCTTCATATTTACTGATGTAAGCTCGTTGCCATTAAATCTAGCGATGTAAAAACAGTGTTGAATTCAGACACTTTTCTCCGGGAGGGATGCTGGGACATTTCACTTCTCATGTCCCCCCCCCCCCGGGCCATCCCCTGAAATTGACAGTGATCTAAAAATAAGCTACGGTACGTTAACGAATCAAAGCTGCATCCCCACACCCTCTATTTTTTTCTTTTTTTTTTCAGTGTTTTTAGTCTTTTCGTTTAACATTTAGTTTGATTTCATTTTATTTAATTAATACATGTCTTAGTAAAATTAGCACCGTTCCACTGTTTTTAACCCTTTACGTTCCTTTCCTAAATCATCCTTTAATTAATCTATAGCCCACACAAAACACAGGTATTAGATATTTCGTTTGTTTTCATCAACTAACCTGTTATTATTCTCATTGAAAAATTATAATATCCTAGTAAATATTGTTTATATGACTGAAATTTTTCATGTTTATTTATTTTCAGATGTTATAATTAAGTTTTTATGCCATCTCCTGCACTGGGAACACATTTTAAATCTAAACAACTAAACTTAAATGATTCAATAACAATTTATAACAGGACTTATAGAATATTAGAACAATGGATGTAATGGCCAGTTCTGTTAACAAAGACTTACTAAGACAAATGGCCCACACACACAAAAATAAAGAAAACAGAACGCAAAAAAGATCAAACTTAAAAACCTAAAACAGGAGGCTTTCGTACATCAGGCAAACAAAGATTTTAAAAGATCTTGAAAGTATTGATTCAGACATGGAATCAATGAAGTCAGTCAATCCAACTAAATAAAATATCAACGAAATAATTTAAGACACGACAATTTTAGAAAAAAAGCAACAACTACAAGGTATATGCGAAATTTAGATAAGTGAAAGAAAACGTCTTTGACAATAGAATAGTCACCCAAAAGAATTTGTTTCATTAAGGTTATTCAGAAAAGGACAATTACATTACCAGCGACAGTATGCAGACAATTAAATAAAAACCTGGAAATTATCACCATCTCTATTTTAGAACTCTATGTTAAGGTTATCTATGTACAGAAGAAGTCGGAAGCTTTGGTAACAACAGCACAAAACATGCACAACACATTTATGACAATGAAGGTAAGCAGATGAGTCCTAGTTAAGGAAGAATAAACCAAAGACGCTTCAATTTATACACCGCCATGAAGACGGCAACATCAAGAGTCGTCAACCATAGCACACAAAACTGAAATACCGGAGAAATCATTCATCATAAGGACACCACAACACCAAGAGGGAATGATGAAAGTAAATATACAATTAGGAACAGTGTAAAGATTTAACGTGAAAACGCAACAGAAGCGAAATATTATGTTATTTTTTCACACATTTATTCAATTGGTAAAGCGGATGCACTCATTACCCGGTACTGGGCCATTAGACAGTACGGGCGTACCCGCACCCCTCGAAGCCCTGATTCCTAAATAAGAGACGAAAAACCAATTCTGATCGTTTTTAACACTTAGCACTCAAAGAGCACCTCCGGGTGGTCGTGAAGCAACCCTTTTGGTGGGTAGGTTAACGAGAGTTTGACTAAATGAGTCAGGTTAGGGACGCCTGTTAGGCTCACCTGTTACACGAGTGAACCATTGCGCATCTGACGGCCACGAGGAACGGGCGTCCTTTTTTGACTTCGTACCTATTTTGGCAGACATGGCTGCGGGGCCGCCAATATTTCGGTTTCGAAGCAAGCTGGACAGCGACGTCCATAGGCAGGTCCCATAGCCAGTCCTCGAACTGTGTGTGACTCGGGGCAAAGTCTAACTAAAGTGATCGGACTCCAGTCGCATACACTGTAAGGAAGCTTGATGGAAGAGTGTCGGCCCTGTAGAACAAGAGGGTAGTGTCGGCGGAATTCGCAGGATTGGCTTCCAGCCGACATTAACCGTCAGGGGAATTTTGGACAGTGCCTGGCGTGTTGAGACTCGCGGGATCGCCATGTAGGATCTCTTGGAGTTCCCCTAGACAAGTGGCTAGCTCCGTTTTGTCCTCTGTAACTGGGGAAATTGTGAGCCGACCCCTAGGTGGGTGGTAAAAGGAGGTGTCCTCGTACAATCAAGGGGCAGTCGGGTAAGGAAGGAATCACACCTGAAGAAATATGACACCCAGACAGCCCTCACCCGTAAATTTGTCACACTTAGGGGTAGTGAATCATTCACGACCGGCTCCCGTCGAGTATCGTACACAACGAGAGCAGCCGGGCTTCCGGTCACCTCCCCACTCAAGAGTTCTGATAGGAACCAACCAGAGGAGCAGCCACAAGAGCATCGTCAAAAAATAATTCATAGAAATATGATTAAAATATAAATATTATTTTTGTCATTTTTTTTTATTGTTACATACCATTTTTCTTATATTACAATAAAAAAAAAGAATGAAATTTTCTTAGCTACGAATTTATTTTAAATTTTGCTTCGAGTTAAAGCAATAAAGATACAGAAAAATTCGAAATATAAATAATGAAGATTGTCAATTTAGGCGTATTTGAAAAAAAAAAGGGGAGGGGGGAGAGGAGAAGAAAGAAACGAAAAATAAGCTTTTATTTACACAATAATTAATAACTTTTAAATTATTAAACGACAAGTTTGTTACAGTCCTAGACCGTTAAACGGCAGCACAGACAATCACCTCATCCAGTTTATGGCAATAAATCCAGAATAAGTTTAAACTCTATTCGTAAATTAAAACGCAATTGGTCTGCCAACCTTATTTTGGCGGTTGCCTCGCAGATTTACATTTGTGTTTTTCTGCTCCCAGTCCTCCATGTTTTTATACTTTTGGGTGCAAGAAAACACAATCTTAACCTACGAATCAACCGCTAAAATCGAGATTTCAGGTGTTTTGTACCATAATATAAGTGGACAGACCGATTGCGTATTAATATGCGAATTGAGTTTTAACTGATTCTGGCGTTTCAGCCGTGAACTCGAGGAGGTGATTGTGTTTGCTGTAGCCACCCGGTCAATCCCTATCGAAACACGGAAAACAGTAGAAAAACTTTAACAAGTAAAAAAAATCATGCGTTAAGAATAGATTATGAAGCACTTTCGAACACATCCTGAAATCTTTAACAAAACTTCGTTATTTAGATAAATAAGGTGTTACTGTCCATAGCCAAATAGGTATTTCGATACTTTTAAACAGACCTGTATTTGATCTGTCGGTTGGTGTATATACTATATAATGCAGAAGTTTAGTTTAGCATGAAAACGATTAACAGGTTGAAATTTCTCTTCCAGCAGTTTATACTAATTTATGGAAAAAAAAATACTTCAATACTTTTGTTCAGCCATGTAGTTTACCTAGTATCTTTATTACACGCCAGTATTTTGTTAAAATTTAGTTCAAACAAAAACATTTTTTAAACTTCATAAGTCACATTTTCAGAAATTATCATCCATGGGTGACCATGTAGATAATTCTTTGCGTGGACCTGTATTTCATTTTATTTAGATTCTACAAACATTTCTTAGTAAACTGAAAACAGTTCAACGTAAAAATGCATCATTTCTTTATAAACCACCTTTAAGTAAATTACCCTCATATTCAGTAAGGTTCGGTAAGCTCTTTTGTATAACTCTGTATATCAGCTATAGCATTTATGCACACCATATAATATGCAGACATTTAGTAAAACTTAAAAGCGAATATCACAGTTGAAAATGCATTTCATCTATCCATCAGCTATCATCGATAATGTACAGTACTTCGGATAGAAGATACGATTTGTAGTATTTTGTGTGTCCCTGTAAATGTTATGCACATCATATTATGCGTAAAATATTGAGTTTCAGCCGTCTATATAAATTCTATGATACCTGGAATCGTTTAACATAGGTAAAATATATCGCAAACAAATTCCCTTTTTATTATTGTGTAATAAAATTCTTTTGAGTGACCCTGTAAATCAGTAATAACTATTATTTTCACTGCATATTTTACACAATGCATATTTTAGTGCATTTTGCGAATCAATATAAATTTAATATGTTTGACCAGGTGTAACACCTTTAAAATTCACTTGAAAGGATTTATCCCCATAAGCCGTAATGTATCGAAAAACTTTTAACTATCCCTATAAATAAACTAATCATGGTAGAAACTTCATTTTCAATAGGGTCCGTGCTAAGGTAAATACAAATAACATATAAAATTTCAATAGGAATCCGGGAATATTTACGGGACTTTGAGCGCGAACAGACCGCCAGACGGTCATATGGCCAGACAAACCGAATGCATAAACACTTTTCAATTTTGTTGGAAAGTGTTGAAAAATGAAGTTAAAACTGAAAGAAGGCTATGAAAGTATCACAAATAAATAAAGAAAACATTTTATCAAATGAACAAATTTTTTCAATAAAAATTAACTCTATTTAAAGATTATTCATTTAAAAATAAATGGATAAATATTTTACCTCTTTTAATCACTGTTTATAATTTTTGAAAACCTCTTTTCATAATTAGCACCACATATTCAAAACGAATATAATGGTCCTGTCGTTAATTATTTTTAGCTTTTGATAAAGAAAAAAAATTTAATAAAAGAAGCAATCAAGCTCACATTTTATGAAACATTTTAACTTTATTTTATGACAGAGGGGTTAAAGAAAATGTAAAAGAAAATAGAAAAGAGCTGAAATGAAGTTTTGAGGAAATAATAATTCCAGGTCCTTTTTTCTTAATTACAATTGTAATTAAAAAAGGGATAACTGGAAAAAATATCAATAAAAAAAGCTTATTAGATACAGTATATTCTGTAAATAGTATTTTATATATAAATCTGCAAGTAATGGAATCTTTAATTGGAAATATTTGTTGGTCTTGTCAAAAAAAGTACCGTAATTTCCTGCGTATAATTCGCGGATCAAACAATCCTTTTCCGACCCAAAAATTTTTCAAAAAGAAATTTTACTTTTTAGATCGCCGTAAATATTTGTCTTCAATCACTAAACAAAATTACTGGGTCCAAAAAGAATTGTTTGATCTGCGGATTATACGCGGGAAATTACGGCAATGAAATATAATTATGCCTGATAAGGCGAGTATATGTATATATATGTATATATGATATATATAGTATGTACAGGGTGTCCCAAAAATGACTGATGGATTTTAAAATTCAATAACTTGCAAACGGTGACAGCTATTTAAAAAATTTTGCAGCAGGGTTATGTACAATGTCAGGAGTTCTTTTACCGTATTTTTTTTGTTTTAGTTCGCATATCAAACAATAGGTGGCGCTGACGACGATTGTCGGCCAGGTCGACGCTTCACTCAGCACTGATTACCTGGCCTTCAATCGCCGTCAGCGTCACCTATTGTTTGATATGCGAACTAAAATAAAAAATTACGGTAAAAAAACTCCTGACATTGTACATAACCCTGCTGCAAAATTTTTTTAAATAGCTATCACCGTTTGCAATTTATTGAATTTTAAAATCCATCAGTCATTTTTGGGACACCCGGTATATTCCAAGTCGAATTTACTTTGAATTTCAATATGAATTTCTTTGTAAAGAAAAGAACATACGCAGCTATTATTTTTAATCGAATTTATAAAAGGAGCTGGGAGTATATCACAATATATTTTTAAGCTACATACATGATGGGCAAGTATTACGTACGGTGGGCCTCAGCGACTAGTTTCTTCTTTTTTCAGCAAAAGGTGTATGATATTTTATTTTATTTTTTCAGTATTTTATTTATTTATTTATTTATTTATTTTTTGTTATTCTTACATATATAAACAACATACTAGTTTTTATTTATTTCTTTTTTTAGAATAATGATATTTAAAATACACACGATTACATTTAATCAATACAATTAGTGTAAAGTAAAAGGCGAGTGAATTGCCAAACTAAAACTAGTCGGATGTATCAATCCCAAAACTTTCTTCTATTCCATATGTACATCTTGATATTTCAAAAGTTCGCATGATAACACTTTAATAATATTAATTAAATACTATGCCAACTTTGAATTTCATCTTTAATTTCTATTTCAATCAATAAATCGAAAAAAAAAAGATTAATATTTATTAAAATCGATGGTTTTCCGTTATTCTGTAATCATCAGCTGTTTGCAAATAGCCGTCAGGACGCAAGTTCCAATCTCTGCAAGATCCGATGGACAATAGAACAACGAAGAATCGAGAAAATAATATCACAGTGCTTCTTTCCCAGGGAATCAATTCTGAACACTTTTCGATGATAGAATAATGAAAATAGCACGGAAATCGCTCCCTTCTGGCAGATTTTTTTCAAATTCAAGGAAGACCTTCTTGCCATACCCAAAAATATTCACACACAAAAAATTTAGTTCAGTTCTATGCATAACTTCATACTCTTTTTGATGGTAAAATAATGAAAATGACACAGATATCGCGATTATAGCGTCCCATTCTGGCGGATTTTTTTCAAATTCAGGGAGGGCCTGCTGACCCAAGGGAGTATCTGGAGAGTTCTCAAGGGGGGGGGGGGGGCTATTTTAGAAATTTGGAGACTCGAATTTAATGCGGGGGTTGGGGCTAATTTTTCCACTGCAGGTCATGTTGCTTCTATTTTTTGCTTCGGGTCGTGTCTGGGTCCTGCTGACTTCTATATTTTGCTGTGTGCTGGGTTTGGGTCCGGTTGACTTCTCTTTTTTTTGTTGCTGATCGAGTTAACTAATGTTTATGCTGTGGATCGCATTCGGTTCTGTATGACTTCTATTTTTGCGGCTGATCGGGTTTACTTCTATTTTTTTACTGTGGGGCGCATTTGGGTCCGGTTGACTGCATTTGCTGCGTGTCGGGGGTTAATTCCTAATTTTTTGCTGCTGGTTGGATTTCGGTCCGGTTCATTACTATGTTATGCTGCTGGACGGGTTGACTTCTGCTTTTTTCCTGCGGGTCAGGGACGACTTCTACTTTTTAGCTGCAGAATTTGTTGAGTTTTATTCAGACTGACATATACAATTTTCGGATTTGCGTCAGTTTCGGATCTGGTTTTCACTCTTGGATTCGGGTAGACCGGATTTTTCAAGAAAAGTCTAAATATTTTTGAAGATTAAAGCTATATACAGTAAAAGTTTCATAACAATCATGCTCAGATTATTATTTAGGAATACTTTTAAATCTACAGAATTGTGTAAAAAATATTCACTTGGTAAAAAAACTGCTTTTTCCTTTATATCAAAAATCAACTATGATTTAGTAAAGAATGCTTTGAAACTTATTAAAGAAACAACAGATTACAAATAAGTAAGATGCCAGCCCAACTTGGACTCGGAGGGAAGAATTTAGAAAAGTGCACGAGTCGCAGTCGGGCCAATAATGATTATCATACAGGCTGGGTTAAAGGTCTGCATTGGCCGGAATTTCCAGGCCGGGACCGACGGAAAATTATTCGGGCCCGGCACGGATCGTTGTAAAACTCAAAAGTTCGGCCCGAGTCCGGTCCGGCTTTTATAGAAATCAGTGAAAACAGGCCGGGCCGTTGAAGACCGATGCGATTTCTACTATTTCTAAAAAATTCAGATTTTTATTATATAATTATGATTCGTATAAAGCATACATATCTAAGGAAAGATTTTACAGAATATTATTTTACATTTATATTTAATATAATTAATGTTTAATATAAAAATATAACAGCCCGTTTATATTTTTACATTTCTGGGCCCGTTCTGGCCCGACGCAATTTCTACTATTTCTAAAAAATTCTGATTTTTATTATATAATTAAGATGCCTATAAAGAATATTGCATAGATATCTATGGAAAGATTTTACAGTATATTTTACAGAAAATACACAGTAGCACATTAATAATTACTTAGATTCTTAGACCTTTCAACATTCATATAAAGATGCGTTAAAAAATTAATATGGTTTTGAATAAAAGAAAAAACAAGAAAGTTGAAAATATCGTAACTTTTGATGTTGTACAATAAAAGTAGATTTATGAAAATATTTCTATATCATTTTATTAAAAATTCCGAATCCAAATTCATTCTCAAATCCAGAAGAGCTTCTTTCTGATACATTTCTGAATTCACTTTTTTTTCGGATATACAGAAACTATAGCGTTATCCATTTTTTGGTACAAGCAATTTAAGAAAATATTGTCAAAGTTAGCGTTTTGAACAAAATTTCCGGAAGCGACAGCATGAGAAAGAAGAAAAAATTTGCAACTATTTGACAAGAATCTCTTATATCTCAAGAAGATTGTTCAAATATCTTATTCACCAATAATGTAAACTGCTATTCGATTTCAAATCCCTTCAATAGTCAGTCTTGTCAATTTTATACTTTTACAGTTAAAAATTAGTTAGAAAATGTGCCAAACTTTCGTTAAGAAGTGAATTTAAGAACGACCAAGAAGTATATATCCAGTGTTTACGTTAATATAAGTTAATTATCGTATTAAAAAGTTTACAAATCATGTTGTCTGCCCTACACATCTTGCGAACAATTAAGTCTAGTTCCGGCCCGGCTCGTCTGTATGTAGAAAAATAATGCAAGCCTGATCTTGGACCGGCACGAGTAAAAATATATATATATTAAACCTTGGTTACTCACAATGTAACTGTCCGATGCTGATCGCTACACTGTAAAAGTTACATTTCTGTATTGATGTTGTCAAATTAGTATCGGCTGATGACGCACATTTATACTTATTATCGTATAAATGCCACATTAATTGAAAATAGCTCATATTTTATAGTTCCTGATTAAATCTTTATAAAGGGCCAGTAGGCTCTCTAAAATCTTTTATCGCCCCGGCCCATATGGCCCGTTCAATTTTTTTGGCGGCACGGCCCGTTGAACAACTATTTTAATTTTGCTGGCCCATTAGACAATTTGATACCATTCTGCCGGCTCGGCCAGGGCCGGACACATGGATACTTCTAATTTGGGTCGGACACGAACCGAAAATTTAGCTTTTATTCCGAGCCCAGCCCCAACCAGGAAAATTTTGGTGAGCGTAGAATAGAGATAAATTCCGGCTCTTGTTTCACAACCAAGTCCCGCCTGAGCCAGAAACATTTTGCGTCATAAATAGCAAAAGCCCAACAGTAGAAAAAAAATTGCATAATACTTATAAAAAATGTTCCAAAAGTAATTGTCATTTTAAAACTATTTTTTACATAAAAATGACTCATTTATTTAATATTATCAAAAGAACAGTTTAGTATAAAATAAAAATGTACTTTACACAGAAAAGGATTCTCATATTTTGTCTCTGTTTTAATAAGAATATATTATAGACATGTTAGTAAAGTGTGTTTCATGAATAAATGCATGGGACTTGTGGCAAATACTGTCAAATCGAACAACATTTTTCAATTTTCTGTAAAAAGTGCACATTTTTAACTATGACTATTTCATTCTTCATAACAAGCCTTCGCCATAAGCATGACCCAGGAAATAGCCTTAAATTAAAATATTTAAAGTTCAATACTTTTATAGGAACAGAGGAAACATTGCTCGATTGCTTTCTATCGGAAGAATATGGTAAATATATTTACTTACAGCTAAAAGTGACTTCGTAAATTGCAAAGTACATAGTCCAAGATCCCAGATCCCCCAGACATTATTTATTTTCTCGCAAGTAAAATGTACTGGATAAAGTAGTGTTAGTACGTGCTATGAGCGTAGTGATACCTGCTAGCTTGGACGGACGGCCAATTTACGGGTACCAGGTACCAAAGGTAGGTAAAAACACTACGAACTTTTCTTATTTTCTCAGTCTTGATTTTTATATATGATGCTCAGGGAACTATTTCAATACTTTATGTAAGCTCCCAGACCAATTACATGGGCTAAACATCTTCCCAGACATACATAAAGTGTCTGAATACCAATACGCTCACACATATACAGCTCATATTCAAAGTATTAAAAAAATTACTTTTCTTTTAAAATTTGAAAATATCGTTTGATAATGTAATATCTTCTAATGCAAAAATGCAAATTACATTTTTATTAAGAACTTATTGCCGATTAAACTTATTTATTATCTTAATATTAATATCATTTTTAAAAGATTAATTTAAAAATATATATTTTGAAAAGTGAAAATATTAGAATATTTATTCAAGTAATTCAAAATATTGGAATATTTCAAATTAATTCCTCTTTAAGTATTACCAATTCATAACTGACATTCAATAAAAAACACTGATTAAATTCAGACGATTTTATTTAAAATCAGTATTCTTTTCTCAGTTTATTTGCTTTATCATCTTAAAATGGATTACTTCGGTAAGTTGAGCTGAACACGCTTCTTTTGTATGTCTGGGAAGATGTTTGGCCCATGCAATTGGTCTGGGAGCTTACATAAAGTATTCAAATAGTTCCCTGAGCATCATATATAATTTTTCATCATATATAATTTCATATATCTTTTTCGTTGGTGCCGGATTGTCGGTCGTCAGCAATGCTTGAACATAAATCTGTAGATGTATAGATATGATTAATTGTTTTCTTTTAAAATAGCATTCAAATACTAAAATAGAAAAAAAAATCTGCTTCACTTTCATTTTGAGGAAAATAGCAAGATAATGATTTGAAAAATAAAATTTTCAGTTTTAAAAAATTGAGTCCGAGCCCGTAGACCAACATAAAAGTAGAGTCCGAACTCGTATCGGACACGGGCTCAGTCTGAACTTGTCTCATCACTAATGCCGATATTTAAGAAGAATGACTCCAGGTCAGACTCAATCTGGAAGAAAAATAAGTCAGGCCCGACCAAATCTGTAGAAAAATAATGATCATGTAAGTATCAAATAAATGACGGCCCAGCTCTGAAAGCGGGAAGATCCCAAGCTTCGCGAATTTAAAAAGGCGTGACCCGGGGCAGGCTTGCCGGCTTCGAAATGATATCTAACTCATTTCCTACGAGGATGTATGTCTTTTTGGGAACCTTTTATCAGCCCAAAGCGGGGGAACGATCACCCCTTCGCCCACCCCTCTAGACCCGTCATTGAGCCTGAACCCGAATCTACAGAAAAATAATGATCACGACACGGCCCGGCCCTGAAAGCGAGAAGATCTGACCCAGCCCAAGCCTCGCGAATACAAAAAGGCGCGGTCTGTCCCGGGCCGCTCCAGATCCAAGTTACGCTCCAACTCATTTCCTGCGAGGATGCATGTCTTTTTGGAACCCTTTAGTGGCCCGAGGGGGGGGGAGGGGTGATCGCCCCTCGCCCCTCCCCCCTCCTTAGATCCGCCATTGTGCTGACCACACCTAAACACTTACGCAAAATTTGGTCTAATTCTACGCATAACTTCTTATACTTTTCGGTGGTACAATATTGAAAATGGCACAAAAATTGCTATTGCAACGTCCCCTTCTGGTGCATTTTTTTTCAAATTCAGGGAGGACCAACTAGCCATAGCCAAACATTTACACAAAAAAATTTGGTTCAGTTTTATGCATAACTTTTTACACTTTTTACAATGTTGAAAATGGCACAAAAATCTCTATTACAGTGTCTCTTTTTGCTTGAATATTTCAAAATTGAAGCAGGATCTGCTGCCACAGCCGAAAGCATATAAAAAAATTTGGTTTAATTTTATGCATATCTTCATACTTTTGCATATCTTGTTACAATGACGGCACACGGACATATATAAATGAACACACATACGGACAGACAGACATTTTGTAAAAACATGTTTTTTGGCATCTCTGACCCCCTAAAACGTAAAAATCCGTCAAAATTAGAAATAAAAAAAATTTCAATGAAAGTAAAAAGAAAAAGGAACAACGAAGAAATTTGTTTTTGTCCCTAGAAAAAATATCGTCTACTGTAGAAATAATATTTGAAGGGGGCGGGATTTCGTTGAATGATTCTATAACAAATTTATGATTTATAAACTTTATAACAAATTAACAAAATAGCCTGATAAATTAGAAATTTTAAAACAACAAAGAGTTTCTCAACTTGTGTTCTAATTTTAACAGATAGGATGGATTTAGTTTAAATAAATAAATAAATAAATTTTAAAAAATCGAAAATTTTCAAACTTGCATCGTTTACTCACGAAAAGTTCTTAATGCAGACATTTGAAAGTTAAAATTGCAATTAATTAAAATATGGGTAACTTTTCATAAAATTCATATCCTAATTCATCATTACATTAAAAAGAAATATATCTGGTTTTTAGTAAAATTTGCACACAAAAATTTGCTGCTGTCAGATAAAATATTAAAACAGTAGAAAATCGTTTAGATCTTCCCATCTTTTTTATTCCCCCATATACCCTTACATTATGCTTTTCATTTCGGAATATCCCCATTTAACAAAACACATCTCTATTCCTCCCCTTCCTCCACCCTACGCTGATTTAAACAAGTTGGAAATTGCACGTGAAGCGTAGCAAATGAGGTGCGTTCGTACGATAACGAAGTTTTAAAAATATTACTCTCATATATCAATCTCATAAAATTGTAAATAGTGAATTACAATTAAAACGCTCATCAAACAATGTTCTCCCTATACCATTATGTAATGGAATACTTTTGTGTGGTCTTGTAAATCAATAACAATTGTTCTTTGCACCAGAAATTATGTAAAATGTATATTATAATACGTACTTTATAGTTGCATATAAATTTTATTAAGTTCGAATGAGTGTAACAGCATTAAATTGCATTTGAAACATTTTTCCCTATTGACCGTGATGTAACGGAATACTTTTGACCGTCCCTGTAATTGATCTATGCATCCAATTTTCATAAAATTTGAAATAACTCGACAAAATTATGTAATAATTATGTATTTTAAATTTCAAACGTATAAAATGCATTTGAAACTTTTTCCCCATTGACCGTAATGTAATGGAATACTTTTGATTGCCCCTGTAATTGATCTATGCATCCGATTTTCATAAAATTTGAAATGACTCGACAAAATTATGTAATAATTATGTATTTTAAATTTCAAACGATACGGTTGGGTAGTTTTTGCGTTGTTATATGCGGACAGACGGACGGACTGAACGACCACTATAGGTGCTACGTATTTACATAATTACGAACGCACCTAAAAAAGCAAACATGATTTTTTCATAAGTAATCTTTATCATAACAGTATAAGAAATGAACACGGATTATATTGTCATTGCTAACATTTTTGAGATTTTCGCTATTAACGATATTATTTTCACGTACCTTCAGCAAGTCCGCTAACTACCCCCAGGGGTACACGTAAATCAGGTTAGGCACAGCTAGTTTAGAAAAAACATTCAAACATTAGAAATACAGTGAAACTTCTGTTAAAGGCCACCCCTATTCAAGGGACACCTCTATTAAGGGCCAATATTTTTAGGAACGAAAAATTTTCCCATAGACATAATGTTAAATTTACTCCCATTAGGGGCCACATCTACCCCTCATAAAGGCCATTTTTTTCACATGTGCCTTATATCCTAAATAGGTGTATTGAATTCTTGAACCAAAAGATAATTGTTCAGCAAAGAACTAACTGCTTTTGGAACAAAGAATGCAAAGGGAGATAGGAGGGTTTATTAACACAATGAAGTGAGATTACCAGGTGTCCTCACACTTTGTTTGACCTTTCAACCTGTAGATGTGGGCTTAGTAGGAAAACCTGACCTTTTGTTGTGGACTCACAAAGGATAACAGGTTATCTAGAAAAACTGATTGCACATTTACTAAACCTCTGAATGTGTGAATGCATATGGAAGCAAAATTTTTACCATAGAAATTTTATGCTCAGGTTTATGTAAAATTTGTAAACTATGGCACCTAAATCAAACCAAAGACTACATTTGGATTTGAATGACAAAATCAAAGTTCTTAATTGTCATGATCAAGGAACATCTGCAAGAAAATTGGCTTTACAGTTTAATTGCAGCGAGAATCAAATAAACGATATTGTTAAAAACAAAGAGAACTAAAAGTTGGTGACATAAATGACGCTGTAATTCAATGGGTCAGATGTGCTAGGATTAAAAAATCCCATTAAGTGGTACTTTGGTGAAAGAAAAAGCCATTCAGATTCACTTGGCGTAGAGGATTTTTGTGCAAGTAACGGATGGTTGAATAAGTTTTGTAATAAAAACTGTATTTCTTTTAAAATTTTATGCGATGAATCAGCTGATGTTGATGAAGAATTGTGTGAAGACTGGAAATCACGTTTTTCAATCATTTTGGCAGGCTATGAAGATCGTGATGTATATAACTTAGATGAGACAGGACTTTTTTTCCGTCTTTTATCTATTAAAAGTTTAGTTGAGAAAGCAGAATAGGTAAAAGGAGGGAAACAAGCCAAACAGAAACTCACTGTGTGTTTTTGTGTAAATGCTGCTGGTTTAAAGGAAAAGCCTTAGTCATTTGGAACTCCAAGAAACCTCATTGTTTTAAAGGTAAAGATTTATCACAACTGGGGGTAAAGTATCATAATAATAAGACATGGATGACCATGTAAATTTTTAAAGAACGGTTAATTAGCTTTGACAATAACATTACAAATCAAAGCAGAAAAGTCTTTTTTTTTTTTTTTTTTTTTTTTTTTTTTTTTGGATAATGCACCATGTTACTCTGACGAAAACTTGAAGAGTGTAAAACTTCAATTCTTGCCACCAAATACTACGTCCAAAATGCAACCTCTAGATCAAGAAGTTATTCGCTATTTAAAATTGGAATATCGATGTTTTATTTTGCGAAGACTCCTTTCTCTTATAGATTCTGATAACAATTCATCTGAAATCATTAAATCTATTACAGTATTAGATGGGGGGGGGAGGGGCATTCGATGGATTAGACTTGCCTGGGAAAATGTGAAAAGACAGACTATTGTAAATTGCTTCAAAAAATGTGAATTAAGCAACATAGCTTTAGAAGCCATTATTGATGCTGCTGATTTAGAAAATGATGTGGTTCAACTTTCGAAAGCTGCTGATATTGAATATGATCCAGAATCAGATAAATATGAAAATATGGTGGAATGCTATGATGATTTATCAGAAGATTGGGAGAAAAGAATTATAGATGACATAGATACAGGTAAAACATAAAAATTTAGTGTTTAAAATTTAAAAAAAAAAATTTTTTTTTTTTTTTTTTTTTTTTTTTTTTTTTTTTTAATTATATTTCAGGAGTTCAATCTGATGCAGATAATGATAATGAGGCTGATGTGTCTGCAGCTGTGAATATATCCAGTCAAGAAACGCTAACAGAAATAAATAAACTAATATCTCATTCTAAGGCATTAATAAATGATGCAAATTTAAGTAATATATTCCATAAAGTAAAAGAATCATTAGAAACCAAAATTGTCTCCGAAAATATTATAAAAAGTAAACAAACTTCAATAGAAAGATTTTTCAATCATGTATAGAGTTTGAAAATGTTAATAGACAGTTTTTTCACCTATATAGGTTTTTATTTCCTTTTTTTTTTTTTTTTTTTTTTTTAAGTGTGTGTGTGTGTGTGTGTGTGTGTCACCCCTATTCAAGGGCCAACCCTCATAAGGGCCAATTTTCAATGGAACGGCAGGTGGCCCTTACAGAGAGGTTTCACTGTATAAAGTATTATTCTCCAAGTTTTTAATTGCTATATAAAGTAAAGTAAAAAGAAAAGAAATGTTTTTCTTCTTGTTGTTGTTGTTTTTGCCTACATTATTTTCTTTTTCAAATTATTCCAAATAATACGAAAATCGGTTTTATGAATGCAGTACATATTTTACATGGATTCCTTTTTAGCAACAATTGTACAGAGGACCGCCCACTCATTTTACTTAAATGAATAAGGAATGAAAAGAAATGTCGCACAATGGCAGGTGAGAAGTAAGACAACCCTTTTTCTTAATTAAGTCCACATAAAATATGAAAGTAAGTTCTAAGATGAGAAAAGTCTGCCGAGTTTATATATACATCAGATATTTTGCGTAAACCAAACAATAGTCCGTGTAATTTCAAAGAAATTTTGAGAAACCCCGCCCACCCCGAATTAAAATGGTTCTATTATGCACATAGTTAAAATTATTATTAATGTTAATATATATTTGTTCAAAAACTTTTTTTCAGGTTTTTTTTAAATCGACATTTTCTAACAAAACACATCCTTGGTCTCATCGAGCTTTGTGTTTATGTAGCAGATTTAGATGAATGTTACATTAATACATTTTCGAGATGTTAGTTTTCAACTTTTTATCAATAAATCCTTTTCATGTAACATTGAAAACTACGTTATTCAATAAGATGATTCTATTTATTTATGTTTCTTAAATTTTAAGGCATTTACTGATTGTAGTTATTGTTATATGTCTGTTTCTATACACAGTACATTGATTGTATAAATAAGTAATGAATAAAAAGTACTATGCGTACGTATGCAATCTTAAGAAAATAATTTAATATTTAATAAGGAACAGTAAAGATTATAAGTAAAGTTATGTACATTTTATAGGCGTAACTCAGGTTAGGCATAGATAGTTTAGAAAAACATTCAAACATTAGAAATATAAAATTTTCGTGTCCAAGTTTTTAATTGTTATATAAAGAAAAAAAAAACTTTTTTTTGCCTACATTATTTTCTTTTTCATATTATTCCAAATAAGGCCGCCACACACCAGTGAGACATAGAACAAAAAAACGTGCGACATGCGAAAATTTCACACTGGAAACAATGAAAAATCCGGTTTGACTGCGTCCTGTTGCACGATTTTTGACGCATGTCTCACTGGTGTGGGGCGGGCCTTCGGTTTTATGCATGCAGTACATATGTTACATAGATTCGTTTTTAGCAACAATTGTAGAGAGGACCGCCCACTCATTTTACTTTAATGAAAAAGGAATGAAAAGTAATGTCGCACATGGGCAGGTGAGAAGTGAGAAATAAGAAAACCAGGGGTGTAGTCGTAAAAATAACAGAGGATATACGCTCTAAGCAGGGGGTATACGCTCAAGGCAGAGAGTATACCATAAAGTGCGTATACTACAGCTTTCTTTAGAAACAGAGGGTATACGGTGTTCCTTTAAAAAATCCAGAGGATATACGGCGTATACTGCCGTGTACCCTCCACTACATTTCTGAAGAAAACCCTTTTCCTTAATTAAATCGACATAAAATATGAAAAAAAGTCCAATGATGAGAAAAGTCTGACGAATTTATAAATACATCACATATTTTGCGTAGACCTAACATTAGTCCATATAATTACAAAGAAATTTTGAGAAACCCCGGACACCCTGTTTTAAAATGTGTGTTAAAAATGTGCACACATAGTCTGCCGAGTTTATAAATACATCACATATTTTGCGTAGACCTAACATTAGTCCATATAATTACAAAGAAATTTTGAGAAACCCCGCCCACCCTGTTTTAAAATGTGTGTTCAAAATGTGCACACATAGTCTGCCGAGTTTATAAATACACCACATATTTTGCGTAGACCTAACATTAGTCCATATAATTACAAAGAAATTTTGAGAAACCCCGCCCACCCTGTTTTAAAATGTATCTACACACAAAAATGTGTGTTAAAAATGTGTACACATATTCCGCCGAGTTTATAAATACATCACATATTTTGCGTAGATCTAACATTAGTCCATATAATTACAAAGAAATTTTGAGAAACCCCACCCACCCTGTTTTAAAATGTGTCTACACACAAAAATGTGTGTTAAAAATGTGTACACGTAGTCTGCCGAGTTTATAAATACATCACCATATTTTCTGTAGACCTAACATTAGTCCGTATAATTACAAAGAAATTTTAAGAAACCGCTCCCACCCTGTTTTAAAAATGTGTCTACACACAATAACGGGTGTTAAAAATGTCTACACATAGTTAAAGTTGTTATTAATATTAATATATATTTGTTCAAAAACTTTTTCTCAGATATTATTAAATTGACATTTTCTAACGAAACACATCTTAGTTTTCACCGAGGTTTTTGTTTATATAGAAGATTTAGATTAATGTTACCATTATATTTTCGATAATATATAATATATTTTCGAAATGCTTGTTTTTAACTTTTTATCAATAAACCCTGTTCATGTAATATTGAAAGCTATGTTATTCAGCAAGATGATTCTCTTTCAGTGGCGTAGAAAGCGGGAGGCGAAGTGGGCGGTCCGCCTCCTTCGGCCACCCCTACAGTCTCTTTTCGCAAAACTCTCTCTCTGTCTCTCTGTATATATATATATAATCTTATAAGTTTTTTTTTTTTTTTTTTTTTTTTTTTTTTTTTTTAAAGGAAACCTGATTTAAAATTAGAATTCTACCGCACGACGCAACCGAGTTAATTTTATTTTCTTTGAGAATGTGAAAATTTTCTAAGTAAGATATGCACCAGAGAACAAAAACCAACCTATTCAACAAATGGTTAGTGAAGCAAACTTAAGAAAAACTTATCTTTTACATATAGACACCACATTTGACTTTGCGGATTATGGGTTGAGTGATAAGTCGCTGCTGTTGTTTATTTATGCAGGAAGACAAAAGGTAAATAAGGAATGGTATAATAATTTTGTAATAACATAGAATTGTGATTGAGAAAACTAAGACGGTTGAGGCGGGGACTGGGGCTTGACACCCTGATAAGTGGGAGTGACACCAATTACATCCACCCCGGGTATCACCCATTCTAGCTACGCCACAGCTCTCTTTATTTATATTTCTTAAATTTTAATGCATTTAATGATTGTAGCTATTATTATATGTCTGTTTCTTAAACAGTAGATTGATTATATAAATATAAGTACTATGCAAGCTTAAGAAAATAATTTAATATTTAACAAGTAACAGTAAAGCTTATATGTAAAGTTATAGATATTTTATAGGCGTACTTTTATGTAATATGCGCAAAACATGTGTATATTATAGCAAATATAACTAGACATTAATTTGTGCGAAACAAATTTTTTGTGCATAATTACATATTTTTAAATCAAAAACTTTTGTTCAGTGTGCATTATAAACCTAAACCTAAGCCAATGTCTTTCAGGTTAAAATAATTTAATTATTTTTCTTGGATTTAATGTAAATTTTATTTACTCATGATTGCAAATCAATTATTTTTTTATTTTTTATTTGTATTGTTTAATTTTTTGGGGTAAAAAAGAAAGTCAAACAGTTATAAAAATATCTTTTAACTTTATAATACTTAATTATATCTCTTTTGATTTCATTATAATTATGCCATTCATTGATACTTACATTTTGCAAAAATATGATCGAAATGAACATTCAAAACTAATAATGAATATCATAAACTAATGAAATCGTGAGGAAAATCATTTTTATGAAGAAAAAAATATTCTTTCTGAAAAATTTATAGCACATTATCGAGCGAGAAATTTACAGTGAATAATTAGCTTGTATTATCAATTTTTATCAATAAATATAATAAATACGAGGGCTATCCAGAAAGTAGATTACGTTTTGGAATAAAAAATAAACAAAGTATAGGAAACAAATTTTATTATATACAGATGAAAGCCACACTCAAATACTACTTTTCTATATTTCGATAATATAAATGCCTAAGTTTCCAGTTTCTTTTGTACCAAGACCGTTATAAAACTGTTGGATTTTTCGTTTAATAAATGCTCTGATTTAACTCTTAAAATGATGGTAAAGATAAATGTATTCGAAAGAAGTCCCGTTTGTTATATGAATGTGTTATATGAATGTAAAAATTGTTGAGGAAATATCGATATGACAAAAAGTTTTCTTTCGCTAAAAAGAGTAAACAATATAAAAATGACATTTTCTGAAATCAAAACAAGGCACCTTTTATTCTTTAAACCAGCATTAAACTTTGATTAAATGAAAAAAAAAATGTTTAATTATATTCACATGAAGAGATTATACAAGTGTGGCCCCGTAAAATTTCCTCATTTCCATTTTAACATTATTCGATTTACAATTGCGAATATGTGTTCGCAATATTGCATGATTTCAATGGAATAGTTATACACTGAATGAGAACATAGGTTTTTTAAAATTAATAAGTATTTTTAAATGTTTCTGATGCGAGTTAAAATTTCAAAAAGTAAATATACAATTAACAAAATAATACTTCCTCTGTCCCAATTTAGTTGCTACATTTGAATACTTTTGTACTGATTATTAATACTGATAGTTTTATAAATATGTTTAAACATTTTCAGAGATTTTAGAGTGCTATGCTATCACTCAATAACATTTACTTATCAAGCATTTCCTCCGTCCCTTCTTAAACCATTACGAAATCAGTTTTAAAAAATCCAGGATTTGCACACTCTTAAGCGACGCCCAATTTGTAAAGATACTACGACCAGTAATCGCGCAAAACTGCCATTTAATTAATGAATTGTGAATTCATTGGGAAGAGAATTATCTTTCTTGGAACCCCATATTGGTCGTGATACTGCTGTCATATGCATGATTTTGATAATAAACCTTTTGATTTTGCAATACTTCAATGATTCAGTCAGTTTCATCTAGGGTGGTGTATTACTAGTTTTACAGTTAGTTACGAATTTATACTTTTCATAATACAAAACATTTTTTTTTTTTTTTTTTTTTTTTTTTTTTTTTTTTTTTTATGGATATCAATACGATCCAACATTTCAGAAAAGGATCCCTTAGTTTGAATATGCTGAAACCAAAATCGAATTCTGTCGAGCTTTTTTTTTTCCAGTTAGACATTACTTATCGGTAGATGAAATACGATTCATAACGTTTCCCTGTTTGATAATCTTGTGTAATGTTGATTTAGGAATACCAACAGCACATGTAAACTCCGCAGTGATTGTCTTCGTTTTATTGGAAAATCTATACTTTTGCTCAGTTGCTGAAGATTTTCTTTTTGTCCGCATTTACTAATTTTTTGTGAATTTACATTGTAAATTTCAGCATCATTTATTTTTGACGTCTTTGCCTGCTTCCACAAAAGTGATATTTTACTTCGATGAGCATTAAATTGTAGCACATTTACAGCTTAATTAGCTCCACCAGTGGTCGAGAGGTTCTGACCTCTCAACTGGTAGGCGGCAGGTGCTGGGTTCGAACGCAATCGCGGCTGTCGGCCTAACCGTTCGGAGTTTTCGTGGTTTTCTTCGAACCTTGCGTAAATACGGGTTAGGTTCCCTTAGAAAGACCCCCACGAAGGGCACTCCCTCCCCTGGTCCTATATCCCTAGTGTAGATAATCCAACGACAAAAATAAACCAAACCAAACCAAACCATACAGCTTAATTAATTATTTTTCAAATGTTACAGTAAAAACTGCTATAGAGCGTTGCGCTCTTTATTAATCATTCCCTACTTTAGAGTATTTTTTAAAATTAATATTCATATTTGCAATTATAATCACTTTTTAATTAGGTGGAGACACATTACTTCTCATTTTCATTACATTTTATTCGAGTTACTGATGTTTTTAATACCTACTATACAACATTATATTCATTGTAGTATAATTTTACTGATGTAGATATACTAAACTGCATCAGAAGTTATTTATGACTCTACTTATTGAAAATGTAGCCGAAAATTTAGAAGAAAATTTTCGACCTAAATGTAGCAATTAATTTGGGACAAAGGAAGTATATTTTTCTTATCTATCTATACTTATATAAAATAGTTTGTCCTTTCTGACTGACAATCAACCACAACCCAAACTACTAAACGTAGGAATATGAAAACTGGGGAAAAATACTTCTTAAGCTGTAAGCGTGCACTAAGATGGGATTTTTTTCATTTAAATTCCCTCTCTCTAAGGGTGGCAAACATTGCGTAGAAAATTCTGGAAAATCTTCCTATATCTCTGCAGCCGCTTAAGGTAACAGCGTGAAATTCCAGAAAATAAATCTACTAAAAAAATAATTAAAAACATATTTCAGCAATTTTAGATATTGCCCCCCTGAAGGGGTTAAAAGGGGGTCGAACAATTTAGAACCTTTGGCACATATAAGCGGTCTTTTTAAGTAAAAGTGTAAAACGGCAGAAAATAAACTATTAAAAAAAATTAACGGTGTTTTTCAATGATTTTAAAATTTCCACCCCTAAAGTGGGGGTCAAAAATTCTAAACTTTTTAGAGATCCGTCATGTGACATTTTATCAGAAAGCCTTCGGGCTGCTCTTTCATATTATGAACTTTTTTCCCCACACCCAAATTTGCCCCCCTCCCCCAAGGGGTACTTTTAAAAATTTTTTGAAATTATAGCATCATTACAAACAGGATTTTCTTATGTGGCCCTTTTATAAATATTACTTACAATATTTGAAAATTTCCAAAAGAGGGAGAGTTTTATACCGAGGTGACGAGATAGTTGGAACTCAGTGGGGGGGGGGGGGGGAGCAATTTTCTAAATTTGACCTACACCCCTCATGTGATATACCCTTGGAAAGCTCTCTAAAGATTATTTCAAATTATTCACCTCCAGTGTCTCTGAGATATTTCGCCACATCTCAGCAGCACGTTTAGGTAGAAGCGGGAAATTCAAGACAACACACCTACTAAAAAAATAATTAAACATAGATACTTCAGTCAGTTTAGAGTTAATTTGTCTATTTTGTCGTAACCATCGACTTTGAACAGGATAATGTAAGATTATACCAATAAGACAAAAAATATAAATGTTTGATTAAAAATTAGGTTTTTTTTTTTTTTTTTTTTTTTTTTTTTTTTTTTAATAGATGTACTTTGTATGATTCAAAATTCATTTAGAGATACCGAACAGAGTAGCGGGCGAATACTGTTTGTTTTACATATAGTAAGACTATTTCTGTTAATGTAATGATTTGGGAAATAATCTATTTCTACATTGTAAATATCGGATTGGTGCTAGGGAGAGAGCTTTGTGTGAAATGTTATGAGAAACAAAAAAAAAAATGTTTTTATTCTAATTAATAAGTAAAAAGGGTAAAATAAATAATTATAAAAGTGGGAAGAAACATTCCTCCTCCCAAAAGAAGTCATTGCTACTGAATGCAGCTAATGAACCACAATCCTTTGTGTTTTCAAAGATCCTCGCTTTTACTGGCATGCGAGGAAAGACCAGGGACTAATATTTAAAAATCTGGTCTCCCTCGAATTTTTCGGTCTGCCGGTTAATGGGGAGGATTAAGGTAATAACAACATCTTTGTAGGCAATCCAAGCGTCTTTTTCCTTACTTATTATGCTAATCTCCAATTCTTTATCCTTCCTAAGTTTGTGGATATGTGCACTAACAAAGATTTCCTCTCTCGATTTGGAATAGGATAACCCTGGAAAGTCTTCAAACAGGAATTTCAGCCAATCGTATAATCTAGCACAATTTTTGCCTCACCTATGCTGTTCTTTCTTGGCATCTAATTTAAGAACTTGTCCTTTTGGCCATTTTTTTTTAACCCACTGTTGAGTCCTGCCAAGGTTATCTTATGTCAAAAATTAAACATGCATACTTTGTATACATATTTTGATGACCAAGAAGAAAAGAGCAACTAATAAATCAATGCAAATGGTCTAAATCTAAAAACAGCCTCCATTCATCGTTATTGTAGGTAATATTTAAAAATTGCTCATCAATCCGGGACGATCGAAACAATAGACCAGGTTTTCCTCTTCGTCGAAGTACTTAACCCTTTCGCGACTGAATTTCTTTTTCCACTTTTTAGAAAAAAATTACGTTTATCTTAGTAACATAAACACTAGCTATCTAAACAGATTAAAAGTATTTAACAAATATTTCACTGTCTGAAAAATAACGAACATAGTTGTTTTGCGTTTTACTCAGTTAATATTCATATGTCAAAAGGATAAGAAGGAATTTTTGGAGAAGTTTAGATAATATTATATTACAATAAGATTTAACTTACATTACAACTTTCTAATTATTTTTGCGCTTTATTACACATGATTATTTCATGAAAGGGACTTTAATTTTATTTTAAATTTAAAGAGAGCAATATCTGTTTATAATAAAACAGTCGCAAACAGCATAAAGAGAATTAAGTAAATAATAAATATTATTACTAAATGCCTAAACATAAATGAAGCCATACAGCAAATGCATAGACAAATACTAACACTATTACATATAAACAGTAGCAAAAGTATTTTTTAAAACAAAATAATGCTCCACTGAAAGACATGTACTATTAATAGTACACCAGACGTGAAAGGGTTTATAAATTCCTTTTCTCGATTGCTGTACAAAGAAAAAAGAGATTCCTTGGGCGAATAAGTTTTTGTCTTTCAATCTGGAGCCCAACAATTCAACATCCTTTTTCGAAAGACCCCTGTCTCTACCAGGGTTTTCGCTGTCGCTCGCCATTGCGCCAAATTGCGACACAATTCTCAATTTGGCGAGTAAAAGAACAGTTAGACTCGCCAAATTGCGAGAGCTCAATTTTTGCATCTTTACGTGTGTGTATGTGTTGTAACAGTACAGTGCAGATTTATAGAGATACTATCTCAAGAGAAATTCAATTTAGCAACAACCAAAGACAGAAATGATGATGAACATATATTTAGCTATTGCCAATCTCTATCTGTTATTGGCGTCATAATGGTAAAATTATATATATATATATATACTCGCATTAAGTGCCAAATATAGAAAAGTTTTGCTTCAATGGGGTGAGAAATTAGACGTTTACTATATTATTTATAAGTTGTATGCAAAGTAATCATTAGCCGGTCAATTTTCTTTTTTCTTTTATGAAGTCCAAATATCATAGCAATTGTTAGTGTACTTTTCACAACGGTAAATCAATGATAGCTATTTTTAATTTTTATTTAGACTACTAAAAGATTATATGTAACATTTAGGCATTTATGACTAGGGAACATTTAAGAATGAACTCATTTGTAATAATTTCTATTTTATAAAATTGTTTTTCAAAATTATGTTATTTTAGAACATTTGGAAAACAGGGATATAATAAGAGGTTGACAATAATTAAATATAAAATTGTATCCGCACATGTACAATAACCTCAAATATAAAGTTTGAGTAAAACCACACACGAAATGTTGTGTTATGCAATGCGGCCGTATTAAAGAGAAAAGCTAACTCCCGGTCTCTTCTTTAACATTTTCCCTACTTCCGATATTGAAACTTCTAAATGGGTTAATCCATACATAGTAATCCGATCCACTCCCCGAAAAAGACGCTAGTCAGAAAAAAAAAAAAAAAAAAAAAAAAAAGACCTAGCTGTATTTGAAGACTGGACTCAGAAAATTCCCTTCACAAAGATTTCATTCACTAATATTTAAGGCTATGCGTTTGGACAGCCTTAAATCTTGAATTTTGTATTCTCAAACTTATAAAAGATGTTTGAAGAATGAGAAAAAGAGATACATACGCATTCACTTATGTTTTTTTTTTTTTTTTTTTTTCCGGTATGAGACTAAACAGTTATGCACAAGTCATTATGTATGGAACGTTCAATTTGGCATCATTGATTCTCGTTGTTTAAAAGGAAAAAAAAGGAAGAGTCGAACTGGTTTCAGACACATCCCATTCGAATGGATAATTAACATTAAACACAATTTTGTATTTTCTTGAAGAAAAAAAAAAAAAAAGAAAGAAAGGGTTAGGATGTCCGCTTCTCATTTGACCTTATACTTCTTTTTTCAACATTACGTACAGTATTTTTTTTTATTTTCGTTAGTATTTTTTTCCAGTTATTGTAACAAACATGCATGAATACATTACATACACATATAACATATCACTTACAGTTGTGGCCGCCCCTCCCGGTGGTCTCGACCCGATCCCTTAAGTGGGAGAGGTGACCGAGAGCCGGGCAGCGCTCGTAGTACACGATGCTCGACGGGAGCCGGTCGGGGACTGAATCACCACCAGTGAGGCCAGAGTGGACTGCGCACACTCTGGTCCGGTGGCCACGAATAATGATTGTCTAGGACTGTGCTTCGAGTTCCGTGCAGTCCTGTGGTCCTCGGTTTTCGAGGGAAGCCACCAAGTTATGATCATAGCCCTATCCCAGTGGCGGGTCTTGGGAGCTCGTTAGCGATCCTCATGTGAGGGTCAAGGCGTTGGCGCTCAGGATCTGCGCGGTGACTCTGGGCAACGGGAAACCAAGGTGATCGGGACCTCGACCACAAAACTTGACTGAGAGGGAGCCTGGAAGGAGAGTGTGGACTTTGTCGAACAAGTGGTGGGGACTCTCTAGTGTCATTGCATCTAGCAGGATTGGCATGCAGCATCTCCTGGAGTTAGCGATGGGAGAGACTTTGGGCCAGTGCCCGGTGTGACTTTTATCCGCCGGGAAACTCAGCCACCCATCACCTCTGTAAAAATATAAATCTCTTTAAAAATATAAATCTATCAAAATGAATCTAGAGTCTATGTACCATTGCCTTTGGTAGACTCTGTCCTCTAATTTCTACTTTTAAACCAGTCCAAAATTGGATTGGGACGAGGGGATGAATCTTGGATTGGGGAAGCCGAACAATTCGTATATTAAGCTCGTATGTAGCGTACACTTTCAAAATTGTATTTTATTTTAAAACTAGTCGTTGGGGGCCACCGTAATACTTACCCATCATGGATATGCATAATATAAAATATGAAAATTAAACATGTGTAAAATATTTATAAAATGCATCTCAATTCCAAAATAAAATTTAAATGCAAATTTAAATATTTTTAATATACATAGTCATGCTTTATTAATGAATTGCTGATGAGCCAAATTCGACAAATTATATATAAAACGCCAAAATACTCAAGTAATACCGGATTGCGTAAAAGAAACATCCTTATAACTCTAAAAATAATAATCATATTAACTAACAATTTACTACTTCGGATGAAGTATCTCATTTCCAATTAAAATATATCTTTGAATTGAAATTTGATTGAAATACAAGGTCGTGAAAAATCAAAGAATGCGGAAAACAGGATTACACATATATCGGCAACTAATAATTCGATCGACTTCGTTCTTTATGCAAAATTTGTGTTGTTTTATTGCCTTTTACATCCATTCTTTAAAATAAAAAAATTCGAAAATTTTTATATACCTTTCATCAGAATGAATTTTCGAGAGTCCGAAAAAAATATTTCCGGATAATCGAGGTTACTGATATTAAATAGGCTTTGTCCCATTCTTACATACTAAGTACATACAAAATTTCAAGTCTCTATCTCAATTTGTTCGGAAGATAGAGCGTTTACAGACAGACAGACAGTCAGACAGACAGACAGACGGACGAACGGCCCAAAAAAAAAAAAAAAAAAAAAATTATATATATATATATATATATATGTTTTTCGGAATCTCCAGTATCTAAAACGTGTAAATCCGTCAAAAAATTTTTTTTCGATTTTCAAAACGATTGCAAGACTTACCCTATACTACGTATGATAGGTAAGTAAAAAATGAAAATCTATCCAAATGAACCCATAGTCAGAGCTCGGTCGCCTTCGACAGCGTTAATCCTGGAATTTCTTTTATTAAACATGATGAAAATATGGTTCACCACTAACTTTGGCAGCGAAATTGAATTTGTAAGATTTTATACGTTTAAATGAAAGTTAAATAGGGGCACTATTCCTGATAGCGTATTTCTTCGAATTTGTATTTGATATTTTGAAATGAAAATCTAATAAAGAATACTGCCCAGTTAAACTGATGGCATTGAGCTCATAGGCTATAAATACTAATTGTACATTAAAGCCATATATTTTCAAGGGTTAATTCCGTTCGAAAAAAAATTAAGAAGGGAAAACAGCTCTCCCCTTTCCTCTTTTTTTTATACTTAATCATTGAACTTCCTATACTATCAAAGACATGCTTTATCATATAAAAAATCTATATCCAAAATTCAGAGCAAATGAGATAATTCTTAATAAAAACCCATTTAGCATTTATATAATTTAAAAGGAGTTATCCCCATCTTTTAAACTTAACCATTAAACTTCCAAAACTATTCAAAGATTTGAACGAAATCTGAAAATTCTGCTTGAAAAATCCATTTATATAAATTAAGGGGGGGGGGGCATTAGAACCCCTGTTCCCCCTATTTATACTTATTCAATGAACACCTAATAACAGTCACGGAATCGCCTCATCAGAATGATCCTAATCAAAATTTTGAACGAAAACTTAATTCTGCATGAAAATCCCATTTATATCAACTAAGGGGAGGGGCATGAGCCCCCCGTTCTCGCTCTTCTACATATCGAATGAAATCCAAAAACTAATCAGGGAAGCGCCTTGTCACGATATACCTGCATACAAAATTTCAAGTGGATCGGATATTTTTATCACGAGTTATCGCGTTACGCACGAACGAACATACATACAGAACGGACGGGCACATAAGCTCTCAGGCTATGATAGCCTATGAGCTAAAAATGAGCTATTGCCTTTGGCAAAGCACACCTTCAATTTTCTATGACTTTATATTTTTAAACAAACTTAGAATTGGGGCAACATTTCAACAGTACATTTCCCCGAATCTGTATGGTTTTTTATATATTTTTTTGTAATTGAAAGTCTTTCAAGCGAATTTAGACTTGGAGTCCCATTACCTTCAGCAGAGTACACTCACTATCTTGTATAATGTCCTATTTCAATTGAGGGTAGAGTCAGAGACTCAGTGAATTCGGCAGAGCACATCCTCAAATTTATAATATTTTATGACTTTTATACAAACTTAAAACTTTTCCTTGTCGTCGGACACTCTTGAATTAGCATGGTTTTATTTTTTAAGTGAACGTAAAATTGGAGACACCCTATCCTTCACCATCACAGTTCATTCTCGAATTTTCATATAGTGGAATCTAGAACTGGGACACCATAATGCTTTCGGCAACATACACGAATTTGTCTGATTTCATCAATTATTCTTAAATACATACGCAAAATACTAATTAAAAAAATCAGTTTTTTTTAATAATAAAACTTAAAGTATGTATGACTACGTTTAATCAATATAATCATGTAACACAAAAGGTTTGTGAATAGCCAATTTAGAAAAAGAAAAAAAAAGAAGCTAAGTTTCCCCTTTTTAATATCTGGAAATATACTTTGCTGGTGGAATAATGTGTGAAGGAGGTTTTTAGATAAATGATTATTTACCTTTATAACAAATTAGCAAACACCGCTGTTTTGCTCATGTAATAGTTGAAGTACGTCAAGTGATTTTTGTATGTCTGATTTTTATTAAAAGTAAAAACATATTAATTATAAAAATAATAGCATTAAACTTGTGTGCTGGGAGATAGGATGGATTAAGACACAAAGAAAATTAATATTGCATAAAATTCAAACCCAAAATCACCATTTAATTCAAAAGAAATACACATAGTTTTCAATAAAAATTTACATACAAAAATCTGCGACTACAAATTAAAATATTCAAATCGTGTTTTATTAAGAATTGTTCAAAAAATCTGTCAAAACGCTAAACATAAAAAATTTTCTTCTGCAACATTTTGATTTGTTATTGAAAAAGAAAGAAAAGGCATTTTTTGTTGTTTTCACCAATATTTTTTTTTCTTTCTAAATTTATTCCAATTGGTGTAAAATTCAACATTGGAATTTATGAGTGCATTACGCAAGTTTCATAGAATTTCTGTTAGTCCAAAACATAGTTTTATACTAATTCCACAAAGATCCTCCCACTCATTTTTTCTAAAAAAGAGAAATGAATGAAAAGAATTGCCGTACACCTGAAAGTAAGAAATGAAAAGTGATATAACCCTTTTACTTAATTAATTACTCATAAAATATGAAAACAAGTTTAATAACGTTAAAAGTTTTCAGAATTTATAAACACAACACATATTTCGCACGAATAATATTAATGATTTCAAAGGAAATTTTGGGAAACCCCGCCCACTCCGCTTGAAACTGCATCGACGATTAATGTTAAGATATATTTGTTAGAAAACTATTTTTCCGATATTTTTAAATAGACATTTTCAACCAAACACAACCTAGGTCTCTATGGGATATTTTGTGTTTATGAAGCAGATTTAGATTAATATCACTTTAATACACTAACGGGATCCTCGTTTTCAACTTTTATCAATAAACCTGATCAGGGCCGTAGCAAGGTGTTTTGAGGCCCCCCCCAAAAAATATAACTTTGCCCCCCCCCCCCCCCACTTTCAACTGAATTTTTAAAAAAAATTATATTGAAGTTTCCAATGAGTTTCAAATTATATTAATGTAATAAACAAATTTAATAATTATCATAAGTATTTTAAATCATTATTAAAATTATTATAACATTCATAACTCTGCACAAATACGAAATAAATATGCATTGCTTAAAGAACCCGTGGCAAAATGCGCGCGACACTGTGACGGGCGTCGCAGACTTTTAAGGACACCTGCAGACTCAGCAATGTCACGGACGCGCTATTGCGCTTAAATTATGCAAAAATATCGGTCATGGGGCACAAAAAATAGCTCTTTCCTGTGGGACGCGTGATTTCGTCGCAAAATAAGAGCGATTTCATCCAAAGATCGCGAGAATAAACGCAAATATTATCAAAGCATCGCGAAAAAACGGCAAATTTCGTCAGAAAATCCCTCAAAAGCAGCTTTCATCAAAAACTTGCGAAAAAAAGGGCAAATTTGTTTAACCCCCCCCCCCCCCAAAACGGCAAATTTCATCAAAAAATCTTGAAAAAAAGACAGACAACGTCAAATAATCGCTAAAAAACGAAAAATTTTGTCAACAAATCTCGAAAATAAAGACGGATTTCGTCAAAAGATCGCGAAGAAAACGAAAATGTCGTCAAAGGCACAAGGGAAAAAAGAAAGATATTGCTGGAAGTGGATTTTTCTGTTTTATTATTATTATTTTGTAAGTGATGGAAATAATTTACACATACACATGCATGTTACCATAATTAATTAGCACTACAATAGCAGAAAAAATATAGGTAATACGTTGCATTTTGCAGACCATTTTTGAAAATATTATTAGCGTTGCAGACATTTGAAGATAGTTCTGCCACCGGGCTTAAAGATAAATTAACAATGTTAAAATAAAATTTTTTCTAAAACAATTTACAAATAAGCACATAATGCTAAGATTTTATTATAAAGTATAGAAAATAAATAAATTATATAAACACATAATTTTAACAGTTCGCTACTTAAGAGGCTACTTCAGTTACGCGAAAAGACCCATTCTCTACACTGTAAAAAAAATTCTGTAAAGGTACTAAACTTTTTCTAGGAAACTGGGATTCCAAGAACTTTTTCTGTAACGGTAACAGCAAAAATTCAAGTTTCAGAATCGGTTTCATGGATTTTTCTTGTTACCGTTACATGAAAAGTTCTTGGAATCCCAGTTTCCTAGAAAAAGTTTAGTACCTTTACAGATTTTTTTTTACAGTATAATGCATGGAAAAATGGTATGGAATACTATGAAAGAAATTTATATCTCAGTTGCATTTCAATATTTTTAAATGATTTTTTTTCACTGGATAGCTGAGATCAATCTGTATGCAGATTTTTTTTTCACCTTTTTTTATTTTGTTTGCAAAGTTTTTTTTTAAGAGGATGCTTTAATTTTCGAAAAATGAAAATGACCATTAAAATTATCTGTAAACAAAATTGAAAAAGCAAAAAACAGCCCGTTTACAGATCGATCTCAGCTATCCTCAAAGAACACCGATTAACCAAATTCATTGCATAACCAAGTATTTAATGACAAAGAATTTACAGAAACTGACTTATAAAAATTTTACAAGTTTCTTTTTAATATTAAATTTTTTTAAAGTAAAAATTTATATACATTTTTCCCCCTTTTAAAATATGAAATGATAGTAACTATAGGTTTCAAGACAATTATAAACTCTAGTTCATGCCGACTTTTTCTTAAAATAAATAAACAAAAATATTTTTAAAATAAGAACTTAAATGATAAAGTGAAAGCAAAATTGTTATTATTTTGAAAAGAGGCAAAAGATTTTGAATTGTGCGTAAAGACATAGACCCCGCAACATTTTAACAGTCTCGAGGACTGAAGAATTAGAAGCCCATTAAGAATTAGAAGTAGAGGAAGCCCGACATCACAGAGGGGGGGGGGGGGGTCCCTATTATCCTATCAGCTGTTTTTTCATTTACTAAATCCATTTTTCGTATGTTTAAATTATTCGAAATTTTACCATGCAAATTTCTATTAAATAACGTTTTTACTATTAAATTTAAACACTATCTACATATTATACACATTAAAAAATATTTTATTAAATACATAATTATACGTAACCAATTAATTTTTTAAAAGACATATATGGAATTACAGTTGAGAATATTTGAACTTCAAAATATTTCTTATGTTTTACAAATTGCAGCATAGTTAGAAAAAATATTTCATAATAAAAAAACCAGTGGCGCAGCCAGAATTCGGCTCTGGGGGGGTATAGAGTTGCTTCAGGGGTGATTCTGGTAGAAATTTTTTTTCGGAAATCGGCGGGGGGGGGGGGAATTCCGCGAGTTACCCCCCCCCCCCTGCGAAGAGGGTTTACCCGCGATCTTCAGACGAAATAAGCGTTTTCCCGCGACCTTCAGACGAAATCAGCGATATTTTAGCAAAATCGGCGATTTATTGCGATCTTTCGTCAAAATCGGCGGTTTTCCGCGATTTTTTTACGAAATCGGCATTTTTCCGCGACCTCTAGACGAAATCAGCGATTTATCTGCGATATTTTAGCAAAATCGGCGATTTATTGCGATCTTTCGTCAAAATCGGCGGTTTTCCGCGATTTTTTTACGAAATCGGCGTTTTTCCGCGACCTCTAGACGAAATCAGCGATTTATCTGCGATATTTTAGCAATATCGGCGATTTATTGCGATATTTTGACGAAATCGGCGGTTTTTCCGCGATCTTATGACGAAATCGGTGTTTCTCAGTGGTTTTTTTTTATGAAATCGGCGTTTTTTCGACGATCTTTAGATAAAATTTGCAATTTTACGCATTCTTTTCTAGAAAACGGCGTTTTATTCCCGCGGTCTTTCGACGAAATCGGCATTTTTTCCGTGATCTTTTGATGAAAGCGGCCTTTTTTTTTTCAATGATCTTTTGACAAAATATTTCTAAGCAATCTTTTATCGAAAAAGGCGTTTTCCCCCCCCCCAATTTTTTAACGAAATCGGCATTATATCAGAAATCTTTAGACGAAATCGACGTTTTCCCACGCGGTCTTCAGACGAAATCAGCGTTTTACCTGCGATATTTGGTGAAATTGCCGTTTTTTCCACGATCCGCACAGGAAATTCGCGTTTTTCGGCAATCTTTTGACAAAGTTCGTTGACAAAAACATTGATGAAATTGTCATTTTTTCACGAAATATTGACGAAATGTGTGCTTTTTCGGCGATCATTTCACGAAATTTGCATTTTTCCGCGATTGTTTTATCCGCGCGCAAAACCATACAAGTTGGCAACTGTGAGAATCATCTTCTGAAAGATCTTATCAAAGAATGAAGAACATTTCTCAGTTACATAGATTTTCAATCATGATATCTACTTGCCTGGATCTAGGAAAAAAGTGTTATCGGGAAAAAAGTTACCGGAAAAAAAGGATAAGATAAAAATGTTACCGGAAAAAAGTATCAAGGAAATGATTTTGGGGATTTATTGGCTAAGTATGAAGGGGGGGGGGAGGAAGGTCGGCTTTTAATTTAAGTGAATGGTTTTTTCATGCTGAATTAACTGCTTTGATTTAATTTTTGGATGTACATTCATACTGAAAAAATGCTTGCCTGATTAGTTTTGGGAACGGACGATCCCCCTCCCTCTCCGCCCTAAATAAGAGGAATGGTTTTTAAGCAGAATTATCCAACGTGTGTCAAATTTTGGATATAGGTTATTTCTGATAAGGCTTATATATAGTATTATGGCTTTGCTCACTGAGTTTCTCTTTACTAAGTTGGTTTATTTGTTAAGTTCATCAATAACCCATTTTTAATTCCTCAAGTTCTTTATTAGAACCATACATCAATAAATTAAAAAAATAAATAAAACGACATTACAACTACATAGGAGCCACACTCCACTATTACAATTCGCTTAGCACGTACAAGCCATCTTACATCAATGTACTTTCTTGTACATTACCAGCACATGGCTCTCTTCCAACTACTTTCCTTCCCTCTCGATGCTCAAGAATCCCAGTGTCCCCCTCAGCTCATTGCCACTAGACCAGTGCAATTATTTTCTAGGCATGTCCCTTGAGATCAATAGCACATGTTCTTAACATCTTTTGAATGAAGATACTTTCAACTCTGCATACCTTTTCAGAATAAGACTTCGCTATCTATCTTCTGTCACGATTAAAGTTGTCAGTACGTCGTCACAGTATATAATGCCTGAAGAATTTTGGGAGTTTAATGGTTAAGTATAGATAATGCATGAGGGATAACCTCTCTTAAATAAAATAATTGGCTTTTTACGCAGAATTATCCGATTTGCTTCAAAATTGAATATAGGATTTATTATGGGGTTCTTTTGCTAATTGAAAAGGGATGCCGCGATTATTACCCTCCCCCTTAAATTAGATAAATTGTTTTTTATGCACAATTATCTGATGTATTTCAAATTTTGACTATACTTACTTTCTCATAAAGTGAATCCCTGAATAGTTTTAAGTGTTTGTTTATGTATCCTCAATGGCTGTTTGCATTTAAAACTGTGATTTATGTTGGTGCATAGCATTTTTCAGTACTCTATAAATATCGTAACAAAGAAAAAAATATCCTGTTTTTCTTAAAATCGTTTTTTTTTTTGTAATTTTTTAAGCGTTTAAAGTTGAAGATCTATCAAGAACTACAGGTTTTGAAACAATTAATTTTCTAATTACTAACGTAGCTAGTAATAAAAAAAAAATATTTTTATTACTACAAATTAATGAATTCACTAGTTCATTCGTTCGTGACATACAATATAGTTTGTACATTAAAATTTTCTAACATATATTTTTTTAATGTTTTATATCATATTTTGTAATGTGTAATATGGAACATTAATTAGTAAAAATCCAGTTTTAAATGATAAATATTTGGTGTAAATTAAAATGGCAATTACAACAGATGATTTAGTATATTACTTTTTTCACAAATAAAAAAAAATAAATAAATAAACCATAAAAGTTAAAAATGCAAAATTAATGGAAATTAAACATTATAAGAAAAAAGGTAAAATATGTTATAATGTTTTCTGACATAATAGTTTTCAATCATTAAATTAAGACATAAAGAAGAAATTTTTTCAATTTTTATTTGCGCTTAGTTGCATTCAACTCGCTTTTTTATGTTACTTGAATATTTTTGAGGCAAACCTTTGCCGGGAAATCCCCTGATCAACAAATTTCCTAAGAGACTAGTCGACCGCGATATCTACTGGACATCCTTCTCCGTCGAATGGGGAAAGCAAGCTTCTTTCCCCGAAAGAGTTTCCTGAATGGACTGCTGCATTCCTCCCTATTTTAACTATATCTATTAGCTTATACGACTTACCATAATGAAACTACATCCAAAATTTGAAGCAAATCTGATAATTCTACGTAAAAAGCAATTTATGTAATTTAAGTGGGGTTATCCCCAGTTCCCCCCTCTATACTTAGCCATTAAGCCCTTAAAACTATTTAGGGATCCACTTTATGAGAGAAAACCTATATCAAAAATTTGAAATACATCGGATAATTATGCATAAAAAACAATTTATCTAATTTAAAAGGGGGAAAATCGTCCGTTTCCCTATTTATAATAAGCAAAAGAACCTCATGACTAATCGGGAATACGCCTTATCATAAAGAAAATACATCCAAAATTTGAAGCAAATCGGATAATTTTGCATAAAAGCTATTTATTTAATTTAAGGGGAGTTATCCTCTGTTTTTGCCTTTATACTTAGCCATTAAACCCCGGATTCACCTTATCAGAAAGAACCTATATTTAAAATTTGAATTACACCGGATAATTCTGCATAAAAACCGATTGATCTAATTTGAGGGGGAAATAATTGCTTGCCTCCCCCCTTTATATTAAGGAAAAGAACCCCCTAACTAATCAGAGATATATTTTATCATAATGAACCTATGTCCAAAATTCGAAGCAAATCGGATAATTCTGCGTGAAAAGCCATTTATTTAATTTAAGAGGGATTATCCCCCATCCCCCTCCCCTTTATACTTAGCCATTAAACTCTTAAAACTATTCATTGATTCACCTTATCAGAAAGAATCTATATCTAAAATTTGAAATACATTGGATAATTTTGCATAAAAACCAATCTAATTTGTGGGGAGAGGGGGTAATTGACCATCCTCCCTTTATAATAAGCAAAAGAACCCTATAACTAATCAGAGATATGTCTTATCATAATGAATCTATGTCCGAAATTCCAAGCGAATTGGATAAATCTGCATCAAAAAACTGTTAATTTAATTTGAGAGGTTACGGATTGGGGGGGGGGGATATCATATGTCCAAAAACTGAACCAAAACAGTTAATTCAGCACGACCCATTTACCTAAATTAAGAGCCTCCCCCTGATCCTCCCCCTAAATATTTAACCAATGAATCCTCAAAATCAATAACGAATTCCCAAAATCAATAATAAATTCCCAAAATTCTATGTCCTTTTTTTCCGCTTTTGTAGTTTATGTCACTTTTTTTCCGGTTACTGTTTTTCCGGTAACCTTTTTTTCCGTTTATCTACTTGCCTATTTCGGGCGTTTTTTAAATAAGAATTAATATTAATTAAAAAATTTGTCTGAGAGTAGTCCCTTTAAGGGTGTATTTCGATTCTAACTGCTTATTTTCCGATTTATTTTTAAATTCATTTTTGCTCGCATATGCATCAAACTGGCAAATTGTCTTATTTAGAAAGTACACAAGGTGCCGTGATGGTCGATTCTTTGATAAATGCAGAAAATACTGCAAAAAATGCAATCAAAAACGGCATTTTGAACAGATTTTTCCGAAGCGGGAGATTTGGGAACGAATAAAAGTGTAATACTGAGAAGATAATTGTTCATAAATCAAATTCTAATGAATGGAGTGTAAAATGACATCACACGGCCCCTTGTATGTCTCTTCGAAAATCCTCTCATCAAGTTTCATGTTTCTACTATTAAAAATGTGTCTGAAATTGTATCGGAAATTTTTGAGGTGTCGAAGGTGAAAAAGCGTTTTTTCAGATACACCCTTAAAGTAGCAGTAAGTAGAAAGTAGTTAGAAATTTGGCGCCCCCTAAATCTCTGCGCCCGGGGCGACCTCCCTCCCCCCCCCCCTTTCGCACGGTGCTGTTAATATCTTTCCAGAAACATAAATATAAACCAATTATATATTTTCCAAACATACCTGGATTTCAAAAATGCTTGAAGGAATTCCAAAGATTAAAAAAAAATTATCTCTTATATCCATCTTTTTCATAATTTTCTTCTCTGAAGAAGATTTAATATCCATAGCGAAACGCACGATAAAGGAAACCTTAGCACCACAGCAACTAACAACATTATGTTTGTGGAATTAAATCCTTCAAAGCATGCGAACATGTGTTTTTATTTTTCCTGGAATTTGCGAGTCCAGTGCCGTTTCCAAAAAGAGAGCAAGGAACAGATGCAACTGATTAAGACCCCCCCCCCCCCCAGTGGTGCAGTATTGAAAAACCCGAGACGGTTTTGGCAGCGACAGGAAATGACCATTCTTTTTAGCCTTCGGCTAATTTCCAATAGTATAAATGAATACCGGCCTTTTCCGAAATGAGTGACCAGTTTTCGATACTGATACTGTTACTATGCGCTTTCCCCATTTTTCAAAGTAAATACATTACTGCCGCTTAAACGAGTCAAGTTTTTAAATAAAATTTGATTCAATAAAGCGGCAGATTTCGAGAACAAAACAAATAAAATTGTAACTTTAGTTTTTTTTTTATGATTCGGTTCATAAAAATGGAAATTTTTTTATTTTTGTCATGGCTCTGGGGGGGGGGTTTAACCCCCAAAACCCCCCCCCCTCGCTGCGCCACTGAAAAAACTATATATGTTTTACTCTGGTTGAATTTATTGAATTGAAAATTAGCTTTGAAAAGTAAATTTGCGGGGGCCCTTTGTATTTTAGTTGGTAAGAATGGGCTTTATGGGCCAGTGAGATTATTTAGCATCACGGAAAAAAAGAAAGAAAGAACGAATGAGCACAGAAAAATTTAAAATAGCACAATTTCTTATTGTGACATGAATTTAGAACTCTAGATTTTCAAGGAAATAAGAGTATAAATTAAATGAGAATTTACTTATTACTTGTTGACAAACGAAATAGTAGTTTAACATATGAATGCAATGGAATCGGAAGTTGACACAGGGATTTTTTCTCGGATCCCATTTTGTGAAAAATAAAGTTTTTTTTTATGAAATTTATTGTATTTTGTAGTGAAATTTGAATTCCAGTTATTGAAATTCGCATCAAACATTTATTAATAATAACTTATTTAAGTCTATATGCTAAATTTCTCATTTCAGGTAAACTTGTTTCCTTTGCAAAACACATATTTTAAAACCTAACAGTATAAAATTAATTAGAATATATTTTTATGGAATAAAATTTTGTGAATGGTGTGATTTATTAAAAAGAATTTTGTGAAGGAGCCCTAATAAAACGCTTAAATGAAAAACATGTAAATGAGAAATGTGTGTTATTAAAATGTGCTCTATTAGTATACATATATTTTTCCAAGCTGTGCAAAATTTTCTAATACTTAAAATTTTTAATAACTGCTATATAAATTACATAAAGTAATAAATATGACTTACCAGATTAGTATAGGAGTAGATATTTTTTACTCCAGATATACACTTAATTTTGTAAATACTATACTATGCGTATTACTAAAATAAATCAGAAAAAACATACGAAAATCCACATCTGAAGTGCTGTGTTGTCTACAAACAAGTACTTGTATGCATTAGCAGGCTGCTAAAGTACTTGAATAGGCCAGTACTCCCTTCAAGGTCAAGGAATCCAGTTACTACTAAGCAACTAAGCTGTTAACTTTTAAGGGGATTCTCTAGATGTTATTTGTGTCACCCACGTCGTGAAATCGGTGTGAAAAATGACCTATCTTCTAAGAACATAATATTCCAATATTTCAAAAGAAAACACCCTTTTGTCGCTAGCAGCCTTATACAAGAACCCGGCTTTCTTCAGAGTCGATCCGATGACTGGTACTCTTTCCTTATCTTTCTTAGCTCCATGCAAAAACCCATGGTCAAAAAGCGAGGGGAAAAAACGAGTAAAAAAATAAGGATTTTCAGTTTCTTGGTTTCTGCGTTTTTGAAATCTAAACAAAGTTTTTGTTAAAAACAGTGCCCCGTTAAGGCTACGGGGGGCCCCGGAACAAACATCACTCTGGACACCCCCCCCTCTATCTATCTGTAAATTTCTTTTTTTTTTTTTTTAATAATGGCAAACACTAAAAATAAAAAACATATTGCACACATGCATAAATTTTGTAGTCACAAAAATTGGTCACAACTTTATTTAAAAATATTAATTTGATAATTATAGAAAAAATGATAGATTGATTGAGATAAGTATTTCTTTGCAAATTTTTACTTTGCTTACCTACGTACATTACAAGATGTCTAAAAAAGAAGGCTCAAAATCGGACATAACAGTTTTAACTTATCACGTTACGAAGAAACATTAATGAAAAATTTCTTTTAAAAGCTATAGGATACTATGTTGTTGTAATCAGGGCCTGGCTAAGTTACGGGCATGCAGGACAACTGCATCGGACGTAGGGCCCTCTCAATCGGGGGCCCTCAAGGGCAAATATAATTTTTTTGTTAAGGCTAATAAAAAATGGCCAAAAATGACAAAAATTCTTTCTTTCTTTATTTTTAGCTTTATTGGGACTCTTTTCTCATCTCTCCTATGTTTTGGAACCTCATGCCCCTTCCCCCCCTCTCCTAGATCTAACAGTTACATCACAGTTGTATTTACATTTTAATGGCTCACATTTAGTCTTATATTTCTATAACAGAAGAAAAAAATGTATTAGATAATTTCTTAAAGTTATCTTTTTTGTGCTATTCTGCATACAAATGCGAATAGACAACTAGTATAAAGGTTAGTTTTAGACACTTTAGCATAATTCAAGAAAAAATCCAAAAGTTAGAAAGGGGCCCCCCACAATCTAAGTCGGGCCCTGATTGTAATAAAATTTTAATATTTTTTTTTTTTTTTCTAATGATATAGTTTGTTTTCTGCGTATGCGGAGGGAACACTGGAAGCAGAGAGGAAAAGGAGAACAACATTCCCTTCCTAAATGTTTGAAAACGTTTGAATTTCGGTCACTTTTGGCACATTTTAAGCATTTGGCACTCTTTAATGAAAATCCTCATTATTGGGGGGGGGGGAGGGGAGCTTTAAAAAGGTGCACCTGGGGAAATTGCCTGGCGGGCCCCTGAATATGAAAAGGAGAATTTGAAAAAATAAAAACATTAAAAGAAGTGTTTTCATACATTTTCAAAACAAATAAACTTCGGTAAAAAGGTCGATAGAATCGATTAGGGGGCCCCCTGACTTCGTCGGCCCCCCCCAAATGGGGGGTATGGGGGGCGGTCGCTACGGCCCTGAACCTGATACATGTAATACTGAATGCTACTTTATTCAAGAAGATATTTTCATTATTTACTTTTCTTGAATTTTTATGCATTTAATGATCGCAGTTATTCTCAAACGTATGTTTCTATGCGCACTACAATAATAGTAAGACCTGTAGGTAAAGTTTTACGCATTTTAAAAGAGTACTTTTATGTGGTAGGCGCAATATGTGCTAATGTATAATGCATAACTGATACAACTATACATTAACTTCAGCAAAACATTTTTTATGCATAATTAGACATATTAAAATCAAAATCCTTTGTTTAGTTGGCATTCTAAGCCAAAATGAACGCAGTATTCAATTGAGGAGGTTGTCCTAGTGAGGCTTTCATCCCAGAGCAATGACATGTCTCCCCCAACCCACACGGAAGATTTGAAATTTTATGATTTCAATGGTCAAAAGTGCAATTTCTCTTCTCGGAACTCTATAATATCCCCCCCCCCCTCCGGAGCGACAAAATTCCTTCCCGGACAAAGATGTCAGAATTCAACACTGAATCAACGCCTTTAATGTACAATAAATTTATTATTATTATTATTTTCAAATTCCATCCAAATTTTAAATTACCCATGTTTTCAAATTAACTCATTTTTCATTTTCTTATATTCGCGTTTGTAATGAAAGAAAGGTGGCGCTTTTCTCACTGCTATTGTTTGTAAACAGTCCCACGTGCACGTGGCACTGCCGGCTTCCGCTTGTGCTTGCCTAGTGTAAATTCTTTGCTTGTGGATTTTTTTTAGTGTCTTTTAACGAAAAATCGGCTTACTTTAGTACAAATTTTAAAGTTCATGGAGAGTTATAAGCGAGGTATGTGTTTGACTGAAGCTGTCTAAAATTTCACTTCAAATCATTTAGAAATGTACAAGATAAAGTGTAAATGAAGAAACGGCATGCAGATTGAAGCTGCATGCATTCGATCACGTGTAATAAAAAAAAGTCCATACACTATAAGCTGTGCGTTATTTAATAAGGAAAAGGAATAAAATACTCTGAATACTCCAATTGATAAAAATAAAATGTGGAAACGCTGTATTTCAATTTTCTTATACTACTACAGGTGAGTGCTCTTTTGTTTATTTCATACATCGTGTGTATCATTTCAATTTACTTTGCATGTATGTTTTAAAATATTATATTTAATTTTAAAGGAATATTTTATAATCGGGCAGAACTTTCAATGTATTTCAAGAAAATTTAATGCAGTATAAGGTCATAGAGCTATCTATTATGCATGGTGTTGAGTAAATTAGAAATTTAATGGTGTAAGGAGATTAATTTAAAGAAATTTTTTTTATTTTGTTTTAGTATTTGAATATTTTTTTTTTCACAGTATTAATATTATGACACATTAAGCATCTATTTTCACCTAATTCTACAGCAATAAGGTTTTTTATTTTATGTTTGTGATGTAGGATGAAAAAATAATAAGCATTTTTTCAAAAATTAAAAATGAATTTTTATGATTGCTTTTCCATGTAAAGGCAATGAATGGCTGTCAAAATTGTAGATTTTTAAAATACCCAAATCGACAATTAAAATATATTGAATTCGGACATTTTTCTCTTGGAGAGATTTCTGTGGCTCCGGGGGGAGGGGCGGAATTATACTTTTTGACCATTGGAACACAAAAACTTAAATCTTCCGGGGGGGGGGGGAATTAATGCTTCAGAGGAGATCGGAATTCAGCACAGTGTATAAACATTCAATTAATAGAATTCATAGAATATAACAAATAAAAGAATATTTATTTTATTTTATTAATTTATTTTATAAGCTTTAAGATTAAAAAGAAAGTCGGATTGTTTTTAAAAATACCTTTTAAATTAAGAATATTTAATTATATTTCTTTTGATTTCATTATAATTATGTTTTTCATTTATACTTTTATGCAAAAACAGGATAAAAATGAGCATTCAATGTAAATTAAAGAATTCGACAAGAAAAATATTTTTATGAACAATAAATTTACTTTTCCTCTGAAAATTATAGCACAATATTGAGCCAGCAATTTAGAGGGAAAAAATTATTTTATACTGTCGAATTTTTTATGAATAAGTAAATAATTCAAGAAAGCTGCTATGAATGCCTAAGTTTTCAGTTCCTTTTGAACCAAAGCCGGTATAAAAGTCTTTTTAATCAAACTTTGTGTAGTAAGTCATCTGATTAAAACATTAAAACGACAAATGAGGGTGGAGATATATGTATATTTCAATTACTCGGGTGAGTTCCGTTTGTTAAATTTAAATTTAATATCTTATAACTATTAAATTTTTGAGGAAATATCATTATTACAACATGTTTTCTTTCGGTAGAAAAAATGAACAATATTACTGACATCTCAACATCCAGAAGTCTGTGTCCAGAACCAAAGGAAAAACACATCTTAACTTTAACTGTAATCTCGTCAGGGTTTAAAAAAAGTTAAACATGAAAACATGTTTATAAATATATTCAAGGATGTACACGCAGCTGGACTGGTGGCCAGCCTTGTATCTTGAGAAATATAACTTATTAGAATCCTAGCACAAACCAAAAACCAGGATTAAAAAAATTCCAATAAATAAATACATATGTTTTTTTCTGGTGTGAAACTAAACATTGATAAGAACATTTGTTAAGTATGTGACATTTAATAGATTTGCTAGTTTGGTACAACAGGCTCTCGTTATTTAAGGAGTACAAAAGAAGGGCCGCACTGGTTTTTAGCACACCCCTTTCGAAAACGAATAATTAACATCCAAACCCCATTCGAATAGACATTTAACATTAAATACATGTTCGTATTTTTGGAAAAAAAAAAAAAAAAAAAAAACTAGGATATATTACATTTTTATCCACTTTTTTCAGATTTTTATTTATTTATTTATTTATTATTTTTTGTAGTACTTTTTTGGTTATTATTGTTACATACATACATATATACATTACATACACATATATTATATTACTTACAATTTTTATTTTTTTTTTTAGTATAATTTTTCTAAAAACATGTATGACCTGAGATTAAGGCTGCTGGTCACCCATTTTCCCCTCCATAATGTTAAGTCTAGGATCGTTTGATGTATTTGTATATTCAAAATATCTCCTCGGGAAAATAAATATTTTTAACTTCTTTTTTCTGCGTTATCTTCTGATTTCATGTCTATATTATTCGCTATGTTTTCAAAATATCTCAAAAAACTATGGTTAATTTTATATGAAGTGCTAAAAGTTTACTTCAAGTTTGTCAGTTTTTTAAACATAAAATATTAAACTAAGCAAAGATTTTAGAAATGTTTTGAGAATTAAAAAAAAAACAAGTAAGAAAAATCATACGTTAAGCATATATTTTGGAACACATCCTGAAATCTTTACTAAAACTTCATTATTTAGAAAAATCAGGTTACTGTATAAAGCCAAATTCCAATACTTTTGAACAGCTCTGTATTTGACCTCTCGATTGATAAATATGTTACTGTTAAAGCATATAATTCAGTTATTTCATAAATTACCTAATTATTTCATGATATAACTGACCAAGTCCATTAAAGAGTCTAAAATTATTGGATTCTATGATTTAACTAATTATTTTAAAGAATAACGATTGCCTAACCGTTAAAGTTTATAATAAACAGTTTGACATTAAAACAAGTCATTGCTTTGTAAATTAACTGATGATAAATAGTTAGTCTTTCTAAAAATATATTTCTAATTATTAATAGATGATTTCATAAGTAATATATAAAAACATAATGCATATTACTATTTTTACTTTTTTCTATTTTTACAAAAAACAATATTGGATTCATGAAATTTTTTTAATTCCAATTTTTGATAAATTTACGCATTTCAGGGGTCAGAGAACCGGATAGCATATAAGCAACATGGATACGGACATGGGAAGAAATCCAGTGCTGTGATTGGCTACTGTTATGGTCCATGAGTACGTTTTTCTCCGTAGTGCAAGAGAGAGAGAGAGAGAGAGAGAGAGAACAACAAATCAGCATGGCGATATGTAGTTCGATACATAGTCTTCTAATCATAAGATTTTTATTTATACGAATGTGAAATTTTTAAGAAAAAATATCAATTTTTGGACATTCATTTTTATTTCATCGTAATATCACACGAATAAATTATTCAAAATTGAATGACCTTCAGAAATGAAACGTTAGTTAAATGAACATTTAAAATTCTTTTCTATTTTTTACAACGTAGCTTCAACAAAATGGAAATATTGCTTTTCGAAACTAAGTTTATTCAATTTAATACTATGTAAAAAATAATTTAGCTGGAATTTGTTTGAAAGCTGCAAAGTGCAAAGTATGTTTCAGCCAACACCCAATTTTGAAAAAATATTTAAAATTTTTGGCTCAAACTATGCCCAGAAGCGAAATTGCAAGTCTGTTAGATAAGTTTCGAATTAAATACGTTAAAACCTAGAGTTTCTAATGTTCAATTACATTTTCATATTTTTACTAATATCTCCGGAAAAATTCTTTAAATTGAGCGCCGCAGAACTGGCGGAGCGCGGCATTCAGAGTGTCCGTCCCAGGTCTTTTCACTTTGCTACTCTTATTCGGACTCTCTAGCAGAAACCAGGTAGAAAGCTCCCAATTCTCGTTCCAAATGCCGAAACTCAAACAGAAGCCAGGTTGAAAAGAAAGAAAAAATATATATATATTCGAAAAAAATGGAGGAATCGAGAAATTTCTAACATTAAAGATTTGAAATTTTTAACATTTCTGAATCAAGTTTCTTTTGCTGCCAGTAAATTTCAATAAGTCGGAAACTGCACGTCAAACGTTTTGGCAAATGAGATGCATTCTTACTATAACTATCATATATACTCCTGTATAAGTCAATTCCCCACATTAAGTTAATGATACTTAAAAAGAAAAAAAATTCTTTCAAAAATCTATTCAAGCCATATTTACGGGGTAAACAGTTTTTTAACCCATTTGTGCCTGGCGTCCCATTTTTGGGACAGTTTCAAAAAATTCAAATTAGCGCCTTTCACACCAGTAAAAAGGAGGATAAATAAATACTTTCTTTCTCGAGACGAAATCCTCGATAAATTAAGGTAAAAGTTGCTTTTGCTTTTAAAGTGGTGGGAAAATGGAAAATTCGAATTTTAGCGAAGAAAATAATTCAGGCACTAATGGGTTAAACTTTTTAAATTCAGTAAGTCTTTGTGTTGGACGACTTTTAGAAGAGATATCTAGCACTCCCAAATTGAACACTTTTTAAATAGAGGATTAAAATGTTGAAAAAAAAATGCCCTTATATCTCAAAAGAATTCTATCACAAAAGAAAATGGGTGTAAACATTTACAAAAAACATAATTGTTAAAGATTTTTTTAAAATCACAGGGAAATGACCATTGTGGTTTTTATTTCTCTCTCCAACCTAGATCCACATGTGATTACTTAAAAGACTTGACATTCGCAATTATTTGCAAAAAATAAAATAAAAATAAAAAATAAAATAAATTATTTCTTAACAACCTCGTGTATAAGTCGACTCCCTATTTTCAACTCCCAAATTTTGTCGACTTAAACACGAGTATATACGGCAGTTTTACAAATATTCAGATCTTGATGCAATAGCAAATGCATTCTTATGCAAAAATGAATAAATAGAAAATTTGATACGATTATATGTACATTAAATTCAGTTATATGGAAATAATACGAGTCATCATAAATAAGACGTCATCACCATGGCAATCAAAAATCATCATCTATCATGAGATGTTGAATTAATTACGTATGAAAAAATTTAATAAAACGACAAAAAATTGTATTAATAACTTTTTAAAGTGTTGATTAAATGTTCATAAAATTTGAAATGATTTGAAAATATCCTACAACGATTCCAGACATTTAATTTCAAACCATAAGTAGTTTTTGCGGTGGTATATGCGGCAAGCGGACAAAACAGACGGACTGACGGATCAGATGACGACTTGAAGTGCTATGACTTTATATAATTGTGAATGCATCTAAAATAGAAAAAATATACTTTCATCATCTTGTTAAAAAATCAATAAACAAGTAACTATTCTCAAGTTTATTTGCATAATATATTTTTTAAATATTATTCAACTACTATTTTATTATATTTCCCACTTAGTCACGTATGATAGTAGAAAAGCTTAGAAAAATTAAGTTAAAGAAATACATAAATGTTTTAGATTTTTTTTTCTGAAATAAATACATTTATTTAATATAAATTATTTCTAAGACTGTTCATCGTAAAACGCATGTAAAATATATTTTTCTACTCACACTACTTGTATGTAAAAAAGAAAATAAATTATGAAGAGGCCCTTTTTATAATTAAAACTTCATATTGAAATTCAATAACTACTTCTCTATTAGTTATTTTATCCTTAAGGAGGGAAAAGGGTGAAAAAATCGATTTTTTAAAAATTTTTAATACTACAACTTTTAAGAAATATTCTCGGAAAATTTAGTCTTTAGAAGCAAAACTTTTCGAGATTTAGACAGTTGAGTCCCCGGGTGCTCGAGTTGCTTTATGGAACTGGAACAGACAATTCTATGCAAGTTTTTTTTAATCTTTATTTTATTCATGTATCAAACATTAATCGCATTTTTCTCAAAACTATTTTTTTTTTTTAATTGACGGTAGTCATAACTGCTCGAAAGCCTTCGGACCAATTTCGCCTAAACATTGCACACTTCATTCACATACTAAATACTAGTTTCTGAACGATGGATTTTTTTTCTCAATTACAACTTATTTTTTAATTAAACAAAAGTAGTAATTTTTGGTGAAAATCAAAGTTTAAGTCAGAGTTTTTAGGTTGCATCTTTACCCAAAATTCAAAGATGAATATTTCATTAATTCCTTCATTCAACCTCAAGATAAACTTATGTACTAAAGAAACTTCTTTCTTTCTTTTTTTTTTAGCACTTTCCAACAAAGTTGAAAAGTGCTTATGCATTCGGTTTGTCTGGCCGTCTGTCCGTCTGGCCGGATGGCCGTCTGTCCGCTCTCTAACTCACGTAAATATACTCAGATTGCCATGAAATTTTAGGACGTTATTGACATTTATCCTAGCTCGAACCCTATTGAAAATGAAGTTTCTACCATGATTAGTTTATCTACAGAGAGAATCAAAAGTTTCCCATTACATTACGGCCTATGGGGAAAAATCGTTAATATACTCGGATTGCCATGAAATTTTAGGACGTTATTGAGGTTTACCCTAGCACGAACCCTATTGAAAATGGAGTATCTACCATGATTAGTTTATCTACAGAGAGAATCAAAAGTTTCCCATTACATTATGGCCAATGGGGAAAAATCGTTAATATACTCGGATTGCCATGAAATTTTAGGACGTTACTGACGTTTGCCCTAGCACAAGTCCTATGGAAAATGAAGTTTCTACCATGATTAGTTTATCTACAGGGCGAATCAAAAGTTTCCCATCACATTACGGCCTATGGGGAAAAATTCGTTTCAAAAATTTTTTAAAGATGTTATACCCTGTCAAACATATTAAAATATGCATTATATAAAATATAAGGTGAAAATGTAGCTATTATTCATTTACAGGGCCACACAAAAGAATTCCATTAGATAATGGTAAAAGGGGGAATTGTGTGTGATATATTTTAAATATATTAAGCTTTTTCATGTATAAATTGATACATGTCACTGAAGCTTAATATAAATTATACGCCACTGTCTTGCATAATATGAAGTACATAGCATTTACAGGGTTATACAAAAGATTTCAAATAGTATATTCTTTCCGAAATACCGTATATGTGTCCGATGATGGCTGATGGAGGATGAAATGCATTTTAATTATGATATGCGCGTTTATATTTCGCTAAATATATGCACATTATATGGTGTGTATAAATGTTATAGTTGATATACAGGGCTACCCAAAAGAGTTCACGAACGTTACTGAATATGAGCGTAAATTATTTAAACGTGGTTCTTAAATAAGCTATGAATTTTTACGCTGAGCTTCATTCAATTTACTGAGAAATGTTTTCAGAATATAGATAAAATGATATACAGGGCCACGCAAAGAATTCGGTACATGGACGCCTATGAATGATGATTTATGAGAATGTGATTTCAGTTGTTTTAAAAGTGTTTTAGTTTACAATAAATTTTAACCTAATGCTGACGTGTAACAAAGATACAATGTAAACTACAGGGCTGAACAAAAGTATTCAAGTATGTTTCCATCTAATAGTATGAATTTCTGAAAAAGAAATTTCAAGCTACAGGTTTTTTCTTACTAAACTAAATTTTCCCATTATATAAACTGACATATGAAATACAGGGCTGTTCAAAAGTACTGGAATACATATTTGGGTATATTTGGCTATATACTATTATTTCCCTAAATAACAAAGTTTTGTTAAAGATTTCATTAAGTGTTGGAAAATGCTTCATAATCTATGCTTAACTCATGATTTTTCTTACTTGTTTAATTTCAGATGAAGCAATCATAAGTTATCCTAACTACCGCATGGAAACCTTTTTTTTTTTGAGAAGACTCGGTTCTTACCACAACCACTGGTTGAATTTTGAATATTTTTTTTATGAAAATGTAATATATATATATATATTCTTAGAATAATGCTTATGTACAATATTAATTTCAAATTATGTACAATAAGTTTAAAATTATTAATAAATAAGGTACTCTGTAAAAAAAAGTCACAAAATATGTTTTTTTTTTTAGTATCTCAGGCCCTTGCCCCCCCCCCCCCCTCAAGGGGACTCGTACCCTTCATTCACTCGTACCCATTCGAAAAATGACGAAAATATCGATTTCCTAATTTTTTGCTCAAATATATACATTTTACAAGCAAATCCTGTGTACTTTACTCGCGTAATGATTGAAATATTCCAAGGGATATTTGTACGTCTGAATTTTATTAAAATTAACAATATATTTAAGAATAATTGAAAAATTTCCATTTGAGCCACAGTATGACAAATTTTCTTAATTACACAGCATTATTCCGAAATGAGACTTAAATAATAAGAAGAACTAAAGATAATTCTAAATAAATGACAGTTTAGAAAATATTTGGAAACTTTTATGGTCAATACATATAACATGTTTATTCGGATATCATTTGAATATTATTAATAATAACCGGCTATCATTAATAATGACCGATTAATAAAATTGACCGTATCATATACAACGAGTAACATGCAAAAAATTAGTTAAATTTATAAACGTATACCGTACTTTAAAACCTAGTTACAGCAATATTACTCTAAGACAGTGCTGTAACCGATTTCTTTTATATGTTTCTGTAAAAGAATGACAAATGCTATGAAATGCTTATTCTATCTCAATCATCTTGTCGTGCGATTTCCATCAATTCCAATACATTTTAAGTAGCGTAATCTAATCAAAATAGTCTATAAATGATTTTCCTCCATAATCCATAATGTCATGGAATTCCTTTGAGTGCCCCTGTAAAGGCAGTTTTGTGTTGTCATAATGCTAGTGTCCATTATATGATCCTTTCCGGTACAAAACAATTTTTCTAAACCAGTATTGCCAGATGGGCTACTTTTTTAAATTCAGATTCTTGATTGGCACCGCTTTTTACAAATGATAAAATATGCCTTATTCAATGTCATGATAATTAAGGCAAAAATAAAAGGTAATTTACCGTTTGAAAAAAGTGGTGCCAATCGAGAAATCTGAATTTTAAAAAAGTAGCCTATCTGGCAACACTGTCAACAACTCGAAATTTCCTGATACATTTTCAAGTTCATTTAAAAATAAAAACATGAAACTTGCTGAGGTGATTTTTGAAGAGATGTGCGGTCGTGTGATTTCATTTTTTGCCCAGTTAATTAGAATTTGATTTATAAACTATTCTTTCCTCTGTATGATCTTTTTCTTTGTTCCCAGGTCTCCCACTTCGGAAAATTCGATTCAAAACACTAACTTTAGTAATATTTTTTATAATATTTTCTGCATTTACCCAAAGCACGGTACATTATATGGTTTATAAATAACAGAATTCGACAATGTTATGCGTTTGGGAGCAAAAATGAATGAAAAAGAAATCAGAAAGTAAACAGTTAGGATTGGAATACACCCTTAAATAATGAAGTGATTGACTAACACCGGAATTTACATACGACTTTTTTTAAGAAATTAAAAACTCGCTACCTTTAAGCTTCCATTGTAAAAGCAAAATTTTATTAAAATATGTTCTTGCTGACGTTTGTAAGTTTGGAATTAAAATTGGGACCACAGGATTAAACTATGTTATGCAGTGTATTCGATTTAAACAACATAAAATAAATTCGTATACATTTTTATGAGTATGTAACTCAAACACGCTACAAGAAGCATGCCTTTATAACTGCTTTTCCCGATAACTCAACGAAAACAAAAGAATAAAATTTTTCCTCAACCCTATATCGCCAAGAATTTGAAAGGCTTACTGACTTTTGAACGTTTTATAACGACTGCTGCATACATAAAATATGAATGTGGTCCAGAATTTATCCTAAAGTGAAATATTATTTTTTCAAAAGCTATGATTTATGGCCCAGCTGAGCAATGTAAAATGCATGTCTATACAATTTAGATTGTTTCTCGTCCTGATTTCTTCCTCACTGGTACAAGTTATGCTAATGAATATAAAACGTAGATGCATTATTCTACACATTTTTTTTTTTTTTTTTTTTTTTAAACTAAGAATTTCGTTTTGAAATAGAATGTGAACGAACTGTTGCGACATGTTAAAAGTAGAATTTCTCAGTAATTGATAAATAGTTTAGCTCTGACTACTTTAAAAGAAAAGCATGTTGATTTATAAGAGACAAGCAAACCCCGCAACTTTGTTTGCGTAATATGCCAAGTTATATTTGTATGTCTGATTTTTATTAAAAGTAATAATATATTTAGGAATAATTCAAAAATTCCCATTTCAGCTACAGTTTGACTAAATTTCATTATTAAGCTGCATTATTCCAAAATGAGACATGAAATAACTAGTAAATCTACAGATCAGGAGCCTCAACGCCAGCTTTGCGCATCTTTTTTTAAGCACACTTTGGGTAATATTCAACTTCCTGGAAACTGTAATTTAAAATTTTCAAATTACGTAATTATTTATAAGAATAAAATAAGAATAAGAAGTTTTCAACCATCAAAAGCGTAAATTAAAGAGTTAGTTATGCTAGGATATTCTGAAATTTTTATGATCTATTATTTTTGTTTTTTTATTATAACATAGTAGATTTCTTCAGTGGGGGCTCCGCCCCCCTGAACCCCCCGTAGTCTCATTAAATTTAAATTTGTAACTTTCTATCAATTTGCTAATGGTTATCGTATATCTTGTATTTCTTTATACATTTTGAATTATAAGGATAAGTAACAGTTTTAATAAGCAATTTTCATTATCCTCATACTTTTACACACCTGCCCACCACAAACATTATATCTGATGTATCAGGAACTTTTGAAAGTGTAAACTCAGTAATCTAGGGTTTTACAATTTTGTTTCCGAAAAAAAGAAGTTTTGATTGCATTTTTGTGGCAGTTATCGCGGACAGACAGACAGAAGAACAGACTGACAGGCGGAAAACAATAAATTTTGTGTCGATAAAAAAAGCATTCACTAAAGTTTCGGCAATGACGTCATTATTCATGAGTTATTGCTATCCATGTTTCTTGTATTTTTAACGACTATTATAAAATACTTGTTTTATTTCAACTATCACGTCAAATTTTACCAAGTGAAATATTGGTTTAAAATGTAATTATTTTTTATTTCTTTTACTTCTAATTATGTCCCCATTTTTGTCAGAAAAATTCTTATTAACGAAACAAATTTCCGTGTTTAATATTTAACAAAGTACTATATTTATTTTTATTTTAATTCTGACATCATGTTTATTTTATTTATTTATTTATTTATTTATTTTTTATTTTTTTGTTTTTTTGTTTAATTTTTCGAATGGAAATTGCTCAATTGAAACTTATTGCCGTTGAAAAATTATTCCAGATTTCGAATTTTTTTAGCAACGATAAAAGAAATTGGTTAAATTTTATCTAAAAAATTGCGATTGATTCTGTATGAAAAAGAAAGAAATTTTGAATTATTAAAGAAAATATTTGAATAAAATTTATAAAACATAGCCTATGTTCTGTTCTGGGTTATGTTATATTTATACGCAAAGATACAAAGACATTAATTAATTCATTAGTTTTGACGCTGACTTCATTTAAATTTTCGTACACGCATTCAAATTTATAACATTATAAAAATAAGGATTAGGATGAATGGTTGCTTAGCAATCATTAAGAGAAAATAAAAAAAATGAAATAAATACATTTGAAATAAGTAAATCTCTGAAACAAATCAGTTTATATTATTGGAAAACATTCATAAAAAAATCTCCAAAATTTACAGTAATAACTTTAAAAATCTGACAAATACGCAGACAAAATTTCAAAACAATACGAATAATTTAACTGGTAAATTTCAGTATCCATTTATCACATTGAATTCCATTAATGAAATGTGTCATTTTCTCTCAAGGAAAAAAATTTAAAAATCATTGGATTTGCCATAGAAAAGCATTATTGCGCAAAATAAAATATTCTGTATTTTCCGATCGAATGAATCAAATCTAACAAAAAACTATACAGCTTAATTCCAGTGCCTCACTAACATACCCACTTAATTTCAAGCCAACCGGATGTTTTTTGCATTAGTTATCGCGGAACAGACAGACTGACAGACAGAAACCAAAAAATTTCGTGTCTCCAAAATAAGCCTTCACTGACGTTTCGGCAATAAGTCATCTGTTAAGATAAAATAATTAAGCAAACACAACTATTTTGTTTATATAAGTAATGTGTACTAGAATACATATTTGGGTATATTTGGCTATACACTATTATTTCCCAAAATAACAAACTTTTGTAAAAGATTTCATGAAGTGTTTAAAGTGCTTCGTAATCTATGCTTAACGCATGATTTTTCTTACTTATTGTGAATTCTGCCCACTTATGTATTATGTTTTTTGCCCGCTTTGACAAAATGTGTGCTCGTTTAGAGACTTTGTGACTTACTTGTTTAAATTTTTTAGCAGAGAATTGTAATCATAATACATTAAATGCATCTGCTAGTGCAATACAAATTGTTTAAAAAAAGAATTGAGCTATCAAAAATATAAAAATTACGTACTTTCTATTTCGAAAGAAATTTCCCCTTTATATTAAACAAGTAAGAAAAATCATGCGTTAATCATAGATTATGAAGCACTTTCCAACACTTCATGAAATCTTTAACAATACTTCTTTAATTAGGGAAATAAGGGGTATATAGCCAAATATGTATTCCAATGTTTTTGAACAACCCTGTATTTGATCTGTCAGTTGATATACATATTATATAATGGGAAAATTTAGTTTAGCTAGAAAAAAGCTTAAAATTCTTTTTGAGCAATTTGCACTAATAAATGGAAAACATACTTGAAAACTTTTTTTCAGCCCTGTAGTTTACCTTGTACCTTTATTACACGTTAGTACGAAGCTAAAATTAATTTTAAAATAAAACATTCTTAAAACAACTGAAATCACATTGTTATAAATTACCATTCATAGGTGCATACGATTTTCATAAAATTTGAAATGACTCGACATCTAATAATTATATATATTTTATGTTTCAAACTATTCGGTTGGGTAATGTTTGAGTTGCTACATGCGAACAGAGGGACGGACGGACAGAGAGACGAATGCGCAACTCGGGAACCCGGGATTCTTTTCCCTTCAATTCAAAACAAAAGCGACTTTTCTAAGTATCCGGGATCGGAGGAGATAGCGTTACATACATACATACGGTCGGATTTTAATAGTGTAGATTCTTGGTTGTAAATTTTAATTTGCTGACAGATGATTTTCGCTTCTGTTGAAAAAGTTCATTAATGAAACGTCAATGTTTGAAAATATATTTTTAGTTTTAGAAAATTTATTTTAATTTTTATACCATCTGCACAAATTGAAACTTAATTCTTTTTAACTTTAAAGAAAAAAATAGCTTCAAAAATACATTAATCAGTTTTATTTTCCCCTTTTTTCCGACAAAAAAAAGCCTTCCACTGCTAATTTTTAGTTTTTAATGAAGTTTTTTATCTGTATGTAACTTATAATTTAGTATTCGTAAAAAATATTTCTTATCCATTTTAAATATGACGTCATTATTTTTCTAACTCCATGAATTACTGCTATCCATGTCCCGTTTATTTTTAACGACTACTATAAAATACCTCTTTTATTTCAATTATGACGTCATAGTTTACCAAATAAATATTTTATTTAAAATATTTTTATTCCTTTTATTTTTAATTATGTCGCCATATTGACAAAAAAATTCATGTTAACGAAACAAATATCAGTGTTTAATATTTAACAAAAAATAGTATATTTATTTTTATTGCAAATACGACGTCATATTTATTTTTTTCTTTTAAATTTTCCTTAGTTTCAGTTTTTGCATGGAAATTGCTCAATTGAAAATTTATCGTCGCTGAAAAATTAATATTCGAAATTTTGATTTTCTTGGCAACGGAAAGAAAATTGATTAAATTTTATCTAAAAAATGCCGATTGGTTATGCATGAAAAATAATGAAATTCAGAATTATTAACGAAAATATTCGAATAAAATAAATAATACATAGCTTTTGTTCTTTTCTGGCTATAATTATCTATACGCAAAGATACAAAGTTGAAGTTATGCTATTGAAGCATTGAAGTTATGTTATTCAAACTTCCGTACACATTTTAAAATTTATAATATTATAAGAATAAGAATTAGGATAAATGGTTGCTTAGCGACTATTAAAAGAAATGAAGAAAACGAAATAAATACATTTGAAATAAGTAAATCTCTAAAACAAATTAGCTTATATTATTGGAACACATTTATAAAAAATGGCCAAGATTTACAGCAATAATTTAAAAAATCTGACATATGCATAGATAAAATTTCAAAACAATATGAATAATTTAAGCCCCGTACTGGCAAATTTCAGTATCCATTTATCGTTGAATTCCATTAATCAAATGAGTCATTTTCTCTCAACAAATAAAAATTTGAAAATCGTTGGATTTGCCATAGAAAAACATTATTGCGCAAAATAAAATATTCTATATTTTACGAACGAATTAATAAAATATAACAAAAAACTATACAGCTAAATCCGAGTGCCTTAACAATATACACACTTAATTTCAAGTCTTTCGGATGTTTTTTGCGGTAGTTATCGCGGAACAGACAGACTGACAAACTGACAGACAGACAGAAACCAAAAAATTTCGTGTCTCCACAGTAAGCCTTCACTGACGTTTCGGCAATAATATGAACTAAAGAAAATTCTAAATAAATGATAATTTATAAAATATTTTGAACATTTCATACGTTCCTTTTAGTATTCATTTGAAGCATTTCATTTATTCGAAACAATCTTCTTAGTATGCATTTACATCTGAAAACTAACCATCATGTCAAAATCCAAGTTTGTTCAATAGAAAGGTAATTTAGAAATTTTTTAAAGGACATTTCAGAACATTTGTTGCCCCTGCTTACCTCCCGGTTGTAGTGGAACTGGCATAGAATGTAGACTGTGTAGGATCAGAGAGTGTCACCATTGATTCGCTTCCATTACCTTTATTATCTACACTATTAAAATCCGACCGTATGTATGTGACACTATCTCCTCCGATACCGGAAAAGAAGAAACGTCGCGTTTGTTTTGAATTGAATGGAAAAAATCCCAGGATCCCGAGTTGCCCATTCGTCTGTGTGTCCGTCCTTCTGTCCGCATATAACAACTCAAAAACTACCCAACCGAATCGTTTGAAACTTAAAATATATAATTATTAGATAATTTAGTCGAGTCATTTCAAATGTTTTGAAAATCGGGTGCATAGTTCAATTACAGGGTCTATCAAAAGGATTCCGATGCATTCCGGTCAAAGGGGAAAAAAGTTTCAAGTGCATTTTAATGGTCTTATACTCTTTCGAACATAATAAAGTTGATATGCATCTATGAAGTATATACTATAATATATATTCTGTACAATCTGTGGTGCAAATAATATTTATTATTGATTTACAGGGCCACACAAAAGTATTCCATTGCATACTTATATATTGAGACATTGTTTGGTATGCATTTTAATAGAATTAAACTATTCAATATCAATACTAATAATTAAACTATTTAATGCCCGTAATTAATAAATTATTAAACTATTAAATATCCGTCTGTCCGTCGGGCGTAGGCCGCTAGTATGTTTACTAATTACTGAACTTGCCTAGAAATCGTAATTTAGGAATTTTTTAGAAAGCTTTTCGTGCCTTTCCTTTCCTTCGCTTCAAAATTTTTAAATTTCGAATTTACTTCCGGCTGTTCTTAGGGGATATATATATTTTATAATTACCATGCCATTCTTAAAGTTTCTAAACTTTTTAGTTCACTTGAAATCGCTATTTTGAATATTTTTGGTTTCTTGAACCCTCTATTGACTGTGTCACTGACATAAAATATAGCTTTTGTTTGTTTTGTTTTAACTGGTTATATCATTATGAATTTACTTTTGAAATCGGTTTGATACTTGCCGAGATTGCTTACAAATCCCCATTTAGAACGTTTTTGGGATGCTTTTCGCTCATTTTAACCCCGTTTAAATTTATCATTTTTGAGGATATATTGTTATAGATAATTTTTATCTTAGAAGTTACTACAGTGCTAAATTTCATGTTTCTAGGCCCTTCAGTGACACAAAAATCGTATTTTTAGAGCGTTTTTTTTCTTTTGCACTCCTTTGGAGTAGTGACAACGGCTATGTTGGATCAAGGAATGTCATCATCATTTCGACATCAAATTTTTTTTTATCGTCTCCTTATTTTCCGAGATAGCTGAAAAATCTCAATTTAGAACGTTTTTAGATCGCTTTTAGCTCATTTTCACCCCTTTTAAATTTCGTATTCTTTAGCAGACGTTCTTAGTGATCATTAGTATCTTATAGTTGTAATTAATATGCCAAATTTCATGTTTATTGCACCCTCTTTGGGTTAGTGGCATCGACATAAGATATAGCTAAGACATTAATTATAAATAGAAGTTTTCATATACGTCCATTAAAAACATTTCAAAAATATGCATTAAAATATTTAATTGCTATAAAGGACGTTAAATACTAATAAAAACATTAACAGATCTTAATAATTTTTACATGTTTCGATTGAATTTACTCAATCATCATCAGAAAAAGAAAATACAAATAAACACAAAGATGGAAAGTGACAATAAACTATTACAAATGAAATTTAAAACGCGTGTGTTATTTACGCGCGTGATTTTTTTTTTAAATTTTTTAAAATTTCATTTGTAATAGTTTATTGTCACTTTCCATCTTTGTGTTTATTTGTATTTTCTTTTTCTGATGATGATTGAGTAAATTCAATCGAAACATGTAAAAATTATTAAGATCTGTTAATGTTTTTATTAGTATTTAATGTTCTTTATAGCAATTAAATATTTTAATGCATACTTTTGAGATATAGCTAAGGTTTGAATCGGGACAAACGCAATTACAGTTTGGTACCATTAGTTTTGAAATCGGTTCGGTAGTTCCAGTGATTAGCCCGTACAAATAAAAAACTTTAACTCTTTGTAATATAGGTATAGATAAAAAAAGAAAGAAAATGAAAAAAAAAAAATACTTTTAAAAACATGCACATTCGTCTAAATTTGTTCATTTTAAGATAATTTTAATAATTATATGATATTTTTGAGTTTATGGTTTGAATGACGATTATTTAGTTGCAATTAAATGCAAATGTATTTTCTTTCGCAGTACACTACCCCTAATATCTGCCTTATCACTGACACATTACATATCTTTAGAACCTTCGCAATAGGCATAGATTGTCATTTATTTTTTGCATTATGAATTTTGAAGTATACAGACTTGTGAGATACAAGAAAGTTTTGGGATTGCCACATCCGACCAGTTTTTTTTTAATGGACTTGTTTTTCTATAATTGAGAACTTTTTTCTTATATAGATAACTGAATCATGACAGAAAAATACCCCTGTTTTATTGCTTTTATGTTAAAAATATTGATTTATAATTTTGAATGTTCATAATTTTTTTTCTATCACAACTAATGAAAATTTAAAAAATAAATTAACATACGTTTGCTAATCAAACATTCGAAATTATGTGCTATTTATACGTAACATAGTCAAAATGAATTACAATCGTGAAGCTTTTTTCTTATAATTGAGCTTTTACTTGCTATTCAAAACTAGACATTTCAACTTGCTAAACAGATACAAATTGACATTTTAATTAAATTCTAACACCAATTTAAGGCGAAAATTATCTTATTTTAACTGTAATGAAAAAAATATCATATTTTAGTTTTTTTTTTTTTTTTTTTTTTTTTTTTTTTTTGCCTTCTTACTGCAATTTATTTTATTTTCAGCATTTCGAAGTTATTTATAATTGAAATTTTGTAATAAATTCTTGAGACATTGAAAATTGAAATATTTTTCGTGATCATTACCAATTTAATCAGTGGAATATATTTTTAATTTAGTGGGCGAAATTTCCTTTAGCAGCAAATAATTTGCAGCAACATTATGAAATTTTGATAATGTCACATGAATGAATTTCATTAAAAGCTAATTCATAAATTTATGAAAACTATTTTGAATATTAACAGCTATCGAGAAAATGAATTTTTAACGGCGAAAGAAGAGTTAATTGATTCTTTAATGATCTATCGAGAACACATTATTTACTCTTGTCCTCATAAAAATAGTTTAACAAGCAATTACATATGAATAATTCTATATTTATGACAAAAGTAGTGTATATGTCAAATTATTATTTTCAAAAATGTTAATGAAATTGTTTTAATCTTACAAAATATTATATTACATTCAGATATTTGACAGTTTCGAAACACTGTTTTCATCAAGTAGGAAATTCAAACTGAAACAGTACTTTCAATAAAAATAAGAATAAAAAATTGTATTTAATAAAATGGAAATTAGATGTTCCATCTTTAAATATTTTCAATATAACACATAATTCACCTTCTTTCATATAAAATATAATGTAAGCATGATAATATATTACTTGTGTTTAGACATTAAATGAAATAATGAACATGTGAAACATAAAAATAATTCGCTGTCGAAATACAAACTTTAATTATAAGTTGTATAAAGATGTTTTGTATTATTATAAACATTAACATTTTTAATGAAACTTCAGATATTAATTTATCATCAATAACCTTTTTTTTTTTCTAAATTAGAGTTAAAAAATTACTTTTAAATTTATTTGAATAAGACGGGCAATTGACAGTCTATCAAAACAGTTCTTGCAGTTATTACCATTTTACGAATTATTAACTGAAATTTAAGATAAAAATATTAAAAAAAATAAATAAAATTTTAGAAAAAATAAAAAATGTAGAATAAATTTTCTACAATTTGTATACACGGCTGAACAAAAAATTACCATTTTTTTTTTTTTTTTACTGGCAAAATTGCAAAAGGGGAAATTTCAAGTGAAGAATATATGTATTTCTTAACTGAACTACATTTTGGCGTGCATGTAGTTAATAGAAACAAATCTAGATTTTATATACAGAGCTGCTCAAAATATGTGAAAAAAATATAAAAAATTTCCTATGTTTAAACACAGATAGTCACTATTATGATACAGAAAAAAATTTGGAACCAATGGTTTTATAATCATTGTAAAATTTGAAAAATTTTAACTAAAATCTGCTTTAAAATTTCAATTTTTTAAAACCGGTTTTATTGGCCTTATTTCATGTTTTAAAAATAATTAACACATCAGTAGTTACATTTCTAACGATAAATTTGTTTTAACAAAACCGTAGTCATATTAAAAGCAACATACGTTAGACCTGATATAGTCATCATTATAATAAAGAAAGAAAATTGAAATTGTCCACTCATTTCACTTTCCTAAATTTTTAAATTTTGGAATTTTTTTTAAAAAGCGTTTTATATAGAAGAAGTAACCCAACAATTATTAAAAAGTAATATTCAGAATTTTAGAATTTTTTATATTTTTGTCTTTATATTTTTATCTTTCTGTCTGTGAGACAAGAAGTAAGTTTAGGAAAGACATGGATAATTTCAACACAGAGAGCATTTAGATCTTGAAAGTAACCATTTGTTAATTTTCAAGTTTCTATCCGTAAAAATTTGAGAGCTATCGTTACATTACAAAGTTTTTTCCTCTTTCACTCTCTCATAAATAGGATACTGGAATAGAAGCATTGAGATATAAAGTTGCATATGTTAGAACAGATATTGTCACCATCATTTTTCAACAAATGTTTTTTGAATCGGTTTGATAGTTACATAGATAGTTACAATAGTCAGTTTGATAGATTACTTCATACTAATATATAAACAAACATATGTTTCTTTCAGCTGAATAATGTCACTATACATATAAAACAAGCAAAAATACGAAATACATAGGCAATTCGGCGGTTATGGTACATAAAACACCCTACAAAGATATTAAATATGTTAGATCCTTGTTTAATTGCATGAACTTCATGAAGAACATGGACCCAGCTTCAAAATAATGCAATTAAATTTTGGAAAATTTCCCAAAACAATAATTTATTCTTTTTTGTTTGCTGTTGGTCAGTAATCGATGTATTATCAAAAGTAACGGTTCTAAATTTATCAAACTTTTTGTGTGTTTTTTGTTTGTTTAAAAGTTTTTAGATGATAATCATAGCTCCTTTCTAGTAAGCAGAAACAAGTTTATATAAATATATTTATTAGCTTTAAAAAATTAAAAATTATTTGAATTTTTACTCTGTGAAGTTATGTTCAAAAGATGGTATTCTCCTGCTGTCGAAAACAGTTCTGAGAGTAATGATATTATTTCAACTTTACTTGAACATTTGAAGACCAGACAAACTTTTCTCCAATTTTATTAAGAAACTTCACTGATTCGTTGGCACTTGGAGAGTAAAAAACTTCATATTTATTGATTTATACAACTTTCATTTTTATCTACTTTGGCTTACTTCAAAATGGAATTGCAAACATGAGTTTTAAAATGTCGTTAATGCCTTTTGTGTTTAAAACAAGGTAAAGATTGCGTTCCGTCATCCGTTTTTATTTGCAAGAAATACTCTTATGGAAATTACTGCTGGTCTTTATTTTCGTTTGAAGTATACATTAAATAGGTATATTAGATATAAAGGAACAACATCAATGCACTTTTCATCATTTTATCATTTTCTATATTGAATAAAAGTATGAGATAAACGTAAATAAAAGAGAAAAAAAACCCTTCATACTGTTTTTTCAACTATAGAAAAACTGCTCAAAATATATCGTCCGCGTAGCAGCTTGACTTACACGAAAATGATAAGTGACCCTTATTTTTCCGTTCTTTTCAATACCTAAAGATCAAAAGAATGGGAAAAAATATATATATAAAGAAGTAAGCACAGGAAAAAAATGTAAAATAAAGCAGTATTCAGATACAAATAAAAAAATATTTTGACGTGATAGATTTTGAGATAGGCAACTGAAAGGTTTTTCTGAAGTTAAACTTTTGAATACTGCATTTTATAAACAAATAAATTCCATGCATTTTTTTCTCTTTTTATATCCAGTATAGATATTTATAAGGTAAAGAATATTTTAAAAATACCTTTCTGTGAAATATTATTGCGAGGAAAAGGTAAAACGTATTGTTTAACAGTGAAGAAATATTAACTCTTCCTTGCACCACGTGCCATATCTGGTACATACCACATTGTAATTTTCATAATGCGCCGTAAACTTGTTGATCCAATATGATCACTGTTTCTGACCAAGAATAATTCAAAGAATAAAATAACACTTATTTTGTCCATCTCAGATGGCCGCATTAGATCAAAAATTACAGTTTATTCTTCGTAAACAAACAGCAAACAAGCAAAAATCAAGCTGTCAAGGTAAGATTTATTTTATTATTTTTACTGAATACTCAAAAATATTAATATGAAGAAACTTGAAGAATGTTAAAAACATATAATTACTGTAACACATATAACACCCCCCTCCCCCATCGAGCCTGTGTTGAATTTATATTATTTTTTTCTGGGAGGAAATTTTGTGGCTTTGGAGGGGGGGGGCGGCATTATGGAGTTTTGTCTGAAAAATTGCATTTTTTGATCATTGAAAACACGAAATCTCAATTCTCCCAGAGGGGGGGGGGGATTTCCCTGGGCCCTTATATCCGGGTTATTCTATGAATTCAAAACTTCACAAAGGACATCCCATCTCGGGTTTATATCTTTTGTGTGCATAATAGGCCGTTATAAACAACACCAACATTTTAAACACCTTTCACATGTCTGTCAGTTAAAGTTGGAAACTAATTACTTTTCCAAATAATTTCATTTCTTTTCTTTAACCTGTGCTTTACAGACAAAATATCCTAGGTTATTATTTCCTCATCCTGCATCTCTACTCTTTTACAGTTTGTTTCATTTCATTTTAAGACATAAAATGAAGGCGAAAGGTTTCAGAAAATAAGCAACTAATTATTTCTTTAGTTAAGCCAGAGACTTTTCTATTTTAAACTCAAAATAATTAAGGAAGGTTCCATTACTTATTTGAATATGCGAGGCTAATTAAGAAAAGATCTTTTCAAAAAACACTATAAATGTACGTAATTAAGAAAAAATTAAGATATTTTTCAGAAGAATAGTCTTGAAATAATATTAATTTAAACTGAAGAAATTTATCTATTTCAAATATTTTTCTTTATATTTCTTTTCATTTTTTTTGCTCAAATTTTTGCTTTAGTTCGTTTAAATCAATTTTTAAAAATATTTCTTTAGTTTTATGTCAGTAAGTGAGAAAAAAAAAACCCAAATCAATATGCATTTAATGTAATGTGACAATAATCTGATTAAAATCGAAAATTATTCATTAAACGTGCCAAATGAGGTGCGTTCGTACTATAACAATTTTCATAAATTTTCAGATTTTAGTGCAATCGCAGTTGCACTCTCATGCCAAAATGCATGAATAAAAAAATATATTACGATTATATATATTAAGTTTATTATAAACTTACTTTTACAAATGATACAATACTTTCTCTTTACAAAAATATAATTTAAATAATATTCGAATGACTTTCCACCGCATTTACTTAATTCGTACCACAATTTTTCAAATTTTGAGAAAAAAGTACAAATGAATGACTTCTGATAAAAGATAGAACTACTATAAACAAACAAATGAAGGTCTCTCAGTCATCAGATACTTGATTTGTTTTGCAGAGCGGCTTCAGTATTGTCTTTTGCCGCGTTTTGCATTATTGAGTGTTACTGACGTCATATGCATTCTTTTCTATAATTATTGTTTAAGACTGGATCCGTAAAAGTGGAATGTTTTAGCTGATGCAAATAACGTCTCTTTATGGATAAAAAAGCATGTGTTTTAATTCTTAAAACTGAAATAAATTTTGTAGAAGTACGTCATTTCATCCAAGATGTTTGAAACTTTTCACGGGTGAAAATACTTTACTTTCAAACATAAAGCAATCGAATTCATAGACTGATAAAGCGCGATGTTTTACAAAATTTTCTTTTTGTCGAAATTCCATGTTTTTTTTCTTGTTAACTGTTAACAGAGTTCAGAAATAAAAAAAAACTTTTCTTTTCTCAAGTTTTACGTCATACTTTTGGCTTTAAAAAGTACACGATCATTTTTATAAAAATCTAGGTTATATATATATATATATTTATCAATTTCATACAATATTCACTGTAAATGTTACTAGAAGCTGTTTATTTGTTATACAAGTTTTGAAGTTCAAAGTTTTCTGAGTTTGTTTTAATCAAACGTCTTCATCAATTTCCTATCACTGCTTGATCCTTATTTCAAAATAATAAATGAGTATGAAGATATAATTAATTTCTCGTAAAATAATTATCGTATAATGAGGTTTAGCCTCTATATTAAATTTGAGTTACAATGTTGATGGTAGATTTCTTGTTTTAAAATACAGTAAACCCTTAACATTCGCGATTTTAACATTTGCTGGTTTTGATCATTTGAGAAGTAAAAAATGCTGAACATTTCAACAGATAGAACAGTGTTCTCTCTAGAACATGATTTCTACAATACAAGTTTTGAAGCTCCAAGTTTTCTCTATTTGCTGCAAATATAATTCTGTTCATTAATTCTTACAACATTCTGTACCTATATCGGGTGCTTCCTTAAACACGTGATTATTTTTCAATATCTATGTCACATACCTACATTAATAATATGAAACATTTTTAATCTCTTCAGAACATGGTTATTTACAATACAAGCTTTGAAACTCTAAATTTTCTCCATCTGTTTCAAAAAATTCAGTTTATTTTTTTTTCTCACAAAAATTCTGTACCTATATCGAGTGCTTTTTTAAAACACTTGATTATTTTTTCAATGTCTATGTCATATACTTACATTAATCATTTGAAACATTATAAATCTCTTAAAATAAATAATTAATTAAATACAAATATTGAAACTCCAAATTTTCTCCATATGTTTCAAAAATTCTATTATTTTTTTTTCACAAGATTTTGTACCTCTGTCGAGTGCTTTATTAAAACACGTGATTATTTTTCAGCATTTATGCCATATACTTACATCAGTCAGATGAATCATTTGAAATCTCTCTAGAAGTTTATTATCTAATATGTACAAGTTTTGGAGCTCAACATTTTCTCCATTTTCTTCACTGCTTCAAATAATTTTGTTCATTAATTCGCTACCACTACGTATAATTTTCGCATAATAAATGAACAGAAGCTTCGAATTAATTTTTAGCAAATAGTTATCTTGTAATGAGAGTTAGCCTCGGGATAAAACTGTCATTAATACAAGTTCTATTTTGATGACATTTTCAGTATCCATTCATTAATTCAGATTAATTCTTACAAAATTCTGTAACTATATCGAATATATTTTTTAATCACGTGACTATTTTTCAATATCTATGTCAAGTACCTGCGTCAGTCAGATAAAACATTTTAGATCTCGCTAGAACGTGATTATTTACAATATAAGTTTTGAAGCTTCAAATTTTCTCCATCTGCTTTAAATAATTTTATTCATTTATTCTCCCAAGATTATATGTCTATGCCAAGTGCCTTTTTAAAAGACGTGATTATTTTTCAGTATCTGTGTCGTATAGCTATATCAGTCATCTGAAATATTTTAAATCTCTCTAGAACATGATTATTTACAATACAAGTTTTGAAGATCCAGATTTTCTCCATCTTTACTGTAACCATATCGAATGCTTTAAAAAAAAAACGCGATTATTTTACAATATCTATCATGCGCATAGATCAATATGATAAAATATTTTCAATCTCTCTAGAACATGATTATTTACAAACAAGTTTTGAAGCTTCAAATTTTCACCATCTGCTTCAAATAATTCTGTTCATTTTTTTTCTAACAAGATTTTGTACCTATATCGAGTACTTTATTTAAACACGTGGTTATTTTTTGGTTATTTTTCAGCATTTATGTTATATACTTACATCAGTCAGATGAATCGTTTGAAAACTGTCTAGATTCTAGAATTCAATTATCTAATGTACAAGTTTTAAGGCTCAACAATTGCTCCGTTTTCCTCACTGTTTCAAATAATTTTGTTCATTAATTTGCTACCAGCACTTATAATTTCCATAACAAATGAATAGAAACTTAGAATTAATTTTTAGAAAATAATTATCTTGTAATGAGAGTTAGCCTGAGGATAAAACTGACATTAACACAAGTTCTATTTTGATGGCCTTTTCAGTATCCATACATTAATTCAGATTTTTATTTCGCCCAAAATATACGAAATTGTTTGATCTGAGATGACAAAATAAATAATTGAGGTGACCTTTAAAACTAATTTAGTTTAACTATCCCCAAGTAATAGTTTTGTATAAAAATCAGTAGTTTGTAAGTTACATAATAATGCAGTAATTAGAAATGCATACACATGTAAGGATTAAATTTAACTAAGTTTAGACGTTTTGTAATAATTAAAATATATTTAAGCTTATGCAAATTTTTTAAATTAATTTTCCAATGAATTTTCTGCGTTGAAATTATTCAATATTTAAATGGGTTATATTTATATACGTGAATTACCATGTTCTAAATAAATATAGAAGCAACAGGGTAAAAAGTCTTTAAGTCGGGGATCGAACCTAGAACCCCTAAAATAGCGCTCTAAGCGCTATAACATTTAAGCTACAATGACGATGCCTAGCTTGGAACATTAGATATCAAACTCGAGTATCGGTTGTCATATAGACAGCTCGTATGAGCTCTGAGGAAGAATTAGCGTTACACACTTTCTTTTTAATCCCTTTCAGTTCCAAAATCGTACGAACGAACCCAAACAGATAATTAAAAATAACCTAGAACAGGCCAGGATAGTAACTAATATTATAAAAATAATAGCGATACAGCCACATTCAGGTAGATCTCAGCTTGTGACAATCAAGCGGATTCTGCCCCGCAGCCAGATAAAAAAAATCTCGTTAAGCTAGGTATATTGCCCGGTAGGCAGGGGCCTGGTCTGCGGTATAATAATAATATACTTCCATATGTTGGTAAGGCTTTCCTGCAGCACATGAATGAATAGTCTTCATGAGCACACAATCTTGATGCGTAACATGAAAAACAAATAAACCCAGCATCGACGAAAGCATGTGCAATTCATACAAATTGTATATGCGTTCACCGATGTTCGCGATAAATGTATCTCTAGAACTAATCCATGGATTTTCTTGAAACTTCAGATTCTGATAGAATGTGATAAAAAATTGATCGTGATTAGTTTTTGAGTGTACATCACCCAACTTGTGGCGCTGTTATGCAGATTTCTTTTTCTTTTTTTTTTTAGATTTTGCAATAGCTCTATATCAAAAACTAAGACACGGATTTTCATCAGATTTCCGATTCAGTTGTAAGTTGACATACGTTTTTGTTGACTAGATTTAGGTTTAAACCACCTTATCGGTGGCACTGTTATGCTGCGTTTTTCAGAAAGTATTAACATGCATAAGGTATAGAAGAATTTTTTGGAATTGCCCTATCTGACTAGTTCATTACATAATGAATGAATTAATAGCTTTTATATTTATAGTCCGTTTTTATGTGATCGCAAACTGCTAGTTAAGAATTAAATCAATTTTTAATTCTCTTTCTTATAAATGTTGATGTGCTGCTAATTTAGATGAAAAAAAGGAAGGGGAGGGTGAGGTAGGTGGTCAGAGCATTTATAAAAATAAATAAATAAATAAATAAATACTTTAGTTCTTTATTTTAAAAATGTTGTTATAGCAATGCAATGGCAGCATGTGTTCATGCAATAGAACTACTGAAATAAAAAGTATATCCTAAATTATATTCAAACCCCCCATCCATTTTTAAACGTGTCCTTTAAGATTTACACATTGGAATATGGGGTAACTGATACATGTATCAGGGTAACTGGGCCATACTGGGTCTAGTTACCCCAAATGTTATAGGTAGTTGTTATTTTATTTATAGTTATAAAATGTTTGTTTTTTTTTCGAGCAAGAACCGAAACCTGGGTTTGACCCAATTGTGTCCGCATTTTATTTTTACTATGAATAGTCCAGGAATATTAATGTTGAATCCACCGAGCACCTAAAATATTATGTAATAATACGTAAGCTGATGAATGATGTTTTTATTGATTTTTAAGAACTCAGTGGGAAACATTCAAACATTATGTGTTGGGTAATGGATGCACGCATATTATTTTTTATGAAATTATTTTAAATTTAGAAACGGTTTTATTTGAGAAATCAAAATGTTGTTGTCAATAAAGAAGAAAGTAAGAAATTTACAAAATGGGTAGACGCAAATTATGAGATATAAAAAAAAAAGATTCCAAAGAAAGATGTCGTATTGAAGATCGTATTTTAAAGAAAAAAATGAGGTTTGATTATCGAGACCTCCGATTACGAAATGTGCGACGATCACGAAAAAGGAAACAATCTAATGGTAAACCGATTGATTGTAAAAACTATGCTACATATATACACATACACACACATATATATATATATATATATAATTTATTTATAAATCTTAAATTAAAAAAGTATTGTTGTAATTTGTTAAATTACATTTTTTATATTATTTTTATAGTACTTTTGAACTTATGCATATATTTTTCATAGGTTATATTCCATTAAATACACAAAATTTATTAGGATATTACACAGCTAACTGCAATTTTATGAATAGAAAATTCGTCAAATAGAGGATACAATTAAAAAAATATAATTCCGGTAAAAAGATTCATTCTATTCTCAATTATCTAAAAGTATATTTGAATATCTCGATAAAGAAGGAAATTCCATATATAAATAGAAACCGGCGGAAGTCATAAATGAAGACATTAATTGCACTCTGATTGCAAGAAGAACATCTCGGGAAGTCTGCTGTAATAACTTCAAACGAGAGCATAATTGTTCATTATTGGATCTTATTACTTCGGCAAGGAGAGCTTAAGCGTTTTTTTTTAAAAAAGTCTTTAAATTAAAATTTTATGCAGTTTTATCATACGTTTTTTATTGATCTGGAAAACGAGTTAGATTTCTTGTCTTTTTTAAATTTTCAATACAAAATTTATATGCTGTCATTAGAAATACAGTAGTTCATAGTACATATTTAAAAATTGTTTTTATAGTTTTAAAAGAGGTTCTATCTTTTTTTTTATAGAGTTACTATGCAATGGATTAAAGCAGCGGTTCCCAAACTTTTGGGCTTGCGGAGCCCTTTTTGGGAAAAATTTCTAAGGCGGAGCCCCTGAACCCAACGATACTCTACAAATATTTTTTTATGTCTTTGGAGTACAGAAAAGCCTGATGAATAAAAATCCGAGCCAGTAATGGTTCCCAGTTCGGCCCTATCCTAATACAGAAATTCTTAATTCATACTAGAAATTTAAAAAATCTTAAATATTAAAACAAACTCTTTTTTGCCAGTGCAATGTTTGAGCAATACTGTTAACATGTTGACTGTCAAGCGAAAACTGCTAATGTTCACTAGGGTGCCAATTTGTGTGTGTGTAATTTCAATATTCGAAACATAAAGCTATATATAAAATCAATATTTTCAATCTGACACATTTTGCAAAACATAGGGAGATTTTAATCCTGGCTATCAAAAATAATAGCCAAAGCACTCCATGAAAGTTAGTGTCAATTCTTCCATGAGTGGTCAAGGCTTATTTGATAGACAACTAAATTTGTCATTTATCACTAAATCACTTATTAAGATTTATGTTTCTACAATATACTCTACTATACTCTTAAATTGGAAAAATTTTAAATATATGTAAGGATGATCTTGGGAGATTATTAGTTTAAATTTTCTTTATTTTATTTTCTGTATTTTTATTTTTTTTCCATTATTTTAGGTTAGAATTTTATGAATTTTTATTACAATACGCCAGAGAAAAATGTGGAAAGTATTTCATTTTCTTTAACACTTAGTATAAGAAATCAGCACATATATCAGTTTGCACAAACCACATATATCTAACACATTGCAAGGATCCCAACAATCAAACTCCAAAACCATTTTCATGAAACTCGTATCGTTTTTGATAGGCAAGGCCTGAAGTGTTGAAATACCATGGCTATCATATCGATAGCGAGTGGCCCAACGGAAACATCCCTGGCCATCACATATGATAGCCATGACAGTCAAAGTGTTAATTGGTTAATGTCATCCATTTTTAAATTTTAAAATATTCTTTTGGGGTTTACAGCATGAATTCTGAATTAAAGATGAAAATAGTAACCATGTTTGAATTATGTATTTCATGGGGCTGACATAAAACTATTATTATTTATGGCGAAAGCCACACACAGCGAAAAAAAAAAGGTAAGTTATACAGTTTTCGTTTGCAGGGAGATACTTCTGTATAATTCCAATAGGCTACTCGCTAAAAAAAGGAAATGGGTAGTTCCAGTCACCCATGAGAAAATATGTAATACGTTTTCGATAGTACCACCTACTCGTAATAGAATTATGCGATTATATTTTTTTCTTCTTTAAGTACTACTTCTAAACATGCAATGAAAATGAATTCCCTCTCAGCTTCTTTTTTTTGTACCATTTACAAAAAATACATTTAGAAGCAGGTATCGTTTTAACATTTAAGTGGGCGGGGCAAAATTTATAAGATTTATTGTTAGGTGCAGAATTGTTTTTTTTTTGGTTTTTTTTTTTTTTGGTTTTTTTGGATATTTTATTTAGAGTATTTGGATAATTATAGTTTTCAAAGATATTTTGTGTCGTCACTTTTTTTTTGTTTCAAAACGGATATGCAGGTAAAAACTACACATGTTAAATGAACTTGAACTGGCAGAGAAACTTTACTAACAAAATAGAGTGCATGGGTGGGATTAAATTTACATCAGGGCAGGCACTCACTGACAAAAAGTATAAGCAAGAGGTGGAATTGAGCAAAATTTTAAATTCTTTGCGTGATGACAAATGTAAAGAACCAATATATATTCTTTAAATTGCTACTGAATTTTTTCTGATTGAAAAATGTGGCACAGATCAATTAAAAGAAAATTTTAGACAGGGGTTGTAAAGTGATACAAGATGCTAAAAAAATGCCTTTTCAGCAATATACATTCCTTCTGAAAGGGTCAATCCATTTCAAGTGATCCAGCACTGGTCGCTTGACTATTTTTAAAAAATCTGAAATTTTTTGTACAACAACCCTAACATGATGGAAGTTCAAAATGACCGTTATTTTAATTCTACTATTTTTTGTTTGTGAATGGCGGCCATCTTTGTTTCATCGTGTGCAGCGATTTTCTCAGATACTAGGATACACAAAATTGTAAATATCTCGTCTTCTATTTTCCCAATTGAAATGGGGTTTGCAGCATTTTGTTCAGAATAAAATAAGCTAAATATACAGTGGAAGAAAAATTTTGAAAAATAAATTTTTACAGGTGAAATTTTAGCACAAAGTTTACGATTTTTTTACAAAATCTATCCGTTTGCAAGAGGAAAATTTTCATGCAAGGGAAACTGTCAACCTTACGCAATTTTTTCTACAAATAAGTCAAAAGTGCGTGTACTCATACACCAAGTCCCAGGTATGGGAGTTAATTTCTCTTTGCGAAAAAAATTCCGAAATTCGTCAAAAATTTCAAAAATCGCACTTTTTAGGCTTTGATATCTCTGGTGGGGCACGAGATAAAAATCTGAAATTTTGGCCTATTATTGTATTGTGTAGTAGCGTTATGTACAAAAAATTTCAAGAAGGAGATTTGACTACAAGCTGAGATATGACATGGAAAATATGTGAAAACAATACTGCCAAACTATTGTAAACCTACTATGTAATTGTTCAACAAGACTGTCAACCTTGCACAATTTTTTCTACAAATAGGTCAAAAGTGCGTGTACTCATACACCAAGTCCCAGATCCGGGAAATGATTTCTCTTTGCGAAAAAAATTCCGAAATTCGTCGAAAATTTCAAAAATCGCACTTTTTAGGCTTTGATATCTCTGGTGGAGCACGAGATAAGAATCTGAAATTCTGGCCTTTGATAGTATTGTGTAATAGTGCTATGTACAAAAAATTTCAAGAAGGAGATTTGACTACAAGCTGAGATATGACATGGACAATATGTGAAAACAATACTGCCAAACTATTGATACCTACTATGTAATTGTTCATATCTCCAAAATTTTAAATTATTTATGATACAAAGTTAAATGTTAATTACAAATATCTTTTTCAAATGCTTCTGTGTGATTTAAACAATTCAGAATGTATGCTAAGCCAATACAAGCCCAGATGAACAAATCTACTAGAAATGCTATTGCAACAATTTTACTCGGAACACATTTCAGGAAAAGTAAATTATAGACAATGGATTGCAACTGATCGAGTTGACATGGCTTCAATTATTAAACCTAAAGAATTTCATTCAAGTTAACAAGGGATGACAAGACTTGGGGGGCTTCAAATAAAATTTTTAGAAAGAACAGCCTGATGGACTGATAACAGTAACTGGTCGAACTCATAACATCTCTCGTAAATATTGTTAAGCTCTTTGTTGAGCATACATAGTATTTTGTAAATTAAATGTTTATTATTTAACTGTTTTCAACAAACGATATTTTCTGTGTAAATATTGTAATAAAAGAGACAAATCTCATTTCTCCTAATGTACTCGTAATAGCATTTCTTAACATTTTTTTAAATCACCGTATCTCAGCTTGTAGTCAAATCTCCTTCTTGAAATTTTTTGTACATAACACTACTGCACAATACTATCAAAGTCCAGAATTTCAGATTTTTATCTCGTGCTCCACTAGAGGTATCAAAGCCTAAAAAGTGCGATTTTTGAAATTTTCGACGAATTTCGGAATTTTTTTCGGAAAGAGAAATCGTTTCCCAGATATGGGACTTGGTGTATGAGTACACACACTTCTGACCTATTTGTAGAAAAAATTGTGCAAGGTTGACAGTCTTGTTGAACAATTACATAGTAGGTTTACAATAGTTTGACAGTATTGTTTTCACATATTTTCCATGTCATATCTCAGCTTGCACTCAAATCTCCTTCTTGAAATTTTTTGTACATATTGCTACTAAACAATACTATCATAGGCCAAAATTTCAGATTTTTATCTCATGCCCCACCAGAGATATCAAAGCCTAAAAAGTGCGATTTTTGAAATTTTTGACGAATTTCGGAATTTTTTTCGCAAAGAGAAATTAACTCCCAGATCTGGGACTTGGTGTATGAGTACACTTACTTTTGACCTATTTGTAGAAAAAATTGTGTAAGGTTGACAATTTCCCTTGCATGAAAATTTTCCTCTTGCAAACGGATAGATTTTGGAAAAAATCGTACATTTTGGGCTAAAATTTCACCTGTAAAAATTTATTTTCAAAATTTTTCTATCACTGTATATTTAGCCTATTTTATTCTGAGCAAAATGCTGCAAACCCCATTTCAATTGGGAAAATAGAAGACGAGATATTTACAATTTTGTGTATCCTAGTATCTGAGAAAATCGCTTCACACGATGAAACAAAGATGGCCGCCATGCACAAACAAAAAATAGTAAAATTAAAAGAATGGTCATTTTGAACTTCCGTCATGTTAGGGTTGTTGTACAAAAATTTTCAGATTTTTTTAAAATGGTCGAGCGACCAAAAAAAATATTTTCTGGACCATTTGAAATGGATTGACCTGAAATTAAGTACAACTATGCAAAATGGCAAAGAAAATTTAAAGAACTAAGGAATTATAAAAATAAAATAAACAGATTAAAACAATTAAATTTATGAAAAGAAAAAAAAACTTTATACACAACGTATATAAATATTAAATGAATGTAATGAGGAGTTTATTAAATGATACAAGATATTATAAAAAAGGGGCGTTTTAAACGACAAACATTGTTGTACAATGAAAAACAATATAGAAAATTTAAATATACAAATAACATAAAACATTGAGCTATTGTTCAAAATTTTTCCGCAAATCACGCAGACAGGTCGATCGTAATCTGTTTCAGAAAATCCCATTTTATAAGTAATTATCATCATATTTTAGTTTTTTATTGAGATTGCTTTCCCCCAATGTCTTGGTTCTGTCTTGCTTTGATAACAATACTTGATATAGGGTCAACGGTTCAGTAATGCTTTTATTGTCCAAAAGTTCTTTTATTGGATCATGTTATTATGAAATAGGAGAAATAAAGAATTAAGTATAAATAAATGAATAGACGGAGCTCCAAAGAACAAAACTGTTTTCCCTTTTGTTTAGCAAGCAGAGTTAACAGCACTGACTGGCCTTTACTATTTAGATTTACGTTGTGCATTCGATTTAGAATACTATTTCTTTTAAATCGAATTTTTAAAACACATTAAATGCAAGACCATAAACTAAATCAATTTAAACCAAAAATATTATTCAGAAAATAGATACACATAAAATGTAAACGTTAAAATGTTTTCGGAGTGTATTATTTTATATTTCATCTTAGGTTATACAAATATCTTTTTTAACACACACACACAAATTCCTACATACTTTTGAAAATCTTTCACTTGCAATATGCTAATTACTTCCATGTTTTGTTTATTTTCCTGGAACACCGCGGAGCCCCTAGAAAGTTCAGTCGGAGCCCCAAGGGCTCCGCGGAGCACACTTTGGGAACCTTTGGATTAAAGTAATATTCAAATTACTCAAATTTTATACAGTCCGTAAGGAGATTTAAAAAAATGCTATCAGTTTGGTAATTTCTGAATTTTCACACTAGCACATTTTAAAAATTTTGTTTTAAATTTAAAACAAAGAATTAAGGATTGAGGTCAAAAATTGCTTAAGTATTCAAATTAAGTGCAATAATAAATGTTTTTATAATCTTTGAGGAAGTTGGATCCAATAGTCGTTCACAGCTTGCTCTAAGTATTGTTTTCGCACATATTTTTATTATACATATTTTGTTATATACATACATTTGTTATTGTTGCACATAATTCAGTTCTTAATGTTCACACTTCTTTTTGTGAGATCATTGTCAACAATAATATTACTGCATACATAAGACAAATTTTAGATGACGAAATAATTCCAACCTCTACATTTCATCATCCTTTTACAAATAGAACAATTTCTTTCTTTTTTAAAATATATTATTCTTTTCATTTTTTGCAGTTCATAAAAAAAAATTCTTTGGTAACAGAGCTGTTACCAAAGCTCAACTGTCCAAAGAAACTTAATTGTTTCTTTGGTAATATTCCTTAAATAATTGCAAATATATATATATATACTTGTTAAAATGAAAATATTTTCATTTTCATAACTGTAAAAATATAGGTTAAATAAAAACATCAAATCCTGGGAACGCGAAAGAAGCAATGTACAAAACTTTTATATTATATTCATTCAATAAATCTAGAAACTCCAAAAACCCTTGCAATGTCTGTTAAAACAACAGAAACTCATTTTGCAAAAGAAATATTTTTAGGAAGTAAGTAGTTTTCAATTTTTTCTGTTGTTGTTGTTGTATGTATGTCGGCCAATTATCTACACTATGGGATATAGGCTCTAAGGGGTGGGATGCCCTACGTGGGGGGTCTTTCTAAGGGAACCTAACCCGTATTTACGCAAGCAATTTTTTCTGACATGGTGAAAATGCATACCTACCAACTTTTCCGTTTTTTTTTTTTTTTTTTTTTTTTTTTTTTTTTTTTTTCCATCACAGAAATTTAACACGGCAGAGTCCCGCTATTAATTCTCAATCTAATTCAATCTAATTGGAACTGAATATTGTTCAGATTAACGTAATTTTGGAATAGGAGGATTTCCTTAGTAATAATCAACATATTATATGTTATTTCGTAAATTAAGTGAGGGAAACATCTGCTAATGATAGTACTATACAGCGTTGATCGGATCGTGGTCAGCAGGCTCTTTTATTTCTAATAAATTTATTTAAAATAACTGTTGATATATAACAGATTTTTAAAATAAAAACTACAACTGTATAATATCATGGCAATAAATGCGTTTTTCCTCCACACATAAATCTGAGTCAACGATGACAGAAAACTTAGTCAATTCAGCGCTCTTCTTCAGAAAAAAATCACTGACTTTACTTCTTAAATATGTGTGTAAATTAGTTATTTTTTGTGTTTAGCTGTGATTAAAATGATTCTATACCTAAATGTATAAATGAAGCAGGCATGTACTGTAAGTGACCAGCTTTCATTCCAATTTGGCTTCAGGTTGTTTTCACCAAGCTTAGTCTTCTCTATCTTTTTCGTATGACAATAAATGCACATCTTTTAACGAACGTCTTTTTATTTATTTTTGTATTTAAGTTTAAGAAAAACGGAATTTTTCATGAACTCTGTTCGGAATAGGCGGATTTTCGAAATAGCAGGACTCTACTGTAGTAAATTTTACCCTTTTTAATAGCCGTACGAAAAAGCGTAACAGTTGGCTACTATGAAAAAACGCTAGATAATACGAATTCGTTCTGTATAATTCAAATATTATGAATTTGTAGAGAAGATAAATGCAGTGCATGTAAAAACTATAAGGACAGTAAAAAATATTAATCTTTTTGATAAATTTCAAAACAAATAAGACTTTTTTACTTATAATATGTTTAAGTATGCTGATAAGCTAATAGACAAATAAAAAAAATTCAACTGTGAAAATTTTTGAAAACTTATGAAAATAAAGTAATTGCACAAAAAAAACTACTATTTTTGTCTGTGTAAAAACTATAAGGACAGTAAAATAAATTCAATATAGTAACCGAAGAAACAAATATTTAATATATATATACACCCACCACTGAGTTTAATGACTGCAAATATTCCATCATTTCTTGACCCATTAATTTTGGAAATATTCGGGATTGTTTTTGTGCTATTCATTTTGAATCATAGATCTGAGATCTGATGCTGAGGAAAAATGCTTTCCATTTTTAAAAACTCGTCTTCCTAGATTTCTCCATAAGTTATCGGTAAGGTTTAGACCAAGACTTTTTAGCGGACATTTCAAAAATTCAATATTTTTCTTATGAACTAAAGTTTTGTTTCACAACTTGTGTGGATATGCGCATTACCTCGCAGTTATATCCGTTTTTTTCCTGTCAGAAGTGTTGCAACAAATGAAAGATAGCCTGAAAGTGTTTGTATATGCATGTATTTGAATTAAATTTTCCGGAAAGATATACAAGTGATTCCGTGTCACTGAACGAAAAGCAGCTTCATGTCGCAATGAATCCATAAACTAATTGATGCTTTGAGAAGATTTATTTTTCTTTTTTTCAAATTATCATCAATAATATTTCCAGCCATCAAGATCATTAAAGTTTCATTTATCTCATCAGAGAAAATAACCTCAACGGTTTGTCATCCAAGTCATCACTTGTATGGCTGGAGGTGGTATGCTGGTAATTAGGAGCCGGATTCATGGCGACATGGGGCTGCATCTTGTTCAAAGACGTGGGGTCACTTTTATATCTTACAGGAAAATTGAATTCAAAGACACATATACAAACTCTTTCTGATCATCTTCCTTTTGTTGCAACACTTTTGACAGGAAAAAAGGGATGTAACAGTGGGGTAATGCACCTATCCACATAAGCTGTTAGACAAAACTTTAGTTCCATGAGAAAAATATTGAAGTTTTGCAATAAATCCTAAGAAGTTTTGGTCTAAACCTTACCGATAATTTATGGAGAGATCCAGCAATACGAGTTTATAAAAAAGGAAAGCATTTTCGGTCAGCATCAGAACTCAGATCTATGATTAAAAATGAATAGCACAAAAACAATCCCAATCAGTGGCAAAAATTAATAATGTCTAGGAATGCTGGAATATATGCAATCATTAAACTCGGAGGTGGGTGCATAACATACTAAATATTTGTTTCTTCGGTTACTACATTGAAATTATTTTGCTGTCCTTACAGTTTTTACACAGGCAAAATAGTGGGGTTTTGTACAATTATTTTATTTTCGTAATAAAATAGTCACAATTGAATTTCGTTGACCTTCTTTATTAGCTTTTCAGCATGATGATACATATTCTAAGGAAAAAAAATTATTTGTTTCGAAATTTATTTTTAAAAATAATATTTTTTGCTGTTCTTATAGTTTTTACATGCATTGTACTCTTATTTAATAACTTATAACTTTTATGCGTCTATTGAATGTGTAAGAGGAAGTTAGATTGCTCCGAACATTAAAGTTAAATTAATTATTTTAAAATAATATTAAAAAAATATTCTAAGTTAATAAACTAACATAAATTTACATTTAATTGCACCAGTACCTTTTTTTGAAGGATTTAATTTATAAATAATTTTTTTTAATAAGTAGCACCAAGTTCAGTTTAATCTCATATTATTTTAAATCAAAAGTTGCGAGAAACTTATGCATTATACTACGATGAATTCATGCTGGACATCGATCAAAGTTATTTCCTTAGCTAATTAGTTCTTTTAATGACCTGCGAGTGTCATTAATTAAGATGATTCATTTTCGTAACAGTTCTTGATGGGTTTATAAAACGAAAAGCTATCACGGTAATGATAATCATATTAATCTGAGTTTCACTTTATATGCCTAGTATCCTTAAAATTATCAGCATCATAATACAACCAGATATATAAATGTGACAATTAAAAAAAAACTGCTGCGCAAAAAGATATATATATATATATATATATATATATATATATATATACATAATCAATTATCAGTGACGTAATACCGAAATATTGAGCATCGGAATAAACGTTGTTTTGTTGTGATTGGTGTTTGTATCTCATGCACGCTTTTTCGTGATAAACATTTTATATTGAACAATGTGTCTGTTTAAAACATCGTATAACACATTCGCTGCCGGTCACGCGCTAGCGCGTGAAATTCTCAATCATTTAACATGGAGGGCGGAGTTATTGGCAGCGAACGTGTTAAATATCTTCATTGAAGCTAAAGAAATAAACAAAATTCTGTGTTCCAATTACAGTGAGACAAGTTGTTGACTAAAGTAACAAAGTTCTACATCAAACACTTTTCAACTTGCTTGGTATCGTATACTATCACTACTCTTTTAGTTACAACATTTCGTTCACTTGTGACAACTAAAAGGTATATTTTTAGCAAAATATAATCTTAAAATAAAAAATGTAGTTTGTAAGGCTTCAGGACTAAAAAATACACAAAGTGCAATAAAATATGTGTATAGTATGAGCTTGAAATTGTTAATAATGAGAAAAGATACCAGAGTAAATAAAATACTTATTTACTAATTCGGCTACAAGTTATTGTCTAAAAATGTGGCTAAATACCAATTAAATAGCAATAGAGTCTACTAGTTAATGCTATGCATAATATTTTCTCCCCAAGGGGCATCAAGAAAATATTTTAGCAATGGTAAAAAACTTTAAAATTTTGAATACTGACACGTAACTATGGAATCATATTTGGATTCGTAAGCAAATTTTTACTTGAGATAATGTGCATTCGTTCAAATAATTTAGAAATCATACAAGTTTAAAGTTTAATATACGATTAAGGGGTCAAAGACACATTTAATTTTTTTAATTTATTGAGTTAAAATTCATTTATTTATTGAGATAAAACCTTATGATTCGTAAACAAAATCACGTAATAAAACTTCTCAGTTTTTTTAATTTTCGAAATTTAAAATTTGCAAAAAAGTGGTGTAATTTAAAATCATTATAACTCGAAATATTATTCATAGAATTTCATTTTTTTTCATTAAATAAACAGCAATGTATAAGTTTTAAATTTCATTAAGAATTTTTAAAAATATTAATTGCAATAAAAATAAAAAATATTTGAAGTAAAAAAAAAAAAAAAAAAAAAAAAAAAAAAAAAAAAAAAAAATGATGCAACTTTAATTTTAAAAAATCATATTTTCAAAAGTAAATATTTTTTTCTTATTTACTAATTCAAAATTAAAGTAAAACAATCTAAAAAGACATGATCCAAATTTTAACCATTTAACTTTATCGATTCTTGTGTTATAACAACTTAAATGCAAGAAATGGTGAAAAAAGCTATCTTCAAAAAACAAACGCATTTTCACAAAAAGTCTAGCCATTGTTTGAAAGCTACATTTTGAAAACAAAATGAAAAAATTGATATTTCCTGTTCCATTTAAAATAGATGCATGATTTAAACTTCATTTTAAGTAGGAAAAAAAATTTAACACAATATTTTTTTATTTATTATTATTATTATTATTATTATTATTATTATTATTATTATTATTATTTTATTATTATTATTATTTTTAATTGAAGATTTTTGTTCCCCATTAAGTTAAATTAATTTATAATCGATGATTACCACTTTGGGTATTGATTCACTCAGGTTATCAAATAATTTACGATTCGGTCATACATAAACTTCTTTTTAACACCTTCCAACATACTCTAACGGTATTTATGACTTCGGTTTGTTTGTCTGCCCAACTGTCTGTCCGTGTTCTAACTCGCGTAAATATAGACCGATCGCCATGAAGTTGTCAACTGTTATTGAACTGCACTATAGCACTTTAGTATTAAAAGGAAGCATGTAGCAGTTACAGCTCCTTTACAAGGACATTCAAAATAATTCCCTTATATTATGACCTGGCAGGGAAAATTGTTTGCGGTGGTTTTCATTAATGTTTCACAATTACAAACTCATTCAAATTTATATATAGTTCTGGAAGTACACAACAAGATATTGACTATAGAATATGATATGAATAACGTTCATTGTTCATTTACAGAAACACACAAAAGAATTCCATTTAATTACAGTTTACGGGGAAAAATCGTGTTGTATTTTATTCATATACCGGAATTTATGTATATGTCTGAAGTACACTATAAGATATTTTACTATAGAACATGATCTGCATTGCATTCATCATTAATATACAAGGAAATACAAAATAATTCCGTTACAATATTCTTTATGAACAATAATTGATGGAGGAAGTACGTTCTCTGTCCTGCTATATGTTTTTTAAATTAAACTTATTAAGCTATTGCATAGCTTTTATCACGGGCTTTGAGCGAGGTGACCGAATCCAAAAATTCCGTAACGCGAAAATCCTAACACATCGGTAACGAAAAAACCTAACACTCGGCTAACGCCGTTTCACTTCGGCAGACTTCGGCATGGTATCCTTCGGTAGACTTCGGCAGACATTGACGCGGTATTTTTCAGATATTTAGAGGATATCAAGTCTCAAACTTATATATCCTATTTCAGTTACTATAAATCTATAGTTTCAATAATAAAAATTCCTGATAGAATGTGTATAGAAAAGAATCGTTTTATGATAAAACAAGGTAGGATAATGTGATTGGGGTGATTGGAGACCCGCCCAATGGTGAGGATCGAAAAATTTGAAATGCTTATAACTCGCGATCTAATTTTCGTAGCGCGGCCAAATTTTGTTTGGTAATTTATTATGAGACAGTGTTAATTTTTGGTGAAAGTAGACCCCCCCCCCCATGGTGAGGGTCGAAAATTTTAAAATGCTTATAACTCGCGATCTAATTTCCGTAGCGCGGCCAAATTTTGTTTGGTAATTTATTATGAGAGAGTGTTTGAGAGTGGGGACAGGAGACCCCCCCACGGTGAGGATCGAAAAATTGAAAATGTTTATAACTCGCGATCAATTTTCGTAGCGCGGCCAAATTTTGTTTGGTAATTTATTATGAGACAATGTTACTTTTGGTGACAGGAGACCCCCCCACGGTGAGGGTCGAAAAAGTTAAAATGTTTATAACTCGCGATCTAATTTTCGTAGCGCGGCCAAAATTTGTTTGATGATTTATTATGAGACAGTGTTAATTTTTGGTGAAAGGAGACACCCCACGGTGAGAGTTGAAAAATTTAAAATGCTTATAATTCGCGATCTACTTTTCGTATCGGGGCCAAATATTGTTTTGTAATTTATTATGAGAGAGTGTTAATTTTTGGTGACAGGAGACCCCCCATGGTGAATGTCGAAAAATTTAAAATGTTTATAACTCGCGATCAATTTTCGTAGCGCGGCCAAATTTTGTTTGGTAATTTATTATGAGACAGTGTTAATTTTTAGTGACAGGAAATGCCCCATGGGGAGGGTCGAAAATTTTAAAATGCTCATAACTCGCGATCTAATTTTCGTAGTGTGGCCAAATTTTGTTTGCTAATTTACTATGAAATAATGTTACTTTTGGTGACAGGAGACCCCCACGGTGAGGGTCAAAAATTTAAAATGCTTGTAACTCGCGATCTAATTTTCGTAGTGCGGCCAAATTTTGTTTGGTAATTTATTATGAGACAGTGTTACTTTTGGTGACAGGAGACCCCCCACGGTGAGGGTCAAATATTTAAAATGCTTATAACTCGCGATCTTATTCGTAGCGCGGCCCAATTTTGTTTGGTAATTTATTATCAGACAATGTTACTTTGGGTGACAGGAGATCAACCATGGTGAGGGTCGAAAAATTTAAAATGCTTATAACTCGCGAACTAATTTTCGCAACGCGGCCAAATTTTGTTTGGTAGTTTATTATGAGACAGTGTTACTTTTGGTGACAGGAGACCCCCCACGGTGAGGGTCGAAAAATTTAAAGTGCTTATAACTCGCGATCTAATTTTCGTAGTGCGGCCGAATTTTGTTTGGTAATTTACTATGAGATAGTGTTACTTTTGGTGACAGGAGACCCCCCACGGTGAGGGTCAAAAATTTAAAATGCTTATAACTCGCGATCTAATTTTCGTAGTGCGGCCAAATTTTGTTTGGTAATTTATTATGAGACAGTGTTACTTTTGGTGACAGGAGACCCCCCACGATGAGGGTAAAAAATTTAAAATGCTTATAACTCGCGATCTAATCTTCGTAGCGCGGACAAATTTTGTTTGGTAATTTATTATCAGACAATGTTACTTTGGGTGACAGGAGATCCCCCATGGTGAGGGTAGAAAAATTTAAAATGCTTATAACTCGCGATCTAATTTTCGCAACGGGGCCAAATTTTGTTTGGTAATTTATTATGAGACAGCGTTACTTTTGGTGACAGGAGACCCCCCACGGTTAGGGTCGAAAAATTTAAAGTGCTTATAACTCGCGATCTAATTTTCGTAGTGCGGCCGAATTTTGTTTGGTAATTTACTATGAGATAGTGTTACTTTTGGTGACAGGAGACCCCCCACGGTGAGGGTCGAAAAATTTAAAATGCTTATAATTCGCGATCTACTTTTCGTATCGGGGCCAAATATTGTTTTGTAATTTATTATGAGAGAGTGTTAATTTTTGGTGACAGGAGACCCCCCATGGTGAATGTCGAAAAATTTAAAATGTTTATAACTCGCGATCAATTTTCGTAGCGCGGCCAAATTTTGTTTGGTAATTTATTATGAGACAGTGTTAATTTTTAGTGACAGGAAATGCCCCATGGGGAGGGTCGAAAATTTTAAAATGCTCATAACTCGCGATCTAATTTTCGTAGTGTGGCCAAATTTTGTTTGCTAATTTACTATGAAATAATGTTACTTTTGGTGACAGGAGACCCCCACGGTGAGGGTCAAAAATTTAAAATGCTTGTAACTCGCGATCTAATTTTCGTAGTGCGGCCAAATTTTGTTTGGTAATTTATTATGAGACAGTGTTACTTTTGGTGACAGGAGACCCCCCACGGTGAGGGTCAAATATTTAAAATGCTTATAACTCGCGATCTTATTCGTAGCGCGGCCCAATTTTGTTTGGTAATTTATTATCAGACAATGTTACTTTGGGTGACAGGAGATCAACCATGGTGAGGGTCGAAAAATTTAAAATGTTTATAACTCGCGATCTAATTTTCGTAGTGCGGCCAAATTTTGTTTGATAATTTATTATGAGACAGTGTTAATTTTTGGTGACAGGAGACCCTCACGGTGAGGTTCGGAAAATTTAAAATACTTATAACTCGCGATCTAATTTTCGTAGCGCGGACAAATTTTGTTTGTAATTTATTAAGGTATTGCATAGCTTTTATCGCGGGCTTTGAGCGCGGCGAAAGAGTCTAGAAATTCCGTAACGAGAAAAAAAAATCCTAACACTCCGGCTAACGTCGCTTCAGTTTGGCAGACTTCGGCACGGTATCCTCCGGTAGACTTCGGCAGACATTGACGCGGTATTTTTCAGATATTTTGAGAATATCAAGTCTTAAACTTATGTTTTTTGTTTCAGCTACCATAAACGTATAGTTTCAATGATAAAAATTCCTGATTAACCTACATGTATTGTAAGATAGTAAAAATATTTTAAACGATATTAACTTCTCATTTGTTCAACACAAGTAAAAAAATTGTTATCGGTCATCACGCTCAAAATGTTTAACTTGAATTAATATCAAAGACAAAAAAAAAAAAAAAAAAAAGAAAAAAAAAAAGACTGCATAAATAAAAAATAAATAAATAATTATAATTGCATATGTTGATAAAAAATGCTATGCCATAGCTTTACCGCGGCAGTCCCCGAGTGCCACACGTATTTTTTATTTATTTATTTATTTCTCTCATATAGTATGTATAAATCTACAGATGATATACAGGACTGCAAAAACATCTCAAATATATTTCCCTTTCTTAATGGAAATTACTAAAGGATAATTTTAAACATTGTGATATGCGTTTTCTAATTGAAGTAAATTTTAGCATACTATGCAAAGTGATGAATTTATAGTACATATAAAAAGCTGCAAAATAAAATGTACATTAATTTTGTCTCTTGACGAAAATTAAGATATTAAATTTTCAAATGTTTTGCAAATTATTTATTCAGACAGTCTTTTTCATTGTATAAAACTGTGATTTTTTTTTTTTTTTTTTTTTTTTGTAGTATTCTTAATCAGTTGGAAAGCATTGTATAACCTATGCTTAATGCGTGATTCTTGTTTTAGATATATTTGGTTACTTAATTATTTCGAAGTCTATTTGTATGAATGTGTGAAAGAAAAAACAAGTACATATAAAAAAAGAACTAAAAACATTTTCGAAAGGAAAATAAGGCTAAAGAAAAAAAAAAAACATTTGGTTTTAAAATTATTCTTCATAAACAATTTTTTATGGAAATAATTTGCAATAAAATGCGTTTCAGTTTATCAAAAATAAGAAATCTGTGTATCATTGAAATGTAAAAAAAATATTTTTGAAATTACTGAAGTCTGTTTTTTATGAAAAAAAAGGTATTTATAAAAGATTAAATTGATGACAAAAATTTACAAATATGAATATTTAATGATTTTGTAATATATATGTTTTTGTCAGTTAAAAAAAGGAAAAATCTTGATTATAGCTCATTAAAATTATGTGATAGTGCAAAAAGTTGTACAAGCAGTTTTTTCTCGAAACATTTCATATGTACTAAAAAAAAAAGAAAACGAAATGAAAAAAGAAATTTGTTGATGGTATCATATGTATCTTTTAATGATTGTACTTTTTTCCCCATTTCCTTTTTAAAGTTAAGATGTATGTTATAAAAACTAAAATGAACATTTGTTTTTAGGATTTTTAATAAATACATATGAAAAGATAAAAATTAAAAACCCTTTTAAAATACAAAATTCGAATTTAATTTTAAAATTTAAATTAAAATCTCCATGTGATTTTTTTTTCTTAACTTTAAATCTTACCTTCAAAAGGCGTTTTGCTCTTGGTACTTTGTTTCCGAGCCCAATATATATATTAGTGACCAAAATTGTGAAAACATTTAGGTAGCTTTCATTGCAAAAAGTAAAAAGCCACTAGATGTCGACTTCCAGAAAATTTTTATATATTTTTTCCGACCAAGACCCCGAGACCCTTATACCACACCCTTTTCAAATGTTGATGTATACTATAATAAAAAATATTTTTTTAAATTAATAAATCTTTTAGGAGAAATAATAATCTCTCTTTGTATTGACTGTAACTGATAATCTCTTCAAGATGTTTCACCTTTATTTAACTTTAACTGTAAAATGAACATGTCTTATTTACAAAAATTGAGTGAATAATTTATTTATATGTTTGTTTTTTATTTTTTATTAAGCAATTGCTTAGCTTTTATCGCGGGATTTGAGCTCGGCGACCGAATCTAGAAATTCCGTGACGAGAAAAAAAAACCTAACACTCCGGCTAACGACGTTTCAGTTCGGCAGACTCCGGCAGATTTCTCATTTATTCAATAAACGAAAAAAAAATTGTTTTCTTATCGGTCATCACGCTCAAAAAGTGTAACTTGAATTAATATCAAAGAAAAAGAAAAAACTTGAATTAATTTCAATGACAAATAAAAAAAAAATAATAAAATAAATAAATAAATAAATAATTATAATTGCATAAGTTGATAAAAAATTCTATGCAATAGCTTTACCGCGGCAGTCCCCGAGTGCCACACGTATTTTTATTTATTTTTTTGAACAGGATTCATATATAAGTCTTAAATTTTAGTCTTTGAAAAAATTATTTTCCAAATGATCGTCTTAATTTGTTAAATTGCATTTTTTGATTTTTTTTCTATAAGCGTAGTAGAAAATTGAATTTCAATACCTGGGGTAAAAAAGAAATTTCTGATTACTTTCTTTTTATATTGCAGACATCAGCCTCATCAGAGTGAAAGAATTTTTTTATTCTATCTCCGTTATTATATCAAAACAATGGCTTCTATCTCGAATGATTGTTCTCATCTTATTCCGCCATGGATTCAACATTTCAAGTCACGTTTATTCATTTCCGCCCATTAGAGCGGAATATTGCTCTTCAAGAAAATTAACTATTGCCACTAATATCAACATAAATTAACCTTCGATAAATGGAACGATATTTATATGGCAGCTTTTTACCGAGAAGTGCTAACTTGTTAGAATTCGGAACTTTTTTTTGTTTCTATTATTTTGTTTCATCATACATAACTAACATTTTTAGCAAGCATTAAACGAAGATTTAGGAGATAATCAATAATCTACCTATTTAGTTGAGTATTGGTTATTTAAAAAGTTTGGGCTTATAAATATTTTAACGTAAAAAAAGGATTTGATTTTTCAACAGTTTTATAAACCGTTAAAGGTACTACTAGGTTATCCCGTTGACTAAAAAATTATCGCCAAACTATAAGATTAAATGCCAATAATGGATGATCGTGAATGTCACATTCAATTACATTAAATACGATTCACGAGTTTAAAATGTCATTAAGTGTTTTTTATTTGTATTTTTATTAATATTCCACTAATTTAAAATAAAAATTATGTCAACATGCATAATTTGGCTATTAGTTTGGCGATTTGTATAATTTGACAAAATTGGTCGTCGGGATAACAGAGTAGTACCCAGTTAAAAAACACAATTGAGAAAATGTACACAACATGCAATAAAATTTGGATTAGAATTAAAATTTTACTCTTTTTAAAACTATTTCCAACATAACTACTAAGAATGTATTTGTTAAAAAACACTTAACTTTGTTAATTGATACACAAAACAAGAACTTTAACATGAACTGATATCGTTAAAAATAAAATAAGACATAAAATCAATGTTTCGAGCCGTCTTCCGCAGCTATCGTCAGGAAAATATGATGATAAAATGACTAAAAGTTCATAAATGAATGCTTCCAGCTTACGTGTTATCATGGCTATGTAGACTCTTTCAACATTATTTGATAAAGTGATAGGTATTTCATATGCAACAGATTGGGTATACATTGGGATTTTGTCGATCTTATCACAAGCGATGTCAATGAGGTAAAGGGGAGGAATTGCGACGAGCTTTATATTACATTTCTGCGTGATCTTTTTTTTATCTTTTCTAATATAGAAGAAATATAATGAAATTTTCTGAAAACCACAAACTGATTCTAGAACCGAACAAACTGATTCTAGGTGAAGAGGCCTACCAAAATGCTAAAGCTTGTTTGCCAGTTTTCAATTTTTTTTCAAAAATATTTATATTCTATTACTTCTTGAGAAAGTTGCCTTTGGAGTTAAAGAAACATGTCAAATATCAATAAGTAAATGTATCTTTTGCTTTTTAAAAAGTATTTTACCCCTTTAAGCAAAATTAAATTCGTTAGGTCAAGTTAAGTTGGAAGATGTTGCATAATTTATGTGTGTTGCATGATATTTCTTTTTTGATTGTTAAGACATGTTATTTCATATGAAGCACAAATATTAATTGCTTATCTCTAATTTTTTCTCAGATATTTGTTAATAATTTCCTATAATTATTTTCTAAAAGAAAAAATTCCACAATTCATAACGTTTCAATAACAGATTAGCCAAATAGTTAAAGTAACTGTTTAACCAAACTATCATTAGATGCATTACCTCTGCATGATGGACTAAAATGTTAGATTTCTGTTCACTTAATTTGAATACACACCATGGAGTTATTTCTACCTGATAATAATAATTTTGTTGCAATGAAACGAATTCGATTAACGTAAATTAGCTTACCGTATGGAAACACATCATCATTAATCACATATTAAACATAGGAAAGACATGAACAAAATTGTCAGTTAAAAACTTTGTCAGCAGAATATCACATTTACTAATGTAATGATTTCAACGTTTAAGTTTATTAAAATTACATACAGATATTTATTAGAGTTTGTAGTGAGATAGATGTAAATTGAAGGTTTGTTTAAGTTATTCCTATTAACCCCTTCATGAACGGTCTTTGTTTAACGAAGCTGTAATTTGTTACACCAGTAATTCCGCATAGTACTTTTTAGCCGTATTTTTCAGTAACTTTAGTTCCCCCAAAATTTTAAGATTAAAGATAAGACAAATAAAATAAAAATCATTTTTTTAGTTATTAGTTTGTTAATATAAATCCATAACCGAAACTAAAAACAAATAAAAAAATAAATAAACCGTAGGGTCTGAAGAAATTATATCAGGTTCAACAAGGTAAAGGAAGGCGGCCTACTCTAAGGCTAAATCTCGTTTACAATTTGTGCATTTAAAAAGTTTTTGCGAAAATATTTATCTCCCATTTATTCTTAAGAAAGTTGGCTTTGGAGCAATGAAACATGCCGAATATGAATAAACAAAGGAATTTTTTGTCTATTTAAAACTATTTTATCCCTTTCAGCTAATATTAAAATAGTTAGATCAAGTTAAGTAGGAAGATGTTGCACAATCTATGTCCGTAGCATGATCTTTCGTTCTTGTTTATTAAATCATGGAATTTCATATGAAATGCAAATATTAATCGCTTATCCGTAATTTTTTTCTCAGTTTTCTCAATTTGCCATTGTGTTCCCACATACATTTTCCAAAACAAAAATTTTCAAAACATATACAATTCACAAGGGTTGAATAACATATTAGCCAAATAGTTAAAGTAATTATTTGACCAAGCTATCATTAGATGCATATTAGGGCAAAACGGCTAAAATGTTAGATTTCTGTTCATTTAATTTTAATACACACCATAGAGTTATTTCTACACTGTTAAAAATCTTGTTCTAGTTTGAACCAAAAAAGTTTGTTTTTTGGTGCTCAATATCTGCCACCGTAAGATGGTGAAATCTTGAACCAAAATTTGGGGCTCCCATTGAAGCATAGTTCCAATACTTGGAACGAGGTTGAACTAGGAAGCTCCAAATGTTGGTACGAGATTTCACCATCTTATGGTAGCAGCTATTGAGCACCAAAAAACAAACTTTTTTGGTTCAAACTAGAACAAGATTTTTAACAGTGTAGATAATAATAATAATTTTGTTACAATGAAACGAATTCGATTAACGTAAGTTGTTTATCGTATGGAAACATATGATTATTAATCATACATTAATCATATAAAAGACACGAACAAATAGGTTAGTTAAAAACTTTGACTGCAGAATATCACATTTGCTAATGTAATGATTTCAACGTTTAAGCCTATTAAAATTATACTACAAATATTTATGAGGGCTTATAATGAGACAAATGTAAATTGATGGTTTATAAGTTATTCCTGTCATGGACTGACTTCACTTAAAGACGTTTTAATTTTTTAAATCCATAGTAATTCCGTATCGTTTCGCAACATTTTTCCATAACCCCAGTTCCCCAAGAATTTTATAATTAAAGATTAAGCAGATTTTGAAAAAAAAAAAAAAAAAAACTATTCTGGTACTAAAAACAAGTAAAAAAAAATCGCACGTTCCACCTATCCTGAAGGAGTTAAAAATATTCCATTGCATTAAAAAATACTGTAGTTATTCGTGCAAACTATTGAAAAAATCGATTTTTAATTTTTCTTAGTTATCAGTTTTATAATATAAATAAATAACCGAAATGTAAAAAGGTTTATAAATAAAACCTTAGGATCTGAAGGGGTTAAATACAGTTCAACTTGGTGAGGAGGCCTACCCAAGGGCTAAAGCTCGTTTATCAATTTTCCGTTTAAAAAATTTTCGCAAAAATACTTGTATCGTATTTTCTCTTGTAAAAGCTGCTTTTAGAGCAATGAAAGATGTAAAATATGAATAAACAAAAGAATTTTTTGTTTGTTTAAAACTATTTTATTCCTTTCAGCTAATATTAAGTTAGATCAAGTTAAGTTTAAGATGTTGCACAATCTATGTCCGTAGAATTATCTTTCGTTCTTCTTTATTAAATCATGGGATCGCATATGAAATACAAAATTAAGCTCCTATCTGTATTTTTCTCAAATATTTATCAATGTGTTCCAATAGTGAATTTCTAAAACAAAAATTCCCCAAACATATGCAATTCATAACGGTTCAATAACAGGTTAGCCAAATAGTTAAAGTAATTATTTGACCTAACTATTATTAGATACATGTTTGTGCATAATGACTAAAATGTCAGATTTCTGTTCATTTAATTTTGATACACACCATGGAGTTATTTCTACCTGATAATAGTAATTTCGTTACAATGAAACGAATTCGATTCACGTAAATTAGCTTATCGTATGGAAACACATGATCATTAATTACACATTAACCATATGAAAGACACGAACAAATAGGTCAGTTAAAACTTTGCTTGCAGAATATCTCATTAGCTATTGTATAATGATTTCAACGTTTAAGCTTATTAAAATTACATACAGATATTTATTAGGATTTATAATGAGATAGATTTAAATTGAAGGTTTATAAGTTATTCCTATTAAACCCTGGCCTCACCAGTGGCCGCGAGGTTCTGACCTCCAAACTGGTAGATGGTAGGTGCTGGGTTCGAACCTAATCGCGACCGTCGGCCTAACCGTTCGGAGTTTCAGTAGTTTTCTTCGAGCCTTGGACTTCCTTGCATAAATACGGGTTAGGTTCCCTTAGAAAGAACACCACGGAGGGCATTCCACCTCTTAGGGCCTATATCCCACAGTATAGATAATTGGTCGACATAAATACAATAGCCCTTTCATGGACAACTTCGTTCAACGACGCTTTACTTTGTAACACCAGTAATTCCGCATACAGTTTTTTAGCCGTATTTTTCAGTAACTTTATTTCCCTCCAAATTTTAAGATGAAAGATAACACAGATTAAAAAGAAAAAGAAATAATTTTATTTTCAGTTATTAGTTTGTTAATATAAATCCATAACCGAAGTAAAAAAAAAAAAAAAAAAAAACTATAGGGTTTGAAGAGGCTATATTAAGGTTCAACTAGGTAAAGGTATAGGAGGCCTACTCAAGGGCTAAAGCTCGTTTACCAGTTTTACAATTAAAAAAAAAAAATTGCGAAAATATTTATATCCTATTAATTCTTAAGAAAAATGGCTTTGGAGCAATGAAACATGCCGAATATGAATAAACAAAGGTATTTTTTGCCTATTAAAAACTATTTTATCCCTTTCAGCTAATATTAAAATAGTTAGATCAAGTTAGGTTAAAAGATGTTGCACAATCTATGTCCGTAGCATGATCTTTTGCTCTTGTTTATTAAATCATGGAATTTCATATGAAATGCAAATATTAATCGCTTATCCGTAATTTTTTTCTCAGTTTTCTCAATTTGCCATTGTGTTCCCACAATACATTTTCCAAAACAAAAATTTTCAAAACATATACAATTCACAAGAGTTGAATAACTTATTAGCCAAATAGTTAAATAATTATTTGACCAAGCTATCATTAGATGCATATCTGTGAATAATGGCTAAAATGTTAGATATCTGTTCCTTTAATTTTAATACAAACCATGGAATTATTTCTACCTGATAATAATAATTTTGTTACAGTGAAACGAGTTCGATTAACGTAAATTAGCTTATCGTATAGAAACGCATGATCATTAATTACATATTAATCATATGAAAGACACGAACAAATATGACAGTTGAAAACTTTTGTCTGCAGAATATCACATTTGTTAATGTAATGATTTCAACGTTTAAGCTTATTAAAATTACATTACAAGTATTTATTAGATCTCATAATCAGACAGATGCAAATTGATGGTTTATAAGTTATCCCTGTTAACCCCTTCATGGACTGACTTCACTTAAAGACGTTTGAATTTTTTAATACCATTGTAATTCTGTAGTTACTTTCGCAACATTTTTATATAAATCCCCAATTCCCCAAGAATTTTAAGTAAAATAATTTAACAGATTTAAAAAAAAAAACACTATTATGGCACTAAAAACTAGTAAAAAAAAAAAAAAAATCGCTCGTTTCACCTATCCTGAAGGAGTTACAAGTCAAAAATATTCAATTGCATAAAATAATACTGTGGTTATTTGTGTACACTGTAAAAAAAAATCTGTTAATTGTTTTAGTTATCAGTTTGTTAATATAAATCCATAACCGAAATTTAAAAAAAGGTTATAAATAAACCCTAGGATCTGTAGAGGTTAATCGAGGTTCAACTAGGTGAGGGGGTCTACCCAAGGGCTGAAAGTCGTTTACCAGTTGACCATTTAAAATTTTCTTGCGAAAATATTTAGATCCTCTTGGCTTTTGAAAATGTGGTCTTTGTATCAATGAAATATGTCGAATATGAGAAAAATAAAGGTTCTTTTGCCTTTTAAAAGATATTTTATCCTTTTAAGTAAATATTAAATAAATTTTATGAAGTTAAGTTGGAAGATGTTGCAAAATCTATGTGCGTCGCGTGATCTTTCTTTCTTGTTTGTAAGTCATGTGATTTCATATGAAGTACAAATATTAATCGCTTATCTTTAATTTTTTCTCAAGTATTTGTTAATGAGTTCCTATGATTATTTTCTAAAAGAAAAATTTCCAAAACATACACAATTTATAACGTTTCAGTAACAGATTAGCCAAATAGTTAAAGTAAGTATTTGACCAAACTATTATTAGATGCATATTTGTGCATAACGATTAAAATGTCAGATTTCCGTTCGTTTAATTTTAATACACACCATGGAGTTATTTCTAACTGATGATAATAATTTTGTTACAATGAAACTAGTTCGATTAACGTAAATTAGCTTATCGTATGGAAACACATGATCATTAATTACACATTAATCATATGAAAGACACGAACAAATATGTCAGTTGAAAACTTTGTTTGCAGGATTTCACATTCGTTAATGTATAATGATTTCAACGTTTAAGCTTATTAAAATTATATTTAGATATTTATTTAGGGCTTATAATGAGATAGATGTAAATTGATGGTTTGTAAGTTATTCCTATTAACCCCTTCATGGATGGGTTTCGTTTAACGAAGACACTTTAGTTTGCAAAACCAGTAATTCCGCATAGTGTTTTTCGCCATATTTTTCATCAACCCCAGTTCTTCAATAGTTTTAAGATTAAACATGGCAAATTTCGAAAAAAAAAAAATATTATGGAACTAAAAAAAAAGGTAAAAATAAAAATAGCTCGTTCCACCAATTTTGAAAGAGTTAAAAGTCAAAATATTCCACTGTATTAAAAAATACTGAGCCTATACGTGTACATTATATACAAACATACACTGGTGTTCAAAATTTAAGGACGAGTCCCAAAATGCCAATTTTCAATGTATTTCCAAGCGATAATTTTCACGCGAATATTCAAAAGGAAGGAATATAAAACGAGTTTTTACTATCCCTGCATAACAGTTAGTACATATAACATCTCATTCAGGTCACACATGGTCACAAGAGTCACAGTCACTACGGCAAAAAAGAAATAGGAAATTCCATACGTCTAACGTCTCTTTTATGAGTCTCAAATGACTACTATATGTGACTCCAATAATAGGTCCACAGACTCAATTTCAAAGTCATTGTGAACGTTGCATTATGATAAATTACCAAATAGTGTTCCATTAAATTCACATGGTGACTTTTCAGCACTTTTTACAGTGGTTACTTCACAGTAGGGTCACTGTCACCATTTGACAAAGTCTCTTGACAGAATGTCACCATGTGACTTTAATGTGACATTATTTGGTGATTTATCATAATGCAACATTCACATTCACAATGACTTTGAAATATAATCTCCAGATGAGAGGTCACACGAGAGTTTCAATGAAACGACAATGTGAAGTCACCTGGTGACTCACAACAAAGCAGCAGTCATAATGACCTGTCAGTGGAGTCACATATTAGTAGTCATTTGAGATTCATAAAAGTGACATATGGAATTTCCTATTTTTTGTTTCACCGTAGTGACTGTGACTCTTTTGATCATGTGTGACCTGAATGAGACGTTATATGGACTAGCTGTTATGCAGGGATAGTAATTATTCGAATTAAATTATTTCCATTTGAATATTCGCTTGAAAATTATTCTTTGAAAATCCCTTGAAAATTGGAATTTTGGGACTCGTCCTTAAATTTTGCACATCAGTGTATATATATTGTGAAAAAACAGAAAAGAAACTTCCAGTAAAATTTCCGTCCGATTTTCATTTTTATTCAAAACTTCTCCTATAAGTGTTCAGCGTTTTCAAGATGGAATTTTTGCGCTGTTTAAGAAAAAAAAAATCTTGTTTTTTTTTCTTTAAATAGGAGCAATAATAGGGCATTAAAAAATATAAACAATGACTATGTACACTGATACATATTTACACGGAGCTAGTATTTGTTTTGCATATTATCATTTTTTATCAATTTGCAATCTTCCGGATTTGAATCTTGGTACTAATATTATACTTAATGCTGCGGCGGTCGTACGATACTTCAGGGGTTCGAACCTGGTTCTTTCCTTTTTTCAATGTCTTTAATTTAATCATTTCTCCTTTTTAAATTTGTCCGGTTTCAAATATTCATTTTGTTTTTCTTACTGGCTTTCACGAAAGAGTCTCGACAAGAGGGATGCAGACAAGGACCTCAGACAAATACCCGAAAATTCCGTCGTAACGCCCTTTCTGTTTTTCGTTGTCTTTAATTTCATCAATTTTCTTTTTAAGGGGACACAATACCTTAAAATTGGTCAAAATATTCTTTTTTTTTCTTTCTTTCTTTTTTTTTTTGAAAGCTTTTCTAATGTGGATATTTTGACGCCCTTTTTTTACCTATATGATAATTATATCGCGAGATATAGTAAATTTTGTCAATAGATCCAGCGGAATTAACAAATGCAATTTTTAACTGATTTTTTTTTCTGTTCCTATTTTTATAACTTGCTTGTTCGATAAACAATATAGCTTTTTTGCTAATTTAGATAGAAGTTTGAAATTTTTTTTGCTCTATGGTGTATTTTGATATTTTTATATTTTTGTGTTCAAGTTTATACTTATTATTTTTTTTTTATTTAAGTTGAGAAATTGTTCAATTTTTTTTCTTTTTTTGATATACACAAGACAAAAATAAATAAATAAATAAATAAAACAAATAAAAATAAATATAAATAAATCACTTTAAGTCTAAAATTTTAAACATCTAAAAATCCATGCACAGTTTTATGTAACATATTCTAATGATCGAAGCAAAATATACCTATTTATAAAAATAGTAAGAATTTTTAAAAAGTTAATTTTTTTACATTAAATTTAACATAGATTTTAATAAAATAGGCTGTTCTATAAGATTTTTTCGCTTACAATTTTATTTAATTTTTAGTAATAGGTATTTTGCCACCGCTTATATTACGGTATCATTCAAAATTTAAAACATAGTTTCAAAGGTAATGTGTCACTTAAATTTTTCCAATTTCATTTATCCATTACTCTGCATAGTAAAATCTGTTTTTCACATCAAAAGGAAAGTTTTTTAAAAAGTGCTTGATCTTCATCTTAAAATAAATAATTAAATAAATAAAAGTTGGAGAAAAAAGTCATGTAAAAACTAATCAGATGTGGCAATCCCAAAACTTTCTTTTATTTTATTTATTTTTATTTTATTTTATTTATTTAACATATTAATGCGGCTTGAAAAATGCAACATAGCAGCGCCAATGATTACGGGGTTTAAACGAAAATCTAGGCCGCAACCATTTCTGATAACTTATTTCTGCATCTGAAGTTTGAGTAAAATCCGAGTATTAGTATTTGAGAAAGAGCTATTGCAAAATCTTGAAAAAAAAAAAATCTGCATAACAGCGCTACATTTTAGGTGATGTACATCTAAAACTAGTCACGATCAATTTTTTATCAGTTACTAACTGAATCTAAAGTTTGATGATAATACATGCATTAGTTCTTGAGATACATTTATTGTGAAATGGTGAAAAATGTATCTAGCAGCGTTAGGTAATTTACACCAAAAACTAAAGATCACTAATCTATATGAAGAACTAATTAAATCTGAAGTTAAAAAAAATCATATATTAGTTACTGAGATAGAGCTATTGCGATAATCACTAATAATGCACCATGGCAGCTCCACCTGTTGAGCGATTTGCACCAAAACGTAATCAACACAATGTCATATTAAGTACTAACTAAATATAAAGTTTTATGAAAATCCATGCAGTAGTTTTTGAGATACGGCTATTGTGGTAATTGTGATTAATGCAATACAGCAATGCCAACTGTTCAGCGATATGCACCAGAAACTAAACAGGTTTAGTTTATATCAAGGTCTCACAAAATATAAAGTTTTGTGAAATTTTGTGCTTTAGTTCTTGAGATAGAGCTATTGCGGTAACCACAAATAATACACCATGACAGCGCCATCTGTTGAGGGACTTGCACCAAACGTAATTAGCACCATATTATATCAAACACTAATTAAATATAAAATTTTATGAAAATCCATGCACTAGTTCTTAAGATATGGCTATTGTGGAAACTGTAAATAATGCTGCATAGCAACGCCATTTGTTGAGCGATATTCACCATTAACTAATCACATCTAGTTTATATCAAGGTTTAACAGAATCCAAAGTTTTGTGAACTTCCGTTCATTAGTTCTTGAGATAGAGTGCCCACAAATTTTTGTCATATATAGACAGACAGAATGACTGATCACAGATGATCTGTGATCACTGATCACAGATAGACATTTTGTAAAAACATGTTTTTCCGGTTCTCCGACTCCTAAAATATGTAAATCCATTAAAAATCAGATTTCGAAAATTTTCATGAACTAAGATTTTCTTGTAAATGTAGAAGAAAGTAAAAAAATAAAAGGTGGAGAAAAAAAATATAAAAAAACAAACAATCGCTGTAATCAATCAACATTTTTAATCTGTTCTTGCATCAGTCATAAGCGAAGTGCCAATAAGGCGGATGGTTATCAGGAAAATATATAAAATGAATGTAGTGAAAATTATATACCAAGCGTTAAAAACTGGGTATTAATTTAGAAACACTCAGTATAGAAAAAACTCCCTAGAATCCTTTGATCAACTTCTCGATTGGGCTCAATTAGCCTATTAAAAAAACAATATCTTGCGCATAATTTATAAAAGTTAACACAAATAAGCTATTTTGAAAAATTCTACAAGAAAATGCTTATTTGAGTTAGATTTTCGTTCAAGTGTCAGTTACTGGTTAGGTGTTAATAACTGATGGTTTCACCCTCTACTATAGATTGTAGCGATCTCGATCAGTATAAAGCAAGTTACTAGCTGAAAGTAACTGGCTTGGCCTTTTGCTTGACGTTAACGTTCTTTTCTCCTGATCACGGTATCCCCAGATCAATACAACCGGCGCCAATCCACTTATTTTCTCCTCAATATCTTAAATATTAATATTTTTTTTTACTTTATTTATTTTACTTTATTTATTTTTTTTTTATTTTTTTTAAGCGAGTCAAAAAGAATGTTTGGCAATTCTTACAATACACAACAGTACTCATTGTTTAGTTCAAAAAATTCTCATTTTGTAGGTAAGCTTTATTTCTTCTTGATGCAAAGATTTATTAAATATTTTCAGTAAATCTCGGTGTTTAATAATCAATTGTTTAGCTCGAATAATTCCTTTCTCGACGATAATATAAAGCAACGAAACAGAGGCAAATTTTTCATTAAACTAACAGCAGAAAAGGCGATTATCATTTTTGTTTTTGTTTTTGCTGTTCTCGAGTCTCATATTATTTTCACATATATATTTTTATTTAATTTCCTGTCAGCAGAAATGTCCACCCGCCTCATTGTCACATCGTTTATGAATAATGCATGAGCAGATTAAAAGCGTTGATTGATCACTGGGATTATTATTTTTTTATGTATATATAGGGATTTAATTTCAACGTCAGGTGTGATATTAAAAATTCTCTTCTTATGTGCGAAAAAGATTTCCATTTAAAAGCAATATGTAAAGGAATAAATATTTTATCAAATTAATTTGTATTATTAGAAGCCTGAGGTCATTCCATGGTAACTTACGCTATATTTAGAACAATTTATTGCAGTAGTTTTAATAATATAACACTAAAAATATTCATATGTAAAAGTAACATGACTTGTCAATGAAACCTACCTAAGGATAAATTTGAATGAAAATTGCCTAAAAAATGATAATGAAAATTGCACTTTATATGATAACTTACGCTCCTTTATTAGTAATGGCACTTACCATAATAAATAAAACTACCAAAATTTAAGAAAAAATATTAAAATTAGGTATTTTTAATCTAACTTGGGTTTTGAATAAGTTTTATTAGCAAACCATGTTAAATTTACATTTTGAATGATTTTGTGTGTGTGTTACATTACTAAAATTACTGAAAATAGTTCAAAATGTAACGTAAGTTACCATGGAATGACACACTTGCGTCTTTTATACGTTTTACACTGGTGGTAAAAATAAAAAGCACAAGTATGAAATGGCACATAGTAAAAAAGACAGAATTTCTTAATTTAGAAATATATAATGTATGGAGTCTATATTGAAATGAAAATTTGCTTTTAAATTATTTCTTAATTCTCGAAAATATTAATATTAATTTGTCCTCACTGCATGCATAAAATCAACTATGCAGCTGAAAAAGAATCGTGAAAATCGGCATAATTCTAATAATTGATATTCTGGTTTTAAAAACGATTAATACTCTGTAAAAATTACTCGGAAACGTTTTTTTTTTAAAATCAGTGGCAGCAAAAGAAACTTTATCTTTATCCGCTACCTTAAATCTCGAAAAATTATTGATTTCTTTGGTTTTTAAAGATAAATAACTTTTTGGAATCGTGGAAACCTCGAAAAAGGATTTTTTTTGTTTTGTTCGCTTGTAGTTAATTAAAATTTTCGTAGTTAAAAAAATGTCACACTTTCTTACAGTGTGCGAATTTATGTTTAACATGCACCATTTAAAAAAAAATCAACGCAATGCAGATACAGGAAATATTTGATACGTCTGACAATAAAAAATACATTTTATTAAAAATCTTAATTATTTGAGCATGTACTAGTTAGTATTATAAACAAATAGGATATGCCAATCCTAATACTTTCTTCTATTTCAAACACCTTAATAGAAATTCAAAATGCATTATCACAGTGCTTTATTAGATGTAAAACTAGACCCATCTTGATGATTTTAAACATATGAAAAACCGTGCATTAGTTTTTGAGATATGAGTATCGTTAAAATTGTGTAAATCCTGAAAAAAGGAAACCGCACCGCGTTTCAGCGCCATCTATTAGTTGGTTAACATCTTCGGGCTTTAGGTACTTATTCGGGAACCTCTGTTCTTTTCTTATAAAAACTAAAATGTCCGACGGACGGACAAGACGACGACTATATGCGTTACATATTTATATATTTATAAATGCATCTAAAAAATGAATATTTCTGAAAACTAATGTTCGGGCTATTTCCCCGATATAGATTTAATTCACATTAATTTTAATTTACATTTCTCACGCATCTAAAGCCTTAAAGATAAATGCACTATATATATTCTTTTCATTAAAATATTGTTTATTTGATACTAAATAAGCTTTTTCATATTAAAAAAAGAAAAAAAATCAAATGATGTTTAAAAATTGTGCACAAAATTGCATATAAATAGTCCATGTCATAAAAGCATAATTTTAAAATAAATATAATGATGAAAAAATAATTATGCACTAGATTGGATCCAGCATCGTTTATTTTAGTTTAAAAATATACATTTTCAAGCAATAAACTCTTTCTAATAATTCTTTTATTAAATATCTGTAAATTTGAGATATTAAAAATTAATTGCTAACTTTTATAATTAATTTTTAGACAATTAATTCCTATAACAAAACTGAAGTAACATTTTTATGGGCATTTTTTCATTCCTGAAAATACGATGATTAATAAATTTTTCTGGAATTTTATGTTTATTTTTATGTATTTTTTTATTTATTTTCTTGTCAACAAAGATTTTCGTCCTTTTTAATGTTACTTCATTTATGAATAATGTATGAATAGATTAAAATGTAGATCCATTACTGTGATTATTATAATTTTTTTTACAAGCGCTTTTTTTCATCGTGTTATCTTTCCGTTTGGAAATAAACTTGGTATGTATTGATTTTTCTCCTGCACAAACCAGACTCATAAGCATGTGTTTAAAAAAATGCACAGCTAGAAATAAAAACTCACCTTTAGGGTTTTATATACGCTCTAAATATTTTATATACACTTTCCAACATAGTTAATCTTTTGTGGTCGAGTGTCGGAAAAAAAAAAAAAAAAAAAAAAAAAAACGCCCAAGCTTTATGTGCATAATTCTATTTTTACAACTAATTGAAACTTTTCTAAATGTAACACCTATGGCTGATTTAATTTACATTTTTATTTTTACTTTTATTTTTATTTTTATTTTTATTTTTATTTTTATTTTTATTTTTATTTTTATTTATTTTTATTTTATTATTGTTTTTTTTTAAGTCGGAAACTGTACGTCTAACAGGGCAAATGAAGTCCGCTTGTACCATAACTAGTATTATAAATATTCTGTTCTTGGTGAAACACGTCTTGCCACTCTTATTCAAAAATACACGAATGCAAAATTTATTATGATTCAAATATTAAATTCACTAAATTCACTAATCTAATTAATTAGGGCATAATTACCATGGCAAATAAAATCATTACCTGTCACGGGATATTATTGAGTTTGTAGCGTGTGGTCGAATTAATTTTTAAACAATTAATTCATATAACAAACTGAAGTAACAATTTTATGGACATTTTTTTATTCCTGAAAATACGATGATAAAAATCTTTTTTCTGGAATTTTATGTTTATTTTTATGTACTTTTTTATTTTTTTTATTGTCAACAAAGATTTCCGTCCTTTTTAATGCTACTTAATTTATGAATAATGTATGAGTACATTAAAATGTTGATCTATTACTGTGATCATTATAATTTTTTTATATGCGCTTTTTTTAACGTGTTATTTGTCTGCTTGAAAACGAACTTGGTATGTATGGATCGATTTTTCTCCTGCACAAACCAGTCTCATAAAGAAGTGTCTAAAAAATGTGTTACTTTAGAAACAGAAACTTACTTTTATAACTTCTTTATTTATGTTTTAAATAGTTAACACTCTCTAGCATAGTTAACCCTTTTGCGGTCGAGTGTCGGAAAAAAAAACTGCCCAAGCTTTATACAGAGGGAATCTAAATTCATGATGCAAAGTTTAAACACTTGTACAGGACACTGTAGCAATCCTTTTTTGTACAGGAATGTATGGCCGAAAGTGACACATTGAGCTACAAACATAAGGGAATCAATGAGACCTCTTTTTTTTCAGAATTTCTCATTCATGCTAGAAGTATAAGTTCCCTATCTGTTCTTTTCTTTATTTAAGGCATACATTTCATGATTACATAAAGAAACTAGTCGTTGGGGGCCACCGTAATACTTACCCATCATGGAAACAAAACGTGTGTAAACTATTTATAAAATACATTGCAATTCAAAAATAAAATATAAAGGCATATATAAGTATTTGTAACTCATAATCATGCTATATTAATGAATTGCTGATGAAACAATTTTGACAAATTGTATAAAACGACAAACTATTCAAGTAGCACTGAATTGCATAAAGAAACATCCTTATAACTCCAAAAATAATAATCATATTAACTAAAGGTTTATTGCATCGAATTAAGTGTCTCATTTCCAATTAAAATTTATCTTTGAATTGAAATTTCAGTAAAATACAGGGTCATGAAAAATCAAAAAATGTGGAAAACAGGATTTGAAATAACTCAACAACTAATAATCCGATCAACTTCGTTTTATATGCAAATTTTGTGTTATTTTATTGCCTTTTACGTCCAGTCCTTAAAATAAAAAAATCCGAAAATTTTTATGTACCTTTCACCAGAACGAATTTTTCGAGAGTCCGAAAAAATAGTTCCGGATAAACGAGGTTACTGATATTCAATAGGCTTCGTCCCATTCTTACATACTAAGCGCATACAAAATTTCAAGTCTCTATCTCAATTTGTTCGGGAGATAGAGCGGTTACAGACAGACAGACAGACAGACAGACACACAGACACACAGACGGACGGACGGCAAAATTTTTTTTCTAAAAATATGTTTTTCGGAATCTCCAGTGTTCGAAACGTGTAAGTCCGTCAAAAAATTTTTTTCGATTTTCAAAACGATTGCAAGACTTACCCTATACTACGTATGATGGGTAAGTAAAAGTTCTTTTTTGAAAATTTTCGGTGTAAAATCGACATTTTTCAAAATAATAATAATAACAATAATAATAATAATAATAATAATAATAATAATAAAATAAATAAATAAAATAAAAAATAAATAAAAAAAGACACAAAATTGGCAAATTTGTCAAACATAGGATATAGGGGAGAGTGGGGATACTTGAGCATAGGGGATACTTGAGCATAGGGGATACTTGAGCCACCCCTATTATCTCTACAGTTGGTTAATTTTTCTTTCTAAAACTGGCAACATGGTAACATATTTATAGTTCTGAACATGTAAAAAAGAAATCTTGAAAGAAAACCTTGGTACGATTTTGAAAGTATCGTGATTAACCCTTTGAGCTCTGTTGGTAGAATTTTCTACCACATAATTTTAATTCTGAAAAGTCACAACGACACCAGAAAATTCGACCAAATTTATTTGAAAAAGGTTTAATGCATTTTTTCGCGTATATCGTAAATCGGTTTTTTCTTTGCAAAATACTGGTGCGAATGTGACATCTGGCTCAAGTATCCCCTCTAGGGGATACTTGAGCCACGATGTAAAAGAAAAAGTAAAAATTTATTAGACATAGAAAAATAGTTTAAAATTAATTGAAAATGGTTTTCAATTGAGAGCTATTCCATCTCAATTCAGGCAGACAGTACTGATATGCGTCAAGTCACCATCACAGATTTTTTTCAAAAAAATTCAGTAGTTAGAACTAAGTGATTTATAAAATTTCCTAAAAGGATTTTTCCCTAAAAATTTTTTTTCTCTGATTACAGCACTTTAAAATTTATGATAAAATTGGCAGTTTTCAGAAAAACTGAAAAACGCTTCATTTTGAAATGTACACAATACCAAACATATTCAACATATTCAGTCAATTTATTTTTTATAAACAGTTATTAAACTGAATTTTACTTTGGCATAGTTTTAAAGAATATAGTGACATTTTTACTTAATTAAAAAAATTAGATTTTAAGTATAAAAAATATAATTATTAGTGAATTTAAGATTTTTTTTTCAGAATGAAAAAAAATATTTTAAAGCTAAACATTGATGGCAATCTAAAGACCTTTAATGGGAGTTTTACAGCAAATTTTATTTTAACTCTAAGGTGCTTACAACTTTTGTAATTCAATTTTAAATTTTGCAAAATTTTGTAAAATCACTACTTTTGAAATGCAATTTCTCAAAAACACCATTTTTTAAAAATCTGATAATATGCTCAATTCATACCTTATTAGTCTCTAATAAATACCTTACAAGCAAATCGTGTGTTTTTGCTTAGAAAATTTTATATGATTTTTTGAAAATAACATGTTGTGTGTATTTTTCAACAGACCACAAAGGCAAGTTCTTCCTTATTTAACCGAACTTGTAATGTAATTAATATTTCAAACTAAAAAATACATCACTAGTACATAATTATTACTGTTAAATTATAGCTAATCATTTGCTTAAATTTAAAATTGCGTAAAATACAGCCAATAATAAAATTAGTATTGATGATATGTTATTTCATTCCATACTCATGAATGTGTTAAATCCATCTACAGTGTATAAAATTTTTTTTATATAGTATGGATATAATATATTAATGTGCAAATACATACATAACAGAAGAATTAGGTAGTGAAGGTTTCTTAAATTAACTTCAACTCCTTATCATTGAAGGTATGAAGTCGCTCAGATTGTCCTATTGTAACTGATTTTTCTGTTTCTAGAAGCACATTTTCCAATGGTTGCACATTCATATTTTTTCTTTCCAGATTCTTTTGGCCACTGGAATGCTTTATCTATGGACCATGTTGGGTACATGAATGATACTTTAATGTCATTTAGTTCTTGTGATTGATATACCATTGATTTGTCCTATCCACCAATTATTTTCATAAATGCATCCAATGACATCACCGATTTGGAAACTATGTATTGAATATTGTCTTTTCATTTGGCTGAAGGTTTCAACTTTTGTCAATTCATTTTTACTTGCTCGTTCCATATAATTTTCATTATTTACAATCACCCTATAATGTTTATATCTAATACCAACAGTAGATTTTGCATTAGCATATTCTTTCTCATTATTAGTTCTATAGGATTGAGTAATATTTTTGTCTGGATGGACTAGAATGTTATTTTTTAGCAGAGAAGATAGTTCAGCAACAAATGAGACAGAATTTTGGATAGCTTTTATTGGATCCTTTTGGAGATTAAATTTTGTTGCATAGTGCTTGTCTCAGCATCACATGCACTTTTAACATGGCCAGTACCTGAAAATATCCTCTACTTTAGTACAATTTTATTTTTGTGCAATTCATAAAACTGATACTTGTTTTTAAAATGTGCTCCAGCTCCATCTGATATATATACAGGTGATTCCAGTGTTTGTAATTGGTACAATTTAAATAATTCTTTTTTTTATTTTTTCTATGTCACAAACAGCATGAGCTGTATCATGAGTTAATCATCAGAAACTATGATAAAACTCTTTATTTCTTCTCTAAAGTATGCTGTGCAGGTAACTAACGATATCTGAGTATTCTGCCAGTGGTAGCTTTGTACTTCATTTGGCAGTATTAGTGAGTAATTTTCAGCAAAGTCAAAATGCATCACAAGCGCAGATTTTTTTTAAGGGGTTTGGCTTATTTAATTTTATGAATAGGAATTTTTGAAGATTAGCTTATATTTATCTGCCATAATAATGTGCATATTATTATTTTTTTATTAAAAAATATTATTATAAATACAGAGAAATAAGAAAAAGCTTGATCTTCTGGTTTTCTGAGAAAAAAAAACTAATTGGGAAAAAAACTAAACTTGAAAAAAAATCTAATTCAGTTGTAATGTATGTATTTGCATTTTAATATATTATATCCATACTATATAACAAAATATTTAACACACTGTAGATGAATTTAGCACATTTATGAGTATGGAATGAAATGACATATGATCAATACTAATTTTATTATTGGCTGTATTTTACGCAATTTTAAATTTAAGCAAATGATTAGCTATAATTTAACAGTAATAATTATGTACTAGTGATGTATTTTTTAGTTTGAAATATTAATTACATTACAAGTTCGGTTAAATAAGGAAGAACTTGCCTTTGTGGTCTGTTGAAAAATACACACATGTTATTTTCAAAAAATCATATAAAATATTCTAAGCAAAAACACACGATTTGCTTGTAAGGTATTTATTAGAGACTAATAAGGTATGAATTGAGCATATTATCAGATTTTTAAAAAATGGTGTTTTTGAGAAATTGCATTTCAAAAGTAGTGATTTTACAAAATTTTGCATAATTTAAAATTGAATTACAAAAGTTGTAAGCACCTTAGAGTTAAAATAAAATTTGCTGTAAAACTCCCATTAAAGGTCTTTGGATTGCCATCAATGTTTAGCTTTAAAATATTTTTTTTCATTCAGAAAAAAAATCTTAAATTCACTAATAATTATATATTTTGTACTTAAAATCTAATTTTTTTAATTAAGTAAAAATGCCACTATATTTTTTAAAACTACGCCAAAGTAAAATTCAGTTTAATAACTGTTTATAAAAAATAAATTGACTGAATATGTTGAATATGTTTGGTATTGTGTTCATTTCAAAATGAAGCGTTTTTCAGTTTTTCTGAAAACTGCCAATTTTATCATGAACTTTAAAGTGCTGTAATCAGAGAAATAAATTTTTTAGGGAAAAATCCTTTTAGGAAATTTTATAAATCACTTAGTTCTAACTACTGAATTTTTTTGAAAAAAATCTGTGATGGTGATTTGACATGCCCTGCCTGAGCTGAGATGGATTTGCTCTTGAAGAAAAAATATCAAATTTTCATTTTCAATATTTTATTTTGTTCTAAGAAATAATAAAAAAATTTAAAAAATTAAAATTTAAAAAATGGCTCAAGTATCCCCATCTTCCCCTACACGAATAGAAATATAAATAAGAAATTTTTTCTAATACAATATAAACAGAATACTGCCCTTTCTCGCTTCTACTTGGCGAACAAGGGTTGCCATATTAATTTTGAGGAAGCCAAAATCATAGTTCCATGCAATAACCCAGTTCAAGGTAAAATAAGAGAATCCATCGAAATAATAGCACGAGAAAATAAACCATGTAATGATAATTTATCCTACAATATACCAAAAATATGGCACAACATCATAAAATCTTAAAATTTTTATTTCCTTGCAATATTTTAATTTTTACTCACGTGTAAATGGCAACATTTTTTAAAATTTTAATTCATTTAGATTTTAATTTAGTAGAAATATTATCTCTCGATCAAGATACAAACGTAGTCCTTCCATTATCATATTTTCCTGAAGACGCCCGCAGAAGACGGCGCGAAACGTTGAAAGTTTTTATTTTATTTTAATTGTACAAATGTATATTAAAATTCCTGTTTTGTGCACCACTGAGCAATGTGTTATTATTAGTTAAATTTTATGGTGCAACTGTCCTATATATATTTAAGAAATTTTTTAATTCAAAAATTTTTATTTCGCATTAAAAATTTTCAAAAAGAATTTTTTTTAGATGTCAGAGTAAAAAAAAAAAAAAGTGGAATTTTCTGGTATGAATGATAAATTTTGAAACAAAAAGGGGTCAAATTGGCTCCCTAGTGTTTTTACCTTAACGCGTTACATTTGTCCATACATTCCGAAACAACAAATTATTGTTACAGTGTCCTCTACCAATCCTTAAAGTTTTTACCATGGATTTAGAATCACCTTGTATACATCATTCTATTTTTATAACTATTGGAACTTTTCTAAATATAATATCTATGGCTGGGAATGAATAAAAAATTTGAAATTGTTAGTTGAACCTAACAAATGATATCTTATCTAATATTATAAATATTTCGATCTTTGTTACTCTTACGTAAAAATGCATCAATACAAAATTCATTACGATTCTATACATTAAATTCACTAATATGGAAATAACATAATTGCAAATTAAATAGCGCGTAATCACCATGAAAAACTAAAATCATGACCTATCATGGGATAATATTGAAATAATTACGTTTATTCGATTTTAATAGCATGCAGAAAACAGTTTTTTAATTCTTGTTTGATTTTTTATTCGATTATTATAAAATGTGATATGGCTCGACATAATTATGCAGTGATTCTATATACTCAATTTTAAACCATTCGATTGGGTAATATTTACACTGTTATATGCGGACAGACGGACGGACCAGATGACGACCATAGGTACTATTCATTTATATAATCATAAACGCACCTAAAAAGTGAAATATTTAGAAAACTCATGTTTGGGCTATTTCATCAACATAGTCTTAATTCACATTAATTTTAAGTTACATTGTCTACGCTTCTGCAACATTAAAGATAAATTAAAATATTCTAATTTGCTACTAAATAAATTTGTTCATAAAAAAAATCAAACGATGTCTAAAGATTGCGCATAAAAAATCATAAATAGTCCATGTCATAAAAACACAATTTTTAAACAATAATTTAATGAAGAAAAATTAATTATGCAGTAGATTAGATCCAGCATCGTTTATTTTAGTTTAAAAATATACATTTTCAAGCAATAAACTCTTTCTAATAAATCTTTTATTAAATATCTGTAAATTTGAGGTATTAAAAATTAATTGCTATCTTTTATAATTATTTTTTAGACAATTAATTCATATAACAAAACTGAAATAACATTTTTATGGCATTTTCCCCCCTGAAAATACGATGATTAAAATATTTTTCTGGAATTTTCTGTTTTTTTTATGTATTTTTTTTATTTATTTTCTTGTCAACAAAGATCTCTGTACTTTTTTAATGTTACTTCATTTATGAATAATGTATGAATAGATGAAAATGTCGATCCATTACTGTGATTATCATTTTTTTTTCAGCTTGTTATTTTTCTGTTTGGAAATAAACTTAGTATGTATGGATGTATTTTTCTCCTGTACAAACCAGACTCATAAAGAAGAGTTTAAAAAAATGTATTGTTAGAAACAAAAATCTACCAGTATGGTTGTTTTATATTTGCGCTAAATGCTTTCTAATATTAACCCTTTCTGATCCGGATTTTTTTTATGTTTTTAGAAAAAAATTGATTTTGCATTAAAAACATTAACACTAGCTATCCATATAGATTAATTAATGCTTGACGAATATTTAATTATCTGAAGCATAACAAATGCTGTTATTCCGCGTACTATTCAATTCATATTCATATGATAAAAGACTAAGGAAGAATTTTTGGAGATGTTTGGAAAATATTATATTACAATAAGATTTAACTTATATCGCAACTGTCTAATACTTTTTGCGCTTTATTACATGTGACTGTTTCAGGAAAGTAACTTTTATTTTAAATTTAATGAGTGAAATATATGTTTAAAATATAAGAATCGCAAACGTTGCAAAGAGAATTAAGCAAATAATAATAATTATTATTATTACTAAATGCCTAAACATAAATTAAGCCATATAGTAAATGCGAAGACATAGACTTATATTAATAAGCTATATTAGCATAGACTAACTACAGTGGAGCATCGTTTATACGACGTCGAAGGGACTACCGAAAAACGTCGTATAAACGATAACGACGTATAATCGATTTTCACTTCCAAAAATAGAATTAATTTTGTTTTCACTTTAATGTTTAACGTGATGATTTGCATGAATTTTTACATTAAACAAACCAAAATAAACAAATAATTTTAAAAACGGGGGGGGGGGGAGATTAGTAAGCAATTTAAGTATACTTACCTTTATTTATGTTTCACTGAAAGCTTTCTCTCTTGCAGTACATCATTTCCTTTCCATTTAAAGTTAAAGATCAAAAACCCCGCTTGGCCAACTAAAAGTCGCCAATACTTATAACAGTTAGAAGGATAGTCTATTTGCAACTTAAAACAGGTCAATAAAGCTGACCATCCCCAAAAAAAGAATGACCCCTCCCAGTGTAATCTGTTGCACGTAAGCTGATTTTTCAGACTAATCGAACACCAGCCCACATTTTTATAATGTGGAGTGCATTTAAACACGCACTTTGGTGTCATTCATAGCTGCCAACTTCCGCTCGTTCGTAAAATACACAAGAAAAATGAACAAAAATAAACTTATACAAAATCGAAAAATCGTCGTATAAATGATTTTGGCCGTCGTATAAAAGATATATTTTTACATTAAAATGCATAGGAATGAATCGGGACCACATTAAAACGTCGTATAAATGTAAACGTCATATAAGTGATCGTCGTATAAACGATGCTTTACTGTAAATGTAAATAGCAGCAAAAGTTTTTCTTAAAACAAAATAATATTCCATCAAAAGATAATATGTATTTTTAATAATACACCAGACCCAAAAGGGTTAATCCTTTGCGATTTTGTGTCGTAAAAATTCTCCCAAGCTTCGTGTATATCATTCGATTTTATAATAACTATTAAAACTTTTCTAAATGTAACATCTATGGCTGAGAACGTATGAAAATAACAAAAAAAAAAAAAATGTCCGAAATCGTCAGTCAAATGTGGCAAATGATGTGAGCTCGTAGTACAACTAGTTTTATAAATTTTCAAATCTTGGTACAATAGTTTCAAAAATGCATTACTACAAAATATATTACGGTAAATAAATATAAAATATATTACGGAATGAAATTTTCGCCTTGCTTTTAACATAAAATGCATAATATGAACTTTAAAATGTTCAGGTTTACTTAAAAAGCGATTAAAATAATCAAATATAGATGTTAATAGTTAATTTTATTTAAAAACATCTTAGTACTTTCAAACCTTTAATGATGTACTTTCAAACCTTTAACCATGTACTTTCAAACCTTTAACCATGTACTTTTAAACCTTTAATCATGTTCTTCCTCAGAGAAAAACATTTTTCTGAGGAAGAACATGATTAAAGGTCTGAAAGTACTAAGATGTTTTTAAATAAAATTAACTATTAACACCTTTATTTAACTTATAATATCTTAATTTAACTGATAATTTAATTTAATTCCTGAAGAATTTAATTCCTGATGATTAAAATATTTTTTTGGAATTTTATGTTTATTTTTATGTACTTTTTTATTTTATTTTTTATTGTCAACAAAGATTTTCGTCCTTTTTAATGTTACTTCATTTATGAATAATGTATGAGTACATTAAAATGTTGATCCATTACTGTGATTATTATAATTCTTTTATATGCGCTTTTTTTAACGTGTTATTTTTCTTTTTGCAAATACACCAGTATGGATGGATTTTTCTCCTGCACAAACAATGCTCAAGTCTCTGAAAAAAGTGTAAATTTAGCAACAGAAACCTACCTTTATGACTTCTTAATTTATGCGTTAAATACTTTTTAGCACTTGAAAACCCAGTTAAATCTTTGCTGTCGAATGTCAGAAAATAGCCGTTCGAGCTTTATGTAATTTTATTTTTATATACTGTCTGTACATTGTAAAAAAATTAATAAAATCTATAAGGTTACTGAGAATTTATTAGGAAACTGGGCCAATCTTAAAAAAATAAAAAAATATTTTTGTTGGAATACTTCAAACGTTAGAGTTTAAAAACTGCTTATGAATTCGATTTGCCTGTCCATCTGTCTGTCAATCTGTCCCAGTTCTAATTCCCGAAAATGTAATCGAATTGCCATGCAATTGATAAATGTCATTGAACTTAATTATGGCATATTCAGTATTGAAAATGAAGTACAGTGTCTCACATAAGTGATGGGACACTTGTGCTTTACAAAAGGAAACTAATCAAATAAATTAAAAAAACATGTACACATTTTTTTTTTGGGTGTGTTTCATACTTAAATTTAGTAAAGATTATTACATAACATACATTTTGTCAAAATATTAAAATATTAATTTAATAAAAATACAAATGTCTAGAAAGGAGCAAAAAATAGCTCACATAAGTGATGGAACACCATTATATATGCAACAAAAATCGTCTGAAATAAGCAATAAAAATATTTTTTGGGGTTTTATTTTTACTTAAAAGCAATTGGCAATAATTTATAAAATCGTCTGCAGTATTTCTCTATAGTTTGTTTTGGAATTTTTGTGTTTTTTAGCTCTGTGTAGCCATGAATGCTAAACGAAAAGAAACTTCGCCTAAAATTCGAAAATTAGTTATTAATTTGCATATTGAACGTGGAAAATTTATTAGAAAAACTGCTGAAACAGTTAACTTGAGTCGTTCAACAGTTTTCAATATGATTAAACGATATAAAAAGAATCATATGATTCAGGATAAAAGAAGACCTGACTGACCATCAAAGCTATCCAATGGAATAAAGCGAATTATCATTCGAAATATTAAAAAAAAAAAAAAAAAAAAAAAAAAAAAAAAAAAAAAAAAAAATCCAAGAAATAGTGCTTCAAAAGTTGCTGCTGATTTACAAGCATTATATGGAATAATTGTTAATCCTGAGACTATTAGAAGAGTGATTCGATCTGCTGGATATTACGGTAGAGTAGCCAGGAAAAAATTCTTCGTAAGTGAAAAGAATAGAAAACTCAGACTAGCTTTCGCAAAATCCAACATAAATAAGAATTCTGATTACTGGAATAAAGTTATATTTTCTGATGAGAGTAAATTTAATATATTTGGTTCTGACGGTAGAATATTGGTGTGGAGAAAACCCAGGGAAGAATTTCGCAAACAGTTCTTGGTACCAACAGTAAAACATGGTGGAGGAGGAGTTATGGTATGGGGGTGTATGTCGTCCGCTGGAGTTGGCAATCTTGTTTTTATTGACAGTATAATGGATCAGTACAAGTATATTGATATTTTAAAGCAAAATTTGAAATCTTCAGCACGAAAATTTAACCTTCATAACGATTTTAAATTCTACCAGGACAATGACCCCAAGCACACTGCTCTGAACGTTAGACTCTGGCTGCTATATAACTGTCCTGAAATAATAAAAACACCACCACAATCTTCAGACTTAAATCACATAGAGAATATTTGGCAAGAATTGGAATCAAGAATTCGCAAACACACCATTTCTTCAAAACAACAACTAAAATCGGTGCTTCAAGAAGAATGGGGTAAAATCACTCCAGAAATCATAAAAAAATTAGTCGAATCCATCCCAAAAAGATTAAATCATGTTTTAAAAGTAAAAGGAAATCCAACAAAATATTAAAACCTTTTAAAAAGTAAAATTTTTGGATAAATATTTGATGGAAAAGTAAGTGCCCCATCACTTATGTGAGCCATTTTTTGCTCCGTTCTGAACAATTGTATTTTTACTAAATTAATATTTTAATATTTTGACAAAATGGATGCTATGTAATAATTGTTACTAATTTTAAATATGAAACACTCCCAAAAAATTTTTGCACATGTTTGTTTATTTATTTTATTGCAGTTTCTTTTTATAAAGCACAAGTGTCCCATCACTTTTGTGAGACACTGTATGTATGTTTACTTACAAGGACACTAAAAAGATTTCTGTTACGTCATGGTCCATGATAAAAAACCTTTTGCGGTGTATTTTAATGATGACACACTATTTGAAAGATATTAAAATCTATAAATATCATTGAGGTGCACAACAAGACATTTTGTGGAATTTATCGTTCATATACTGGGACACACAAATGAGTTCGGTTACAATACTGACTATTAGCAATAACTCTTAGAAATGCGTTTTAATTCTGTTATGCGTTTTTTACTTCAACTTAAATTTTGTACATTACTTGGTGAGTGTAAATGATTTAGACCTTGTAAAAGGCTATAAGAATTCGAGATTATTTTCGTTTATTGGCGGAAATTAATGAAAAGGGATTTTTAACATTGTTGAATTTTTCTTTACTGATATTAATATTTAGAATTTATATGAATCGATCAATCATATAGTGGGATTCACAAAAGAATCTAATCTATTTTACGACTATAAATAGTCATTGCCAAAATTGTGTTTTCTAATGTATTAAGCATAATACATTTGAAAACGCAATTGAATACTCGTGAAAACACATTTAAGTACACATGTGTACTTCGAATTGTTTACTTGGAAACCATCTTACTAAACAGTGAAGTTTCGCTGCCATTTTCTGAATGTGATGGAAACTGTTTCATAATATGTTTGTTGCATGATTTTTTTTCTGAATTTTCAAATAACTTGATTACTTCATTAAAATTAGACAAAATATCTTTTCAATGAGAATGAAATCAATAAAGATCACTGTTAGTTATTTAATTATTACCATTTAATTATGATTGCGATATTTTCATTATTTCAATCTAAACTTTTTAAACAGAATAAACCGAGTGCCATAGGTTATATAACTATACACTATGATACTCTGAAGTCATGGTAGCCTAGTGGTATAAGCGCCGAACTCCATATTGAAAAGTCTCGGGTTCGATGCTTGACATCATTAAAGATCCATGGAGTATTTGCAGTGTATGCGCTTACTAAATAAAGTGGTTTTGAAAGTCCTGTGGTCGATCAGAACAGTTATCACGAGAATAGGCCTCTGGAGAAACCTTTCCTTCCTCTTCAGAGCCACGTCGAACTTTAGGAGGTGGCGTTGTTTGTTGATGCCATCTGTTGGCAGTTTTCCAGAAGATCTTCTTCTGCAGAAGTCTGACTTCCAACCCTCTGAGTGCTATCTAAATGGAAGCTTCACCAATTCTCCTTGCCCTTCGAACACACGTCAACAACAACAACTATGATATTCCGTACAATATTTTAATACCAGATTTCTTAAAATCCACCCACCTGTTCCCAGTTTAGCAGCGAATAAAAAATGTTACATTTTCTATGGTTAAAAACATTACCCCTCTTTTTTCTGCGGGTATTTGAGTAAAAATAAATTTGAATATGATGTTTATCTTCAAAATGAACAATAATACAGTAGGAAAAAGAAGATATGGAAAAACTAATAACTGTAATTAAATCAACGTTTAAATCTGTTCATACATTATTTATAAACGGACTGGCAAAAAAGCGAACAGAAATCTTTGTTGGCAAGAAAAACAAATAAAAATTAAGTCATAATAATATAAAAGTCTTATGAGAAATTCTAAGTGCCTTTTATTCTTATATTTTCTGCTGTTTAAATTAATCGTCGAAAGAATTAATTATTGAAGCTAACAATTGACTAAATGCTGATATTTACGGAACCTTTGAGTAATTTGTCTTAATCAGAAAGAATTAATTTATGTTTGAAAATGACATTTTCCAGTTAAAACATGCAGTTCTTAATGTAATGTATTGTATATTTGATTTCCTTTTTTCTTCCGAAAATTACGTTTTTGTGACAAGGATTACTTTTGTTCAAAATTATTAACTAATTTTATTCTTATTATTATGAATTCACAGTTAACTCTTAAATGCAAACTGTAACTCAAGAGTTATATGATCTCCCTCCCCCCATTTTGTGCTTTTTATTAGGGTTTTTTGGTCAACTAGTATGTATTACAACCAATCGGGGTAACTTTGCACCAAATCAAAGTAACATTTCTCCATCTTTACGATACTTTGATCCATTCTGCCACGGTGGAACCTTGACGAATTATTTTTAGTAAGCTGCCAAAATTACACTAGTGTTGCTATCTATATTTTGAGATCAAAACTTTGCCCTTAACTCAAGCGATGTAGCACATTTAATTTTTTTCTCCCTCTTGGCCCATAACTTCACCTCATAATTTTCAATAACTTCACCTCGAAACTCATCCGCTTGTTCCCGGTTTAGCAGCGAATAAAAAAATGCTACATTTTCCATGGTCAAAAACATTACCCCTCCTTTTTCTGCAGATATTTGAGTAAAAATAAATTTGAATATGATATTTATCTTCAAAATAAACAATAATATGATAGGAAAAAGAAAATATATAAAAACTAATAGCTTTAATTAAATCAACGTTTTAATCTGTTCATACATTATTTATAAGAAGGCTGGCAAAAAAAAAAAAAAAAAAAAAAAAAAAAAAAAAAAAAAAAAAAAAAAGCGGACAGAAATCTTTGTTGGCAAGAAAATACAAATGAAAATTAAGTGAAAATAATATAAAAGTCCAGAGAGAAATTCTAAGCGCCATTTATTCTTATATTTTCTGATGTTTAAATTAATCGTCGAAAGAATTAATTATTGAAGCAGACAATTGATTAAATGCTGATATTTACTGAACCTATTCAGTAATTTGTCTTAATCAAAAAGAATTAGTTTTTGTTTGAAAATGTACATTTTCCATTTAAAACAATCAGTTCTTAATGTAATGTATTGCATATTTGATTTCATTTTTTCTTCCGAAAATTACGTTTTTGTGACAAGGATTATTTTTGTTCAAAATTACTATCTAATTTTATTCTTATCATTTCGAATTCACAGTTAACTCTTAAATGCAAACTGTAACTCAAGAGTTACATGATTTTTTTCTATTCTTCTTTTTTCCATTTTGTGCTTTTATTAGGGTTTTTTGGTCAACTAGTATGTATTACAACGAATCGGGTAACTTTGCGCCAAATCAAAGTAACATTGCTCCATCTTTACTAAACTTTGATCCATTCTGCCACAGCGAATTATTTTTAGTGAGCTGCCAAAATTACATGAGTGCTGCTATCTATATTTTGAGAGCAAAACTTTGCCGTTAACTCAAGCGATGTAGCAGATTTAAACTTTTTTCATTCTTGGCCCATAACTACAATATATACTTTTTAATAGAACAAATCTAATGCCATAGGCTATATAACTATATACCATGATACTCTGGTTTGGTTTATTTTATGACGGTCGATTGTCAACACGGGGGATATAGGCCAGAAAGTGGTGGGTGCCCCCCATGGGGGTCTTTCTAAGGTAACCTAACCCGCATTTACGCAAGGAAATCCAATGTTCGAAGAAAACCACGGAAAACTCCGAACGGTTAGGCCGACCGCCGCGATTGGGTTTGAACTCAGCATCTGCCGTCTTCCAGTTCAGAGGTCAGAACCTCTCGGCCACTGGTGGGGCCCCATGATACTCTGCGCAAACACAAATATCTTAACACCATGTTTCTTAAAACCTATCCACCTATTTCCAATTTAGCAGTGAATAAAAAATGCTACTTTTTTATGGTCAAAAACATTACTTCTCTTTTTCTGCGAGCATTTGGGAAAAAATAAATTTGAATATGATGTTTATCTTCAAAATGTACGATAATACATTGGAAAAAGAAGATATGGAAAAACTAATAGCTGTAATTAAATCAACGGGTTTTAATCTGTTCATACATTATTTATAAACGGACAGGCAAAAAAGCGAACAGGAATCTTTGTTGGCAAGAAAATACAAATGAAAATTAAGTAAGAATAAATAAATAAATAAATAAATAAATAAAGGTCCAGAGAGAAATTCTAAGCACATTTTATTCTTATATTTTCTGTTGTTTAAATTAATCGTCGAAAGAATTAATTATTGAAGCTAACAATTGATTAAACGCTGATATTTACAGAATCTATTCAGTAATTTGTTTTAATCAGAAAGAATTAGTTTTTGTTTGAAAACGTACATTTTCCAGTTAAAACAAGCAGCACTTAATGTAATGCATTGCATATTTGATTTATTTTTTCTTTCGAAAATTAGGTTTTTGTGACAAGGATTATTTTCGTTCAAAATTGATAACTAATTTTATTCTTATTATTTCGCATTCACAGTTAACTCTTAAATGCAAACTGTAACTGAGGAGTTATTTTGAATTTTTTTTCTCCATTTGGTGCTTTTTATTATTTTATTTATTTATTTATTTATTATTATTATTTTGGTGAATTAGTACGTATCATATATATCATTTATATCATATAACATGCATCTAAGGTTGTGAAACCTGTTTTTGTTTTGATTTGTTATCACGATGTGATTATAACATTTTTTGTTGATGCTTCTTGCAATTGATTTGACTGGCCTTTTTAGAGAGGCGTTCATCTCACGTGTAACCCTATTGGTCTCTAATATCCCCTGTCTCTCCATCCGCCACAGAATCCGTACACAAAAGCTGTATGAGTCAGAGTCATCAAAATTTTTGTACTTACATCTGAATGCCTCGTGTCAGGTCACAAAATTCCGAAAAAGTCTACTATTTGAATTAAGTTAATTTTTTTAGTGTTCTTCATTGCCTTTTTGCGATTTAAACTTTAAAACAAAGCCCTAATTTGAACGATTTGCCAGTAGACGTCATAGCGTGGAGGAAAAGCATCTTGCCATTAAACAGAAGGATCTTATTTCGAGCCCTGGAGCTGCAAGTTCAAATTTTCATATTAAGATGAATTTAATAAGAAGAAATTTCACTTTTTTGCAGAATTTAAAGGTTTATATTATTAGGGTGTCATTCATCTGACGTTCATAATATTTTTTGGAATTGAATTTTCTTTCTTTTTTAATAATGATTGCGATTTATTAATAATTCAGCGTTTTAAATATATTTTAATCAATTATTTTTTGTTTTTAGAAATTTATATTTTTGATATTTATATATATATATATATATATGTGTATATTAATTTCAGATTTTAAAAAAAATCTTTAATTTTGGATGGTTTTTAAATAGTCTGACGTGGATATTTTTGGTTTGATTAAAAGAAATAACTTCCTGGTACAATGATTTAGAAATTAAATTTATTGGTACTACTATTTGTGTATGAATTAAAAAATTATAAATTAACGATTTGCATTTATTAATTAAAGGATAAGTTGTTTTTAAAAAAATTAAACGAAACCCTCAATGCGATCTACGATCATACTTACTCACGTGTACTTTAATAAGTTAGTCATTATTAATTTTGAAAACTGTTAAAAGCATTATAAAAATTATTATGTTGTTGAATAGTTGTAATTGCGCAGTGTAAACACTTTAAAGTATGTATGTAATTTAAAATAATCATTTTTTGAGCCGTCTTTGTTATGGAGCTCGAAAGTAAGATTCTGTCCAACCGAAACACGAATAAATTGTTTATCTATTATCTGATGGATAATTAAAAAAACTAAGTTTTCCGAATAGAACCAACACCGAAAAGAGTTCTTTATCTTAAGAAACCTCAAAAAGCAATATATTTTCGAGATTTAACACATCGAGTGCCACGCCAATCACTGGTGACTGGCAATAAATTTCCCCTTAGGCCGCATCAGTCACCAGTGACTGATAGTCTAAAGTATGACATAAAACTAAAAAATATACATTCATTTAAGTAATTACGGAAAATGTATTTAAAATTATTTTTATACATTACGAGATTATACTTTCATAATAATTACTTAATTTTTATATATATATATATATATATAGACTAGAGGACCCGACAGACGTTGTCCTGTCACCGATTCCAGAAAATCAAATAAATCTGCATAAAGATAATAATACGCACGATAAATACTATTATCTTAATTTAATTTCTTATTACAATTATATAAAGAAATTATTTTTCACTTTGCAGTAGTTTTTGAAGTCGGTTCAATTTTTGATAGAAAAGTTTATTTTTCACTTTTTAGTTAAAAGTTAACGACTTTCTGAAGTCGGTTAATTAAAATTATAAAACAGGAAAAAACAATTGCAAATCATGCACATATGTCAGAAGGGGGATTCGAACATGCGAACTCTTTCTTCTAGAACCAGAGCTTAAATCTGACGCCTTGGACCGCTCGGCCATTCCGTCCGCAACCCATACAACGAAATCAATGAAGTCGGTTCAATTTTTGATAAAAAGTTTATTTTTCTCTTTTTAGTTAAAAGTTAACGATTTTCTGAAGTCGGTTAATTAAAATTATAATACAGGAAAAATTATTTAATATCATACACCTATGTCGGGAGTGAGGTTCTGGTACGCGATCTTTTTCTTCAAGAACCACATCGTAAATCTGGCACCTTAGACCGCTCGGCCATTCCGTCCTCACTTTACTCAGCGAACTTATTCAACAGTTTTAATTAGCGAACAATCACTAACTATTAGTTTTTGCTTAACTACTAAAAAAGCACTGAATCAATTTCGATGAAATGTGAATCTAAACCATTCTCGAAACCACTGGAACACACACACAAAATTTCATTAAAATCGGTCCAGTCGTTTAGGAGGAGTTCAGTTACAAACACACGCACAGAAGATTTATATATATAAAGATCTGCAATGGATACTTAACTTTAATTTTGAAATTGGTTTGGCTGGCACTGACTCCAAAATATCAAAAAATCCCTGTCGGCTGGGCCTATAGGCGGAGGTAGATTTCGAAGAGTGCTCATTTCAAAAAAAAAAAAAAAAAAAAAAAATGATTAGAGATAAACCCAGTTTAATAACTTCATTTGGCCGTTTATAAAAAATTTTTAATTTCATTTTTCTGCAAAAACTGGTTTTATCAGAATCATCTTAAGAAAAATTCAGTTCAAATGCCCGTTTTGACAACATATTTTGAAATAGATTCTGAATTTATTAAAAAAATCGACCAAAACAGCACATTATACAGCTCCTAAATAACAAAAAACAGTCAGTTGAATGCATTTGAGAAAAAAATTGAATTTAAAAATGAGTCATAAAATAACCGATTTGTTGTTTGAATACATCCTTAATTCTTTAATCATGATTGCTTCGGAAAATTTTGTGCGAAATACTCACTTTGACAGCATTTTAAAAAATATATTCTATCTTTATCAAAAAACTGGCCAATGCGTCACAGTATATAGTTCCTAAATAAGAGGATCTGTAAATTGGATGCGTTTGAGAGCGAAAATGGATTTTAAAACGAGTCATAAAAACGCAATTTGCTATGTGAAAACTTCCTTAAATTTTCAAATCACAAAGACTTCGGAAAATTCTGTTCAAAATACCCTTTTTGGTACCCTTTTTCAAAATATATTCTGTCTTTATCAAAAAACCGATCAATGCATCACATTATATAGTTCCTAAATAAAAGAATCTGTAAATTGGATGCATTTGAGAGCAAAAATGGATTTAAAAACGAGTCAGAAAAAAACGCAATTTCTTATTTGAATACTTCCTTAAATTTTCAGTCATGATGATTTCGGAAAATTCTGTTCAAAATACCCTTTTTGGTAGCCTTTTTTGAAATATATTCCGTCTTTATCAAAAAACTGACCAATGCATCACATTATATAGTTCCTAAATAAGAGGATCTGTAAATTGGATGCGTTTGAGAACAAAAATGGATTTAAACACGAGTCAGAAAAAAACGCAATTTCTTATTTCAATACTTCCTGCAATTTTCAGTCCGGATGACTTTCGGAAATTCTGTTCAAAATACCCTTTTTGGTAGCCTTTTTTGAAATATATTCTGTCTTTATCAAAAAATTGACCAATGCGTCACTTTATACAGTTTCTAAATAAGAGGATCTACCATTTGGATGCGTTTAGAATCAAAAATGAGTTTTAAAATGAGTCAGAATATAAGCAGTTTGGATTTGAGATTTTTTCTCCAACTCCTATTTTTGTTTAATTTTTTTTTTTTTGCTATACGAATTGGTCCTATGAAAAACTTGTCAATATAAAAGTTGTAGATATTTTTGAAAAGATGTAAAATAAATTTAGTCAGATTTGATATCGTAAAAATTGACGGAGTTATGGATTTTTCTCTTTTTTCAGCGCCCTTTTTCTTTTCGTTTTTAATTTTTTTCATCGGTAAAAGTTGGTCCTATCAAAAAATTGTAAATACAAAAGTTTTAGATAATTTTAAGAACATTTACAAAAAATTTAGTTGGACTTGATATCTTGAAAATTGACGAAGTTATGATTTTTTTTCTCTCAAAATCCCTGTTTTTTTCGCCCCTTGAGCCCACTTCTAAATTTATCAAAAATCTGTCATGCATATACTTTTGGCCCATTTTTAAGAAGTTATATAAACTTTAAACCGATTCGATATCTACTTTAATAAAGAAGTTATGGCGTTTTTTCGGTTTTCAGAAAAACGCCCCCTATTCCGACCCCATTGGTCCGATTTTGCCCATTAACGAACTTAGCCGAGATTTTATACCCTTTGATTTTATGTACCAGTTTGGTGGAGATTGGTGCAGAATTATAGAAGTTATCGTGTCCATAAAAAAGTGAGATATATATATATGAAGATAGATAGATAGATAGATAGATATATATATAAACTGGTGCGATTGCAATAGGTAGTATTTCTTACGAAATCTACCTAATAAATGCGCATAAATATAATAATAAGCCCGATAAATACTAAACTCTTAATTTAATTTCTTATTACAATTATGTAAGGAAATAATTTTTCGCTTTGCCGTAGTTTTTGAAGTCGGTTCAATTTTTGATAGAAAAGTTTATTTTTATCTTTTCAGTTACAAGTTAACGATTTTCTGAAGTCGGTTAATTCAAAATATTGCAAATCATACACGTATGTCAGGAGTGGGGTTGGATCACACGATCTCTTTCATCAAGAACCAGAGCTTAAATCTGGCGCCTCAGACCGCTCGGCCATTCCGTCCGAACTCCAATCAGCGAAATTATTCAACACTTTTAATCAGCGAAAAATCCCTAACTATTAGTTTTTGCCTACTTATTGAAAAGTACTCAATCAATTTCGATGAAATGTGAATCTAAACCATTCTCGAATCCACTGGAACACACACACAAAATTTCATTAAAACCGGTCCAGTCGTTTAGGAGGAGTTCAGTGACAAAACGCGCACAGAAGATTTATGTATATAAAGATTAGTTTCATATCATGTTTTACACTGTCAGTTACCAATGAATGGCGTGGACTAAACGGAAAATTCAGTGTCAGTCACCGTGGCTCAAAAGATATTAAAATTCATGCTCATTTTCTTTCTTTTGTATTAACTAAGTTATTAACCTCCACCACTATAAAACATTTGTGTAACGTTACTTTATTAAAAAGGTGACAGCCTTAGTGCCACCAATTTTATGGAGTATTTTTTTTTCATTTATATAATCGTGTAATTTAAATATATATTACTGGTGTAATATTACATATTAGTGTAACATTACACCGCTTATATCGGTTAAGCAGGTCATGCCACCATAAAATTGGTGGCAGCAAGGCTGCCACTAATTTTATGGAGCAATGTTACACAAATGTTTTACAGTATGAAAGCCCGCGTCCATCATAATGGGCATTTTTATTTTATATATAAAATACTTCATTCCAATTGGAATTTGTAAATACTTGCTGACTTTTATACTAGACAGTCTAGTGCTGCTATCTTTATAACGATATAATAATTTTAAAAAAAATTGCAGCTAAATATGCATTTCAATCATTTGAATACAAAAAAAAAGACTGTTGAAGGTTAGCAAGCAGTTTTAAAACTAATTATACATATTTTTTGTAAGTATTTTGATATTACTGGTACACAGATCTAATTTTAAATGTTGCTTCAATGAAATGATATCGCAGTTTAATTAATTAATTGTAATTTTTAGAGAATAAACAAAATCACTTTGAATGTCCATTCTATTGGACATTGCGTCTTCATCAGTTGTTTTTATTCATGTTAAATTCTTTTTGTATACGGAAGAGATGTATTAATTTTTACTTAAAAATCAACTCGTAGGGGAAACTGTGGCACATTGATACGGTTTTTTTCTAAGGTTTTTTTTTTTCCTCCAGAAAATAGAAATTTCAAGTTATTTTTCCATGTGGTGTCAACAAAACTTGTGCAGTGTGTTATTAAAATACACAATCGTCCTTTTATATAGTATTTTTGCATGCAATTAAAAAAAAAAAAAACTAAAATAGGAATTTGTCACAATGTGCCCTATTCCCGGGGCATTTATATACCACATGGGCCAATTTGATACGTTTGGGAAAAATGGAGACAATATAACACCAATGCATATTTTTTATAGAAAATGAGTTAGCAAAACATTTTATATTTATTTATAGAATTTCAAATCACTCACAATTTATTTGTAAGCAATAGTAAATCAATCAAAATTAAATGTATAATGACCTGATGTTCTCTTCCTTGTCTGATTGTTGACAGTGGTAACTTGGTCATATCTGGCACTTCAACCCCAGCATTATTGTCTATCTTAGGAAAGCTGAAAAAAAAATACCAGGTTTTATGTTTATAAATCTGTTTTTAAACAGAAAAGAAAAGATAATTCTATTAAAAAATTCTCTTTATAACATAATTATCCTTTGCTGTAGCTTGTTTCTCTTGTCAAAAATACTTTTTTCTCTGGAGAATCGATATAAGTTCCAGATTTGCCAGGTTGCCATCTTTTTCATTTGTTAGTTCGATTACCATTAGCTGTTTGGTAAGTTTGTACGTCTTCTGTTTGCAATAAACACTAATAGAAATTTTTGGCGGGGATGGTTGGATTAAGGAGTGTATGGTAAAAAAATAATAAAAGGTAATGAAAGAAAATGAACTAAAAAAAGATTTTGGTTGCCTGTAGCCATCATGGGGCACACTGATACGTATCAATGAGCCCCGACATAGATTGTATCAATCTGCACCATGCAGCTGTTTTGAATAACATGAATTTTAAATCCAATACTTTAATTTAACAATACTTAACAATAAAGAATAAGAAACTGATAAACAATAGCTTTACTTACAAGGAAGAGTATTCTTTTTGGTTGAAAATACAGGAACACTTGTACAATACCGTTGCAATTTTACAAGCAAATTTACCTTTGACCTATAAAACAATAAATCACTCGTCCCTTTTCATCAAAGTACTGAATCATGCCAAGACATTTTGTGTGTAGTTGTGTATACTAGCATCATGTTTTGGAGCTGTTGTGAAACTTCCTATAATGACCTTGTGAGCAGTAGAGGGGGTGTATCAATGTGCCCCATGTATAAATGTGCCCCATTTCCCCCTATTGAAATAAATTATAGATACAGAAGTAGATAATATATTCTCTTATATAAATACAAAAATATTTAAATATTTTTCTAAAAATATATAATTTAATGATAAATTCTTGTTCTAAATCAATACATTGATGAATTTTTAATTTGGGTGAATTTTTTTTTTCAGTATTGCTAAATACAAATATTTAAAATTAAGCTTGTATTATACTTTATTCTTATTTATGATAACTATTTTTAGTATTATTTTTCTGTTACTATGCTATTGACAATTGAATTAATAAATTTAATCACATTTTATTAACAACGAAATGTTAAGGAAAATTAAAGATAAAGTATCATATTATAAATAAGCTCATTTCGATTTCTTTAAATTATGTCTCTGCTTTTACTTGCCAATTGTGGTAGCTGTGCCATTGATTATTATTATTATTCTCACAAACAAATGACTGGTATTAAGAAGAGTTTAAAATCTAAATAAATTTTTATTTATTTTTTTAGCTACTAAATTGATTAACACGGCTCATATTTGATGTTCACTTTTTCTATTGATGATGCCAAAGTTGAATTTATGCGATATTTAGAAGTGATGTATAAACGACGTCTCATATTTCATGTTCACTTTTTCTATTGATGATGAATTTATGCGATATTTAGAAGTGATGTATAAACGATAAAAACAAACTTCTAATGAAGTTTATAGTGAAAAAAAAAAAATAAAAACTTCAAACTAAAAATCTGCTTTTTTTTTAAGCATATATAGCGATGTTATCTTACTTGATAAATATTTTAATATTAAAGTTGTGCGCATGAAATGCAACTTTTATTTGTGTATTCTTTTAACTATGATTAATACTTGACTTCATAACCTTCATAAACTACTGAATTTTAAGTTCAACTATTTATTTTTTGCGGATAATGAACTTTAAAAACTTTTGTTACTATTGAATGGTGCATAATTAAATTGCGTATCATTATCTTATGTAGAATACAATTTTGTGTCATTATTTTTTGCCAAATGTTAAGGATTTTAAATTTGGATTCATGTAACTCAATAGCAAGTTTTCCACAAGACTGAAACCCACTGTCCATTTTACTAAACACGCTAAACAACAACGTGTTTTTATTATTATTTTTTTAATAAATGAAAGTATGTATAGCTTTCTAGTCTCAAAAGAAACAGAAATCTTAAAAATTGTAAAATTTGTTCAAAAAGTATGAGCTTGGGTCTCAAAAGATTAATGTTTTATTGCATAATGATTTGACATTTTCTATCCTTTTTCCAGACTTTTTGGTGAAAATTCGAACAAATTTGACTATTCGGCATATTTTCTCATCCGGGTAGAGTCATTTTCGAATAATTCCGGTTAATCGGGAGTATACTGTAAAATGTCTGCTACATTATAATTTTATTATGTTATTTTCTGTTGAAATCAAAAATTATTTATGAAACTTTTTTTTTTTAATTACATTGTCTTTATACTTTTTCCACTTTTCACAAATTGTATTAAAGTTGTTAATCTTAATTTTTTAATTAAATCTTATCCCAAAAATCTTACTCCTTTATTGATGAAAATGCTATATCTTGAATTTTTTCAACATTAGGACATATAGTACACATTAAGGCGAACAACTTTTGTCTAGAAAATTATTGTCGCATAACTTATGCAGTCAATAACATAAAATTCAACAAACTTGTTTGATAAATGTTTTCAAGTGACAAGAAACTCTTCAATGTCCTTGATTACCGTTTAAACAAGACGCATATTAACTAAAAATATAGCTCGCATTTCATGGTATGTTGCTGACCAAATTAATCTTCTTTCCCAACCCTATGTCTCATAACTGTAAGCGTAATTGCCATGGCTCATATTAGCTTCGAATACTTTATACAGAAATGGGCATAACGATTCCATTATATTCAGTATCTTAAGGGAATTAATAGTTTACACTAAACTTTGGGAACCTTTTTGCCATGGAATGTGAAATTTTTGATTTTTTGTTACATTGAATATTGCACTTTTGACATTGACTGACCGTCAGCGAAAGAGTTATTAGTTTTCTTTTTGTTTTAGTTTTAGTTTTGTCATTCAATGAAAACACAAACTCACTTAATACATATGTATACAGAATATATTTGTATCACACTAATATACAGAAGATTACCTACTTGACCACTTCCGTCAACTAGTCCTTAAAATGTTTGTTAATTTGATCTAGATAAAACAAGTTTGAAACAAAAAAAATTATTTTGACGCATCATTATTTGTGTAAGTACATAATGCTATCTGGAGTAATTTGTTCTAATTGCATGAAATAATAATAATAATAATGATAACAATAATTCTTGTCCGAAATTTATTTACCTTTTTTATAACTTGTTGATCCACATTTTACGGAAGAACAGTTAAAGTCTGGCAGGTATGAGGCAATAAAAAGTGACTATTTATTTTTACTTTTACTTTTACTTTTACTTTTTTTTTTTTTTTTTTTTTTTTTTTTTTTTTTTTTTCAGTGACGGATATGTACTGTTATAGGATGTATAGTGTTACGAATATATACTGAATTCACATGGTATATTTTAAGCTATTTTACTCAACTTGTACGAAAAGATAGAATTTTGTATCTGATTTTTCATTGATTTTCTGATTGGCTAGAATTATAAAAATTGTGTACACATTTGGATTTCCTATGACATTATAACATTTAAATTTTTGTAGAATTTAATTATAAATTATTAAATTAATTTTAAGGCATTTTTATGTTAATAATAAAATTGTCCAATAATTTTTTATGATTACAACGCTTGTGAATTACAAAAACAATATAGTTAATGACGAATCAAAACACTCTCGGAAAAAAATCCAATTTCCTGTAAAACTGCAATAATAAAGTATTTTAAATACTGAAAAGTAGGATAAAAGTGAAATACGCATTTAAAAAATAGCAAAAAGATATTACTTGAATAAAAGGATGTATTATTTTAATAAATCCAAAAAAATGTCATTCACTTAGATTTTCACTTTAAACATATTTACTAAAATAACATAGAAATTAATTAAATATTTAAGAGTGGTTTCAATCCATAAAAGCTCTTTTTATTCATTAATATATACAATGTAACACAATTAATATAAGGACATTTTTAATATATAAATGAATGAATTAATAAATAAATGCTGTATAACAATACAACACTTAATTTATTTCAGAATGTAGGTAGGGGAACTGGGGCACATTGATACAGCTTTTTTCTAAGAATTTTTTTTGGTGTCTAGAAATCAGAAACTTCAATTTATTTTTCTATGTGATGTCAGCAAAACCTGTGTAGTGTGTAACAAAATCGTTGTTTTATATATTATTTTTGCATGTAATTTTAAAAAAAATCAAAAAAAGCAATTTGTATCAATGTGCCCCATCCCCGGGGCAGATTGATACACTTTGATACGTCTGGGGAAAATGGAGACAAAATAACACCAATGAATATTTTTCATAGTAAAATAGTTAGCAAACCATTTTATATTATTTATAAAAATTCAAATCACCCACACTTTATTTGTAAGCAATATTAAAGCAATCAAAATGAAATGTATAATGACCTGATGTTCTGGCTGTTCCTTGTCTGATTGTTGGCTGTGGTAACTTTATCATATCTGGTACTTCAAACTCAGCATTATCTTCTTTCTTAGGAAAGATGAAAAATTATCAAGTTTTCTGTTTATAAATCGGTTTATAAACAGAAAATAAAGGATAATTATATTAAAAATTCTGTTTTTAATATAATTATCCTGTGCTGTCCTGCAACTTGTTTCTCTTACGTAACATTTTTCATGTAGAAAATACTTTTTTCTTTGGAGAATTGATATAAATTTGAGATTTTTCAGGCTGCCGTCTTTTTCTTTAATTAGTTCTACTAGAACTATATGTTGGGTAAGTTCGTACGTCTTCTCTTTGCAAAAATACTGTAAAATGTTCTAATATAAAGAAATTAGAGCTATTTCACTTCAATAAAAACTAATATTAGAAATTTTTAGCAAAAAATGGTTGGATTAAGGAGTGCATTGTAAAAAAAATAATAAAAGGTAATAAAAAATGAACTAGAAAAGGAATTATGTTGTATCATTGTGCCCCGACAAAGACTGTATCAATGTGCCCCATACAGCCATTTTGAATAAAATGAGTCTCAAATAAAATACTCATAATTTATCTAACAAAAAAGAATGAGAAACTGATAAAGAGTAGTTTTACTTGCCAGGGAGAGTATTCTTTTCGGTTGAAAACACTAGAACAGTTGTATAATACCATTTCAATTGTACATCTCAAATTTACTTTTGATCTACAAAAAACAATAAATCACCCATCCCGTTTCAACAAACAACTGAATCATTCCAAGACTTTCTGTGTGTAGTTGAGTGCACTAGTATCACCTTTTGGAGCTGTTGTGAAACTTCCTGTAATGACCCTGTGAGCAGTAGAGGGGGTGTATCAATGTGCCCCAGTTCCCCTACTGACTTATAATTACTTGACTGATATTATTAAAAGGGCACTATATTGTATTTCATAGAAGGAATTATTATTGCCGAAATCTGTTGCCGAAAATTATTTTAAAGCTGCATCCAAATTTCAAAAATGTAAAAATATAATGAAATTAAAGGTAATCTAAACATTTGATTAATTCAAAATTATAATTTTTTTATAGATAACAATATAACCATAAGCATACAGTACAAAATTATTTTTTTTCATTTAAAAATTTTTTAACCATTTGGAAAATGGTTGTTGTTCTCAGTCTAGCGATATTTGAGGCATACTTGAATTCTTGTGATGGCCGAATTTTATTCGTTTTCTGAATAATCCATGTTTAATGTCCACAAAGAGAATATTTCTATTACAGACACAAAAAAATATTAAAAACTACAAAAAAGTTAATAACTCAGAAACTAATTGAGATACAGCTTTCAAACAATTTGCATTTAAAAGTAATTTTTTTTCCTTTTTACGATGGTGTAAAAATTGAAATTGTGCAAGGTTTAAAAGTTTAAAAATTTGCAGTACCGAAAACTATTGGGTTGTTCGGAAAGTCCTTTTTGTTTGGGAAAATTAATTCGTACCGGAAAATTATGTTATTTATTTATTAGATATTGTTTCCGATATCTAATACTTAGTTATTAATGGAAAAAATTTTCCGTTACGAATTGATTTTCCCAAACGGAAACGACTTTCCGAACGACCCAATATAAAACTGAAATTTCATTTAAAATTTGCTTATAATTACTCCAAAAATATTAATGTTTAGTCCGTTAATGTTTGTATTATTACGTAAGCCACATCTTGATCACCATAAAAATAATATTCATTATTACTCTTATTATTATTTAAAAGAGAGTTAACTTATTAGTCTAAAATTTTAGTCTTTGAAAAAATCATTTTCCAAACGGTACACTGAAAAAAAAAATGGGTTCTCAAAATTGAGTAAAATGTACTCATTTTTGAGTAATTCATATACAGTCGACTGTCGTTAATTCGAACTCGTCGGGACCACAAGAAATGTTCGAATTATCCGAAGTTCGAATTATGGAAAACATGCTCAAAATGGTACTATTACGAAGGAATTAATGTTATAGTGTTTTTTGAACTTATTTCGTCTGTTATAATTAAAATATGACTTAATATTAAATTAGAATGTGTAAATTCATAAAATAATTAAAAGATTAGAAACAAGCACGATGGAAGAAAAATTTAAAGCGTCACTGATGGACAGATCGGGCTCTAAGAAAGTGGATATGAAATGCATTGAATTATATGTATACTCGATCGGAATAATTTTCACAAAAATCAAAGAAAGTTATTCAAATGATCTGAAATCCGTAAAAAAAAAAAAAAACGGAGTTTTTGTTAGTTTGAATTAAACAAAGTCAAGAGAAAATGAGTTCGAATTGATGAAAATTTTTAACGTTATTCTGCCATTGAAAATTTCGGGATCTCATGTTTAGTTCGAATTAAGCGAAGGTTCGAATCATCCGATTTCGAATTAACGAGTCGACTGTACTCAAAATAGCTCGGATCCAAATGAACTCAAAACTAAGAAACACGTGTACTCATTTTTGATTCCATGGTTGTGTTCAAATATAAATCGTTATGAACTGCCACCTATATTTACAAATTATTGTAAAAATATACTGCCATTTATTTCTTGCTCAAAATGATTAACAATAAACGTTTAATTGGTTATTATTTTTTTTAAAGCAAAATTATTAGAAAAATATCCAAGTCCAAATTATCAACTATTTTTATGACAAAAACATTATTTGCAAGCATTTGTAAATTATTTTAAAATGCTGTGCAAAATTTAATATTTGCATTAATAAGCAATGCCGCCATGAATGAAATAAGCCGATATATAGAGTACAAAATTATCATCTGTTTGGATTTGATAACATATGATGTATCGGAATTGAGAAAGGATTGTGTTCATTTTTTATCCAAACATACTCAGTTTGATATGAGTACATCGATTTACTTATTTTTGAATACTTCATTTTTTTTCTGTGTAGTTGTAATTTGTTAAATTACATATTATTATTATTATTAACTTGATAATAACTATAAAAATTATAGTTTCAGAAAAAAAAATGTTTAAAGTTCGAATTGTTGGCTTCTGTGACAAGTGGAATCGATATTTTTGTTCTCCTAGTTCTATAATGAAATTTACAATGCGATATTTATTTCACTTTTTTTTTTTTTTTTTTTTTTTTTTTTTTTTTTTTTTTTTTTTTTTTAGTTTCACAAATAATTTTAGAAAATTTTTTTAAGTCCAAAATATTGATTACGAAATTTAAGATGAAATTTCATTGCATTTAAATTATTTGTCTTTCTGAACATCTAAGATTTGCAAAACTGCTTGTGCAGAAAACGGTAAATGTACAAAAATCTATAAAATAGTTGGGGGTAGTTTTTGTAATGCTCAATAGATGGCAATACATGTTACGGTAACAAGAAAATTTTCAGTAAAGTAAAATCTTCGCTCTTTCATGAAATTTTATCATTTTCTTCCTACAAAGTAGTGCCTTTCTAAAAAAATACCAAGTTCGGATTGGCTAAAAATTTATGTGGTAATTTTTAGCCATTTGGATACATTTTAATCAGTATTTTCACTGAATGAGCCCGTGTGAAATTTCCAAGCTGAACCCATCTAAAAGGAAAGAAAAAAGAAAAATAAGTCAGTGAAAATATGAAATCACTCCAATCGAGACCGGACTCTGGATCTGAACCAATGTATGTTTTTCCAAAAACTGTCCATTCTTTTAACCAACATTATTCTGCGATCAAAATTCTTTTAAAAATTGCAATGCGTATCTATTTGTACAATAAAAGTACATTAATTTTCATATTATATGCTCGCAAATTATGGAAAATAGCAATTGTTATAATCATTTAAGAAAACACATTATAAGAATTAAAATAAACAAATAAATTTTAAAAAACCACAATTTTAAAAAAGTGTAGATATTTTAAAGCTATTTCACTGTAAATTATTATACAATTAAATTACAAACATTCCCAATATAACAAATGTAGAGTTCTATTTAAAAAAAGAAAAAGAAAGAAAAGAACAAGAAGAAAGAAAGAAAGAAAAAAATCCCATAAAAAATGTAACTGGTATAAATCGATTTATAATAATGACTGCTAATACATGCTATGCTTAAACTTTTCATAAGGGTCGTCTATATATAGAAATCGTACCATACTTGAAAAAAATTAATACAAACACCTTTTTTTTATGCCACATTTGAATTCTTGAATAAATTTTACTTTCTTTTACCTTAAGAAAATCAATTTTTTAGAAATTATGTATGCTTTCAGTTTGGAAGTCTTTAGGTCAATTTAATTATTAATTGATGTAAAAGCGATTGCAAAGCTAGTACTTTAACAATAATTTATAAATTTCTTTGAATCTCTCGTAAATCAATTTCTTTTACAAACTTTATAGGTTAATAATTCACATTTTAATTTTTAAAAAATCAATATATACATTTTTTTAATTAAATTTTGAAATTAATATGAATTGTAAACCACAAATTTTCAACACAAATCGTTTTTTAAAAGTTTTAAATATGCAAATGCAAATTTACAACCGACCATATGTTGAATTACGTTTCAAAAAGCATCCCCATTGTAATCTGTTTCGCATCGATTATTAATGAAATTAACATTACCAGTTCCAATGTTTAAACATGCGTAATTCTCAAGGTAATTTACCGAATGAATTCTTTAAAGTAAGTTAAGGTAAAATTTACTGAAGAATTCTAATGTGGCGTCAAAATTAGGTGTTTGTATTGAATTTTTTCGAATTTCATACAATTTTTAAAAGCAGACGAAACCCTAATGTATGTAGTAATGTATGTTTATATGTAACATTTCTTATTAGATATTATTATTAATCGATTTAAACAAAAACCATTTTTTTCCCAGAACTGTATACATATGACTCTTTGGAATATTTGTAAATTAAAATTTTTTGTTATAAATTATAATTTGTAAATTATAGAACATACTGTAAAAAAGCTGCAGCAGAAATTTATTGCAGCAGAGATTCCAGACAATGTCCGTAAAAAAAAATGGACTTTATTCCTATATCAACGGACTTTCTCATCATTTTATAGGTTTTTGCCCGTAAAACATAAACAATCACGAAAGTTGACCGTTTATGAGAAAAAAGTGACATATTCTGTAAATTTACTGGATAATTCACAGTAAAGTACCTTAAATTTATAATTTCTTTTTACAGTCTATATGGAATGTTTGAAACTTTATTTTCATTTAATAGAAATACAGAGAAATAGCTTTAAAATGCATTATTTTTTCCTTTATAGTGTTACAAATTTTTAATAGTAATAACGATTAATATGGTAATCTGTGATAAAGACTATGAAAAATATCATTATGTTGAGAATTGAGAAATTTTTAAGAAGGGAAACTTTTCATTATCGGGTTCCTCGCAAGCTTTAAATTTTTCTATGTACACAAATCATTGTATTTAAAATACCAGTGTTTTGGAAATAAATACCTCATAAAATTCATCTTATTCCAGATTATGAAAAAGCAGGAGTTTACGTTTACCCCATCAGCACAGAACACCAAAAAAGTTTATTCAGTGGTACGACATCTTGAAAATTTAAAGAAAATCTAAAAGAGCATTTATCTGATGTCAAGTTTAACAAGCCAAGTACAGTTTTATTCAGATTGCATCAAAATGAAAATACAATTGAGTTTCTATATAACGAAATTTATTGTTCGGTCAAAAAACTCGTTATGTAGAAAAATTGTTATACAGAGAACAACAGTAAATTTTTCATATGTCTAAATTTTGAAAAAAAAACTTTTTAGAGATGTTTAATTAAAGCTTTGAAGCGGTTTTTTTTCTATTTTTTTTCTCTCTTTCTCTCTCATTACATTTAAAAAATTTTAAAACAGAAAATGTTTATTTGACAGCATAGAAAAAAAAAAAAAAAAAAACATAAGTGCATATAGTGTTTAAATATGCATAATTATTTTGGGGGAGAGAGGAAGGCATTTTTTGGACATGAACAATAAGGCAGAAGTATGCAGATATGAAATGTAAAGCAATAATGAGACAAATAAATTCCGCAAACAACTTCAGGCGTTTTATAAACAAATGAAGGAACGTTTCTGAAAAAAATTCGTTCTGTGGAGATATATTTTTCGCTATCTGAAGACTATTTTTAATGAAATCACGGACAAAATCACCGTTTCTACAAAAAATTCGTTATATAGAGAAATTTGCTATATGGAATTTCGTTATAGACAAACTTCACTGTATTATGATAAACTTCGACAAAATTAAAGTGATCATTTCAATATCAAACCATCACTCTACAACGATCCTTGAATCCATTGACTTTTAACTTAGAACTGATGCTGTTTGTAACGATGTCTTTTCCTATAATACGAGCCGCCTTTGGCGACCAGTTTGATCTCCCTTGAATATATACTAAGCATTAAATCATATTGCTTTTATTCATAATTTATTTTAATTGCTCAATTTTTCCCAAATTAGAAGATTTTGCTAGAGAAATAGACACAGATGTCATATATTCACCACATTGGCGTGATTGCAACAAAATAGCAATATGTGCCTCACATGGTAACCCGGCTATTGTTATTTATTTATTAATCAACTGTTAGTTTACTTTTATTTTCTTTTTAAAACGATATAAATTGTTTTATTCTATAATTATTAACTAAACTTTATTTATTTATTATATTATTTCCTTTTTAAAACAAAAGAAATTAATTAAAAAATATGTATGTAACTGTTTTTTGAAAACGAAGTTTTCGCTAAATTGGGGGTCAGAAAAATATTGTGAAAACGAGGTGCACATATGACATCTGTGCTATTAATCAAGAACTCAGTATTTTTATGCTTGCCCGGTGCAGATAATAAACAGCTATATATTGTCCCATGGCATTTTTTCGTATTTCATTAATTGTATAAATTTAAAAAAATAATCATTTCACTTATAATACATAACTTTAATTTGGAACTAAAAAGTTAAAAATTTGTGACTTTTATTTATTTTTTTTAAACAGAAAGAAGAGAAAAAATAAAAATAATGATATTTTGAAACTCTATAATTGCAGCGAAGGAACAAAATCTAATTTTCCAAACCCTAAAAATTACCAAAGGATTTTTGCACAGTAACCAATAAGATGCGTTTCATTTGGACGTTGCCATTAAACAATTAACAAATAATCGCGATTTTTGTGCCACATACAACAGCGTAATATATATATATATATATATATATATATATATATATATATATACATATATATATATATATATATATATATATATAGATTCCCGAGATTTGATGTAATATTCAAGGTGGAGTTCATGAAAATTAAAAATGATCTTTACCCTGCTTTATAGACATGAACTGAAATTCGCGTGCGTATGAGTACTATTTTGCTTTTTAGGTGCGTTCGTAGTTATATAAATACGTAACACCTATTGTCGTTGTTCAATTCGTCTGTCCGTCAGCATAGAACAACATAAAAACAACGCAACTGAATTGCTTGAAATTTAAACTATGTATTTGTTGCACAGTTTTGTCGAGTCATTTCAAATTTTATGTAAATCGAATGTATACTTCAAATATAGGGACGATAAAAAGTATTCCATTACATTACGGCCGATGGAAAAAGAAGTTTCAATTGCATTTTAATGATGTTACACAATTTTGAACATTATAAAATTGATATTGATTTATGAAGTATATACAAAAATATACATTCTGTACAATATGTGGTGCAAAGAATATTTGTTGTTAATTTGCAGGGCCACATAAAAGTATTCCATTACATAATGGTATGTAAAGAAGCATTGTTTGGGGCGTGTTTTAGTTATATTAAACCATTTCACATTTTACAAAAGTTGATATACAGGGTGTTTCTAAATTCATGATCCAAACTTTAAGGGGTGATAGTACACATCAAGACAAACAATATTTAAATAGGAAACCAACGGTCCCAAAGTCTTCCGAAGGAGATAGGCGCCATTAAAGTTTAGGGTCCAAGAATTCGAATGATTATGAAAAACAGAAAAATTGATCGATTCGTTTGCGGTTTTCACTAAAATTATTCCTTATGTCAGTATTGTCTTAAAAATAAATTATAAAGATAAATTTCAAAAAATGACGATAGGGGGCGCTTTAGACTTTAGAGTAACGAACAACTATTTTTTACCGTTATTTTTTGCATCTCATTAAAGGTTTCGTAAGCTTAGACTTAAACTTAAATTTTGAGCTCAAAATCTGAATAGTTGGAAGCAGTTAAGTAGCACAAACTTAACTGTGTTCAGAGGGTTTTAAATTCAAATGATTATAAAAAACGGAAAAATTGGTCGATTGATTTTTACCGTTTTTTTTCGCATCTCATAAAATTTTCTTAGAAACTTAGACATGAACTTAAATTTTGAGATGAAAATCTGAATCATTGGGAGTGGTTAAGTAGAGCAAAGTGAACTGTGTTCAATGGGGGTGGGGAGGTTCAAATTTCAAATTATTTTAAAAAATGGAAAAATTGGTCGATTCGTCTGCCGTTTTCGCTAAAACTATTCTTTATGTCAATATTTCCTTGAAAATAAATTTTAAAGATTAACTTCAAAAAATACCGATAGAGGGCGCCTTAAACTTTAGAGTAACCAACAACTATTTTTAAGCGTTATTTTTTGTATCTAATTAAATGCTTGCAAATGCTTAGATTTAAATTTTGAGCTCAAATTCTAAATCGATGGAGGGGTTAAGAAGCGGAAACTAAACAGTGTTCAGGAGTTAAAATGTTACCCTCCCCACCCCTCGAACACATTTCAAATTTCCACACTTAATTACTCAAAACGATGCAGATTTTGAACTCAAATTTTAAGTTTGAACTTTTACAAGCATTTAATTAGATACAAAAAATAACGGTTAAAAATAGTTGTCGTTACTCCAAAGTTTAAGGCGCCCTCTAACGGTATTTTTTAAAATTAATCTTTAAAATTTATTTTCAAGGAAATATTGACATAAAGAATAGTTTTAGCGAAAACGGCAAACGAATCGAACAATTTTCCCGTTTTTTATAATCATTTGAAATTTGAACCTCCCCACCCCCATTGAACACAGTTCAGTTTGCACTACTTAACCACTCCCAACTATTCAGATTTTCATCTCGAAATTTAAGTTTATGTCTAAGCTTCTAAAAAATTTTATGAGATGCGAAAAATAACGGTAAAATGTAGTTGTACGTTACTCCAAAGTCTAAAGCGCCCTCTATCGGCATTTTTTGAAATTTATCTTTATAATTCATTTTCAATAAAATACCGACATAAAGAATAGTTTTAGTGAAAACCGCAAATCAATCGACCAATTTTTCCGTTTTTTATAATCATTTGAATTTAAAACCCTCTGAACACAGTTAAGTTTGTGCTACTTAACTGCTTCCAACTATTCAGATTTTGAGCTCAAAATTTAAGTTTAAGTCTAAGCTTACGAAACCTTTAATGAGATGCAAAAAATAACGGTAAAAAATAGTTGTTCGTTACTCTAAAGTCTAAAGCGCCCTCTATCGTCATTTTTTGAAATTTATCTTTGTAATTTATTTTCAAGACAATACTGACATAAAGAATAATTTTAGTGAAAACCGCAAACGAATCGACTAATTTTTCTATTTTTCATAATCATTTGAATTTTTGGACCCTAAACTTTAATGGCTCCTATCTCCTTCGGAAGACTTTGGGACCCTTGGTTTCCTATTTAAATATTGTTTGTCTTGATGTGTACTATCACCCCTTAAAGTTTGGACCATGAATTTAGAAACACCCTGTATATTGCGGAGATTTATTATAACTTACTTTTTGTATAATAGAAAGCAGATAATATTTATAGGGACAAACAAAAGAATTCGGATACTTATATAGCATCCGAAGTACTGCATACTATTACACAAAGATCTGAATATGTTTTTAATTTGGGTATAATACAAACGCACCTCATTTGCTACGTTTGACGTGCAAATTCCGACTTGTTACTTATGTTTTCTATTCTCGCCAATTATTTTTCCCCTTTGAAAATGTGGAATATGTGGTGTGCGTCCGAAAGATCTCATTGATATAGAAAATTAAGTAAATAATATAATATCTCTATACATTTGTACGCCTTTTAAGTAATTATATTTATATTTTAAAGTTTATATTAATTTTTTTTTATGTTTTGTTATAATACGGAAGAGGAAAATTACTCGAAGTTCTCCAATCCCCCATCCTCCTCACCTTATCAAAACCTTTAAAAATTTTTAAAATTTCTTTCGGGTAAAATTCTGAAAATTTTAAAGAATAACCCTCGGAAATATCGCAGTGTCTCCCCCTCCATAACCCCCCCCCCCCCCCGTACACCAATTGATCCTGCTGTTAGCATAAAAACACTCTCATACGATTAGCCTGAATTTTTGATAGATATGATGTTTGGAATAGACAGAAATGAGGTACCCAGGGAGAAATTTTTCATGGTAATCCCACTTCAAAGCGATTCATTTACATAATTTTCTCTTTTCAGGAATAATTTTCCCTATCAGATAATTAACAAAAGAAATTAGCAAGTTAAAAATCTCCGGCGAAAAACTGACTGACTTTCCAAGGCAGTTCACCACTAAGGGGCATAGTATTCTTGTTTTGTAAATAGCCATCACGTCGTATAGAGATTTACATTTATCCCTTTAAGGCTCCTGTCTCTGCGAGCGAAGGCGCTCGCGAGCTAATACTATTCCTATGGGACATTCTGAATTTTGATGGTTTCCGATTTAATGAATATTCTTATGAATATAGTAAATGTGAGAACTTTATGAAAATAATGCTTGACAAAACCATATTCAACATATGTGAACTTCTGGATATTAGAAAAGGTGACAATCTTTCGTGCATCAAGAATATTCTTGACTTTTTATTAAAACCTTTTGCAAAAACTGATTCATGCAGATATTCTAAATGGCAACCAGCTATACGTCTGGAAAGAATAAGAACTGAAGCATAATTTCATCAGTCATCAAATAGTGATAAACTGAGAAAAGATAAATATTTTGGCTTCTAAAAAAAAAAAAAAAAAAAAAAAAAAAAAAAAAATCTCAGATTTAGTAATAGTTGAAAAAATTGGCGAAATTCCACGCCCCAATAAAACTACTTCATCCGCTGATATGATGAAGTATTTCTCAATGTAATTAACCTGTAAATATTTCTCGTAATTTTGTGTTTAAATTTTTTGTTGATACATCAACTATATTATGTCATCTGTATTTTCAACACAATTATTATTTTTATAACTTTATATTGAAATATTTTGTGTATTATGTTATCGATATATTTTTCAAGGTTTAGCATTATAAAGTGTCCCTGAGGCGAGTGACCCCCAGGATGACCGATCTCTGTGGGAAATGTCATTCGTCACTTTATTATCATTTATTTCTTTCATTATTGTCATTATTATTTCTTTATTATCATTCATTTCTTTATCATTGTTGTACGTAATTTAACTATAACTGTAACTTATTTTCATTGTTTCAATTTACACTCTTATGTATCTGGTAACGGTCGAAGAGGGAAGACGTCATGTGACGTAACAGAAAAAAGCGGGCAGTTGGTTTTTTCGGCTCCGATGGGAGATCTGCGTTATGTGAGGATGCAACCCTTTTGTGTTCTTTAAAATGTTTTCTGTTCTGAACGACATGCAGAAGCCGCGTGTCATGTGTATGCAATCTTGTAGTTATTGTATCTTTTTAAATTGTGTGTGTGCGGTTTTTTCTTATTAAATGTGTTCGTCTTAACAAAAGACTGAGAGTGATTATTCATTATCCCTAGACGCCGACGGCGACCTACATATAAATCCATTCATTTGATACCCACTTTCTTAATGCCTCGTCTGTCCATCACTAACACCACCAACAATCCTTCCATTGTGCTTTTTCGTAATCCCTTAATTAGTTTATGTATTTATGTCTTTTAATTTAATATTAATTCATATTCTAATGATAACGGCCGAAATATATTTTAAAAAATGCCACAGCATTAATTACTGTGTAATAATGCCCCTTTAAACATGTTTTCTTGTCACACATTCCATAATTCGAACTCTGGAAAATTCGAACATTTCTTTTGATCCCGACGAGTTTGAGTTAACGAGAGCCGACTGTATCTACGCTGTAAATACCATTTCATTGTATGCAATTAATAATAGTAGCAATTACTCGCTGTAAAAAGGTTTTTGCTGCGCTGTAGCCAGAGCCATTATACATCAAATCATCTTTCGAAATTTCTGTGTTAGAATGTGCATAACTATTAAAAAAGTATATACATTGAGATTGTAACTACGTAGCAGATTATTGGGATTACAAATTTAGCTAACTCTGCTAGAGCACTGTTAGAGCATAATAAGAAAAGTTATAATACATAATTTGTTAAACTGCAGAAAACGTCTGGATAAAATTACTATCTGGAGTAACATTTAGTTTAACACCACCATAGTAAAAATCCTACAATATTAAAAAAAAAACAATTTTGTTTTATGTATATTTTAAGGGTGTATTTTGATTCAAACTGCTTATTTTCCGATTTATTTTTAAATTCATTTTTGCTCTCATATGCACCAAATTGGCAAATTGTCTTATTTAGAAAGTATACAAGGTGCCGTGATTGTTGATTCTTTGATAAATGCAGAAAATATTGCTAAAAAAAGCAATATAAAACAGCATTTTGAACCGATTTTTCCGAAGAGGGAGATCTGGGAACGAAAAAAAGGGTCATACTGAGAAGGTAATTGTTTATAAATCAAATTCTAATAAAATGAACGTAAAATAACATCACTCGGCATCTTATACGTCTCTTCAAAAATCTCCTCAGCAAGTTTCATGTTTCTACTTTTAAAAATGTGTCATAAATTGTAATCGAAAATTTCGAGCTGTTGAAGCGTTTCTTCGAATACACCCTTAAATATGTTTTATGAATTTAATTCTGTCTGTAATGTTATTAACCCTTTCGAGACGGCATCTTTTACAGAGATTTTAATTGGGTAGCACCGCTTTTTTTCAAACAGTTTTTTTAATGGTTTAATAGCAAATGTTGTTCTAATTAAAAGAAAAAAATATATTGCAATTATTTATTACTGGTGCCGAAAAGAAATGCCACATAAACTTTTTGACGATGCGTGTATGCATGACCAGTCCCGAAAGGGTTAATATCTACAATATGTGTTTTTTGTAAATGACTTTTTGGGCATCCTGTAAAACAAGACAAGAAAACAAGCCAACAGAATATGTCTTTTGACTTTATTGTGAGAAAACATTTACAACAGGCATGAGAACACATATGACCAAGTAAAATTTATTTTTATCAGCTGCTGATAATGGTAAATAATCAAAGAACAAGCTATCTTACCATCAATTCATATCGAAAAATGTTTATTTCTATTGATACAACAGAATTCATAACGTTACACTGAAATTTCAATACAGATTTTTTTTTCTTCTACGTCTGTTTATAACACCAACTATGCCAGACAAAGAACTGTTTTTAAAATGGATGGATACTCAAAGGCAACTGCGATTGAGATTGTTGACTTTTCATTTGTTATTTAAATAGATTCCTTATTTCTTCTGATACCGTCCTAATCTTGGAAAAGTAGATTGACCAATTACTCGCTTGTCATTAACCAAAAGCCTCCAATCAAAATAATCTAAGGGGAGCAATTGACACGTTATTGACAAGCATTATTGATAATCAAGCGCAGTTTCTTATTCAAAATTCTTATCAGAATTTTCCAGTGGTAAATTTCATATCATTTAACAAGTCTCCTTCCATCATTAAATACAGAAAAAAATTACCAATAAAATTTTCTTGCAGAAATTTTGAATAGAAAAACACGTTAAATTATATGTGTCAACAAAGTGTCAATTGCCAGATCAGTAATATTTTTTCTCTTTATTATTAAAATACGGAGGCAAAATTTTATTGCGTTGGCATCAGCTAGTAATTCGTAAATCCGTTCAAACAAGATCAGGTTACTAACACATCAAGATATTTGGCGATTGTCAGTAAGTTTGAATGTTCAATTCTCTTGAAGTGTTTTTTCTTCTTTTTTGAAAAACTACTAATTCACTTTATTAAAAAGAGTATCACTGTCAAAAAGATTTATCAAATTCCGTTATATAAAGTGCATTAAAATCACTTATCTTTTTCTTTCAGATTATCAGGTGTGCGTCACATGATGTGGTAAACAAAAGATTAAAGTTGGAAATGCTAGGTATAGAAAAAATCCAAATAATTATTACGAAATATTATCCATTTATTTTTTTGAAAAATTGAGCATTAGATCAGGAAAAGTAGTAAAATGTTATTAAAAAATAAAAATTATATCCTGCTACGTATGGTAAGTAAACAAAAAACAAGATGTCTTATAATCAAATCGTATAAGAGATATTTAGTTTTTCTTATTGATAAAACAGATGTAATAATGATATTAAAATGTATCTTTAAATCTTCTTTTGAATTAGAAAAGCATTAATTGTGAAAGCCACGTCTTCCTATTTTCTGCTTATAAAGATTGGAAAACGTTGTTATTTTATAAAACATTAATTTAACGTATTTCTGGGAAATATAGATGTTTGAGAAAACATATAAAATTAATAGACTACATTGAACTAAAGCTGAATTAAATATATTTGCAAAAAAGAAAAATATATACTAAAAAATAAATTTTAATATCTCAATTGCAGTTGCTGCAAGTCTATACTTTGATTTATATATTTTAAAGCCTTTTTAATAATAGTATTTACAGATTAGAATCTTCTTACACATTGAGATTTTTTAATTATGACATATGATATATTTAAATTTTATTGAACAACTCTTTTCATTTCAACCATGATGGGCAGTTCGAACTTTTTGACTTTAAAAAAAAAAAATGTATAAAATATATTTTTCTTTCTAATTTCCCAATATAGTTACTTTTTCATGTATTTCTAGTAAGGATCGGATTTCAAAGTTTGTTTTCTTTTGATGTAAATCAATTAATAAATTTAAGATTTCAATGAAATCTACTAACAATTCTAATATATTAGGTAATTTTACGAGCCCTCGTATATTTATTATTCATTGCACCTTTTATTTCATATTATTTATAACATGCAGTAGCAGAAACAGTGACGCAGTCTAAAACCGAAAGATGTAATTAATAAATGATTTAATCAAAAAAAAAAAAAAAAGATTAGTCATACATTAATGAACAAAAAATAATTAAAATCGCAAAACTTCTTGAAATTCTAGAAAAATGGAAAAAATTGCTTTGATTTGATAAACGGCAATAAATTTATAACATCCTCAGTCAAATTACACGGAAAATGTAAATTTATATGCATATATATATATATATATATACATATTTTTGACATACTTGCTTTTACTTAGATTTACTTCTATTTTTACATGCAATCACATAGGGTACTGGTTTATGCGATGCCGTAAATTAATGACTCCCAAATTTGTAATTCACAACTTGATGCTTTTATTTTTTTTTTTCACTTTCAAAAAGTTTTACTGCATTAATTCTAAGATATAATAGCAAAATTAAAAATATGCAAAGATTTAAAAAAGATTTTTTTTCGCTTTGTTTATTAAGTTAAAATTAAACTAAAATTATGTTTAGAAATTTACATACACTACATTTAAATATTGTAATTTAAAAATATTTATTTATTTATTTATTTAATTTTAGAAAAGAATCCAGATGACTTAACATTATGTTTGGGAGCTATTGCTCTAAAAGTACATATTTATTGAGCCTTTTTCAAGCAATACATAATGATCAAATTTTTAGGAATTAAATATTTTTTTTACTATTCAGTACAAACTTAGAGCGAATTTTAAGTAGAACATAATAAAATATAATAAAACACTATATAAAATTGAGTACCAGAAAATTTTTTGTTTCTTTTTAAATGACGCTAGCGCTTAAGAATCGCCCAAATTAAAAAATCCTCATACACCTCCAACTAATAATTATTTATAGTTTTCCCCATCATAATCAAAAGTACCCCAGAGACGTAACCAGGGTAGGTTCACAAAAACCAGTAATATTAGAAGGTTTTCTTCTCCTTGATTCATACCAGAAACTTTTTTGTTTAGTTAAGGTAAACAGAACTATAAAAATTATCAGTATTCATAGCACTTGGACACTCATCCTGGTTACGGCACTGTATCCCGTATAATTTATTATCCATTTTTTATTAGAGGACATATGAAATAAATCTATTTTCTTCTTTACAACTTTTCCTAATCTAATTAAAACTTCATTTTGTATTTTTATGATTTAATTTTGCTTATCTACCGTTTTCAGAACTATGGAGTAGACTGTCTTTGATTCGGAAGCTATATACAGCGGAAAAAGTTTACTATAGCTAGGCCACAGGAAGCTGGGAAAAATTGTTTACGCGTCGTATTTTGGTATACAAGTTTTACAGTTCTCACCAGATCTTATAATTGCTAATAAAACTTTACATACATGGAAATCTAGAAATACTTTGAATAAACGAATCACTTCCGAGCATTTGAAAAATTCATTTTTTGTTGCTGAAGAAAATCACTTGCAAATATATTTTTTTGTTTTAACTTTACTTTTTTTAAAGGAGATATTCACACTCAATCCTCTGACTAATGTTCAATATAAAATGATGGATTCCAAAAAAGTTACACATTCAGTGAAAAAACAAAGGTCCGAATACTGCGAAGAATATAAAAAAGTACATTTGATTCCGTTTTAGCAATTTTGTTTCAGTTTGTTGATGATTTTTTAGTTACTATAAAATCTATGAGTTGCAGTTTCCCAACTGGACAAAAAAGACCAGGACATGAATCAGATCTCTGGGCTGAAACTGGCAATGCTCTGCAAACTGGGGTATCCAGGAGGACTCAAGAGGACCTAATTCATCCAGTTAATCTTCATCATAGAATCTGGTCTGATATATGAATCACCTCAACACAATAAATAGCAGGTAATGGAATTTCAGAAAACATTGTGTATGTAACTATGCCAAATTTTTCTCCTAGGTGAAAATCAAAATAATTATGATTTATTTACCAAATTGAGTAATTGTACTAAAACTAATCTAGTGGTTATAAAATCTAAACCAGAAATAAACTAGCTTAATTTGTAATAAATAAATAAATAAATAAATTAATTAAAAATAAAAGAAAATGTTAGAATCATTTTGTTTGTATTAATTTAATGTAATGTATTTCAAACTATGAAATCGAAGAATATTCCAAAATAAAAACATAAAACTAAAGTTGTAAATTTTTAAATCCGCATGATTTTGAATGAATTCTTAATTATTTAATAAATGTTTAGGAAATGTGTACTATACATAAATATTGTCTGCATTTTCCCTTCAAAATATCGGTTATTATAACGAAAAAAAAAAGAAAAAATAAAAGGAAATTGTAAAAATTTTCAAACTTGATACAAAAAAAAAAAAAAAAAAAAAAAAAAAAAAAAAAAAAAAAAATCAGATTTTTTAAGTGTCTATCTTGTAATAAAATTTTTGTTATAATTTAGTGATAAATTGTTATTATTTTAGGTTTAGTACTCATTTTATTGTTCAGTGTTAAAAGCAATTAAAAAAATTTTCAAAAAAGACAGTTAAATTACATTAATATTTTATAAAAGATGTTCATATAATATAGAGCAAATGTATCGTATCCGAATTCATTTTCTTTCACTGAATGTATAGTCATGCTAATATACAAATATAATTTTTTTTCGCTGAAAGTTTTGATTGACAATTTTATAACACTCTTCTAGGATCAAAATTAGCGTTTAAAAAAGTATATACAAACATCCAGAATAACATTATAAAAAGGTTTCATACCGTTATCGAAAATTTATTGAAGTATTTCAAACAATGATAATTCTCTACATGCCCAGCTATTGTTTTCACCACTCTAATTTTTGTTACATTTCTATCATAATTTCGAAACGAATGGACAGTTAGTACTCAAACGAGACAATAAATCACAATCTTGAACATTTCAGGAATGTGCCAACATCGTAGAAATCAATGAATAAATAAATGAATTTATGCATAGATAAATCAACAATTCTTATACTGGAAAAATTACAATATTTTTAAATAAAAACAGTAATTATTAAACAATATTTTTAAAATAAACAAATAAAATAAACAATCAATTCTGCTTAGTTGTAATTGAATTAATGGTTATAGTAATCAATTAACTATCTTGTTATATTGGACGATCATTGTACACACAAAAACAACTGTATACAGAAATAATGTTTTACACATTGTAATCGGCACAGTCTGAAATGTAGTTACATATGTCATTTTGATTTTTTTATATGAATTTCCTTTTAGTAGAATGCATTGACGTGACTAGAGTAAATTTACATATACGTCATAGCAGCTTAATCTCAATATAATTTTAGTTTCTCACAATACTCTGAAAGAAACATCAGCAGTTATTAATATATTTTCCTCACAAGAAAGGTGTATGATGTTATGTATACTGACCTCGAAATAATAATAATCATAAAAGAACTTCTGTGGACCACACGAGCTTATTTACATGATCTACGCCGCAGTGAAATTTTATTAGAAATTACTTGTTCACCAATGCCCTCTTGTTTTAATTAGACGCAATCCTAAACGAAATTAATTTCCGTGTCGTTAAGTTTTAGAAATCAAAACTTTTTAGTTAAAAAGAAAGAACTCTTGTATTTTTCTTTATTAGTTCAATTAAAATACGATAGTCCAGAAAAATTTGAATTACAAGTAAAACTAAAATGACAATGACTCAGAAGGTTTATTACAAAAAATTGAGTTTGCGCATGCTTGCAGCATATTTAAGGCATTTATTTACCAATTTTTACCAATCATAGTAATAAATTATATAAGTGCTAAAAATTTACATTTTATATTTATTTGTCATAAATTTAATAATATTAAATGTCAACGATTTAATATCACTATTTCTAAATTTAAATTTAACGACAGTAAACCAAACATATTTTCTTTAAACTATACGTTTTACCATAGTTTAGTACAAATTCAGGACTTATCTAAAATTTATTTTTAAGAAAATAAGGAAAATGATTTAGTTAAATAAAAACAAGAGGAGGCATTAGTGAATTCATAACTAATGACTTTTTAAAAAATCAAATAAACACTAAAACATGACAAAGCCCACACTATGGATAAAGCTACACAGTTTAATGTCACTGTACCAAATAGTGCACAGGACATCTGTAATGCATTAAAACATATTAATCACAGTCGGAGATGACGTATGTCTGCATTAGTGTGAGAGACTTTACTAATGGATTTCCATAAACATATAGGTATTTCTTATTATAGGCAACTGATGTGCTGTACGGAATGAAATTTATAAATGAACATATAGCCAGTGCATACTAAAAGATCCCTTTACAATTATAATGAATTTTCAAAACAATTGCTATTTTTCAAATACTTTTGAATGTTATCAGACAAGTTAATTCAGAACAAATATTTTCTTCTTTATAATCTAATTATTATGTTTTTTAAATGCAACACGTATTAAGAACTAGAATGGAGTGAGAATAAATATCCGCTCTCTGTGCTAGGATAGTTTACAAATGTTGCAAAGAAAATGTACTACAGTGAAACCTCCAAATAAAGGACACTCTGAATAAGGAACACCTCTAAGGGACCTCTCGACAAAATTTCCGGTCTCATGGGTGTCCCTTATTCGGAGATTTCACTGTATTAACAAATTTCATCATTACACACACAAGTGCAAAGAGTTATTTTGCAATTTTTGATGAACGAATTACATGTTACCTTACATGTTTTAAGTCATATCAAAAATGAATAAATTTTTATGCAGGTTTTATTTCATAAACAATAGAACCAAGAATAGTTTTTCAAACAAGTTTGAAACATAATTTTGAATTAAAAAAAATCTCAATGTTTACAGATCATCAGATAAGAGTAAACATTAAAAAAAGTAACTGTAGATGTAGTTAGCAGTTTAACATTGATAGGACAAATTCATTTAATATAAACACCAGCATTGCCCAGTTAAAGATTTTTTTTTTCAAATATCTACTACTATTTCAGAATAGTAACTTTCACTTTGTTTATGACAGATATTGTGTGATGAAAGAAAGGGAAGATTATTAATTGGAAAATTGGAGTTAAAATGAATAGAACATTTCCTCAATAGGGCAACTCTATTGAAAATCAACACTTAAGTTATTGTTTTTATTTAGCATTATCGAATGCGTAAATAACGATTTTATTATGCTTATATGTGAGTATTAATTAGTTTACTCATCTGCTTATATATGCATTCCATTTTCTATTTTTATCACAATGTTTTAAAGAATAAATCAATTTCATTTAGTTGTTTATTACTTATTTATTTTTATGAAAACTCACTTCGCAAAATCTCTCACCTCAAATGAATAATACTAGTGGTTTTAAATCAAAATATACAGAAATGTACAGAGAAATGCATACCAAATAATTCACAGCTACTAAAACAATACAATTATAAGCATCTCAGATTACATTAGAAATAAAAGAAAAAAGCACACTTTTTTTTTCATATGCACTTGAAAAGGAAGTATCCTACTTAAAAACTATGCAGTACAGGCGATTGGATGAAAAAATCTTACAAATGAAGAAATGTTAAACACTTATGATTACACTCAAAATTGCCTATGAAAGGTAGAGTCCCTATTTACAAACATACGTATGCTTAGTCTAACTTTTTTTATTTAGTTAGTAATCATATAATTTTAGTAATTAAAATATTTTTTTTAATTTTATAGTGTTTCAATAACACAGGTCTAAGCAATGAACTGATTGATTAACCAACAATGAACAAGTGTAAATTGTAAACTAAACAATAAACTAAACAATGAACAGGTGTGAACCATGAGTTAAAAATATTGTAGAATTGAGTTTTAATGAAATATTAAAAAATATCAGACTTTTAGATATTTTTCGTGTGAATTTTACTGTTCTAATGTACGTATATATATATATATATATTTAAATAAGATGATGAAGATTTTTGTCATGAAAATGATACAATGTCAATGAATATTAAACTTTAAATAAAATAAGTATTAATAAAAGTAGCCCGAAGAGCAATTTACACACGTGTTTACTTTTAGAAAACGAAGAAAGTGATAGTTTAAGAAAAAAAATAATGGTATACAGTCCGTATTTAATTTAATCCAATTAGAAAATTTAAATTTTTCATTTAACCAAACTAATTTTTCATCAAATAGAAATAATTAGTGAACTTTATTAAATATAAACTACAAAATATTAAGGTTTTCGAAACTAATATTCATCGCTATAAATGCATTTAGCTTTTCATTCAGCAAATAGCTAGAAAAAAATAATTAAAAGACTGTCTCATTAACTAAAAATATAACAAAATCCAAATTTTGCAAATCATTCGGCAAATTGTCCCCTCTACAAAAGATTTGCTATAAAACTAATGTATCACAAACATTAATTATTTTAATAGTAACAAAATAAAATGATATGATTTCAACTGTAAATTATTAAAGATTTGCCATGAATGTAATTTAAAGAACTGGAAGGTTAAATTTGTATTTTAAAATTCTATTGAACTATTTATAGACCTGTGTTATTTTCAAGAATTTTCACTAATTTTAAATTATCATTTCATAATTAGTAACCCAAATGAAAAAAGGGGTTATGTTGAATTTTATTATTTCATCTTACATTGAAAAACTGCATTTAGAGATTTTATTTTTCTTTTTTACTTCGTTGCTTCAAACACCGAAGCTATCACGTTAACACTGAAATCGTACAAAAAATATATATGAAATATACCAATTTTAGCATAATTTTGTTTGAAGCACACACAAAAACTCAGGATACTGCATAATTCCACATATCTACAGCATCACCTTTTATTAAGAATAGTTATTCAATATATATGTTTCAGACATATGTATATGTATGTATAGATATATCTCGTTTATCCAAGTATAAAAGCAATTATGAGCTGATTTTTTATTGCAAATTCTGAACGAGTGAGGGCAACTAGTACACTTGGGGGTGGGTGACCCGTTGGCAGAATATTTATTTTTGTAGGAGGCAAACAAAAAATTATAATATTTGTTAATCTACATTATATAAGTAGCAAACAACTTTAAAAAACATTTTTCTCGATTAAAATATAAAAAGTATATAAAAAGGTAGTTAAATTTCCAATTTAAAATTCCTCACTTTTTATTTTAAATATTCTGCAGTTCACGAAATTTGCTTGAACTAGGAAGCCCACAAAATTCCTAAACTATTTAACTGCTCAGCTACTAATTTATTTAATAAATTAATCCTATGAAAAATGTGTTTTGCAATTGTTTTCTTCGTTTTCCTTTTAATGATAAAAAGCATTCTAAGTTTTTGTTTATGTCGAATAAATTAACATCAGAAACAGATTTTAAATGACGAAGAACGAGAATCGTCATTTTAAATGACGAGAAGCTACAAAAGTTTCAATTTTTGCACGTAACAATATATGGCTAGGCAAAATAACGTTAGTGAAAAAAATTTTGCTGAAATCTTATTTTCTGATAAAATACTTAAAATTATAAGGTTTACAGAGCAACGAAATTAAAAAAAAATACCTGATAAAATTTTGTGGATTATGTTTAGCATGAATTATTTAAAGTTATAAACTTTAAGAATTAATTTAGGAGTTATAAAACATGACAGTAAAATAAAAACCAGTATAATACATACGGAAAATGATATAAGGTTACGTTATTCTATAACGCTGTGAACCTTTCGTACAAAAAATATAAAAACGAATGAATCAATGCTATTTTTAAGGAACTTCGAGTGATATCTGTAAATAGTAACAATTTATGCATTTAAGAAGAAAATGGATGCAAAAAAATTCGTTTCCTTTTTATCTGAATTTAAATAGAATGAATTCGTTTGATATTTTTAAAGCATGCGAAGGTACCGAAACCTGACTATGCTTTAAAAAATGAAGTAAAATTCGTTTTTCAATAATTTTTTGATAAAATGAGTTTCTGTTTTTAATTTTTTTCTACATATTTAATGCCCTCTCTAAATAAATTAAGCATTTATAATTAAATAGTAATAATGGGCACACATATTAACTGAAAAAAAAAAAAAAACAATATGACACATAATTACGAGAAAAAGTTTTAATGTTGTTCGCTTCCTATGTGGTTATAACTTCAAGTATTAAGTGAGAACATTTGACAAGAACATCACATTCATACCTTTCACACATTTGTACAAAAACAAGATTACTGCATAGTTGACGGCAAACATTTTGCCTCAGTGATGGGTGTAACGGTTTCTTTTTTTTTCTTTAGATACATGGAAAAAGACATCCGTTACACAGAAAAAAAAGTATTGAACACGACTGTCTTTTACAGCACAACTTTCACAAACGCAGATTTCGTTAAGCTGCGTGTAATAATAATTATTATATTTTTTAAATTTCTGTACTCTATATTTCGCAGTATAAATCACTATGTCAAAATGCGTCCAGCAAAACACATGGCTTAAAGTTCCAGGCGACTCCATGAAAAGTATTCGGAAATGGATCTCGTGAATCATCTTCAGGAGTCACCCAATCACCGTCACAGTCTCTGGTGTGGTAACAGTTGATCAAATACAAAACTGCATTTCTGTTCAAAAAAACAGTTCAGTCTCGAAAAATCTTTGGATTACATTTTTTTTCTGGCATTTCATGAAAGCACGAAATTTGGAAAGAAATAGAGAGAGGAAAGAAAAAACAAAGCAAAACGATAAACGTGATGTCTGTGGGTTTCCCTCTAAAGCCATGGCTATAGTTTATACACATCGTGCGTTTGAACAGCAGATTACGAAGTCTTCACCAATCTATTGCCATAGAAAATCTCGAACCAGAGCAATGACATATTTTGTTTTTGCTTCTGGAGCGCAAAACTCCACAAAGACATTTATGCCTACAAACCGAAAAAAGATGTCATTTTGTGCTAACATAAAATTATAAAAGCTTATTGTTTGTTATGCCTATGACGCTTGCTCGCACGTCATCACTTGTAAAACTGCTGACGATCAAAGACACACATTCACATGTAAGAATACTACACTGGCCATAAGGGAGCAGGCCACAATAGTCCATGCTTAGCTTTCATTTTTTTTTTAGAAATGATTTTTTTTTTATTCTTCAAGTGACTATAAATAGATCTTCTTCACCTTCTGGATTGGTTTATTGTCTGCTGAACTGTTAGCTGTTTTACCACTCTTCGGTGGCACGTTGAGGACCAAGTTAATAGGTTTATTGTTGACGGTGGTGGGCAGGAATGTGTCTAGGTTCCTGGGGTCTATGCGGGCGTTGTGCTGCGGCTCCATGTAGGGTCCTTCATCGTATGGGGACTCGATTTCCTCGTTCCTGCACCTGCGGCTAAAAATGTAACCGCTGATGAAGCCCACGACTAATGAGGACACAATACTGGACGTCACAGCAATCGCCAGCGTTTCGGCTGTGTAGATTAGGTGGTAGTCTCTGGAAGCATCGGGGGCATCAGGGCTTACTGCAGAGAGAAATTTAAGAGAAAGAAAATTAAAAGACAAGTTTTTATTATAATGTAGTAAAGAAGTACAAATGAACGTACCTACATCATAGTCGCACACACTTGTAAATGTGTATGAGTATATCGCAGGTGAAAAACATATGAAAAGCATAAAAAACGTATCTACAATATAGTAGCCACACACATTCACAAATATATGGACTATGTTTGTAGGCACTTTTTTTCCCTTTAAAGTCATGTAAATCTTCTGAAAATGACTCGTTAGAATGAGTTCGAAGTGTTGGCTGTAAACATGTTTTATGTGTGATTCATAGTATTTTTACCTATATTGTACGCTGATGAGTATCAAATTTTACTTTTAATTAGTAACATACATTAAGATTGCCATTTTTTTTTTGTTTGCAGTACATCCTTCGCACGAAAATTTGCTTTTTTGATAGGAAAGGATAGGATAAACGATAGCTTATAGATGTCATACATAATTTTCTTACTGATATTAGATACAGCCTTATATTAAGTGGGTCACTTTATTTTTTATTTAACAAACACCAAAAAAGATATAGAACCGCGATTCCAGATAACATAGATAAGTTTAACCGAAGCATGATATAGAGTACTACTTGATAGCGGACAACTAAGACTTAAAGTTGGTTCAAGAGAAATAACAATATCCAAACCTACTGACCGGAACTGGAAGACAGAAATATCTTTACTAGCAACAAGCAAATCAAAAACTTAAAATACTGCTGTGAACCGTAATTTCAATTAAATTAACATCTTATGCACACACACACACACACACATACACACACACACACACACACACACATATATATATATATACATATATATATATACCACATGGAAATTTTAAGTTGTCGTACATTTCGGAAATTTTACTCCTTATATATATATATTTTTTTTTTTTTTTTTTTTTTTTTTGAAAAAAGCTATATGTTTGTATTTTTACAATAGATTTGATTTATATAATTCATGATAATGTGGAATATATTTATTAAAATTTTTATGAACACTAAATCTATCACGGTCATCTCAATTTTCAAAAGAAAATTTGTCAATTCGAACTAGCAGTTTTATTTAAAATAATTAAAATACAATACATACAGATATAAGCTAATTAAAAAGGTTAAGAACTTAAAAAAAACTCTCATGCTAATATTTTTATAAGTTTGAATAAAACTTTCTGATATGTTTAATGGTCAGAGATTTTTTCTTTTTTTTATTATGCTATACAAATGCGAAAAATGTCTAATTACGAACCACTTTGATATAGGTTTTTTAAAACAAGTAAAACAGCTAAAAATAGTTTATAAGAATAAAAAATAACACACGATTTTTTTTTTTTTTTTTTGTCATTACCACTAAACATAATCCATGTTATCAAAATCATTCATTTATCACATAAGATCATAAATCTTGATATGCGAAGAAGAATACGCGATTGAAGATTTAATGTGGCAAAATTACTGTTGTAATACCGAATTATACGTTTTATATCAAACAACCAATCAGAGATCAATCAGTTCTTTCTCTCACGCACATTTCTTTTTTCGCAGAAGAAAGGGAATTAGATATTGCATTAAGAACCGAGCGAATTTCTATAAATCAAATATCTACCTATTATGTAATACAAGATAAGGTTTAAGACCGTCGAAATCGATTTAAGAGAGCAGAGAAACTCTCTCTCTCTCTAAGTGGCGTTATAAAGACCAGCGCTACTAAATCAAATACTTTCATTTGGAATAAAACATTAAAAATCACTCTAATGTCCTCAGAGGGAAAGTTTCGAAACGAATGTTTTAAAATGAGAAATCCGATGGTATTTAAAAATAGATTGCAAATTCTGTGGGTTATAAAGGGAAATGTTTTAGAGTGTTAAATAATGATATCTAACATCACATACAAATATATACATATACAAGTGTATGCATGTGTGCATTTGTGTATGTATAACAAAAAATATAATAATCAATTTCGAAAATAACACAAAAAATTTTAGTTTTTAAATATCGCATATTTCGGCGGCTAATCAAGTATATTTAGAAAAAGAAATTTTATTGAATAAATTTCTGAGGTGTCATATTTATTGCACACCATTTATGAAATAAAAATTCTAGTTCTAAATATATTATTTTGATTCGCCAATTATACGCCAGTAAATGCGGTAATTGTGGTCTGATCATATCATACACTTGTCTCTTTTTTATTTTTGTTGTTGCAATTTGAAATCATTAATAGACTTTCTAAGAAATGCCAATACTAACTTTAATTCTTTGACATCGTTCCCTAAATACTAGGCCTAAAATGATGGCTGCCGAAGGCGGTTATTTTTTTCAAGCTAGTGCCCTGTACATTAAACATCCATACCAACATTTTTTTAAAAGTTTCTGCTGCTGTAATTTTTTTTTTTTTTTTTTTTTTTTTTTTTTTTTTTTTGACATTATACAAGTAATTTTTTACAAAATACTGCAAATGTTAGGAACCGCTCATTTCATTTCGCCTATTTTGAGCAAAAAATGTATTTAGAATCAGTTGTCAATACAAATTAAAGTATTTTGAGCAAGACAGTTTGCGTAACAAAAGAAAATAAATACATTTTTCTCGAAAAAAAAAAAAAAAAAAATAGTTACAGTAAGAAATATTCTGCTGTAATTGTACAGATATAAAAAATTGAAATTTAACAAATTACAGCGACTATTTGAAGAATGAAGTTCTAATCAATTTGACATGTTAGATTCAAATTTAGATGATGAAATTTCACCTTATTCAGATTCCAGTTTATCCAACGCGAATGATCTAATAATAATTTAATAATAATAAGTTCGATACAATTGCGGTCGTTTGATAAGTTTAGAGCAAAGAGTCCACCCTCCAAATCTTTTGGGGGAGGGTTAATTTAATCAACTTTATTTTTAAATTTGTCCGGTTTATTTTTTTATTTTTCCCCACCAAGCTGATTCAAGACGTCGGTTGGGATCTTTGAGCTTGGCTAACGCTCTAGAGGCGCAATAAGATAAGAAAAGTATGGGATCACAGACGTTAAATTTGCATAAAATAAAAAATAAAATGCGGACATCATTGTGTCTATTTTCCACCAATAACAATTTGCCAAATGGTAAAAAAAAAAAAAAAAAAAAAAAAAAAAAAAAAAAAAAACAATGCAATGCAATGAATATACGACTCTGATTTGATATTGTGCTTGATAACCAAAGAGATACACCATGAATTTGATTCGATATTGTGCTCAAAAGGGTTTACAAAACAGCATGTATGGAAAACTTCTAAAAGAGACAAACAAAAGTAAATAATGGGTGTACTCACTGTACTCACTATTGGGTCTGATGTCGGGATCTTCTTGTGGGGTGGGTCTGCCCCCAAGATGGTTGTCATGTCGACTTGCTGACTGATGAGGGGATCTCTGGGGACTAGTGTCTTTGTTGATGGGACGACCTGTGTCAGAAAAAAAAAATACACGTTGAAAGGAAGAAAATAAATTCATGTTATACAAATATGTGAAAGTAAAGTAATACCATTAGAAGAGGAAGAGATGCACAAAAATGGTACAGATTTGAATTAATGTCTTTATAAATTATAGCTTTAAATTTATAATATCGCTATAAAAAAAATAAGAATATTCATGTATTATTCAAATTAGTATATCATAACAGAAAAGTATGACAGTGAACATATTTAAATATTTTTGATCAATTGAGTAGTTTTATTAGTCACACGTGATTTATGTCTACGTTTTCTCTTTAAATTATATTGATATGCACATCTCGCACCCTATGTTGGGAACTGTTGAGCTATATCTATCATCAGAGTAAGTTGCTTAAAATAATTTTAATACTACGACAAAATTTTTCGACTATTTTAAAAAATAAATTTAGTTAAAACTCTACGTCGAAATGCGTTTGACTAATAAAATATTCATCATAAAATAAAGTATTTTTCTTAAATGAAAAAAAAAAAAAAAAAAAAAAAAAGAATACACTTTGGATGAACAGTTTTTTATTTCACATTGCATCAGTGTTGCATTTAATCGCTTTAACAATATACGTTATTCATAATATTAATATCGCTTTTTTTTTCACTGATAATTAATACCAAGCCTGTGCGCTTGCGCAGAATGGCGGCTGTTATAGGCGGATATTTTTTTTTTTTTTTTTTTTTTTTTTTTTTTGCGTTTATATGGTCCCCTAAACTTAGATACCGGTATTTTCTAAAAGTCTTATTTAAGCTCAGTAAAATAACTTGGGGAAAAATTAAAAAAATATATTTGTATTCAAATTCATGTGGCTACCCAAACCTTGAAAGAGTCCCCGTATCATAAGCCACCAGTTTTGTGTAAGCGTGTAGCCCTAGTATTCAGAGGGCGGTGCTTTTTCTATGCAGTACATACCATCATGAATAACACAAAAATTGCTATCTTTTTTTTACTGTTGGAAGTTTTACCCATCGGTAATCTGGCTCTTTTGTAGTCGAAAGTTTCATACATGATGATCTGACGCATGCTTTATTAAAAAGGTTAAAAAAAATTCGCTTTGTTGAATTAAATTTGTCCAAAGTTAATTAAAAAAATATATTAATTATTTCTTTGGCAAGAAATGAATTGGTGATTTGTAAAACTATAAAATTCCTAAACTTTAATTTTTCAGAAATTTAAGTTTTGCATTTAGTGACCTACATATGATGTAAAAAACAGATTTTAATCACCTTTTTATTTAAGTGTTTGAGAAAATTGACATAATAGTATACGCATGTAAATCTTGCGCAAAATAATGCATTGAAAATTTCCCATGCGATGTATTTTGTATTAAAGAATAAATTGAATAAAGTGAATTTCAAATCAAATACAACAATTACCATGCAATATCATATTATTTTAAACCCCCTTTGAAATAGCCATATGCAACCATATTCTCGAATAAGGCTCATTTGTAACATATAAATTTAAATCTATAACGCTTAATGCGGCAAAAACTATACTAGCGCGAAAAATTAAAAGTTTTAAAGAATAATAAAAAAAAAATACACAGATTTCAAATATTATGGATTTTGAATATTACTGTTCGCAAATAATAATATCCGTCTTATTGAATCACAGAATTCTGCAATAAATTAATGCGAAGATTTTAGCTTGAAATTATTAGAATCCGTAATCATTGGTACATTAAGGCACGCAGTCATATTCACCATTCCGTCCGATGACATCTTTTACTTATCAAGGACAAATGCGCCCTAAAAAATAATAAATAAGATGTATATGTTAAAGCATATAAACTTGCTCAATGGTATACATAAACAAAAACTTTTATTAGAATTTGTACAAATAAAATTAATGTTAAAGCATAATATCAGCTAGAATTTTAAAACTCTAGACCTTTAAATATTTCTACTATATTTCTCCTGAACGCGACTGCAGAAGCAATTCAAAACGTTGCATTATTTTTGCCATTAATTTTATTAATGCAAGTTAATATAAAAGTCCTTGTTTATCTGTACCATTGAACAAATTTATGTATTTTAACGTTTACATTCTATTTATGTTTTTTCTTCTCTTGTTGAAAATTAAGGTATATCTTGGTATGGTCATTGACTAATGTTGTTCTTGGAATAAATGACAATTTAGAGTGGCAACGCATAAATGAACCTATCTATTTTTTATCTTCACATGTGAACCTATTTTTAAGAATATATTTGGAAGAAAAAGAATGCTTTTAAGTGGACTTATGTAATTTACCAATCGCCAGTTCTGTTATAAAACATGCGGATTACAAGTATGCTTTTACTTTGAAAATTTCTATTACTTTCTAAATTAAATCTATTAATATGTCTTATATTTCTAATGTATGAAATATTTCAAATGATATTCCAGTAATTTATCTCCAGTTCTGTAAATGACAATGCTTGCCTAATCTGTTTCGTAAAGATTTCGGAAGCTTTCGTCTCATTGGTAGCAACATTGTGCTGTACGATGTGTGACTGATTTAATGAACACATTAGCAGCATAAAATATGAGCATGGAGTGAAAATTTATTTGAAATGCAGACATAAAGCTCAAATAAGTCGGAAAGCAAATATAAAAGCAACACTCTCTCTCACTTCTTGTGAACAGGCGACGATGACAATTTGCCAAAAGGGCTGGATACTATATATTCACATCCTAAGGCAGCCTAATATTTCGAGTTAAGTAAGATTCAATGTTGTTCTTGAAATTTACAAAACATTAAAGAAAGTTTTTAAAGACACTCTTACATCGTCCGAGGGTTTCCTGTATTTTTTCCAAAAATATTTGTAAATCGCAGGATATATATTTTTTTCTTAATTGCAGTTTCATGCTATAATATTTTTAACAATACTGTTAAACCGTCCGAAGGTTTTCCTGTATTTTTTATAAAAATGCTTGTAAATCCCAGAATATATATATTTTTCTTAATCGCAGTTTGATGCTATAATATCTTTAATATCAATTGTTTCTATGTATGGTTCAAAATAAAACTCCGTTAAAACTATTTATGTCAACAGACATTTTGACAAGATTTCTAGAAACGGAAAAAGCCTAGCGAGCCGATTAAAGGATTAATTTTCACATTGTTAAACATGGATCATCATATAAATTACGATAACCTAATGAACTTTCTTAAGTTTTATTGCTTCAAATTTAAATTCCTAGCGAAATGACTGATCATATTTAAAGAACATAAGTGTATGTAATTCAAAAGTAATGCGTACGCCTCTCCACCCTCTACAAAAAAAAAATATTTTTTTGTAAAATAGGTTCTTCTACAAGATTTTTTTAAATTTAATTTTTAGTATTACGTACTGTGCCACCATATATATTACAGTATTATTCAAAATTGAAGGGATGCTTTCAAGGGTAATGTGTCCCCTTGAAAGTTTTCCATTACATTTCTAAATTAAATATATTTCCTAATTAGTATATTGATATATTTCTATAAGATGAAATGTCTCAAATGATATTCCAGTAATTTATGATTTGATACGTCCAGTTCTGTAAATGACAATGCTTACCTAATCAGTTTCGTAAAGATTTCAGAAACTTTCTTTCCGTTGGCACCGACATCATGATGTACGATATGTGACTGATTTTACGAACACATTAGCGACGTAAAATATGAGTGTGAAATGAAGATTTATTTGAAATGCCAAACATAAAGCTCAAATAAGTCGGAAACGAAATATCAAAGCAACAGAAATTCTCTCTCACTTAGCGAACAGGCGACAATGACAATTTGCCAAAGGGTTGAGTGCTAAATATTCACTTCCTGCAGCAGCGTTAAATTCGAGTTAAGTAAGATTCAGTATTATTCTAGAAATTTACTAAATAGCAAAGAGACTTTTTAAAGATATTATATTAATTTTCACATTGATAAAGATGGATATTTTACATAAATAATAATAACTAGATGACCTCTCTTAAGCCTGATTGACTCAAATTTAAATTCCTATATGAATGACTGAACAAAATCATATTTAAAGACTGTAAGAGTATGTCATTTAAAGTAATAGCGCAATACCGTATCACCCCCACCCCACCCCATAAAAGATCATATAAAAGAAACTAATGAAAATTTCGTCAGAAAAATCTCATGCGTATTCTTAAAGTATAAAATCAATTAGCATGATTCTTAGCATAATCATTCATAGCATGATTTTTCAGAATGATACATTTGAAAGAAATTAGATTTTTTGATTATAAAATGAAGTGTGAAATGCGGTATTTTAAACATACCAACATTTTATTGCATTCATTACATTAAAAAAAAGAGATTAAAAAAAAAAAAATATATATATATATATATATATATATATTTAGTAAAGTAAGATATTCTACAAGATTTTTTAACACATTCGCTGCCGGTTACGCGCTAGCGCGTGAAATTCTCAATCATTTAACATGGAGGGCTGAGTTATCTGCATCGAACGTGTTAAAAAATTTATTTGTTTTTAGGAGAAAATATTATGCCACCAGTTATATATCTGTATTATTCAAAACTGGAAAAAAAAATTCAAAGTTACTGTGCACCGTTAAAAATTTACATTACGTTTCTAAATGAAATATATTTCCCAATTAATATATCAGTATATTTCTAACGTGTGAAATGTTTCAAATGATATTCCAGTAATTTATTATTTGATACGTCCAGCTCTGTAAATGACAATGCTTTCCTAATCTGTTTCGTAAAGATTTCAGAAACTTTCGTCCCATTGGCAGCAACCATCATGATGTACGATGTGTGACTGATTTTATGAAAACATTAGCATCATAAAATATGTGTGAATCGAAGATTTATTTGAAATGGCAGACATAAAGCTCAAATAAGTCGGAAATCAAATATCAAATCAACAGAAATTCTCTCTCACTTAGCGAAACAGGCGACGATGACAATTTGCCAAAAGGGCTGAGTGCTAAATATTCACTTCATGCAGCATAATATTTCGAGTTAAGTAAGATTCAGCATTATTCTCGAAATTTACAAAACAGTAAATAAAGTTTTTAAAGATAATTTATTAATTATTACGCATTATTTAAAATGAATCATTATATAAATCATGATAACTAGGTGACTTTTCTTAAGCCTGATTTCCAAATTTAAATTTCCTCAGAAATGACAGAAAAAAAAACCCTTAAAAAGGAACATAAGAGTATGTAATTCAAAGCAATGCAGTATCATCCCCTTCCACCCATAAAAATCATATAAAATAAACTAATGAAAATTTCTTCTGAAAATTTTAATGCGTATTCTTAAAGCATAAAACCGATTAGCACGATTTTTCAGAATGATATATTTAAGAGAAATTAGTTTTTTTTAATTATATAATCAAGTGTTTAAGGCGGTATTATAGGATTAACATGTGAATATTTACTGCATTTATTACATTTAATAGAAATTACATTTTTTAATTATAAAATAAAGTGTGTAAGGCGGTAATATAAGCCTAATGTGTGAATATTTTATTTTAGAAAGCTTAAAGATACCATTTCTGAACCAGAAACAAAGCTACATACATTGATGCATGAATTTGAAGCCTTGCAATTTGAGATCTGTCCGCGCATAAAACAGCACGAATACTAATTTAATCGAAAAATCAATCAAGTGATATCACTGTGACGTCATAATCTTAATAAATAGTACCCATAAATACAAAGCATATTATCATGTTCACTAACATTGTAAGTAAATATATTAATATTTTATATGCCTCGCTCTATATCCTTTAATATTTTTAGGGCTTTAAAAATTGAAGTTTCAAGACATCAATTTTGACAGTAATTAACCGTAAATATTGACAATAAATAAACATTAACCCACCGTATAAGTCAATAGACTGCTTTTGTGAATTAAAAAGAAACGTTTAGAAAAGAAAAATATCTATCCATAACAGTAAAAAATATAATATTTCTAAAATAAAATCTAAAAATATGTTGTTTGTGCTACTTCCTTGTTTTTAAAATAAATCTTGAAAACTTCGAATTTTTACATTTTAGATATTTTAATTAAAGAATAATACCTTTATGCATGCATTTTTTAAGAATTGATTTAGACATACCTGTACAAATATACACTACAAAAGACAAATAAAACTGTTTAACAAAATTACAGTTTTAATAAAATTAAATACAATAAAAACTTGAAAACAACTTCCTCTTTTCCCCGAAAGAAAAAATCGTATTTTCAAAAGATAATGATAAGATACAGTTCAAATATTTTAATTCGTTTCTTTTTATATTCATTTTAATAAAACCTATTTTATCATTCAAATAAAAGCGTAATCTGCATACATGATTTAAGTTCAACCGTAAATCCTCAACCTTTGTGATTTATTTTAAATTATCTAAATTTTTCATTTTTTAATTTAATTTATCATCATAATTCATTCTTAATACATTTTTAAGTTTTTTGTTATTTCATTTGTAATTGTAAAAAAAAAAAAAAAAAAAAAAAAAAAAAAAAAAAAAAAACAATCCAAAACGGGGTTTTCCGGGTCTCTATATGCGTGTTACCTTCGTCTAAGTATTATCAAATAACTGAGGCAGAAATACTAGCTTTCAATAATATCTATAGTAGTGAATTAAAAAAAAAAATAGTAAAAAGTAACTTGTATGTAGTGTTTTTTTAATTATGGAAAAATGCATTTAGAAATTTAAATTCTTTGAATACCGATTTTAAACACTATTTTTGAATCAATTTAAAAATCTTTTAAACTACATTTAATCTTTGATACCTTCATATTAAAAGCCATGCTTTTGAAAATATCAAATGCGAGATTATTATTTTTTCCATAATCTCGCTTACACTAGTTCCATGCGACGGTTCTCGAACAAAAGACAATCTATTTTCTTTGCCCAGGCAAAATTAAACATATGAAGTAATTAACATAACCACTTCTCAACACCATTATCTTTAAAAAGTATTTCGCTAGCTTTTCTATCTTAACTGTAATCGCCTAACGCCTAATGTTTGGAAGTTGCACACCGAAGAACACTTCAGTAACTGTGAGAAAGAAGGAAAAAAACTGTAACCGGATTTTAAAATAGCTTTTTGAAATAATCTATTTACAGAGATGTCCCTAGAGCGTCTTTACTGTTGAAAACAGTGAAGACGCAGCATTAATTACCAAAAATGGATTTGCCACGTAGAATGGAGCTCTTTTTGATACATGTGAGAATGAAGAGGAAGGGGGTACGTTAAGTTTATTTTTATTAATGACCTTTTTTTTTTTTTCGTAAGAGCCTTAAATAATAATTATACTTTGAAAAAAATGGTCTTGCCTATATCGTGACTGAACGGTTTAAAAGTGCAATTCTAGGTTCGTTGAAAATGCTTTAAAAATGCGGAGTAAAACGCGGTGGCAGTTTTGTTGATGCTCCTCCAGTCATGCTCTCGTCTTCTAAATTTTAATTAATGATTCTTGTTAATGCCGTGGAAGTACTTAAGAGTAGTGGAACATAATTCTTCTTATTTTCTAATTTTAAAATGTCTTTATTTTGCATCGCTCTTTTTTTTGTCCATGTTTAAATAAGCGTCTTCAAAATTAAATCAAAACAAGAAAAGTAAATCGCGCATTATATGTTGGTAGTGAAGTTAGCTTTGAAAATTTGTGCTTTGTTTAATTCTGCTCATAGGTATTTCTTTAGCAGTAATCAAAAATTTAAATTAAAGTATTATTCTTTTTTAGGCATAAAAGCTTCGAACTAAATTTTTATTAACCACTTAACTGATAATTATTTTTGTTAATATATGTATATATGTATATATATATTCAATTCTTTTTTGTGTGTGTGTTTTACAGAATTTTTAATCTTTCATCACCGGTATTTCAAAACAGAATTTTTGCCTAATTGAATCAGAAAAATTTTCGGATTAAATAATGCAAAATTTACAATAAAAATTTACTGGTGAGAATAAGAAATCATGATTGGAATATCGATGCCCGTATGTGGTATGGGCAAATCATGATTGAGAAAAACACTTTGCTCGAATGACGTACGGGCAGGGAAGTGGTTAATACAATTTATAAAATATACATGTTTATACGATTAAAAAACCTATTAACAAGGTGATAAAAATGTATTGTCACTATTATCTTTTCTTGATGTTGGATGTACGTACTGTCGACGTCAATATTGAGTCGCTAGATTCTATTTTTTACGAATGACAAAATAGAAGATCAGACATGGTCACAATCTCATGAAAGGTCAAATCTAGGTTACATTTTTATACGTTCATTATAATCTTTTATATATCTATTAATAAACTCAGCCGAGTAAATTTAAGCATTTAAACATTTTTTTAATATAATAAATGCAAAAAAATAAATAAAAGTGTCGAAAATATTTTGCATTCACATAACATATTTCATATTTTGAAAAAATATACATATATATTCATTTTTATTTTCATCTTATCAAATTGATTCAATTATTTGGAATACCAAAATTATTAAATAAATAATATGATGCGATCGCGGATCTGGAATATACTAATTATTTATGAGTTAATTTAATTATTTTCCTGAAATTAACATTCTTAGTATATTTCTAAGGCTTTTGATAGACATTTAAACACTCATAATCATAATAAATGAACTTTTTATGATACGTCTCCTAACTTCATTTGAATCAAGGTTATGGCACTAAAATAAAAAACTTACTAATACAAATGTTCTCGCTGGATCTTCAATTTCAGTAGAGAATGTATATATATATTTTATGCATGTGCATATTCTTTTCGCCAATTATAAGACACATTTCCAGCTAGTTAAAAGGGTAAGCAACGACTTTTTTCATAAATTCATATCTCATATTTATTGAAAAAAAAAAAAAATGAACATGTGTTACCTTTAAAAGCTCACTTTTCGCCAGCCTGAAACTGTACTTTGGAAAATTGGAGTACCTGGATTAACCTCATGAGGGGCGGTGGGACTATTACAATCTCCCTAATTTTAATCAAGATTTCCACCAGAGAAATTTAATTAGATTGCATATTTCTAATCTTTGGGGAGGGGGGAGTTACAAAAATACCTTTCTTTATTATGAATTTTTTTTTCAAATATTGCGATTTGAAATCACAACTTTACAAACACATTTGCTTGTTCCTCAAAGGGTGAAAAAAAGATTGAATCTACAAAAAAAAAAAAAAAAAAAAAAAAAAAAAAAAAAAAATCTATAATTTTATAGAATTAAAGTTGCCGAAATCTCTATGCTTACTAGTATTTTATTTGTACACTGTATAAGAAAAGATGTAAATCTACAAAACTAATTGCTGTAGAGGTACAGAAATCTGTAACGTTACAAACGAATTCATTAATATTACAGTTATCTTACTAAAATTTTATCTGTAACTTGGGTTGACGTTACATGAAAAATTCTATGATTCCCAGTTTCCTAAAAAATTCTTAGTAGCCCTACAGATTTTTTGATTTTCAGCGCAAATCTGTATCTGTTACACGAATTTTCGCTGTTGCCGTTACATAAAAAGTTCTAGGAATCCCAGTTTCCAAGAAAACTTTTAATAACTTTAAAGTTTTTTTTTTTTTTTTTTTTTTTTTTTTTTTTTCAGTGTACTTAAATAGCAACGACGACAATTTGGTAAAAATTCTATAAAACGGTCAGATTCTTACGCTTCTCTTACATATTTTTAGATAATCTTTTGTTATATATTAATATGTATATAGAAAGACCAAAAAAGATTAACAAAAATGTGACGTAATTTCATTAAGTAATTTAATTTTAGTGCTCGAAATCAAATTTGTTTGGGTTTCTAACATATATGGCCTTTTTCTGGACCATTCAACACCTGCAGAATTCACATTAAATGAACTGTTAAATTTTCGATGAATCAAGGTTATAGAGTTAAAACAAAGAACTTAGCACCGGAAATAATTCTTGGTTGGATCTTCAATTTCAGTAGAGAATAAAATCTTTCTGTGTTTATGTTCGTTTCGGCAAATAAAAGAAACTTTTTCCAGCGAACTAGAAAGGAAAGCTAATGCCTTTTCACAATCACTGTCAACACGACTGCTTCTTTATTATAGTTTAGATGTCGATAGAAGCAACCTTTCTAAGGAAATAGACTCAGAATGTAGGAAGTAGATTTCCTTAAGAAGATATAAAATGCGCATCAAGTGTAACTTTGAACTTATTTTTATGTACCATATTGTTTTTTAAACAATGCAGATCTTTATTTTATATCTTTAAATTAATTAATTCTAGTTCATTATATTATAGATGTTCAATAAAAAGAAATGTATTGTGTATGATATTTTATCTTAAATTCATTTTTTTTTTCAATCCTGTTTCAATTTTTTAATAATAGCATAGCCTTTCTTTTCATACAACGTCTTACCAAAAAATATCGACCACTCATTGCTGACGTTATAATTTTAATTTTGCAAACGGTTGTGGAGATTTGAGTGGGGATATATTTTTTAATGTTTCCATAGAAAAAAAAATGTAAAAATACCTGGAGATTTTATAAAAGTGGAAGATATATATTTCTAAATAAAAAATGTTTTTTTATCATAGCTACTTTTCTGCATAGATTAGTTTTCCCTCTTCATTTATTTCTTCACGAGAATATGATTTTAATTTGGAATTACCAAATGAGGATCACTGCAAAGTTGCTGTTACGTGACTAACTAAAAATGACATTTTGATGACGTTCTCACATTGATATTTATGATCAATTGTGACGTCATTCTGACTTGATTTCCGGGAGGTCATCAGATTTCAGGTAAAAAGAATTAGTCTGTTAAATATTTACCTAAAATGCAATCATTATTATTAAAAATCTATGCTTGGCTTTGAATGATAAGAAAATGTGTTACTTTTGCCAGAATAAGTAGATTGCGACCTAGTTTTCTACATAAAATTAGCTTGTCATAACATGAATCCCTTTGTTATGAATGGAACATTTATTTGCAGTATCAAATACTTGAATTTTAGACCCAATATTTTGGAATAATTTTGTCTCATTTTGTCACATCGTTTCAATAATTAGATTAAAAAAAGTTTTTTTTTTTTTTTTTTTTTTAAAAAGCTATGGTTTGTTAATTTTTTGAAAGTGGGACCCAACTATAAATTTTAAGGATCCTAAACACAAACTTGACAAGGGACTCCATGTGTGTTCTGTATAGGGCCAGGTGAGTTAATTATGACCAAAGGAGAATTATGACCACCCCTATAATGGAGAAAATTGTGTATGGTAAAATTTTATTTCACGCTAAATATTAACCTCATAATGAATTTTTCTTTTTAAACATATCACTAGTCTAAAGCATTTTTGCGATCCTAATAGCAATTTGAAAAAAAGTCTACCAAAATGTTTAATAAACGGATTTGTCAGTTTGGGGTTCTAACATTCTTAAATACCCCCATACAAACATGTCCAGGCAAGTATAAAGAGGAAATAGAGTGGTCATAATTTTCCCACTAGTGGTCTTAGTTACCCCAAACTTTTATGATTGAATTTTTGATGGGGTAATTATAACCATCTTTTTAACTTAAAAAGGGGGCTATGAGAATTAAAACTTTTAAAAAATGTTCTTAAAGGGTCAAAGTTACTTCCTATGTTCTTTAAACACCATTTTTACAAATAAAATCAAGTAAAAAAAGTAAAAAGTGGTCATAATTACCCCTCCTTACCCTAGAAAGTTGAAATAATTTCCATAGATGTGTATCGTTTATATAACTTAAAATTTTATCACAATTAAAAATGTTTAAGGCCCCTGTCCGCGCTCGAAGAAACGCTCGCGAGCTAATGCTATTTCTATGGGGAAGCATTTTTCTAACAACTCTTTTGAATTTTGACATTTTTAATTTTTTTTTTTTTGCATTGGATAGTTGAGGTGCATGCCGACAGTGCACCTTTTTTACTTTTCCGATTTCGGTTGCAGATTTTTTTTAAAAGCACTTTCAGTTTCGAAACCGGTTTTAAAAGTGAAACTAACTTTGTAAAAAAAAAAATCTGCAACCAAAATCGAAAAAGTAAAAAAGGTGCACTGTCGGCATGCACCTCAGCTATCCAATGCAAAAAAGATTATTCAAAAATGTCAAAAGGCGAAAGAGTTATTAGAAAAATGCTTCCCCATAGGAATAGCATTAGCTCGCGAGCGTTTCCTCGAGCGAGGACAGGGGCCTTAATGCCACGAACGAGACACTTTTTTAAAACGGAATTTCAGATTAATATACTTAATTCACAGCGATGGTAGACCTTAGTAACCTTACTAAAATTGGAGTAAATGCAACGAAGTACGTCGTGCCAACGAAAATGATAAGATTTGATAGTATCGTTGAGTTTGAATCAATTGAATAAAAGATCACACTTTTGATCTAGTATTTATATATTTCTATAGTTTTCAACATAAAACGATGTATATCATCAAACTAGTATCGAACAGCCTTTTTAAAAATTATCCACAAATTTGGCTTCAGCCAAAATTTCGCGACCTTTGACTCGTATGCCCATGCCTTAATCTGGCATATATTAAATATACAGAGTGATCCAAAAGTCAGGACGAACTTTAAAAATGAATAATTTGAAAACGAGTCAATATACAAAGATACGGTTTGTACCAAACGGATGGAAAAGAAGCCGGGTTTTGTGTGGCAACGAAAAAATAGTTCTATTGCAATTTGTTGAGGTACCCTTGCAACAGAAAAAGTGACAGTCTGGTGCGGCTTCACTGCGGATTTCGTAATTGGTCCATTATTTTCGAGGAAGTCACACCGACAGATGCACACTCTGTGACTTTTGGCTGTGGAGATTCTTGAAGTCAAAAATGTACCGCGACCAACCGGCATTATCAGCAGCACTGAAAGATGCAATCCGCCAAAAATATGTCTGCCATACCGCAAGAAATGCTACTAAATGCTGTGAACGGTGTAGTACCTCATCTCACGGGTGTACTTCTGATTTATGGACATCACACTGAACATTTATTACAATACTAATTAACTGCAACTAAGCTGACTTGTAAGTTGTCAACATTTTTTCATTTGTAAATCTTCTTTTGGTGCAATAAAACTCTATAGAGTCATCTGTTGGTCGCACATAGAGCTATTTTTTTTTCATTGCCACACAAAACCTGGTTTCTTTTGCATCTCTTTGGTGCAAACCGTATCTTTTTATCTATATTTGTTTTCGAACTATTCATTTTTAAAATTCGTCTTGACTTTTGGATCTCTCGATACTTAAATTAATGTTGCATTTACATTGAAATTCTTTTTAAATTGTTTTCACATTCTTTTTCCATTATTCTTAATAAAATTATACATTGTTGATACATGAAAACTAATAATTAAAAGCAATTGTTATAATCCCTTTATAATAAAAATAAAAATTCACACTGTGAGTTTTTAAATTAGGAATAACGACTGCTTTTTTTTTTTTTTTTTTTTCTTTTCGATAGTATTTTTTTATATATATATAAAACATGACTAAAAATAATATCTCAGGGGAATGATGTTTCAGAACTAAGTTCACTTAAAGAAGAAGTAAAAAACGGCGAAATTGGATAAAGTTAAAAAAAGAAGACTCTGTCCAAAAGAAGTTGAAATCATTTTTAAAGATCTTTTCGATAGAAATTCCGAATTTTTTGCCTACATTTTCCGCGAGCTACTTCCGAATATTTCTTTCTGGGCAATGGTTCGAAAAAGATGTATGGAAAACATTCTATCGAAATTTTCCAAGTTAGGCCCATTTTTCTCGCTTATACTTCCGGATAAATGTTCGCAGATTAGTTTTTGATGTAGAGCTGAAGGGTGGATAAAAAAAATTAATCGATATTCCAGCCGAGCGAATAATCGATGAACGTCAGAAAAACATTCCACGGCACCTGCAGGCCCTGACTATCTCGCCTCTGCCAAAATAGATTTTTTTTTCCTTCATCTCCATCTAATTTCTCCTGTGGCTTGTTTCTCTTTTATTAGAATTAAGTATTGGTTAGTTATTAATCGAACAAATATTCAAAGCTAATCAGAATTGCTGTATGCAGTATGCAATTACTTGTTATATTCTGAGTGATTGAAATATTTTCTTTTCGTACAAACCCTATATTAGAAATATCTCAGATATTGGTAGAAACTCAATAAGGGTAACAAACAGAAATACTATTACATTTAATAACTGCAGTAATAACTAACGTCATTATAAATAAAACAGACACAAAAATTGCTGTCTAAAAAGAACTCTTCTTCTAAATTTTGTTTAATTTTAAAAAGTATTAAATTTCATCACAAATTATTGGAAAAAATACCTCGCAATTCAAGAGAAAATAGTCTACTTTTATCCATTAAAGCTTCTAATCAAGCCCTTGCGTAAATATTTTTGTTCTCGTGAAATTTTTTCCGTGGGTAGTATTTATTTTAAAATTTTAACGTACTTCTTAGCTGTCAATTGTCACGCTCCTCACTTACCACTCTTTTTTCAGTCGAAAAAAATGTCCCAAATTTCCGACAAATAAGACAATTTTTACTGTTTAAAAATTGAAATATGGAAAAAGCATAAAAGTTGGCAGTTGCAGTATTAGTTAGTTAGTAGTATACAACAGTTGAAAATAAACAAATTTTTTTCGTACAAATACTGACTTATTGTGTTCTTAGGGACTGAGCTGCTTAACTTTCCTATAAATTGAGTTTCTCGATGATTGGTCGGAGCTTAATTCATTAAAGCCTACCTTTGCTATCACTTAAAAATATTAAATTGCAAATAAGATATCTTAAACAATTTCTACCATAGAATTAACGTTATCTAATGGGTGTTTGGTAAGTTTCAACTGTATACCTAATTAGAATTTTAGAAAAGTGTTACAAAGCATAAAACAAACACACTTAGAAAAAAAGGGAAATATATAGCACCATTATCTTTTAGCTTTATTTTTCAGTCCAATACTTAAAAAGTTTAAAATTTGAATCATTTATATTCCATGTTCTTTTAATACAGTATAATATAAAGCCAATAACCTTTTTAAATTTACTGTTAATTATTAACCACGTACCCAATTTATATATTCTGCAACATTAAGTTTTTATTCCAACAGAAGGTTAATCCAGTCTTGTTCTTTGTAAAAGCCGAATCTGGATTTAATTTACTAAGTTTACAATAATTTTCCTTCTACTACACTAAAACAGCACTTAATCGTAGTTGCAACCGTGACATTTATTTAATAAAGAGTGGCTTGTTTCTATGTCTTTCTTATTTTAATTTATTTAGTAACATTTATGTTTTAAATTAGGTTTATTTAACTTGGGGAAAAAATAAAATGTTCATTTGTGGATTTTTCATTCAGAAATTCAAAGTTATTTTTCTTTGATAAAACACTAGAGCAGTAAATAGTTTACGAGTTCCAGTGCTATTCAGTTTAAAAGTAACTATATTGTGGGTAAAATAAAGTAAAATCATTATTCGAAATTTTCTAGTATAATTTCAAAATGTCTGAATAAAAATCCTTCCAGATTTCGCAGTAGTGGATTTATTGCATGGTGAATATGTAGCTTTTAATAACTCTAAAATTGGCTTAAATCTGTTGTAGCTATAGAAAAAACACAAAAAATTATAAAAATATAAACAAAACTAAAAAACAAATCAAAACTGAAATATAATAGTTCATTACGCAGAAAAAAAATATGCATTAAAATTTTCGTTATTTGTGGGGAACAAATACGAGGGGATGCTGAAAACCCCTTGACTTTTATTTAAAAGAATTTAACTAGAGTTAAGAAATTAAATGTTTATTCAACATATTTTCCCATAAGACTGATAGTCTTCTTATATCGTTGTTGAAGCTTTCCTAGTTTTGTGAGATAAAAATTCTTTAATTTGTTCTGAAACCAGCGCTCATCAGCCTCTTTGCCATCTTCAGTGTCCTCAAAATGATTACCTTTAAGGTGTTTCTTCATGTTTGGAGAGACAGAAAAAAACTTGAAAGGGTTATAGTCCAAGGGCCGGCCGCACAAAACCCTATGTCATCGAGCACAAGAAAAAACCCTTTATTTTATGGAAGAGTAGTAATAGGAGAATCTTATCATTCATGTCTGCCGGAAGCGAAGTGGTGCATAAGCCAAAAATGAATACTACTAGTGTTTGACTCTTAGGCTTAACATTATGTTTTCCTGCACCCAGTTTTCCATCTTTTCATATTTTGATTGAAGGACAAACACAATGCTAATCCTATGTGTCGAGTACTAGTGGTGTCAATTTTCGGTTTATGCACCACTTCGCTTCGGGCAGACATGGATCATTAGATTCCTCTATTGCTACTTTTCCATAAAATAAAGGCACTTTTACTTGTGCTCGATGACGTAAGGTTTTCTGCGGTCGGCTCTTGGACTATTAAGTCTTGTGAGAGGGGTGGTTGATTGATTAAATGGAAGCCCAAGGTCTTCAATTTAGCGGCCGCAAAATTGGACGTGTATAGAGATTGGTTGTCATACAAAAAAAAAAAAAAAAAAAAAAAGGATCTTTTTGGTTAACTTCGCTATTATCCTTGATGAACCCCTTCAACTGGTCCAATAGGTTAGCATAATATTGTCCAGTTATCCCTGAGGCAGGTAATTCACCTATAGAATGCCAACTTTGTCCCAGAAAATCGTCATCATGATCATATCGGTCGATTTCTTAGGAGAAATTTCTTCTACTGTGGCGACCGACTTTGATGCCATTCTTTTAACTGTTCTTTGTTTTCCGAATCATAAATGTAACGCCAGATTTTTTTCTCAGTCCCTAATTCAGCCCAAAAGTCCTGCTCAGTTTAGAAAAGGGCCAAAATGGCTTTACTGACTTCTCTTGCATAAGCACAAGAAAATTTCATCTTTTTTGGAGATGACGTGAAATTTTCTTGTGGCTCTGCCATCGCAGCTTTCACTTGCAACAGAAAAAATTCTTATAATCAAAAACACATGATATTGTTACAGTTACATAAGAATATTTTAAATTTTCAAATAAGTCTAATTATGGTTTTGTATTTTAACTATAAGTAATCAACGTCAGGAACTTTTTCAGCATCCCCTCGTAAGTATTTGAGTATTTGATTAAAAAAAAAAAAAAAAAAAAAAAAAAAGACGATTAAAGAAGAGTGATATATTGAAGAATTTTAGATGAGTAGTTGAAGAAATTTTGAAGAAGTAAATAATAACTAAATAATTATAAAAATATAAACTAAACTAAACTAAACTAAAAAAAAATAATAATAATAAAACTGGATGATAGTTTATTACGCAAAAAAAAAAAATGTTATGCATTAAAGTTTCTTACAAAAGGACTTATTTGCAAGAGACAAACAAGTCTTTAAAAAAAGAAGAAGAAGACCAAGAAGAGTGATATATTGAAGCATTTTAGATAAGTTGTTGAAGAAATTTAGAAATTTAGAAATTTTGAAGAGGTAAATGATAATTATAAAAATATAAACTAAACTAAAAAAAAACAAATCAAAACTGGATTAAAGTTCATTATGCAGAAAAAAAAAGTTATGCATTAAAGTTAACGTTACTTGAAAGAAACAAACAAGTCATTAAAAAAAAAGAAGAAGAAGACTAAAGAAGAGTGATATATTGAAGAATTTTAGATGAGTTGTTGAAGAAATTTAGAAGTTTTGAAGACAGTAAATAATAACTAACTAATTATAAAAATATAAATTGAACTAAAAAACAAATCAAAACTGGATTATGGTTCATTACGCAGAAAAAAAAAGTTATGCATTAAAGTTTTCGTTATAAGAAACAAATAAGACTTTAAAAAAAAAGAAGAAGAAGACTAAAGAAGAGTGATATATTGAAGAATTTTAGATGACTTGTTGAAGAAATTTAGAAGAAGTAAGTGACAACTAAATAATTATATATATATATATATATATAATCAAATGAGGATTGTAGTTTATTACGCAGAAAAAAAAGTTATGCATTAAAATTTTCGTTATTTGAAAAAAAAACAAAAGAAGACTAAAGAAGAGTGATATATTGAATTTTAGATAAATTGTTGAAGAAGTAAATAATAACTAAATAATTATTAAATTATACATTTAAAAAAAAATAATAAAACTGGATTATAGTTTTTTACACAGAAAAATAAGTTGCGCATTAAAGTTTTCGTTATTTGAAAAAAAAAAAAAAGTTTAAAAAAAAAAGAAGAAGAAGAAGAAGAAGACTAAAGAAGAGTGACATATTGAAGAATTTTAGATGAGTTGTTGAAGAAAATTTAGATTTATTTTGAAGACAGTAAATGATAAACTAACCAATTTCATCCACTTCGTTATCCAAATCAGCTGGAACACTCGGACAAACACATTTGAATGGACAGGGTGGACATACGGGTGGCGGCTGAGTTGTAGTGGTGGTCGTGCTAGTAACTGCGAGTGAAAATAATCGGAAAAACAAAAATAAAACGTATGGAAATTATAAAGGATAAAAAAAGTAAGTTTAGAAGGAATCTTGTTCCTCGGAAAAAAATGAGAAGTTTAAAAAGGAGAAGCAAAACAAAATAAGAAAAATTATAAATTTAATACAAAACAAAATATAGCAAACAAAACAAAATGAAAAAATATTTAAAAATTCAAAATAATATCAATATTTTTCATATTCAACCACATGCACCTGGAAATTATTCTTTTCACAGCTTTTATTATTTTGGCATTACTTTTCTCTTCCACTTGTGTTCTTTCAGCTAGCGCCACCTGTCGCATTCTTTGTAATCTCCTCCCTCTTTCTTTCACTTTATCTCGACTCTGTGCCCTTATGGACGAGCTGTTATTGTTGTAGCTCGAAACGCGTCCTACTTTATTTTTCATTTTATGGTGATTTTACATAGTGTTTTACTTTATTTATTTATTATCGCCAGTGTTTACGGTGTTGTTTCCCAATTTGTATTCTTTATTTTTTTATCATAATTATAATTATTTCTATGACGAATCATATCACTAAATGAAAATAAAAAAGGTGAATACATCTATTTCTGAACTAAAATATAAAATTTTAAATATATGCATTGGTTATAGTAAAACAACATTCCATATTATATATAGAAATCCGTCCAAGAATCAGTGTTGCACTGAATTGCAATGTATTTTTTAATATAAAAAACATTTTTTTTTTTAATTAAGTCAATTCAAATTAATCTGAATACTTTTCTAGTGTTGGCATTTTATTAAAAATTAATAATAATATCATTTCATCAATATTTGGTAAATATTGAATGCTAATACTGATTGGATGTTCCCAAATCATAAGAATCTTAATATTGATGAGATATATTTTAACATTAGGACAAATGTGTAATTTCAATAAAAAGCTGAAAACGCAGCAGATGGCTTGTTCTATATCAATAAAGTGTTTAGAAATTGTATAATAATCTTTTATAGGAAGTGTGTTGTAATTAAATAAAATAATGATAATGCTTAACTTTTATTTATTTTTAAATAGAAGTAGTAAATACTTTTTTTTTAAAATTAGTTATTTATTTATTTATTTATTTATTTATTTATTTATTTTTATTTTTTTTGAGCCATCTAAACTTAAATCAGTTTGAATCATGCAAAAGATTATACCTTGGCAGTAATTTTAGTAATTAAAAATATAATCGAAAGCAACTTACAGACTTAAGTTATTAACATTTAATATAACATGAGAATTTAATAAATCCGTTTTGCATTAAGAAAACCGTCTAAAACATGCAGTTTATTATAAAAATGATTGTACATTACAGCACTATGAAATATATTTATTACTTACATCTATTTTTTTTATGTAAGAATCAGAACTTTTTTGAATACAAATATAAGTTAAAAAAATTATTGTTAATAAAATTCTATCTTTAATTTTTGTGTTCGACTTTAAAGATAGAATTATTTAATCTTTTCATCAAAATGTCAAATGCTTTGAAAGCATTTATCTAAGGTTAATCTGAATGTAAATTTAATAAAACATCATTAATTTGCTTTATATATGTCTTCCCTCAAATATAGTTTGATTTTAAAACATTAAAATGCTACAACAGAAATTAAAGGTTTTATGTATAGCTTGAAAATAAATTCTAGCAACAATATTTTAATACAAAAATAGTTGAAGCTTACAAATAAAATTCTGTATCCATCAAACCCTTTTGTTACAATGATAATCTTTGCTCGTATTTTTCAAGGCGCCAAATAAATCGATAAAGTCTAGACATTTTTAATCAAATCTTTAACGTTAGCTTAACAACAGAGTTTATTATTTTGTCAGCGATTCTTTGAATTGTGAAATAACATATTAGAGATTTTTAAGCGAAGTGATATCTTCTCAAGTAATGAATTGAAATGAAATGTATATCTTATGCAAGTGTTACACACTTTATCAAAAGCATAGGAATTGCAGCATTAATAGAAACTCATGCCTTTCAATAAATATAGTTATTTATTAAATGAAATGATTTATAAAAAAAGCAATGATATCGAAAAGTGTGAATGGTGAATTGAAAAAAAGAATTTATAGTTATTTGACGCTGAAATTTATTTATTAATAGTTATTTATCTGTGATATTAAATTACAGATTTAGATTGCATTTAATGAAAATAAAATTAAAAACCTTTCAAGGCAAATTTTGAAGAAAATTATTTTTAGAAAATGAAATTCTTCGTTTATAGGTTTTGAAATCGTAACTATAATGTAATAAAAAAAAGTTTACATTAATTTACTGCATGATATTGTGATATAAATTAGTTTTATAAAGGGTATTATTCCCCAGTCTTTAATTTTTAAAACTTAATTTAATATAAATATTTCAATAAAAATATGAAACTGAAATTTATTTTCTATAGGCTTATAAATAAAAAAAAATATTTAAATTATTTAAATTAAAATATTAAAGCCTTTTGAAAAAATCACAAGAGCAATAAGATAGACTGCAAGGTACTGTTAAGATTAATTTTTTTCGCTGGATATAATTATTTTTCTGTCTCAAAAATTAAAATAATCTTTAATGGATGAGGCTAATATTTGAATTGATTAAACAATTAAAAGGTTTTTAAAAGAAACTGAATTACATAAATTTTTACTATATCAAGAATATATGGAACAAAATCCCATATCTTACATTTCGAAAAGAAGAGGTTTTATATCAGTGTAAATAATAATGCAAGACTAAAAATAAAAGGCACACTAGAACAAAAACAATTTTAAGCATATGTATTCATATTCTCAGAAATATTATAAATATTCATTTTCTCCCCGATCAGCGTAATGATCTTTATTATAAATCTATAAATTACATTTAAAATCCATACAATGTTTCAGAAAAGATGGGGACAGTTTTAACAGGTGGTACATTTCAAAACAAACAATTTTCATCAAAGAATGCATGGTTGGAAATGAAATGCAAAGACGCTAGATGGTGCCTGATTTTGAAACCGAGGAGACATAGCGGAAACACAAAGATGACGTATAGATTACAAAAGAAAGTTTAATGCGTAGCAATTACATTAATTGCTTAAAAGAAGGAGTGACACCGGAATGCATGTATCATCACTCGCTGACCTCATCACCAGCGAGTCTGATAAAAAGCTACTAATCTGGCCATCTTTGCAGAGCTTGCATCCACAATTGTATTACTTCTATTTTTTCATTTTTTTTAATTATTCTAACTTTGAATTTCCGTTAACCTTCAGATTAACACAATAACTTACATGCTAAATTTTCATATTTTCAACTTACGGTTACATATTTTTAATATTTTGTATCTTAACAAAATCTAGTAATCGCGAAAAATGTACTTTTAGAAACTTTAAGATTTAAATGAAATATACTTCAGCTTAATATAATAGATTACAATATAAAAACATGCATTTTTCTCTCCCACTTTCACAAATATTTAGGTCAATGTTATTTAATTTTTTACCTTTCAAAAAAATCTAAAGCATATATCTGATTAGCATAATACTGTATATGATAGAATCTAAATTAGATTTCTGATTAGCATTATACTATATATAATAGCATCTAAATTAGATTTCTGATTAGTATAATACTAAATTTAATACTCGCTTATATATATCAACAGATTCTTTTCTGTATGTTACACAATGTGAAAAGATTGTGAAGTAAAAGAATTTTATAATCTAGTGCTTTTCAATAAGGGATATCTGAAATCCTGACGAAATATTATTTCTCTCTCTCATTAGCATAATAGTATTTTGCATAAATCTACATATATTTAGTACGCATGTAACTACATGCAGCATTGATATCATAATCCGATCCAGCTATAGTACAATCTGCATTTTTTTTTTTATTTTACGCTTTGAAAGCAATCTGAATTTTGTTTCTCATTAACATTATAGTTTACACAATCATGATTTTCAATTTATAATATAATCTCACAATTTTATATGCTTCATTATTAAATTTTTTTACCTATTAATAAAATCTAAATTACATTTCTGATTAGCATAGTAATTCTCCCAATATTTACCTACAGTTTCTTTCTCTCTTTGTTGTATATTGTTAAAGCATTGTGACCTAGAGAACTTTATAATCTACCACTTCTCTCTATAAATAATATCTGAAATCCTAATGAAATCTTCATTCTCTGTCTCATTAGCATTAGAGCCCTTGCTATAATTTACTTGCATTTGGCTTAAATCTAATTCAATATAGCATTGGCGCCATAATTCGACCTAGCTATCGTATGATGTGTTAATTTTTTCACCTTATGCTTTGAAAGTATCCTACATTATATTTCTGATTAGAATAATAGCTTACACAATTTCATAAATTTTGCTCTTAATTTTATACACCTATATGACTCTTAACGGAAACTTACTGTCATTTCACCAGTCATATTCATCTTTAAAATTTTGAACACTGTATTTACTTCTGGCCAAATCTTACACAGAAAATTCAAATCTCTTACATTAACTTTTCGGGTTAGGAAGTGACATCTCACTTTTGTACAAATAGAACCGTTGAAAACAGCCAGATAAATAGGGAAACAAGGTAATTATAAGTGCAGTTGTTGTGCAAGGTAATTATAAGTGTTAACTTTATCAAAGTCGAATTGATTGATCGTGTTCAAACGAAAAGGGGATTGTCTAGTTAGGTGCCCCAATGGCAGTGATTGATGATGCTGTGTTTCATGCCGGGTGGCCGTACGTTTCCCATTGATTCCCGGTCTTTATTAAATTGTAATTATTGGAGGGTAGAGCACACATTACGTGTAAAAATATGCGATTCCTGATGTTTTTAATAAGGGAGTTCTTGGGTGCTACATATGCACAAAGAAATCAATTACATGAATTTCATGACAGAAAGAACATGTAAATTTATGCAGTAGCTTTTATAAGCGTGTATTGAATAGATGCTTAGTTTCATAAGTGAATGATATCGACGTTCATTCAAGCTTGCTTAAACAAGTATTGCTAAATAGTATGAAGTTAGCGTATTTTAACATTTCTTTCCATTTACATTGTAACTTCAGTTTATATTTTATTTCAGTAACAACTAACAAATAAAATACATTCATGCACACCATATGTATGAACTTGATTACGTGAAGCGAATAAAATTTTTGTCTCCTCTGTTGTTGGGTTTTGAGAGATTAAAAAAATTTTCAAAACAGGAAAGCTATTTCAAACTATGTTATGAAGGTATTTTTAGTTTATCACTAATGGATATTTTATATTAAAATTTCTCTTAATGAGAATAAAATATTGAAATATTCAAATTCTATATTAAAATATTTATTATTTTTCAGCACATTTCATTAAGTAATTTTTAATGATATATAAAAGAGTATATTGGTTTAATTAAAGTTTAAAAAATAATAAAACAACAGTAAAAAGAGGCATAAAATAAAATAACTGGTACAAGATGTGCCAATTTTAGCGCTGAAAATGTCCTTTGGCTAAAATAATCATTTAACTTCTTGAAAGGCAGTGGAATACATTAAAGTCCTTCCGGCAATGCCGGGAGGAAGAGGTAGCTTTCATATACTTATATATTTATTTATTTATTTTAAGGTAAGTTACATTGTTCAAAAATACTAAGCTGAAATTAGTGGAAAAAATCTTATAAAATTAGTGATTTTATAAGATTGAATACTAGTTTTTGTCAATACTGAATATTAATAGAAATTTTTAGAAATTAGTCATCTTTTATTCAACCTGGTTTTATTTTAAGCGATTTAGAGAGTCACCAAATTCCAAGATATCATGAAGTGTATGCCATTTTAAAGCAACATTGTGGATTGTTCAGATCAGACCGTTTCAAAATGTCAGCCATAAGCAAAATTCAAAGTGCTATAACTCAATCATTTTTTAAGGTATAGACAAAATAAAAAGTGTTCTGGAATCGTTGTTTTACGTTCTAACACGTAAAAGAAAAATATTTTTCAACTTTTAATTTTTTCGCATTTAATTTTAAATTTTTAAAAAATTTAAAATGGCCACCATTTTGAAACAAAATGGTGGATGATGCTGGCCAACGAACTCGGTCTAGACATTTGTATGTACTATGTACATACCAAGTTTCATTGAAATCGGTTCATAAATACGCGAGTTATCACGTGACAAAAATCAGATCGTTTCAAAATGTTAGACATAAGAAAAATTCAAAGTGCTATAACTCAATCATTTTGTAAGATATAGACAAAATAAAAAGTGTTCTGGAATCGTTGTTTTAAGTTCTAACGCGTAAAAGAAAAATATTTTTCAAATTTTGATTTTTTCGCATTTAATTTTAAATTTTAAAATTTTTAAAAATTTTAAAATGACCACCATTTTGAAACAAAATGGCGGATGATGCTGGCCAACGAACTCGGTCGAGACATTTGTATGTACTATGTACATACCAAGTTTCATTGAAATCGGTTCATAAATACACGTGTTATCACGTGACAAAAATCAGATCGTTTCAAAATGTCAGCCATAAGAAAAATTCAAAGTGCTATAACTCAATCATTTTTTAGGATATAGACAAAATAAAAAGTGTTCTGGAATCTTTGTTTTAAGTTCTAACATGTTAAAGAAAAATATTTTTCAACTTTTAATTTTTTCGCATTTAATTTTAAATTTTAAATTTTTTAAAAATTTTAAAATGGCCGCCATTTTGAAACAAAATGGCGGATGATGCTGACCAACGAACTCGGTCGAGACATTTGTATGTACTATGTACATACCAAGTTTCATTCAAATCGGTTCATAAATACGTTAGTTATCGCATGACAAAAATCAGATATATATATATATATATGGTTATATATATATATATATATATGTCAACATTAGAACGGAGGGTGGTTTTGGGGTCTGGGGGTCATGATCGGTGAAAATATACCAAAATTTTCCGGAAGTGCTTTCCTCCGGACGGCTGCAATAGGTAGCTTTTTACTTTTTGTAATGAAAGCTACCTAATATCATACCTAACTTTAATAAAAATGTATGCCAGAAAATTTTAACTAATTTTTACTTGTATCATTTTAGTGAAATAATGTTGAAAAAATACTTTCCCTAGTTTTGAAATAAAATTTTTCTAAAAATCCGGTCTCAATTCAACAGTAGTGGCACATAATTATTTGCCCCTGAAAAGGTTAAAAATGCCAACATCTGTTTTTGTGGAGTGTACCAAAAAATTACCTAATCAAATTTATTTAGAACAAGAGAATTTAGAAATATTCGTAACAATGGCTAGTGGTGATAAATATCGTAATAACAAATTTATATTGGCACAGAACTAAATAATTCTGGGCCCAATATTAGGATATCAACAGCCTACTATTTTGCATAATTAGATCTTAATATATTACAGCCAATATTTTCAAACAATATTTACTTATCCAGGTTTAAAACTGATGTAATATAAGAATTTTTTCCGAATATAGTTAATATTGGTAACTTAAAAAAAAAGAAAAAGAAAGAAATATTTCTTACAAAAAGCTGATATTTATTGCATATTATTACATTCCGAAACGCATAATTCGTTTTATTATATCGATTTTTAATGCTATGTCCACTGTATATATTTTACTTAATTTTGGAATGGTAGAAATTTTGAATCGATAATAATTTGCTGTCTTGACAATTTTAATGTCATAAAGTCACATAATTTGAACTGCGTCCAACATTATAAATACTCAAAAACAAAAATAAGAACACAAATATAATGATATAGTGATAGTTTAACACATTACATTGAGCTGTCATATTCTAAATTTTACAACAAACATGAAATATAACATATAAACACCATCCCATAACCGTTGCAACAGATACAGTTAAATAGAAACATACACAAAGAACAAAGAAAAAATGATAAATATATATTTTAAAGGCATGCAGGGACAAACTTCCCTAAACCCAGAGGCCACGAAAATATATTTCCTCTTTCCCAAGTGTTTTTTAAAGACAGAAACTGAACAGAAATTGTTAGTGATACATTTATATGGAAAAAAAAAGAGGGAGTTCTGCCAAGTTCGGTTTTTAGAAAACTCACCAGTTATCGGAGAGGTCGAAGGCTTTGGATCTGTAAAAGAAACAAAAAATTGAAAAAATGGGGGAAGTCATCAAAGTTATCTCCAGGTTGTCCATAATATTGTTTTAATACAAAACGAAGAATTCAGAACAATATTATTAACTCCTCAGGGATGATATGTTAAAGGCAAAGCTAAATACACGATGTGATTTTTAAAAATAGATCTGGGATCGGAGATTATGTCCGATTCTTAGAATTAACAAAAGTCGTTCCAAACTTTGATTAGAAATGAGGTTTGTTTTTAGCATAAACAAAATATTTTCTATCTAAAATTTTAGTATTGTTCTTAACAAATTAAAAAAATTAACAACCATCATTTATATTAATAGTTTTACAATAATTATCTGATTTTTTTTCTCTTTTCTTTCGAAAATATAAGTAGCACAAGAACATAGGATGATCTAATACGTATGTATTCATATTTTCAAACCATAAGATTTTGTGTACAGCTGAAATTACTTGATGAACAATATTGTAAATCAAACATCAGTTCGAATTAGCTGTGCTAATTTGTAAAATATTTGACCTTTCTATGTCGATAATAAAATCCTTCCTCCCTCCACCATGTATTATATATGAAAATACGAGCCTTCTGAAGGAAAGATCTTAACTGAGGAACCTTGTAAAATAATTAGTAATTTTTAATTCTTATGGCGAATTTTAAACAGTAAATTTTATCAAAATGCCAGTAACTATATGGATATTACAAATGTAATCATATAAAAAGGAAATACATTTAAAAAAACTTGTACATTCTAACATAGTAGAAAATGTTTTCTACGTAATCTATAGAACTGAACTTGGTAAGAGTATTAACGAAAGGACTTAAGAATCATGAGGTCTTACCTATAATATCTGACTGATATCTTATTGTATATAATGTTTAATTTGATTATTTTTTTTAATAGAGATGCAACTCAAAAGAACTTAATAGAGTTAAAATTCCTTCTGTGTTCCTGAATATAAAACAAACGATACAAAAAAAGTATAAGTAAAAAGGTATTGTATTAATGGTAGAAAAAACAAGGGTAAATAGTAGCATTACTAACAAAAAAATATGAAAAAGAAATAATCCCATCGTTTTTGTTTGTTGCGTTTTTTTCTCATTGCACAATAGAGATAATAAGTGTTTAATAAGTAAATTATATTTTCAAAAAAAAAAAAAAAAAAAAAAAAATCAATGAAACATTTAATGAAAATGTTTTGAGATATATTGTGCTCCTAGTTGGAATATATAGTAATATTATTAATCTATACAATACATTAAATTTCGTATAGGGAAAAAAAGAAATAATGCCACAAAGCATAATCCTTGAAGGAAATGTATTCACAAATATCAACATTAAATGTGTATATTTAATTAAATACAAATACTCAAAGACACCGCGAATCGACACGTTATACATTCATAAACTCTTTTTTAATATTTATTCAAAGCATTCTGCAACCGTATTTTCCGTTAAAACGACATATCAAATTCTAAAAGGCTATTATAAATTTCATATTCGACCTGAATAAATAACTAACTGCCCACTAATGTAAAAAATCCATTTTTTGTCCTTCATTTTTTACAGAAATTTCCAAGAAAGTGGCATAAATATGTCAAAAGGAGTTTCGCATCGTCCGATGATGGTGCAGTAAATAAAGTGGAGATATCTCCTAAAAATGTATACGGGACGAACTTACGCTCTTATCTGGAGACTTTAGTAGCCCATTGTCGTACATCAGCTATGCAGATATTTCAACTGGAAGGGCATGCGGGATGGCAGAATGGCTAACTTTCTTTAACAGTTTTTAAAAAAGAGAACAGAAAATTTTCTTTTAGTTTCGATAAAGTTTTTACATTTTATTTTAATCGTATTTAGCTGAATGGTGTTAATATAGTTAGGAAAGAAAAAACATTTAAGGGTGTATTTTGATCAAAACTGCTTATTTTCAGATTTATGTTTTAACTCATTTATGCTCTCAAATGCATGAAGCTTTCAAAATCTTTTACTTAGAAACTACATAATGTGCCGTATTTGTCGATTTTTTGGTAAATGAAGAAAATATTTCAAAAAATGCTGTCAAAGTTGCCTATTTGAACAGAAATTTCCAAATCTTGAGATCTGAGAATGAAAAAATGATCGAACTGAGAAAATAATTGTTTATAAATCAAATTCTAATTAAGTCAGCGAAAATTTACATCACACGGCATCTTTTAAATCACCCCAGAAAGTTTCATGTTTCTACTTTTAAAAATGAGTCTAAAAATGTACCGGAAATTTTCGAGCTGTTGAAGGTGGAAAATAATTTTTTCGAATACACCTTTAATTGGTTAATACTTTTGTTTGAATTATGTATGTTACAAATTTTGTTAATGAGTTTAAAAAATAGTGCAACAAAATAAATTAGATTATACTAATATTTTTTTTTTATAAATTTTTTGCTTGTAATTTTATAGGTGCGTTAATAATTGTATAAATGCGCAACATATGTAGCCATCGCCTGGTCCATTCGTCTGTCTTCATATAACAGCGGAAATACTACCCAACTCACCAAGGCAGAATTTTGTCAAGTCATTTCAAAATTTATAAAAAATAAATTTAAATTTAAAAAATATATTAATAAAAGTTTTTTTCATTCTTTTAAATCCTTTCATGCGAATTCTATCATGCATTGGAGAATTTTGGATTTTAATATCTCAGCAAATTTTGAAGATATTGAGATGAATTTTTTTGTGTTTAATTTAGGAATGGACAAGTAAAATTTTCCTAATTGCGAATTTTATCCTATGGTAGGGCCGTATAGAAATTTAGTTTTTGTATTTTCTCAAATACACCCCCTCATTCACAGATTTACAAGATATGTCATTAAATTTTGCATCTTTTTTAATGAAAATTTTCAGTTGTAAGTATTTATCTAGAGGCAATATTTAAGGAAATAACCTATTGTTTTTATATTTATAAAACACATAGTATATAAAAGTGAGAACGGTTTTCACATCGTCCGATATTGGCTTATTAAATCAGTTTTAGAGATGTCACTTACAGATGCATACGGCATTACCTAATATTCTCATCTAGAAACTTTAGTATTTCATTGTCGTATATCAGATATGTAGATATTTTAACTTGGATACCTATCCGGGATTTCCACTATTTACATTGTTAAAAGTTCTGTTACAGGCCTATGCTCCTGCAAGCAAAAACTTAACTTAAGAATTATTTTTTTATCGCACTTCACGTTTGCATTACATTATTTTTAAATGATTTATTTTTGCATAGGAGAGCTGAGATCAACCATTAATCGGAATCATTTTTAACCTTTTTGATTTTTTACTTTTTTTTTCAGTTTTTTATTTAGTCTTTTTCTGTTACGGAACTGGTTCGAAAACTAAAAGTATTCTTTTAAAAAAGGAAACCGGAACCAAAATCAATAAAGTGTAGTTAGATCGTTTAGAAATCGACTTCAACTATCCTTAACAAAAAAGTGAAATTAAATTAAATTTAATTTAATCAAAATTAAAATGCATTGAGAATGTCAATAGAGATAGCTGGAGAATGTCAATATGTATGAGGGAAAAAATATTAAACGGGTATTTTTGTACGAATTAATTTTGCTAAAGTTATGAAATTTAAACTTTGTGTTTTAATTGGGGTAAAAAAGTACTGGAGATTCAGTTAATATACACTGTTAAAAATTTGAAGTCTTTGCTCGTCGTCACTCCACCGTTTTTATAGAAAATTTTGACCAATGAGAATGTTCCATAATATAAGGCTCCATACATAAAAGCGGGGGAGTAACGAAGCAGAAAAAGTTTCAAAATTTCAACAGTATTACATATAAAGCAATTACTTATATACTGATATTCCCAAAATGAAGCAAAAAGATGAGGGGCTGTATCCATATTCCATTGATTAGTGTCTACAAAATATTGCACGTACTACTATATTTGGATACAGCTCCTCATATTCTTGCTTCATTTTGGGAATATCGGATTTTGATCTTATTCTTTCGACGATAATTTGCACAATTTTCAAGCTATGTTTTTGAAACTTTAATAAAAGTTGCTCTATATATTTAGCTAATACAATATCCAAATGAAATTTTTATAGAATTGACGCATGCGCATTAAAAATTTATTTTGTAAACCTGCTCATTTTTCGTACAAATATTAATATTTTTTAATTTTGATTACAGGGAGTTATGTACAATGTTGATTGTCATATTTTCTCAGATTAACAATGTTTTTTATTACGAACTCTGCAAATTATAAGCAAAAATCTTGGCAAAATTTTGGACCGTTTTTATATAAAAAAATAATTTTTCTACAAGTATACTTGCTATATTCATAAAAATGTACACAGTTTATTATAAACCTCTTAATCATAATCTGCATTTTGAACGATTTTGCTACATTAGCTTTGATAAGGTTATCCAAAAGATCTTCGTTTTTTTTTAATTTGTTGACGGTCCCCTATGCGATTTTGGGGGAAAATATTCGCGAGAATATACAACCTGTACTATTTTGTTTACACATCAGGGATTTCAGAATAATTCCTTATCTATATTTCTAGATATTCAACAAAACGTCTAAAATCGCTGAGTGTCAAGATTTTTTTTTGCTGTGACTGTATACACATAAATTAGCAGTTGTTGCATAAAACTAACTATAAAATCCTTAGAGTTTTTCGCAAATTTACGTCAAAAATATTATTTATGCATAAACTTTTTTTTTTTTCATTTATTCGTAGCATTTTGAACTCGTATTTTATCTTATAACGACATATCAAGTCCAAAAAGTCTGTTATAAATTTCATTTTTGACCTGCATAAATAACCACCCTGTAATGTGAAAACTATTTTTATCTTTTATTTTTGCTAAAATTTCCAAGAAAGTGGAATAAATATGTCTAAAAGAATTTCTCATCGTCCGATGATGGCGCAGTAAATAAAGTAGAAATATCTCCTAAAAAGTTAACCGGGACTAACATACTTTCTTATCTTGAGACTTTAGTAGCCCATTGTCGTACATAAGCTATGCAGATACTATTTTAACTGGATGGGGATGCGGGATGCTGAAATGGTTACATTTTAAAGTTCTTTGGAAAGTGGACAGAGATATCTCGTTTCGCTTTTGTAAAGTTTTTTCTTCAAAATCATATTCAACTGAATAATGAAAAAGGATTAAAAAAAACATTCATTTAAATGATTAACTAAGCTTTTTGTATGAATTATTTTTGGCAAAATTACCCCTTTTTTTATCTGTATACGGCATTAGCAAATATTCTTATCAAGAAACTTTGGTATCGCATTGTCGTATATAACAGCTATGTAGATATTTTAACAGAATAGCTATGCAGGATTTGCACTAGGTACAATGTTAAATGTTCTTTTAAAGGCCTACGCTCTGGCTAGCAAGTACGTAACTTAAGGAAATTAACTTCTTTTTGAATTTCTCGTTTCATTTTAATTTTCTTAAAGGATTTGTTTTTGCATAGGAGGGCTGAAATCAACCACTAGTCAGAATCAATTTTTAACCTTTTCTATTTTTATTTAGTACTTATTTTCCTCATTGTGATTTTAATTAATCCCACTAAGTGTTTTTATTTAGTGCCATAGGGTTCTGATAATTCATTCTTCAGATTGTATATGTATTTTTTTTTATATCAAAATGAATGATTATCATTTAGCAAAAAACATATTGCCAGATACCTTAATTTCCTGCGTATATTCCGCAGATTATCTGTAAAAAATCCTCGAAAATTTCAAGTGCGGATAATCTGATGAAATTCTTTTCAAGCAGAACTGATTTCCCATTTCTACCGGCAATTATAAAATGTAAACATATCAAATGTTTGTCTGTTTGGGATACCGCTCACGGAACTGCTTGTGATTGGTTCACATATGACGTGTACGTTCTAGTGGGAGTGGCCTCTGATTTTTACAGAATATTTGTCTAGTCTTTTAGCAACATACTTCTATGAAGATTAGAGAGTTTCTCAACTCATCTCGATCAAAAATTGCAATCTAATCATTTGTTAGCTGAATCTTCTTTTATTTGTCATGTGGGATTATAAGTTAAAGAATCATGTCTAAAAGAAAGTGCATAAGTTACACAGCTGAATTTAAGCTGGATGTAATAGAAAAGGCAGAAGAAGTTGTAATAAATCGTATATAAACGATTGCCGCAATCGAATGTTCGATTATGGCAAAAGAACAAGGGAAAAAAATTATTATTCATGGAGTAATCCGTGTTATTAAAATATTGTCAAATATTATTGGTAATAGATCGAATATGATCGATCACCAAAATCGAATGCTCGATTATAGCAGAAGGGCAAGTAAAAAAACTATTAAAATATTGTCAAATGTTATTGATACAATCGATTATTATTTTAACTTGCACTTATCCTATAATTACTTATTTTATTTACAATAATAATTTAAATAGGACATCTAAATCAACAGAAACTTTATTAGTATTTTGGAATGTTGAAAACAATGAGCAATCATCGTACAACAAACCCGCGGTTTATACGCCGGCCAGTGCGGATTATCTGCTGATATTTTTTTAAAGGCTAAAATTTATTTACGCGGATTATACGCAGGAAAATACGGTAATTGTACCTGAATAAAAGAATCTGTTCACACTTTGATGGAATCATTGATAATTAGTTACTTGAAAAAAGTTATGTGCAATGAAGATAAACTAGGATAACAGTTACTGACTACAAGTAGCACACATTTGAATCACAAATTTTAGATAAGTCAATTCACTTAGATAGTCTTAAATTCATTGGAATAAAACAAAGAAAAAAAAATCTATTGTTAAAATTATTCTTAAGATGGGAATTTGCGGTTAATAAAGCAATAATTATTAATAATAATTTGCAAGAAAACATTAAAATCCCTACAAAGCACCGTATGAAAAAAAAAAATAATAACATATCTTTGGTAGACATTAGTCAGAGTTATTGCCAATTATTGCACCACCAATCACTCACAGGAAATGCAGCTGCTCTTTGCAGATTTACGTGGTATTGCGTCTTTGCATTTAAGTCCTTGCAAATTTAGGTAAAGAATTTTATACATGTTTGAACTCGCTTTTGTACATGTACAATTATTTTTTATAAAATTGACCCAACAAGTTCGTAATCTTATTATAAATTTCACACGAACCTTATATATATATTTATATACGTATATATCTAACTATTTTCTAATTCAAAGAAAAGTATCATCTTTTGCAAATTATCATTATTTCATTTCTAGAAAACTTTACAAGAAAAGGGCATAAACATATCAGAAGTTGTTTCTTGTTACCCGATGATTATTCAGTAAAAAAAGTGCAGAAATTTCTCAAAAATGGATACCGGATGAATTCATATTCTTATCTCGAAATTTCAGTCTGCGGAAGTTTCAAATAAATATCTATGAGACATGTCGGAATGATTATTTTTTTAAATTTTTCAAAAATTTACAAAAAAATTTCGGTTTTTTTTTTTTTTTTTTTTTTTTTTTTTTTTTTTTTTTTTAATATAATTATTATAATAATATTACGTTGAACAATATTAAAGAATTTGGGTAAAATCTTTTCAGGTTTATATACTCGCATTAAAAACATCACATGAAAGATAACTTTTAAACCATAAATACCAAAATTAAAAAAAATATATTAAAACAATGTAATGTTCTTAAACGTAAAAAAAAAGTCTTTGTATTTTTATTGCCATATAAGGTGGAAGCATTCGCCGAGGTTAAAAAGTTATTCTATATATACATTAATGCAATGCTAAAAATATGCTACTGTTACATTGCAAAAATTTTCTTTTCGTATTTATATTATATAATAATAAAAATTCGAAAAAAGGTTAAAAAGCAATTTGGAGTAATAAATAGTTGGGCTTTTATATAGAAAATATCAAATACGACCATCTTCAAAGGTAAATACTTTAATACGATTCAATCTTTTGTACAGAAAAGAAAAAAAAAAAAGTATGAACTTACACGCACATTAGTACAATATTTAGTACTTATGAATATATAATATTTAACGATTTATTTTAACGGTTTAAGAATAATGTATTGTAAAATAAATTTTTCTTTGGTATGATAATCGGAAAACTTACTAAAGATTAGAATAAACTATAAATTTACTTAATGGACAGTTTTGCTGTATAACTTCGTTTTTTATTAGGAAATATAATAAACAGCGGTTATAAAATATAAAAAAATTCAAAAATTTCAATTTTCATATTTTAATAGTTCTACGCTGGTCCATTTATGTTCCCAACGTATTATGCATAAGGATTAAAGTATAATCGTCATTAAAATTTGTAACGGATTCTTTAAGATATGTTCAAAATAAAATTTTATTACAAAAGTAGAGTTTATTTTCACTTATTTTATTCAGAGGGATAATTTTGACACTTTTTCTTTTTTGAGGTCAGTTGTTTTTACATTTATTTTCTTTTGACTAAAATATATTTTTATTTTCATATTGAGACTAAACGTATATTTAAGCTATGATATGTATTGTTGAATACGAGTAAATTTTTTAAAATTGTAATCTTGAAAAGCACTGAATATTACACAGAAAACAATTTTTGTTTAAACAAGTATTTTCTATTTTATTGACTAAAAATTATATAATCCTAAATGATTTTTTCTATAAAGGAAAGATTTTGTAATTGATTTTTTCTTCTTTTTTTAGGGGGGGGGGGGAGGGGAGATGTAGTACAAAGATTGTATTAGAAAATCATGGTAATCATGAAAAAAGAAATAAATTTTAAATACATTCAATGTAGCAAAAAAAGTGAAAAAATCGAATGAATTTTTATCATTAGAAATATATATTCTTACACAAAGTTCAGTTTGAAAGAGGCTCGCAAAGTATTTTTATATAAAGGCGAATTGAAACTATAAAGAAAACTTGCATCATCTAGCGTTTATAAGCGGAATATATTTTTATACCTAAAGCTCTTTTTAAAAGCTTTAATGCATAAAGATGATAAATTAGAAGACAGTAGACGGATAAGGTTAAAGTATGTGAACTTGTTGCTAGTAAAATAAATAGATATATTTTTTCTTACTTTGAAAAAGGATGTCAAAATATTTTCTGTATCGCTTTCTAAAATAATCAAGGAACGTATTTTCTGAATAATATTTCATCTTGATTTTATTTAACATTATGAATATATTTTTTTTATCACCAGAAGAATTTTTTTTTAAATAATAATAAAAAAAAATCAAAACGTAAAATTTTCTAGTTTAAATGGACTTATTTTTAAATACAAGTTTCTTTTCGAATAGGATGGTAATAATAGTAATAGTAATAAGCTATTAGTAATATTATTAAGATACCTATCTAATCATTATTTTTTTTCTATTAGCATTTAGCGGAATTTCCAATAGTAACTAAAATTTCTTCTTTCAGTTTTTTAGCATCAGTAAATTTGGAAAAGGTTAAAACTTTTAAAACTAAAGTGATGAAAGCCAATGAAAATTTTATGGCATTCAAAATTTTATGTAAAAAATAACCTTACATACTAACACTAATAAAACTAACTAGTTACACATTTTAATATCATGCACGAAAACATCTTTAAAACGTATTAGCATATCAAATAATAGTTCTTATCATCACTGATTTTTCAAATAAAAAGCGACTAGCTTTATATAGTAATAACTTTATAACTCTTTTCCCCATGTGACATGTATGCCCATTAATCACAAAAATTTGTGCGGAAAATAAAGATGGACCATCTTTATTTTCCCTTGAAAATGGCCGAGTATTTCAGTTGAAACAGTCTGGATAATTTTATCATTGTTTTTAATGTTTAAACGTCATGCAGAATGGTATGTAGATTTTAAACTCATAATATTACCCCACTGTACACTGTTTTAGCAAGTTTATAAATAAAAATTTTGAGCTTGTTTCGATATTCATATTGTATTCATCTTTCATCTTCATTTTCTTTTAAATGCTCAGAAAATATGATTCTGTCAATATTGTATAAAAAAAAAAAAAAACTTAATTACAAATATGAATGCAATCCTTGAAAGTAATTAATCATTCTAAAATGTACTGAAAATTCATTAAATCTGTAGAATTATATTATCTTAATAATTGCTTAGTGAAACTTGGAGCTTGGAGAACGAAATATTACGTTCCAAACACTTAAAGGGTTAGATAGCAACAAGTAAAAAATAAATAAATAAAAGAAAAATAAAAAAGAATCAAAAATTTTAAATAATAATTATGATGAATAGATAAATAAAAATAAGCTAAAAACCATTAAAACGAAATTTTGTGTTTATTATTTCCTATGTTTCGTAACTATATCATTTTTTTTATGAAACATTAAAGCAGTATTACAAAATCAAATTTTCCTTCACCACTCGTTCACATACAGAGAAAGAAAAAGAAAGAAAAATACATTTATTTATTTATTTTTGAGAAGCAAAATGTCAAAATTTATGCTTGGACTATGTAAAGTGTGGATAAACAAAAGGGCATAATGGAAAAGTTAAAAAAGCCTTTTTCTTGCTAGAGTCCATTTTGAAGTTACATTTCTTTAAAATAAGTATGTCATTGAAATCGCACACTTAATATTTATATAGAAAGAACTACATAAATTGTGAAAGAAAAACGGGAAAGAGATTTCATCAAATTTTCTAAACTTTAAATGATATAAAAAAAAAATGTTTGAGAAATTTTTCTTTTATTCTACTTTGAATGAACAAAAATATATATTAAACTTGTTGAGTCAGAGTTTTAAGTCTAGTGAAACCTTTATTCGATAAATTCAGTTTTTATTTTGGAAATTTCTTACAGGAGTATTCATAATTTTACCAGCATTGGAAGAATACAAATTTTTACAATTATATGTTTACTTTTATTAAAATATTTTAAATTCATATAAGTATTAAATCTAATTTAAAAATTTTCAAATAGATTCAAATTTTCACAACAATTGTAATACTAGTTCTCTTTTCAATTTTTATTTTGGAAATATATATAATTTTACCAATATTGGACGAATACACATTTTTTACAATTATATGTTTGCTTTTATTAAAATAATTTAAATGTATAAGTATTAAATCTAATTATAAAAATTCAAAACAAATTTAAAACGATTGTAATACTAGTTTTCTTTTCAAATTTTCATGTTAAAAAATAAAAGTATTCATACATTTTGAATGTGTTAAAATGCATTTAAAATGTTTTTATTTCAAAATTCTAATATTTACATTTAAAGTTAATGTATGCAATGAGTAATCTGAAAAACAGGCGATTACAGTTAATTAATTATTAATTTTTAAAATTCCTTTGTGATATACTGTCTGTTTGATTTTTAATGCATACTTATAAGTAAAAGAAAATTAAAAATCAACGTTTTCTTATAAACTTTTTTCTTTTCTTTCTTTCTTTGTTTTTTCATATTTTATAAACGTTTAGTTCTAACAACAACATTTTTTGGCCTATGAAATTGATTAATTTCATAAAAAATATTGAAACTGTAATAAAAGATTTCTAAACTGCATATTAAGAAATTTAATGTGTTTAGGGTGGTTAGGTATTTCATACGATTAAAAATATTCAGTGAAATTTTAATTACATATTTGCACAAACAAAAACAATTTTAAAATGAAATTTATATTTAGATAATACTAAGTGATATAAATAAAAACGGGGAACGCAGAATTTAATCTATACAGGGGGGGGGGGGACTTATAAATCCTGTCGCTTATTCTAATCATAGAATAATAATAGTATGCACTAACTGCAATTTTATGCCACATTATAATAATATAACTAAGTAAAACAAATAAATTTAAAGGAGAAAAAATTATAGGTTATTTTTTACAGAACCTGTAGATGTTTAAACCGATATTGTATATCTTGCATAGACAGAAAATCTTGCGAAAAACAAAAAATATTAATACTAATAGTTGTAATTTATATGTAGCACGTAAAAGTTTCCTAAATTAGTTACTTACACAAACTTAGAAGTAAATCCAACAAATATTTCGAGTTGAATACAAATTCGGGTAAAATCAAACAGCACGTTTTATTTCAGAGATCGAAATAGAATGAACAGAAATCGATGGTTTAACATATTTATATAACGGTTACATACACGTAAGCAATTAAAAATTTAAACAAAAAGAAAAGGGGAGAAAAATTACTAGCTGTGGTATTACAGCTGATTAAGACGACAGTGCTACACGGTTAAAAATATTATGATGTGTTGAATAGTTCTTAGCCCTGCAGTAGTTGTAACTAAATAAATGATTAGGTGAATTCTAATTCCAAAAACTGGAAATATGTTTCAACTAGAGCTACCCAATACTAGAGAGGGTATATTGGGCCGAGATCTTCTGGCTGCACTTACGCTCACACTAAAAATAGGCTCAACTCACTACAATGTTTTAAACAATTACATTGTTTTATTCTGCTTTCATTTAAAATGTAAACTTAATAGCAAAAGCTAAATCAAAATAATGATAGCAACAAATTAAAAGAAAACACTAAAAATTCTTTTCGAAAAAGGACAAACAAATCATAGATTTATTTATAGTCAATATATCAAGTTACTGAAACATTCAACTCTAAAATCTTATCATATTCACGAAAGTATGTTTCATATGTTTGCCGATGGAATTTACTCTCAATCAAATAACTATAGAATGTATTGCATCACAAATGAAATTAGATAAAGGAAATTCTATGATATCAAACCCTTGACTTAGAGTGAAAAATATTACTCCATTTAAAGCTGATAAAATGGCATTTTTGCTTATAGTCTCTTAATTAAAAGTATTTTTTTCTGTTTTGTTTTGATGATTCCATATGTATGATTCATTTAGGCAATAAAAGCCCGGTAGCCTAAAATGCTAGAATGGAGATGAAAATAACGTATTTAAAATATAATCAACATATTACATCCATAACAATATTATTTATTCATTCATTAATTAGCGAAATAGAATTCACAAATAGACAATATTCCCGGCCAACTCGATTGTACTGAAAGAAGCTTAGCCGGAGTCTAGCCAGAATCAGCCGACAAAATTAAGCCCGGTCACAAGTACGACCTCAGATTTGAAAGAGAAAATCAACCTGAAAAGTGCCTAGCCGGTTCTGGTTCCAGTGTCTGTCTGGACTATAGACTTTTTCAGACCACGCTTGTGTAGGCAATTTAATCGGCAAATTTGGAAATTTTCGTCTTTTAATATAAAGAAAAAAAAACGAAAATTGCCCAACAATTTACAGTTTTTTTTCAAAAGTAGACAATAATAATTACAATGTACATAATATGTTTCCAAGTTTTTGTACAATTTACATTTATTTTCAGATTCCCCCCCCCTTCTTTTAAGTAAAACTGTTGTGAAGCACTAGAAAAAATCAGACTGTAGACCAATCTGTTGTAATAATTCGGTAATTATACAAATTCATTCATACACACAAACTCTTGTATAGTTAAGAATAAAGGCACTTCGTTGACAAATGTAAGCTTTTGTTTGTCTAAAAATGAAGCCACATTTTTCATAAATACAATCTTCTGAAAAAAATGGCGATTTTATTAGGGAAATATACAAAAACTTTAAATACTTTTTTAAAGTATATCTATGGAAACGAAACTCACCTTCTGGACAACGGGCGTCCCACCCATCTGCAACATTTTGCACAAATTTATCGCTCTTCCATATCCTATAAAAATCAAATTATGTACATTATTACATAACATATTTACATCTCATAGTCATCTATCATAATATTGTACAGAAGAAACGCTTTTTTTAAACGCTTTTTAAAAATATCGAAATTTAAAAGAATGATATCAGCAGAAATGTTTCTACAATTACGATAGTTCTAAATACAACAAACAAATTTCGAAACTTCTTTTAGCATTATACTTCTGATAATCCCTACATAAGCAAAAACTATTTATATTTGTCTCGTTATCCCTGCATTCAAGAAGAAAGAAAGAAAAAAGTTTTAAAGTTATGATTTCTTTGAGACTGGACTGTTAGGGTTAGAAAATTGAAACTCGAAATAATGGTTATACTTAAGATGTAAATGAATTCTAAGAAGTGTCTTTAACAACTTAATTGATTTGTCCGTACGTTGTAGATACGAGAAGAGTTTTCTTATTTCATCACTTAAAGCTTTTTGACCCACTAAATTTTTTAAATACACTTTCATACTGTTTAATGGCACAAATGTTTAGAATAAATTTTGTAAATATTTTAACTTGAAAAAATTGATTTTTAACCATTTTTTATTTTATTGCACGTAAAAAAATACTTAAGTGGTTAAAAAATCGAAATTAGAAAGGATAAAAGAAACAAAACTGTTTTAAATTAACGATTATTCTGAAATTACGGAATTGATTTCAAGTGAATTTTCATTGTAAAATACGTTAGTGGTCGAAATTCACAAATAGACAATATTTTTTTATCTGTTTTCCACAAGGAAAGGATGCTAATGGCTTGTAATGCTTTTTTTGTAATTATTAGTATTTTTATCAGTAGCAGCTATGGAAATTTTTCATGATAATCCTTTCAAGTGAGTGTCTACAACAAAACTTTTAATATTTTAGCATCGGTTTTTTAAATAACATTTTTATAAAATTTTACTAGATACATGCGTTGATTTTGAATAAAGCAAAATGTATCATTAAAAATTATTGCTACGAATACTTCTGTATTCATAATACTTTAGCCATAGCATGTATAACAACTTTCACGTGACAACGTTAGAAAATACACAAATTACATTTTAACAATGTTCTTACAGGTGTATTCAACATTTAAACCCAAAAACCTTGGGATTCTATAGTATGGAGATAAAATAACAAAATTTCGTAGGATTTTATTTAGATGAGCATTCACTTACCTCTGTTTAGAGCTAGTGCACTCTCTTTTGTTGGTATCCCACGCACAATAGGGATCTCTTAGAGCTACGCAAGCACTAAAAGGAAAGAAATAAATTGTTCTAAAAGTTTGAAGCATCACCTCAGTAATCAGAATAGCAGTTGATACATTTTTATGAAAGTAAAATTAATTAAAAAACATAACATAATTTTAATGTATGTAGTATTATCAGACAATTTATCCTTAAAAAAAAAGAAACTTCCCAAATTTTTATATTATTGACATGAGTTTCAAAACGCGCCTTATCCAGAAAAATAAACTTCGGAAAATCACAAGAAACCTTCTGATTGCGCCATTGTTTTTCGTTGTAAAACAAGAATTTATAATGTCAGAAATACACGATAAAACTAATTTTCAATTTATTGATTTTTTTTCTTTTTTTTTTTGGATGAAGCTTTATTTAAAGCATAAAACTGATACAAATAACTCAATTTTTTTATTTCGGATAAGGCAGTTTTGAAACTCATGTCCTAATACTTGCTTAGTACATAAATGTAATCAAAAAGTTGAAAATTTCAATTTTAACATTTCAATTTTTTCGAATAATAAGTATTTTAATCACATTTTCCAACATTCAATATGTTTACTTGATCATGTATAAATAAGCTGGAAATTGCCCGTCAAACGTAGCAAATGAGATCATTCGTACTATAATAAAGTTTTAAAAATATCTAGCTATTGGTGTAAAAGTATAGAGTACTTCCGATACCGTATAGCAGGCCTGTCCAAGCTTTCAATAAGCAGGGGCGCACCTCAGCTCTTGGCAGTCAATGACGGGCACCATTTGATATATGATTAAAAAACGTGCGGCAAAATTATCGTTCAGTATTAATATATATGCGCGACATAACGGAATGCAAATTAATCTTACAGAGGTAGACAAAAAAAAAAAAAAAAAAAAAAAAAAAAACCCTACTTTTCTGAAATTACATGGATAAAATTTTAAATTAGATGCATTTTTTTATGAGAGATCTACCTCAAAAATGTTTGTAGGGTAAGGTGCCAAAGCTTTAATCGCGCTTATAATAACGACAGTAATAATAATTAAATAAAAAATTTAAATCAGAGATATTGCTAGGCTTTTTTTTTAAGATGTGAAAATACACTTTCACTTATTTCGAAGGCGTGAGTTTATAAAGAGTACAAAGACAGTCATGATAGTAACCTATCCATATGGGTTATTCCAGACAGAGATTGCTTGGAAGTGCTTTCATAGATGGAAATCGTTCTTTTATTAAACATCAAACTTTCAAAAGTCAAGAAAGAAAAAGTTAAACTTTTATGCATATGGGTCTTCAAAGGGCTAGGGGAAGGTGAAAAACGTTTATTTTTGTGCTTATTCTTAAGTATTAAAAATATCTATTTCCAATTTTTACCAAATTTAACCATCATAATATTAGTTAAAAAACGATAACTACAAATCGAGAAAATATGCATAGTAAAATTCTTAAAACATGTTTATGATTTCTAACCCGAACAGGCGGCTTTTTCACAAATTTTATTCGGTCTGCACCACTTGCTTTTCTTTTTTACTAGTGTAAAAAAGAAATTCCGTGTACCCTTTTTTTTAAAATGCATATATACACCCATGGTCCTGAATGGGTTAACCTGTTTTCCCAGGTTTTGAAAATATCTCTGATACAAACACTCATGATTTTTTAAAAAACATTCTATTAAAAGAATTTATTTCTAAAAACTAATAACAGGAAACTTCAAAAGGGCGCCACGGCACTCGCGGGTGCCGTGGCGCCCTGCCGTATACTATCCGAAATTTTTTTTATTCTCCTGTAAATAGTATCTGCTTTCTATTATGCAGAAAGTAACTGTAACTTGTAGTAAACCTCATCGCTTCATCGCTTAATGAAAATAAAACTTAAGCAATCAGCTTACAGGCGATTTCGAAGAACTTTTTGAGGATACATCTGAAAGACAGAATGGTTAAACTGAAACGATGTGAATATAGAGTTATTGTGAGCTCCATAGGCAAGTTTCCATTTTTCATTTATTTTTTTATACAAATTTTTCAGCTCTCTCTGTTTACCTCTGTTTTTAGATGCGTTCGTATTTTTATAAATGCGTAGCACCTATAGTCGTCATTTAATCAGTCCGCATATAACAGAGCAAAAACTACTCAACCGAATCGTTTGAAATTTATAATGTATAATTAAGTAATTAATAGCGTAATATTTTCGTCGAGTCATTTCACGTGTTCTGAAAACCGGGTGTGTAGTTTAATTGCAGGGGCAACCACAATTATTTTTTTGCATTGCAGCCAATGGAAAAAAAAAAATACTTTCAAGTGCATTTCAATGATGTTACACCCTTTCGAACATAACAAAATTGACATGAATCTATGAAGTGTATACTAAAATATCATTTTGTACAATCTGTGGTACAACGAATATTTTTTATTAATTTACAGGGCCGCACAAAAGTATTCCATTGCATAATGGTATAAGGGGGAAAAATGTTTGGGGCTCATTTTAATTATTTTAATCATTCTGTGAAAATGATATACGTTGTTGAGATTTAAAATAACTTACTTCCTGTATAATAGAAATTAGATAGTATTTACAAGGACACACAAAAGTTTTCGACTATTATACTGTATAGTATTACATCAAGATCTGAATATTTTTAAAATTTCGTTACAGTAAGAACGCACCTCATTTGGTATGCTTGACGTGGAATTTCCAGCTTGTTCTTTCTAAATGCGTCATTAGCTTGATAATTTCAAACTTAATGTTTCCGTCAATTCAAATAATTTTAAATTCTTCAATTCAATTAACAAATTATAAAATTGAAAAATATTAAAAAACTAAAGAAAAAAATCAGCTGTGTAAAATGATTTTTTTTCTTGAAATTTTTTCTTTAGTTTAAAATAAAATTTCCAATTTAATTCTTTTTTAATTAAGAAAAACAAATACTATGTACCGTTATGACACAATAACCAATATTCTGATATTCATTTAACGCCGACACATGGTAACTAGACAAAGATGAAGTTGAAAATCAAAGAAGTAAGTTGCAAAATTCGTACGACATTAAGAATGATTCAGCACAGCGGCCACATATGCACGTCTTTGCTATGATCAATAACTTAACGATCTTGTCGACTGCTTGCAATTAATCATCAGCAAACCAAAGAGCTATTGGAAATTTTCGCCAGGAGAAATTCCCTGCACTATCCCGTAACTTCTGATCCGTTTCCCCACTGGATATTCCCTCGAATACTATCCGCATCGATTAATCGGGTCATTAATCGATTCACCGGACGTCAGAATCGATTCGACACAATCGCTTTTCTGTATCTTGGTGTTCTTAAAGCTGCCGCGATGCAAGTTGCTTCTAGACTGACTTTTAATTTGACCGAAAAATAAAAAATTCTCGATCAATGAATTTTTTTTTTTTTTTTTTGAAGAGGAAAAATTTTGTCTCAATTTCGATACTTCTGTGACTTTATCTGTGAACGAATGTTCTAATAGATTAAAAGATTCACATGGAAAGGTAGCAAGTAAAAAAAAAAAAAAGAATTCGGTATTAAAGATATAGCGGTGTTCCCCAAGAGAGAGTGAAGTAGTATGTTCTTAATACTAATCAATCTATTTTATCTATATTTTCAAAAAATCTTATACGAAATTTTTATTTTTAAATGTAAAAATTTCTTTGGAAAGGAATGAAGTACTTAAAACATAATCTACGCCTTTCTTGTGCTCTGAAGAGCTTGATATTTTCTTAAATTATTCATTTTTTACCTCTCACTTAAAACTCTTGTGTGAAATTTGAAGAGTTAATAAATAAGTCACATTTATCTTTGTCTAAGAATTTTATAATAACTAAATTAGTTTCTTAATAACTAAACTGGAGGGTTTTTTAAATTCTTAATCATTAATATTTATTTTAAGTCCCCATGAACGGATCCGGATCCCAGTTAATTCTGTGTAATACAGGATTATTACAAATGAATCATCGGGTTTTGATATTTTACTACGTGCGAACTAGGAAACGTTTATGTTTCCATGACAACTCAAACGAGATTGCATTAACTACAGTTTCGCACTGCATATGTTTCATGCGCGTGTGGTTGCCATGGTTGCTGCGCGAACGTTATATTCAAAATGGCGACTGAACAGCAGAAAGCAAGCGTTTTGTGTACTAAACATTTCACAGTGTGAATAGCTTATAACCGTTCAAAGAGCATTCCGGAAGGCGTACAAATGCAAACTTCTAAACCACAATGATGGATTGGTCAATATCACTTTGGCTGAGTTGCCACATCACTGAGGAACCACATCACGACTGCATTCAAGACCATCAAGGTGACCATGCTGAATAATGTGTGGAGCGAACTGAATTATCGTTTTGACATCTGCCGTATCACTCAAAGAACTCATATTGAACATTGAATTTTGTATAATTTCGGTTTATTTTCATGTATAACTCATTGTTCTAACCCTATTATATTCCAAAATAAACGCTTCAGAAACTCGATGATTCTTTTGTAATAACCCTGCACATGTGCAGAGCTGCCGCAGGCGACTAATTTTTAATTCTATTCGCACGACTATTACATTTTTCTTGTAAATGTTGTCAAACTGTACGCAGATAATTTTTGATTTGAGAAGGTGGTGCGAGTTAGAGTTAAAAAATAATCACCTATGGCAACCCTAGATATGTAAATCTTTAACCCTTTCAGGCGGGGAGTAAATTTGTTTGAAATAAGTAACTTACACCAGAAATAATAAACGAATTTATTAGATAATAAGGACGTGCTTAGTTTCACGTATCTTATAAGAGAAAAATTTTAATTAAATAAGGTATTTGTACTCAATATGGACAGTTCTCTCAATTTGGACACCCCTAATATTTTTTAAAGTAACAATTTTGATCGTGAGATCGCGGTACATGTCCGTGAAGAAAAGCAGTTGAAAAGATAATTAAGCCTGGAAAGTGCAAAAAATCGCACTGTTTGCCATTTAGAAGAAAACTTGTTGTTTCATGGTGTGCTGATCGTAATTACTTGTGAGCTTAAATTCTTATTAGGTATTGTAAAATTACTTTAAATATTGAAAAGTGGAGTCTTATAGAAAGCTTACAAAACATATTTTCGATTGCTATTGCATTTATTGCTTTAAAATGTTTTCTTTGTTTATTTATTACAAGATTTAATAAAACTGCTCCCGATTCCCAATATGGACAACTTATGTACAGCAGCTGAATCTACAGATTTACAAAAAATAGAAAGCTAAGCAAAACCAACTACATTATTTCATAATGTTTTCTAATAACTGAGGTGCTTTGCATCGGTCTTCAAAGAGCTAAAACCGAAAATGACTCCCTGTTCTAAAGTGCATGTTCTGAAGATATTTACTGAGCCCTCCCTTCCCCCGCAATACTTTAAGATTTTTTTATCATCTCTCCTCTAAAATTCCATAGAAGAGTGGTTCTTCCATACACCCTGTGTAGTAGGTCAATAAGGAGCCACTGTCCATAATAAGGACAGGTGGTTCCTTATATGAACACTTGTAAACATTTTTTTGTTTTTATCATTTAAATTAAATTAGAATAATTACAAGGTCACTAATTTTAATAATGGTAGTTAACAGTCCAGGGATAGTGGTCATATATTTTTGGAATCTTATCACGTATACACGGGGGTTAAAAAAATACATTTTCCTTAAGGTGTCCATACAGGGTACAGGTACCTTATTCTTGGTGCCAGTAAAATTAAAATTAGGTATCTTTTTTAAGGGACACCACGCCGGAAAGAGTTAATACAAACTATCATTTTCCTCTCATAAATTTTGAATGCATTAAACTGTTCGATAATAACTGCCATGGATTGAAAATGTATACTGGTTGGGAGGTAGATAGAGGTAGTCTTAGGATCCGAATGTGGTACTTGATTAAAACTTACAAGAGAAAAATGGCGGATTCCATCACAGAAGTACACATGCATCTAATGTAAGATTAAGAATGTTAGACAGTGTGATGTCGAATTCCTCTCACAAATGTCAAACCTAAGATGAATAGAATACCTTTGTATTTTTAAATTATTTCCAAGGAAATTTAATGCTTTTAACATGTTTGTTTCGAGTACTTTTCTTAAAGAATGTCTCCCTTTTTTTAAAATTGTAAAATAATTTCTAAAATACATTTTTAATTTTGTTTAAACTGTTAATAACTCACTTACAGCTCATCAGATTTAGAAAAATTTTATCTCCTAAAATATTGTAATTTGGACATATTTTGATGATTAAAAAGGAAGAAGAAAAAGAGAGAATACTGTAAGAAGAGCACACAGTAAAAAAGATCTGAAAAACATTAATTTTCAGAGAAGATACTAGTATTTAAAAAATATCAATGGATTTTACGTCTGTGGGTTTAACATTAGCGATGTAAATTTGAGATTTTACTGACCAATATCCTTAAGGAATGTCATGTGAATTATATGAATGATTAGCCTGTTTCCACCTAAGAGACAAAATTCTTCTCTTTTTTTGATACAACACGGAGGTTATTCAACTATGTTTCCAACTGAACATGACTCTGAACTTATATGATTGTATCTCTTCTCCATTACTATTTAAAACATGAAACTATTAAGAACGAAAAACTGACGTGCCTTTAAAATAATGAAGCCTTCACCTGTAACTGCTTTCACAGGGATTCATTACCATTGTAGCAAACTTCCACCAGTAAATTTATGCAGAAAATTACTCTTTATTTAAACGCCTCATTAATGGAATATTTCAAACAGAAATCATGGCAAAAACGGATTGTCATTTTCACTGTTTGAAGTTTACTTCGTCTTCACCGTTGATAATCAGAAACTGTTGATCCGATTAAAATAAACTGCCTTCATCTTGTGACAACATCATCAGTTGCTTCACTCGTAACTGCTAGGCAATACACTGTATTAGAATAATTTATAACAGGATCATTTAATAGTTAATGAATTATCAATGTAATCGGTAAATGAATTATTAATGTAAACCTCTGATAATTCATTTAACGACTGAATAATCGTTTTATAAATTATTCTAATATAATTTCGTATGCAGCGTTTTTTGCAGTTCCATATATTAACCTTCGATTAATTCTGTTGAGCTGATCCAAAGTATCAGACCAAATTATTTGATCATTAAGGTGGGTTGAATGAATTAGTCCTCTAGTATTAATCTGGAATGGCTCAGTTGGAAGAGTATTGGTGGCTTCAGCCAATTCATCCCTGGTTCGAATCCTAGCTCGTATTTTTTCACCCACTTGGGAATTTTACATCTGCGATAATACACTGTATGTCTCCTCATATTTATTTATAATTCCATTATTTAAAACGCACAATTAAAAAGGAAAACTATTTACCTGCACGTTCTTGCGTGTTTATCACAGCTATGTAAAGGAATAGTTAAAATTTCATCTTGAGAGACGACCACCAGTTTTGCCTCCTGGGCTGTATGGTAGACCAATAGGTTGGTAACTGGTACGCGGTTTGAGAAAACCAGCATCTCTTCCACGATGATTGGAATCACCATCTGTGTGCTGCCGTCACTCCCTCCGTTCAGAGCTTTTATAACTTTACCATTGTCTGAAAAAAGATACAAATAGTTATTATTTTGATGGAGATGCAGCAACATGATCATATTGCAAAAACATATAAAATCATGCTATTAACAACATTTTCTTCACAATATAGAATAGTACGCATATATATATCTACATGCGCAAGTTGATACACATGCAGGAGAATATAAAATTTCTATGGAGTAGATGCCGCGCTGCAATGGCGTGACCAATGATAAAATGTAAACTGCATTGTTTATTAGTGCATATAAGATAATAAATTGAATATTGCATAGTATTTGGTTTGAGTCTATTCCATATTCACGAGACAAGATGGTTGCCATGAACAAGTTTGTCATAGTTGTCTCCAGGTGGTACGCCTATATATCTATGATAAATGATGGTGCTTCAAAATTGTGTTTAATCTGATTTGTGACGTTGGTCCCATTATTAAGTGGACTAGTGGACATTTTACACAGCTTAAAAAAAGAGCTAAACGTAATTCCGGGAATTATTTTCTTATGTTACTAATTAAACAAATTACCTTGGTATAAATTAAAAATTCTGTCAAAATTAAAACATTAAAGTCTAAATGTTTTTAATAAAACGTTTTTTCATAAGATAACCAGCCTAAACAAACAGTAGATTTAAATGTATTCTATACAGTGAGAGTTGACCGCACTTTAAATTGAACTTTTCCTCCCCTTTAACTTTATATATTATGCGACTGATTTGTTGACTGAATAGATGTACAATAATGATATAGTAGATCAGGGTAATTTGGGTATAGTGGATGTAATTTGAATATAAATGCCTAAAAAACTAATATCCTTATAGAATTATTCATATTATGTTATAGGCATATACAATAGGTTTACACTACTTCATCGTGAAAAATATTTAGATACCTCTAGAGGTAATCATTTAAATGTCTGTCTAGGTATATGTATTTAAGTTATTCCACTATACCAAAATTAATTTATTCGATCAAACAATGTTATCAGTGAAAAAGCAAGAAGAAGGAATGTTGTACTAACCTGTACCAATAAACATAACATCAAATTTCTTTCCATTTGCTGTTTCAACTTGAGGATCTACAGCAATGTGTGTGTATCGGTATCTGGAAAGGAAAACATTGCCATCAATTTTAAAAAATGCCTTTAAAATTGCATTTATTAATCGAAAAATCTCGAAAACTATTGAAAATTATAATATATGTATTTTAAATCTAACATATATTGATATTGTTTGTGAGTTCTTCTGTCTCTGACAATGTCATTTTAAATTTGATTTAAATTTATTTTTGTAATATCCTTTTGAATGGAATTTAAATTTATTTATTTATTTATTTATTTAATTTATTTATTGATTTATTTTATATCCTTTTAAATGGAACTTCAATTTATTTTTGTAATATCTTTTTAAGTGGAATAAAAATTTATTTTTGTAATATCTTTTTAAATGGAATTTCAATTTATTGTTGAAATATCCTTTTAAATGATATTTAAATTTAATTTTGAAATATCCTTTTAAATGAAATTTAAATTTAATTTTGTAAAATCTTGACACATAAATTTATAATATTGTGTCTGAAAGTTAACTATTATTTAATTAGTACCTAATAAAGCTAAATTAGTACTTGAATTAAATCATTAATTAGTACAAAAGTTTATATCTGTATGATACTTTCAATTTTAAATAATAATGTTAAAAATTTAAAAAAGTGAATGTATTATTTAAACACATTTCTTCAAATTAAACTAAAATGTATCTTTTTACAACTTAAGAAATTTACAATTTAAAATAAAGTACACGAACTATCAAATGCATTACAATGCAAAAAATTTGCAAATAAAGTACTTAATGAATATTTTTACCGATTTTTAATTAATTATTACTTAATGAAAAAAAGTAGGTAAGGGAATTTCATAGTAATTTAAACATTAATTAAATAAAAACTATTTAATGCATTATTTCATGCGTATAAAATAAAAAAGCGGTTGTAAAGTCATGTAACATTTTATTCTGATAAGCACTATTTAAAAAATAAAAAGTCATAAGCATGGCTGTAAAAATTTAAGTTTTTTGTTTTATTACTATTAATTATTAATTATAATTTTTGCTTCATTTAATCATCGTTTAACTTAAGATATTAAAACATTTTAAAAATCATTGTTAAAAATCAGTGGTTGAAAAAGTCGTAAAAGTTGGAAAATATGCAAATGGAACGTTTAAGAATACATCAAGAAAATCGAAGTCGAGACTACAATTATAGGGCAAGACAACCTGGAATCTAAGGCTTTTTCGAGGATTTCTTAAATTGAAATAGAAAATGTTTTTGAAAATCCATTTACACTAATTTATTATGCATATATTAAAGCAGGAAATCAAATATTTGTTCAGTAACTGGACAAACAATAATCGCGGACGCTTTGAGAAAAAGACCAAGCAATAAATTTATAAACTTATTATAGACTTTTTTGGATGAATGTCATAAAATAATTAGTTTTCTTAGTCCAAATCTAATGGAACATGTAGCCGTTTAAAAAAGAGATGCAGTTTTAGTGCAATATGAGAGATTGAAAATAAATTGTAAATTGTCAACCACAAACTTCGTTCCTTAAAATTTGACAGAATAACAATGAATCTACATTTAAAAATATTTTATATATTTCATAAGTATATGTGATGATTAATTATTAGAAAGATCAAGTCTATTGACCAAAATTTGGCATAATTAGAGAACATTTTTAATTTTTAAAATGCTGTCGTTGAAAAAAAAATACTCTGCTTACATTTGTTGTTATTGTTAAATTACTATGGCGCACTCTACATCCTATAGCTCTAAAATTGTACTTTCCCATTAAAAATTGTTTTCTAACTGATAAAATATGATTTTCGCGTGTACAAATGTTACTTAAAGGAAAAAATGAAGTTAAAGTGATGTTATGCGTCATTAATGTATTGTTTGCAGGTTAAGTGTTAGCAAATAATTTGGCCATGGTTAACCAGAGAGGTGCATTGCATATGCTTTTGCATCATGAAAATTGACTTATATTTACTTGAAGCCTGTGTAAATTACAAGTGGCCTTCCCCAAAACGCTGGCACAGATTGATCCATCAAGTTATGATTTTTGATGAAATTGACGGTCATCTCCGGCAACGTTCGGGAATCGTTGACACACTGAAAGAAAAAAAAAGCATATGTATAAAAGATGAAGTAATAATATTTGATAATTAAAAGAACTTAAGATGATTCTACATTAGCATTCAGGATCTCTTTGATTTTTTATATATTATATTTTTCTTCAAACTTTTTACATGAAATTAAAAATGCATAAATTTTAGAATAAAAATCACTTTGAAAACTTTTAAATCTTAAAACAAAAAACACTGTTGTGTTAAACATTATCCCTTTAATTATTCTTCTTTTTTTTATTTTTAGAATAATTTATTTACACATTGTATTAAACTTTTTACAAAGATTAACGATCTCGTGCTATTTTATATTACTATTTTTATTATTTTATTATTATAACTCAAATCTCATTTTTTTAAAACTTTTAGTATCACAATTATTTTTAATGTCTGATCATTATGCGCTTTTCAGTTAGTTCGAGAAGCTTTAATATTGAATGTGTTGTGATTAAAAAAATACTTTTGTCAGACAATTTTTCAAAATGGATTTCAAGACAAAAATATCACATTTCTTGTTATATATTTATAGATATACATATTACTAAGTAAAACTAAAATTGGCAAAATAGATTTCATATCCATTTTTTAAAATAAAAATTTGTAAAATTTGTAATGAGTTCTTATATATATATATATATATATATATATATATATATATATTTGCAAATGATTTTTTTAATGATAGTATCAATCTTGCATTTATTTCATTGAAAAGGATGAAGCCGAAGAAAGCCTTATAAAATCACCTTCCAACTCCCCCTCCCCTCTTTTTTGTTTATGTGATCTCAAAATCTTTATACCTGTCCTGGTCTTGGCTCAGGAACTTTTGAGTTCTGCACTGGAAGCCAATTAAAGTTAACGTCTTCGTGGCCTTTAAAGGGTCCATCAAATGTTTTCAGGATGTCCTCTAGTCTGAAAGCGCACACGGCTGATCCACTGATGCTGTTTCTGTAGAAAATACAAATAAATAAATAAACGAATACAGAAAAGTAAAAATAAACATATTAAAAAAAATTGTTTTATTAAAAATCACCAAAATGTAGTAAAAATATTTTGTTTTAATGCGATACATAATTTAGCAATATTTTGAGATGCTAGCCAAAACTTGGGCGCTATTATGGTAATCTTTGAATTAGTACTTTCCAACAAATATACACTGTTGAAGCTCATATTTATTTCTTCATAGAAAATCAAACTACAATTGATTAACTATTCAATTCGAATTAACTTTATTTTCTTTACTCTCTTTTTAAAAACTGAAAGCGCTTGGCGGCCGGATAATTAGGTTCGAATTTTGAAAAATTCCGAAACACATGTTTGTTAATTTTAGGTATACTATAGGGGCATGTCAAGTTTCAAGATTTTATTTTCATTATCTTATGAAAGATGGTAATTTTTTTTTAATTTTAAATTTATCCCACGTTGACCCTCTTATGAATTCATTTGTTTTTTTTTTAAATCAATGGTTAATATCTTTATTGCCTTCAAAAATACACATATATATATATACCAAATTTCAAATATCTATGTCAATAGGAATAGAGGGAAAACTAAGAAACAACATTTGACTTCCACAAATGTATAGAATTGTCATTTAAAAGAAAACATTTAATAAAAGCCAAAAGCTTTATTGAAATTTTTGGAATTCATTGATTTACAAAATATTCCATTACTCATCTAGTAAAAAGAAAGGGAGTAGATTGTTGAAAACTATTGCCAGAAAATACCAACGACAAAAAAAAAATTAGGAAATTGAATGGGTTACATTAAATAGCACTAGGTTTGCTTTTATAAAACGACAAGTTAGTGAATAAACAATACATTTGTTAGTGTGGAAAAGTTAGATTTACCATATATCTACAAATAAATCCTGCTTATGTCTTTATTATATTCTACACTCACTTGTTTAATTATTTTCTATGCATCTATAGATTTGCAGGAACAAAAAAAAAAAAAAAAAAAAAAAAAAAAAAAAAAAAAATACGATAGATATTTTCCTAAACCAAAAATTGTAACATTTCCTAAAGAATTAACTGAAAAAAGTTAAATAATATATTTAAAACCGCAAAAATAAATCCGTTTTTACTTTAATAAATTTTTCTTCATTTTATACGATCTCCTATAATAAAATCAAACTTAGTATTAGAATTGTTTGTTTTCTCAGAGGTGAATTTAATATATTTCGAATTTTGCACATGTCGTTTTCACTTTAGTCCCTTTTATTATTATTATTATTATTATGATTAGAAGTTTTTACTGAATTGGAATGTATTTTTTGAAATTAATCCTCCCTACAATCACAAAAAGTCGCACTCCAAAAACAATATTTTTAGATTAGTACTCAAAACTATCTTTTCAGGAATGAAGATTACCTTTACCCTTTTACGAATGTAGTTTTCAGAAGCCGATTCTGTCAAAAACTTTATACTCTTATCATATCTCCAACCTTTTTTTTTTTTTTCTCTCTCTTTTTACGAAATAAAGTAGAAAATCTTTCATCCAGACATACAAATAATTGAACTCTTCTATAAATGTTTGGCTTCCTTCAAATTCTTTATCAATGCCACTTTTCCATTTTTTTTTCTATTTTCAAGTTCCACGGCCTCAGACCCCTCCCCCCCCCTCCCGCGCTCCTTAAAAAGAAGAAAAAGAAAAAAAAAAAAGAAGATTCTCATAACCAAAAAAAATTAAAAGAAATTTTCCAATTTCTATGAAATGAAAATTTTATTACTTTCTATTATCATTTCCTTTTTATTAATTTTTTTCCGCCCCATTTTTATTCTAATTCATTTATTCCCCAACTCACTCTTATCTTTTCGGGAAAAAAAAACGGAAGCATTTCTTACTAATTTTTTTTCCTTATTTTTTCCTTGGTACATCTCTTTTTTTTTTTCTTTTCCCATTTAGCGTCTCCGCGACTATAATTCATTAATAACGCAAAAATTTCTTTTCTTTCCCCCATAGGCTGTTGTTTTTCGATTATGCAAGAATAAGAACGGGGGACACCGTTAACAGGGATGGGGGAAAGGGACATTAATAGTTTCCCGTAGCCAATAATTAACTGATGCCATCATCACCTCTACGCTTTTTCTGCTAATGGAAATAGAAGTTATTGATGTTCCCCAACTGATCAATTCATCTTAAAAACTCTTTTGCTGCAGTTTTTACAAGTTATTCTTTTCACATTTTTTAAAGCATCAAACATTTTTTTCCCCTTCTTCAATTTTCTTAAGATACCTTCAATAATTATTACGTTTATATTTCCCGAGAACTGACAGTGGTTTAATTAAGCTGAAAAATAGAATCGTGAAGAATTAAAAGTAAAAATAAGGGAAGATTTGACAGGTGATATGCATGGTTCTATTAATTTTAACTGGTAATTCCTGGATTACAAAGATGAATGATTATTAATTATTTTATATTAATTGGAATAATAAATGAACACGTGAAATTTAATTTTTAGAATTTTATTTTTTTTTAATATTTTGAATGAGGATGAACAGGCTTTCCTTTAGGGGAAAGTTTGAAATGACGGAAAGGAACTGAAGTTTGGTTGCGAATTACGAACTCTGTAATTAATTTAGACGACTACTTCTTTTTGCATTTATTTAAATGTTTGTCATGATGTTTGTTATTAGCCTGGAATTATTATTGAAGATTATATAAAAAATACTTTACACTAGAAGAATTATTTTTAAGAATTGTTTAATTTTTTTTAATTTAATGACCCCTCATGTTCATTCCAAGTCTAAATTATAAATAACAATAATAACTTTTTTTTTAAATTTTAACAGTTAAAAAAAAATAGAATTTAATACGGGCATTCGTGTTGCAGTTTATAACTGTATAATTAAAAAAAAACCCATAAAATAAACAAGTAATGTATAGTGAAACAGTAAAATATGATTTGCCATACGAATTCAGTTTTTCCAAGTGAGAAAAAAAAAATGTCCAAGCCGGAAATTGAATGTAGAACCTCTGACTTATATTGACAATGCTCTACCGTTTAAGGTACCTAAATGATTTTTTTTACGTAACTTTAGAAAAACTTTCGGTAAATTAGGCGTTAAATACTCATACATAGCAATTCTGAATATTTTTTAAAAGGAAATTTATTTTTATAAGTTTAATTGTAAAACTAAATATTTGTGGTGATTACAAAAGACTATTTTAATAAAATGTTAAAGTTTATGGAATTGTGAAAGCAACAGAGATGCCACAATGATGATACAAATAATGATACAAATATGATATTATCACAAAACTCTCAATGATAGCTGTTAGAATAGAAATAAAAACATATGCATACATATAGATAGATAGATAGTTATATAACCATTAATTGTAAAACAATATATACCAATAAAACATGAATTAAAAGGAATACAGCTCGAATTTACAGAACCATAGTAAACTCTTCAGACAATAAATATTATAGAACTACACATAAAGTATGTAATTTTATCTTCGTATCAGTCAAGAAAAACAAAATAATACGAATTTGGAGTTACCAGCATACATAATACTGAAATGAAGAGAATAAAACCATTAAAACAAAATCACAACACAACACAAGATTGAAATGGATAGAATAAGCAAATCAGACACTTAAACACAAAAGCCATCCCCAAATTGAAGCGTGAGCACTTCAAGACCACATGCAACTGTTGCCAAAAAAAAAAAAGAAAGAAAAGAAAAGAAAAACAAGCACACTTCAAATGGTAGACCAAGGAGTTCCAATTTAAGAGACAAACCTCATTACATTGGTCAAGCATACTTCCTATTGTCCTTCATTACAATGAAATCACCCCATCATATATATATATATGTATAAAGAATTGTAAACATTGACACAAAATTTATTCTTTTTTAAAGGCATAATTAAATTTTATTAAAAGCTAAAACTATTATACAATTAATGATTTCTTAATTTAAAAAAGTATTTTTTTTCTATATTCTGAATTAAATTTTAATCTTATCAAATATTCCGATAAACATCAGGCCTAACTAATGATAAAATTTTTTTTAATTAATTATAATAGATTTGAAATTGTTTTTCTTCTTCCTTAAAGATAAAAAAGTAATTCAGCATTATTATGTACATAAAATAAAAATAAAACCACAGTAATCAAATCCATTTTGAGAAAATCGAATTTTTCTATATAAATAAAAATCCAAAGCCTTGTTTTAGACGAATTATTTATTAAAAAATATTTTTAAAAATAATATTATCTTCTAATAAAACAAATTGTAAAAATACTCAGCTTTAGAAAGGTAACTTAAAACCATTACCAGAAGAAAAATAACTCGATTTAAAGGAATTAATAAAGAGGAAAATATTTTATCGCTTGAGCACCCTCGTTCTTTTTTCTTTATATATTTTTCTTAAAAAGCTGTCTTAATATTAAAAAAAAAATTCGATTAAAATTGCCCTTAAGAAAAGTTCACGCTTAAACTCCCTGCAATAAATTTAGAAGTAATTTGATTAGTTCACGTAATAACAAGATAAAAAGATTACAAGTTGAAAATCTAACATCTTTTTTAAAACGCATTTTCTATTTTAAAAGCATTATTTAAACACATTTTAAAGTGCATTTAAAGTAAAAGTAAATATTAAAATTAAGTTTTTACTTCTTTACAGTATAGCGTATTATAAAAGAATGCTACAAAATCCTTGTTTCGATGGTGTGTTATTAGAATATAATTTATACTATTTACAATAAACCATATATCAAATTGAAGATAAAATAAACTTTTTTTTTTTTTTTTTTTTTTTTTTTTTACAGATGTTCAGTGTGTTCACCTTTTGTTATACAGCACGCATCTAAAGTCCCATTATTTCCACACTTCAATTAACCAGTTGAAGGGCTGTGGAAATATTATATCTCACCTAATTTTAACTAAGATTTGCGCAAAATTTTTTAACTAAGCTTTACTTTTATCAGGCCCGAATGGGCAAATCGGGACTTTGCCTATGGGCCCCAAACCTTAAGGGGCGCCCTAATCCATATATTAAATTATAGAATATTTACTTTCTTTTTCCAATTCCAATTCTTCCATACATTGAAGTTATTAAATTCATCTTAAAGTAGTATGACAAATTGCTAAAGTTATATAAAAGAGTTTTGTTCTGTACTAAGAGAAAAAAAAGATACTTTTATTAATTAAGGTATTTAATTTCGAATTGACGGAGCTAAGAATTTTCTTCTTACAAAGTGCGAAAATATGTTTATGCATTATACATACACAAATGAGTGACCATCAGTTCTATATAAATAACGTTACAAAGATACGAAAAGGGCCCCCTAATTTATTTTTGCCCAGGGCCCCAAGTAGTCATAATCGGGGCCTGACTTTTATCAATTTGGTGTAAAAATAAACTGAAAATTGCTTTACCTTATTTTGAAATAAAAATTTTCTGAACTTCCGTTGGCAACTAAATGTTACAAAAACGCGAATGCTTGCCTCTCAAAGGGTTACCGGATAGTTCAAGAGCCGATTCCACAAAAAAACCTGAGGTACAGAATACAAGGAAAAACGTTTATTTTATAGAAGAGTAGTAACAGGACAATCCATGTCTGCCGGAAGTGAAGTGGTGCATAAGCCAAAAATTAATACCACCAGTGGTTGTCTCGTAGATTTATCATTGTGTTTGTCCTACAATCAAAGGTATGAAAACATGGCTGACAGGGTGAAAAAAAACACAATGATAAATCAACGAGGAAACCACTAGTGGTATTAATTTTTGGCTTATGCACCACTTCACTTCCGGCAGAGGTGAATCTTTAGATTCTCTTATTACTACTCGTCCCTAAAATAAATGTTTTTTTTTCCTTGTACTCGATACCTTAGGTTTTTGTGTTGTCGGCTCTTGGATTAGGAGTCATGGAAGCACTATCTTCTTCAATTCTGTGTCCCAGCTATGAGCTATGACGAATCATTAGGTAACGGATCATTACTATCCCAATTAAACTTTAAACGAAACGCACTCTTCGAAAATTGAAAACCACAATGGGCTTTGCTCTCAGGAGCCGCCACTTTGCTTACGTGGTAGTGCAAGCAAGTCAATAACAAACAGGCCTGACTAAGACAGGCGCATGCAGGGCAACATCCCCGGGCCCTCCGGGTTAGGCCCCCTCCCCTAAGAACAGATATAAGTTTCTCGTTAAAGGAGTGTCAAATAATAAAAAATAGTCAAAATTCTTTTTTTTTTTTTTTTTTTCAATTTTAAGTTTCTTCTACCCTTATTGTTTCCATATCTAACGCCTCTTTAAAGCCTCACATTTCTCCTCATATTCCTGTAATCGAAAAAAAAAACTGCATTCTATAATTACTTAAAATTGTTTTTCTTCTGCTATTATGTGTATAGATGTGAATTGGATAGTACTTGGTACGAAATTTATGTACCTCATATAATAGTTATAAATTTTAGTTTTAGTCTCTTCAGTATAATTTACGAAAAAATTTTAAGATAGAAGGGGCCTCCCTTAATAATTTTTGCCCCAGCCCCCCCCCCCATTGTCTAAGTCGAGCCCTGATAACAAAGCAGTACTCCCGCATACGCTTATCTAAAACTGTATGAGATACGCTTCATTTGTGACCTCAAATCAACACTCTACAACGCTTACAGTTATAATGTTAAAATAACTGTATGTTATAAATAACTGATACAATATTAAAATATAGAACTAAGACATTCTTTTATGGATACCCTATATTTAGAAAGAAAAGTTTTAGAAAGTATTTCTTTATTCTAATAGGGATGCACCGAATATTCGGTATCTATTCGGTATTCGGCCTATTCGGCCATGTTACCAAATATTCGGTTAGGCGGAATATCAAACTATTCGGTTAAGCTGAATATGAAACCATTCGGCCTGCCGAATATTCGGTTGGCCGAATATCAAAGTATTCGGCCGAATCCAATACTTAATAAAGCCTTTTAAAACACATTTTTAAAAAAATTTCACAATTTCTACTTTTAACTGTCAATTTATATATTATATTTGAAATATTTAGAAAGAAAATCATATTTAAATAAAAAAGAATGATTTTACATTATTTTTTTTTTTTGCTGTTTGTACAGTTTAACTTAAGAAAATTAACCATAAGAAGGATTAAAATGGTGATTTATTAGGATTCTCCTTAGGAATGAATGATGCGAGTGCATATGCAAGTTCCTATAATTTTATTTAGTAAATGACCTGTTTCTTGCTTCCCCCCACCTAAAAAAAAAGCCCTTAAACAGGAAAAAAAAAAAACTTTTGAGATTAGTAATAGCTGTCAAGGCAGACAATTTTTGTTCATGAAACCATAATCATAATCAACTTATTGAAACATAAGTACATTGTATCTCATCTCACTCTCAGTCAAACTTGTGTTTTAATTTGTTGAATTAACAATAAATAAGGTACCTTGACTATATTTTCAACTCACGTGCTTTGATTTCTGTAAAATATGATATGATGGAAAAATGGGAAATGCCACGATTCATAAGAAAAGAACTATGAGCTAGACATTCCTTTATTCAGAATTACACTTTATTTTGAAAATAAAAATCTGCCTTGAGTTATTTAAAAAGAACAATTGAAACTCTACAGTTTTTCTTCAACCATTTTTTAATTATTTCTCTTTGATTTTAAAATGTTTGTTTCAATTCATAGAAGAAATCATGAAATTTAAAATTTTATTAATTAAAAAAGTCTCATAATTGTGCTTCTTAAATAAAAAAAGGCAGACTTTTTTTCAGTACTAAATGTTCTTATAAAAAGCACTTGTTTATCAAAATATAAGTTTCTCTTATTAAATATTATGTTTTAAAAAGTAACATTTTAATACCTTTAAACTTTGAAATATAAAAAGTATTTGGAAAGCCGAATATTCGGTATTCAGCCGAATAGTTACTATTTGTCTGCCCAAATATTCGGTATTCGGTTCAGCTGTCGGCCGAATATTCGGCATTCGGTATTCAGCCAAAATCATTATTTGGTGCATCCCTAAATTTAGAACTAGGACATTCTTTTAATACCCTATATTTAGGGAAGAAAAGTTTTAGAACGTATTTCTTTATTCTAAATGTAACTAACGCATGTCACCGCTACTAAAAATGAAATTTTGTTGACTGGAATTATTTCTCCGTTAATATTAAGAGAACTGTTGTTTTCAAAAATGTGGCAACAGGTAATATTCCAGAAAAATGTTTGGTAAACATGCTAATACAGACAGTTTTTAATCGAATAATTATTAAAATAAAATAGTTAATGTTAGAGTTGTCCACCATCGTTCCATTAAAAAAGTTTTACAGTAGCAAAAACTATACATAGGAATTTAAACATTTTAGATCATTTTATACATTAGAAGTTCCCGTTGTACAGATTGCATTTATTTTATTTTATTTTGAGCCATTTTTGAAGATTTATTTCCAATTTAAATTCAAATTTAATTCCATTTTTTGTTCGCACTTTAACAAATTGTATGACTATTCAGATCTTTGAGCAATATAGCTGTTGCACTCTTATGGAAAAATACATGAATGCAAAATTTATTGCAATTTTATAAATTCAATTCAGATAGACAGATAGATGAAGCAAACGACGACTATAAATGCTATGCTTTTATATAATCACGATCGCACCTAAAAGGCTGGAGATTTTAAAATGTATATTTTCTTTAAAGCCAAGTATATTTTCTTTTTATAGTAAATTAAATTTTTAACTAAAATGCAGCGTAACACAATTCTTAATTTTAATCTCGCGTATAAAAATGACTATAAATTTTTATTTATTTGCATTCTGCATTAAAAAAAAATCTTCATTTTCTTTTTCTGTAAAAACAGCGGAGAATAAAAAAGCATAAAATTCCTTTTTATGTATGTATTCATATACTTATACATATACATATATATACACATATGTGTGCATGTGTATGTATCTATATAATTTCATATTCATCGCAAAGACTTTTTTGTCAAAATATTAACTCAAAGCAGTTATGTTTCCATATTTCCTTTAAGCGATATATATTTATATTTTTTTAGCTTTATGACGTGGACCCACTCTTAATACATTCCTTTGATAAGCACTAGAGTTAATTTAAGCTACATCGCACTAATTAAAACCATGCAAATGAGCGCATTATTTTCATGTTAATTAATTTAATATCAAGGGAAATTTTTTGCGAGTTTTATTGTTTTTATAAACGTTATTCTGTCGCAGGTCATGGATACTTATAAATGGCTTGTTTTGTGTTGTACTTGCATTAACTTTTTTTCATCCTCCCTTTTTTATTATTATTCCTCGTGTATTTTTCTGTGGTTAGTTCTGGGTTTAACGTAGTTCTAGGATTAAAATTGTTTTAAAAACAGCTTACGTGAAAAGAATAAGCCTGCTTCGATAGTTTGTGAATCTTTTTTATAGAGATGTTATTTGCATTTTTAAAAGTTTCTTTTTCTCTCTTATTATAATAACCTAGCAAATGAATTTCTTTTAAAAATTCATTAGCTTTTTTGTTATAATTATTATTTTGCCTCTGCTTCGTATGGGCATGTGGTTTATTCTCATCTTAAGATAGATAAATTTAAATATAAGTGATAAAGGTTAAAAAAAATATATGTAGCTACTTATTTTTATGAATTTCATGATGATTTGTGCACTTCTTAATTGAAATATTTTTTCAGCGCTTTTAGTGCTTATAAGAAGTGATTCCAGATCCATAAGCATAATAATTGTGGGGAAAAAATATAAAAATATTATATTCATCATTATTTTAGTTAGCCACAGTTTGCATATAACTTTGTGTTGTTGAATAGTTACTTAATTTAAATGTTTTTTCTCTTTCATTTAATTTTAATATTATGTTTATTGCATTTGGAATGATATAATTTTTTTTTCATTTCTTTTTCAAAAATGACAAATTTTATTGCATTTTTTTTTTTTTTTTTTTTACATAAATGAAAAAATTTCTAGTATTTAATAACAGTTTTGTATTAAAAAAAAATCCAGATACGTCAGCTTCAAAGAAATTTTTTTAGATTCAATGAGAAAAATAGTGACATACATTATTAGTTTCATGCAGTGTATCTGGTATTAGGTGTCTTATAAAGCCGAAAAATTATATTTTTAAGCAATCAAATGTATAGAATAATTTCAATTCTAAGAAAATTTTATAATTAATGGATTGACTTTTTAAAAATTAATATAAATAAATGTTTCTAAAATGGTAGATTTTCCTGCCTTTTTTATGCATAAATGAAAATTTGTCTATTATTTAAATATATTCATCAATACTAACTACCCACGAACGTATCAAAAATTAAAATAAAACGGTAATATGAAAGTATATTATAATAGAAATAAAATTAATTGATGACATTTTCAAATTTCATGAAATTAAATGAAGCGATCTAGGATGAAAAAGTTTTATGTTTTAAACAACAGTCATACGTTTTAAATAAGTCATTTTTCAAATAAAAACGTATTATGCAAAACCTTTTTTTTTTTTCATGTTTAATTTAAAAAGCTATTTGTTTAATTTGCCAATCTTAGGGAGAATATAAGATCGCCAATCGCCATTTAAATAACAACAAAAGTGTCTGAACGATTAATTTATTTTGAAATGTCAGTTACTGATAACTCAATTAACTTTTTGTAACATTGTTAGGGCAATCGGATATGATAAAGACTCTGTAAAAGTACAAAATATCGATTCTGACGTATACCTCATAAAAAGTAAAAAAAATAACTGTAACTCAGCTGAAAGAAATTACATTTTTAAGACGAGCTTAAGAATTGTGGAATGGTGGAGGAAAAAATGTGTGTGTGATAGGGAAATGATGTAAATATGAAAAACTAGATATCATATTACTATTACTATTATTACTGTTGTTCTCATTACAAAAAACAGGTTTATATCTTATTTCGAATGAAAATAAAATTTCAAATTTTCATTTCTTAAGAGGTGTAAATGCCAACCTAGTGAAATTTTTTTCAGGCCGGGACTCTAACTCGGGCTATCAGTATAGCGCACTGACATTCTACACACTAAACCACATAGAACGACACTCAGCAGAAACTTCTCACTATTACATGTTGGCAAGGCTACAATACATTGAATCTATTAATATTTGGAAATTTTTTAAGTATTAATAGGCTTATAGCTGTTAATGAAAGTAAACTGATTCAGATTACCTTAGAAGTTTCCCAGTCACATCTGAAACATTGCAACTCCCATGCACGCTAATAACACGTAGCCAATGTACAATTTGTCGTAGTTGCAAAGTTCTCCAAATTAACAAGGAGCTTTGGCAGACGACTATCTCTTATATAACCAAGATTCTAAATTACGAGATCAACTTCAGTAGCACTCTGTAGGTGCCAAACAACCCGATATAAATGTTAAGTAACCGATATAACAAAATTCACGATTAAACAGTAAGCACTGACGATGCGATGACGATCTAATCCCACGACCAAGATTCTAAATTATGAGCTCAACTTGAGTAGCAATGTGCAAGTGCCAAACAACACGATATAAATGTTAAGTAATCGATATAACACATTTCGTGGTTAAATCTTAAGCACTGCCGATGGGATGATGATCTGATCACATGGCCAAAATTTTAAATTACGAGCTGAACTTGAGTAGCAATGTGCAGGTGCCAAACAATACGATATAGATGTTAAGTAACCGATATAACAAAATTCACAACTAAACAGTTGGCACTGCCGATGGAATGATGATCTAAGTGCTGGTGAGCAGTATTGCTGCTACGCCGCAATTAGGCAGTCACCTGCCCCGATACCAGGTATCACACTCATTCAGCTGGAGAAAACCAACAGGTGGGGACCCGCTCATAGGTCCGAAAGAAAGAAAAAACATTGTAATCCCGAAAGGAAAGTAAAAATATGCATAGAATTTTAAATTTAACTTTCTAAGTGTTTGGAATGTAATATTCCGTTCACTAAGATCCGGGTTCCACTGCGATGTAAGCAATATTTAAGATAATATAATCCTATAGATTTAATGAATTTAGAATACATTTTAGAATGATTAATACTCTCAAGGATTACATTCATTATATAAGTCATATAATAAGTGATATAAGTCAAGACTGTTTTACATATATATACATAATGTTGAAAGTAGTAGCTGAAAGTAGCAATTTTCTGAGCATTTAAAACAAAATGCAAAGAAAACAGCATTAGAATTTTACCCATTTGCAAGACGCTCAGAGGATTAAATGAAAATTAAACCGTAGAAGATCTGTAAGTATAATTAAAGTTTTATTAAATTATTAAATTAAATTCAATTATTTTTGAACGTAGTAGGTTTAATTACATTTTAAAGACATAAATCAAAATGCGACCAGTACTCATATTTATGTATAAAAACAAAGTATAAACATTTAAATAAATAAAATAAAACGCTGAAATAAGAATATCTGATAAAAAAGTAAAATTAATTCCCGAATTTTTCAAATTTTATCAAATGACATTAAGCAATTTATGATAAAAAAGGGAAAATGTAGATGCTAAATAAAAGTCACTTTTCAAAAAAAGAAGAAAAAAAGCATATTCCGTAAAACCTTAAGTTTCATGTTTAATTTAGAAAACTATTTATTTAATTTGCCAATAATCAGAAAAATATAAGATCATCGCTTGAGTAAAAAAAAAGTGTCTGCACGATTCATTTCTTTCATAATATCATTTACTGATAATTTAATCAACTTTTATTAACATTGTTAGGCTAATCTGATATGCTAAGGACTCTGTAAATATATAAAACATCGTTTTTGACGCATATAACTTAAACAAGGTAAAGGGAAAACTGCAAGTAAGCGAAGAGAAATTAAATTTTGAAGGCTAGGACAAGAAGTAAAGAAAGGAACAGGGGAGGCATGGGGAAAATTAAGTGATAATGCAAGGCAATTTCTTTTCTTCTTCTACTTTTTTTTCTTTTAAATAGAGAACTGTCTGTGTGTCAATTTGTAATTAACTGCAGTTTTCAGAGCGAATGATATTTATCCAAAGATGCATATGATATTCTAAGTTAATGTTTTTAATATTCTACGTATTTTGGGAATTTCTATTGTTTTATTCTATTCTTAAATATATGAGGAGGAGAGTTTCAAAACTCGAATTATCAAAAATTTAAAAAATCCTCTTTTCTAGATCATTTTATTGTACAAAAACCCAATAATCTACACGCACACGCAAATAATAATAATAATAATAGTAATATGCTAGTTTTATTGTGTATTTTTGCCATTGTAAAATTTTGGTTTAGAATGAAAATCAATCAGCGCAATCGGCATTTTCCTTTTCGTTTTTTTTTTTTTTTTTTTTTTTTTTCGATTTCTCAAAATTTGATTCTTTTGATAAAACAGGTTTTGAAACTCACATCATCTCTATAATAAATGCGTAAGTCAGTCTGCCATCAACAGTTCCGAGTTGATCACTTCTCTTCATTATATGCCAGGAAGTCATTTTGATGCTTGGCGCAGGTGATAAATCATCAAATATTGTTTCACTGCCATCATTTCATCTATATCACTTCATCTATCATTTCATCTGATAGTTATTCAAGTCACTGTCATAAACAATTATATTTTTCATATGAAAGTCGGCCATTTTCAATCAAAATCGTTTTTTAAATAAAACTACATAAAAGTTGTCATGATCAAAAGAATTCTTGGTACTTTTATGGTAAACGGTTAAAAATCTCGGCAATAGCAATTCGCCAGCATTTTTATTTATTTTATTTATTTATTTATTTATTTATTTATTTATTTATTTATTTATTTTCGCGTGGTAAATTGGTAAAATAGGAAAATACTTTGATACTGAAATTAAATGTCATGGTTTATAATAGTATTTAATATTTTTCTTTTCTTTCTTTGTTTTTTTAAGAAATAAAAATGGACATGAATCTTAAATGTTTCAGTTTTAAATTAAAGTTGTGTATTTTAAATAAAATGAGTGAAAAGATTGATGAAATTCGACATATGCAACGGTAACTATGTTTGGCGATTTATTCGCTGCATGCGGCTAACATAAACATACCAACTTTTTTATTTCTCTACAAAAATCTACCGCTTTGGCGAAGAATTGGCTAAATAAATTAAATTAAGAATAAAAGTAACATGATTAAATGATTAGCATTACATAAGAGATACCAAACTGGTCGGTAAAAGCAACTGGTTATATATATTATACAACTTTTTCTAGTACATGTTTTTCCTTTACAGCAATTTACATCCCTCTGGCACATCATTGTCTCATTTTTAACCCTATATACTTAAAATTTTCAGACATGAACAAACAAGTGCCTAAGAATTCAATTGCGCTTTCTACTTTTCTATAAATTTGATATATTGACATTGAGTTGATTGATTGCTAACCTTTGGAAATAAACACGCCAATCTCATACAAAGAGAATTCAAATTTATCAAAGTTCCGTTACTTGTGTTAGAAATTGCTTATACCCAATAATTGTGAATTGGACAATTGTACCATAAATTATACTAAAAATATGTACTAAAATAAATACAGATTACTAAATGGTACACTTATAAAAATAATATATTTAAAATACACTTAAAAATTATCAAAGTTTCATTCGTTGAAACGTTGATAATGTTCTATTGTATCCTGACGACGTTCGCAGAAGTGAATGAAACGTTGATAAATTTTTAAGTGTTATTTAAATTTATTATTTTTATAAGTGTACCATTTAGTAATCTGTATTTATTTTAGTACATATTTTTAGTAGGCTTACACCCAAAATAAGAATATATGGAAATTTTATGTCTTTACCAATAAATACAATTTAGTGCATGAATCAGAAATTTACGAACTTGGAGGACATTGTTTTAATGAATTATATTTTGTGCAAGATAATTTTATGTAATAAAGTGGCAGTATCTAATACACAGCGAAAATATATATATATATTTTTATTTTACTTGCGATGTTTTAATTTGTAAAAATGGTTGATTTGAAATTTTAGTGATTTTTATACAATGACAAGTACATTAATCTATAATACAGGGTTGTTATCCTTAAAGTTCGACAATTCGAAAGGCTCTAAAGCCGGTTCTATGACTCCAAATGAAACAAATTTTCACTAGTACGTAGTTAAAGAAATGCGAAAAAGAAAAATGTGAAAATTGAAAACAAAAATAGTACATTTTTGTCAATAGGTGCCGCTGCACCAGTATTTAAGGCGATGTTTGCAGATTCATTATATCAATTTCAGTCAATCCAGACGAAGCACACAAATTTAAACGTTTCAAGAAACTTCGACGAACTGCGAATTTTTATAATTAAAGTTCACCCAATCAGATAGCTCAAGAGCCTGACCTATGGCCTCCAAACAATACAGAAAAATGAATATCATTTTATGTGATGTAATCTGCATCAACAAAAATAAAACATGTCGCTCGGCAGCGAGGAAAAAACGAAGAATAATACTACACATGCTCAATGGATCCTCCACCATTTTCAATAACGCATCCCATTCTCAGAATCGTGCTTTCAACAGCATTGCTTAAACTGTCCTGTGAGATTGAGCGAATGTGAAGTCTAATACTGTCTTTTAGATCAGAGATTGCCTGACATCTGTCTTTAGATACAGAATCTTTCAAAAATACCCACAACAAAAAATCTGCAAACATTGGCTTAAATGTTGGCGCAGCGTCACCTATTGACAAAAATGTTAACTATTTTTTTCTATTTCCGCAGAGCGCATCTCTTTAACTACGTACTAGTGAAATTTTGCTTTGTTTGGAGTGATAGAACCGGCTTTACAGCCTTCTGAATCGGCGAACTTTAATTATAACAACCCTGTATTATCACTTCTTAGCAACTTTTCTAATTTTTATCGCTAAATTTTTATCATTCGGAATATAATTGCTGTCAGAGAATAAAGATTTAGGGATAGTTATCCTGTATTTGAGTTTGGTCCTTAGTTATTCTCGCTACACATGTTGAAGTTTCTCTATATTTTTAGCTTGAAAATACGTTCAAAATCCACAATATCTTACCCAAAACTATTTTTATGATATTTGTGGCGAAAACTTATACGTCACGTAACAACATTTATATAAAAAACAACTTTTCGGATATGAAAAATTACTGGATATAGTCAGTGTTTTTTTGTGATAATATTGAAATAACCGTGAATTTACGTTAAATGTAATTTTTTTAGGGAATTAAAATCTAGCATACATAAGATAAATTATTGAAAATGAAAAATTCCTTAAATACTTTAACAGAAAAAATTCACTATTCACTTATAATTTTCTTTAAATCAATCTTGAAACTATAATACATATTATATGTTAAAATAAAAAAAAAATCTTCCTATTTAATTTGCAACTAGAAGAATTTAAATTTAAGTATAAATCTTTCAAATACGTATAATTCTGCATAATGACAAAGATATTTAAAAATATGCGCAAGAGATTTCATTATCTATTGATAAATTATTGTTCTTATCTAAACTTGAAATTACGAAGCACATCATTTGTACAATAAGTCAAGTCAATATTACCATCTAATTTATGTCGGAAAAATAAAATTAAGAATCTAAATTTAAGTATAGATCATCAAAACCCATGCATCAAGGTTTATTATTATCATCTATTATTCATTGATAAATTAGGGTTAAAAAAGACGTGAAATGATGTGCGTACGCCATAACTATAAAATTATAGAATGTATCTACTTTCCAAGACTATATTAATAAATTGAGCTTAACATTGTTTTATGAAATAGCGGGCGAAAATGACCCAGCTACCATTAAAGGAAGGAGAAGAAAAAAAATGAACCACATCTTAAAATAACATTTAATTTCATCGAAAATTGGTATTTCGCTAAGCCACCAAAAAAAGTTAGGAAAAAAAAAACAGTATCATTGAGAAGAGAATATATATATAAAATAATCTCTCGTAAAGCAGCGAGAACCAAAAAAGATTGATGTTGCAATTTAGACTTAAATCTAGAGAAAGAAAAAAAAATCTTTCCACTGAGTGGGAAAAAATAATCTCTACTTAAGTATAATGCATCACCTAAAATTTCTCCACTGTGTACAGAAAACTAGAGGAAACAAAATAAAACAAAAATAAAAGAAAGAAACATGAAAAACTTCTGAGAAAAATAATGGCCACTAGAACTAAAATAATAACCGTCTAGATGCGAAAGATGAAAAGAAATAAGGGAAAAATGATGAAAAAAGAAGGAAAGTAAAGAATCAAGAACTGAAAATCACTTACGTTGGCGTGGTAAAGACAGCGTAGATCACTTGTGCAGGCTTGCCACCATAGAGTCCATCTACAATGTGGCTGGTAGATTCTAAAAAGAAGAAGAAAAAATAAGAGAAGAGGAATTAATGATGGGTTTTCTGAGATATTCCATTATTTTTATTTATTTTCACCCCTCTAAAGTAGAGGGAAATATAATATGACCCTCCCACGCATTAGAATACATTTTTGAGATATTCTTCAGGGTGTTAGCAGCTGGTGCTGACTTGCCGTGCAGTTTTCCCCGTTTGAAAAGCACCGTTCTGAATATATTCTAGTTTTCGAAGATATTAATATGCCACTAACGTGAATCTAAGTAGTATTTTCTTTTATCGAAAAAGGGACGAAAATTTATTCAAATTAATGAAAATAATGAAATGATGTAGATTTATAGAAGATTTGGATTGGTTTAAAGAACATAATAAATCTGAAATATTTTTTGTAATATGTGCTAATAATAAAAAAATTCAGGATCTCGATAAACTGGGTTTAGAATGGTTACACCGCGCACAAAAGCTTCTTTTAACTCTGCAAAATGCGTAACATACTTAAAAGCATAAAATGTATAAAAAATAATAAATTCATATTTTTGAAAACTTTCCTTCATCAATTTCATTTAAATGCGTATACAACTACAAAAGTAAAAGCAACTCTACGCAGTGAATTTTAGTCTTTTAGTCGTTTGACATACATGATAATATATAAATAGTTATAAAGCTACAAAAGAATAAATTAAAAATGCACAATTGACTGGGCGAATGCATGTCAGGAAATTTAGCTATATTAGCCCAGGTCAAGGAATTTACCTGACTTTAGGCCAGATATACACCAATATTTTCTTAGAGAAAATTTGTGTTGGACAATTTTATAATACAAAGAGTATAAAATAAAAAACTGTCTAAAAAAAGGTATTTTTACATATTTAGTGTAAACACCTTCTTTTCCATTAGAACCCTGAAAGTTATTTTAAAGTAAGTAGAACCTTTAAAAAACGTCAAAAATATAAAAGAAAAAAAATAAACAAGGTACCCGGTACTTTCCGTATACGACAATTTTCGAATACAAAGATTATATGAAAAAGAAAGCATTTCTGAATACTAGGGGTTTACGCCTTCTTTTCTATTAGAACCCTAACAGTTATTTTAAAGCATACAGCACCTTCCAAAATGGTTTCATTATTGCGTGATTGTTAAATGAATGATAGGAAAATTTCACGGCACTTAAAAAAGAACAATCCAAACTCACGAAACGGAGTCAAGATCGGAATCATCTATTTGTTCTTCCGATCCTATTCAACGCACACTGCTGGATTATAGTGGAGTTCTGTGGTGCCTATACTTCATTTCCAATCTTTAGCGTTTCGTCGACGCCCAAAGTCCTCTCATTATTCAGAGAGACCAGGGCAATATCTCACTAACTGCCATATTGATTAACTGCCAGGGCTATTGCCGGATATAAATGGGCCGGCGAAAAATGTTCATTTATTGTCGTGAACTTGTGCACAGCCTGGCATTCTCTTTCTTATGACAGTTCAGGCGTTGACGACATACACACAGGGAGAGTCGTAAAACTTTGTTTTCGTTAAGTCATTATTTTTACCATATCGTTGCTTGTTACTGCATTGATAATGAAATTTTAAAAGTTTTAGCGTATCGTTGAGTAATTTTAGATATTATATTCATCCATATTTTTATTCATTTAAAAAATATTTTCCTAGAGGGAAAAAAAGCATTATCCCCTTCGTATCTATAAAATGCAAATGACAGTTTCGTTCTGATTATAGATTATTTGAGTTCTGCTGAATGAATTTTGATGGGACTTACACTTTTAGTTAGATAATTTTTTCATGGGAGGTTTTAGTATATAATATTTTGTACTGTATTGCTTAGTTATAGAAATATGGACAAAACTACTATAATTAGATGAACCAGATTATGAAAATTTAGTCTTTTTAAAACGTTCTACTGGACAGAATTTGATGAGGCTTGCATTGTGCAGATAATTTTTTAGTTATGTTTTTTCGTATTTTGCGTACCAATCTATTGTTGTTTAAGAAATTTTACGATAAATTATAGGCTAAATGAATTAATCTTTAATGCCTGAATTTTTTATGGCACATTGGAAACTAATATAATGTTCGCATTGTTTTTAGCAATATAAATGGACGTTTATTCTTTAGGCCCATATTGTCTCAAAATATAAGGTCATATTCTATACCTTATTCTAACATAAATTCATGTCACTTATTCCAATTAAATAAAACAGCATTTTGGACAATTAGTTTTTTGCTATCATAAATTATTCTATTTTTAGGGTCAATTTTTCTTTTGTTAAAATGATTTATAATTACAAAAAAGTATCTACAGTAGGGTCCCGAATTAACAATAGGGCTATTCCGAACTAAATGGGACCGAATATTGTTCGTTTTAGCGAGAATTCGGAATAAGCAGATTTCATTAATAATAATCAACGTATATTGACTTGTAAGAGCTTAAATTAAGTGCAGAGACATCTGCTATTGTTAGCTCTACACAGCGTTGATCGACTAACAGGTTTTGCAATTTCTAATAATTTAATTTAAAATTCACTGTTAATGCATAACATACTTCTCAAATAAAAACTATATCGGTAGTATCATAGCAGTACATATGCGCTTTTTCTTCACATATAAATCTGAGTCAACGATGACAAAAAAAAAAGTTTCCTTATCGATTCAGTGCTCTTTGTCAGAAAAAAAAATTTCTGACTAGTGTGAGTAAATTAGTTAGTTTTTGTGTTTAGCAGTGATTAAAAATCATTCTACATAAATGTATAGATGGAGACGATATGTACTACAAGTGATCAGTCTTCATTCCAATTTGGTTTAAGGTATCTTCATCAAGTTTAGGCTCTATGCATGTCTATGTTTGACTTCTTTTAAATAAACTTGCGTTTTTTCCCGGACTTTTTTTAATTTTTCCTGTTTTTAAGTTAAAAATCGGTATTTTTTTCTGAACTTCGTTCTTAAAAAATGCATTTTTGGAACAGAGCGGTTTCAGAATAGCGAGACTCTTCTGTATATATCTAGAAATTATATTTATTAGCTCAATTATTCCGTGTCTAAAATTTAGATAATCAAATGAAAAAAAAAAAGATTCTAAATATGCCTAAAGAAATGATAAATATCCCTGTTAAAGCGAGCATAAAAAGATAAGTAAATAAATAAATAAAATGTAGAAATAAAAAATACAAATCACAAAAAAATATTCATTTTTAACAAAATTCTTTTAACTTAATTCGAAAATAATAAATATAAATTTTCAGGAAAATGATAAATCTAATGAACGTAATTAAGCAGAAACAAAATGTCGGAAGCCACAGTTTCCCTTCTTTTAACTTCTTTAACATACAATGAGGGAGACAATTTATATCCCTTGGTCCGGAAAACGGGTATTAGTATGCATTATTTAAGGCATTTTCTTAAGATATATTTATGTCATGCGATTGGTGAAGCATAGGGGCGGAGACGCACTTGTCTCTCAGCATTCCCATGTCTCCGCACACACGAGAAATAAAATGGAGCTCCAAATAATTATTAACGTCTCTTTTGAATATTTAATGAATAGCAATAACAGAAGGCTATTTGTGCATTAATGGAATCTTATTTGCCGAAATAATGCTTCAGAGAAAAATCGTGCTAAATTAGAAGTATGCAGTGTTATCGTTAATTTTTTATTTTATTTTCATTAAATTTGAAGAAATAATTTCTACAATTATTTCAGCGAGAATTGATCTAACTTAATCGCAGATTTTAAAAATGAGAATAGAAATTAGGATTACAATGTCGAAATTTAGAATAATTATTAATGTCTGTCATCTTTGAATATTTATTAAATATAGTAATTATGAGATGTTTTCTCAACAGCTTTGGAATCTTATTTGTTAAATTAATGCTTCAGAGAGAAAGTATGCAAAGTTATAATAGATCTTAGTTTCCATTTCATTTTTATCAAATTTCAATTAAGAAATTTTATATTAGTCATAAAAAAATTCGCGTTAATCTCTTAATTAATTTGTATTTTTAATAATGACGGTTCAAATTAAGAACAGTAGAATCCCTCTAAACCGGCCTCCTCTTAACCAGAACTCCGCTTTAACCGGCCGACTTTTTTTCCCCCTAATATTAGGCAAAATTCAGAAAGGAGAATGTCTGTTCTAAATGAATATGTGTGGACCTTTACCAGTTTTCAATTCAGGATGTGGCACGAAAGAGAACATTATTTGAGATTTTCTTTTTTAATGGTCAAAAGTGCAATTCCCTTCCCTTCCACATCCCATCCCACCCGGAACTTTATAATATCTGATCATCTGAAAATCGTTTTGTACAAATGTTTAAAAGCATAACCTACTCAGTCCTGAGACAAATATTATGAGGGACAGCAAAAACCAGTTTAAAATTACTGCACAACATTTCTGAAGATTTAGCATTGTATGATATTCACATATGCATTAAAAATGTCTAGAAGTAATTTTAGCTATTCTAAAAGAATTTAAATTAATTTAAAAAGTCATTTATTGTCTCCTACAGGTGACATCAGGGCTGAAGTGGTTAAGAGATGCAAACAGATCCCATCAGAAGACGTAGTAGAGTGTTTTGAGTCTTATAAAGATCTCAAACATAATACATTATTTGACGAGAATAGAACTGTAACTGAAGTTGTTCAATACGAAAACGATCCTGATGATTACTAATTTGAAGTTTACACTGCTAATCTTTCTCATACTGAAGGGTTAAAAGCAGTAGAGATTGCGTTACACTATATTGAACCGCACCAAACAGCTTCCTCGGTTAAACTTATGATGTTAAAGAGATAGAGACGTACTGCAAAATGTCTGTGCTGCGAATGTCTATACTGCAATGATTATGCTGCAAAATGTCTCCTTGCTTTCAACAGAAGGTCATTTATTTCTTTATGGTTAATTAATTTATATTTACATATTATAGATCAATTTAAACTTTTTATAAACGTGTATGACAAGATTTTCAGCAATTTCATTTGAATTATTTTTCATTATTTGTAATTAGTCATAATTTTTCTTTTAATTCTGTTAATTACAATTAATATTCATTTCACAACTTTGTGTACTTTTTTCAAAACTATACAAATGGAAAAACAAAATGCATCATTCACGTTTAATTAATTAACGCAGATACTTTTTTTAAACTTCTCTGGTTTAACCGACTACTCTTAATTGGCTAATCATCAGTCCAGTTTAGGCAGGTTAAGCAATAGGCTACTGTATTACATTACTGACGATAAAAGTATTTTTTAGTTACTCTTTTAATCTCAATATAAAATCAGGATGGTATTAGTTTTTATCTCTCTAAAAATTGCTTAAAGAAAACAACAACTGCAAAAGTAATTAATAAAATAATTTTCGATTTCAAGATAATTTTCTACGTGTTTAATCGTATCAATTTAACATGCAAGATATGATAACACATTTTTAAAAAAATACAAATGATCACAATACCCTCCGCAAATAAGTAAAAGAAATTTAGAATAAATTAAAATAGATATTTAATCATTTTTCAAATTAGTTATAAAATTGATAAAGCCCTAACACAGACACTTACTGAAAAAAGAAATAGAAAACTTACATAAAACTTATCTGGAAAATCAAATGAACTGCCGTGAACTGAAATTAATGATAAGAATTCCGTTACAAGTATGGATGAATTTATTTTATCACCTCTAAATCCTTTTGATATGATTTTTCTGATATGCAATCAAGAAAAATCCCGTTCATTACATTATGCATTATTTTTTCCTCAGGTGATAAGAAAATAAATTATATTTCCCTTTTTCGATTTTCCACTCCTAAAAAAAAAAAAAAGAAATATACTTGAAAAGTGCTTATCGTTATTCCTTATTCCTCCGTTATTATTCTGGAAAAACTTAAGCCTATATAGCATTCACGTGAGTTAAAATTATCGGTAAAAACTTTTTCTTTAGATAAAGTTGCAAAGTTGGTACGTGTTGTAAAAAGCTTTTTTTAATTTTTTTTCCACCTTCAATCTTTTTTAGTAGACTTATAAAAAAAAATGGCGTGGGGGAATAAAAATTGAAATAATGCTTAATCGGCACTATGCAATACTCCCCTTCCCTGACACCCCCACACTAACATCGGGGAAAAGTTTCGGGAAAAAAATAGCAACGTAGGGAAATTTTCATTGAAGATCAAATGTCAGGTCTTTCTGTATGGAGAACCGGTAAAAGAATCCAAAAGATAGAATTCTCAAGAGAGAAAAAAATATTTTAAAATGTACTCGAACCTTTTCATGACGTCACTTTAAAGAAATCAAAAACTTTTTCTCTCCTGATAAATTTCTTTAAAGCCCACGCTCATATTTTATGTAAGGTATTAGTGTAGCTCTATATTAGTAAGAATATATCAAATCACGACTCTCCAACAGAAATTTTAAATTTAGGTAACTTTTTTTTTCTCTTTTTTTAAAGAAGAAATATATGCGCTAGCTGTGTAATTCAAGTTGAAGAAATGGATTCGGGAAATCTTGAATTCAGCTTGTTATGGTAGTTAACATATCCTAGCGCAGTTTATCAGAATTTTTTTTCTGCATAATGTTTCTTTCTTTCATTTTTCCATTGAGTTTTAACACTTAATCAGATTTTTCCCCCTTTTAAAGTGATGCAAGGCAATATCGGATTGATCCCCCCCCCTTTTTTTTATACTTTATTCAAATAGCAGATTTAGAAAACTTTGATGTTAAAAAAAGATTTAAAATATTCTGTGATGGCTTATAAAATGGTCGTATTTAAAAAAAAAAATTAAATTTTAAAGAAAATTAATGAATAATTTACGAAATAATTTTTTTATTTTTACTTTATATATGCTTTTTATCTGGGTATTTTGCTTCCCCAAGTTATTCACAATTTGTATTTTTTTAAAAAGTTAAAATTTCGTATTTATCGACGTATCAGTTTACTTAAAAATAATAATAATAATATTTATTTATTTTTCTTTTTTCTACGCAGACAATAGCAGCAGTCATGACTGATCATAATAAAGCTATTTTGAAAAAGAAAAAAAAAGAAAAAAGAAAAGCTATTTTCTGGTTTTTTTTTTTTTTTTTAATTTTAAAATATTTAAGAAACGATCAACGTCCTTTATTTCAGATTTAATGAAAATACAGTTTTCAGACAACATAGTACTGGTAAGTAATTATAGCATATTCTAATAAATTTTACATTACTTTGGACATAATTAAATATATATATCTCAATTACTTTGTATTTTACATTTTTGGATATGACGTGTGGCAAGAAATAAAATAATATTGCACTGCAAAAATCGTAATTTTTACAGAAAAATTATTTTAAAGAAAAAAGTTTTTTTTTCTGTAAAAAATATGGATTTTGTAATTTTTAACTAAAAAAATGCATATTTTCATTTTTTTTTTATTTTTTACATTAATATTCATTTATGTATTAATATAATCAATATGTAAAGGGTTCTAGTGTTTTAACCTTAATATTCCATGATTTCCGAATCAACTTCGTTGCACAATTCAGTTATATATGTTAAAGAAATCTACAGCAAAGGTTATTATTTAGAAATAGTGGTAGAAAAAAAGGATTACTTGATATTCCTGTTGTTGTCATTTGTATTATACCTTTATATAGTTGACCAATAATAAAGGATTACTGGAAATACTACTCTATTATTGGATATTATTATTACTGGATATAAATATTACTGGAAATACTTTCCAATCCTCCAACTATGTTTGAAAATAATTTGGGAATACAAAAAAGGAAAAACAAAAATTTTCTAATCAGGCCAAAACTTCTTGGTGAGTACAACAATATAAAACAAATTTCTCACAAATATAATTTGAAGACCACAGATTCAATAAATACTTTCAATAAAAATCTTCCACAACCCCGGAGAGATTAGAGAACTCTTATTTTATTCTTTTTCTTCAGATTCCTAAACATGTCTTCTGATTATGAAGAAAAAATCTTTATATATATTTATGTTTTGTATATTACGTCTTTCAGACAATATATAAAAAGAAGAAGTAAAAAAGTTTTATCAGTTTCTATATCGTACGATTTATGCAATCAATAAATTCGTGAATCGAGCAGACATTATTTAATTTAAGGTAAACAACATATACTTTTAAAGAAAAATAATCACACGACCTTAATCATAACTATTTTATTGCTAAAGTAAGTCTTAGTATAGCATTTCTGTAGTTACCGGTATAATTTTTTTTTAGCCCAACTAGAAAAAGGACAAGCGACAATAAAAGTTATCAATCTCAGATATCTTATGCCAAATAAATAAATAAAAAATATTCAAATGCCAGCGAGAAGTAAGCTAGGTTCTCCTTAGTAGTAATATTAGCTTGAGAATTTCTTTCTGTGACTGGTGTGGATTCTTAAGGGGCGATTTCAGTCAAATGTTAAGATCCATTCGCTAATACTAATCCTAGTTGCATTTCAATATTTTTAAATGATTTTTTTTCTACATTTAATAGCTGAGATTGATCTAAATGCAGGACTTTTTTACTTTTTGATTTTGGTTGCAGATATTTTTTATGAGGGTTCTTTCGCTTTTTAAACCGTTTCCAAACATGAAAGCGTTATTGCAACGGTCAGTAGTATAAGCTAAATTTTGTGGAAGCCAAAGAACAAACATACCTATTAATTGACAATTTTATAGCCAAGCAATTTTTCTGTTTAAACAAATATGGAAACACTTGATATTATGTGGTGGTTTCTTTTTTTTTCTTTTTTTCTTTTTCTTTTTTTTTTCTTTTTTTTTTTCACATTGCCAGAAGTAGGAAAATTTATTCAAGTTTATTTATATCAAAAATGCCTTATGTGTATGATTTAACTGCGTATATATGTAAAAAGATAATAGAAGAAAAAACAAGAAAAACTCTCGAAAATTCCCATTTAAGTAATTTTAATGAAAGTGGTAAACATGAAGATGCCTTCAAAAAAAAAAAAAAAAAAGTGTATCCCTGTCAATAAAAAGATCAAGAAACCTTTCAACATTTCGAAATTATGCTAAATGCACTGCTAAACAACTCATACGTTATTTTATTTAATTCATCTTTTCTTTTGAATTGACCCTTTCTGCTATGTACAAAAATATCTTTATTTTACTTTCAAATCTTCCAGGCTTCCAAACTCAAAACAAATACAGGTGAATCACAAAACTTTATATGTGCTATTGTCTTATAACTTAGAATAGCGCCTGACAGCCTAACCCATTTCCAATCCCATAGCTTTATGAACTAAACAATCTTACATGATCTTAACATCTCATGTCCTAAGAGTTACTAAACTTTCACATTTGCGCCGTCGCCTCGAATAAAGAACACGACGAAATTCGCCAATTTAATGACTTGTCTTTAGAGGCTGACGAAGCACTTTCATATACTTCGCATTCTTTTCTTGACGATTTCAGAAATAATCTCGGATTTTGGCTTAAGAAGTTTCGATCACCACTTAGTCCGGGGGGGATTAAGACAGGAGAATGAGGAGTTTTTTTGGGATGGGGCGTTCCAACGGTGGTTAGCCACGAGCTAGGCAACAAATAGCTGATCGTCCACGGGGTTAATCCTCCTGCTAAGGAAAATGGATGAACTGCAGACTCCATTTGATGGAAGAAGTTCGTTATTTACTCAGCCCCATTAAACAGATAAAAGAGTCCGGTCGTTAACTAAAGGAAAGCCCCTGCCACCACAAAGAACGGGCTTTTCTCGAGACGAATGGATGGATGGACAAAGTTATTGTGATGGAAGGATTCTCTTCCACACCAGTTCACTTTTGAGGTAATTGCCTTACGTGTGGACGATGTCGGAAATGACCTGTTTAATGGATGTCGTATTAATGAAGTATTTGCAGAATCGTATAAGATATAAAGTTAGATATGAAGTCAATTTTCTTAAAATTGCATCGTACAGTTTTAATTATTAGTCATCCTATAGTATTGGAAGATGTACAGGAATATCGATATACTGTAAGTAGACTTAGTATCGACCTTGTACTGGAGCTTATAGGTTGGTGTTTGTGATAATGATAATAGAAATACTAATGATCATGATAGTACTCAAGTGAAAAGATATTAAAGTGATTTGATAAATTTAGGATGAAATGAGTGAAGGATGAAATATTAGTAGCATCAAGTTGAATATAAAGGGATTTAATATCGAACTTTTGAAAAGAGTTTCTGACGAAGTTACACTGTGAAATTTTAATTATAACGCATCAAATCAGATGTCTTGCATTCTTTAAAGATTTCAAGGTGTATCGATCTAGATTTCAGGATTTTAGGTTGTAGTTCTGATAATAATGATAAAATTAATAATGGTGATTATCGTAAAATAGTACGGGATATATAGTATAAGTAATCGTTTTTGTGGGATTCTCTTACAAACCTGTCCACTTTCGAAGTAACTGACATACGCGTGAATGATATGGTGATTTGAATGATTATATTAGAAGTGCTAATCCTGTTGATAGTACTCTAGTAATAAGGTATTGAGGTGATCTGATAAATTTAAATTATACTGATGGAAAATTTGTAGGCTTGTAGATTGGAGTTTCTGATAAAATTACACTGAAAAATTTTAATTATAACACATCAAATCAGATGTCTTGTATTCTTCAAAGATTTCGAGATATATCAATCTAGATTTCGGTATTTTAGATTGAGGTTCTGATGATAATGATAAAATTAATAATGGGCATTATCGTAAAATAGTGCGGGATATATTGCATAAGTTATCGTTTTGGTGGGATTCTCTTACAAACCTGTTCACTTTCGATGTAATTGATTTACGCGTAGATGATATTTGAAATGACCTGCTTAGTAGATTTCGTATTAAAAAATATATGCTTAATCATGTTAAAGACAATGTTAGGTATGAAGTGAATTTTCTTAAAATTACATCCAACAGTTTTAATTGTAAATCATCTTGTACTGTAAGAAGATGTATAAGGCTATTGATTTAGAACTCGAGCTTATTGATCTGTGTTTTGGATAATTATAATGGATGTGCTAATCATGATGATAGTATTCTAGTAATAGGGTATTGAGGGAATCTTATAAATTTATGTTATACTGATGAAATATTTGTAGCACCAAGTTAAATAAAGGTATTAAACATTGAACTGTTGAACAAGTTTCTGTTCAAATTACATTGTAAAATTTTAATTGTATCTCATCAAATCAGATGTCTCGTATTATTCAAAGATTTCGAGGTAAATCAATCTAGATTTCGGGATTTTAGATTGTTGTTGTGATTTTAACGATAAAATTAATAATGGTGATTATCGTAAATTAGTACGTTATATATCGTATAAGTTATCGTGATGGTGCGATTCTCTCACAGACATGATTACTTTTGAGATAGCCGGATGATCTACAAAATAGCATGAAGTCGTATTAAGAAAGCTTTAGCACCATCGAGTTTATATTTAACTTGACGAATATGCACACATATCTTTACATTTAATTCTTAACTGATGAAATGAATTTTGTTAAATTTGCATCGTACAGTTTTAAATGTAGGTTAATCTATATTCTTCAAAGATTTATAAACATATTGATTCGTAATTCGTGATGATAGGTTGGTATTTGGGATAATGGTAATAAAAGAAATTAAAGGTCATCCCCGCATAAACGAATATCGACGGTTCCAGAAAAAATATTCGATTAAGCGGGGTATTTGATTAAACGGAGAGGCATATAAATGTAATATTTAAGGTGCAATAAAATGACATAATTATTAAATATAGTATATTTAGTTATCAGAGTAAGAAAATCGTTAAAAACTTTAATAGAATAATACAAACTGAAATAAAAACAAAATGCCATGTAAATACGCAATAGTTCAATGACAGTAAACACATGCATTTTGTTTACATTGCATTTAATGCAGATCATGTGAATTGGATCCAAATTTTGTTATTGAAATTTAATTTACGTAATTTATACAGGTTTAAAAAAGTAGATGAAAACGGTTTATGTGAAATTTTAGCGTAAAAAATGGACGAAATTTTTTTCGAATGGTATCATAATTACCATCTTGAACCTCTAAATGACAACACATTATTATTAAAGGGTTACTTCGAGGATTTGCTTGTTAATGCTAATGCTATAGAAAAATTTATAAAGATATCTCTTTTGCATTTCAATATTTTTAAATGATCTTTTTTGCAATGGATAGCTGAGATCGATCTGTACAAAAGGCGTCATCGTTTTTTAACTTTTTCCATTTTTATCGCGGATATTTTTAATGAGGTTGATTCCTGTTTCGGGACCGGTTTTGAAAATGAAAGTGTCTCCATTAAAAATAACTGTAAAAAAATCGAAAAAGTGAAAAAGAAGCCTTTTGACAAACGAAAGTAAACAAAATATAAAATTGATCGAAATTCCTGTCCAATTTATGTCACCATTTTTGAAATTAATTCGAAAAAATGAACAAGGAAGGGAACTCCCTTGACCAGTACTTATACACCTGCAAGGCGAAATCCATGCTGGGAGTTCTGGAAATTTGTTTTCTGTGTAACAACCGAAAATGACAAAAAGCGTGGGGGAAATTCCAATTGAAACATGTTTTTCACGCCCATTTTTCAAATTGTCTCACTCATTTGTTATTCGATTAAGCGAGGACATTTCGTGAAAAATATTCGGTTAAGCGGGGAAAAATAACATTAGCCCAATGGGATTAAATTCGGTTCCGGAGGATTTTATTCGAATAAGCGGGGTATTCGATTATCTGTTACCCGATTAAGTGGGGAGGACTGTATTTGGAACATAATGTTACATATAAAATTATTTAATTCTGTATCAAAAGTGTGTGATAAAACTATTTTATGTAATTTTAATTTCAAGTTATTTAATTAGATAATTATTGAGAGTATCAAAGATTTTTTTTTTCTTTTCGTTATGTTGGTTGTGGTTATAATGAAAATGTATAAATAAGAATGGTGATGAAAGTATGTTAGTAAGAAATAAAATATCCTTCGCACTCTATTTAAATTTCGATATCGCATCAAATTTAAAGTTTATAATTCCCAACATTGGCAAATTCTAATGACTTTTACGGCAAATTGAGTTTTAGCTTTAAATCAGGAAACTGGTGATGAAACGAAACTGGTCATTTTCTAAATTAGATCACGCTATAGAACACTCAAAGAACTGTCAGTTTAATTATGACAATTTTGAATATGTACTCATTTTTTATCAGTACGAACTTACATTTATTTTTCTCTTTAATATCAGTTTTATAGAAATGCTTTTTTTATATTGAGAATTACGGCACTTTTGTTAAAATAAATCATATAAAAGTCTTTCTTTAACAGAATAATAAAATAAATATACAACAAAACATTCCACAAATTTTGCAAGTTTTTTTCTTCATCAAAACGAAATAACATTCGCCTTTCTTCGGCACAATATTCACAGCACCATTTCAAGCATGAATCTTTTAAACTTCAATTTTTAAATATCACAAAACGGCCTTTTCAATGAACCAATCATGGCTATAAAAAATGATCGCAACACTCACTTCCCTCAATCGAAAGTTATATAAAAACAGTTAATTTCCAACCCCAAACACTTTTCCTTTTTATTTTTTTTTTTACCCATTCGAATCATATCGTTTTTTTTTTTTCTCTCAAGCACAGAAAAAATGACTCAGAATTCACATTTAACATCAAAGGATTAGAAAAAAAAAGAAATAAGCCCAAGTGAGTCAGTTTGCGTAAAAGAAGCTTTAGTCAGTGTACACTCTGGCAACATCAAGAAAAGTAAAAGAAAGAAAAAAAAAAGGTACCATCTCGAATTTTTGCCTGGCTGATTTAACTTCTCCCTAATCTATCCTTATAGAACGTATCCGATCGAGCGTAAACAGTGTTCCAGAGAAGAATTTGTCTTTTCCTTTTCTCTTACGTACTTAAGGATTCGTTGCTATTGCTCTTTTGTCTTTGATTTCCTTAGCAGCTTTTCTAGAGTCCCTTTGTCCTCCCACCTTTTGTTCTTTTGCAAAAGGTATCTTTTTTCCCGCTGGGTTTCAAGAATACCTTTCTCGGCAGCTTCCACAACCCGTTCCGTTTTACGTGAATGGGTCCCAGTTGCCTCCTTCTTCTCGAAGTGTTTCCAGAACGGACGTATTTCGATTCTTTGAGAGATTCCATCGACAATTCGGTGACAGATGAAAAGGTTTGATGCCAGGGAAATCTCGATGTTAGTGTGTGTTTATTTCATCGGTTTTTCATGATGCAATTTAGATTTTTATTTATTTTTTTTTTTTTGAAAAAGTAACAAAATAACTTCAATAATTTAATAATAGCAAAATAATTTTATTTATGAGGTAGCCAGCAATACCGTAGTTATAAAATAAATTAGTTGAAGATGCTAAAATTCATTTTAATAATATTATATAAAATTATGTAAATAAATCATTAATTAAAAGATGATTAAACAATGAGATGTTGAAAATTGAGTACTTTTGGCTAATACTTATCCATCATCAGGATTTAAAATTGAAACAGTTGTTACGAACGTTATTTTCTAAATCTCACTCACAAAACCCTCGTTTCATACCGTAAATCTGTGTTTCATAGTCGCTTCCACTAACGAGACAAAAAATAGAAGAAAGGTGAAAAAAAAGTTTATTATTATTATTATTAATTACACTTCACTGCTCTCTGCTGAAACTCATCCATATGTTTGCAACATTGGAACATAAAATGTAACAGCATGCTTTTCCAATCCAATTTAAAATTTAAATAGATTCACGGATTATGGACTCTTTTAATAAAATTCTTGATTATGGCTGTAGGGAAAACCTCAAATTTGGGCTCTATAAATATCTATGTTGATCTGTATTTGTTCGTTCCACGTTTGAGAATACAATTGAAATGTTCCGTTGTAAAATCATACAATAAACCGTTACACTATTTATTTAAGCACAGTGAGAAATATTACCGGTATGAGATATTCCTAATTATATCCATATCTATACCTACACAGAAGAAAGAAAAGCAATTTAGAAATTTTAGGCTAAAGTCTTAAGCATTTAAGACGCATATGTCCTTCTTTCCCTTTCTTCGTTTTATAAAAAAAATACAAAACACTATTGTCAGAAATATTATTTAAAAAAATATATTTATGGATAATAAAGCTTTAAAATTGTATTAAAGGCAGCTTCTAAAATTTAGCCATTTATTTACTCAATGAGAAAATCTCCAATGAGAAAAACCAACCGCAAGAATTCAGCCAGTTAATGGATTTTATCTCAGGTTGAAAAAAAAATGCAGCATTATACATATCTGATAAACAGAATTAGTGTTTAAAAAAAAATACTGTATGCAATTAAAGTTTGCACGTCAAAATTGAATGCAAATTTACTTACGAATTTCGTTGAAGTAGAAGGGAAACTCTCCAGGCAATGAACAGTTAAGCCTAGCCTTCAAGAATGATGTCCAACGATTACGAAATTTATGAGGACCTCCCTTATCCTTTGTGCAGACGCGAGCCACCCTCGAATACACAGTCTGAAAGAGACAGAAAAAGAAACACAAAATATTATTCAATATTAATAAGTTAAATTGCAATGCACAATACTAACATTCAAATAAATGCACGTAGATAATTGTGATTGGTTACTGCGATCTTCATCTACTGTTTCATGTTAATACTTTAAATATTTTAAGCACACATTAATTTAATGTAAAATAAATAAATAAATGCAAAAAATGCAGCAAGAGCCTTAAAACAAGAGGAAGCAGAGTGCAAAACCAAACAAACAGAAAAAGACCTTGTTATTGAAGGATAAACAAGTTTTAATTTTACTTTTATTGCATTTTTGTATCAGGTTAACTTCGTGATCATCTCAAAAACAACAAAAGTAAGTTCAAAATATTTATTTAACCCGTCAAAGACTAGCAGTACCATATAGTCCCAGAATAATTGCAACCGTTTGTTATTAAAATACCAGTATCTTCGAGGAGAAAATTAACTTTATTTAATGGCAGAATTTCGGAAAAAACTCTAGGACAAAAACTGCTATTCGGAAGAAATTGTATGTAGTGCAATTTTTGCATTTTTAACCCTAAGGAATTCGAGTCTATTTCGACCCAAAAGCCACATTAAGAGTTTTTGAGACTGTAACATTTTGGACACCACTATTATTTTAGAAAAATCGTTGTTCTGTTAAATCGCTCAAATGTTCCAATTAAATAAAAGAACATTTTCTGAATTGAAATATTTGTAGGAAACTTAAAAGCTCTGCATATTTCTATATAATAAGACACAGTGTAACGCACAGCGTATCAAACCGTTTTTTCCTCCAAAAACTGTCACTGGAATTGATGCTCCCATCAAGAGACCGGTATGTCGTCTGCCTGCATCCGAAGTTTGACAGCAGAAACAGAAGTTTGTCAATAAAAAAATAACAACCTTTTATTTTTTTTAATATAAATAGGGCAAAAAAATATTGATTTTCAAAATGTTATAAAAAACAGTATTAATTATTAGTATTATTTCAATAGTTGCAGCAGACTTTTTAGTTACGTAGTTTTATTGCATATTTGTTAAAATTTAGTTTTATTAAAAATCTTAATTTTGTTATGGTATACTAACCGCAAAGCCTGGTTTACCCAGAAGTATTTAAAATGCTAACAGTGTGTTTATTGGAACACAAACTAGTCAAACTTTGTTCATCTAAACACTTCCATATTGTCAATTATTTTTATCAGTTTTTCAAATTTATTTGAAAAACAAGTTTTACCCACCGTCGCCGTCGTAAGACCGGCATCTACATTAGTTTGAAATACAGCGTGAACATAAAGTCCCAGCCCATTTTGCAGAAATAATTAATGCATGGATTTTATATTACAGGTGAATGATACTCCGAGGATATGCTCGTATTAACCTTTTAAGAAGAACGAATTGCGGTTGTAGCGGCACACTGTCAGACATTTGAGGAAATCAGGGAGACATTTCGTAGAAAATTTGGAAGAGAGTCCTTCAACATAAAGAAATATCGAAATTATTTTATTTTATTTTATTTTATTTTATTTTATTTTATTTTATTTTATTTTATTTTATTTTTATTTTTATTTTTATTTTTATTTTTTTTTGCGCATTGGGGTTTATCAAGGAATTAGACTAAGGTGATAAATGTGACAGTCCTAAAACAACGACTAAGCCAAGTATGCGAAATGATCACAGTGGGGATGTTGGAAAAAGTGTTTCGAGCCACACCGAACTGGTGGGAAATTTGTTTCGAACTTGATGGACATCACGTTCAAAAGTACTAATATGCTGCATAATACTATTGAAATATAAAATTCATGAATAAATTATTTCTACAAAATGGGCTGGGACTTTATGTTCACCCTATAATGTACATTCGAAATGAACAAGGGTTAAAGAAAAAAATAATTCCGCCTTTAATGGAGTAATGATTTAAATACAGAAAACATTTTTCAAATTATCCCATGCTTTTCTGTGGCACTTCCATATGCAGAAGTATTTCTCACTCAGAAACGTACATGATTTGTCTTTTAGTTAGGGAGATTATTTCCACTATTTTTTTTCCGTATCAACTGCATTTCGTATATCGATAGACAGAAAAAGGAGATTAATCTTCATCAACTACTTATTTCTAAGTTTCCGTTTCTCTTTGTAATATCAAGGGATTACGTTAGTCAACAATATCCGCGTGCAAATTTCGTTTCTTTTTTTAAAAAGGAATTTTTGGTTAACTTAGAGTTTGCATAAAAAGAATACGGCTTTCCATATTATAACAGGCAATTATGTAATGAAAATTTCAGTTACTTCATCTTCATTCTGCTATTTGGAATAAATTTCAGCATGTTCGGAAATTTAATGAATTTACTATCTTTATCATTAGTGTATATTTCTAGTAAATAGTCTGTTTACTTTATTTTTTGTAGTTTGTCATTATAAATAAGTGGGAAACATTTCTTTACAAATAAAGAGCTTTGCTTTATTAATTGACGCGAAGTAAAAGGAGAATATACAATCGGATAATATACCCTTTTCATTAAAAGCTCTTCGAACTTTGGAAGACATTGACAGCTTCAGCCAATACATCCCTGGTTCGAATCCTGGCTCGGAATTTTTTTCACCCACATGTAAAATTTACATCTGTTATAAACTTTATTATAAAGGGAATCTTTATATTATTTTTAATACATTATTTAGCTTTTAAGAGCGAATAAACTGAATTCCCAGACAAAACACAGGGATTCTATGAACAGTTAACGAACAATTCGGTTAGTGAACAAACACTCTTTTGCAAAGGATTAAGTTCTTTAACCAACCGCCCATTGTGCAGTTTTTTTAAATGTAACATTATTACATTTATTATAGAATACATAAAATGTATTTCTTTTTAGTAGTTTTAAATTTTAATAATTTTAAAAAATAGCAATTTGTCGGTAATATTTATATTATTTGTTTAAATTAAAAAGATTTTTAAAAAGTTTCTTATTTGTATGTTTATCTAACATTTAAAAAACGTTTTTTATAATAATTAATAATTTAAACATAAAATTAAACAAAAATTGTTTTAAAGCCATGTCTTAAAAATTATTGGATCTTTAGTTAAAAGATTACTTGTCTATAAGAGAAAAACGAAGTTTTCAGAATGAATGAAGACAGAAAACAAATTATATTGACTTTGTTCGCAAAAAAAATCGGCGTAATTTTTAGCTAACGCAATTACTTAACCATGTAATTAAAAGTTAATGAATTGAACAAGTATAAAGTGAGTGCTTTTGAAAAATATTTTTTAAATTTATATCTTTTTTATTAGCTCACAGGCTATCATAGCCTGAGAGCTTATGTGCCCGTCCGTTCTGTATGTATGTGCGTATGTGCGTAACGCGATAACTCATGATAAAAATATCGGATCCACTTGAAATTTTGTATGTAGGTATATCCTGACAAGGCGCTTCCCTGATTAGTTTTTGGAGTTCATTCGATATGTATAAGAGGGGGAACGGGGGCTCATGCCCCCCGTTAATTGATATAGATGGGATTTTCATGCAGAATTAAGTTTTCAAAATTTAGATTAGGATCATTCTGATGAGGCGATTCCGTGACTGTTATTAGGTGTTCATTGATTAAGTATAAATAGGGGGAACAGGGGTTCTAATGCCCCCCCCCCGTTAGTTGATATAAATGGGATTTTCATGCAGAATTAAGTTTTCGTTCAAAATTTAGATTAGGATCATTCTGATGAGGCGATTCAGTGACTGTTATTAGTTGTTCATTGAATAAGTATAAATAGGGGGAACAGGGGTTCTAATGCCCCCCCACCCCCGTTAGTTGATATAAATGGGATTTTAATGCAGAATTAAGTTTTCGTTCAAAATTTAGATTAGGATCATTCTGATGAGGCGATTCCGTGACTGTTATTAGGTGTTCATTGAATAAGTATAAATAGGGGGAACAGGGGTTCTAATCCCCCCCCCCCCGTTAGTTGATATAAATGGGATTTTCATGCAGAATTAAGTTTTCGTTCAAAATTTAGATTAGGATCATTCTGATGAGGCGATTCCGTGACTGTTATTAGGTGTTCATTGAATAAGTATAAATAAGGGGAACAGGGGCTCTAATGCCCCCCCCCCCGTTAGTTGATATAATTGGGATTTTCATGCAGAATTAATTTTCGTTCAAAATTTAGATTAGGATCATTCTGATGAGGCGATTCCGTGACTGTTATTAGGTGTTCATTGAATAAGTATAAATAAGGGGAACAGGGGTTCTAATGTCCCCCCCCCTTAATTTACATAAATGGTTTTTTCAAGCAGAATTGTCAGATTTCGTTCAAATCTCTGAATAGTTTTGGAAGTTTAATGGTTAAGTATAAAAGAGGGGGATAACTCTTTTTAAATTATATAAATGCTAAATGGGTTTTTATTAAGAATTATCTAATTTGCTCTGAATTTTGGATATAGATTTTTTATATGATAAAGCATGTCTTTGGTAGTATAGGAGGTTCAATGATTAAGTATAAAAAAAGAGAAAAGGGGAGAGCTGTTTCCCCTTCTTAATTTTTTTTTTTCGAACGGAATTAACCCTTGAAAATATAAAGCTTTAATGTGCAATTAGTATTTGTAGCCTGTGAGCTCAATGCCTTCAGTTTAACTGGGCAGTATTCTTTTTAGCTCACAGGCTATCATAGCCTGAGAGCTTATGTGCCCGTCCGTTCTGTATGTATGTGCGTATGTGCGTAACGCGATAACTCATGATAAAAATATCGGATCCACTTGAAATTTTGTATGTAGGTATATCCTGACAAGGCGCTTCCCTGATTAGTTTTTGGAGTTCATTCGATATGTATAAGAGGGGGAACGGGGGCTCATGCCCCCCGTTAATTGATATAGATGGGATTTTCATGCAGAATTAAGTTTTCAAAATTTAGATTAGGATCATTCTGATGAGGCGATTCCGTGACTGTTATTAGGTGTTCATTTATTAAGTATAAATAGGGGGAACAGGGGTTCTAATGCCCCCCCCCCGTTAGTTGATATAAATGGGATTTTCATGCAGAATTAAGTTTTCGTTCAAAATTTAGATTAGGATCATTCTGATGAGGCGATTCAGTGACTGTTATTAGTTGTTCATTGAATAAGTATAAATAGGGGGAACAGGGGTTCTAATGCCCCCCCCCCGTTAGTTGATATAAATGGGATTTTCATGCAGAATTAAGTTTTCGTTCAAAATTTAGATTAGGATCATTCTGATGAGGCGATTCCGTGACTGTTATTAGGTGTTCATTGAATAAGTATAAATAAGGGGAACAGGGGCTCTAATGCCCCCCCCCCCCCGTTAGTTGATATAATTGGGATTTTCATGCAGAATTAATTTTCGTTCAAAATTTAGATTAGGATCATTCTGATGAGGCGATTCCGTGACTGTTATTAGGTGTTCATTGAATAAGTATAAATAAGGGGAACAGGGGTTCTAATGTCCCCCCCCCTTAATTTACATAAATGGTTTTTTCAAGCAGAATTGTCAGATTTCGTTCAAATCTCTGAATAGTTTTGGAAGTTTAATGGTTAAGTATAAAAGAGGGGGATAACTCTTTTTAAATTATATAAATGCTAAATGGGTTTTTATTAAGAATTATCTAATTTGCTCTGAATTTTGGATATAGATTTTTTATATGATAAAGCATGTCTTTGGTAGTATAGGAGGTTCAATGATTAAGTATAAAAAAAGAGAAAAGGGGAGAGCTGTTTCCCCTTCTTAATTTTTTTTTTTCGAACGGAATTAACCCTTGAAAATATAAAGCTTTAATGTGCAATTAGTATTTGTAGCCTGTGAGCTCAATGCCTTCAGTTTAACTGGGCAGTATTCTTTTTAGCTCACAGGCTATCATAGCCTGAGAGCTTATGTGCCCGTCCGTTCTGTATGTATGTGCGTATGTGCGTAACGCGATAACTCATGATAAAAATATCGGATCCACTTGAAATTTTGTATGTAGGTATATCCTGACAAGGCGCTTCCCTGATTAGTTTTTGGAGTTCATTCGATATGTATAAGAGGGGGAACGGGGGCTCATGCCCCCCGTTAATTGATATAGATGGGATTTTCATGCAGAATTAAGTTTTCAAAATTTAGATTAGGATCATTCTGATGAGGCGATTCCGTGACTGTTATTAGGTGTTCATTTATTAAGTATAAATAGGGGGAACAGGGGTTCTAATGCCCCCCCCCGTTAGTTGATATAAATGGGATTTTCATGCAGAATTAAGTTTTCGTTCAAAATTTAGATTAGGATCATTCTGATGAGGCGATTCAGTGACTGTTATTAGTTGTTCATTGAATAAGTATAAATAGGGGGAACAGGGGTTCTAATGCCCCCCCCCGTTAGTTGATATAAATGGGATTTTCATGCAGAATTAAGTTTTCGTTCAAAATTTAGATTAGGATCATTCTGATGAGGCGATTCCGTGACTGTTATTAGGTGTTCATTGAATAAGTATAAATAAGGGGAACAGGGGTTCTAATGCCCCCCCCCCCGTTAGTTGATATAAATGGGATTTTCATGCAGAATTAATTTTCGTTCAAAATTTAGATTAGGATCATTCTGATGAGGCGATTCCGTGACTCTTATTAGGTGTTCATTGAATAAGTATAAATAAGGGGAACAGGGGTTCTAATGTCCCCCCCCCCTTAATTTATAAAAATGGTTTTTTCAAGCAGAATTGTCAGATTTCGTTCAAATCTCTGAATAGTTTTGGAAGTTTAATGGTTAAGTATAAAAGAGGGGGATAACTCTTTTTAAATTATATAAATGCTAAATGGGTTTTTATTAAGAATTATCTAATTTGCTCTGAATTTTGGATATAGATTTTTTATATGATAAAGCATGTCTTTGGTAGTATAGGAGGTTCAATGATTAAGTATAAAAAAAGAGAAAAGGGGAGAGCTGTTTCCCCTTCTTAATTTTTTTTTTTCGAACGGAATTAACCCTTGAAAATATAAAGCTTTAATGTGCAATTAGTATTTGTAGCCTGTGAGCTCAATGCCTTCAGTTTAACTGGGCAGTATTCTTTTTAGCTCACAGGCTATCATAGCCTGAGAGCTTATGTGCCCGTCCGTTCTGTATGTATGTGCGTATGTGCGTAACGCGATAACTCATGATAAAAATATCGGATCCACTTGAAATTTTGTATGTAGGTATATCCTGACAAGGCGCTTCCCTGATTAGTTTTTGGAGTTCATTCGATATGTATAAGAGGGGGAACGGGGGCTCATGCCCCCCGTTAATTGATATAGATGGGATTTTCATGCAGAATTAAGTTTTCAAAATTTAGATTAGGATCATTCTGATGAGGCGATTCCGTGACTGTTATTAGGTGTTCATTGATTAAGTATAAATAGGGGGAACAGGGGTTCTAATGCCCCCCCCCCGTTAGTTGATATAAATGGGATTTTCATGCAGAATTAAGTTTTCGTTCAAAATTTAGATTAGGATCATTCTGATGAGGCGATTCAGTGACTGTTATTAGTTGTTCATTGAATAAGTATAAATAGGGGGAACAGGGGTTCTAATGCCCCCCCACCCCCGTTAGTTGATATAAATGGGATTTTAATGCAGAATTAAGTTTTCGTTCAAAATTTAGATTAGGATCATTCTGATGAGGCGATTCCGTGACTGTTATTAGGTGTTCATTGAATAAGTATAAATAGGGGGAACAGGGGTTCTAATGCCCCCCCCCCGTTAGTTGATATAAATGGGATTTTCATGCAGAATTAAGTTTTCGTTCAAAATTTAGATTAGGATCATTCTGATGAGGCGATTCCGTGACTGTTATTAGGTGTTCATTGAATAAGTATAAATAAGGGGAACAGGGGCTCTAATGCCCCCCCCCCGTTAGTTGATATAAATGGGATTTTCATGCAGAATTAATTTTCGTTCAAAATTTAGATTAGGATCATTCTGATGAGGCGATTCCGTGACTGTTATTAGGTGTTCATTGAATAAGTATAAATAAGGGGAACAGGGGTTCTAATGTCCCCCCCCTTAATTTATATAAATGGTTTTTTCAAGCAGAATTGTCAGATTTCGTTCAAATCTCTGAATAGTTTTGGAAGTTTAATGGTTAAGTATAAAAGAGGGGGATAACTCTTTTTAAATTATATAAATGCTAAATGGGTTTTTATTAAGAATTATCTAATTTGCTCTGAATTTTGGATATAGATTTTTTATATGATAAAGCATGTCTTTGGTAGTATAGGAGGTTCAATGATTAAGTATAAAAAAAGAGAAAAGGGGAGAGCTGTTTCCCCTTCTTAATTTTTTTTTTCGAACGGAATTAATCCTTGAAAATATAAAGCTTTAATGTGCAATTAGTATTTGTAGCCTGTGAGCTCAATGCCTTCAGTTTAACTGGGCAGTATTCTTTATTCAATCAATTTTCATTCGACTGATTTCGGTAATTTAACGATTTTTTTTCATACCATTTAAAAATCTGGATTCTTTTTGTTATTTTAACGAACAAATTATTGCGAAAAATTTACTAACACAAAATATCTGTGTAAACGAGGATAATTTCAATAGTTTTATTGGAAATTACTGGTAAACTGATTTAATTATAGTCTTAAATATGTTGTTTACGTATATTAAAACGCACATTTACTACAAGCTGAGGTATCTGTTATCATTCCTAGTGGTTATTGCCAGACTTAGAAATCACATCAACAAAACTAAAAGTGATACGACCGAAATATCCGGTCAACTTGTATAGCCATCAACAATTAATAAGAAAAGGCATATTCTATACAGGAATCAGTTAATAATTGCCAGAAAAAAACAAAATATCATGGCACGAAAAAAATATGTTTGCATTGGCTTTGAATATAAATGTCTTTATAAGCAACTAGTTATCGCATCTATGTACACATATTGCGGTTTTTGCATAAATATTCAATTAATAATTTCTTTCTAAGTGCTAGCAATTTGTAGAAAACGATATCAAACAAACAACTTAACATTTAATTAATCCGCAAAATTAACATTAGGGTACATTGTCAGAAACTTAATTGTTCAAAGCATACCCCTTTTTATTACACACATACACTACATTTATAACTGTACCTAAATCGGATCAGCAGTTGTTTTAAGCAAAGTGGACTGCAGAAATGAACAGCAAATGTAGTTTTGCTCTTCATTTAAATACTTTATGTATGAAATTGCGTGCTTCAATTATTTTAACCAATCTAGAAGTTAATTAAAATTAACACTACCATAAAACTTATACGGTGACAGCAACATTAGTTAAATCGCTTTAAAAATATTTCTTTACTTAACTTAACATTTTTGTAATTAGAACTAAGGTGGTCTGGTGTAATAACGCCAGGCGGGGTATAACGCCAAGTGCTAATATTTTGCATAATTATGAAATAATCTGGTAAATGACACCCATGTGCTCTGCGCAAAAGGGTTTTGAGTCATATAAATCGCAAAAAACAGCTTCAAGTTAATTTGTTTCATTTTTAGGTCTTTTTGTTTTTACAAGCAACTAAAATTAACGCTTGATCTAAAATTTGCGAGATACGTTTTGTGATGTGAAGACTATTTTTTTTTATCCGGAAATACTTTGTTAATTACATAAATTTGTAGTACATTTCATGGCAGACATATTCATTCTCGAGATAATTTGTAATTTAAAATGTACAGCGCAATAACTATAACGGGGTAAAAACGCCAATCCTTGGCATTAAAACCCCGGTTGATGCCCTACAGTGGCCGAGTTACATCCTAAATACTGATTCAAATAAACACAGTTAAAACTGTGCAATGTTTCTAATAATTCTATTTAAGCGGTCCTTTTTAAGCAAAAAGAAGCTCACTGTCTGATATTCTTTTCCCTCATCCTCCCCCTCCCCCCCCCCCACACACAGCACACCTTTATTTTTCTTACACTTTCACAAAAAAGTGAACATTTTCAATAGCTTAGAATGCAATTTGTCAATTTCTAAGTTTGTAGAGTTTGTATTTTTAGAATTGGGCAATCTACATGCAATTATTCCATCTTGTTTCATAGTTTTGTTTGCATGACGTTATTACCCATATAGGGGGTAATAACGCCAAATAGCATTGGTCAAGAAATCACGCCATTACATTTTATGAATACATATCTGTTAATTTTTTTTATATAGATAGTCAATGAGTTGCTGCATCAAATCATATATTTGTTTGAAAAATACAAACTAAAACTGAGCCGTGAAAATTGGTAGAACCTTAACGTGGCGTTATTACCCCAGGGTACCTTATATGTCTGTGACAAATGGTTTAGGAATTAGCCATTGGCCACCGTTGGAAATGGACGCCCTATATAATACGTTAAACACTTAGTGTAAGCTCCCGTAAAGCTGATTCCAACTCATCCGTTTTCAGTTACAAGAAAGTGGTTTAAGTCATGAAATTTAAAGTTTTATAACTCGGTCAATTTTAATGTTAAATGAACGGAATCTTTTTATATTGTTTGTTAAGGTGATGGAAAATTTCTACTAAATATCAATTACAGGGCCGGGATACCATGTAAAATTTTAATTTTCGTAATTTTTACTTTCTTCTATCTTTATAAGAAGAAAGTATTGGATTCATGAAAATTTTCGACTTCCGGTTTTCTACGGATTTATACGTATTAGAAGGTCCTGAACACGTTTTGACTACTTTTAGAAAATGTCTGTATGTGAGTCTGTCTGTCTGTCTGTGAGTCTGTCAGTCTGTCTGTGAGTCTGTCTGTATGTTACAAAAAATTTGTGGGCGCTCTATCTCAAGAACTAATGCTCAAAATTTAATAAAATTTTATATTCAGTTAGACCTTGATATGAATTAGTGCCTATTGATTTTTGGTGAAAATTGGCCGGCAGGTGGCGCTGCTATACTACGTTTTTCATGATTTTTAAGATTGCTATATCTCAAGAACTAATGCACAGAATTTCACCAAATTTTAGATTCTGTGACCCCTTGATATAGATAGACGCTGATTAAGTTTTGGTGTAACTTGGCCAGCAGGTGGCGCTGCTATGCCACGTTTTCCATGATTTTCATGATAGCTATATCTCAAGAACTAATGCACAGAATTTCACCAAACTTCAAATTCCGCGATACCTTGAGATACATAACCGCTGATAAGGTTTTGGTGTGAACTGCCCTATAGGTGGCGCTGCTATGCTACATTTTGCACGATTTTTGCGATAGCTATATCTCAAGAACTAATGCAGAGAACTTCATCAAATTTTAGATTCTGTTACACTAGAATATATAACATAATTAGACGCTGATTACATTTTGGTATTAACCTTGCAACAGGTGGTGCATCTATGCTGCATTTTGCACGATTTTTCCGATAGCTATATATCAACAACCAACGCACAAAATTTCATCAAACTTCAAATTTTGTTACAAAATGACATATAACATAATTACACGATGATTACGCTTTGTTATAAATCCTTCAACTGATGGTGCTGCTGTGCTATATTTTACATGTTTTTTTTAAACTAGCTATATCTCAAGAACTAATGCACAGAATTTCATCAAACTTCAGATTCTTTCACACCATAACTTTATTAGACGCTTTTTTACGTTTTGGCATAAACTGTCCAAGATATGGTGTTGCTGTGTTGCGTTTTGCAAATTTTTTGTTATAACTATATCTCAAGAACTAATGAACGAAATTCCATCAAATTTCAGATTCAGTTAGGTCTTGACATAAATAGATGCTTATTAGGTTTTAGTATAAATTACCCAACATGAGGCACTACTAAGCTCATTTTCTCAGAATATTAATTAAATTTTGCGTTTTAGGCTTTTCGGGTACCAGAATCTCATTAGGCTAGGTCAAATGTTCGAGGAAATTCGATAGTGGGTAACTTTGGGGATACTACGTTTTTTAAAAAAATATTAAAATGTACTTATGAGATAGAAGAAAGTTTTTGGGATTGACACATCCAACTAGTTGTAATAATGTTTTTGGCCTAAATCTCTTTAAAACAATTTTTTACCTTTTTGTAAAAAGCACTTTTGCAACTCGAACGATATGTATATGATTAACGGTTTAGAAGTTAGCCTTTGGCCACCGTTGAGAGATACATTGGACATACTGTTGGACATACTGTATATATTATTTGAGGAACATGTCAGAAACAAAATTTTCTATATGATTATTTTTAGAGTAACGCAATTTCTTAGCTTATCCTTATATTATATTTTTATAAAATCCGTTTACTGATTCATTTAAAATTCAGAATGTCCTTATGAATATAAAAATAGAAGCAGATTTGTTAAGAGAGATACTTATTATCCATTTATTGAGATATTACAGTGAAATACAAGCCGAGACACGGCTCTTTCTAATTGGCTGACTTCAGTTTTCTAAGCGCGTCATAAAAATTTCTCGTAAAAATATCTCATAAATGTAACTTTAAAAGACTTGAAATGCCTCGAAAGATTTTTATTATTTCATTACGCGCGCCAATCAGGATGAGATTGTGTCGATGGTTTTACGATTATTTCCCTTTTGCATTTCGATTTTTGGAGATTATTTTAAACCTGATAATTTGAAATGTTCAGATTTTAATAAATATGAAGTTGGATAAATTACAAATGTATTTAGAAAGAAATACGAGAAAGTAATAATGATGAACTACTGGTTGAGCTGTAATATAATTTTATTTATGATTATTTTTTATAATGTATGAAGCATTTTATTTTTAAATATCTATACTGATATAAATAAAATTTTATGAAGTATTCCTAAAGCACCATTAATGAAATATCTTATAGATATTTCACTAAAGATGCATTTTATGTTTCGTTATATACTTTAATAAGAATGAAAGAATGTCGATCGATTTACGGTTATTTTACTTTTCCATCTCAATTTAGATATTCAAATTTTAATAATAAAACAATAGTTGGATAATTACAAATCTAATCAGAAAAAATACTGAATGAATAATAATGAATTCCTTGTTGAGCTGTTATATATTTTTCCTTTTCTGTTTATTACCAGATAATGTGTGAAACATTTTTATTTTAAATACCTTACAGTGATTGAAAATTTAATGAAACATTTCGTGAAACATAGTTCTCAAAACTTCTAACGAATGTTTTGCGAAAAATTTTATGCTCCATTATATACTCTAACCAGGCTAAAATTGTGCCGATTGATTTACAATTATTTTACTTTTGTATTATCCCCCCCTTTTCTTTTTTTTCTTTTTTTCCTTTTCTTTTTTTTTCTTTTTTTTCTTTTCTTTTTTTTCTTTTCTTTTCTTTTTTTTTTTTTTTTTGAAAATTAATTTAAACCAGATAATTTAAATTGTTCAGGTTCTAATGATAAGAAATAGCTGGATAATTACAAATATAATCAAAATAAAATAAGGAATATATAATAATGAACTATTAGTTGGGATATAATATAATTTCCTTTTTTTCTTTCTTTCTTTTTTTTCCAATAATGCATGAAATATTTTATTTTTAAATCTCTATAGCGATTTAAAATTTAAAGAAGCAATTCGCGAAAAATCCTTCTCGAAATATTTAGGAAATGTTTTATTAAGCATTAACATTAACTCTACTTTTTTTACTCTAATCAAGACCATATTGTGCTGATTGATTTACAATTATTTTATTTTTGTATTATTCTACTTTTAAGATTAATTTAAACAGGATAATTTAAAGTGTTCGGGTTTTAATAATAAAAAATAGTTGGATAATAACAAGTATAATTTTAAAAAATACTGAATAAATAATAATGAACTACTAGTTAAGCTGTAATATAATTTAATGTTTTTTTCTTTAAAAAAATAATGTATGAAATATTTTATTTTAAAACATTTACAGTGATTTAAAATTTAATGAAGCAATTCGTAAAAAATCCTCGAGATATCTAATAAATGCTTCATTATATATTCTGTTACTACTTGGTTATACCGTCGACCATTTTCTCCAAATTATAATAACCGCCAAAATAATAGCCAAGTTATGCATGTTGACGAAATTTTTATTTCAAATAACGAAAGGAAAAATAAATTAGTAAAATATGAATAAAAATACAAATTAAAAGCGGAATTAAAAATCACTTGATAACGTCTTAAATATGTGTATCGTGTTTAATGTCATTGAAAATGACATTCACAATTATCCATTATTGGCATTTAATTTGGCAATAATTTTTTGGTCGACGGGATAACCAAGTAGTACCTATATTCTAAACAGGATGAAAATGTGACGATCGATTTACGATTATCTTATTTTTGCATTATTTTCCTTTTTAAGAATTTTTGAAGATTATTTAAACCTGATAATTTTAAGTGTTCAGGTTTTAACATTAAAAAATAGTTGGATAATTACAAATATAATAAAAATAATACTGAACTAGAGAAATTGAGCTATAATTTCCCTTTTTTCTCATAAATGTATGAAATATTTTATTTTTAAATATCTATAGTGATTTAAAATTTAATGAAGCAATTCATGAAAAACCCTTCTCGAAATATCTAAAAAATGTTTCATTATAAATTTTATGCTTCATTATGCACTCTAATCAGGATGGAATTATGCCAATAGTTTTACTATTATTTTACTGTTGAAATTTAATTTTTGAAGATTATTTTAGATCTAATTATTTTAAATGCTCATTGTTTAATAAATAAAAATATTTGGATAATTAAAAATGTCAGAAGAGAATCAGAAAAATATTAGGAAAAAAATGTACTCGATGATCTTTAACATTATTTCTTGAATTAATGTTAATATATTTTTCGATAAATAAAGATAATATTTATTTATTTATTTATTAATATTTCATTTAAGACTGCATTAAAATGTTTCTTAAAAATATTCTTATAAATACTGAATTAAAAATATAAAATCACATTTTTTATATACATAAATTCTTTACGTACTCTAATTAGGATAAAACTAGTTCGCTGATTTTACGATTGTTTCTATGCTGCTTTCCAAATTTATAACATAAATTTAAATGTGATGCTATGAAACTTTGATATTTTAATGAGTAATAATAGTTTAATAAATTACAGTTGTATTCTTAAAAAATATTTTTTTAAACTTCTTTGTTGAACTCTATGTTATTTTCCTTAAAACTATTTTTTTAAGATGTAAAAAAAGTTTTCAAAAAGTATATTAGTTTAAATTTTTATGAAACACTTGAAGAAAAATACATAATAAAGGCTTCCTGTAAAAAAAGATATAAAAATTTGAAAAGGTTTTTTGTTACCTCATTTAGTACTTCAATCAGGATAAAATTGTGTCGATGGCTTTACAATTTTTAATAATTTCCTTCCTATATTTAAAGTTACGAAAAATTTTTAAACCCGATAATTTGAAATGTTAAGATTTTACTAAGCAAGAATAAGTGTATAAATTACAGAGATATTCAGAAAGAAAAAAAATAGAATCTCGTTAAAACTTAACGTAATTTTGATTAGTTTTTTTAATAAATAAGTAAATAAATAAATGTATAATCAGTTGGTTTTAATTTTAACTTATATTTTTTTTATTTAAAATATTGCACTTTCATGAAACATTTCATGAGGATTCATTCTTAAAATACCCAATAAATTCTACATTAAACATATAAAACCTCAGAATTGTTATTGTTACTTTTTAATTGTATATTTTAGTGTCAATAGTTTTACGATAATTTTCGTTTTGCAAATCAATTTTTGAAAGGCATGTAAAATCTGGTAATTTAGAATGTGTAGAATTTGGAGTTAAGTGTAGTTGGATAAATAAAAGAAAATATAAAAATAAATAAGGGGGGTGGACTTGTTGATTGTGCTGTAATATAATTTTTTACCATATTAATTTCTATTGATGTGTAAATTCTTTTATTTTATATAAAAAAAATACATTGATTTAAATATTAATCAATTGTTCCGTGACAATTTTGCATAAAAATATATAACCTGCATAAATTTCTAAAGCTATCGATCTAGTTCATTAAAAATCTATAAAATATTTTTATTTTTGCTTTATGTACTTCAATCTGAAGGAAAGTGAATCTTCGATTATACCATTATTTCCCTCTTGCATTTCAATTTTTGAAAATAATTTTGATCTTGATAATTTAGAACATTCAAATTTTAATAAGCATGGATATTTGATTGAATTGAAGATTCATCTAGAAAGATATAAAAAAAATAACTTCTTCATTAAGTTACAATTTATGCTTTCTTACGGTACTCTTTTTCGATAAATATAGGAAAAATTCAATTTAAAAAATGTATTTATGAAATGTCTCATTTAAATTTTTATCTAAAATTTCGTGAAAATGTTTCATTAACGATATAAAATCATCCAAAAGATTTTTAAAAATTTCATTAAGAACTCCAATTACGATAAAATTGTACCTACGGTTTTGCAATTATTTTTTTCTTGCATTTCAAATTTTTATAGTCTTTTTTATTTATGATATTATTTATAGTCTTTTTTATTTATGATATTATTGAGTGGTGATATTTTAATAAGCAAGAAAAACTGAAAACAATTACAGATGTATTGCGAAATAGATTAGAAATGAAAATTAGTTACTCGTTCAGATCTAGCTATTTCCTCCTTCTACGTTGTTTAAATAAATGTACGAACATTTTTATTATTAAAAATATATATTAATATAATTTTTCATCAAACCGCATTAATATCTCGATCAATTTTTTATACGAATATTTCACGATGATATTTGAGATATTTCTCTTAACTATAATATCATCCACGCTACGCTTTTCGAATTTGTGGTGCGCGTACCCCGATGAGTACGCAAAGAATTTCTAGTGGTACTTTAGGAGTCTATCTTCAAAACCAGCATAAACATAGGGTTACACAGATTTATTTATTTAAAAACACTCATTGCATTGATTATTTAAAAAACAATATTTTAAAATAAACTAAATGTTGAAGAGGTTTTTCGAATCTATTACCAACCTGATTATGAATGTAATTGTAACAAAATATTAATTTGATTAATTTTCTAACTTCAGATTCGGTGAGTGTCAGGTTGAATTGTAACGTATTCGGTTGACTTTAAGCTGATATTCTGGCTTTGGCAGGATACAACACAATTTGTGCAGGGCTCTAAGATCTACTGATCTACACCATCTGATTAATTCTGGGCGCACCGTGTTTTCCCTGTAAAAATAGTTTTTCCTTTGCAAGAGCCATACTAGTGGAAAACATGAAACTATGCTAGCCACAAGATACGTTTCTTTTTCCTTTCAGAGGCCAGTTTCGACTTCCTTAAACGTATGCTAAGCATTGTATCACGGTACTTTTATTCAAAACTTTATTGACTTGCTCAATCCAACGCCAAATCGGAAGATTCTGATAGATAAATCAAGAGCTCGTTATTTTTAATTTAGACAGGCTCTGGTGATAACTTGCCAAAAAATGTTCAAGTCGCGTTTGTTCTTATTGCATTAATTTTATTTAAAATATAAATCTTTCACTTTTTTTATGTAAAATACATAACTCTAAAACTGAAAAATTTAAAATTCCTCAGTATGATTTCTTCATTTTTGTTTTCTCTCTCTCTCTCTCTCTCTTTTTTTTTTTTTTTTTTTTCCTTTTTCAAGGGAAAAAAGTAATAATATCATAAACCAAGATTTTAACTTCAAATTCAAAGCAACGTTTTAATTTACTATGAGAAAAATTAAAAAATATGCTACTGGCGAGCTAAAAGATACTATTGGCGTGATTTGGGCACAGCTAACATAACTTTAGAAAGAACTCTGCACTGTTATGGGAACATTTATGTAGTTTTACCTTTTAAACATGTTTTATTATGTCGAATTATAATGTATGATATCAAAAATGGGGGAGGGCGTTAAAAATTATCAAAACATTTATAATGTTATACTTGCAAAACTCCTTATTAGCAGTTATTTCAATTGATTCTCTGATAATAACTTCTTGATAATTATTTTCCAAAAGAAATTTTTTATTAATTAAAATATACTTTTATAGATCCAATTTGAGCTAATCTCGATACCTTATATTATGTTAACTTTAATATTATCCGGCATCTCATAAGACGTAGAACCTTTAAATTATAAAAATTTCTTCTGGACAATTCTTGAATAAACGCAAAAAAAATAAAAAAAAAAAAAAAATTAATATCAACATTTAAATCCCCACAAACCATGTTGTGTAATGACTGTAACATTTTAAGTTATTTTTAATGGTTTTAAATATATTTTAAGATTACTTTTAATGTGTTTTAAATATATTTTAAAATTACTTTTAATGTGTTTTAAATAAATTTTATGTTATATATATGCATCTGAAAGTAATTTTAATACGTTTATTTGTGCTTTTTATATGAATTTTAAATTTAACTCAAGGTGAATTTAGCAATAGAGTTTTAAATTTCATTACAGGTATACAGGAAAGCAATACATTACCTATCTACATACATATATTTTTACGTTCTTCTATCTTTACGGGTTGAAGATGAAGTCGTTTTCGAAATTCCGTTTTCGAGAGATTTACACGTTTTAAGGGGTCAAAGAAACCGAAAAACATGTTTCTACAAAATGCCTGTCTATGAGTCAGTCTGTGTTTTCTGTATGTGAGAAAAATTTTGTGGGCACTCTTTCTCAAGAACTAATGCACAGAGCTTCATAAAACTTTAGATTCTATTAGTCATTCATATAAAACAGATCTGATTAGTTTTTGGTGCATATCGCTCAAAAGGTAGCGCTACTATGCTGCATTATTTGCAATTTTCATAGCAGCTATATCTCGAGAGCAAGTGTATGGATTTTCATAAAACTTTATACTTAGTTAATACTTGATATAACATGATGCTGATTACGCTTTGTTGCAAATTGCTTAACAAGTGGTGCTGGCATGGTGCAATATTCACGATTATCGCAATATCTCTATCTCAAGAATTAATGCACGGGATTTCACGAAACTATAGATCATTTAGAGCTTAAAATAAATTAGATCTGACTAGTTTTGAGTGTATATCACTCAACAGGCGCTGCTATGCTGTATTATTTGCAAATTCCACAATAGCCATATCTCAAGAATTAGTGCATGGATTTTCATGAAACTTTAGGTTTCTATAGTACTTTATGTAACATGGTGTTGATGACGTTTTGGTGCAAATTGATCAACAGGGGGCGCTGCCATGGTGCATTATTCTTTATTATCACAATAGCACTAACTCAAAAATTAATGCAAGAATTTTTCTAAAACTTGAGATTCCTTTAGTCCCTGATACATATTGGTGTTGTTTAGTTTTTGGTGTAAATCGCCCTACAGATGACGGAACTATGCTGCATTTTTCACGATTTCACAATAGCTGTATCTCAAGAACTAGTGCATGGATTTTCATCAAACTTCAGATTCAGTTAGTACCTGATAATAAATTGATTCTGGTTAGTGTTTGGTATGCATCACCCAGCATGTGGCGTTGTTATGCAGATTTGTTTAAATATTTTGCAATAGCTTTATCTCAAAAACCAACGTACGGATTTTCATCAAATTTCAGATTCAGTTATAAGTTGATATAAGTTGTTGCTGGCTAAACTTTGGTGTAAACCACCTAACCTGTGGCGCTGCTATGCTACATTCTTCGCGAAGTCTTAACATGCATAAGATAGAAAAAAGTTTTGGTATTGCTACATCTGACTAGTTTTATGTTAACGTTAGAATTAATACATGTGTAAATAAAGTGTTTTCGTAATAATTTAACCAGCAAAATTTTATAAAGTTAAATTTTGTCTTATGCTTCAAATACATCTCATCGAATATTTCATTAACATCTAATCATTCATTTTCCTTAGTATTTCGATATCTATGTAGTCAGTGACTCATTCATTTCCCGTCACTACATACTTAATACTCCCGATTTTTTTTCAAAAAATGATAATTTTCTCTTACTCACAAATTACATTTCTCTCCATATAACACTGAAAACTAGCATTGTTGTGAACAACACAGAATGGGCGAAGAAAAAAAAAGGGGAAGGGAAAAGAACGCAAGTTTATCGATAAGGTTAAGCGAGGGTGTGAAATTCCGTAGAGAAAGGGATGCTGCAACTAAAATGCTCGAAGTTTATGGAACGAAAATATTTCCGGAACATTTGCTTCAAGGGGGTGGGAAAAGGGATGTTCGGATCTCATCAACAAGATCCTGAGTAATGAGATCGGATGACCCCCCTAAACCCGGAGCGGGAGAGTGTTGATGGGAAATATATTTCAAACCCGATTGTTTCAGCTCAAGGTTGTTTTCGATGTGAGAAAGATTTTGAATCTTAATAAATTTGGTATTCATGCTGGGATTCGTTCATACAGTATGGGACTACTTACTTCTTGTTCTTGAGAAGAAAAGGGAGAAAACAAAAAAGAATAAATATGAACACATCGCTGTCCAAGCACGAGCCTTGACTCTTGATCATGTTTATTTAGTGAAGAAACACCGTAAACACTGGCGATAATTAATAAATAAAGTAAAAAACTTTGTAAAATCATCATAAAATGAAAAATAAAGTAGGACGCGTTTCGAACTACAACAATAACAGCTCGTCATCAGCTAAACCAACACGTCTCCGTAAGGGCACAGACTGTTAATGGGACACAAGTAACGGCACTCTGTTACGGCCCTTACGGGCACGTTTTGGTTTAGCTGATGACGAGCTGTTATTGTTGCAGCTCGAAACGCGTTCTACTTTATTTTTCATTTTATGGTGATTTTACAAAGTGTTTTACTTCATTTATCATGTTTATTTGCAAAATTTACATTTGGAAATTGCAATTTGCATCATTTAATTAGAGAAATTTTGAAATTTTGTAATTGAAGGTAACTTTTTTTTATATATAAAAGTGGTGCTTCTGAATAAAATTTGTGTACACATCACTAGACCGGAAAGGGTTAAAGTAAAACTATTTAAAAAATAATAAATAAGCATTCAGTATTCATCTTGAAAATCATGTCTAACTGATTCACTGAAATTTGTATTTTCGCTCAAACATTTCTGTATATAAATAATAGTTTAGAGGAAATGGGCCAAAAAAGACATTACTTTTTCAAAAGACCGGGTAAAAGTTATTTTTTCCCCCATTTTTACATACTGAGACCAGCATGGCAAAAACCAGACTATCGAAGAAATTTCATTGGATCTATATATAAAGCATTTATTATTATACGAGCATTAAATTTATGCGTATACGTTTTAATTCTTTGCACGTAAATTAGTTAGGAATATGATACAAAATATTGGATAAAACAGTTTTCTTTTAATTTTATATACTAAGCAGAGATAAAATTGTAATACGTTCATACAGGGCAAAAAAATCCAAACAAAGAATTAAAATTTAAACCCAGTTCTACTTTCAAAAAACTGATGCACAAATATTTGCCGTACTTTATTTTGATTTTTCTTTTTTCAAAGGATTCACCCAATATCACACATGGGATTAGTTAGTATTGTGCAATATTGATTTACATTTAAACAAGCCAGGAAGTTTATAACATTGAATAAAACAAAAATTAACTGTCTGTTATGCATTGTTTACTAAAAACATACTCACAGTACATACAAACAAAGCAAAAAAATCCAAACGAGGTAATAAAGTTTAAATCAGCCCCGGGTGTCAAAAAAGTAATGTACAGTTATTTGGGGGTACTTTGTTTTAATTTTTACTCGGAGAAACTATATTTTCCGAACGCTGAAAACTGACAATTTCATTTATCACCGCTAAGATAAAGCATTTTTTTTTTTTCGCCTGTCCTTCTTTTCAAAGGATTATTTTACTCAGGGGAGTTCGGAATTTATGGCTTCAGATCTTTCTCTGGCACTGCGACTTAAAAACTGCAGTGTTCAAATAATGAACGACAGATAAAACTTACGTCCTATGACGTAGCGGAAGACTTTATGGATAAAGCATCTTTTTCGTTCCATTGCAGAGCCGTTCTTACGCCATATTGGTTCGCAGAGCCCGGGAAAGATAACAGAGATACGGCTTCCCTTATCAGTTTTTGGATATGTGCATGAATATTTAAATGCGCATTTTGTGTAGTTAAGCCTTTATTACGAAATCGCGTCAAGGTTGGTTAGTTAAAGATATAACTAGTTACGAAGTTTTTCGTCTTATCTCTTAATAAGAAACCGGGATCAGATAAGAGAGATCATCCAAATATAAATCCAAGATTATTAAATGACGTTGGAAGATCGTAAAATGTTCGTGAAGGAATAATAATTAAAAAAAATTATGGAAATCAGTGAAACGAAAATTAAACGGCGAAACAGAAAAAAAAAATTCCACAAACGCCGAAATCGAATCCCTAAAATTTTGAAACAACAAAATTGCATTAAGTTAAATATCCAAGTTATATGTATCCAAGATTTTGAGAAATATCCATTTCTCGACCAGGAATGCTGCGGCAATTCATTTATCAGGAATTTCATTGATGTAAAATATATTAAAGGAATTGGATGAATAAATAAATACTATATTGGTGACAATGAAAAGCTCAACAAGTCCATTTTGTTCAAAACCATCTTGACCGATCAAAAGAGATGGGGAGATAAGAAATTATTTCTAGTCACCCGATAGCGAAAACAATTCTTTTTACGTAGAACAGAGTTTTAATAGTGGCAACTATGTATGTACAAAGGATATAGAAGAAATTCAAGAATTTAACTTTCACAGTCCTTTAAGTAACAACATAGCAACCAGACTTGTCTAGCACAATTGTTAGTATTCTTGCAGATGCGCGATACCATCTGTTGTCTTTATTTTTCAGATGAAGCTGCTTACAGCGTGTAGAATCGCTGGAATGGTATGAAAGTGAACAGTTCTTTTACCCTAGGGATGAAATCAAACTCACAGAAAACTAATTCCAGAGAATATGGGTAATGATAACGCACTTGTCATCTTCAGCGAGCAAATATATCAGTCACAGATTGCGTTGTATGCAAACTAGCATTGTCATGCAAATTTGTGGGTGGTTTCCGCAGAAAATGTCGCCATTTCTTTCCCAATTTTGGTCATAGGTTGTGTTCTAGTTCTAGGAATGAACAATAGTAATATGTGTTGACGGTTAGGATCCAAATAGATGTTAACTTGTGATCTCGGCAATTTTGTTCTGGGAAAGTGACGCTTTTACTTTTTTATTGTACTTTAAATAAACTTAAATATCATTCTGTAGAATGAAAGACACTGATCTACAAAATTTTCACATTTTCCATTGTAGAATCTCCCCCCTTTTTTGTAACAAACCTTAAGGGAGACCCAAACCCCATTTTCGGCCAAAAAATCATCAAAAGTTCAAAAAACTTTTTATCTCAGAAAACGATAAAATGCATATTTGGAATATCCATGCAAAATTTCAGAACTCGGGGACACTTGGAACAGGTAGCAAATGAGCTTTTTTTAATTGTAGTCACTAGAGTTTAAAGGACAAGCGGCCATTTAAAATGCCTTTTTCCATATTTTGCCTAAGTTCAAAGTACTAAGGCTCAGTGGTAAAATGGTTTAGAAACAAAGTGTTTATGTTTTTAGAATCTTAAAAAAAATTGCAACAAAAGTAAGGAGAGATATATTTTTTTAACTATTTCTGAAAATTTTACATTAATTGGTAAACATGAAAATTATAACGAATTTAAGGAAATTTAACATGCGTAATTTCTTTCTTTTTTTTTAGCTAATTTAAATAGAAAATTAAAAATATCTCTCTCTAGGTCGTTTCCATATACTATAACACTATTTAAGAAATTTTAGTAATACCAAAATATTGAAAATTGTATGAGGAGTAGTAATTTTAAAAAGTGTATTTTTCCACAAAAAAATCATAAAAATCGCCTAAAAAATATATTTTTTGATAAAAAGTTAATTTTTTTGCCAATTATTCCTTACAAAAAGATTCTTAAATAGTACACCAAAATTCATTACTTTAAAATCAATAATAAAAATTTTGGGTTTTTTCTTACGGGTCACCCTTAAGCGATTGCAGATTAGTAGGAACAATCCTATTTCAATTTGATGGAAAGTAAAAAGCAGGAAAAAACTGCCTTGGAGCAAGGATAGATTGGCATCACTGTGTTTTTCCTATCCATGACCAGTCGTGTCACATTTGTGGAAAGAGCTCATTCGGTCTGAGGTTGAGCAGGTATGTGACATACCCTCTTCAGACCTGAGCATAAAATAACTCTACAAATATATATTTATTGTTTTTCCATAATCGAAATGACAGCATAGATGACAGAAAGAGTCACTTTTATGAAATCAGTAATTTAGGGAACTTGTAATTTAGATTTACATGTATGGATATAAAGGTACTAATCCCCTTAAAACATCAGTTAAACTATTAGTAATATAAATTTATGCAATAACAAAATTAAGGTCTTTAAACAAGTAAATGATCAGCAAATCCTCAAAATTTTTCATTGTAAACCATTTAAATTAAATAATCATGAATATTTCTTACTTTCTTGGCCACAATGTTTTTAAGGTATTTTCAAAACTCAGATGATAATAATATTTATTTTATGAGGTAATATTCATCAGTGCTGACATTTATTGGTTTTGTTTTAAAGCAAAAAACATTCAGCTATATACAAGTAAAGCAAAAATGCAAAAAAATCGAACAGTTTAGTCTTTATGAGGAAAAGAATGGAGGTACACATTTGTGTACCTCAGGTCTGAAGAGGGTACATGTGGTGTAAACTGTTTCCTGAGTTCCGCTACCTAGTGTATCTGAAACAGCATTGTATCTATTAAAATTTAATCCCTCTTACAAGATATTTTTACAATTTCATGTGATTTAAAATCTGTAATTTTACGATGTTCATTAGAACTTCATGGAAGATAAATAATACCAATCTTTCTTAAAACCATCGTGACCGGTGCTTTTTATGAAATTTTTAATGTTCTGTCCCCAGTTTTGAAAAAGAAAAATTGTGCGTTATTAAATCGAAAAAATGCTTCGATTAAATAAGGCAAATTTTACAGTAATATTTTATTGTTAAAGATAAACAAGGATTCTTAAGCTTTTTTGTGGCACATATATGTGTCGCTCGTCTCCAAGGGATTAAATATCATTCGATGAAAAAATATCATAACGTAAAACCATTTTTTTAAACAAATAACTATCGTTGAAATTTTAATATCAGCAGTGTGGTTTCATTTTTTTTTTTTTTTTAGGTATAATTTTCATTATTCCCTCCAAAACAAACCTAAGTTATCTCTATGATTCGTTGCTTGTACCTGAAAGCAAAGATCCGCGCATTTCGCCGGATTTAACACGAATCTGGAAGCGGATTTTGTGCTTCCTCCTAGCCATTAATCTTTGCCATTTTGAATACCGCCCTGTCTTTGATAAATTGCATGCTGGTAATTCGAAATACCAGTCTTTTGAGGATATAGAAATGATGGAATCGGAAATAACTACGAACCTTCAGCGAAAGCTATTCGTCAAATCTCTCTTCCTGCTAATATAATATTAGCAGTGACAAAAAAAAAGGGCTACAGTGATTTAGTCGACACGAAAAAATTTAACAGTCATTTACATATGACTATAATTTATTTAATTTTTACATATGACTGTAATGAATTTTATACATAAATGATTTTAACATTTTGAATACATGCTCCTATCATGCTGTCTTGAAAATAGAACATGGAGAATATAAAGTTAGTAGAATAGAATTTGCGATGCACTAATTTTGAATTCGTTTTCAATTTTTGTATTATATTAGTTTCGATGAAGAAAATAACGTTAATTTACTCGACACGACAAAAATTCAATGCTACGTTTTAGGACTTAAAAATATAGGGTGCCTATGACTGTGATTTTTTTTTTTTTTTTTTTTTTTTTTTTTTTTACATAAAAGATTTTAACATTTTGTATACATTCCTTTCATGCTGTTTTCAAAATAGAACATACAGAATATAAAGCTTGTAAAATAAAGTTTGTCATGCATTAATTTTAAATTTGTTCAATTTTTGTATTATATTAGTTTCAATGAAAAAAAGACGTTAATGTACTCGACACGATAAAAAAAAAGCATCTTTTTTTTAGGACTTTAAAATAGAGGGTATTTACAAAAATTCTTGCTATTTTCCAGCTTTTTCTATAAACAATGGTCATCAGATACCTGTATGCAAAGTAGAAGATTATTAAGAATATATATTGAAGAAATTTTGGTACTACTAGGTTATACCGTCAACCAAAAAATTATCGCCAAATTATAAGACTAAATGCCAATAATGAATGATCGTGAATGTCACATTCAATGATATTAAATATTATACACATGTTTCAAATATCATTAAGTGACTTTTATTTCGACTTTTAATTAATATTCTACTCATTATTTGTTTTTTCGTTATTTAAAATAAAAATTACGTCAATATGTATAATTTGGCTATTAGTTTGGCGATTTGTGTAAATTCGCGAAATTGGTCGACGGGATAACAGAGTAGTACCGAAATTTTTTACTGTATTAATAAATAAGCCTGTATATACAGGTCTGCCAACCAATGAAAATGAGAAATCGTAGGACACAAAATTCAGATTAATCTACAGGCTGGTTGGCTGGTTTTTCGTGCTTCAAAGCCATTATTTATTTTATTTTTAACATTTGTAAAAAGAATCCGGTTTTAATTTTATAATCCAGTGCAGTAAATTTTGACGAATTTCGCGATTTTTTTTTCTTTTTACCCATTTTACGACATTCACATTTTTTTTTTCACACAATTATAATTCATGTTTTTCAATCACAATTTTTTACGAACTTTTTTACCTCGAATTTTTGAAGAAATTTCCGTTTTTTACAACGATCCTCTGACAAATTTTGCATTTTTCATAGAATCCTTTGATGAATTTTGAGTTTTTTAAGCGATCCTTTGGTGATTTTTGCACATTTCGATACAGAATCACTTTTGAAAAAATGTGCTGCGTGCACTAAAAATCGAAAATGAAAAAAAAAAAATGCGTTGATTTTTTTTCTTCCAAAAACCTAGTTTGGGACCGATTTTCGTAGCATCGTAATTTATTGGTCCAAATCGTAGCAACAACGATTTTTTCCGTAGCAGTCGGCAGGCCTGTATTCTTTGATTGTAGGAAGTAAATCAAGGTCAAAATCACCATCGCATATCTTATGACACATTTTTTTCGTCCACTCCTTGCTTTTGTCCAGTCGGTCACCATTAATTTATTGTGTCATTTATGAATACACGACGTGTATTCATAACGACGTTATGAATTATAGATGTGATTACAAGAAATTAACTTAGGCCTGCTTAGGTTTCGATAAAGCAAAAAGTGGATTTTTAATCCAAAAATTTTAAATTAAAATTTTCCAAAAATTTTAAATCCAAAATGTATCAGAAAATATGTCAACGACGATTACCTTAATTTACCTGTTGCAACCAGCGGTATATATATACAGGTTTATTAAGGGGTCAAAGGAGTCTTACTTTTTACCTGCTAGTGTAAATTAGCAATATGTCACATTTAATTTTTTTTCTCGGTCCTTATGATTAATCATCAAATTATTTCAGCATTTTAAGCATGTTTTAATATATTTTTCTTTTAACAAAATTATATTTTATTCCTATCTTTGTTATTTTTTTAAACAGATGAATTTAAAAAAAAATCCAACTTTTTAATATTACTTATATAATTTTTGCTTGAATATTTTTAACTTGATCTAACTTTTTCTTCACTGGTTTATGAAAAATATTATCATCTATCATTATCAGATATTACAGATCATTTCATGATCTATCATATTGGAAAGTATTTTATTTTATTTATTTATTTATAAATTTTTGTATATTTTCCAGCCTATGCAGGTACAAATATCCATGAAATATTTAAATGTGCATTTAAAGATAGAAAAGCACCGATTATAAATGCACAAATAATATATGAAAAGGTAGCAAGCAGCTGTTTTGAATCTACTATCGAGATTCTTCATCAGTGCAAAACTCAGCGAGCTCATTTCCCTAGTACTCTTTATCTTCCAAGCATTTGAAAATCTTTAATTTATAGCTTTTTTCCCCTTGCTTTTTAGGCTTTTTTTTCTGTTCTTCGGTAGATGTCTCTACTTGTCCACCCAGTTGATCAGGCTGCTTTCTTCTCATATTTTTTTCGGGAACGTTCCCGTAGCGGGTATGTAAGCCTGCTTTCTCTATCTCTTTGCTCAGTTTTGCTTTCTCAAGTTTCTTTCTTCTTCAGTGCAAGCTCGCTGAGTTTTGCACTGATGAAGAATCTCGATAGTAGATTCAAAATAGCAATTTGCTACCTTTTCATACATTATTTGTGCATTTATAATCATTGATTTTCTACCTTTAAATGTTTTTGCACAAAGGCTTTACTTGCTATTTTAATCTAAATGTTCAGTAAAATCTGCGTAAGTAAGAAGTAATATGTATATTATGATATTTCGAAAGATCCTTTGTGTTTTTAGCATCAAAACTATGAAAAATAATGTTTTGTGGCAAGATATAAAAAAAAAGTGAAATCTGAATTAGATCTTTTTTTGAGATAATTTACATAAAGTATATTGATGCTGCAGTATATTCCGTTGATGGAAACTTCTACTAAAAATAGACCATAAATAGGTATGATATAACAAAAAAAGACAAAAAAAAAAAAAAAAAAAAAAAAAAAAAAAAATGGTGAAATTGTAAGGACTTACTTTTCCACAATTGATGTACTCCACAGCCGTTTCCCTGAAGAAAAAGTAAACATAATCTTCGTGGTGTATGGAACTTACAAAGCTCGGGGCTAGAAATAAAGTTATATCACATTAACAAAAAATTGCAATGAATAAACAAATGCATAAAAAATTTCATCTTAACCTTTTCCGGCACACTGTACCCGGTCTGGGATAACTATTTTTAATTCCAAACTTACAATTGGCACCAATGACATTTTAGTAAAATTTTGCCTTTGCAATAAAAGCTTAATTTGGGGTTTAAAAATATCTAAAAATTTCGTTTGTGAATTCCGGTGTCAGTCGATAATTTCTCATTTTACAGATTTCGCCTGTGCCGGAAAGGCTTAAGTTAAAGTATCATGCGGTGCCAAAATTAAAAGCCCACACTAGTCACTCAAAAGGATCCAGATGCTAACATTAAGTATGGAGGCATTATTTCCCAAAATCTCGCTCAAAATTTGATATTTTTACATGATTGTTTTGCATGGGATAGCTGAGAACAATCTGCAACCAGGCTAGTTTTTACTTTTTCGATTTTGGTTTCCGATTTTTCCAAAAATGTAACTTTAAATTTCGGAGCCGGCTCTGAAACTGAAAGTATCATAATATTAAAAAATATATACATAACCAAAATCGAAAAGGTAAAAACTAGCCCGGTTGTAGATCGTACTTAGCTGTCTTATGAAAGAACTCATTTAAAAATATTTTCGAAGAGGCCTGGTCATCCGTTAGAAAAAAAGAGTCCTTCACTGCACGATTTTTTTTTCTATTTTTATGAAAAAAAAAATTTGTAAATATATATATCAGTCTAATAATGACAAAAATAGTAAAAATAATTAAATAAATAAATATAATTTTAATTTTCAGCCAAAATTTTACATTTTATGGCGTGTACCCTATGTACACAATTAGGGTTTTTAAATATTCTATTGCTACATTGTGCATCTAAATAAGCTAAAATTAATTAATTTTATCTGCTTAACATCCTGAAACTTTTTATAGCAACATTTAGTAAAAATAATGAAAGTAAATTTTGCTTTAATAGCCTGATTGACTTTTTTTCTTTTTTCGAATAAATTCTAACTTTTTTTTGTCATACCTAGCCATCTTACATAAACAGAATAAGTGCTATTCCATTCTATGGATTGTTCTTGGTCATCGATACAGGTCATATTGTCCAATTTTGTGGTATATAATGAGAGTCATGGTGTTTTTAGATATGTGCCAGATGTGGCACATGATACAGTGAAGTGTAAATATGCAAATCGAGTTTAAACTAATCGTGGAATTTCAGCCACCACACGATGAGGTGATAGCTTGAGCAGCTACCACCCCCCGATCTATAACAAAACTAAAATAAAAAGTGATATACTACTTTCAATTTAGTACTACTTTTATCTAAATCTAATTTAAAAAGTAACTCAAAACTTATTATTGGGTAAAATTTATTAAAATACATTATATCGAGTGACACATATTGGATTTGCAATCCTGGTTGTTCATTCACCTCGACTGCAAAAATCAATACCGAGAGGCACACCTCCCAGTGAATCTCTATTGACAGGAAATTTGCAGCACTTGAATGGGAAGTTTTAAATGAATACCTGCCTCTGTTCCGAATATTGGCTGGCCATGCAAGATAGATGAGCCTACAGGAGCGCGTTAGACGCGGGCAATATTTTTGGCCATCTGATTAGCGCGACAATTAATTAAAACCCCTTCCTAATCAACAGCTGTTAATTATTTGGACGACGGTTTTAAGCACAAGAATACCTTCCCGCGGCGAGATGCCGTTCATTAATAACGTGACCACCTGAATATGATTTACGACGTCATTTTATTGGCTGGCTTCCGTTGTTTCTCGCGCCCTTCACGAACATTCATCACATTCCACAACTTTGGCATCCTCCATTTGGCGACAAAAGACAAAGTTATTTTCAACCCCCCGCGATAAAAACACAAAAGTTGATCAATCTTTTTGAAAAGAGGAGAAGAAATAATAATAATAAATGCACCGTGTCGCTAGATAAATGTTTTATCACCACCTGGAACAATTGAATATAATAAGTTTCAGTAGCTTGTTAGACGTGCATCTTTTTGAATACAAGTATGGGAAATCGATAAATTTTATTTCAGAAGTTTTAAAGCCCCTTGTTCTCTGCTAAAAACAATTTTTGCAGAAACGGGTCTCTATGTAGTTCTTGTCCGTTGTGACTTGAAAGTGTCTTGTTGTAATATATGCCGCAGTTAATGAAGTTAACTTAAGAATGAGATTATTTATCGTTTGAGAATAAATTTTATGAGTAGTAAAGTACAGGGCGTTATATTCCTTTTATCTTGTACTTTTAGAAAATGAATGATAAACATAGCTTACGCACCTTTAAGTAACGTAATTTTAATAGTTAAACAAATGAGGTTGCTTAATTTCGCGAGACAATGGATTAATTTATCGATTTTGGAGAACTTTGTCAATTCATTCTGTTTATAAGTTATATTAAGGTTGTCTTTTTTTACTTGAATTTTTGAAAATTGCAAAGAAATGTAATTAAAAGTATGATCATTTAATATATTTTCTATTTTATTATTATTATTATTGCAGCGCATGTAGTTGCATTTGTTCTGTAGCACAGTATTTTAGTTGAGATGCTGTATTTCAAATATTTCAAAGTTTTAAAAGTGTTAAAGTTTAAATGATTGTTTTATTTCCTTTAAACAAACATTTGTTCCCCTTACAGAAAGTGTGAACTTCTGGAAAAATACACCTGTGCATATTGTTTGTGTTATCTGTTCCTACTAATTATTACTTCGTATATTAAAGTGCCGAAAAAAGTCTTATATCTATATTTTATCACATATTTTCTTTTCACAGAGCTTGTAAACTTGATATTATAGTGGCTGATCTACGAGAATTGATCAATACAATTAGTACAGAATTTTATTAAACGTTCGAGTGTAAGCCTTTGTATTACATCCCGACACTATAAACAACAAGATGGTGTTGCATTTTTCTAAAAGCGATGGCTAGAAGCAATTCTACGCCGTTACTAAAGTGGTCCGGGTTGATTGCAACGAAGGTATGAAAAAATACTTTAAACCAGCGAATCAGATGCCTCTGAAAACCAAGGGCGGCGCCAGAATTTGCCCGACGAGGGGGCACAATATCCCCGACAGGGGGGCCAAGTTCATAATATATATTAGAGGTCCCCGCGTGCTGGGCCGGGTCCTAAAAAACTGCGTGGGCAAAAATTTCAAGGACCCAGTTCGTATAAAATAAATTAATGGTCCGGTCGGCGTAAATTTTAAAAAGTTGGCCTTATTATATAGTCTAGCAAGTACTATATATATATATTAGCCCCCCCCCCCCCTTCAAAAAAAAAAAATTTAAAATCTCGACCCGACTTGACTCTATTTCTACAAAACATTAATTTTTACTTTGATATGGTTATAAACTGTTTTACACGAAGAGTTCTGATCGAAAATAATTAATCTTTTTTTTTTCTCTTTTTTAACTATTTGGAAAATAGTTGTTGGTCTCGGTGGAGAACTGGGAAATCTGAAGCATATCTGAATCTTTTATTGGTTGAATTCTGCAACTTATTTTATTCGTTTTGTGATTGGTCCATTGTCCAAAAATGGAATACTTCTGTTGCCACAATGACAAAAAAAGTAATAAAAACTTTAAAAATATAAATAATTTCAAAGCAAATTGTGATAAAGTTTTCAAACAAATTTTATTTAAAAGTGCATTTTTTTTTCTATAAGCCAAAGTGTAAAAATTTAAAATGTGCGATGGTTAGAAGTTTAAAAATTTGCAGTTCCGAAAATTGTAAAACTGAAATTTCATTTAAACCTTGTTTATGTTGGGTCCAAGAATATTAATGTCCACGTCGTATGTAATATGAGGCGATCAGAAATCAGTCTGATTAACTCCATGAAATAAAAATGCACATTTTAAACTGTTAAAGCTGTATATCTATAAACTATTGTTTTTTATCAATGGTCTAGGAATATTAATGTTTAATGCATAGCATACGTAATAAAGGACTCATTATGATCATCATAAAAATGATGTTTATTATTATTATTAATTTAAATATAGAATTTATTCTTTAAAATTTTAATCTTAGAAAATATCATTTTCCAAATAGTCATTGTAATTTGCTTAATTACAATTTTGTTATTATTTTTTTTTTAAGTGCTCTAGGCTGTAATGTATGTGATGCAGCAGATATTGTATTTGTATTAAATTCATCTCTCATTTATTATTATAATCATTTTGAATCAACATATTCTGCGTTTAAGGAGGCTCTTCATTCACTTGAAAACACACGTTCCATAATATTAAACAAATGGGCAGGTTATTTTCGAATTTCTCGTTTAAATTTTTAAACATTTTTTTCTTTCTTTCTTTTCTTTTTTTTTTTTCTTTTTCTTTTTCTTTTTTTTTTTTTTTTTTTTTGCATAGGACAGCTGAACTTGTTCTTTAATATGACTATTTTTCACTTTTTCGATTTCGATTGTATTTTTTAAGGTACTTTTAATTTCGGAATCGGTTTTGAAACTGAAAATAGTTTATTATTGTTTTATTTTTATTATTAGTATTTTAAATATCTGCAACCAAAATCGGAAAAGTAAATAATAGTCATATTGAAGATTAAACTCAGCTATCCTATGCTCAAAATCGCTTGAAAATATTAAAATTAAACGAGAAATTTGAAAACAAGCTGCTCATTCGTTTAACATTACGGAGCGTGTGTTTTCAAGTGATAGAAGAGATTAAATTAAAAATATATATATATATATATATATAAATAAATAAAGTAGCAAAGTCCATTAAAACTATAATGAAAGATAATAGAAAAAAAATTGAAAAATTGCAGTAATATTGTTTTTAAAAGTGTATGAAAGTTACAAGAGTAACTAGTAATGAATAAAGTACCTTTTAAAGGTAGTTAGTAATTCAGTAGGAATATGGCAAACCACGCTCGCTAATCTACATCAATTGATTCTGGATTTGATAAGGAATCTCTTTCAGGTGGCATAGTATAATTCAATAAGTGCAGACTACTGAGTGTTAGAAGCCAAAATAAAGACAATATTGATTTTTTTTTTTTTTTTTTTTTTTTTTTTTTTTTTTTTTTTTTTATGAGTATAAAATGTTCAGTGCAATTCTATATTCAATAGGTGCAGAGATATTATATTTTCGGGGAATATATATATATATATATATATATATATATAAACACCATTTGTAGGGCAATATTTACACCAAAATGTCATCCATACTAACTGAATATGATAAAATTCGATAAAATTCTGTGTTCAACTTCTTAAAATAGCTCTCACAGTCTCACGACACACTTGTTAACTTCATATTTTTATCAATCAAATAAATATATTATGAAATAGAAAATTATTTAGAAAAGTACCTGCCTTTTAAGTGGTATTTATTACATTTAAATTTGATTTACAAATATGATCATTTGACTTTTTGAAGAAAAAAAAAAAGAGTTTTATGCGCATGTCATGGCAATCATTAAAAACACAGCATAACAGCACCACTATTGAATGATGCATAACAAATTTTATCAGTATTATTATTATTATTATTATTATTTTTTTTTTTTTTTGAAAGTCTAGAAAATTTATGAAATTAGAAAAAAAATTTCCTTAAATTTTTAGATATAGTTATATAGGAAATCATGAAAAACACAGAATAACAGCCCACCTGTCGAGCGATATACATTAAAAGCTAATCGGCAAATATTTTTGTTCATAGAAGTTTCCCTTCTAACGCGCGAATCCCACACAGACAAAAGAATGGCTTCTGTAAAGCAGAACACTATCAAAAATTTCTTTTTTCTATCACAATGATTTTTTTAATGTATATACTGTACAGTGTCTATAAATATGTACACATAAAAATTTTTATGTGTACTTCCATGCATTTTGTGCATCCATTCATCCATTAACTTTGTACCAATTTTGCAGAAAATAAAATTTATTTATTTTTATTTTTTTTAACTGTTAAACACGCCATTTTCAATATACTGAAATGTGCATTAGAACAATTGCGTGACCTAAAATTATAAAAAATGTGAATGAAGTTACCTAAAAACATTGCACATGCGTTTTTTAAAGTTGTCCAATTATCCGAATTTTTCATTAACCGGATCGGCCTCGGACCCGTCGGACCGGATAATCGGCGCTCTACTGTATGTATTACTGAATGCAAAAATACAAATGAAAAATTTAAATAATTGTTAACACAAGTTAAATTATTATTATCAACAAAAGTACGAATTCTACGTATATAAAGAAGTTTTAAAATTAAATCACTCGGGTAAAAATATCAAATTACATACAAACGCAAAGAAATAAGAAATCATTTGGACTTACTCTTATGAAAGACTTGAAACTTTTTATATACAGCAGAAAAATATTAAAATTCGCACATTTTTAGAAAGATTGACATTGAATAGTAATTCTAATGTAAAATTTGCAAAGTCATAAATTTCATTTTTTTATACTCTGATTCTTTCTTTAAAAGGTCATTGTAGCATTGTTGTGACGGTTACTGTCTGATTAATTATATAATTTATGTTTAAAAAAAAAGGCATTAAACAGGCGATTTCGATATTATTAAATAAAAATACTAGGGATGGGACGAATAGTGATTTGGCCGAATAGCCGAATACCGAATATTCGGCCAAATTTTAGGCCGAATACCGAATATTCGGCGGCCGAATACTAACTTTTTTTCCCAATAAAGAAAAGAAAAATTATTATATATAATTTAAAAAATAGGCACTCATTAATAATTATTACTCTTAAATGTGCTTTTAAATGTATTCTGAAATTTGAAACACTTATTTTAACACAAAAAACTTATGAAATTGCATTATATTCTTTTATGTTAATGTACATCAAATTCATTTTCAGTAAGTCAGGATGATAAAATATTTCCATTAAAATACGAACAATGTATTTCACTTTTACTATCAAATGATACTTTTATCTTTTCTTGCATCCAAAATTAATAATATTCTTCATCTCTCTCTCTCAGAATTCACAAAGAAATATTTTCTGAAGTAACCTTTAATGAAGTAAATTTGATCATTAAGAGTTTGTGTCCCTAATAATAAGCAAATTCGTAAGAATGAGACTGTTTGAAAAATCAATTGCAAATCTTTAAATTACAAATTACATTAAAGCAAAAGGTTATGCTTAAAGTAGAATGCATATGTTAACAAAATCTTTGACATTTGAACCGCTGCATACAATATTAAACTTCAATATTATTCCACTTATTCAACAAGCATTAAAAGGATAAACAGAAATTGATAACATGAATGAAGGAAGATGTAAATAAAAAATATATACATAATAATGTTACATTTTAAGCCAGTAATTATGCAAATAATTATTTAAAAATGAGAACTATAGAATAAAAAAATTATTTTGTTCAGCATTTGCAATTTATGTTTAAATATTTATAAAACCATCTTTATAAAGCAAGTTGTGCCATCTAATGTGTATCTAGTTTGACACCAGTTCTGTTTTCAGATGTATCGTTGCATTTGGAATAGTAATATTTGATATTTAACTTTGAAAATAAATCTTCGTTAATACACCTAGTGAATGAATTTTTTCATTTCTCACTTCATAGAAAATAAGTTATGAATTTCATAAGAGCCTTTTTTACATGTGCATGGAATTTGCAGACATTAATAAATATTCGAATGTTTTAAAATAAGGTAGTGTTTCTTTTTTTTTTTTCGATAAGTATTTTTATATCTTGAATTGCAACATATTCTCTAATGAAGACATTTCCTGTACAATTAAATCTATAATTAATAGCATGGGCAGCATTTTCTAAAATATCACCAACCTTTATAGGAAATACAGAAAAGCTGTATATTTTTTAGTATCTGTATAACTATGTTTTGCAAGTAAGAATGAGAATGACTTCATAAATGAAGTAACCAATTTGGATTAGAGAAAAAAAAAATTGCAAGAAATGAAATTCTTCAAATCCTAAATTTATTTGGCAAGATATCTTTCACTATTCGGCAAGATTTCAGCAATATTCGGCGAGATATCTCTAAATATTCGGCTATAGGTATTCGGCCGAAGTATTCGGTGAACAAGCCTTCAATATTCGGCCAACCGAATATTCGGCAAAAGGGCCGAATAGGCCGAATACCGAATAGTGGCCGAATATTCGTCCCATCCCTAAAAAATACTAGATCAAGAAAAAAAATTAACTCCTTATATCTGTGGTCAATGGACAATTGTCGATAATAGAGTACTACCTATGTAACTCTCAAATATCCTTCCAGCCTATCACAACAGGTGTTTTTCTTGTAATTCCCACAACAACATTGAGATATATATTCTTTTACAACCAATCAGCATGAATACGCTTGCTGAAGCTAAACAACAAATTCATCAATCTCTTTATCATATCCTGTTTGTTTTATATTAACTTGCAGAACAGAATTTGAAACTATTTAAAACAGACAGGAGCATGCATTTCCTTTTGGTGAATCGCAGCTGTTCTTTGTGGTTTAAGCATCGTTAAATTGAAATCTAAATAAGAATACAAGTAAGTATAAAGAAACAACATACTTGGCTAGAACAAAACCTGTATAAAATTGAAATTTCTTCATATCCTTTTTCGTTAAATCTGAACACGTTGCTGTACTAAATATTAATTTCCTTTATTTGAAATGAATGTGAAAGTAATTAGTCGAACTACAGATTTTGAAATACGCCAATTTTAAGAGTTTATAAATACCGCGTTTTTCTTTTTTCACCATTTTCTAGTTTAGTCATTTTTGAGAAAATGCAATTATTATTTCATAAACTCTCAAAAAACATTTCGTTAAAAAGGAAATACACAGGTTGTAAGTTGCCGAAAAGCACGTGTGATTGGAATAGATTTTTCTGTTTACTTGAAGAAATTTCTGTCTTTTGATTGTAGAATTTTTTTAAAAATTGAGATTCAGTTCACGAACTTCTCATACCTTGAGAGAAAATAGAGATACATAAAAAATCAGTATCTAATAGAAAAACCTAGTACACAGCGTTGCTGTTCAGTTAATTGAACAGTAGTTTGATTTTAAAAAATGCATTTGTAGATATTGGAGGATTTCGGGTAGTTTTAGCATTGGATTGATTAATTTTCTGTATTTTCGAGAAAATGTTCAATTAAAGTAGATTTTTTTAGCTATAGAGATAATAATAAAAACAATGAGGAAAATATCTTCAATTTCCATTTTGTTTTAGAGTGTATATTGATCGAATGCACAAAACGTAATGTTCCAAATTTTGATAAGATATAAAATTTAAATCTGAAACAAAAAATGTAAATGAAGTGAAAAATTGTAAAACAGTTTGGAATCTGAAAGTCAATTATTTTATTACCAACGAAAAGCGATCTGCAATTATAAATATGCGGGTTATGCAGGAACTGCATTTGAAAATATCTGGAACTGAATTTGAAACTGCATTTTCCCGAACTGTAGGTTATGCAGGAGATCTAGCCGCGGGATATGCAGGAGATCTAGCTGCCGGTTAGAGATCTGCATGGACCAAAATTTCCGTCTCAAAAATGCCGAAATATCCCTTTGATTTAAAAAATTTCTAATATTTTAAGCAATTTCTTCCTTCTGACAGGAGAATTTTGAAATTTTTGATCTTAGATTTCTTATTTTTTACATATTTTTATATAAAAGGGGTTTAAATTCCGTTTCTAATCCGAAAAAGTACTAAGCAACAGAACTACCAGAACACCCATGTAATTTGACGAACATGCTGCTTTAAGTTTGAGTATTTCAGGTAATCGGTGTTTTTTCTGTAATGTTTTGTGGGATGTGGGGTAGAATTGGCAAAATTAAAATGCGATTTTTTTCTAGTTTTACGGATTTTAATCAAGGTGGGGGAATAGTTCAATTCAGGGATTTTTTACCGAGCACGGAATCCTCCCCGAATTGGGTTATACCCGGCCTGAGCAAAATATTTTTATATCCATTCAACCTGATCCAGTTTTAAAAAAATAGATAACCGGAACTTAACAAACTTCGACCTAATACAAACAGTATTCAATCCGAACCCAACCCAAACTCGATATGAAAACACAAAATTCCATTTAATATTTAAAATTATTAAGTAATCTAAATTCCAAGCAATAATGGAAAAGTAGTCTACAATAATACCTCTAGTATCAATTGTATTTTTTATGTAGAAAAATCGATACATCTGTATATTGACAGACACTCAAATAATGTAATTTTTCATTTTAAATATATTTTGGGGATAATTTTGAGAAATTAGGTAGAATCAAGCCCATATGCTAAAACAATTAAAATTAACCCGACTCGAAAAATAGAAGTCAATCCGAAATTCTCCGAAAAAATATTAACTTTAGCCAGGTCCGAGTAAAATCGCCAATCGCGCTGGGTTTAATTTTGGAGGTGACACAGGATTCTACCCGAAATCCGATTTAAGCCCGACATCTCTACATTTCGATCTGATCCCGAAATATTTCAACCTCAACCAGACCCTAAACGTAACCGATGAAAAAGTATATCCATACTGTAATGCAGTTATGTAAGAATATGTCTACAATTATATCTTCAGTAAAAATTTAAAATTTTATGTAATAAAATCAGTATACATAAATTTATTAAGGTTCAAATACACAGTTTTCCAGCTTAAAATAAATTTAGTAAATTCTTTTGAGAAATCGATTCATCAAGAACCATAAGTATCAATCAAGAACCATAAGTATCAACATCCAACCCGAACCTGAAACAATTAAAGTTAACCCAAATAGAATCCGATACACAACGACAAATATTTTAGGCTCAACCCGATCACGTCCAAACTGCGAGTCGGGTCAGGCTCAGTTTGACCGACACGATGAAGCATTCTACTTGTCATCCAAGACAACCCCGACAAAATAATTTTCATTTGCGTATTCTATATGAACCAAAAATTCATCATATAAAGCCGACCGTAAATCCAAAATCAACGAAAACTGATCCACAAATTTAATGTAGTTTTAAAAAAAATAGTATAAGATTAATTTTCACTATAAATTTTATCTTTTTTTTTTTTTTTTTTTTTTTTTTTTTTTTGAAAAATAAACATGTATAGAGTCATTCATGCATCATACTGTGTTGTCATCCATGTAGGTTTTTATTTTAAAAATTCGGATTTTTTTACGAAAATTCGGATTTATCTAAACTCAAATTGCAAGAATCAAACTTCAGTCAAAAACCGACGTACAAAAAAAAAAAAAAAAAAAAAAAAAAAAAAGTTTAGCCAATTCGACTTTAAAAAAAAAAAGGGGGGCTCCATATTTCGACCCAACTTGAATGGGCTGAAATTCCAAAGTCAAAATATTTTCCCCGACGAAATTGAATTTTGACCCCGATGGGGGGGCCAGGTATGCCCGACGGGGGGGCATATGCCCCCCCGGCCCCCCCTCTGGCGCCGCCCTTGCTGAAAACTGTCTATTGGAATGACTTTATACGATGTCAGAACCATACGCACATGACATATTTTCAGACTGTTCTTAGACAAAAAATTTTGTCCAATTTATTAATTACTATGGAAATCAGAATTTGAAGATACTCACCTAGTGAGTTGGATTAGACGAGTAAGACAAACCAACAAACATTAGCTTGGCGATAATGGCAAAATCTCCAAGATGCTTCTAGATTCATTTTTGGCCAAAATAATTACAACCAATCAAGTTTTATAGTCCTTAAGTCGCCATTGTTATGTAAAAGCATCCTTCAAATCATCAAAGCAAGGTCCATTGAAATCATGCCTCTCATGATGCCAATCATGCCTCTCTTCAAATGAGAAAGAATGGACGGTGTCTTATGCGAAGTAAATTGAAATAAATCCACTACCTCATTTTGTGGGAAATCATCTTATAAAATATCGCTTTGTCATTAAAAGCTGACCGTAACTAACGGTCATGAATCATAGGAATTTCGAGATCTCACCAGTAAGTTTTAATAATTATTTTGGCTTTATTAGATGCTTTACAGTGCTTAACAGTGTAGTCACTTTGAAACTATTCCGAATTGCTGTCATCTTTAAGCCCATTTTATTGCTTTCTGAATAATAGACATTCCATAAATAAGAAAACAATTACTATTAATTTTCCAGTTAGAATTCAATACTTCTAATCAAAAATCTGCTAGATGTGACACCACTGTTTAGCATCTGTTTAACATATTTTTTTCCCTTTAGTTTTTGTTTTTAAACGCAAAAAAAGATACACTTCAAATCAATTAAAACTTTCTGCGCTGTATAAAGCGTATGTGTATGGAAATTACGTCATCTGATATCACAGATACAGCAGCAACAATAACATAAATTTCGTGAAGATAGCAATCGAGAGTTAAAGAGCAAACAGTAGTTATGCTTTTGTTGTTGTTGTTTTACATTTTTATTAATTGAAAAAATCAGTATTTGTTTAAGTATGTGTAATTAAATTACTAGATTCTTCACATATTTTTTCCGACATATTCCACCTACTAAACATACCTATTACTGAAGAACACATATCTTTAGAACAGTAATAAACACGTAAACACCCAATTTCCTGTCAGGATATTCCGAATCAGCAGTTATTCTATATGGTACTCCATCTTTGGAACCGCGATGTTATGAATAACATCATAAGATTTGTTTAAAGATATTAATTCCCCGCTATAAAACCGCGAAAAACAACATTTCTTTATCTTTAGAAAATACAGTTACTGTTAATATACAGCAAACTTCTCTTTTACAGCAAATGAAACCGTAATCAAATAAGGCATATTTCTCCTTAAAAGAGCATAAACACGCACCAATTGAGCTCATTCTCATCTGCTTGTAACAGTTTATGAATCAAGTTACAGGATAACCTTATTTCAGCACACCCCCGCCATCTAACACCGTCCACTAACCCCCCACAAAAACCCAGAGCGTCATCCTATTTGCTGATAACGAGCCATGAATTTAATTCATTCAGGAGATAAAATTTTCATATCCCCATATACATACACGCATGCAAAACCCCGCTAGCCATCAGCATTGAAAAGAGGGCCCCAAATGTTACCTGGACGCGACATAAACTTATTGGAGAAAACTTTTAAATAGCTCCCAGCTGTCGCCAGTGCTGTATAATGTTTTGACTTACGGTGAGATTCCTGCATTTTCACAGCACACTTTTGGCTTGCATAATGCCCGGGTCGTTAATAAAGATGAGATACTGATTTTTCTTGAGGTTTTTTTTATTTTCTTTCCTTTATGTGTGGTGTATATTCCCTTATGTGTTTTGCATTTTAGGAAGAGATGTTTTAATTGCTTTAAGAGGGTTTTGTGTAAGGAGGATATTTTTAATACCTTCTTACGAGCGGTTGGAGAATTGCCGAGACTATCATGAACTGGGAAAGGTGGTTGGGGTTGAGTTGTTTATTTGGTGATGGATTTGCTTTTTTATTAATTTTTAGTTTTATTCTTCTGATTAGTTATTCGGCATTTATGATAGTGTAAGCAAAACTACTTTTATAAACCTGGTTGCTTTATTATTTTTAATATTTTAAATTTTTATAATTTTTCTGGGAAGCAATTTAAAAAAAAAAGAAAGTATTTTAATGTAAAAGAAACTAAAACTGTCATAAAAAAGTCACGAGGGACGAGAAAGAATCCGGATTTCGACATATATTAGCAGATATAATTTTGTGATGTATCTTCCGTAGAGACCACGAAAATTTTCCTTTTTAAGAAAAGTGATGTTGTAAATTGATTTCGTTTTTACAGTATTTACCGTGTGTGGTTAAAGATCGAAATAGGAAAACCTTAAAATATCAGAATGCTTTTTATATTTTATTTTTACGACTAATTCCAAACAAAAAATTTGTGTATTCCTCAAACATAATGAAGGAAAAAATAAAGAACCCACCGAAAATTTTTATATTTAAAAAGAATTGTACATAATATAAATATGTTCAGTTAGCAATGCCATCTTACATATACTACAAAATATTGTGCGTTACATCGGCAAATATATTCAACAATTCAAGCAAAACTATCAGCAGCAGTAATTTCCATCAATAGCAGGGTTCAGAGTTACTAATTTAGCGTCTATATTTATTCAGAATTCACACCAGAAATAAATAATGGTATTTTATGTTTTATTTAATGAGAGGTATTTAGTGACCGCACGACGTAAAAGTTCTTTAAAAACTTCCGGTATGAATTTGAAATTTCGGTTTAAAATTGGACGTTCAACTAGAAACCCTGACAGAATTGGCAGTTTAGCTTTATTATTACTATTATGCCGAAATTTCGCATTCATATAAGAAGTTCGTCATAATATTATTTTTCTAAGTTTAATGTCGCCAGTCCTAGTTTAAAGATAGAAAAAACTTCTTTCAGAATTTCTGGTATTTCTGAATTAAAAAAAAGGCCAAACCCGGCAATCATGAAAAATAGCTGTACCACAAATGCATCTCAAGTACTATTTGAAGGTGAATATCTGAATATACTACTACTTTAAAGCTTTTGAACTATCCACGGTAATCATTGGATAAGGTGCATAAGGAACTTAATAGCAACATTTTTCTCAATACCGTTCACACTAAGCATTATAAGTATTACCTCTGCGCAATGTTCTCGCTGACATTTGCTTAACGTTAGAAATTTGGCAAATTAAAAATTAAAAATTATCGCCAAATGAAAAAAGTATTAGCAAAATAAATTCACCGGGTAGCACAAAAAAAAAAAAAAAAGAAAAAAGAAAAAAAATCTTTAATATTTTAATATATTCCCTTTTTTTTCTATATGTTCCAAAATAACCTAAGTTTTATAGATGCGAAAACGATTGTTAATCTAATTTCAACTATTCGCTACAAATATATTAAAATTATATATGTATGCATATGTATGAAAAAGAAAAGAAAGAAAAAGCAAAAATTGAGCACTAGCAATTTAGCGAATCTATTCACTTGTTTACTCGCCAAATAAAAAATTTATTCGCAATTTGGCGCAATGACGAGCGACAGCGAGAACCCTGCCTTTGTGTCCGTCAAGAATAAGGTTTTTAACTAGTGTGGCATTTTATACCGCCGACTTTTTAATCTGTAACCTAATATCTATTGTTTAAAAAATTAATTATTTTAGCATTCTTTTATGTTTCTGAGGCGCCATTCATTTCGATCTTTCTTATAAAAGTGATACTATAATTGTTTTTATTTTTATACTTCAGTGAATTTTTATATTTTAAAATTTCATTTCACTTATTTTTGTATCAACCAGCATCAGTACATTGTAAATTAAATTTATTAAGAACCTCATGCGTGTTTTATTTATTTATATATTTTTATTTTATAATATCTCCAACTATTTCTATGGATATATATTTTTAAGAAATATGAAAAGGTCTAAACCAAAATTATTTGTAAAATGTACTTATTTTTTTTTTCCTTGAAATTATTTTAAAATGCTTTTAAAGGATTTGAAACAGTAAATTTGTCTGTTTAACTTATTCGTTCAGTATTTTTTCAATGGGAATTTAACCTGGACGTACATATCAAATCTTATCTACCATTAAGAAAATTTAAGCTATTAAATAAAACATTATCTTGCTGGATTTTTTAAGATAATTTAATAAATTGATGTTTTTAGAGTTTTTTAAACAAAAAAAGGTCTTAAACTACTATACTTAACAAGCTCAGTGTTTATCTTCAGATGAAAATAGCACTTTTTAGTATTTATTTAACGCCGTGGGCTGGATGTTAAATTAGCACTTCATTCAATTAAAGTAAACATTTTACAAGATTTGCTACGCGATTGCTTAAAAATTTACTTGTTGAAATCTACGCTTTAACTTGGATTTAAAATTCCTTAGAAAATATAAATACGAAAATTCCTCCCTTTTCTTTGTTATTGCCACTTTGCATTAGCAAATGTTTTATTTGTTTACAAATTCTTTTTAATGCGACAAAATAAGCATAACAATTTAAAATACATTTTTTAGCTCGTATAGCTCTTTCATTCTGGATTCTATAACCGTGTTTGAACAAAAATATTTAAACTGAGTTGTATTTCATTAAAATAATGCGCTTCGGAGAAATTCAGAAACTCAGAAGGAATACAACTCAACTTACTTTGTTCCAATTTCATTACAGAATAATAATCAGAGTAGGAATGTTTGAATTCTTAATTTGTACCTCAGGATTAATATGTATGCATTTGTACATCCTGAAATTTATATTCATGTAAGTTATGAGATGTGTATGTAAATTATATTTCGTTATTTTGCTAAGCGGATTTTGAATTAAGTAATTCAAATAACTCCCGAAATGAGAACCTTAATTCTGCGAAACGTATAAATGAATGCAATTAATTTTGTTGTATTTTATTAATTTTTTTTAAATTACACTGTGTGTTTTCTCTATATTTTAAATTACAATTTTTAAAAATATGTATCGCATGTACTTAATTTGTGATACACTGAAAAAAAATGTTTGATGTAAATTTTACATTGTTATTAATGTGTTAATAACGATTGATAATACATTTGTTTTGAAATCACTGTTAATGATAACAATATGATGATCATAAATATTATAGTTTGGAAATTTTTAAGTCCTTTTGTGTTGTAATATAATCAGCACGTCTTATAATGGTGAATTCTTGAATACAGTTGAAAATAATTTTAATACAAATAGATACTCATTGTAACCTGGGTCTATATAAGTGGACCTCCGTCTCCCTAAAAACTAAACTGTTTGATATTTTTACATTTTGACTTCATTTATTAATCGATATCCTCATAAAATAAAATTACTATTTTTATATAAGTTTGCAAAAGGGTTTCAAGACAGCGTGGCAAACAAACTGAAGATTTTTCATACTATTTACCATTTGTATTATATTTATTTTACTATACTGACTGGATTATTGCTTATTTTTGTAAATTATGAGTCCTTGACGAGTAACTTCCAACACAAGTTTTCTGTTGTTTCTCATCCAATTGCTGTTCATGTGTCTGTTTACAGAACTTCAAAATTCAAATGGTGATGTGTTTTGTTTATTTTAAATAGGAGTTTAAATTTTTCTTGTTCTTTATACATGTTTAAATACAGTTTATCTATTGGTCTTACTAAATTTAAAATTTTCGTAAATATCTATGTTGCTTTAATTTTATTTATAGAAAAGTGTTTACATATACATATATATATATATATATATATATATATTATTACATATATATATTGCTTTTTTACCGGAATGTTATTTTTATGCTTTGGTACATTTTCCTAAAATTATACTTTAAATAAAAAGTTATTTATTATTATTATTATTATTATTATTATTATTATTATTTTCCATTTAACTTTGTAGCTCAAAATGAAACATTTTTTTAAAATAATGAAGAATATATTCTTAAAATTTTAATGAAAATTAAATTGTATAACTATTGAAAAAAAATACTTATGTATATAAAACAATGTAAAAATTGCCATAAAATACATAGTCAAACTTCCCATGCGCCCATCTCTCCAAGGCTTCTATAATAAAAAAGTACCGAAAAATAGTATTTTGGATAAAATGGATTAGAAATTAATGATTAAAAATACTCACCATTTAAGTGTTCGAAATTAAACTGTTCGGTTCGTAGTGGCTCCCTGTAAATTAGAGGATCTGCACCAGAAAACTGGGCGACTGTTGCTACGTATAGATCACCATCTGAAAGAATAAAGGAAACAATCAAGATAGAGTCAGTAACAAATTAAACTAACTTTGTTTCATAATTGAAAGATGTCTATTATTCACATTACATTAACCCATTAAAACCGATTGGTACAATATTCAGAAATTTTTTAAGGATTTTTTTGTTTGAATACCAGTTAATTTGAACGGAAACATTATCTTTGTTTGATGGATTAAAATTCATGATAAACTCAAACAAAAGCTGCTATTGTATTAAAACTGGTGTCAAAGCAAGTAACGCCATCTATGATAGGAATTTAGAACTAATTGTTTTCATTTACTTGAAAAAAACTTTCCACCCTGAAAATCCTTTTAGTCCAAGTCGCATTCCTGTGCAACAATTATTTGATTTTGTATTGAATTTTAAATCGTGTCCAGGAAATTTTCGGACACCCTGTCTAATTTCAAAGGTAAATTATTATATTTTATTAAAACTAAATCAAAAGTGTAAATACAGTGAATCTTTGTAAAATTTTTCAAAAATAGTGCTTCGATCAGGTACCTTAAAGTTTGACTAACTAGGGAAGTGCAAGAAATGTAAGTCACCGATTTTGACGAAAGTTGTATCGTTGGAAAGATCTCATCGTGAGCAGTAAAAAACTCAAAGGAACTACCCGTCGCAAATGTGTCGTTTCCGAGATATTAGACAATTTATGTCACATAGCTAGTGCACACTTAATGGGGACTGCAAAAAATTTTAGTCTCGATCTTAACGAAAGTGATATTATTGAAAAGATATCATCGCAAGGATTGAAAAACTCAATGGAACCACTCGTCGGAAATGAGCCGTTTTCGAGATATCCCATAATTTATATCACGTAGCGTGCACACTTAACGAGATACCGTAAAAAAATTGCTTTCTTAATTTTGACGAAAATGGTGTCGTTGGAGAGATATCATTGTGAGAAGTAAAAATCTCAATGGAATTATAAATCGGAAATGAGCCGTTTTCGAGATACCTGGCAAATTATGTCATTTAATGCAGTTTCTCAGTAAGTGAGCATTAGCGATGTGACACAAATTGTCGGATATCTCGAAAACTTCTCATTTCTGACGGGTGGTTCCATTGAGTTTTTTAGTCTTTACGATGATATCTTTTCGATAATAACATTTTCGTTAAGATCGCGACTAAAATTTTTTGCGGTCCCCCATTAAGTGTGCACTAGCTAGGTGACATTAATTATCGAATATCTCGAAAACGACTCATTTGCGACGGTAGTTCCATTGAGTTTTTTACTGCTCACTATGAGATCTTTCCAACAATACCACTTTCGTCAAAATCGGTGACTGACACTTCTTTCACTTCCCTAGTAAGAGCTTTATATTTCCCCGTATAGAAGCTGTAAATTCCATATTTTTATTCTTTCTGCCGATTTCTTACTAAGCATCGGCTCACAAGGTGTTTAAAAGACATAAATCTCCATAGTTCGAAATATTTTCTTTTCATTGAATAAAAAATTAATTTTACTTTATTATTCATTGAGCCTATGAATAAAGCAAAAAGAATCTCCGGTTTGGAAGTTTCTTAATCTAACATTATTCCTACACTTTTGTGTAACACAAAGCACAGCATCTCACTTATTTTCTCCAAATAATCTTCGTAAGTTATTAATTTAATCTGCTAAAACACAACATAGTGCTCCATATTTAATATAATGATAAACATAACGAGCAAAATTTCTTCTATTTCATGAAAGTAGAAGATTATTCCACCTGAAGAAAGGGGACGGGGAGTGGGGCTTTCTCTGGGCTTAAACCCCGAGATCCTTTTCTTTTCGATCTCTAATGCAATATTTGCTTATCTAAGCATGAAACTAATGCTTCTATAATCTAATTAAGATATCTAGAATGAATATTTCTTGGTATAACCTCGTATTATAGTTGAAGACCCCCCCCCCCCCCCGAGAAAGTAAAGCGCTTTATGGAAATTTTGAAGGTTACATTCTCCAATGAAACGTTTAAGTAATGAACAATTCAGGAATTTTACTATCTTTGTTGTTCTAAGATAAGTATTTGTTGGAAAATTACGGGTTGCCTATCAATGTATTTAAATATTTTGCGTCTGGTATTTAATCTCGCCTTTTATAGTTATCCTACATTAAGTATTTTAACGCTTGGATCGATTTAGATTATAAAATGTTGATCAAATATTTTAAATGTTGATATAATTTTTTCCAAATATCCATAAAAAGCATTAAAAGAAATTTACATCGTTTAATTAAAGTAAATAACGTGTTGCTCATAAAATTTAAACAATTTTGTTAAACACATTTTTATTTATGGAACATTTCTTATAAGCTTTAAAGTTCATTTTTTAGCTTCATTATTATAAGAAATTTTAAAAAAAAATGCAAATTGCTAATGCTATGGTTAAGTATGTTAGTAAAATACACAGAGCTCGATATAAAATCGCAAAGAAAATTGTAACCTTTCCAGAAGTAAATAATTATGTTTTTACAATGTTGAATAAATATCAGAATTTTCGTGTAAAATTCCTTTGAAACTAATTGACCGGTAGGCAGCAGCATAGATAGTCATCTCATCGAATTCATGAATGACAATCTAGAATTAGTTAAATCTTGATTCCCTTATTAAAACTAAATCGATCTGCCAAGTCATATCTTGGTGGAAAACACCTAAAAATTCATTTTTAGCGGTTGACTCATAGGTTCACCATTATGTTTTTCTGCTTCTAATCCACAATGTTTTCATTTTGGGGTGTAAGAAAACACAATGGTAAACTTATGAGTCAGCCACAAAAATCAGTTTTTTGGGCATCTTTCACCAAGATATGACTTGGCAGACCGATTGAGTTAAAATATGTGAATCGAGATTCAATTAATCCAAGATTTTCTGTAAACTCGATAAAGTGATTGTGTTGCCGCTTCCTGGTCGATAAGGAGATATCGTTTTACAGTCCTTTTGAACATGTACTAGTTGATGCTTTGAAGGATTAGCTAGTTACAATTCAATTTCATTCCTTGAGGATGAGTGTATGTGTAACACATCTTGGAAAAGCGACAACAACTTTTTTTAAAAATATAAATAAAGTTATATTTAAAAACTCTAACAAAAATCATAATTAAAATTAAGTTGCATGAATATACACCCTACCTCCCTTTAGCATATTATGTTAAATTTTTATTAGATCTTTTTTGTATAAGTAGAATCATATTTAAAACGTAGATCGAAATGTAACTGATCTTGTACTTGTTTTTCTTTTGTTAAATATAAAAAGTATCAAAAACGTAGATCAAATTCTAACTGATGCTGTAATTAATTTAATTTAATCAATTAATTTATTTATTTATTTTTGTTAAATATATAAAAAAGTATCAACAGAATTTGAGCTATTTCAAGGTAAGTATTACCATATTTAACATATTTTTATATTATTTTTTTGTATATAACATAGAAAAAATAAATTCGGTCGGTTAATTAAATAAAAAAGGATGAATATTGTACTATGCAATTTCCACATCTATTGAGATTCACCTAAAAGAGATATCAGAGTTTGTACCACTATAGCGTAGAGACGATGAATGTCTTTGATGATATCCAAGTGACAACAGATTGGCTGATAATATTATCTACCTAAAATCTCTGCCAAGCATGAAAAGCTCTCAGGTGCAAGAATGGATTTCTGTCACAACTCGAACCAGATATGTAGAAATCATTATTCACCGCCTTCTTGATTCATAAGATTGTCCCATCTTTCGATAAATTGATATATCTATCTTTGTGCCATTGAATCACTAATGAATCATTTTTTGATGTCGAATTTCAGCTGCTGGTACATTTTGTATATTTAAAAAAGCTCAATGATTATCGCCGCATGCGGCAGATCTTATTTTCATGAATGGCTATCACAACCCACTACCGAGTGCCTGCACTGCTGCTTTCCGTAGCAGTTTCATTTTTGATTTTTGGATGAGCCCAAATACTTGTTGTGCATGAAAATTCTCGTGATTACGTAACAGCTGGAAGATAAATTGTAAACAGCATTTATTTTCTAAATGCCCTCTGTATTAATATATGAATATTATACGATTAAGTACCATATTGTTACTAATCTGTGTTAATTTAAGCTAAGCATTTATTGAAAACTATGGGTTTCAGTAATATATTTAAATGTCTTAGTTATATGCGATGCATAATGCGTAGATTTCTTTTATATTGAATTAGAAAACTAGAAAACTTTTTTTTTTTTCTAAATATTCACAATTATATGCAAGCGAAAATATGATCTTTTAACATAGGAATATGTAATCGCAAATGCAGGGTCTGCGGTACCGAGTGCTGTTTAATATTAAATCAACCAAGAAAGTACATTTATTAAATTATTATTAAATAAAAAATGCATCAAAAATTTACAGCAACATGGATTTACAACAGCACAAGAACACATCTCAGAGTTAAATACGTTGAAAAACTACAACATTGAATTGACAATTCGTGCATATGATTACAATATGTAGCCATTATATCACAACAATCTTTTGAGTTAATAGACATAGGCTTACAAAAGCACTTCGGAACTCAAAGTGGAAAGCAGAAAAGCCACAACGAAACGCTGCGAAGTAGTAACCCCAAGCAGCAGTAATTGTTGGCCAATCCTTGGCCATTTGGGAAAAGTTTTGAAAAATGTACATTGGCTTGCCAGCACTGAGCTATCTTGTTTTTCTTCATCGTTATACTGATCAAAATCAATTTCATTTTAGACTTTTTGTGTTACTATAGTTAGTTACAGTTGAAAAAATGTTTCGTATCTTCAAATTCGGCTTGCCTGCACACAGCTACCATTTTTTTAGGAAAGTTACAGTGAAACGCCAATAAGCAGTTAAAGCCCAAGTAGCAACAATAGTTGACACATTCTTGGCCATTTGTCAAATGTTTGGGGAAATGTAGGTTGTCTTGCCAGTATTATTATAGTAGCAAAATTTAATTTCGTTTTACAATTTTGGTATTATTATGTTTCTGCAAATAAGAGGTTTGATTCTTGATGATTTGTTAGGCAAATTGCTTATTTGTACATTTTTAACTGTTAGTTAATCAAGGGCATCACACTTGATCGATTTGTCCTATATTCGCCGCAGAATATTTCATTGTTGTATCTATTTTTAATGACAATAATTTATTGGGTCATACATTGGGATATAGAGAAAATCCCACTGCAGAATTCTCTTTCCTGTACTACTAGCACATTACGTCATTTTTATACTTCATATTTTCAGTAAGCTCTGTCAATCGAGACTTTTGTGAAAATCGAAGGTTTACATCCAAGCATCGTTAGCATCACAACTAAAGTCAAATTTTGCATATAGTAACCTTAAATCACGAATCACAATTCTTTTATTCTTTCATTTTTATTTAGTGCCAGGAAGTAATCTGATGAAAACTCTTACTGATTGTAACAAGATTCTATAGATCTCACTCTTTCTTATCATAAATTCAACTTTATTTTAAGATGAGGTTCTGTTCATTACATTGCTTATTCATAGCATAATAACATTACAATGAAATTTTCATACTAAAAGATATAATAAATAAATAAAATTTTAATTAAATGAATTAGTACACTCACAATAAGTTTTTTTTAGTATGAAAGTTCAACTGCGTTTATAATTTTAGAAAAATAATAACTCTAATCAGCAAATATCATGTAAAAAATTACGTTCAGTATGTATGCAAGAATTTTCGGAAAATATTTAGAAGTTCTATTTTACAGAAAATGTCAGAATTACCTTTAGTCGGGAAAATATTTTAAACTATTTATAAAACAAGAATATATACATGATCCAAAAGCAAGCACTTATAAAAGCTAAGAGCGTCGACGAAGTTGCTCTAAACTGAATAATTTAATACATAATTACTACACACATTTTTACTTTACTTTCTACAAACATGTAAGAAAAAATTTTTACATGCACACATTGCGGAATATTTATTCTGCAATATTTCCTAGAGAATATATAGATGAAAATCTGGAGAAAATTCACCGTTGAATAAACTTAAGGAATGTTTTCTACTTGCATTTATGCGCAATCCCATGGTTTAAAAACTCGTATCCACTGCTAAAGTGTTGTTTTTCCAGCCCATAAGGGCACATACTCTTAAAAGTAACTTTGGATAAAAACAAAAAAGAGTGACTGCTAAGAAAAGTAACAGCTTTTAACTTGACAATAAAATTTACGAGAATGTTTCTCAAAAGAAGTGGCTGGTCATTTCCCTTAACGCCTTATGCTTTGGAAAGGAAATGTGTGTGTAGGTGTTTTAGACAGGTTTTAAATCGTCAGATAGATTTTAAAGCAATAAAAAAGAAATACCAGAAATATTTATCTGAAATATTTTAAGAAAGTAGCAATTATTCGTTTTATGTACGGCAATATATATAAACGCAATAAAAGTTGATGAGATTAAATAAAAGCTGAAATAATATAGATATAGAAAAAATAAAATATTTACATATATATGTAAAACATATAAAAATATTGTATATACTATATAATATATTTATATATTATCGGGTTGTTCGAAAAGTCGTGTTCGTTTGGGAAAATCAATTCGTACCGGTGAATTCTTCCTATTTCATTTTCAGCTATTCGAAAGCAACTTACGATGCCAGTTAGTATCGTTCTGGATCTTTAGATTTTTCGGACGTGGTAACTTGTTTAGATAAGATTTCGTTCTTCAAAAAGTCACCGCATTCATCAAAAATTAAGGTTCACATCGATTCTTAAGTACCTCAAAAATAGAATCGACCGAAACGGTTTTCAAACTACACAAAATTTAGGAATCTTCTATTCCAAAATTTGGCGAACGTAGCCAGAACGAGTACGATTGTACAAGTGCAAGAACAACACACACACATACATCTGACTTGTGTGCTCGACATGAAAGCCTTCTTAGAAAGCGAAATTTTTTTTTTCCAAGCACCTTCGTCGTTCCAAGCCCAAACTCACACTCCGATTGATTGTTGCTCTCGGCACTGTTTTCACGTAATTGGCGATAACCATACTTGGCGAAAAATACTTCGCTCGTAAGTGAACGAGTAAACCGAAAACCTAACCTACTCATTCTTATTCTTCCTTCATTTTGTGCTCTTGTGTATTATTATCTTGTTTTATTTTATAAAATGGCTAATGCTTTACTTATTAATAAACGGGAAAAGTTACTTTGTACACGGTTCGGAAGGAAATCAAACTCCTCGACGGAAGCATCTATCGCTACGCCAAGTATGATTAACGCCAAGTTACAAGAAAACAGTGCCGAGAGCAACAACCAATCAGAGTGCGAGCTTGGACTTGGAACGACGAAGGTGCTTGGAAAAAAAATTACACTTTTATAAGACTGCCTGGAGCTTCACGCAAAGAGTGTGTGCAGTGGAACCAGCTGAATTTGAACACACAACTTTTTAAGCTCGCACGCGATTAGCGGCGTGGTGTCTTGACCACTCGGCGATGGAGACCCCGAGTGCAATAAGTTAACTAGCTTCACTTTAATGACAAGCTCATAAAAATGTTTCCCTATTTTCCTTTGTCTAGATTCGTCTCAACCTGTCAAATATCCCCGTATATTACCACTTTGATATCGAGTAATTTTTTCAGTTGAAAATCTGAAAGCATTGCGATATTTAACTCGATAACTCATTCTGAATCTCAAGACAGTATCGATACACATAGCAATGTACTTTAATTTCTTTGTGCATCCTGCAAAAATAGCTTTAATTTGCTTAAATATTTAATGCTTATATAAAATGATCCATGCACGAAAATATTCATTATTTAGCAAAATATTTTAAATTTTATGAACAATACAATAGTTAATTTAATTAAACGAGTTAAATTTCTTTTAATGCTTTTTTATGGATATTTGCAAGAGATTACACCAACATTTTATAATATAAATCTATCCATGCTTAAAATTACTTAATGTAGGATAACTATAAAAGGCGAGATTAAATACCAGACGCAAAATATTTAAATACATCGCGGGAAACCCGCAAGTTTCCAACAAATACTTATCTTAGAACAACAAAGATAGTAAAATTTCGGAATTGTTCATTACCTAAATGTTTCATTGGAGAATGTAACCTTCAAAATTTGTATAAAGCGGTTTACTTTCGAGAAGAGAGGGGGGGGGGGTCTTCAACTATAATACAAGGTTATCCCAAGAAATATTCATTCTAGATATCTTAATTAGATTATAGAAGCATTAGTTTCATGCTTAGATAAGCAAATATTGCATTAGAGATCGAAAAGAAAAGGATCTCGGGGTTTAAGCCCTGAGAAAGCCCCTAACCCCAATCTTCTTGTGGAATAATCTCCTACTTTCATGAAATAGAAGAAATTTTGTTCGCTATGTTTATCATTACATTAAATATGGAGCACTATGTTATGTTTTAGCAGATTAAATTAATAACTTCCGAAGATTATTTGGAAACAATAAGTGAGATGCTGTGCTTTGTGTTCCACAAAAGTGAAAGAATAGTGATAGATTAAGAAATTTCTAAACCGAAGATTTGATTTGCGTTATTCATAGGCTCAATGAATAATAATATAAATTTTTTTTTTTAATTCAGTGAAAAGAAAAATTATTTCGAACAGTGGCGTTTTGTGTATTTTAATACTTTGTGAGCAGATGCTTTATAAGAAATTACTACCAGAAACAATAAAAATATACGATTTGCAGCTTCTATATAGGGAAATCAAAAGCTCTTAGACAACTTTACGGCATCTGGTCGAAGAACTTTTTTTGAAAATCTTTACAAAGAAATAGCGTATTCCGTTTTTGATTTAACTTAATGAAATGTAATAATTTACCTTTAAAATTAGGGTGTCCAAAAATTCGATCGTGCAATTTAATATTCAATATAAAATCAAGTAATTGTCATACAGGGTAGAAAGGATAAATAAAGTAGAAAGGATAAATAAAGTAGAAAGGAAGTTTTCAGGATAGAAAGTCTTCTTCAAGCGAATTAAAACAATTAGTTCTAAATTTCTATCATAGATGGCATTACTTGGCCGTGCTTTTGTTTGCTTTAAAACGTGAGGTTTTATTTATTTATTTATTTATTTTTTTCTAGTATTGAAGTTAATTTTGACGCTGAAAAACAGAAATGATGACTCCAAATGCTGCTGGAAGGAATACCTGGATAGTGTTCAACTTACTCATTTATACATTTCTCTATAAGAGATAGATGGCACTTATGAAAATCGATATAACAGTAAAGGGTCATTAATAAAATAAATTTACACTGTTTTAATAGCACTTAGTGACAAAATCTTGAGTTTATGGATATTAGTTTAAAAAAAAATTGCATATGAGATTTGTTTTTCACTAATAGGAAAAATTTTCAATTTTTACTTCATATTGTTGCATTTAATATTTTATGATTTTAGCAATTACCTTCTTTTTTTTAAAAGCATAATATGGAAATTTACGAACGTGTTACAAGAAAATTCATCAAAATGAAGTTAGAAACAAAATAGTGATTTTCGCACACCGAAAATGTAAAAGTAGTAAATCTCCAAGCGTGTGAAAAAAATCAGGCAGAGGTTAATTGAACAAATTATTTATCCAATGTTGACTTAGTTGGAAGAGCGTTGGCAGCTTCAGCCAAGATATCTTTGACTCGAATCCTGACTGGGACTTTTTTTCATTCTCTCTAAAATTTACAACTGTTATAAAATTTTCAAATTCCATTTAATTCAACCAATTCAATTCAATAATTGTGCTAAAAATTAATCTCCTATCGAAAATATAGTAAAAAAAAAAACCGATTCTAATATTTTTTTCTTTATCATACCCTTACAGATTTTATCAGCAACTTAAGACATTCCAAGCGAAATGCTAGTTAGCGAAAGCTTACTCCCTTTCGACGATTTTTTGAAAAATACATATATATACAAGAAAATTTCATTTACCTCTTTTTATATAGCATGTGTAAGGAACGTGGATGAAAGGAAAAAGAGAAATCGTTTTCGGATATAAAGGGAAGGGGAATGAATCACCCTATGTTATTTGCAATTTCAGCCACCTTACGGCTCCCAAGCCGACAATGCTCTCTCTTCAAAAAATTTAACTTAAAAAAAATAAAGAAAGAAAAAGATTTCCTTTTTGAAAGCTAGAAAAACAATTTAACAAAAACAACCTCCGTAGAAAGAATAAGGTCAGTAATAGAGAAAATGATCCGTATGTAATGGGTAAAAAACAATAATAAAAAAAAAACTTTAAAAGGAAGCTGGTGAGATTCCACCATTTGTTTTTCATTTGTTTGTTTGGGCATCAGTAGTGATTCTTCTAGATCTTTAGAAACTTCAAAGAAAAAAAATGAAAGCAGAATAAAACAAAGTATTTAGAGAGTTGTCTCAAAAATCGGTCTCCGATGGAAGCTATAGATCACAAAGCGAACCATGCGTTTACGACAAATGTTCTGAGAAAATACAAGCAAGGAAAGAAAACTGCCCTCACTTTTTTCCCTTTTTAAATGCGTCGTTCTCTTGGGAAAGAAAGAGTTTAAAATTCTTAAACTAAATGTGTTTTCCCGCGATAAGGTGGATATTCTGCATGAATTGCTGGCTATTTTTTTCTGTCTATTCCTTCAAATACGTCAGCACGTTGAGTAGCCCTTTCCTCCCATTCACCAAAACAGTAACCGAGGATGCAATAAATTTTGGAGAACATTTTAACTTGCCCTGAAACTGTAAAATCGCACGTTGATATAGTTAGAGGTAACAAATGTTATATTCAGTAATAAGGTGTATGGTACTTTTGGTAAGCGTATACGTAGAATTTAGATAACAATCTGATTTATTTCTTAAAAGTACAGAATACAAAAATATTAAAATCTTAGTTCTAGATTTATTATTGATATGCTACCAATATATGTATATTTAAAAAACAATGTCATAATACTTTAACAAATAAGTTGGAGTGAATTTTATTTGAACTTGGCACCACTTAGCTATCACTTCTTTTTGTTGCCCGTTTTCATTTATTTTATTTATTATTATTTTTTACAGAATTGGGCTTTTTTTTCACAAGTATGTTATTGTTTATTATTTTTTATACATTTACAATATACTTCGACATTTTACTTAAATAACTTTTTATTTGTTTAAAAGTGACTGTAAGAAGATGACTGCCTTCTTTAAATTATAGAATCTATAGGTGGCGCTATTGCCACTTTCGGCAAAATATCTTGAGATATTTTGCCTTCTTTTTAAAAACATGAAGTGGAGTAATTTGGCGTTGAGAGTAGATTTGTGATATGGGTTGGAATGTCGTCTCAACCCGAGACGTTTTTGTGGTATAAGAAGATTTATGAATCTGTTACGCATTTTACCGAATATGTATATAGTATTGTAAATAATAGATGTTGTGATGTCTTCATTAAAAATGTGATTGTTTAAGAAGTGTTTAGTATTTATCCGACGAACATCTCCCACATGACTATTTTATTCACTAGGCTACATTCAATGTAATTTAAACTTCCTATAACAAAACATTTGGTATACATTTTCATATATTACACTTTAAACTCTGGACCTTAGACTAAAAAAAAAATATATCCCGTTGAGTACGTGAAGTTTAAATTAAATTGCAGTGAGCTCGACGATGAAAGGTTAATGGTTTTAAATAGAAATTTCTCCAAATTAGCCAGCTATCGTCAAGTTGGTTTATTATATGACCATTTATTTTTGTCGTCATACTTGGTGGAATTTCTTCAAACTTGGCGATATACGCAAAGTGGGTCAAAATTTGGTACTATTGTAATAACCGTGCCATTCGTATTTTTCAACAGTTTCTAATTATAATGAGGCAGTACCAGGGTTGTGAGGGACACGCAGAGATTTCAATTTTATAGAAATAAATACTGCTGTGTTAAATGTATGTTTTGAAGGAAAATGTATTGATTCGAAAACTTTTATTGTTTCTGAAACAGCAATAATCGTATTGATGATATTTACACAAGTCAAAATTTGAAAACGTTTATTTCTTTATTTTTTAAACTTTCGGATTGTCAAAAAAGCAATACAGATGTATGCAACCTCGCAGGTCAAATAGATTTTCATGAGAAAATTCGCGAAAACAGCTTGAAATGATTCGTGAAATGTAGCACTCATCTGCCAATATATATATTTTTTTTTTTTTTTTTTAACACTAACAATTCACATTTTGACACACGGTATATATACTTGAAAGTAAACAGACAGTAATTACTCAAATTCAAATTTGTCCACTAAAAATACAGCAATGCAGGAATTTCATCTTCAAACTTTATGCATTTAATAGTTTGAAAGTTTGTGTTACTGTCGAATGCCATCGAAATGATACTTCATATTCTCCTGAAATAATACAGATTCCTGCATGAAGCAATGGAACTGCTGTAAGCTTGTAAAGTTGCACTGCTTCCAAGCTTAGGGATGTCAGGTCATGATGTTCACGCACCTTATAAAATTTTCTCTCATAAAACATCTCCTGATATTTATCTATTGCACATTATGTTACCTGTATCATATTAATTTTTTTTATTTCAGAAATAAGATAGTCTTTTGCATTTTGAAGACATGTCAGCTATGGCAAAATGAGAATCTTTTACGCTAACCATTGTTAGATTCAAAATTATTGAAGTTCTAGTATGTGTAATTTCAAATGGCTTGTCAAGGTCAGTTTCCCGATATTTATTTTAACACAATACTGCATTTGTTTGGCTGTACTTTAACTTTAAGGTGACGAATTGATGAATTGAAAGGACGGATGGTCTTGAGAAGTAAATCGAAATTACATAGAGTATAATGAGATTTTATACACGTTTCTTTTGTTTTCCGTGCCATTATATTTCCTAATTTAGAGATTTTCTAGTACTTCTAAACAATAAAAAATTGCTATTACATATAATTATAAAAAACGAAGAAACTTCAATAACAGTGGGAAAATAAAGCTGGGACGTAATTTATATGCGGGTTGGAAAATATTGCATGCTAAATCTTACCTGTACGTTGTCCAATAGGTCCTAATTGCAAGCATGCGAAAATTAAATACATTAAGTACAAAGATAAAATAATATATTTATACAAGTAAAAATACAATATAGACACATTATAATAATTAACTAATAAAAATGAGAACAATATAGAGTTATAAAGAATTTTCTTAACTAATTAGTAGAATAAATTTAATTGAAATATTAAATTTTGACGGAATATGTTTTAACGACATTACTCAATTTTAAAAAATAATTTATAAAGAAATTTAAACATAAATGTAACAAAATAATAAATAACAGTCAATAACATTATTACAGGCTATACATCTTAAGTTTAAAAAATGGCTATTTACAAAACACAAAACCGTAGAGGCCAAAAAGTATGTAGTGTGATGCAGTTAATAGATAACTTTGACGAATAGAAATATTAAAATAAAATATAAATAAATAAATAACGGCATAGATTCTTTATCTTTTAAGTTTCAAAAAATTATATTAATTTCACTAGACTGCAAAATTTGGGTTGTATCGTAGATTTTAGATTTGATAATTGATTTTTATGTATTTTATAGCTCTGAATCCGAAAGTTACTGTTATTTCAAACTATCACGCATGTTTTTTTTTTTTTTTTTTTTTTTTTTTTTTTGTGTGCAAAGTCGAAATATTGCGAATGTCCGATATAGATGCGATGGTTGTGTTTTTTAGTTTAAGATAATTATATCTCATATATTTTGTAGCCTGAAATTTAAGAATGACTTTCATTTTTTTTCATCACGAAAAATATTTTACAACTCACAAATTTGTTAAAAAGTCGAATTTTTGCGAACGTGCGATACTAAAAAATAGACGTAAAATGTTTATAATTTATTCCTACTTTGATTTATACTATGCATTTCTATTGATAAACATGTAAAATAATGTGTATTTAAAAATTCTCACAATATTTTACGTGTGGTAGTTCTTTTGAATCGCTCATACTCTGCCGCGTGTATATCATTTTATATTCTCCGTGGGGTTTATTTTGGCGTCCTCTTTTATTTTGACAGTAGATAAAGCTGAAAATGTTTTGCAAATGTGTTTAATACATTTGCCTTCTTTTGATAAGGTTTTGACAAAATTTCCCTATTTTTATTACTTTAGCTTTAAAATTTGCAATTTGCGAAAAATCCTGAGTCAAGATTAAAAATTAAGATCATTTTTGAATTCAACTTACAAATTCATTATCAAAAGTTAAAAAACATAACCATCACTATACTATCAAATTTTCATTGTTTCTTTTTTTTTTCTTACTTTTTACCTTTGTAATGCACTGTTTGGGAAAAATCCTGACGAGCTAATTAAAAATGAAAATCATTTTTAAATTCGGTAATAAAAATTTGCAAACAAATCGATTATAAAAATTTAAAAAATACAACCATCGCGGACTTAGGTCCTTACATATTGTTTTTTTTTCTTTTTTATTTAGTAAATAAAATTATTGAATCAGAAGTACTTAAAAACTTAAAATATATGTTTTATGATTCTTCTGTGTTTAAACAACCTATTCTCTGATAGTACAGTTTGCATTATTCAATACGATTCTTTTTCAGAACATAAAATTCCCGAAGAATATTTATGCTTCCTATTTACGTCGAAGTAGCCTTGCATAAATCACTCACAATTACGTTTCCACTTGTAGCTCGCCTGCTATCAAGCCAAACAATCGCCTGTGTTGTATTACCAGTCACTTTTATGGGGGTCCTTCAATTCATATTTACGAGAGCATATAAACAGCGGCCGAGCCCAGGAATCTACTCTAGCATTAACACTGGCCACCGAAAACGTTTACACGGCAAGGTTTTATAGCCCTCTTTTCTTTTATCATCTTGTTAGGACAGCGACAGATAGGTATAGAAAACAAGAAAAAGCGAAAGTTTTGCATATGCAGTTAGTCTATTTTAGGATTACGAGGATAAATAAACAATTTCTCAAATAAAGCTTTCCATTTAGCCCAGTGTGTATCATAACGTATGGTAATTTCTTTTAAAAGTTATTTTTTAGAGTTTAGATTAGTCTAGTTTAATTTAAATTACTTTTAAATACGTAAGTAAAACAGATTAGTCATAATCGAGGATTGATTTTTTGGGGAAATGTATAGTATCGTTAATTCATTAAAAGTCAAGTTCGTTTCGAGCACTATAGTATTAATTTTCGCAAGTAGATAAAATAAATCAAAATTTCCAATCAGAACCACAACCAACAACCAAATTTGTATTTTTACGATTTATGAATATGTTATGATTATGAATGTTATTATGAATATGTTATGGATCAGTTATGAATATGTATTCAATGTGTATCTAATTATATATAGATATGATGCGTGCTGTATGTTAATATGAATTGGATATCAAAGACACGGAGAACACATTAGAATATTATTCTATACTTTTGTGATCTATAAACATTATTTTCTCATAATTGCACAATATTTAGAATGCTCTTTTAAATAATTACATTAACACACTGAAATGCAGAGCTGCCAACTTCTACGCCTATTTAAATCATGTAAACATATTTGGAACCAAGAAAATATTTTAATAAAATTTATGCCAAATAGATTCAATGTTATGCATTACAGCATATATTGTTCATCATTTACTAAAATTTCTGATTCTATCATGTTTATTTGACTTTAAATAGGCGTAGTAGTTGGCAGCCTTGGAAATGTACTTACATATTATTTAATCACTTATTAAAAGATAAAAATGTAGTTAAAATATTATAGGTTTTCTTCTATTAAAATTGGATGAAAGGATTTATTTTTCTGTAATATTAAAAGATTATTTAACTATATAAATCAATAGAAGTCTATCAGACTATGTTAGCGAATATTGCACTCAAACTTTTATTGGTATTCCTTTGATCAAATAAGAGAATTTATGGACGAAATGTAGTTTAATTCAACTATTTCAAACTCTGGAAAACATAAATAGCTTCATTGAAATAAAGTATCTCTGTCAAAATACTATTTTCCTTTTTCTTTTGTTCTAATTTTCCACCTTCTATTTCTTGTCCCTTTACTCCTATGTCTCTAGAACCAAACCTCCTTTAATGGTCCCACAGAGAAAAAGATGGAATTTGATTAAAGAAATACAACTGTAATGACGAATTTTGATCAATAGTCCTGAACAGACATGGTTCGCATATTTTCCCCCACTAATGACTAAGAGAAAAACGAATGGTATAAAAGAAAAATAATTAGCAAAAGAAATGTAGAAGAAAAAAAAATCTTTTTTCTGAACGAGTGTGTGTGGGTTCAAGTATGGGAGGGGGGATGTCTAGAAGAACAAGCGCATTTGGAGACAAATTGGTTTTCAAAGAAATTTCCGGGAGAAATGCACGCTTTTTAAAATGTAAAAGAGAAATTCGACAATCTTGAAGTAAATAGAACAATTTATCATAATACTTATGATTCCGAACAGTAGATGTCGTTAGATGTATTTTTATGATGCAAATTGTGGTTGCTGTTTGTAAAAAAAAGTGCAGTATACAGATATAATATCCATTGTAAAAAAATTTCAGCCAAAAAGAAAAAATATATATAATTTTTGACAGAAAGTAGCAGAAATTTATCATAAAAATTAAGATTTTAAATACCAAATGTCACTAAATGTATTTTTACGATGCAAATTATGAATATGTATTCAATGTGTACCTAATTATGCAATGCATAGCTGTAATGCGTAATGTATGTTAATATGAATTGACCCCCCCAAAAACACATGTTAAAAAAAAAAAAAAAAAAAAAAAAATCTGGGATATTATGCTGTATTTTTGTGATCTAGATACAGTATTTTCTCGTAATTACACAAGAATATGTAACCACATCATGGACGACCTTTTAAACAATTGTAGTAACCCACCGGAATTTACATGCATATTATTTAATCGATAATCTAAAGATAAAAATGCAGTTTCAAATGTTATAGTTTTTCTTCTATTAAAATTGGGTAAAAGGAGTTATTTTTCTCTAATTTTAAAAGAATATTTAACTGTATAATTCCAATGAAAGCTATAAGACTATGTTACTGAATAGTTCATTGAAACTTGTATTGATATCCCTTTGATAAAATAATAGAATTTATGGACGAAATATAGTTTAATTCAACTATTTCAACACCCTGGAAAACATAAATAGCTTCATTGAAATAGATTTTGAACACTATCTCTGTCAAAATATTATTTTCCTTTTTCTTTTGTTATAATTTTCCACCCTCTATTTATTGTCCCATTACTCCTTCGTCCCTAGAACCAAACCTCCTTTAATGGTCCCACAGAGTAAAAAGATGAAATTTGATTAAAGAAACTCAACCGTAATGACGAATTTTAATCAATAGTCCTGAACAGACATGGTTTGCATATTTTTCCCCACTAATGACAAAGAGAAAAATGAATAGTATAAAAGAAAAATAATTAGCAAAAGAAATTTAGAAGAAAAAATATATTTTTGAACGAGTATGTGTGTTTAAGTATGAGAGGGGGGATGTCTAGAAGAACAATCGCATTTGGAGACAATTTGGTTTTCAAAGAAATTTCTGGAAGAAATGCAAGCTTTTAAAAATGTAAAAGAAAATTCTACAATATTGATTCTACAATAGGACAATTTATCACTAGATATATTTTTATGATACAAATTGTGATTGCTGTATGTAAAATTAAAGTGCATTTTTTTGTATACATGTATAATGTGCATTGTAAGAAATTTTCAGCAATAAACAAACTTTTCAAATATGTAACAATAATTAAAAAATATATATAAGAATAACTATTCAGACAATCCATTCTGATTTTTAAATAGAAGAAAATTTCTTAATTTTGACAATAAGTAGCAGAAATGTATCATAAAAATTAAGATTTTAAACAGCAAATGTCACTATAGAAGTATTTTTACAATGCAAAATATGAATATGTATTCAATGTGTATCTAATTATGTATTGATATAATGCGTGCTGTATCATAGCAAACGCGGTAGCGTTTGGTATAATATGTTTAAGAAATAGAAAGTGCAAACAACTTTCTAAAATTTCTGGCGAACCAGTTGAGATACGGCAGTGAATTTTTTTTTAAAGATAGAACTCGACGAGACGAAAAAAATGATAGCATTCAAAAAATTACTGCAGCTTAGAATAGTTTTTTATTTAATTTTAAAAGAAAAAATTAGGGCAAAAAATTCAACTAAGTCTAGCTAACGTTTCCGTGGATGGATTAACTTCGTTTTTGGTTTATTTTTATCCTCATGGTTAAACTTAAAACAGTTTTTTTCATCTTTGTATGTTTGACGGTCGCTGAGAAAATCGAATTTTTGTCTGAAATTTCCAGCTGAAATAGTCTTTTTCTTACATTTGTTACTTCTTGTAATTGTTGCACGTAAGTTTAAATGAACATAAAAATTACTATGTATGTAACATAAATAAATAGATTAGATAAATCACGTGAAAAAAATACTTATTTGTTGTTATTTTCATGTATCATATTCACTATCTATTTTGACGAGCGAAGTGAAATATTTTTTTTTTATTATTATTTACTAAATTCTCATTTATTTAAGTTAAAAGCCGCCTCTGGCAAAAAGTTTAGTCTCTCTTAAATTTATGCTAGCCATTGTAATATGATACTTTTATTCATAATTTTATTTACTTGCTTATCTGAAGGTCCATATGATGAAATCAACAAATTTAGGCGATCAGGGCAAGATTTTGCGGAAAAGTTCATTATCTTCTTCTGGTTGGTGTGTTTGGCGAATAAATCAAAAATGGCGCCGGAAGACCGAATAGCAAAATTTTTTAACCGCTAAAGCGGCGTAACCGTGTTTTTCCATCATGTAATATTTTATTTCAAAGACTTATTTAACACAAGATTGACATTAATATTATTTTTTTAACTGTACAAGACAAAAATATATGTAAAGTTATTAAGTACAAACGTTCATACCAATACTTTTCACAGTTATTATTTTATGAATAATTAGACATGAATGGAAAAATCTACAGAACATTTAAAAGATAAGCGTAAAAATATGGTTTTAAATTTTTATAAACATTTATTTGAGCCTTTGAGACGTAAGGTAAGGGCATACCGGTAAGAAATCCGGTTTGGCGCAACACAAGAGCGGTGAGTCGGGCGCTCCATGATGATTCAGACGTGAGAATGTGTCAGCTTTTTTTTTTAAGGTACTTTGAATGATTCTAGGTCAGTTAAATTATTACTTATTTTATGAATGTCTGATTAATATACATCTGTTTGCCAAAGCTTGGTGCTATTTTGGCTTCAAAAAGGGAGGGTATGATGTCAAAATATATAAATAGCTCTGAAAACAAACCTGATGAACTTGAATTTTTATTGTCGTACGAATTATTTCTGTTTCTATATTAAAATGAGGCACAAATGTCATATACGAATCACATTGGCGTTTAATTTTTTTTCTAAAGCCAATTTGGCGAAAATCTCGTTTTGGAATACCAGTTACATATATATTTTTTGAAAGGTAATAACAGTAAATAAAAAAAGGTTTGTTTAATAACTATAGAACAAAACAATTTATATATTTAAAAAAATAAAAATAAATTATTTATTAATAAGTAAATAACAACATCCGGGTTGCCATATCAAGCAAAATAACAACACTCTGGATTCAGTTAAATACTCCGATGCGCATATGACATTGGCGTCAGAAAAAAAATTCGCCAACGTGGTGCGTATATGACATTTGTGCCAAAACTGCATACCTATTTTATTTACATTACGTACGGTGCTACTTGATTATCAGGTCGACCAATTTCACCCATTTATAGAAATCGACAAACTATTCGCCAAATTACTCAAAAGGAAAAAATTTGCCATTAAAAAAATTTAAGTTTAGAAAATTAATGAATTTAGATTTTTAAAAAAAGTCATTAACGAAAAGGATTACTTTAATGATGACGTTTAGTTATGACGTCGAGATGTAACAAATATAAAATTTGATTTATTCAGGTGATTTCGGACAAAAGAATACTAATAAAAGTTTTCATATTTTAATGCAGAATTTATTAAATCAAACCATAAAGAGATATTTGTAAGGTATCGCATATGTTAATAACATTGAAGTATTTTAAATGTGATATTAGAATTTATTAAGGAGTATAAAAAATATGGTACTTACGTATTAACGCCACCGCAGCATAAGTTGCGCTAATGTGCCAATAAAGAGCAATCTTGTTCGCACGCGCACAAAAATTGGCGTCAAAAATAGGCTTAAAAAGTACTAAAGTACTAAAAATGACGTCAAAATGAGCAAAAAAAAAAAAAACACTAAAAAGGCACGAACAACAAGATCGCTCTTTATTGGCGCATTAGCACAACTTCTACTGTGGTGGCATTAATACGTAAGTATCAAAAATATCAATGTTAGCGGAAATTTGTAAGAAGTTAAATGCTTTTTATTTAGCCGAATAATGTCGGCGGATTTATCCGTAAAGTAACTTTAATAAAATACATATTATATTTTTCTCAATTAATATCAAGAGCTATTCGCTTATTGGCATAAAATTTATATTAAATGACAAAAGAACAAATAAATTAGTAAAACATTCATAAAAATATAAATAAATCATCAAATTAAAATCATTTGATCACTTAACAAACAAGTGTAGCGGGTTTAATGTCAAGAAAGTGTAACATTTATGTTCATCCATTACTGGCATATAATCTGACAGTTTGTCTATCATTCTTTGGTCGACGGGATAATTAAGTAGTACCGTAAATACATCGTTATCGCATGAGAAAAAAATGCTTGTGTATATGAAATAGTAAATAGGTGGCCAGAATATACGTTGCCAAACTTCTTTTCCCGCCAAGAACTTTTCGTTATGTACAACTACTGAAAAAGTACCTTTATTTATTTAGTTATAGTATTTTTTATAAAATGAAAGAAAAACGTGCAAGTTAAATGTATCTGATGTATGTATTTTTAATTTATGTGTTTTTTAAGGGTGTTCTTAAATGAAAAAGGACAACTTTGTGACACATGCTTTAATTTATTTTTGTTCGGAAATGCATAAAAATAGCAGGTGTTATTAATCAGAAACTGTCTAATTGCACTCAATTTTCTGTTTTTTTAAAAACATAATAGATTTTTCTTAACAATTCTTCAAATTTGACACTTTTGAGCACATTTCCCGACGAAAGCAGAAAAACCGGTCGAAAAGCAGGAGGAAAACGGGTGATTACGTCATCGAAATAGCTTAGAACTGGATAGGTAATTTAATTATCATAAAATGGAAAAATAAGTTCCATTCAAAATCGCTTCCATAGTCAGTCATTCCAGTTTTATAACTTTCTGTTAAAAAATGAATTTGTAAATGTGTCAAAATGTTTTGCGCTTGTTGAGCGAAGCAGTTAAGAACACCCTTAATGAAAGTCATGTATTTTAAATAAAGCTAGTGACAACTTTATATTTAAAATGAAATTATGGCGAAGGAAACCTATTTGGCGATTGTTTCGGGTAGCTAAAATAAAAGTAGGAAAATAGCCGCCAGGCATATAAAAAATAAAACAATCAGATCGGAGCTGTTGATGACAGCAAAAGACTTATACTGGTATTTATATAGGTACTATAGCAAAATTTGCAGCATATCTGGTGTTAAACTAGGACTCTCGAGGTAAGGCATTTAGCTGCTCAGCAGCGGGTAGAGCGTTCAAATCCCGTTGGATGTAAGTTCGTTTTGTTTAGAAATGCTTTTGTGTTAAATTATTATTCTTTCGGGAATATTTTTATGTTAATTGTTATTAAATTTCTAGAATTTTTCTAGTTGTGAATGTTTCATTCGAGAAATTACCTTGAATGTACTTAATTGGTATGGCTTTTAATTCTTTTAATAAAATTCTGTATTTTTTTCGTTCGAATCCACGGATTATTTTTCATATCATATATTTTATATGGCAATGCAATGACTTTTTTAATTATTCTGATACATCAAAATTTTATGCTGTTGTGATCATTTTATAAATTTTGACAGCAGCAATTATTTTTCTTTTTACGATATTAGAAAATCTTCAGTTTTTTATCAAAAAATTAAATGACTAGTATTAAAAAATGCTCTGACGAGCACCAAAAAAGGTTAATATGTTTTTAAGTATGAAAAAGGGTTTGGCAAGTGCTTATGTTAATTACTGAGCATGAGGAAGGACAAGGGATCCCTTCTTGGCTACAACTCACTTCAATGCCAACTTTTAAAAAATGATATTTGCGTTTTTTCCATATGAAAGAAATTTGCGGTTCTTTAGTAGAACTTCCCACCGTGCTTTAGATGTTAACCAGGGGTGTAGTCGTAAAAATAAGATAGGGTATATGCTCTAAGCAGAGGGATACCCTAGAATGTGTATATTATAAGCTTTTTTGAGAAACAGTGTATATGGTGTTCTATTAAAAAGTCCAGAGGGTATACGGCATATAACCTGCACTACATACCTGACGTTAACTGCACTGTTCACTCTGCATCATATACAAATCAATTTTTTGTCCAATTATACACTTAGGGCATGCTTGGTGGCAGTGCATGAATATGATACCTGCAGGAACTAGGTTTTTGGCACTATGTCGTCTTCCCTTACATTTATGTCTAATTAAGCTGCATCTTTACTGGTTATGTCTTTACACTATACATTTTTATAGTAACTGCGACTGATTTGTTTTCACGGAAAAAGCGCAAATATGATTTTTTCAAAGTTGGCATTGAAGTGAGTTGTAGCCAAGAAGGGATCCCTTGTCCTTCCTCATGCTCAATAATTAACAGAAGCACTTGTCAAACCCTTTTTCATACTTAAAAACATATTAACCTTTTTTGGTGCTCGTCAGAGCATTTTTTAATACTAGTGTTAGTATAAATTAGCTTTCAAAGACATCTACATAGAAAACATATCACAATATTATTCTATATTTTTGTGATTTAGACACAGTATTTTCTCATAATTGTACAAAAATATGTAACCATGTAATCCTTTTAAATAATTATAGTAACACACCGAAATACACATTTATATTATTTAAAAATATTATAGATTTTCTTAGATTAAAATTGGGTGAAAGGATTTATTTTTGCGTAATTTTAAACTATGATATAACTGTGTAATTCTGTTCAAACCTATGTAAGCGAATATGACACCGAAACTTTTATTGTTATTCCTTTGATCTAATTATAGAATTTATAGGCGAAATGTAGTTTAATTCAACTATTTCAATATCCTGGAAAACATAAATATCTTTATTGAAATAGATTTTGAACATTATCTCTGTCAAAATATTAATTTCCTTTTTCTTTTGTTATAATTTTCCACCCTCTATTTCTTGTTCCCTTACTTCTTTGTACTTAGAACCAAAAACCTCCTTTAATGCTCCCACAGAGTAAAAAGATGGAATTTGATTAAAGAAACACGACTGTAATGATGAATTTTGATCAATTGTCCTGAACAGACATGGTTCGCATATTTTTCCCCACTAATGACTAAGAGAAAAATGAATAGTATAAAAGAAAAATAATTAGCAAAAGAAACGTAGAAGAAAAAATATCTTTTTTGAAACGAATGTGTGTGTTCAAGTATGGGAGGAGGGATGTCTAGAAGAATAAGCGCATTTGGAGACAAATTGGTTTTCAAAGAAATTTCCGAAAGAAATGCGCGTTTTTAAAAATGTAAAAGAAACATTCTACAATCTTGAAGTAAATAGGACAATTTATCATAAGATTTATGATTTCGACCACTTGATGTCACTAGATGTATTTTTATGATATAAATTGCGGTTGCCATATGTAAAAAAAGAGCATATTGATGCATACAGATATAATATGCACAGTAAAAAAATTTCAGCATAATTTTTAAGTATATAATAATAATAATAATAATAATAATAAAAAGAATAACTATATTATCTATTCTGTCTTTTAAAATGTAAGAAAATTTTCTAAATATTGACAGAAAATAATAGAAATTCATCATAAAAATTAAGATTTTAAACACCAAATGTCCCTAGATCTATTTTTACGATGCAAACTATGAATATGCATTCAATGTGTACCTAATTATGCATAGTTGTAATACGTAATTTTTTGAACGAGTGTGTGTGTTTAGATATGGGAAAGGGGGGGGGGATGTCTAGAAGAACAAGCGCATTTGGAGACAAAATGGTTTTCAAAGAAATTTCCGGAAGAAATGCACGCTATTAAAAATGTAAAAGAGAAATTCTACAATATTGAAGTAAATAGGACAATTTATCATAAGAGCTGTTATTTCGAACACCAGATGTCACTAGATATATTTTTTTGATAAAAATTATAATTGCTGTAAATGAAATTAATAAGCATACTGTTATACATGGATATTATATGTAAGATATTTTCAGCAAAAAAAATGCGCGTTTTTAAAATACATGAAAATAACAAACAGGTAAGTATAACAATGTATAACTATTCGCAGTTTAGAAATGTAAAGAAAGGTTATGAATTTCTAAAGTACAATGTACCATGAGAGTTGTGATTTCGATATCACTTGATTTATTTTTTACGATATAAGTTATGTTTATCCTACAATGTATATTATGAATATTCTCTTGTATATGAAAAAATGCGTACTGTATATATGTATAGACAGATTTACAAAGAAAAGTAAATCTGCATGGAAAAACTCATAAAATGTAAATAAGTATTCTAATGTTTTGAAAAGGATTATGGTAATATTTATCTTAAGAGTTTATATTAGGAACACTAGATGTCACTACATGTATTTTAATGAAAGTAATCCTGAATATGCATTTAATATGTATTGCATTGTATATACGTATAAATTTGTTTTAATGGAAAACTTTATCCAAAAATTTAAAATGGATTATAACATTATATTTTTATTTCACTTGAAACTAGCTATAAAAAATATTCGAAACCTCGCAAGCATATTTTATGGTATATGCAGAGCTACCAAGTGTCTCTCCGGCTGTTGGATACCAGTACTTTAATACAGAAAATGTTATTTTTAATAATTGCAACGTTTCGGAGATTTAAAAGGACAGCGTTTTCTCTAAGGTAATAGTGATGGCCAAAAAGTCTGAAAATTGGCAATTCTGGTATACGTATTAGACTAACATACCGAAACCTACTCCCATGTCATTTTATCTATAAATACCAGACAAGAAAACTACTTAAATATATTTCGATTTTAATTCTTTTCATTACATTCGTATTAAATGCAGATCTTTTTTCTCTTGTAAATTAAAAACCTACTTCATTGTATAAGTCACTTTAACACTAGATTTACTGCGAGCCGTCACTTTGACGGCTAAAATGTGAATATGTTTCGATTGAAACTTAAATTTGATTATGAAATAAGTTTTAAAAGATACAAAGAAGAAAAACATTGGACAATGAAGTTAAACTTTTTAAAATCAAAATTCTGGTGAGAAATGTTTTTATAAAACTTGATTCAAATTTTCAGTTGTTCTAGTTTTAAACTATTCCGCTATACAGGGCTGCCACAGGCCACTATTTTTCTAATCTAAATTTTACAGTATATTTTTCGTGCAAATGTTGTCAAAGTGTCTGGTAAAGGTCGTTTTTAAGAAAGTAAGGCCGGTTAGAATTAAAAAATAATCGCTTGTGGTAGCCCTGCTATACCATCGAATCATACTTTTAAATTATTTCTTTCCTTGTTTTATTTCTTTTCAGAGTTTGTGGAATCAGATCTTTTCCTCCATGCTAAAAACATAGTTTCCTTCAAATAGATTTTACATATTCTCTGTTGAAATATTACTTCCTCTTTTTTTCCCTTATAATTTTATAAGGCCTATTTCTTGTCCTCTTCCTTGTCTGTGGAACAAACCTCCCCTAATGCTTCCACAGACGAAAAATGTAATTTGATTAAAGAAACGTCTGTAATGACGGATTTTGATCAATAATACTGAACAGACATGGTCCGCATATTTTTACCACTAATGGCTACGAAGAAGACGAATGGTATAAGAGAAAAAAAATAATTAGGAAAAGTAAAGAAGAAAAAAAATATTTTTGTAAACGATTGTCTATGTTTAATAAAAAGAATGGGAGGGGAGATGTATGGAACCACAAGAGCACTGAGACACAAATTGATTCTTAATGAAAGTTGTGGAAGAAACGTTCGTTTTTAAAATATAAAGAAAGATTTTGCATTCTTGACGTAAATAATGGAAAATATCATATAAGCTTAGATTTCTAACACTAGATGTCGCTAGATGCATTTTCGTGACGCAAATTATGCTCACAGTATATTAAGTTAATCTATGTTTTGTATATTGCAAAAGTAAAAACAGCGACAAAATTTTAGACTTTTTGCTATTTTTATGAATTTAATTTTTTTTTTTATTAAAAATTGTTCATTTTTTGCAATTACATTAATTTTATGCATTATTTGTATTTTTTTTTTGTGTGTGTATGTATGTGTGTGTATTAAATATTTATTTTGCGAAAGATCTATGAAAGCACGTAAATAAAACAACAACAACAACAACAACAAAAACTTTTCGGAAGCGTTATAGCGAAAAAAGAAAAATAAATAATCAGAAGGGAAAAAAGAAATCTCTTCAAATTTTATTAGATAAAGAGAGAAAAGGCACAAATACGGTATTTGCTTCTTTTACGGTTTAGGTGAAGCATAAACTAAATCTCTATCCGTGTTCTGTATAGTGTAATACTGTCCTTGACATCGATTCTTTCTTTTTTAATCAGCTGAGAGAATAACAGAGTCATATTGTTAAAGATGAACAACCACCAAAATTACTTCGGTTAATCTGGTTTTATAGTTCCACATTTTTTCTTATGCAAATTATTTACTTATTGTAATTTAAATTATTTTGAATTTTAAAGATTTTTTTTTTTTTTACAGAATAAAATTACTGCTTGTATGCGCAGGCATTTTAAGTATCATATGAAATATATTTTGAAAAAATTATTCCTATCACAACAAAATGTTCAAAAAATATTAAAATAAAAATACAAATAAATATAACAAAAGCCATTAAAAAAGTGCTCGTTCGAAGAAGTCGCAATAATTCACTTCATTCTATTGATGCCTTTAAAAGTTGTTCTTAATTATAACGAATATAGAATTTTAGATCACAGGTATAAATAGATGTGTTTTGCATGTTCAAATTACAATTAATGACATCTAGTGTTTAAAATCTACCTTAAAATAACGATTACTTCTGATTAATAAAACTAGTTAACTATTTATTGTAATCTTTATGTTTGAAATAACATCTTGGTAATTATTTATTTATTACTATATATTTGTACTGTATATTTATAACTATATATTATTTATTACTATTTATCTACTAATATATATTACTATATATATAAAATGCATAAAAATATACCGCGTATTTGAAATAATAATTATAACTGCAAGAATAGATACAAATACTGTAAAAAATATATCAAATACCGCAAAACACTAAAAATACGTTTAAAGAGTTCCTCTTATGTATTTATACAGTTTTCTTTTATAATAATCTATTAATTAAAGAAGTGCAGGAAAATATGTAGACAAGATGTCTGTACTCGATTAGATCGATTCATTGCCTGAGAGTTTAAGATTTACCCCTTAACCGCCTACGAAATCTTATATTATCTTCAGTGCCTTATTTAAAATTCATATTTCTGCAATTAGGAAAGATGTATATTAGTTTACCTAAATAAAATTAAGAAAATGCATATTTTATAGTGTTATATTTAACGGACTGAATGACGAAAATTCCCTCGCTATTGTGGAATTCGTCATCTCAATAATAGATTCTTGCATTTTTTTCAGTCGTACATATACGCTAGTAGCGCTTAAGCGGTAAATACTATACAAATATTACACAATACCAAAAATCATGCATGAACTCATTCGACAAGATTATTATTGCATTTAACCCTTTCAAAATGCAAACGTTTTTATGTATTTTTATAAAATGCTTTTAAATCCAAGAATATATATTTTTTTATTCGCAGTTACATGCTATAATATCTTTAATTTCACTTCTTCATATATATGGCTCAAATGAAAATTCTGTTTAAAATACGTTTGTTTACAGCCAAATTAACATAATTTGGCTGTAAATTAACATAATTTAGCCAGAAACGGAAAAATCCGGACCAGCCAGTTAAAGGGTTAAATTTTAGATAAGTTATTATTACTGGCGTTAAACATTACCATATTCTGCTGAAATATACTACAAATGAACTGAAAGTGGCTCTGTTATATTTACACAAACTTTAAAAATTTTAATATTTTATAACCTCTATTATTAAAGTAAGAGCAGACGCATAAGTAGACAAGATGTCTGCACTTGATCATATTTTTTTAAGAAAAAGTAGACTAAAAGACCCTTATTCGACAACATTATTTGTAGTGCCCTGAAAGATGGCCGCTCTTTTTAACTAGAACAACCCCAATCTTCTATAACAACAACAAAATAAAAAAAAAAGTCCCCTCTTATTCCAACAAAAACTACCCAATTTACCTGCTTCGAACTCTTTTGCATACATTCTAAATGTCCCGTTAGAATATCCCAGAATACATTTTTCCTTTTCCCGTACAAAACTTGGGTCCTGACTGATTGCTGTCCCGGGGAGAAATCACAATCCACGCCACTGAATTTATCCCCCCCTGCATGTCATGAACATCTGCCAGCCCCACTTGTACCGAGCGAGTGCACCTCTGAATATAACGGTTCGAGAGGTATTGTGTTGTGCGGAAGGTTCTGGAATTGGATGTTGTTAGTAGGAGAAATGGGATAAGTTAGATTACTAAGTATTTCTCGAACATGTTATGGACTAAAATGAAGGTTTTTCTGCGCTGGATAGGCTTAGAAATATAGACTCATATCTTGGAAGAGTTATTAGGTTATGAACTTTATGCGGGAACATAATGTAAAAGAAATTTAAAAGCAGTTTGCATGGGTTTAAAATTGACGTTTAGTTTCAGGTTTAATGGGTTCGCCTAGGAAAAAAAATAAATCGTGAGTCAGAGAGTGATTACTGCATGGATTTGGTTGTTTAGCAAACTGTATTTAAGGAAATTTTGTTATTAAATTTGAGAATAATACATGTTTTTCTGAGTTTTTCATTATAAAATATATTTTTTACGTACAACACCAGCATTTTAAAATAATAGCTCGAATCATTGATTAAACATTTTATTTCAGTACTGTAACGAAAGAGTTCTTTAAAGTACCATTGAAATAACTTCTTATAAAATTCATTTAGTATATCTAATAGTAGTAATGCTATGAGTATAGACTAGAATGAGTTATAAATACTTTACTTTATCTTGTTGGAAAGGCATTATTGGTTTCAAAAAACAAAATCATTACATTTATCAAAGTTACGTACTAATTCTTAAGCATTGTACACCCAACGCAATTCCCACGATAACAAATATACACTTATTTTGTATGCAATCCCATACCTCTTGGCAATAGATGAGGCTATTCGTTGAATAAAATACTATACGTTTTGTTCATACTTGAGCATTTTTGTCACATTAACCACTTTTATTGCCTGTGAGGTGGTGGAAAATTTCAGACCAGACGGCTTATTGTCAGAGCCAGAAAGAAGTAGAGGCATATTATTTCCTTCATTCAATATTGAAACATAATACTGTAAAACTTATGAAAGCAGAATTTGTCTACAACGAAATTCTACCATAAACGGAAAATTTATAAAACACGATACAAAACAAATATCTATTTAAAACGAGAACATTAATGTAATATGCGAGAGATTTTAATGTATCCGTATACGTATTAATATCAATTAATCACTAGCAGTTATAAATACAAAAACATAATTATGTGTGAAATTCCTTGATCCAGAGCATTATTTAGCTAGTTTGACAGAATTCCTTCAATGCAGATATTTATGAATGTCTTAATTTCAGTAAACGTTAGGCTAGTTCTTATTAATAAATTTATGTGAATTTATTATTATTTAATTGATGAAATAATATTTTTTCAAAGAAAGTTTAAATAGTTCATCATAAATATTTCTATTTTTGCTAAGGCCAGCTTATCCAGTCGAAATAAGGCGTGGTGAATTAATTCACTTGGCAAAGATTTTATCCCATACCCCTTTTCTCTACCGCTTTTATAAAGCGACATAACAACATTTCTGACTTAAGCCGCTTTGTATGGTTTTCCACACCTTTCGGTTGTTCAGCGAAAGAACGTCTTGCTATCTAGTAGAAGTAGCTGCAGTAAATATGTAATGATCCTTACAGGTCATTCCGTTAATGACCAGAAGATTCGGACATACGAAGCCGGCCGGATAGAATTTCTCCGGATGCCAATTTTGCCTCCTACCATTGTTAGAGGAAAGTCTATCTGGGAAACTGTTGAGCACTAAATCTTGACAGGGGATTGTGGATATTAACGACATACCTGCATTTGCACTTAATATTGCGTGTTAGGACAAAAGTATATTGTTTAATATGACGTGGTTTTAATTGCATGCAAATGCATTATTATTCATTCGTTTATTAATTTATACAAGTGTTCGTATCTGCAGTTGTATGTGTATAAGTACGTGTGCATGTATTTTTAAGCACACCCAAATACAGAGAGACTCGAAATAAACAGAACGTATTTAAAAGTAAATAAAAAAATAATTAGAAAAAAATTAATTAATTTATACAAGTGTGTGTATCTGTAGTTGTATGTGTATAAGTACGTGTGCATATATTTTTATGCATACCCAGATACCGAGAGATCCGAAATAAACAGAACGTATTTAAAAGTAAATAAAAAATTTATTTATTTATACAAGTGTGTGTATCTGTAGTTGTATGTGTATAAATACGTGTGCTATATTTTTATGCACACCCACATAGAGAGAGACTCTAAATAAACAGAAAGTATTTAAAATAAAAGCAAACGGTTGCACTTATTTTATACAAGTGTGTGTGTGTGTGTCTGCAGTTATATGTGTATAAGTATGTGTGCATGCATTTTTCGCATACTCAAAGAGACTCGAAATAAACAAAACTTATTCAAAAGCAAATAAAAGAAAACGGTTGTAGTTATTGAAAAGGTAATTACAAGTGAGTTACGTGTAAGCTCAAGAATTAATTTATTAACTTCCAGTGTTTAAATTTCAGATATCAAAATTGTTAAAACAGTTAAATTAAGGTATAAAAACGGATCAAATTTCATACAGCGTCCAATGATGTATTATTTATTTATTGTTTGTTTTAACTCCAGGATTATCAGAATTCGTATAGTTTCAGATTAAAAAAATTATATTTTAAATATATTTTTTAAAAATTCGATTTAAATTATAATTACTTAAAAGGAAAAATTTAGCTTTGAAATTCAGAATAGTTTCAGATACAATTTATAAATAAACTATTTAAAAAAAGGCGAAATAAACAGTGGTTGGTACCAACTGCAAACTTTGAATGGATCATGCATCCTTAAAAATAAGGATTTATAAATAAATAAAGAAAAATAAACCTAAAAACAATGTATATTTATTTAACAGAGGTATACATATATTTATATCAGAAATCACATTTAATGATATATCAAGACGAGAGAAGTTCACTCCTTCGAAAAATGTATTTTTTAAAATAGTTTTTGTGATACCATTTATTATTTTTTAGTTCTGTTTCTGTTTTAATTCAGCATTAAAACATTTTATAGTAATAAAAATAAATTTTATAAAATATATTTCTTATGATATTTAAAATGCGTCTTCCAAACAGCCAGTAATTTTATTTATTTATTATTATTTTTTTAATCAGCTCTCAAACTCAAAATAGCTTGAGATGTGATATTTCAATAAACACACACGCACACACACACACAAAAATGTGAGTTTATAAAACCTTGAATGTAATTTTGTTGGTTTGACTTCTTAAATATATGATTCTGTTGTCAATAAGGAAAAATCGAGATCAGTTCCTTTCACTTATCAGCCATTTTTTTTCTGATTTAAAATTCTTTAGTTATTTATTTTTTCTTTTTCTTCTTGAAAGGCGTCAACATATTATACATAACACATAGAAAGTTTTAGTTCCTACTTTAAGCTTAACCGAAAAAGAAGTGAACTCAATATTTTATGCATTTACTCTCTATCTGTAGTAAAATTTGAGGTTATTTCTTTTTTTCTTCTTAGCTATAACGTTTTTACAAAAGCTAATATGTGTTTCCCTTTTTATGTGCATTTGTAAATTTTTAGCGAAAAAGAAAAAATACTTTACACAAAACTGAAAATAGACAGGTAATCTATTTTATCTGGTTTCGAAAACAACCGAATTTAAAATTTTTATTTATACGGTTCCTTAATGGAAAATATAATTACATTTTTCAATGTTTTAAACAAAATCAATGTTTTCCGAATAGTTAGTCAATATTATTCTTACTTTTTACTTTTTTTTTTTTTTTTTTTTTTCATTTTTATATATTTGAAATATGCATATATACTTTTTTTTACACGAAATTTATAACAATACTCATCATATGCATACATGACAATACCCATAAAGCATGGTGACGTCACTGCAACGTCGTTGTGAAGGCACATTGTGACTTTGCGACCATCGATTGTCGATGTGACGTTACGTGACGTGGATGTGAAGTCACAGTGACTAAAATGTGAATTCGTTATGGCCGTTTTAGAGCTCTTTTGTGACGTTTCACAAAGTGGTCACAATGTGACAAATTTGTGAAAAATGTGTCATTTCTGACTAATTTGACATTAACATTTTGACAAAACTGTGACAAAAGCGACGATATTTAAATTGCCAGAAACATGTTTTTTAAAGTAAATAACATGTTTTGAAGGATATTTATAAATTTCTAAAGATTTTTAAGAAAGTCACATCTCAGTCACAATGTGACGTCACTGAGTGGTGGCATTTTGGTCACAGATGTGATGTGACCATGCATGCTATTAGGGTATGCGCATGAATTTCATTTCAAACCATAATTTGTGTCATAATAACATATCTAGTGACAACTAGTGTCCGTAAGCGTAACTCTTTAATAAATCATACTATTTACTTGAAAAATGTAAAATCTTTCTTTACATTTTAAAAGCGTGCGTTTCTTCGGGAAATTTCTTTGAAAACCAATTTGTTCCCAAATGCTCTTGTGGTTCCAGACATCTCCCTCTCCCTCTACACAAATTCTTCTGAAAATACACACATACACTCCCTTACAAAAAAAAAAAAAAAAAAAAAAAAAAAAAAAAAAAAAAAAAATTTCTTTTTAACTGTTTTTCTTTTATACCATACGTCTTGCTCATAATCATTAGTGAGAAAAATATGCCGACCATGTCTGTTTAGGACTATTGATCAAAATTCCTCATTGCAGTTGTACTTCTTTAATCAAATTACGCCTTTTTCTATGTGGATGCATTAGGGAAGATTTTGTTCTACAGACAGAGAGGGTTTGGGGATAGTAGGAGCTTAAAAAAGGAGTATGAGTTTATTAAGAAAGAAAATGGAAAATAATATTTCAACATAGAACACTCAAAATTTATTGGAATGAAGCTATTTCTATTTGGGTGGGAAAATCGAATCCATTTCGTAGGGGGAAATACAGATCATAAAAAGCATAATCAATATTTGAGTCTAAAATTTGGTGAAATATCCGGATTGTGTAAAGTGAGTTATACTATAGAAAAGTAATGTAAAATTACTAAAAATATATGAATCTAATAAAATTAAGCGAATTAAAATACTTAACTGTAGGTCAAATAATGCGACTAAATTTTTGCGCTTTTTTTAAGGTATCAGCCTAGATTAAAATAGTCATTTTAGATAAATATAAAATACATGACGGAATGAAATTTTCGCCTTGCTTTTAACATAAAATGTATAATATGAACTTTAAAATGTTCAGGTTTACATAAAAGGTGGTTAAAATAATCAACTATAGATGTTAATAGTTAATTTTATTTAAAAACTTCTTAGTACTTTCAAACCATTAATCAGGCTCTTCTTCAGAGAATATTTTCTTTTATAAATACCAATATATGATTCCGTTTTGAAAATGAACGAGACTCGTGGCTTGAAAATTGAATTAGTAGACCGCTCACCTAAAATGCTACTAACTCAATATTCAAGCTATGAGTCTTGTTCATTTTCAAAACGGAATCATACGAGGGCGGTTCAATAAGTACCCGTGTTAGAAATGAAGACACCGTTTTTTTTTCAATTTTTTTTTCAACATAGTCCCCTTTTAGAAAGATACACTTCTCCCAACGTTCCGGCCCTAACCCCTCCAAAAATAGGATTTGTCGAACTCTGCAAAATACGCCTCTGTCTCGGCGATGACTTCCTCGTTTGAGCTAATTTTTTTTTCCCGCGAGCCATTTCTTCATATTAGGGAACGAGAAAAAGTCGCAGGGAGCGAGATCGGGTGAATAGGGGGGGGGGGTGCGGCAGCAATTCATAACGCAATTCATGCAGTTTGGCGGCGACAACTCCAGATGAATGTGCTGTTGCGTTAGCGTGATCGCGGCACCCATCGGGCCGACAATTTTTTCATCCCCAACTTGTCGTGTAAAATATGAATTGCCGTTCCGGTCGACACGCCCATGGCCTCTGCTACTTCGCGCACCTTCTTTCGTCGATCAGCGAGAATCATGTCGTGGACTTTTTCAATGATTTCCTCGGTAAGCACATCTGGTCGCTCCTCATTGAAAACGGAAGTTCGCCCACGTTTAAATTCGTTGAACCAATATCTAACTGTGGTCATAGATGGCGACGTGTCCCCATAAATAGCATCCAACTTTGCTTTTATCTCCTCGCATTTTTTCCCATCCAAAAACAAAAAGCGGATTACCGAACGATATCCATCTTAACGAAAATCACGAAACACGTCTCGAATGGCTGCCAAATCCAAACTAACCTATCAATCAGTCTGAAATTTTTATAGATGGCAGCACACGATGATAACAGCAACTTCCCTGAGGAACGTCCTTTGTCTTCAAACACGGGTACTTATTGAACCGCCCTCGTATATTTGTATTTATAAAAGAAAATATTCTCTGAAGAAGAGCCTGATTAATGGTTTGAAAGTAACTGTTAGCATCTACAGTTGATTACTTTAATCGTCTTTTAAATAAATCTGAATATTTTAAAGTTCATATTATACATTTTAGTCATTTTGGTTTAAATTTTCAAAATTTATTATTTTATTTAAAAAAATATATTTTTTTAGATTTCCAAATTTATTTTATTGTTATTTCTTTTGTACTAGAAGAGGAATTATTGCCAATTTTATATACAAGAATTAAAAAGTTGACCGGAACTGGTCATAGGAATCCAAGCATACATGTAAACAATGCTTTTTTGGATCCTTCTCTTATGAATTTTGTAATAAACATACTAATAAACTTTTATTGATATTTCTACGTTGATTTTGTATTTATGTGAAAAACATAAAAGAAATATTTAAAAGTGATTTCTGGAAAATCGAATTTTCCGTTATCAATATGTTCGATAAATTTTATTATATAAACAATTTTAAACATGTTTCAGTGAAATTTTTCATAATGCTTTCCATATGTTTCACTATGTTCTCAAATAGAATCTGAGGGCTGTGTGTTAAAATAATTATTTTATATAAACTCGAATATAAAAAAAAGAGAATTTTTAATACAAAATATGTACTTTTTGACATATTTTGAAACATTTCAGTTAATATTGGAGATTTTGCAAAACACCTCTCTTAGTGAGCATCTCTCTAATAATAGCCTAAGTCATGTGACTGTCATCAACCGTTCCGAAATGAATTAAAGGGTTAGCAATATTTATGAAAATAGTTTTCTTATTTACCCTCTTACTAGCTTCCTTGTTTTTTTCCTTCTTTACACTAGATTTCAAATTAAAATCTGCATTAATTCGAATCGTTATGGTTTTTAAATAATTGTAATACATAAATATTTTTTCCTGAAATTCAATATTTTCTATCTGCTAGATTCAGTAAATTACATCCATTTAATTCACGTATGAATACTTTTTCTTTTGTTTTATTATCATTTGCTTAAAACTAATATACAAGCTAAGATTTTACTTTTATTGCTAGGTATCAACTCAAAACTTAACTAAACTATATCCTTCACTACAGTTGAAGAAATATGAAAATTAATATAACTAAAAATTAATAAAAATGCTTTAAGTAAGTAAATTGGAAATACGCCAAAAATTTTGAATTGCAGTATGTATTAAATTTATTCCATATTTCTAATAATTAAAAATCTGTTTAATCCTGAAATTCGTATATATCTTTATCATTAAAATACAAGTTGTTATTTAACTGCATTTAAATCACTTTTGGAACTATCGAATAAGTCCGGATATTAAAAAAACTAGCTTGAAAAGAGAATTAATTTTCTTAAGCAGAAATTATTATGCTTTTGTATTTATCAGTTCTAAATAATAATTAAAATAGCAAAGTTTTTTTTTTTTTTTTTTTTTTTGCGTAAGAGTGGAAATTTTGTATGAAATATTTACAAATATAAAAAAATAAAAAATCTGATCATTCCTTGAGAAATAATCACCTACATTTGTAAAAAAAAAAAAAAATCTTTTTTAATGAATAAATGAAATTGGAATTATAAATGATGCTAAGAAATTAAGTTTTGAGAATATTTCTTTAGGATTACTTTTCCAATCTTTTTTTAAATAATATTATATATATTCAGATGTATATATACAGTCGAGTCTCTATGTAACGAAATTCATTGTTCCTGTAAAAAATTCGTTATATAGAGAAATTCGTTGAATAGAGAATGACGTTTACATTCCTATTTAATGTATAAATTTTGAACAAATATTATTTTTAATGTTTTTAATTAAGAATTTGAAATTTTTTAGTCTAAATGTTAACCTAATATTCCATTTCTTATTTATTTAAACAGTTTCAAGAAAGAGAACCGACATTTATTTGAAAGCTTAATGAAAATCGCATAAAAAAGTCTTGCACTAATTTTAGCCGAAGAAATCTGTAGTTTTGTTTTGAATTCAAAATTGTTTAACTTTCGTAAAAATGTTAAAATTTTAGCGAGGAATAAAAAGTTGTAGAGGGAGCATTTTCAACTATTTGAAGTCCTCTCCAAATAAGATCAAAAGAGCTCATCATTTCACTGCGTGAAGGTTTTTTCTGTTGCTGTAGATTTTAGTTCTAATGCTCATGGTCAAACTCACCATAACATCTCAACCTCACCATGTTTATAACTCTGCTTATAATACCACTATCAGTAAGATACTGCAATAGTGAGATTGTGCCCATTTCCAAAAAATCAGAGTGACCAGCATTTTCTTCGGCATCTCGCGTTCCTTAATTTCCATTTCTTTTTTAAGTTTGCTCAAGTCACGTTTTCTTCGTCCTCAGAATCCACATTGTCCTCTAGTACAGAAAATTCGGCCTTCTTGGAGCAATTGTTTTTCTTTAATTATCCCCATTGATCCCGCTCTTATATGAGTAAGAATCTAATATATTTGAAAAAGGATGCGAAAAATAAATCAGCAATAAGTGATGGAAAATTGACACGACGTGTTTTCAAAGCTTTTTTTAAACTGAATAAATAAAGATCATTTTATGAAAAAATTCGTTGTATGGAGACTGATATTTCGCTATATTGAGACTGTTTTTAATGTAATCATGGGAAAAGGAAACCGTCCCTGCTAAAAATTCGGTATATAGAGAAATTCGATGTATGGAGTTTCGATGGGATACTCGACTGTATATACTTTTACAAATAAAACCAAAGTAATTATTATTATTATTATTAATAATTATTGTTTTCATATACAATTTACTTAACTGTATCTAAATATAGATAGATGGCTTCTTCTTGAAATTGCTTGGTAATTGAAAAAACAAATATGCTTATATATAGATGAAACAATGAAAACATTGCCAAAAAAGTGTTTCCAAATTTTCTTCTATCCCCAATTCCATTTTCCCTAACTCGCCCTTAAAGGCAAAAACATTAAATTTTTATTTCATTCATATTCTTTGGATAAACCTTCAACTCCTTTTCAAGCATTATCCAAAAACATTCAGAAGTTTCCAGCATATTTTTTACTATCAATAACACAATTATCATAAAGTTTAAGTGTTTCTCAAATAAAACAAACCAACCAAAAGTTTGAAACTTTAAAAATCTTCCGTCCTTTATTAACCGTAAGGTCAACACACAGGTACAGTTTTAACGAAATTTTTTATTTCAAAATATTATTCTTTTCCCCCTTTTTTCACAGTAATTCCCTGGGGCGGTAATAGGATTACAGATTCCCATTCCAACTTATTGGTTTTAAGAGTAAATCCTAAGTAAAAATATTCAGAAACTGTAGTGAATAAGATCATTCGCAGAAAAGAGAGGCTAGGCCCTCTTATTATTTTCAATGAAAGGGAAACAAAAATATTGTGCCGAAAAAGTTTTTATCAAAATGTTACTGTCGAGGCTGATATAATAAGTTTCGTAGTGCTCGGTAGGTCTGAAATAGTCTTAATGCAGATGAGATTACGATTAAATATCAAGATTTCTAGAATAATTTTGAAGTATTTTCTTTTTAGGTGCGTTTGTAATTATATAAATATATATCAGCACCAAAGTCATTAGTCCGTCTGTCTACCTGTCGGCATATAACACAATAAGAAACTTTAGATACTTGGAGGGTTTTTAACTTGGCCCAGTTTAGGCCTCAGAACATGCGATTTATTGGAAAATTACTTAAATGAAAAGATATAGATGTGAAAACAAACCTGATGTTCGGTGAAATTTATACTTTTTTATCAATGTATTTATATATACATGAAATTTCATGTACTTATACATTAGTATAGTTTTTTATACGGAGTTTACGTAATTGTATCTAAAAAGAGATAATTGTTTCTTTATAATAAATAAATTATATAAATATTGAGAAAAAATCGCTTATGTATATGAAACAGTGAAAACGTCACCACAAAGCATGTTTCAAAATTATTATTATTTTTTTTTTCTAAGTCAACTTTCACTATTTTGCCAAAAACTGGAAAAGTATTAAATTTTATTTCATTCATATTCTTTGGATAACCCTTACACTCCTTTTCAAGCATTATCCAAAAACATTCAGAACTATCCAACTTATTTTTTTTCTATCAATAACACAATTATCATAAATTTTAAGTGCTTCTCAAATAAAACAAACCAAGAAAAACTTTGAAACTTTAAAAATCTTTCGTCCTTTATTAACCATAAGGTCAACACACAGGTACAGTTTTAACGAATTTTGTATTTCAAAATGTTATTCTTTACCCTCTTTTTTTCACAGTAATTCCCTGGGGTGGTAATAGGATTACAGATTCCCATTCCAACTTATTGGTTTTAAGAGTAAATCCCAAGTAAAAATATTCAGAAACTGTAGTGAATAAGATCATTCGCAGAAAAGAGAGGATAGTTCCTCTTTATTTTTAATGAATGGGAAACGAAAATACTGTGCCAAAAAAGTTTTTAACAAAATGTTACTGTCGACGCTGATATAAAAATTTTTCGTAGTGCTCGGTGGGTCTGAAGTAGCTTTAATGCAGAGGAGATTGCTTAGATTAAATATCAAGATTTCTAGAATAATTTTGAAGTATTTTCTTTTTAGGTGCGTTCATAATTATATAAATACATAGCAGCAGCAATGTCTGTCTGCCTGTCGGCATTAACACAATAACAAACTTTAGATACTTGGTGGGTTTTTAATTTGGCCCAGTTTAGGACTCAGAAAATGAGATTTATTGCCAAATTACGTAAATGAAAAGAAATAGGTGAGAAAACAAACCTGATGTTCGGTGAACTTATGTTTTTTTATCAATGTATTTATATATACATGAACATTTTATTATATTTATATATAAGTGTCGTCTTTAGATGCAGTTTACTTAATTGTATCAAAAAAGGGATTAATTTGCTTATTTATAATAAGTAAATTATAAAAATATTTAAAAAATTGCATATGTATATGAAACAGCGAAAACGTTGCCACAAAGTATGTTTCCAAATTTTCTTTTATCTCTAAGTCAATTTTCACTATTTCGCCCTAAACTGGAAAAGTATGAAATTTTATTTTATGCATATCCTTTGGATAACCCTTCTACTCCTTTTCAAGTATTATCCAAAAACATTCAGAACTATACAACTTATTTTTTTTCTATCAATAACACAATTATCATAAATTTTAACTGTTTCTCAAATAAAACAAACCAAGAAAAATTCTGAAACTTTAAAAATCTCTCGTGCTTTATTATCCATAAGGTCAATACAAAGGTACAGTTTTAACGAATTTTGTATTTCAAACTATTATTATTTTCACCCCTTTTTTCCACAGTAATTCCCTGGGGTGGTATTAGGATTACAGATTCCCATTGAAACTTATTGGTTTTAAGAGTAAATCCTAAGTAAAAATATTCAGAAACTGTAGTGAATAAGATCATTCGCAGAAAAGAGAGACTAGGCCCTTTTATTATTTTCAAAGAATGGGAAACAAAAATATTCTGCCGAAAATTTTTTTAATAAAATGTTATTGTCGAGGCTGATATTAAAAGTTTTCTTAGTACATGGACTTAATTCAGACGAGCATTACGATTAATTATGAAGATTTCTAGCATAATTTTTGGGGTACTTTTGTTTTAGATGCATTCATAATTATATAAATATGTAGCATTTATATAGTCTTTTTGTCCGTCCGTTATCAGTCCGCATATAACAGCGAAACATTTATTCAATAGAATGGTTTGAAATCTAACGTATAGAATCTTTGAAAAATTTTGTTGAGTCATTTCAAATTTTATAAAAATCGAAACTAAACTTAAAAAGATAGTAGTAAAAAAATTCTTCATTCTTTGAAAATCGAACCAAAACTTAAAAAGATATTAATAAAATATTTCTTCATTCTATGAAAATCATATCGAAACTTAAAAAGATACTAATAAAAGATTTCTTCATTCCAAGAAAATCGAATCAAAATTTAAAAAGACATTAATAAAAGATTCCTTTATTCTATTAAAATCTAATCAAAACTTTAAAAAAATATTAATAAAAGATTTCTTCATTCTAAAAAAATCGAATCAAAACTTTAAAAGATATTAATAAAATACTTTTCCATTCTATGAAAATCGAATCGAAATTTAAGAAGATACTAATAAAATATTTCTTCATTCTAAGAAAATGAAATCGGAACTTTAAAAGACATTAATGAAATATTTCTTCGTTCTAAGAAAATCGAATCGAAACTTTAAAAGACATTAATGAAAGATTTCTTCATTCTAAGAAAATCGAATCAAAACTTAAAAAGATATCAATAAAAAATTTCTTTATTCTATGAAAATCTAATCAAAATTAAAAAAGATATTAATAAAAGATTTCTTCTATCATACGTCATGAATTCAGTGATATCCCAAGGTAAGTAATAATTCTAGGATGTCATAAAGATGACATCCTATTTTAGATGGAGTCCTAATATTTCCGTTTTACTGATGGCGCAACATGTCCCTAAAGGGATTTCCCTCCATAAAACCCAATACAATTAACCAGCTGTATTACTGAATTTAATATATACAATCATACTAAGTTTTATATTCATGCATTTTTGGATCAGAATGCAAGAGCATCAAGATCTGAATAATTTTAAAACTAGAGCAAAATAATATCATTTTCCACATTTCACTTAAAATGTCCGGTTTGTTTATAAAGGTTGGTTGATTGTATTTGTGATGGCCAATTATCAACATGTCGGTATAGGCCCTAATAGGCGAATGTCCACCGTGTGGATTTTTCTAAGGGAACCTAACCCGTATTTACGCAAGGAAATCCAAGGTTCAATGAAAACCACAGAAAAGACGACCACAATTGGATGTGAACCCAAAACCTAGCGTCTACCAGTTTTGAAAAGTTAATTTCCTGAAAGAATCCAATGTAGTAAAGTGAAAAAAGTATTAAAAAGTTAAATTATTACTTAAATCTTGTTGTAATATAATATTCTCTAAACATTTCCAAAAAACTCTTCCTTAGCCTTTTTCATATGAATATGAATTGAATAGTGCACAAAACAACGACATTCGTTATGTTTCAGACAATGAAATGTTCGTTAAACACTAATTAATCTATTTGGATAGCTAACGTTAATGTTATTAACATAAAAGTAATTCTTTCTAAAATGTGAAAAAAAAATTCGGACCCGAAAGGGTCTTAACTTTTAGTTAAGCCACTGGTGCGGCTTTTTATAAAAGACAATCAATTAAAAAAGCAAAAATCTATGTTTTAAAAAAGGCTACATTTATTTTTCTCTATACCCTGAATGAAAAAAGAAATCACCCCAACAAAAGAAATATTTTTTGTGCAAGAATGAGAGATAAAAAATGAACAATTACCATACAAATGAAATTTTGTTATTTTACGGCTCTCCCAAAATTAAGAACATAAAACACGAATATTAATTATCTTATCTTGGTTTTAAGACCTTGTGAAAAACATTTCATCTCGAAACTATAAAACTTTTAAAGAAAAAAACCTGGCATTAATTTAAAATAAAATTTACGCGTTTTATGCATATGGAAAACCATTACAATAGTTTTGTATTCATCCTAATATAGAATTTGCATATCTCCATTATTTCTTTCTTTTTTTTATCTGAAAAAATTGAAAATTATTTTCGAATATGTTGCGTGCAAAATAGACAAGATATGAGATTGGGGGGCGGGGGGGGGGGCTTATAATCAAATAGGAGATCAGATCTAAACAAAACAGATTAAACATAGAAAGGGGGAGGGAATCCTTCTAAGTATTTACAGGCGCCAGTAGAGATCTAAAAAAATCCATTTTGAAACTCCTAACACTTTTAGTGAAATGCAAATTCAGGGCAATTTCAGCAGCTTCTACCCGGCGCATCGGCAACCAATAATGTATGCAGGGCACACCGAAAGATCCCCCCTTCTAACTTTTTTAACCCCAGGCAAAAGCATAATAAAATTAAATATTCAGAAAAATACGCCACTGCTTGTTTACACACACATTACTACATCCACATAAAGAAAAACACGTGGTATATCAGTGATAGCGGAACCTGGGACTTTATATACGTGGCGTGCTTTTGTAATAAGACATGATTGTTGCTCGAAGCTGAATTTTCCAAAGGCTTTGTTTGCAATCAATTTATTTAATGGAAAACGACTTATTTATTTGTTAAGGGTGTTAAGGGGATAAATATTCATTATTTTGTACTTGAGATTATCTTTAGTTTTTGTTTTTGCAAGCGATAAGTATGCGTGTGTTACGCAAATGATAAGAGATTTAAATAAATTATTAATAGCTGCTTCTTTTTTTCACGATCAAGTGTTTGAGATAAACACTTAAAAAAGCGAATTTTCATATTTAAGCGCGATTGTCATGAAAAAAAAAAAAAGAGTAAACCTTTCGAATAATGGATCTTTCATTAATTATCATTCCAGTAACGTTTCTTAGAAAACACTCGAAGTTTTAACAATGCATAAGGATGTCTGTAATTATTTTAAAGTATGGATTATTTGCGTAAGTGTTTGCTAATAGTTATTTAAAAGTTTCTCTTTTTTTCTTAATTTGAATGAAATATTTTTTCAATTATTGAAAGGAAAATTTACATATTTTTAAGAAAATGTGCAAAGATTACTTTTAGGGTTTGAGACATTATTATTAAAATGTTATTATTTTAAAAGTATAGTTTTAAAATTTTGGATGTAGAGAATTTTTGGTGACAAATTACAAAATTTATTACATTTTTAAAGCTTGGATAAATAAAGTTTATAAAAATCATATACATTAAACTCTGTCTAAGACGGAATCTATCGGAAACGATAAAATTTTCCAACCGCACACTCTATATATTATATTAATAAGTAAATGTACAGTTGTGGAAAAATGAAGTACCCCCCCACCCACTAACTCCTCAACAAATTATCGTCGAAGAAAATTACTGGTACTGAACGATGGAAAATAAAGTCTACTTTTAAATGATGTACCGGGTGATCCAAAAGTCAGGACGAACTTTAAAAATGAATAATTCGAAAATGAATCAAGATACAAAGATACGGTTTAAAACGAACGGATAGAGAAGAAACCGGGTTTTGTGTAACAACGAAAAAAATAGTTTTGTTGGTGACCAACCAATGGCGTTATAGTGTTTTATTGCACTAAAAGATGGTTTACAAATGAAAAAATTTTGACAACTTACAAGCCAGCTTAATTACAGTTAATTAGTACTATAGTAAATGTTCAATGTACTATCCATCAATCATAAGTGCAATTGTGAGACTAAGCGCCACACTATTCACAGCATTTAGTAGGATTTCTTGGCAGACACATTTTGGCGGATGGCATCTTTCAGTGCTGCTAGTGATGCCATTGGTCGCCAACAGAACTATATTTTTTCGTTGCCACACAAAACCCGATTTCTTTTCCATCCATTTGGTGCAAACCGTATCTTTGTATCTTGATTCGTTTTCGAATTATTCATTTTTAAAGTTCGTCCTGACTTTTGGATCACCCTTTATATGAAATTTGCCGATGGGGACCATCTACATATTAAAACGAACCCTAACTTCAATTTTTCAATGGCAGTACCCAATTTTAACAAAAAATTTCAAATCTTTGGTGCTAAATTTCAAGTCGTTTGCATGATAAGTTTTTGAGTTATAAGCATTCAAAATTTAGTACTTTTAATGTTAAATTACATTTTCATACTTTTATTAATATCTCCTGAAATTATACTCATGCTAATTTTTTTATGTAGCAATAATACTAAAATTCCCAAACATGAATACCTTTAATTTGCAATTTTTATAACTTTTTGAAATGAATTATGAAATACGAAATTAATATTGGAAAAAGTTATGAATTGCAACGTACAAATTTTTTTAATGAATGTAGATTTATCAAGTCCTACATTATGGAATTCCAAAATTTCAAGTAGTTTTCAAATTATGCTTAAAAAACGACAAAATGATGATTTAAAGAGCTGTCTACGATAGAAGTGACTAGATATTGCGAAACTTCTCACGCGATTCTGTAAGCTTAGCAGTTTTCAATGACTACTTGAGTGGTTGCCTAAGATGCCTTGATCAAGAAGGGAGCTGGCTCTCTCGGAGAACAATCAAGGACCGAATTTTAATTTGGATACAGCCCCTAAAATCTGCTCGTTTTTAAATAATTAATTTCTCAAAAGCTTATCTTACGAATTGCATAAAAATTTGTTTTTAGGCTAGTTGAAGGGTGTAGAGTTTATTTATGCTGCCAGAACTGGATATTGTTGTTGAAAAAAACTAAGTTAGGGTTCATTTTAATACATAAATGGCCTCCAATTCTAATTTTATATACATCATTCAAAAGCAGACTTTATTTTCAATCGTTCGGTACCATTAAATTTCTTCTACAATAGTGTTTTGCAGAATTAGTCGGAGGTGTTAATTTATTTATTTATTTTTTCACGATTGTATATTAGTAACCATGAAATCCATTTTACCCATTCCAGATTAATAATTTCAAAATATTCCATATATTTAGGCCGGTTCTCCTTTCCACCTACCAGGGGGGAAATCTCATATGAAACACCCTTATTTACTCCCATAAAGCAGTTCTGCATTTAAGAATAAGGAAGTCTGCGGTATGAAAAAACATAATTTTATGCTAAAGCAGTTCTTTTTTTTCTTAGGAGCGTTGGGGGGAAATGTGTGTGTGTGGGGGGGATAAAACAAGAAAAAAAAAACAAATAGAGGACGTATTAAATATATATATATACCGGGTGTCCCAAAAATGACTGATGGATTTTTAAATTCAATAACTTGCAAACGGTGACAGCTATTTAAAAATTTTTTGTAGGAGGGTTTTTTTTTTTTTTTTTTTACCGTAACTTTTGTTTTAGTTCGCATCTCAAACAATAGGTGGCACTGACGGCGATTGAAGGCCAGGTCGACGCTTCACTCAGCATTGATCACCTGGCCTTCAATCGCCGTCAGCGCCACCTATTGTTTGAGATGCGAACTAAAATAAAAAAATTACGGTAAAAAAACTCCTGACATTAAACATAACCCTCCTGCAAAAAATTTTTTTAAATAGCTGTCACCGTTTGCAAGTTATTGAATTTTAAAATCCATCAGTCATTTTTGGGACACCCGGTATATACTTCTATGCCAAACATAAAGGACTTACTGTCCAGTTTCCTTAAATCTGTTTCAAATTGAAACTACCTCCTGTGAAAAATTTCGAAAGTAAAAAGGAGAAAATACTTATGAAGGATCATACTATAAGATATGGGAAAAGTGTTGCATTATCTTTTTGTTTTAATTTAATTGAAATTTAATAAAGTGAATCCACAAGTTCAAATAGCTGAAAAAAAAGGATATTTCACGAATTTTCAGTTTTCTTTATACTAACATTCTGATAATTTTTAAATAAAAAATTCAAATACATTTTTGTCCATTCTCAGCAAGATTTTTTGCATTAACGCCCATCTTGAACAGATTTTGATACGAAAATCTTATATGCTCATCCACAATTTCAAATAGCTGAAAAAAATATGATATTTCACGAATTTTTAGTTTTCTTTATACTAACATTCTGATAATTTTTCAAATAAAAAAAAAAAAAAATTTTTGTCCATTCTTTACAAAATTTTTTGCATTAACGTCCATCTAGAACGCATTTTGATACCAAAATTTTATATGCCCATACACAACTTTTATGTATCACTGTTCAAGATCTGGATTTGTGGCAAACGACTAATTTTTCGCTTATTAAATAATTTTTAAAAAATTATATTACACTACGATTAAATTGATATGACTAAAAGATTAGGCTCTATATTATATTATTAAAACTTTTTTTTATTACAATGATATTCGTAGATTCTAAACAAGTAGGGGAGAGTGGGGATACTTGAGCATAAAGGATACTTGAACCACCCCAATTATCTCTACAGTGGTTAATTTTTCTTTCTAAAACTGGCAATATGGGAACATATTTATAATTCTGAACTTGTAAAAACGAAATCACATACCTTGGTGCAATTTTGAAAGTATGGTGATTAGTAGTTGTTTTTTCCCTATCAGAAGTAAATATTTAGTGCATGTTTTTTTTTATTTTTTTTGTAATCAAAGTTTTGTTTAAAGTTGCAACAATATATATAAATTCAATAAGTATAACTTCAATTGTATTTTGACACTAAAATGGTTCAAATAGCTGCATGCTTTACTTAGTAAAACTCTTATAAACAAAAATAGTGGTAATGGGGATACTTGAGCCATGGCTCAACCATCGAAACGAGGAAATTAGACATAGGTGAAACAAAGAAAAAATAAAATTATGTCGTTATATTCACTAATAGTTTTTTTTTTTCTGGATAAAAAGGAGCATATTTTTTTTTCTTAAAAAATAATGACTTAGAAAATAATGTTTAAAAATGTATATTTTTTAAATGAAAATATCCATTTTATTTTTTATTTTGACTAACAAAATAGCCTGTTTGGATAAATGTAAACATAGTTTTCAAATTAACATTTATTTCATTAAAATAACTTTATAAAATTGTTTTACGGGTCATAATCTCTAATACTTTAATTGAAATTGTAAATATTGAAATTGTAGCCTCTGTTACTGTAACTTTTTTTTAAATCAAAGAAATGACTTTTGTTGTCCCCAACAAAGGGCACTACTGAGTTACCATGTGGGTAAAAGTAAAAAGATGTGAATTTGTTCTTCAAACATGTTGCCAAAGAGCTGAAACATCTGAATTCCAATCTCATTTGGTTTTGAAGGACTTTATTTATCATAATTTATCAGCCTGAAAAATATTTGTGCAAAAATAAAGCGAAAAAAATTACTTTTGTGGATATTTTTCCACACTGGCTCAAGTATCCCCATATGTGGATACTTGAGCCACGATGTACATAACAAAAAGTAAAAATTTATTAGACATAGAAAAATAGTTCAAAATTAATTGAAAGTGGTTTTCAGTTGAAGAAAAAATATCAAATTTTCATTTTCAATATTTTATTTTGTTCTATGAAATTATAAAAAAATTAAAAAAATTAAAATTTAAAAAATGGCTCAAGTATTCCCATTTTCCCCTATATTTTAATATTCGCTTTTAAACAAAAATACAGCCTAAAAAAACTGATTCATTCATAAACTTTAAAAAAATCGTTCAGCTATTGAGAAATATCGTTTTATTTAAAGGATTATTAAGTAATATTCTGTTCAAATGTAACACGATAAATATCATGTTTGTGTTGTACTATAACATTACACTAATGTCATTATATTTGTAAAACCATTAACCATGATTTAAAAATATTTTTAAACTAACAAAAACAATTTTTTTTTTACCATATTCAGGAACATTATATGCGTATTCAAAGTTTAATTCTTCTCATATATTAAATATTCATTACCATACCGTTTATTTTGCACTCAGCTCCCTACTTTGCATCTCGATAAAGATTTTTAAAGTGTTTTTCATCGATTAACTTCAAAAAATAAAATAAAATATAAATCGATAACAGCGAGCCTGCTTTTCGCCGCCATCAACGCACTATTCCTTAAAGCAGCTGTACAAAATTGTTGAGTTTTTCTAGAAATAAAGACGTTCAAAAAACAACAAAAATAATAGACATATTTATTTCCTCTTTAGAAGATATCAGAACACAGAGTATACCAAACACATTGACCTAAGCTTTTATTTCTTAAAAATTGACCATAGACACATATTATAATTTTCAATGTTATAAAAAATAATGTACAGGAGTAAAATTTTTAGGGGATTAAATTTGAAGAAATACAAAATTTGTTGAACACACGTTTTTCGGATACTTGCTTCTTTTGCTGATTCTCTTTTTCATACATCTGTTTGTTCGTGCTTGCGCATTTTTCAGTCTTAAATTCATACCTTTGCTAAGATTTATATTGATTACCATACTTTTTAGGGTTCTGTACTTAAAAAGTGAAGACGGAACTATTATAAGACCATTATGAGATCTGCCATAGCCATTTTATTTGTAAACTATGAAACGTGGAAAATTCATATTGGGGGAAGTAAAAAAGACTATTGACTCGCGTATTTACAGATTATTAAACATTTACAAGTGTATTTAGGAGAGGGGTAGGCGGATAATTTATTTAGTTAATAGAAGAAAAAAACGGGCTTTTCTTTGTATATATCGTGTGGGGTATCTCGTGAAACCTTTCTTTACGCTGAACACAAAAATACATTTATTTTAATTTTAGGTATTATATTTTCATATTTCCTTTATGTTTTCAACGTAGTTAAACATGCACTTTTTTATTGATTTTTTATTATTATTATTGATTCATTCATTCAAACAATTATTTATTTGCTCGCGCATGCACGTCTTTCAGCCTGAAAGTAATCTTTTTGCGAAAATTTAATTTGATTTCTATACTTATATAATTTGTACTGATGTTTTTTTCTTTCTATAGTTCAGCTTGGTTAAGCATACATTTAAAAATAATAATAATAATTGATTCAATCATACATACATTTGTTTTCTAACGCATGCACGTCTTTCAGCCAGAAAGTAATCTCTCTACTGCTGGGAAAGATTTATAGTAACTGATAATATAAAACTTTGATCTTTCATTCGCCGTCAAATCGAACCTTCTTTAAGCAACCGGTATTTATACTTGAAGCCGACTTTCTCCATAGCATCACTTAAGGAGAAAATGATTTTCTCTTATCAAGGAACAATTCAACATTTGCCTAAGCCACTTTATGAGTTGTGGCGTGTGCGAAGAACCTTTATAGAGGAAGAAGCCGATTTCCATTGATTTCCGTTCTATTTTTCTTCTTCTTCTTTAAGTATAATGGATGAGTAACGCTTTAAAAATCCTCAAATCGAAGCAAGAAGAGAGGGATATTGAAATCGAAATCTTTCGGATAGTAATGGATTTTTAATTACTAAGAAAAGTTAAAATTAAATAGCCCTGGGTTATTTTTCAATACTAAAAATATTATTTATGCAGAATTATGCAGAATATGCTGAAATTTAGAACTAACGGTTTCATCAAAGATGTATTGTTTATGACGCCTAACTATCTACACGAGGAATATAGGCTTGAATTGGGGGGAAGGGGTAGGGTATGATGACCAAGACTGTATTTTTAAGGGAGACTAATCCGTGTTCACTTATACAATTTTTTTCCTTGTATATGCGCGTATTTCAGCCTAAAAGCTATCTGTTTGCTAAAATTTACCTAGATTTGTATACTTTTACGATTTTTTTTTTTTTTTTTTTTTTAACTGGTGTATTTGAACTTAGTTTAACATGCATTTTTTTATTGTTTGTTTCTTTTATTGATTGATTCATTCAAACATTCATTTATTTGCTCACGCATGCACGTACTTCAGTCTGGAAGTAATCGCTTCACTAAAATTTGCTTTGATTTCTGTACTTTTATGATTTTTACTGATGTTATTTTCATTTTATAGTTCAACTTGGTTAAAAATATATTTAAAAAATAAAAATTGATTCTTTTATTGATTCAATCATACATACATTTGTTTTCTCACGCATGCACGTCTTTCAGCCTGAAAGTAATCTCTCTGCTGCTGGGAGAGATTTATAGATACTGATAATATAAAACTTTGACCTTTCATTCGACGTCAAATCGAACCTTCTTTAAGCAACCGGTATTTATACTTGAAGCCGACTTTCTCCATAGCATCACTTAAGGAGAAAATGATTTTCTGTTATCCGGGGCTTTCCTTATTTTTGAGAGAAGGAACAATTCAACATTTGCCTAAGCCCCTTTATGAGTTGTGGCGTGTGCGACGACCCTTTATTGTGGAAGAAGCCGATTTCCATTGATTTCCGTTCTTTTTGCTTTTTTTTTTTTCTTTAAGTATAATGGAAGAGTAACGCTTTAAAAAACCCCAAATCGAAGCAAGACGAAGGGGATATCGAAATCGAAATTTTTCGGATAGTAATGGATTTTTTATTACTGAGAAAAATTAAAATTAAATGGCCTTGGGTTACTTTTCAGAACTTAAAATTTCCTTATGCAGTTTCCTTGAAATTTAGGATTAACGACTTCATCAGAGGCGTGTTGTTTATGGCGGCTAATTTTTTACACGGGAAATATAGGAGAGAATAGAGAGGGCAGTTAGGGTGTGAGCTCCATGAGAGTATTTTTAAGAGATTCTAACCCGTATGTACGCTAGGAAATCGAAGGTTCGAAGACAACCAAAGAAAACTCCGAACGATTTGGCCAACGGGAACAATTGGGTTTAAATCTAGCTTTTTCATCTACTAGCCATGAGCAAAACATTTCTGCCACTAGAGGAGCTGATTTAATCACAATCTATATATATATATATATTACACTAACGTATGTGGCACAATAGTCACGATTATTTGTTAATTGTTTAATGGCAACATCCGAATGAAATACATCTTATGGGTTGCTGTGCAAAAAAAATAATAATTTTTAAAAAGTTTTAGTTAGAAATAATAACAAGTTTAAAGTAGTCAAAATTAAAAGTTAGAAATAATAATTTTAAAAAAGTTTTGTTCATAATTATAGAATAAAACAATTTATATCATCTTAAAACAGAAATTAAAAGCAAACAAACAGTTTATTAATAAATAAATAACAATAGTCGGGTTACCACGTGAGGACATATAATTACCATTTTGTTGCAATCATGCCAATGTGGTGCGCATGTGACATCTGTGCCTAATTCTTTAGCAGAATCTTCTAATTTGGCAAGAAAACGAGCAATTAAAATAAATTATGAATAAAAGCTATATGATTTAATGCTAGTATGCATTCAAGGTAGACCAAACTGGTCACCAAGGGCGGCTAGTAGTACAAATTTGTGCTAATATTATCTTATATTAGTCTAAATTACAACTGTATAAAAAATGCAGAATTGGTTGGATACAGTTTCACAACGCAAATATAGCACAATCACGATCATTGAAAAAAATCCTTCACGATCCTTTGAGAAACATCTGATTTTTGGGGTTAATACATTTACAAAAAGCAAACGAATCAAAACCCCAGTCATTAAAACTATTTCTGTAGGAGGAATGATGACATGTTTAGATTAATGTAAGTTAAAAACACATGCAAATCCAAATGATGATTTTCTAAATTGAAATGGATGCAATACGGATACTATCGATGATAACAGTATTTGTTGGTTTAACATCTGCTCTTAGCTAGCTCAAAAGTTACAAATTTTTTATAAATAAAATATAGTTAAAAAAAAACACTTTTGCTCCCACACCCCTCAGTAAAGAAAATAGAAAGAAAGGGAAGAAAAATTCTATCATGAAGAAGAGATGATGATCATTTTTGCTTTTTTCTGTTTAGCATCATTATTTCAGCAAGAAAACGAAAGAGTTTTATGGGTGGTGTTCTAAAGCCTTTTAATGCGAAGAAGAAACGAGTTTACATCGATTTTCACTTTATATTTGGACATAATCGATGCGCAACTTTTTAAAAATATTTATCATGGATAAAAAGAAAAAAAAAATGAGACGATGAACGGCTGGTTACAGGTCTAAAAATTTCGGTGATTGATTTGTGACTTTTTATTGGAACATCCGGTAAACTTATGTTAGTCACGAAAAAACAGAAGTAAGCTTAAGACATGTGGAATACTTCAGTTATCGATTCCAAAAACTTCATAAGTCTGCTTTTCGTTGAAATGTGTTTTTTATTTATTTATTTTGCAAAATGTCTTTGAAGATAGGCCCACATCGTGCAGACAAAAAGTTATATACGTTTATTTATGAGTTAATATTTAAACTTTTCCTTTTTTTTTTATTTTTTTGCAAAAACAACCTATGTAATATGGAGTTCTATTATTTCCATATTACTGAATTTAATGTATAGAATCGTAATAAAATTTTATTGATTCATTTTTGCATATGAGTGTATCAACTGCATAAATATAGCGTTACTTAAAAAACGTATATCAAGATTAAAAATTCATTTCCTGACATCAACGCTAATATACAGTACTTCGGATTGCAATATTCTATCTGAAATCTTTTGTGTGTTCATGTAAATGCTAGGCACTTCGCATTATACATAAAATAACTCATAGTAAGCCTTATCCACATATATCAATTTCATCATGCATGAACTAATTTTACATATTTAAAGTAAGCAGCAATTCCCCCTTATATCCTTATGTAACGGAATTCTTTTGTGTGGCCCTGTAAATGAAAAATGATTATTCTTTGTACAAAATATTCTACTGAATGCATATTTTAGTGTACTTTTCACACAGACATCATTTTTATTATGTTGGAAAGAGAGTAACATCTTTAAAATTCATTTGAAACAATTTTTTTCAATTGGCCATAATGTAACGGAAGATTTTTGACTGACCCTGTAAATAAACTAAACGCACTACAAACCTTTTTTGAAATAGAGCAGTGTGTTAGGGTAAGCCTCAATATCATTCATAATTTTCGGACAATCCAGATATATTTACGTGAGTTAGAGCGTGGACAGACGAGGGACAAGCCGAAATCGTAAACACTTTTTAACTTTGTTGAAAAGTTTTAAAAAGGATTTAACTCTTAAAACCAAATAGCTGTTGTGTATTGATAGATCACTTAGTGTGCTTAAAAAAGACAAAAGAAAATCTTTTTTATTTCCAGACATTTTTGAATTTTCTCAAATTATTTCATCCTGCACTTTAACTTCTTAAGCGATGTAGTTTTATAGGAAATGTAAGGAAATTGTCCAGCTAAATCAATTGTTAAATTATAATCTTTTTAAGGTTCTTGGCTTAATGTCCTATTCACACACATGTATACCAACATCACTTAAAGAGGAAATAATATACATCTGTTTTTTCTTGTAACGAGCCTTTTTATTTGTAGAAAGAGAATAACGCTACATTTTTGAACAGCTGCTTTATGGGATAGTGTGTGAATATCTCTTTGATGGAGGCGAAAAGCAGGTTCGCTTCTATATATTTTTATTATTATTTGCTTATTTATTTATTTTTTAAATTAATCGATTCACAACATTTTAAAAACCTTTATCGATAGAAAAAGCAGAGTGGTGAGTGCAAAATAAACGGGATGGTGCTGAATATTTAATATATGAGAAGAATTAAGGCTTGAATAGTTTAGAGCATTTCTGAATATATTAAATAAGTTACTTTTAAAAGCTGTAAAATATTTTGAAATAACGATTAATTCTTTAAGAAGTATAATGGCATTACATTGTGAAGATATAATTAAGCATTGAAATAACACTGATGTACTGTGATACACATGAAGATATATTAATATACAGGGTGTCCAGCAAGTAACACCCTGATTTTAAAATTAAATTTCTCAGAAACAAAGATCGACAGAACTATGCAGTAAAACGGTTTGTTTATTAGGTAAGCTGTAAAAATCTTATATAGAATTTTCGAACGGTGAATCTTTGGAAAAGATTTTCTTGTTTTAGATTTTTCGCGGAGTATGAGTTTTTCGGCTTAAATTGCCATATTTTAAAGATTTTTGGAATTAAATTTTTAAAATTTCGAAATTCAAGAAATTTAGTTCGAAAAATCGTTAAACTATAGCACTGTAAGCCGAAAAACTCTACCTCTGCAAGCAATCTAAAACAAGAAAAATGTCAAATCAAAGCATTCTTTGCAATCAGAACACAATCTTTTCCAAAGATTCACCGTTCGAAACTTCTATGTAAGATTTTTACAGCTTACCTAACAAACAAACCGTTTACCGCATAGTTCTGTCGATCTTTGTTTTTTGAGAAATTTAATTTTAAAATCAGGGTGTTATTTGCTGGACAGCATGTATAATTCTTGCAAAGAAGCAATGCTTTTCACTAGCCTAAATATTCTTTTTTTTGAGTTATAATGAATCATTTAACTTATAAGGACGAATTAAGCTTTGAACAGTCATAGAGCATTCATTAAAGCATTCAGTTAAATAAGTTGCTTTTGTTAGCTGCAAAGTATTTTGAAATCGTGATTAATGATTTGAGGTACTGTCTTTGAGATACAGTACTATCTATGAGAAATAATTTCATGAAGTGCGTTTTGAATTTCGATATGTGTTTTTAAATTTATATCATGTTTTGCATGTTACTCGATGCCTTTAAATTCTATAGATCGTATATACAGAGATGCACAAAAGAATTCGTATATATTTATCTTTATTACCGGAAATTACTTAAGGAAATTTTTCAACTGTGGTTGGTATATATTTCCAAACACAACTATTTTTATACCATTTTTCTTAATTCAACTACTTTTATATACATTTTTATACAGTAGATTTATAAATACTTATGTTTAATTTATTTATTAAATATATATATCTTGTGCAAGGTTTCGAATAATGTTTTGCTGTAGCGGATAGGAATTTCGGAAATTGAGTGTTTAAATATATTATATATTTTCAAAATTGTTTAACTTCAATTTATTTGACAATGAAGTTTTATTATATTATTCCGAATGTGTTGAAAAGTATTTCATAACATATGCTTCATGTATGATTTTTTTTCCTACTTACATTTTAAAAGTTTTATTTATTTTTAATTGATGGATCATTATTTGTTAAAATTTCAACAAGAAATAAAATACTGTTTACTTTTTTGCACAATTTTATAACATTTTTTGTCTATATTTCCTTTTCTCATGCACGCGCAGCTTTCCACAGGAGGTAGCCTCATGTAGAAACAGATTTAAAAGAAACTGGCTGATAAAATTCTTCATCTTTCAGCATCAAAAGAATTTTTTTATGAGTCCACTAGGTATTTCTCTCGTTCATACTAAAAAACAAAAATAATAACTTAAGTAGAAACTTATGTTTTTTCATGTAAAGGCCTTTCGTATATGGGGAAAAAACTACATCTCTGGATTAAGCTAATTTATGGGAGTACGTCTACTAAGTCTTTTTATATCGAGGAAAATACTGGTTTCCATCGATTTTTTCAGTTTTTTGTAAGAATAATAAATGTAAAAGATTTTTGGCACAGATGTCATATACGCACCACATTTCCACGTGCTTTTTTCCCACGCCAATCTGTGCCTAGGAGCAGATCGTTTAATAAGCTTATAACAATTGTTAAGGAAAAGGAAATAAGATTGGAAAAATTAAATATATCAGTGAAATGTGCTGATTAAATTATACAACTGCATGCATTCAATATGGCTATAAGTATTAATATTTACGATTTATTGTGAAAATTATAATTACTGTTTTTTTACTTATTAAGTTTATTATTTATACTTGTTTATTTATTGTTTAATTTTTTATTAAATTCATTAATAAATTCATTCATTAATTTTTTTTAATGTTCTTTAAAATATTTTTTTTTTGTATACTATATCAATAATTATTTATATCAAATTATCATTTATTTCTTTTTATTTTTTTTTTAAATGCTCTTCTATCTCTAAAATCTATTTCATTTTTTCACGTTATTTTATTTTCATATTGCAATAAAAAATTATGTGCTGTTATTGCATGCAATTTGTAAATTATATTCAAAAAGAAAATTTTCGCCAAGTTGGTGCGGGAAAAAAGCACGTGCAAATATGGTGCATATATGACATCTGTGCCAGATTTTTTTTAAACCTTAATGTTTGACAGATAAAGATGGAGAAATCCTATAGTTAACAATAGATTTTAATTATAAAATAATGTAAATGTCGAAAATGATTTTAGTGTTATATAAATGTTTGTTTTTTGTTTTTCTTTTAATTGAAAATTTAGGATAATTTATCACACGTCGAATGTCACAATAATTTAAAAAAGCTTAGCATATATGAAACAAAAATATCCTTGAATAACACTTTGAAAAAAATAATAATCTACAGACAGGTGATCATTTATTTATAAATATTTCTTTTATCAAGCAACTGCAAATATGATTAGCAATTTATTTTATTTTTATTTATTTATTTACTTATTATTATTGTTGTTGTTGTTGTTGTTGCTTTGCTGTACAAAAAAGTCTGCTATATATATAGAATATATGGGAATTTCGATCCGTAGGTTTATAAGTTAATTTATGCTAAAAAAAATTTGGTAAGACTTAAATTGTTATTTAGATAATTTATGGGAAAAATTCTATAATTATGTGAACCCAGTTTGATAAAACTTTCATTGTTAATTAGACAATTTTTTAAGAATGATTTTGATATATTTCATATCATTCTTTATCAAATTCAACTGGAAATAATCAATTAAAATCTTTAGTTCTTAATAGCCAAAATTCTGTCGGACATATCCGAAATATAATAGCGCAATGCCGCGTGCATTGTCTTCAGAAATGCGTGAGAATATTCCAATTAAAGATACATATTGCTTTAAAGAGACTTATCTGGTGTAAGAGAAAAGTGGAATACCATGTTATCCTATGCGGAAAATACTTATTTTTCTAATTCATACAAATTTTAAAATTTCAACAATATTTTTAATTTTGCACGTGGATAATAGGGTCCCTTATCAATTCTTAAGCTTAAAATATTAAAAAAAATTATGAGCATTTAAAAAATTTGTGCTAAAATTTCAAAAATTCCGAAAAGTATAAAAAGCGTTTTTTACTAATTTATAACTTTTGACTGGAAATTTATGTAAAAATTTGCCGTTTACAGAAATATAAAAGACCTTCCATTTAAATGTTGAAAAAAAATACTGCTGAAAATTCCGAATTTGAAAGAACAAGAAAGATAAGTAATTTTCCCATAAGATATCATGGGATTCCATTGTTTTCTTCCCCACCAGATAGTCTCTCTTAAAACACAAAATCAATTTTAGTGATACATTTAGTTTAATTCCATATTTATGTGATAAAAGCGACCAACATAGGTGCAAAGCCTGATAGTTTTAAATATGAAAGAAATCTTCTAAAAAATAACAGCTATCTATTCATATTTATACTATTAAATTCCGTTCTTTTACGAAAAGTAATTGTGTGATAAAACCGACCAACATAGGTGCGAAGCCTGATAGTTTTAAATATGAAAGAAATCTTCTAAAAATAACAGCTATCTGTTCATATTTATACTATTAAAATTCCGTTTTTTTACGAAAAGTAATTGTGTGATAAAAGCGACCAACATAGGTGCGAAGCCTGATATTTTTAAATATGAAAGAAATCTTCTAAAAATAACAGCTATCTGTTGATATTTATACTATTAAAATTCCGTTCTTTTACGAAAAGTAATTGTGTGATAAAAGCAACCAACATAGGTGCGAAGCTTGATAGTTTTAAATATGAAAGAAATCTTCTAAAAAAAAAAACAGCTATCTATTCATATTTATACTATTAAAATTCCGTTCTTTTACGAAAAGTAATTGTGTGATAAAAGCGACCAACATAGGTGCGAAGCCTGATATTTTTAAATATGAAAGAAATCTTCTAAAAATAACAGCTATCTGTTCATATTTATACTATTAAAATTCCGTTCTTTTACGAAAAGTAATTGTGTGATAAAACCGACCAACATAGGTGCGAAGCCTGATAGTTTTAAATATGAAAGAAATCTTCTAAAAATAACAGCTATCTGTTCATATTTATACTATTAAAATTCCGTTCTTTTACGAAAAGTAATTGTGTGATAAAACCGACCAACATAGGTGCGAAGCCTGATAGTTTTAAAAATGAAAGAAATCTTCTAAAAATAACAGCTATCTGTTCATATTTATGCTATTAAAATTCCGTTCTTTTACGAAAAGTAATTGTGTGATAAAACCGACCAACATAGGTGCGAAGCCTGATAGTTTTAAATATGAAAGAAATCTTCTAAAAGTAACAGCTATCTGTTCATATTTATACTATTAAAATTCCGTTCTTTTACGAAAACTAATTGTGTGATAAAAGCAACCAACATAGGTGCGAAGCTTGATAGTTTTAAATATGAAAGAAATCTTCTAAAAAATAACAGCTATCTATTCATATTTATACTATTAAAATTCCGTTCTTTTACGAAAAGTAATTGTGTGATAAAAGCAACCAACATAGGTGCGAAGCTTGACAGTTTTAAATATGAAAGAAATCTTCTAAAAAATAACAGCTATTTATTCATATTTATACTATTAAAATTCCGTTCTTTTACGAAAAGTAATTGTGTGATAAAAGCGACCAACATAGGTGCGAAGCCTGATAGTTTTAAATATGAAAGAAATATTCTAAAAATAACAGCTGTCTGTTCATATTTATACTATTAAAATTCCGTTCTTTTACGAAAAGTAATTGTGTGATAAAACCGACCAACATAGGTGCGAAGCCTGATAGTTTTAAAAATGAAAGAAATCTTCTAAAAATACAGCTATCTGTTCATATTTATACTATTAAAATTCCGTTCTTTTACGAAAAGTATTTGTGTGATAAAACCGACCAACATAGGTGCGAAGCCTGATAGTTTTAAATATGAAAGAAATCTTCTAAAAATAACAGCTATCTGTTCATATTTATACTATTAAAATTCCGTTTTTTTACGAAAAGTAATTGTGTGATAAAAACGACCAACATAGGTGCGAAGCCTGATATTTTTAAATATGAAAGAAATCTTCTAAAAATAACAGCTATCTGTTCATATTTATACTATTAAAATTCCGTTCTTTTACGAAAAGTAATTGTGTGATAAAAGCAACCAACATAGGTGCGAAGCTTGATAGTTTTAAATGTGAAAGAAATCTTCTAAAATATAACAGCTATCTATTCATATGTATACTATTAAAATTCCGTTCTTTACGAAAAGTAATTGTGTGATAAAAGCAACCAACATAGGTGCGAAGCCTGATATTTTTAAATATGAAAGAAATCTTCTAAAAATAACAGCTATCTGTTCATATTTATACTATTAAAATTCCGTTCTTTTACGAAAAGTAATTGTGTGATAAAACCGACCAACATAGGTGCGAAGTCTGATAGTTTTAAATATGAAAGAAATCTTCTAAAAATAACAGCTATCTGTTCATATTTATACTATTAAAATTCCGTTTTTTTACGAAAAGTAATTGTGTGATAAAACCGACCAACATAGGTGCGAAGCCTGATATTTTTAAATATGAAAGAAATCTTCTAAAAATAACAGCTATCTGTTCATATTTATACTATTAAAATTCCGTTCTTTTAGGAAAAGTTGTTTCTTTTAAATTCTTAATCTAATTAACCCTTAAATCTTAAATGAATTTAATAATTATAATGGCAACATTAGATTTCATTATTAATCAGCCATTAACAAACTAAGAGCTAAAATAACTTCAACACATCTTAAATTTAACTAGTAAACTAATCAAGAATAATTGTTGATATTAGACGCATATAAATAGAATTTAAAAAAAAAAAAAAAAAAAAAAAAGTGTTTAATCCTGTTATACGAAATTTAGTAAAAGGGAATATTAAAAACTTTATAAAAATTTTAAGCTGTAGAAATAATGAAGAAAGAACAGAAAGAACAAATTCTCTTTTACCTTTAAAAACTTTTTTTTTTAAACTGATGGAAGTTTTTTAAATAAAATTTCAAAGAAAACAAAGAAAACTGATCATTTTGTCCACATTCTTATGATATTTTTCCTCTATATTTCCTTCTTTTTGCATACACAACTTCATGCTGCAATAGATTTAGAGAAATTGAAGGAATAAATCCTGCATCTTTTGGCGTAAAGAAAAATGCATAAAAGTATATTTTTTAATGCTTGCTTGATTTACAACTTTTCCCCACAACTCCGTGGTCATAAAAATCTGAAAAATAAAAAATTGCTTAAGGAAAAAATGATATTTTTTCATGTCGCGGGCTTCGTTACTGTTGAAGACAGAGAAATACAACATTCGTCTAAGCTGCTTTATGGGAGTATACGTAAAGGTTTTTATAACAAAGAAAAGACCGGTTTCCCATCGATTTTCATTCATTTATTTTTTATAGGATAAAGGATTTAATACATTTTTAAACCTTTCATTTTAGATGAATAAAGATGCTTGTATGGACATTGTATGGACAAAAATAGATAGTTAACTATTAACACTAAACAGTGTTACCAAATCTGGAAAGGTTTTTCTTTTCTTTTCTTTTCTTTTTTTTTTTTTTTTAAGAAATAAAAAATTGAATTCCACTTAATTAATGAGATTCTCATATGAAATTGCTTTATTTAATGTATATATGTACAGAAACAAAACAATCAACACTAATGCACCTTAATTTAATGAAATGCATAATAATTGCTCATGATAAAAGCAGACCGGCAATCCTACGGTGATACATATAAGTACTATTTGATTAATCAATCGATTAAAATCTCTAAGTTATAAGAATAAAGGTTATGCATGGTCGTAAATGTCACAGTCACTTGATATTAAACACAATACACGTATTTGTTACGTCATCAAATGATTTTTAATTCAATTTTTCACATGCATTTGCATTAATGTTTTACTAATTTATCAGTTCGTTCGTTACTTAAAAAAATTCATTTTGTCAATCAAGAAAAAAAAAATATTTATCAATTAAAAATAGAAAATTCACAATATTAATTTGACGGAAAAGTAAAAATAAGATAAAGTAATAAGAAAAAGTAAAAATAAAAATACAAGAAATAACCCCATAAAGGCTTCTTTTTCACACTTTAAACGGCTTTTTCAAATTGATGGATTATCGTCTGATAAAATCTCAAAGAAAACACTGCATTTTTCACACAATTTATAGAATTTTCCTTCTTTTTACATGCACACCTTCTCACAGGAGGTAGCTTCATTCTAAAACAGATTCAGGGGAAACTGACGGAGTAAATCCTTCATCGTTTGGAGTCAAAACGAACTTTTTTTTTTAATACGTCCTCGATTTATAATCGTTCTCCTCCACTCATCACAGGCATAAAAAAAATAAAAGAACGCTTAAGGAGAAAATGATGTTTTTTCATGTCTTGAGCTTCCTTATTTTTAAAAACGAGCTGCTTTATAGGAGTACGTAGATTTTTTTTTTTTTTTTTTTTTTTTTTTTTTTTTTTTTTTTTTTATCGGATTTAAAACGGATTTTCTATCGATTTTTGTTTTATTTATCTATTTATTTTTTTTTAATTTATTTTATTTTTATATTCATTTATTCAGTTAGTTATTTATGGGGTTTTTTTTATCCATTTGGAAAATGAGAGTAGACTAAGTTCGGAATAGACAAGGTGGAATAGACCTTACGATGTCCACATTTTATTATTTTTTAATCAGTTTTTAATGTCTGTGAGCCTTTAGCCTATCTTCACTTATTGCGACTTTCAAGCGGAAGCCAGGTTCAAAGTTCCTGACCCACGTTCCGAATAGCCGATTCTCTAGCGGAAGCCAAGTTGGCGAAAAAAAAAATTGAAACCGGAGAAATTTAAAATGAAAATTGCTTAAATCAAAGACACAAAAGCAAAAGGATGAATTCAAGGCTCTAAAGCTACCGAACGACTACAGTTGCGTCGAACTTATTATTATTAAATCATTAGCTGACCATTTCCATTGGATAAACTCGAATCTGAATCCGGTAAACTTAAATCAGGTAAATGTTTGTCATCTGAATCTAATATGTCAAATTGATTAGAATTTCATTTTCACAATTTTAATTTTTGTTGAGCAAGAAGAAGATATTGAACCGATATAAAATATTTAAATTTTTATCACGATTAATGTTGATAGCAAAACATTTTGGTTAGTACTAGATGTTTAATTTTCAAAAAGGGTGGATTTATTAAAGATAAGCCTGCGTTACCAGTCGTTTATTTGTTGATAATCTCATTAAAAAGTAAAAGATTGGTAAATTTATGATTCAATATGTAACTGTGAAGATGTGCAAGTATTTTCGAAGATACTATTGAAATTGATTCGTTGATATTCTATAGTTTAAATGACAAACAAAATCAAAAAAATATTTCATTCAAATTCATTTTTCCTCTCAAATAATTTCAATGTAAATAATTTGAAAGTTTTATGTTAGCTTAACGGGTGTGACCTTATTTCTTCCATTTTACTAAGATTCATTAAATTCTAATATAATAGTTAATTTCTGATCATATCAGTAAAGTATTATGGTAGAGTAATGTTATCAATCTTTTTTTTTTTTTTTTTTTTTTTTTATCTAGCACCTCTATATGCATTTAAACTACATTAACACTTCATAATAATTCATTTATTTCACAATTCTTTCCACATGCATATTTTTCTCTGCCAATTTCATTTTTCGTATCTAATTTTTAACAGATTCGATGCAAATTTAATGCAGGGGTACAAAATGAACACACGCCCGGTACTGATAAAATGAACCTAAGAGCAGAAGTTATTAAATTATTACAACAGTGTTATAATTAAATATTTTACAATAGATTATTTACATATTACTTATTAACTAGACATTTTTGGCCACTACAGTTATATAATTGCCGTAAAAATCACAAAAATACACAAAATATATGGTAATTTTCCAATATAACTGCCTTGGCGAGTACATAAAATAATGAGCTTGGCGAAAGATAAAACAATTAATGCATATTTTCTGAAAACTTACTCATTATTTCATATACAATAGCAATTTTTTTCAATATTTATTCAATTTATTTAGTCTAAACAATTAATTCATTTATATATTTTTTAAATACAAACTGAAGTAATTTATCTATAAAAATACTATTAATATAAATAAATTTATCATATAAACGAGCATGAAAACTCATCAAGTTTGTTTTCATAAGCTATTCATATTAGGAAACACATCTCTCTTGTAGAGTCCAGAATTGCGCCAAGCTTTAAAAGACGCCAGCGACCTTACACTGGAAAAGTACCAAATATATAAGATATCAATCAAAAGCAAGATGATTTCTTCTTACCTGCATAGATTGCGGTACTATTGTGGTTGGGATCATACGGACATAGCCCTTCACCGGATATTTCTTTGGTTACTATATAATCCGTAGGCTGAAATTTAAAATGTATTCATTACCATAAATTCTAAATAGAAGAAATAAATGCATTATACAAATAAAATTTCACATTTGAAAAAAAGATGTTTGAAATTAATGCTATTATTTCAATAATAAATTACAGATTATGCAGTATCATACAATAAAGTTATTCATGAAAATATAGTATAGAAATTCGAGTTTGAACGCGACGGAATTTCCCGGAAATAGACCGGACGGAAGAAAGAGATTTAACCTGACTCAATTTTAACAAAAAAATTCAAAGCTTTCTGAACATATAGTTGAAATTCTTTTAAAAAATACCACGAACATATTTATGGAATAATTTTGCAGTATATTTTTAAATTATTAGGCGTTCGCAAGACAGAAAATACACAATAGCAACATTAATGATTACTTAGCTTCTTAGAAGTTACATTCTAATCAGGATTCATTAAAAAATTAATGTTGTTAAAAATAAAAGAAAAAACTGAAGTTTAAAAAATCTAAGTTTTTCTTGCTTTTTTTCGAGTTGCCATTGCATAAAAATATTCATACCAAAGGTAAATAATTTTTTTAATGAGACTTTTTTTATGAAGAAATATTTTAACATCCAATGTAAAATTGTGCATTTCTATCGTTGTTAACACATTCTTGTATGATCATGATAATGATGCAGTAAATTATACACTATATTTATGTGTAATTTCTTCATCATAAAGAACTGTAACGTCATCTTTACAGAACTGCTACAGGTGGCCATCTTTCAATTCTAATTGGCACCACTTTCTTATACTACAAATTTTACATAAAAAAATACTGGTGCAAACAGAAAATGAAAAACAATCGCTTGTGTCAGCCTTGTTTTTAGACAATTAAGACACACCCCTATTCATCAGTCAAAGCTTTCTTTGGAGTCTTTCGAGATGAAATGGAAGTAAGACTTGATCTAAATAAACGATTTTTTAATGAGACTTTTTTATGGAGGAATATCTCAATATCTAACTTTAAAATATGCATTTCTATCCGCTATACATATACCAAGAAAAAAATTTGAATTTACATAAGGTATTTCTTCAGAAAGGTGAATGTTTTCTTAAATGTTCTTATCTACATATACGAGTTTTCTCATTACAGAAATAAAGCTTCATAAACTTTAAAAAATATTAAGAAAAAAAAAAAGGGAATTCAAAGCTCACCCACGGATTTTGGTTTTAAAGAGGTTCTTTTTTTTATACTCTTGGCAATTTAAAAGCATTATTGTTGCGATATTAAAAAACAGAAAAAAAAGTCAGCATATTATAAAAGAAACTTTCAGCAGTTCCAATTTGCTATAATTTATTATACTTTGAGTTGAGCTATTCCTCTTTCTAAATAAAGGATTTTTCTCTCCGTTTTTCACTTTTTTTTCAATCAAAATTAAATAAAAGATTACCTTCCTAGAAACTGATTTTCGCAGATAAGTATGAATGTAAAAAGAATTCTTTATTAAGTTTGAAGCTTCTCTTTTACTTTAAACCTGGCAGAGAAGCTGCATAAGTAAAAAAACCTTAAACGAAATTAAATTATAGAAAAGAAGGAACAGATTATAATTTTAAACTGTATGCTAAATTTTGAAACGGAGTAGCTTCTTCTAACTCTGGCTTAGCTTGGATGGGAAAGGGGGGAAAAATACAGTCGAAATTTGAATATTACAGTCAAATGTAGCCGATAATTTAAATAATTTTATTCTGAAATTAGAAAAGTTCAAAATCTGCTAATATTTCAACTTTTTTCTTGAATAATTTTTAATATTAATCCGCAGAGAAATGTAAATTTTTCCTGAAAATTTTAACTTTCAACTTATTTTTAGAATTTTTGTATAAAAAGCAGTTTAAATCTAATATGTTTGCAAGATTTACAGATTTTAAAATTATAACAGAGTTTCTTTTTTTAATATTGCTGTTACTTTTAACCCTAGAAAAAATACTTGTGTAAAATTCTGTAATATACAATTTTTGTATCAAATCTATTTATATTTTTTATAAAGTTTTTAATTTCTCATTTATTTATTTATTTATATATATTTTTTTGGTACAAAAAGTTAGCCGATAAGAAGCTCCATAAGAAGTAATATATTTAAACGAAGTATTATTATATTCTTAAAAATAATAGCTAGATAAAGAAAATCTTATATTTTTATGCAAGATTTTAACGTAAAGAAATTAGCATATTTTTTTTAAGTATACAAAATTTAATTACAATATATTTATAAAAAAAAAAAGTTTTAATAAATAATAATTAATAAAAAGAAGTATTTTTCCAGCGTAAAAAAGGATAATCTGATTTGCTAAAAATTTTTCGATTTAATAACCATTCATTTCCTAGCAAAAGCCCATGCGCGGCCTTTGGTGTAAAAAGCTTTATTTATTGATGACAATCGTATAGCGGCATATAAACTATTGTTTCGGGTTTTGCCGGGTTATTTTTTATTAAAAAATTTTTTGAATAAGAAAAATTACTACAATACGAGAAACATAAATAATCTACTTTTTATTATGGCTATTATTTATGTATTTTCTTTGAAATAGGAATAATTAGATAACAATAATTTGTATAAATCACCATAAAAATATGAAAACACACAGAACGCATTTCGGGATAGAAAACTGACAGTTCATCATCACTTACGATAAACACATCGTAAGGGGGCATGTCATGTGAGTTTGTCCACTGCCCCCTCTACAATGCCTATTCACTGAGCAGACGACAAGCGTGAAATGTCATGAAGTGGAGGCAAAATCACTAACCCTACTGGTTCCACAATCGCCACGAAACTCAGAATGCGATCGTTGTCAGGGAAACCGCCTCCACTACGTCACAAGCGAGAAGGCATTGTAGAGGAGGCAGTGGTTTGTCCCCTTAAGGCTGCGGGCAAACAGCACTTCTTGCAGTTACACTAAAAAACCAATAAATCTATCTTTATTTCCGAAAAGAACAAAGGTTGCTAGTTTTGAAACCCCTTTAATTGATTTTTGAAGTAAGAATCGTACCGAATTGACAAAGGAAGGGAAAGTTTATCTCTCCCATCTTCCGTCGTAAAGCTGTCAACTGATTTCGAGTTCGATTTCTTTCTTGAAGTTCAGATTCAGTGCACTGAAAGACCAATTTATACATCAAAGCGCCGACATAAAAGATAAAAAACAGCGAAGCCTGACCTTAAGAAGTTAGTGCTATGCGCCCGGTCATTAAGGGTACGTGTTTGCAATGGCTGATGACGAGCAGTTAACTTTTGACTGTACGATTTTTTCTATTTTTAAGAAAAAAATTATTTGAAATCTCTACATCGGTCTAATAATAGGAAAAATAGTAGGAAATTTTTTTTCACATTTTCGGCTAAAATTTGATATTTTATGGCGTGTATATTATATACACAATTAGGGTTTTTTAATATTGTATTGCTACATTTTGCAATTAAATGGGCTTAAATTAATCAATTTTATCTGTTGAACACTATGCAACTTGTTTTATGTTAATATGTTTAAATATTCAATAAAAAAAATAAAAATAAATTTTGTCTTAATATCATGATCGATTGAAACTTACCGTTTGCTTATAAGTACGGCACATTGGCTTAAAGGCATTTGTTCCACAAACCAGAATGGTGTCTTCAGACTTCCGCGCTAACACTCGGATGTAGTTCTGACATTCAGACTGAAATGAAGAAAAGAAAAATATACACGATGTCAATTAATTTGTAGTACATGGTCATTGATAAAGTCACAACGCAATATATTTTTAATCAAATACTAATATAAATGAAATATTGAAAGTACTATAAGTAATAATGTGAACTTACAAGTAGAATTTAAATGTTATAAAATTAAAAAAAAAAAATGTTTCTCAATCAGTGATAATATAATTACAAATGCAAATATACAATAACGTCTTTCGAATAACGTCGACTTCAGGATGTCGAAAAATACTCTTTATCTTTACAAACATAAAAAAGAATGCGTTTTTGAGATTAAAAAAAAAGCATGTATATAAAAAATGAGGTCTCCTTTTTTTTTGGTGTGTGTATGCGGGGGGGAGGGGGGTACACTGGATTTTTGGAAATGTTTTCGAAAACTCTTTATACTCCATTTTTAAGTTTTTCAAACCGGAATATCGGTGATCAAGATATTATAAATTATCAATTAAATGTTTACAGCTCTATAACAGAAGTGGTTATACTAGATGCAAGGGTAACGAAATATTAATTTTAATATTGACAGTAACAATTTTAATTTATCAAGTTTATCTATAAAACAAATTTGTTAAACATGATAATGATTATTTAAAAAGTGACAGGATCCAAAAACCTATATAACTTATTATATACCTATTATATTATATTATTATAACTTATTATATATTTAACTTATTATATACCTATTAACTTTTTTAATAATCGGAAGTAGTTAAAATTCGAATGTATTCCACTGACGATAATTTTGTCAAAAAGGAAAAATAAATAAATTTATTGATTCGTAATAAATATAAAATGCAAAAAAAAGTAAAGAGAATGATGTTTAGAATAAATATGCTTTTTCGGAATACATTCAATAAGACTTTTAAAAAGGGGTTATAAAAACAAAGCAAAAGTGAGTTTTATTAGAATTTAAAAAAATAAAGTTTATTTAAGAATATTTTTTAATTTAGAGCCATTTTTTAGATTTAAGCGTATCGGAATCAAAAATTTTTTAAGGCATATTAAGAATTTATATCGTTTCGATAAAGATTAATAGATTAAATCTAGGAATAGGATATTAATTTAATAAACCTGAATAAATACGGAATATTGATAAAAGGAAATTAATATAGCGTAAGTTTATTTTGACGAAAAAAATTAAGTTTTCTAATATATATTATACATCCAGTATCCAATGCATACGTTTAAGGATTCTTTGTCTTTAATGAGTTCTGTAAAGAAAGCACTTGAAGTCACTTCCACTGCCAAAACCCGCTCAATAATTAAGCAACAGAAACGAGACCTTTTTATGCTATTTGTCCTTTTAACGATGCCGAAGGACCGTCTCCCTAATTAACAGTCATTAAGAGAGAAATCACTAATTAATCTCTAGGTATTTATACTCTTAAAATTCATCTTTTTGGAGAAGGGGGAAATGTTACTGTAATTATATACATTTTTTTTTCTTCTTCCTTTTGTGAACATCTTCCTTCATCTTACCTTATCTTCATTTGGCAGAGGATAAGTGTATGTGATATCACTAGAAAATCCTGTTTTAGAATCTAAACAGATGTTATTAAAAAAAAAAATTTCGTCGTATGTCCGATAAGATTTGTCTACCAGCGATGTACTTACACATAAAGTTTTTTGTTAATCATAGCTGTCTAACTGAATTGGTTTAAATCACACTATACCATTTTTTAACCCTTTAAATCCTATGATAGAACATGTTCTAGAAATTATGTAATTCAGAAAATCTGATTTTACACCAGAAAAAATCAATAGCTAATTTCGTTTTATTTAAATGCGCGACATCCTGTGATCAATTAATTAAAGCTAATGTTGCTGTTATAAATTTTTGGTTGGAATTAAGATATACTAATTAAAATATCTCAAAATATCTCGGGCGATTTGGGATCCAGAAGGTTAAGAATGTCTTTCATTATTATTTAATCCTCTTCAAGAGACTGTTGTACTATCAAAACCGTTGTACAATGCACAGGACAGGCGCATGCATTGTGTGCAGTGTGCACGCACATTTCCATGCATGTAAAATCGTCTATGTTCTATGCATCATAAACAAAAAAAAAAAAAAAAAAAAATACCTCATTTGAAATAACAGCTTAACTCTTTGATTTTGCCAGACTTATGCTTAATCTCAAACATACCAACTTCTGATAGAGTTACCAGCTAGACCTTTTTTTTAAAATCCAGAATTTTGAATTTATACAGGAAATTTTTAAAATAAGCTTAATCAACTATCACTAATTTTAAAAATATGAATATTATAGAGATTTTCTGGTATGAATGCATATTTTCGGAATTTAAGTAATGATTAACCTGCCAATCCTACACTTAAAATACTAGACCTAAATAAAAAAAAATAATAAAAATACCATCTGTCATAAACAGGTATTATTTTCATTGTTTGTAAGGCTCCTTGAATTTTAATATCAGTAATTTCTAAAAAAGTTCTCAAGATTAATTGGTATGTCTATAAAACAGGCTTAATTTTATATCCAAAAGGTCATATTAGTACCAGAACCGTAAAAAAAAAAAAAAAAAAAAAAAAAAAAAAAAAAAAAAAATCGGTTTATTAAATGTATGAAATATAGCCTATTTATTTATTTACAAATAAAGTTGTTTCCAAATTCCGGTGCCATTCATTAATTTAAACACTTAAGCAATGACAAAGCTCTGCGCCGCAAAAGGGTAAATAAGGCAAAATTTGCAGGTAAGAATAAGCAAGAATTCTTAGTACTTTATGAAGCACGTATAGCGGTCGCTCGTCCCCAATTGGTTAAACCCTTTCAGAGGCAGAAAAACTCTGTTCGTAAAATAATGAATAAATTCACTTACATCAGAATTTACAAATGAATTTTTCTGAAACTAAAAACCTACTTTTCTATGTTTTCAACATAAAAACACAATTTTATTAAATTATTCTTCGCGCCCGCCGTTTGCTAAGTTTGAAATTAAAATTAGGTGATCTCGCTGTATAACCATCGCCCTTAAAAGAAAAGAATTCTATATTGCCGAAGCAAACATCCCATCAGTAAATTTTAATAGAAGATTGTGTCTAATTTTAACGGATCATTTCAGTGATGAAAGTACTGCGCCAGAAATGGGCGATTGGTACCGCTAAATTTTAATAATTCTTGATCTATTTAATGACAGATTTTCTCAGATTTAATATGGCGAAGTTCAACAATGTCAGTTTGGTTTCATGCTTGTTTATGCAAATTGTTACTCTAAAACATGGTAAGAATTTATATACGTTTTTACTGGTGGGAGTTGACGCCGGTATTATAATTCCTTTCATTGACACTGACGAGGGTGTTGTAGTTGTCATAATATAGCGGAAAGGTAAGACCCGACTTCCGCCAAGATAACTTTCCATCAGTAAAAATAAAAAAGTTTTGGGCCATAATTGTGACTGAAATTCTATATTATTAACACGTTTAAGTAAGAAGTAAATTTCCACTCGAATTTTCTGATGGAAGTTTGACCGGGCGATAATAAGCCGTTGCGAAATCGGTAAAAATTGAAACTTCATCATTGTTAGGATATGTCAATTGCTCTTTATTCGTAGTTATATGTTGCATTCACAGGCACAGTATCATCTATTTATTGAGGACAAATATACTGAAAAAAATATTTTTGTTTAAACATACTAATTAAATTTGGATAGTTATTTGTTTGTAAGCATGTGTGCGATATAACTAAAATACTTATTTAGGAATGATAATAATTTAGCGAAAGTAATAATGCATTTTAACAAGTAAAAAATTAGAGAAATAGCATCTACCTTATTGTACAAATTTTGCTGGAACAATTCCTTTACAGGATATTACGGTAAGAAATGATAATAATAAAAAAAAAAGAAAACTTTTTTTTTCTCTTCATTTGTTATATGTCTATGTTTAAGAGTTCATTGTTCATGTAACATTTGTGTTACAATTCAAACCTCATTTCCCTTGCTCACAATTGGGAGAGAAAAACTATTATTTAGAATGCATTCTATGAATAGAAAAAAAAAGGCCTTCAGTGTTTATTCAGCCATTTTTATGGATTAACTCGTTTTTTACATGAACCTTTATTTATTTTTTAGATGCTCATTAAAAGTCGAAGCCCTCTGCTCTTCCACCCAGGCCAGTGTAGGGCGCGAAGAAAAATGTTGTAATTAGGCCCTGGCTTCCCCTCGTGTTTCCTTCCTTCCCCCCTGTTTTCGGGGGCCAGTAATTAAAACCCATCTGCGCTTTTGTTAATTACCGACTCTGGCCAGAACTGTTTGCTAAAATCCCACGTTATTTGCCTGGAATAAAATAAATACTGCCAACAAACAAACAGAAGGGGAAAGGGAAAAAAACCCAAAAGGAGAGATGAGATGAGTTGTTTCTCGGCTGCTGTAGACGGACGTAATTACAAACTGCATCGTTAGCGTTATCTCGAACAATTTCCTTTTGGAACGGAATCATGAGATGAAATTGGAAGGATGCCCCGGTGATAATAGCGAATAAAATTAAACGTTTTCATTAGTAAAAGAATAATTAACGTTCGAATGCGGAACGGCCGTGCATCCATTATGTTTCGTCAGTGCGAGAAAAAAAGATGGGTGGTGCGACTCCTAAGCGTAACTGATATTGATAATCCTGATAGTCATCTACACTTTGTTCTTAATTGCCCATGTTAGCCATTACAGGGGTTAATGATGTTAGTAAATGCTTAATAAACGACCTTAAGTGGAATTGGAGGGGTTTTGTGCTTCTAAATGTTCCCTGTTTTGTCTTCAATGGTGTAAATAATCAAATCTGTACAATAATGGTGGTGTTATATGACTTTCATTGATTTGAAATATTTTTAGGAACTGTTAGTGGAAATATTTATGCTACAGATTAGTTACATTCGTTTTATTTTGCGCAAGTTTTTTTTTTTCCGTTAAATGTGAGCTATTAGAGTACAAGCTTCTTTTCCATATGATTCACTCTGAATGACCGATGATTAATAATATTTGCCTTTTTTACATGAAAAAATATAATTCTGGTGCAGATATTGTCTTTTAAATTACATAAACGTGCTTTACACATTGATTTAATTACCACTGATGCCCAATGTCCATATGGCCAATTGCTCATATTAGCCATTACAGGGGTTAATGATGTTAGTAAGTGCTTAATAAACAACGTTAAATGGGATTCGATGGTTCTGTATTTGAAAATGTTCCCAATTTTGGCTTCATAGAAGTAAATAATCAAATATACTAAATGGCGGTGCTATTTAGATAAAAATATGGCTGTTATAGATGTGAACTATTTTTAGAAACTGGGCGTGTTTGAGATATACACAAACTGCGTTTGTTTCATTATTTAGTTTTTTTCTTTCGCGAAATTATAAGCAATTAAATTGAAAAGCACCCTGGGATGTTAATAATTAAATAATGTCAATGTTTGTACCCCTGTGATTTACAATACTTTTTTCCTGAAGTCTTTTCAGGTTTTTACAGTTTGCGTATAACACTACTGAGAATAAAATAAGGAATAAAAATATATAGGTGAAACAAATTTTAATTAATTTACATTTTAAAGACGATTCATTTGGAAGAAAATTATCCATATTAAATTTTTTCGTTACTAGGATATATTAAAGGTGATTCTTGAAATTTCTGATATTTAATACTTTTGATATCTGCATTATTTTTCAAAGTATTAGGTACTTTCTATAAAATTGTAAAATTATAAAAATTAATTTAGTAGAAATTATTAGTATAAATTTTATGTCATTGAAATCAGCGGCTAAGGTCTGAATCAATTATTAAACTGATTTGTAGGTTTCTTTGGAACTGTACTTTTAAGGATGCTATAGCTAAATTAATGCTAACAATTTCGCAAAAAGGGATGCTAAATTTTTATATCAACGGAAAATCACAGTTTTCAAAAACACTTCAATCTAATTAATTTTTCTGCAGCCGTTTTGCATTTTAATAAAAGGATTTTTTTTCCTCAGCCGCCTTTTCTGTAGTATTCTGTCTGCAATCAATCCCTATCACAGCAGGAGAATTAATTTATTTCCTGAATTGAATATTCTATATGTTCTCATAAGTATACAGAAATTCCTTTTGTGATTTCAACTAATTTCCGTTTCTTTACTAATATTTATTTTATTTCTCATAATTATTTTTAACCCTTTTTTTCATTCGATAAGCATTTGTAAATTTGCATTAAGATGAGCTATAATAAACACACACACACACACACACACATATATATATATATATATTGAATGGAGAAATGACTTTTTCCTGTAATATTTCTTTCTCAAAAGCATCACGTGAACCCTATTTTTCGATTAGGTTTTTCTTTAATCAATTATTTTTTTTGTCTGCTATGCCCACTAACTGAAAAAATCCACTCGAGTAAAGGACTTAATTAAAAATATCCTAATAAAGGATTCATTCAAGAAAAAATAAAAAAGGGACTGTAATTTGTTTATAATTTTTTAAAAGTCATGCATTAAGTTTCGAAGCATCAAGTTGTGACAGAGAAAGTAGAAAACGCTTTGTTATTTATATTGAGAAAAAAGTGGAAAGAAGAAAAAGAAACAGTTTTGTCTGGACTTAACTATGTGCACTTTATTATTGATTTATCTATATTTATTTATATTTATTTATTTATTTATTTATTTACTTTTTTCTGCAAAAAGAGTAATGTTGCCGATCCAGTGGCGTGGTCGGTAGCGTGAGCTCCTCCCACACCGCTGGACCCTGGTTCGAGTCCAGCTAGCGGCATGGGTGTGCGGGTGTTGTCCCTGTGATGTGTATTAAAATGTATGTACTGGATTTCTTGTAATAATAAAGTGTTCTGTATTTGTTTCTGTGGTTTATGGATCATTCGAGGTAACAGCCATTTGTAGCTATAGACCTCAAAGCATTGTTCACTCAAACTCAAAACTCAAAGAGTAATGTTACAAAGAATATACATGCTATACATAAAAATTATCTTTTGAGTTACTTTAGACATGTCTTAACGACGAATTTTAAGTTATAAAATTATATTCTGGATACAATAATATCATGAAATTTTGTTAATTTAGAAAATCTTAGAGTAATTTTTGGCTACATTTTCCTTTTAATATTCATATTTCAGTAAAACATACTAAAATTCACTTTTGTTTTCTGTGCCACTAAACTTTCCTTTGAACGTTTATACGCATGCATGTACAGTGCGTGATCCATAAGGTCTAAGATGAGACTCAATTGTTTTATTACTTAATTAAACTAATTAAATATATTAACAAAATAATGCACAATGAAGCAGCAATATTTTATCAATGAAAAGCTGACATTTATGCATATTTATAATTAATACAGAGATAAAATAGTAAACATACTTTTAATTATGTTATAGCTACATTAATACTAACAAAATTCTCAAAAGTAGATGCTAAATTTTTATATCAAAGGGAAATCATAGTTCTTAAAAAGTCACTTCAATCTAATTAATTTTTCTGCGGTTCTTTTGCATTTTTATTAATGCATTTTTCCCCACAGCATTCTTTTCTTATATTTTGTCTGTAATCAGTCCCTATCGCAGCAGGAGAATTAAATTATTTCCTGAATTGAATATATTCTATATGTTCTCATAAGCATACAAAGATTTCTTTTTTGATTTCAACTAATTTCCGTTTCTTTATTAATATTTATTTTATTTCTCATAATTATTTTTAACCTTTTTTTTTTATTATTCGATAAGCATTTGTAAATTTGCATTGTGATGAGTTATGATAAAAATCATATGGTAACCTTTAATTTAAAAAATAGAGAGGTGACTTTTTCTCTTGATATTTCTCTCTCTCAATAGCATCACGTGAACCTATTTTTCGATTAGATTTTTCTTTAATCAGTTTTTTTTTCTTTTTTGTCTGCTATGTCTACTAATAAAAAAATATCCACTCAAGTAAAGGACTTAATTAAAAATATCCTAATAAGGATTCATTCAAGAAAAAAATAAAAAAGGGACTGTAATTTGTTTATAATTTTTTAAGAGTCATGCATCAAGTTTTGAATCAAATTGTACAGAGAAAGAAGAAAACGTTTCGTTATTTATATTGACAGAAAAAAAGAAAGAAAGAAAAAGAAGCAGTTTTCTTCTGGACTTAACCATGGGCACTTTATTATTTATTTATTTGTTTGTTTATTTATCTTTTCTACAAAGACGATAAATGTTATAATGAAGGTACATGTTACACATAAAAATTATTTTTTTAGTTACCTTAGTCATGTTTTAAGGAAAAATTTTAGGTTATAAAATTTTATCCTGAATACAATTTTGTCATCAAATTTTGTTGGCTTAGAAAATATTTCAGCAATTTTTGGTTATGTTTTCATCTTAATATTCATATTTCAGTAAAACACACTAAAATTTACTTTTGTTTTCTGCCCCACTGAATTTTCCTTTGAACGTTTACACGCATGCATTACAGTGCGTGATCCATGAGGTCTAAAACGATACTCAATCGTTTTATTATTTAATTAAACAAAAATTAAACAACTTAATTAAATATATTAAAAAATAATACACATTGAAGCAGCAATATTTCACCAATGATAAAAACTTACATTTATGCATAATTATAATTAATTCAGAAATAAAAATTGTAAATATATTTTTAATTATGTTATAGCTACATTAATACTAACAACATTCGCACAAATAGATGCTAAATTTTTATATCAATGGGAAATCATTGTTCTTAAAAAGTCACTTCAATCTAATTTTTCTGCAGTTGTTTTGCATTTTTATTGATGCATTTTTTCCCCACAGCATTCTTTTCTGTGGTATTCTGTCTCTAATCTGTCCCTATCACAGCAGGAGAATTAAACTAGGACTTCCCTCAGAGGGATTAGTCTGAGCGATATTGCTGAGAATACACATTTAATAAGTAAAGAAATGAAATGTTACCTTTAATTGGTCATTCATTGTGATAACTACAAAATCTTGTTGCATATACTATTTTTATAAAAGAAAAGCAAACCATGCATGGATATAAAATTGGAAATATGCAAAATGTTAAAAGTAATACAGAAAATAAAACACCAAATTTTCCTATATTGGAAATATAACTCTTTGAAATGATGTCATGAGCATAAACAGAAGCTTGGCACCGATTTGAGAAACTATAAATAACATAAACTATTATGTTTGAAGAGAAATGGAGTGTATTTTATATGGTGTGAAATCAGTCCGAATAGTTTATAATGTTGAATATCTGTTTTCCACGGATGCAATGAGGTTATCGATAAGAGTTAAGGAATCCTTTTTTAAAAATTTGTCCTAAACGAGCACTTACATCTTATAAGTTACTGTGATGCCAAAGTTATAGTTTCTGACCCCAACAGTATCCTAGAAATTGCAATATTCTCAATAAATTGGGTTCAAAACTTTTTCTAGAAAAAAAGTGTTTAATATGTGAAATTAAATTGTCGAATGTTTTAAAAATCGTTCATAACAAGAATATTATATCTTAAAAATTGCCACCAAAAAAGATTTTAAATTTTTAGTCACATCAACATCAAAGAATTCTCCATTTTAGAACATTTTTGCTCGTGCATTGATGGTGATTATTGTTCCTACGCAAAATATAGTATATTTTGCAGCAAAGATGGTTACCAACATTTTTTGCCCACATTATTTTTTAAATCGGCTAGATACTCCCAATGCTAACGAAAAACACACAAACGTTAATGCTTTATAGCATAGAAATACAGAATCAAAAGCTATTTATCTCCTATTGTATACACGACATAAATTATCTAATTAGTGCTAGCAGATGAATTTTTAAATATACATAGATCAATATAATGCTTCATTTTCCTTTTATTAGTATTTCTTAGTATTCATTTTTCATTTATTTGTATTATTCAGTAAAAAACTCACTTTCTTAAGCCCGAATTACGTCAAACTTTTTATAAAAGCGTCTAAGTCCATATAACAGCGAAGTATTGTGAAGAGTATTAAATACAAGGTAGTAAGACACTTAGCCAAACGCCGGTAATAAATCGCCAAATATTGTCCTTTTCGCCCTCTCTTGAAATGCATTTTTTTTCGTATATTTAAAAAACACGATTTTGAGTCATCTTATTTAAAATTCAAATAAATAAATGAGAGGAAGCAATAATAGCGTAAGTCAAAACATTCATAAGTCAACATCAAGGAATTGTATCGTAGTTACACATGTGGAAAAAAGCTGCTTTCGGCCAAAAAACGTTGTCTTCACAAAATATGAATCCGATTAAAAAAGTACCGCGTTTAATTAAAATATTATAGGCAGAGCTGCCTAGTCTCCGGCATTTTGGATACTGGTATTTTAATTCAGAAAATGTTTTATTAAATTGGAACATTCTGCGGATTTAAAAAATAACTTTTCCTATAAGAAAATTCTGCTATGCAATAAGCGAGGGTTTGGCATCTCTATATAGGATTATTTCGTAATCTACTTTTTAACCTTAAAAAAAGCAACGACCATTTTTCGGGTACAAAAAGTATTGCTAATTGTTCCATTTTGCATACAAGGTACTGATTGTAATATTGATACATCTATTTATTTATTTATTTTAACAAAATTCTTTGTATTTAGAAGAATTTTTATTTAAATAGGAAATCCAGATGTCGCTGTTAATAAAGAAGAAAGTTACGAAAAAGGGTACAAAACGAATAGACACATACTATCAAATACGGAAAAACGACGAATACCAAAAAGACGTCGTATGAAATATCATCTTTTAAAGCAAAAAAAGAGGTCTGATCATCGAGGCTACTGATTACAAAATGTGCATTACATTAAAAAAAAAAAAAAAAAAAAAAAAAAAAAAAAAAAAAAAAAATGCTGCAAATATTGATTATTTTTTCTTTTGTGCAGTTTTGGCTTCGAAAGTTGCGCTATGTTGCAAAAAGATATAAGCGCCTATGAAAACACACCTGGTAAACTTTCATGCTCAGTTTTACAAATAAATATGGCACATATATGCCCTATATACACCGAGGTACCTAATTGGTGCCAAAATGGCGTTTAGTTGCCTAACATGCTGGTTATCATATAAATGTTATAATAAATTGTTTGTTCTAAAAATATTATCATTTATTGATTGTTATATCTTTTTTAATAACAGGAAATGTTTCATTTATTCCTTTTTTTTCATTTTGAAATAAATAAATAACGTGTTGTTATAGCATGCTATATGCATCTGGTAATCAAAACGATGTTTTCGCCTAATTGGTATAAAAAATCTCGCCAAACCCGGTGCTTATATCTCTAGTATATTATCTCAAGTATTTTATTTATGTATATTATAATTGTTTTTACGTACCACTTAGTTCTTCAGGCATATAAAAATAGGTAAATGGCTCCTTTATGCAGTATAAATTGTATAAAACTTTAAAAAATAGCCCTGTTGCCCATTTTTGGATCAAATTTTAAAAAAATCAATGTCTAATTCCAGTATTGCTCCCAGGTATGCATCAGGGCCGTAGTTAAGGGGGCGCTAGGGGCGGCTCAGCCCACCCTAAAATATTTTGAGCCCCCCCTGGAAAAAGTTCCAAGGTCAATAAATGTTCCGAAAATTCAAATGAAATTCTGTTCAAAAAACTAATTTAGTTTTGAGACCCTTTCACAGTTTTGCAGAGTTACTAAATTGTATCTAAAATACGTGTTTCAACACTCCCGCATCCTATTGGTAACATATGAAGCTAACAGGATTTAATTTTGCACCAGTTATACATTCAAATTTTCATCATCATATACTTTTGTTAGCATAAAATGAAGTTATTACAACAGTTTAATGAGAAACATAATACCTACAATGTGAATATGCACTAATTTATCTTTCTGCATTAGAGAGAGAACAAAGAAAATATGAGCCCCCCCTATCATACACTTCTAGCTACGGCCCTGGTATGCATACATACTCCATATTTCAAAGTTGTATGCCAACAGGAAACGGATAAAAAATGGGAAAAAATGTCACATATGCACCAGGGTACATAATTGGCGTCAAAATGGCATTATTTTACCTGAGATGGTAACCCGGCTTTATTTATTTATTATTTGTTTATTTACTCATAAAATGTTTATTTACTTTCACTTCCTTTTTTTAATTATATAAAATATTTCTTTTTATAGTTATTAATTATTATTATTATTATTTTATTTACTGTAAGTTCTTTTTGAAAATAGAAAATAATTTAAAAATGTGTATGTAAGCGTTATTTGAAAAGGGAGTTTTCGCCAAATGGGCTTTGAAAAAAATTGCGCCAAATCTGATGCGCTTGTGGTATCCGTGCCGAAAAATTAGTGACCAGAATTGACTTCCATACACAAATAAAATATAAGTTAAAAGAAAACATGCAATGAAAATAAATATAAAGGGAAAATGATGTCATAAAAGAAACTTTTTATTTAAAAACGTAATTGTTTCTAATTTTCACACGCGAAATATGTAAAACATTCTTTTAGCGATCAAAAAGTGCTGTTAAGAGATTATCACAAAATCTCAAAAGCAAAGTTTTTATGACATTTTTTAATGTAAAAAAATAGCAGCTTTATTTTCCTGCATGATTAAATTTTAAAATGTTTTATTGCATTCAATATTTCTGAGTGCGAAAATGATTACTATTTACTCCATGTACTGATTCGGTTATCTACGAAAATGTCCAGCCGGTGAAAATCACGCTCACCAAATTTCTGTGACGTATGCACATAAATTGTGCTTTTTTATCAGTTTTTTAAATATAACTTTTAAACTATTTGGAATTAATTTTTAAAAGTAGGTGCATTCACCAGATTACATTCATAGGTACCTATTGGTACAAACAGAATCAAAATCCGACAAGTACTTTTTGAGATTTGCTTGACGAAAGAATTTTTTTGAATTTTAATATCGTTACGTATCTCTGAGTATAAAGACTTCGCTACGCTCAGACAATTATTTCCTGAATCGGGTATTCTATATGTTCTCATAAGTAACGATTGTGATTTCAACTAATTTCCGTTTTTTTACTGATATTTATTTTATTTCTCATAATTATTTTTAACCTTTTTTCATTCGATAAGCATTTGTAAGTTTGCATTGTGATGAGTTATGATAAAAAAAAAAAAAAAAAAAAAAAAAAAAAAAAAAAAAAAACATATGGTAAACTTTTTTAAAAGTGAAGAGATGACTTTTTCTCGCAATATTTCTCTCTCAAGTGCGTCAAATAAACCTATTTTTCTATGAGATTTTTATCAGTTATTTTTTGTCTGCCATGTCCACTAATAAAAATGACATTTAAATGAAGATCTTAATAATTTCCCAATAAGGATTCGTTGAAGAAAAAATAAAAAAGGGACGGTATTTTGTTCAAAAATTTTTAAAAGTCATGCATTAAGTTTTGAATCAAGTTGTGACAGAGAAAGTAGAAAACGCCTTGTTATTTATAATGGTGGGAAAAAGAGAAAGAAAGTTAAAGAAACAGTTTCATCTTGACTTAATTATTTGCACTTTAGTATTAATTTATTTTATTTTTTCTGCAAAGAAGAGAAATGTTGCAATAAATACGTGTTATACATAAAAATTCATGTTTTGAGTTACTTAAGACTTTTTTTAAAGAAGAATTTTAGGTTATAAAGTTATATTGTGAACACAATATCGTCCTGAAATTTTGTTGATTTAGAAAATCTTTCAGTAAATCGCAGTTCAATAATCACAAGTAGTAATTCAGTAATCGCAATTCTTAAAAAGCACTTCAATCTAATTAATTTTTCTCTAGACATTTTCTATTTTTATAAAAGTTTTTTTTTCTTTGCTGTCATATCATTCTTTCCCTATATTCTGTCTTTAAACAATCGCTACCACAGCCGGAGAATTAAATCATTTCCTGAATTGAGTATTCTATATGCTCTCATAAGTATACAAACATTTCTTTTGTGATTCCAACTAATTTCCGTTTCTTTATTAATATTTATTTTATTTCTCATAATTATTTTTAACCTTTTTTCCCCATTCGATAAGCATTTGTAAATTTGCATTGTGACGAGTTATGATAAAAACATATGATAACCTTTTTTTTTTTTTTTTTTTTTTTTTTTTTTTTTTTTTTTTTTTAAATAGAAAGATGACTTTTTCTCATAATATTTCTCTCTCAATAACATCACGTGAACCTATTTTTCGATTAGATTTTTCCTTAATCAGTTAATTTTTTTTGTCTGCCATGACTATCGATAAAAAAAATCCACTCAAGTAAAGGATTTAATTAAAAATATCCTAATAAGGATTCATTAAAGAAAAAATAAAAAAGGGACTGTAATTTGTTTATAATTTTTTAAGAGTCATGCATCAAGTTTTGAATCAAGCCGCGACAGAAAAAGGAGAAAATGATTTGCTTATTTTTAGAAAAGAAGAAAGAAATAACAGCACCGTTCGACATAGTTTAATTTTATAAATTTTATTCTAATGTTTTGTTATCAGTTTGTTCTCAGAGAAAAGTTATAAATAAATGTTATAAAAAATACTCGAAAATATCAGTATTTCCTGTAGGCGGCTTTATTTTTTTTTATTATTATTAGGATTTTTTGATTGGCAACACATTTTTGAAAAGGTAAAATTCTTTTGTTTTTGCCTATGGTTTTTCTATGGACCCTATTCTGCCTTTTGGTTCGAGGTTATAAAAACCGCCATTTTACCAATTGTGACGTCACAGGAATACTGTTTATTGTACTTATAACATTCCAGACGATTAAAAAAAATTTCTTTAACACTCAAAAGAATATAAACAGTTGAGTATTTTTTTTTCAGCTATTAATCCTTAAAGAAATTAACCTTATTCTTCCATTCGGTTTGAGGCTATAAAATTCAACATCTTACCAATTGTGATGTCACAGAAATTCTGTCTATTATCTTATTAAATAAGGCGAATTTTATCATTTTAAAAAGTGGTGTCAATCAACAAATTGGATTCTTAAAAAGTAGCCCACTCGGAACACTAAAAAACTCCGGAGCAGTTACTTTTTTAGCTATCATTAATTATATAAAAGTGTTTTTATGGCACATTAATACAAATATTGCAAAAAACATGACGAAGCGGGTTTTTACGACATTTCCAAAATAAATCTAATATGAAAATTTCCGTTGGAAAATAGTGGTGGTAAAAGTTTATTTTAGTCTCCATAAAAAGAATCCGATCCGACAGCCTAATAGTAAATAGAAATTCTTTTTGCGAGTTTACTTTGATATATTTTAACTAGAACTTTTAACTGATAAAAACAAATAAAGGAAAACAAAATTTGCCTTAATTAATCAGAGCATATTTGAAATTGTGTACTTAAAAAAAAACATTTTTTTTTAAAGTGGCACCAACCTAATAATATTTGTGTTAGAGATACCGGAGTTTAAAGGTTTAGTTTTTATGTTGTTTTTATTAACCAATTAACTGATAAATGCTTTTGAAAAAAAAAAAAAAAAAAACTTTCAAATAATGCCTATTTCTATTTTTAATCTTTTACAGAAATTTTAATATTTTGTTACCGGTTTTTCAAAACAGAAAGTTATGCTTACTTGAATAAAAAATAAATTTAAAAAAATCTTGATTCGCATATTAAAACGCAATCGGTCTGCCAAGTCACATCTTGGTGAAAAACACGTAAAAAAACGATTTTTGTGATTGACTCATAGATTTACCATTATGTTTTCTTGCTTCCAACCCTCCATGTTTTCTTACTTTTGAGTGCAGGAAAGCACAATGGTAAACCTATGAGTCAACCACAAAAATCTTTTTTTACGTGCTTTTCACTAAGATACGACTTGGCAGATCGATTGCGTATTAATATGCGAATCGAGATTTAACTAATCCTAGATTTTCATCCGTGAACTCGATGAGGTGATCGTCTGTGCTGTCACCTCCTGGTCTATTGTACTCTTTAATGAGTTTCTATTGTAGCAGAAATTTAAATTATTTCTTGAATTCAGTATTCGGTATGATCTCATATGTACAAATTCTTTTTGTGTTTTTCAACTTGTTTCCATTTCTATTTCATTCTTTTTTTTTTTTTTTTTTTTTTTTTTTTTGTTAGGTGCGTTCGTAATTATGTAAATACGTAGCATCTATAGCTGTCGATCAGTCCGTCTGTCCGTCCGTCCGCATATAACAACGCAAGAACTACCCAATCGAATCGTTTGAAGTTTAAAATATATAATTTTACATAATTTTGTCGTGTCATTTCAAATTTTATGAAAATCGAATGCATAGATCGATTACAAGGATAATCAAAATGATTCCGTTACATTACTGTCAATGTTGAAAAATGTCTCAAAAGCATTTTAATCGTTTGAAATTTAAAATACATAAATATTACATAACTTTGTCGAGTCATTTCAAATTTTATGAAAATCGGATACAAAGATCAATTACAGGGACAATCAAATTCCGTTATATTACGGTCAATGGGAAAATATATTTCAAATGCATTTTAATGGTGTTACACTCATTCGAACATTATAAATTTGATATGCATTTATAAAGTACATATTATAATATACATTTTGCATAACCTGTGGTGCAAAGAACATTTGTTATTGATTTACAAGGCCACACAAATGTATTCCATTACATAATGTTATAGGGAGAACATTGTTTGGTGCGCATTTTAATTGTAATTAATTATTTACAATTTTATGAGATTGATAAATAAGAGTGATATTTTTAAAACTTCGTTATTGTACGAATGCACCTCATTTGCTACGCTTCACGTGCAATTTTCAACTTGTTTTGTTTTGTTCTGCTTTGTTTTTCGCATAATTATTTTTAAACCTTTTTTTTTTTTTTTTTTTTTTTTTTTTTTTTTTTTTGTCTTTTGTAGGACATACATAATTGTAAATTTGCATTGTGATGATTTGTGAAGATAAAAACATATGATAACTTTCATTTGTGGAAATATCATTTTTTGCACCTGATTTTCTCCATCTAAATCATGTGAAGTAGTTTTCTCCAATTGCATTTTCTTTCACTTAGACCATTTTTGTCTTCCGAGCGCATTAAAAAAAATCTTTCAAATAAACGACTTAATTAAAAATAGCCTTATAATGATTCTTCACAGAGAGAAAAAAAATACTAATTTGTTTTTAATTTTTTAAGAGTCATAAATTAAGTTTTTGCATGCGGTTGTAATAGAGAAATAAGCAATTGATTTGTTTGGAAGTATACTGCTTTTCTTATTTATGGGGAGGGGGAGAGAATTATTCGAACTACTCAGTTTATAAACTGCATTCTAATGATCTGGTTCCATAAAAGCGATGGACATATAATAACAAATAAGATTCACTATAAAAATAAATAAGATTTCCCTGTTTGGAACTTTTTTTATTGAGTTTTAAAGGTTGCTGCAAACTATAAATATTAAGTAGAAATTTAAGAAACAATGAAATAATATTGTTTTAAGAAAATTACCTAAAATTTAAGCCTAATTTTCCTCTGAAACATTATGACTTGATTATAAAAGCATACAAAAGAAATCTAAAAAAACACTACCAGTATCACTTGAAAAAGAAATAGCATTACAAAAGTCAGTATAGATTACTACTGCAGCGATAAAAACGAATATTTGTTTAAGCTTGCTATAAGCTATAAATATTGAGTGGAAATATAAGAAACAATGAAATAGTGTAGATTTACAAAAGCACCTAAAATTTAAGCTTAATTTTCTTATATATATATATATATATATAAGAACGGTGTTTTTCCACTAAATAGGCATTCATATTTCATTCTTCACATCGCAACTCTCATCATCCAGGTACTCTAGATGTCAGCTGAAAAAAGTAGTCGTGGTTTGAAGCTAACCTCAGAAAAGAAGTGAAGAGAGTTTGTTTGGAACAGTTGTCGTTTGTTTTTAGAAAAGAATGAGGTAGAAAGCCGATCAAGTGGCATGGTTGGTAGCGGCAGCTGCTCCCACACCGCTGTTTCCCGGTTCGAGTCCGGCTAGCGGCATGGGTGTCTGTGTTGTCCCTTTGATGTGTAATAAATGTATGTAATGGATTTTCTGTAATAATAAAGTTTTTGTATTTGTTTCTGTGTATTCTGGATCAATCGAGGCGACAGCCGTTGTAGCTATAGGCCTCAAAGCACTGTCCATTCATAGTAAACTAAAGTATGAGATAGAACGTCGCGAGATGATGAATTCATTATAATGTAACGACGAACGATAAATTAAGATGTTTGTAGTGCCTGTAATTCCTTGTATATTATGTAAATAATATTCTTTTTTGTAAATATTTAATCGTTAATAGTAGTTTCAAAAGTTTTAACGGTGTCAGAATTTATGACTCTGAGTTTAATTATGATTTGAAAGAACTTTAGAAGAATTTCCACACATATATATGTATGTATAAAGGGATAAAAAAACACCATCACTATCATTTGAAAAAGAAATTGCATTATCAAAATGAAAACAGATTACTATTGCAGCGATAGAAACGAATGCATGTTTAAGTTTGCTATAAGCTAAAAGTATTAAATAGAAATATGAGAAATAATGAAATAGCGTTGGTTTACAAAAATATTTAAAATTTAAGCCCATCTTTCCGTTTTAACATTATGATTTAAACATAAAACAACATAAAAGCATATAAAAGAAAAAATATAAAACACTGTTAATATCACTTGAAAAAGGAATTGCAATATAAAAATGAAAACAGACAGTTATTGCAGCGATAAAAACGAATGCATGTTTAAGTTTGCTGTAAGCTATATATATTGAATAGAAATTAAAGAAACAATGAAATAGCGTTGGTTTACAAAAATAACTAGAATTTAAGCCGAATTTTCCTCTCCAACATTATGACTTGAATATAAAGGAATATAAAATAATGTAAAATAAATAGAAAAAAAACACTATCGATATCACTTGAAAAAGAAATTCGCATTATAAAAATGAAGATAGACTATTATTGCAACCATAAAAACGAATACTTTTCTGTATTGACAATTATATCAGACATGAATAAATTAAGTATACTTTTTAAGAATCTTCTACAGAAATTAAAGAGAAAAAAACTCTCACAAAAATCAGTGCTACAACTTTATATCAATGAAAAATCACAGTTCTTAAAAGCACTTCAATCTAGTTAATTTTTCTGCAGTCGTTTTGCATTTTTATTAGTACATTTTTCCCCCTCAGCCGTCAAATCATTCTTCCCTGGTACTCTGTCTTTAATCAGCCCCCTCCTATCATAGCAAGAAAATTAAATTATTTCCTGAATGGGTATTCTATACGTTCTCATAAGTACGAAAATTCTTTTACTGTTCTTTTACTAATTTCCGTTCCTTTTTTCATTATTTATTTTATTTCGCATGATTATTTTAACCTTTTTTTTTTTCATCCGTTAAGTATAATTGTGAATTTTCATTGTGATGACTTATGATAAGAAACGCATTGTAGTTTTTTTATTGAAAGAAGATTTTTTCATTCGTACTATCTCTTATTCTTGTAGATGACGTGAAGCAATTCTTCGATTCCATTTTCTTTCAATTAGTCTTTTTTGTCCGCCGTGTCCATCTCAAAAAACTTAAGTAAAGGACTTAATTAAAAATATCCTGATATTGAATCCTCCGACATAAAAAAAGAGATTGCAATGTGTTTTTAATTTTTTAAGAGTCATTTATTAAATTTTTGCATGAAGTTGTGACAGATAGACAAGGAAGCTATTTGTCTAAAAGTAAACTTTTTTTTTTTTTTTTTTTTTTTTTAACATTAAAAAAAATTATTTGAACTATTTAACTTATAAACTGCATTCTAATGATTTGGTTCGATTATTTTCAAAAAAGCGATAAATTTACAATAATAAACAAGATTAATTGTAAAAAGAAATAAGATTGCTCTTTTTGGAACTTTTTCCAGTGGGTTTTAAGTTAAATAAATCGCATTGTAAAAATGAAAATAAACTATTGTTGTAGCTATAAAAACAAATATTAGTTTAAGCTTACTGTAAGCTATAAATATTAAGTAGAAACATAAGAAACAATGAAATAGTATTAGTTCACAAAAATACGTGAACTTTAAGCCAAATTTCCTGTAAATCATTATGAGATCATTATGAATGAAAAATAAATAAAAGCGTATGAAAGAAATAAAGAAATCACCATCAATATCACTTGAAAACGATATTCCGTTAGAAAAATTAAGATTAACTATTATTGCATCGATAAAAACCAATACTTGTTTAAGCTTGCTGTAGTCTATAAATATTGAAAATAAATATATAAGAAACAATGAAATAGTGTTAGTTTAGAAAAATACCTAAAATTTAAACCTAATTTTGCTCTGCAACATTATGACTTGTATATAAAAGTGTATTTAAAAAAGAAACCGAAAAAACACTATAAATATCTCTTGAAAAAAAAAATGCAGTATAAAAATGAAGATAGACTATTATTGCAGCCATAAAAACGAATACTTGTTATATATTGAGAATTATTTCAGACATGAAAAAATTAAGTATATTTTTAAGAATCTTCTACTGAAATTAACGAAAAAAAAACTAGCAAAAATTGGTGCTATAACTTTATATCAATTAAAAATCACAGTTCTTAAAAGCACTTGAATCTAATTAATTTTTCAGCAATCGTTTTGCATTTTTATGAGTGCATTTTTCCCCCTCAGCCGTCAAATCATGCTTCCTTTTTATTCTGTCTTTAATCAGTTCCTATCATAGCAAGAGAATTAAATTATTTCCTGAATGGGTATTCTATATGTTCTCATAAGTACGAAAATTATTTTACTGTGGTTTTACTTATTTCCGTTCCTTTTTTTCATTATTTTTTTTCATTATTTATTTTATTCCGCATGATTATTTTAACTTATTTTTCATCCGTTAAGTATAATGTGAATAGTATAATGTGAAGTATAGTGTGAATTTTAATTGTGATGACTTATGATAAGGAACGACTGTAACTTTTTTTATTGAAAGAATTTTTCCCCCTCGTACTACCTCTTACTCTTGTAGATGACGTGGAGCAATTCGATTCCATTTTCTTTCAATTAGTCATTTTTGTCTGCCGTATCCATCTCAAAAAATTTAAATAAAAATTTAATTAAAAATATACTGATACTGAATCTTCTGACATAAATTAAGAGATTGTAATGTGTTTTTAATTTTTAAAGAGACATTTATTAAATTTTTGCATGAAGTTGTGACAGATAAACAAGAAAGTGATTTGTTTGGAAGTAAACTTGCTTTTTTTAATATGTAAAAAAACAAATCATTTGGACTATTCAATTTATAAACTGTATTCTAATGAACTAGTTCTATTATTTTCATAAAAGCGACAGACATATAATAATAAATAAGATTTATTATAAAAAGAAATCAGATTTCTCTGTTTGGATATTTTTCCAGGGGGTTTTAAGTTACAAATGTTGAGTACGAATGTAAGAAACAATGAAACAGTGTTGGTTTACAAAAATGCCTAAAATTTAAGCCTAATTTTCATCTCCAACATTATGACTTAAATATAAAAGAATACAGAAGCATATATAAAAGAAATCCAAAAAACACCATCAATATCAGTTGAAAAAGAAATTGAATTATAAAAATGAAGATAAACTATTATTTCAGCCATAAAAACGAATACTTTTTTACATTGACAATTATTTCAGACATGAATAAATTAAGTATATTTTTAAGAATCTTCTACAGAAATTAAAGAAAAAAAACTCTAGCAAAAATCAGTGCTACAACTTTATATCAATGAAAAATTACAGTTCTTAAAAGCACTTGAGTCTAATTAATTTTTCTGCTTTCGTTTTGCATTTTTATTAGTGCATTTTTCCCCTCAGTTCTCAAATCATTCTTCCCTCGTACTCTATCTTTAATCAGTTCCTATCATAGCAAGATAATTAAATTATTTCCTGAATGGGTATTCTATATGTTCTCATAAGTACAAAAATTCTTTTACTGTTCTTATACTTATTTCTGTTCTTTTTTTTTCATTATTTATTTTATTTCGCATGATTATTATTTTTTTTTTCATTGTTAAGTATAATTGTGAATTTGTATAGTGATGACTTATGATAAGAAACGATTTGTAATTTTTTTTTATTGAAAGAAAATGTTTTTCCTCTCGTACTATCGCTTATACTTGTAGATGACGTGAAGCAATACTTCGATTCCATTTTCTTGCAATTAGTCATTTTTGCCGGCCGTGTCCATCTCAAAAAACTCAAATAAAAGACTTAATTAAAAATATCGTGATACAAATTCCTCCGACATAAAAAAAGATTGTAATATGTTTTTAATTTTTTAAGAGTCGTTTATTAAATTTGTACATGAAGTTGTGACAGAGAAACAAGGAAGTGATTTGTCTCGAAGTAAACTTGCTTTTTTTGGAAAAGTAAAAGAAAAGAAAGAAAGTAAGAAAGAAAGAAAATAGAAAAAAATCTTTTGAACCACTTAATAAAATCCACCATTTACACTTTTTATAACACAATTTGCGATAATGTATAAATAAAAGCGAGTTTTTTATTAAGCATTTTTAAGTCAAAGGCTAGAAGTTTTTGGGCCAAAACATATATATAGGGGGGGGGGGGGGTTGTAAATTTTCAATCATTGGCTAATATTTGTTAATGGTACCTCACACCATTTTTCAAAACAAAAAACTTTAACACAATTTTTGATAACAGTTATAAGAAAAATGTACCACTAAATGTATTTCTTTCTTTTAATAGTGGTACGAATAGAATATAAAATATTCACCTGTAATTGAAACTTTATGATGCCCCCTCCCTCCACGGCGTATTTTGTCGTTTAACACGTATCGATTAACTGTCGACTAACATTCATTAACATCGACACCGAGCTTTCCGTTTTTGGCTCCGCCAGTCACCGGTGATTGACAGCTTAAAATATGATGTAATACTAAAATACTTGCATTCTTTGAAGTAATTACTGAAAAAATACTTGAAATTTATATAATATTATATTTTACAGTGTCACTCACCGGTGTTTCACGAGGCCTAAACGGAAAGTTTAATGTCAGTCACCGTCGCACTCAAAGTGTTAAAAAAGTAAATTATAAATTTAAGGTTTAAAATCATTTCTGAAATGTTTATATGTAAAAAAAAAAAAGTAAAAAATGTCAAAATCCCTTTTTTTCTTACCTTCTTGCATCCCCAGTGTCAAAGTATTATCGATTGATATTTAAACACTTACTTTTATACCTTAAAGCGGGGGATGCGAAATTTTGAAATTGATATATTGTTTCTTAAGAGACATAGGGTCAGGCCTCGGAGCGGTCACATTTTTAGCTATCAATAACTTTATAAATTTATTTTTAAAGCGCATTATTACAAAAATTTTAAAAAAAGACTCACTAGAAAGCAGGTGTTCACGACATTTTCAAGACAAATCAAAAATGAAAATTTCGTTAGGAAATAGCGATGGTATAAAGGGATAGAGGTCAGCTAAAATTTATAGATGAAATAACCCTCTTTGGTGATACCCTAATTATGCAATAGTGGCTAAAGGTGATTTTGCCGTAAAAAGAACATTGCACCCTGACTTCGATCTTCATGTACTTTAATTCATTTCTTATCTGATCCCTCGATGAAAGACAAAATTATGTGCAAAAATATCAAAATTTAAAATTTAATAAATGTGTCAGTTTTTGTAGTACAGAAGTCAAACTTTTTGTGCTGAGTCTGTTATGATATGTGTAAACTTTTACAAGCATACCGTATTTACTCGTGTATTAGACGCACTTTTTTTACAAAAAATTAGGGCAAAACTCCTAGGTGCGCCTTATACACGGAATAATTTTTTACTGTTGGATGCAGTCGAATGATATACATATGAAACAAGAAATTATTCAGAGAAGATATTAAAACTCGGAAAATGTTGCTTAATTGAAGTATTACTGCATATTTATTTCATTCCTTGCAGTTTTTTATACAACAGATCTAATGACAATATCTAAACGCTAATTAGCAATTCTGTTTACCGTCACTTATTCCTATTTCCAGTCATTCTCTTACAACCCGAAGTCTAAAAATGCATTTTCGTCTTGTTTTATGGTCTGGTGTAATGTTTTTTTTTTCGACTTATTTTACTGAAAATCATTTGGTCATTCCTCATTAGCGTATCAAATTTATGGCGTGCGTTATATACGAGATTTTAAGAAATTGCCATTTTTACTTGTAAAGTAGGGGTGCGCCTTATACACGCGTGCGCGCTATACACGAGTAAATACGGTAACTATAGGGAATGGGGGATCGTAAAAAAAATTAGATTTCGTAATTTTTATGAAATTGATTTTTTACATTGAAAAATGCCACAGCATGAATATTTACATAATTTAAAACGTTTTTGTAACTGGAACTATATGTCTACGACCAACGGTTGAGAAATTAAAGGTCGGTGACAGATAGCATATTGTATCCTGTGTATGGTGATGTTTAGATATGGATTAACTCTTTGGGAACGAGTGACACGTATACCTGCCTCAAAAAGACTTAAGAATCTTTGTTTATCCCCCACCAGTAAAATTTTACTGGAAAATTTGACATTTAATCGGAACATTTTCTCGAGTTAGAAAGACAGAAACTTATATTTTTAAAAACCGGTGACAAAACATTAAAAATTTCGTTAAAGATCCCCGTCGCGAATTAGTTAAAGATGGTGAAAATCTTGTTCTACCATTTAAGCTCCGGTTGAACCATAGCTTTAAATATTAATTTCACCACCTTATAGTAGCAAATATTTCACCACCAAAAACTAATTCGATCTAGCACATTTTTTTTTTTTTTTTTTTTTTTTTTTGCTGTGTAGCTTCATAGCAGGGAATATGTAAGATAACTACACCTGTTGCTGTAAGATATTTCAAAATAAACTATCTACTATTTCGTTTTGTATTCTAAAGAAAAAAAAAAAGCATCGAAAGTATTTCTTCAAACATAAAACAATCGCTTACAGAAACTCTTATGAAGACTAATAGCTACTACCAGGCAATAAAAAGTGATAAAAATCAACAAGTCATCGGTGAATATATGAGTTTAACCTCTGTTTCTATTTCCCCCCTTTTAAGAAGAAGAAAAGCGGCGAAAAAAGAAGATGGTGTTGAAAAGTAAAATAAATGTATTTTTTTTTTCTTTTTTCCCTTTAGCAAAAACAGAAAATATGTACATAAAAATTACAAAAAAGAGCAAAAGATGTATCTCCCCACTCTTTGAAGAAACTGGAGACACCTTTATAATTTGATAAATGGATGTGTGGTTTTTCACTACAGAAAAAAACAATGATAAAAAAGATGCATTTTAAAAAAATGTTGAAAGATTTTCGAGACACAAAATACAGTGTTTTGTTATGGCGTTCCCTTTATAACCCCCCCTCCCCTCTGAAATATGTGGCACTAAGTTTAGATAAAAGAAAAAAAATAGTCCTGTTGTGGAGATAAAATATGACATTTTGCATCGTTTTGTATTTAATTTAAAAGTATTTTTGTCTTTTTACCTTTTTTGGATATAATAATAGAATTAAATCAGTATTAGAATTTTATTAGTTACAGTTTGGCTATTTGTTTAACTGAAAGTAAATAATGGGTTCAAAATATTAGCTATTACTGTATTTCATTATCTAAAGTTAAAAAAAAAAAAAAAAAAAAAAAAAAAAAAAAACAGAAAAAACTATATTATTAAAAAATGTTTAGTACTTAATAAAACATAAAAAAAAGAAATACAGTGGACTTCCTCTATCTGAACACTCTCTAATGTGAACACCCCGGTATTATGAACACATTCCAATGGTCCCGGCAAAACTCCATACACTTAACAAAAGACGAACTCTCTGTATTCTGAACACCCTCTAAACATATGAACACCCCACTATTGTGAACGCAATTTTTGATCCCCATTTCCACGCCAGCTCTCTGTAAACTGGACATGTATTTGCAATCTGAATTTGAATACACATAATGGAAATTTGGAGAAACTGTTACAGAAAAATAAAAAGTTTCAACAAACTTGATGAAAAAATAAACAGACAAAATCACTGCCAGATTTTAAGCATGTACTTGAAATTGCAATTTGTTTAAATACTTCAAATGAAATCTGCACTTAAATGTTAGAACACCTGTTGTCACATTGTTGTCAACTGCCTGCTGTAAGAAATAGAAGCCATTTTATGATTTCTTTTAAATTAGAAAATGTAAAAATTTAGTTTTTGGCTAGTTGAAGACAATTACGGTAAGTTAAAATAATCCTCTTCCTACTTGTTTATTTCAAATAATAGTTTTATAGTTTTTATTAATATTATTGCTAATCACAGCTTAACAATGATATTTTAAAGTTTAATTTTAGAATTTTCGACTGATTTCTTCGATTCACTAACCATTGGGAAAATGGCAGTTAAAGAAACTACTCCCTTATAATTTTTTTTTTTTGTTACTTAATTTCAGCACATTTCATTTTTGTTCTTGAGGACATTCATTAAGAGTTGAAGCAATTATGATAGTTCACTTCTAAAACTTATACAGATGGAAATATAATAAAAACTCCATAACATCGACCGTATTTATCAACTACTGGCTCTGTTACCCAACATAGTAGTAATAGTAGGAGTAATGCATTTCCCATCTCCCTCTATAGTGAACACCCCTTTAATCTGAACATTTTTGGTCGGTCCCATGAGTCCACTGTATTTATTAAAGGAAATTTGAATTTTTTTCTCTCATAAAACTGTTTATTCATTGATGTAACAAATAGGCATTATGAAACATTAAATTGAAAATTGAAGGGAATAGATTCAAGATTCTAATGCAAATATTTATCATAAAAGGCGTATTTTTACAACCGAAATCTTATAATGGAAAGCTGTTAACTCTACGCTTTTTTGCACCAGAAAAATTTAATAGAATTTTTTCCTTTTATAATCGGCAGATTTTTAGCAATGGGTAAAAAAAACAAATAAATGCAAGTAGATGGCAACTATGCATAATGTGATAGATTTTAAGTATTTAAAAAAATTTAAGAACAAGCATAAAAAATTAGTTTATTATCCCTTGTAATTGTCGGCGTATGATAATTAATATGAAATATTTTTTATAAAAATCAAGTAAGAGTAAATTTCCTATAAGGGATTTATATCGCCTTGTGCTAGAATTTTGATGCACAAATATGAAAATAAATGTTGATATTGTACAGGGTTCGTATGTATCGGGAGATTTTATGTGTTTCAATATCAAAAATTTCGCAAAGTAATGGCTACTATATAACTAAAGACAAAAGTGGCAAATATTACTTTACGAAAATTCTGATTCACTGTCAACTGCACGAACCCTATTATATATAGAGAGAAATTGGCAATATCGAACGTTGATTGTGCGAATAACTTAGATGCTTTCATCAACAGTTTCACTCTCAATTCATGGAAATTATTTTCTATAACTTTGAAAACAATCTGTACAATATTCCAATATTTTTTTTTTCATATATATAGTGAACTAAAAGTTTTACAATCAAATTCTCAATTAATTTCTGTTCAAAAAGTTTTAATCTTTATTTAAAATTTTCTAGATTTTTTTTTTTTTTATCTACTCTATTTTATTTATAAAATTTGAACGCACATAAATAAAAAGTTCACCTTTAAAAAATTTTTAAAGGAATTAAAATATTTTATAAAGAATTTATATAATTACCTAATGATTTAAATCGCCAAATTATAGCTGTACAAATATACAAATATTTCATTGCAAGTTGCAACTTTTAAGTGCAAGATTTATTTTTATATAATACATATATATATATATATATATATTTAATTCTTTTATTAATTATTGATTGCAAAGAATATTTTATCAGAAAGCATTTTCACTCTATGAATAAATTTTTTGTCCTAAATCCTGATATACGTTTTGAAATTTAAATTTTTAATTTATAAAAAAAATCCTTTGTTAAGTTACACTTTACACCGACAGATGGCGATACATAACCTATCACACTTTTTACACTGCAGAGAAGAATAACGTAAATGTGGAAAAGGAAAAATATCACGTCAGGTCGTTTGAGTTAGAATCATTAAAATCTATTTAAATTAGGATATTTCAAAAGAGGGGAAAAAACGGTAATTAATGCCAATAAAAAAATAGGAACTCGGTTTAATTAAAGATTATTTTTCAGAAAATGATTCTCACATCTGAGCTTAGAATGGATTTTTAAATTTATTTCGGAATTTATATTTCATTTCCTTTGATCATCAAACGATAAAAATGTTCTCGTTTAAAATAAAAACCAGCTAAAATATTAGTCTATAAAGACATCTTTTAGAAAAAAAAAAAATATATATATATATAATCGAAAATTCATTGGTTTAAGAAACTAATAAAATAATTTTATTTCGTGGAGTGTAAGAAGATATTAGAGCAGGGCTCTAACATTTTATCGCTTATAATAATTAAAATGAAATATTCAGAAGAAAACTGAGACATTAATTTCTTTAGTTTACTTTCTTTTAAATAATTATATTTTTATTAAAAATACCGAGAAAGTAGAGAAAATTTTGATGACTAATTATATTAATTACTAATAAGTACACATGTTTTCAAATTTGCATGTGTGTATTTGTCTAATTTAATACATATAATAAATTTGTTTAATTTTGTATGCGTATATATGTTTATCCAGATATATAAAAATACATACAATTTGTTGATAAATCAAAGACTAATAATTTAACTAACGCTTTCGTGTCCGATTTTTTTTTTAATTTTTAGAAAAAAATTATTGTTTTGTTAATAATATTAACGCTAAATATCCAAGTGAATTACTAGGTGTTTAACGAATATTTTATTGCCTGAAAGATAAAGAATGTTGTTGTTTTGCATACCATTCAAATAATATTCATATGAAAATAAGCTGAGGAAGAATTTCTGGAGATGTTTAGAAAATATTGTATTGCAACAAGATTTAATTTATATTACAAATTTCTAATACTTTTTGCGTTTTATTACACATGATTATTTCAGGAGAGTAATTTTAATCTTAAATCTAAAATCTGAAATATATATTTAAAATAAAAGAATCACAAATGGCGCAAAGATAATTAAGCAAATAATAATTATTATTATATTATTACTAAATTCCTGAACATAAATGAAGTCATATATAAAATGCATTGATATATACTTACAAAACTACATGTAAATAGAAGCAAAAGTATTTCTTAATACAAAATAACACTTTATTAAAAGACATGTACTATTACTAGTACACTAGACCAGAAAGGGTTAAGATATGAAAGAAATACTTATTGCATTATAATACAGAGAAATACAAAAGTAAGGTAAATTTTGTACGACAAATTAGTATCCATTATCCTTATATATTGTGCGCGCATTTATAGATAGGTAGAGCAATATGTTTATGCATATCTGAAATAAAAATATAATTTAATTTTACGAGAAAGACCGATAATTTAATTAAGCTATGCAAATAAAAATTAACCAGGAATAAAAAATAAAAATCTATTTAATGTTAAGAAAATTCCATGCACAAACTTAACATTATCATCCGGGTATTTTTTTTTTTTTTTTTTTTTTTTGCGACTTGAGTGGCATTTTAAGAGACCACACTGAAAAATACCCGGATGATAATGTTAAGTGTATGGGGACGCTCTTTTCAAATATCTCGCTCAAATTTTAATATTTTGACACAATTTTTTTTTGCATAGGATAGCCGAAGACGATCTACGACCGGGCTAGTTTTTAATCTTTCAATGCCCCACCAGTGGCCGAGAGGTTCAGACCTCTCAACTGGTAGACGGCAGGTGCTGGGTTCGAACCCAATCGCGGCCGTCGGCCTAACCGTTCGGAGTTTTCGTGGTTTTCTTCGAACCTTGCGTAAATACGGGTTAGGTTCCCTTAGAAAGACCCCACGAAGGGCACTCCCCCTGGTCCTATATCCCTAGCGTAGATAATCGGACGACAAAAATAAACCAAACCAAACCTTAATCTATCAATTTTGATTTGAGATTTTTTTTTTCTTATACTTTAACTTTCGAAACCGTTTAGAACCAGTTCTGAAATAGAAACTGTCATAATATAAAAAATATATAATCAAAATCACAAAAGTAAAAACTAGGCTGGTTGTAGACTAGGACCGGTAGAAAACTAGGCCGTCCTGAACTATCCTATACAAAAAAAAAAAAAAAAAAAAAAAAAAAAAAAAAACCATGTAAAAATATTAAAATTTGAGCGAGATATTTGAAAAGAACGTTCCCGTTGACTTAACATTATCATCCGGGTCTTTTTCAGGTAGTAGTATGGGCTCTCAAAATGTGGAAAATTTACTGTCTGTGAGATGATTGCGTCTACATCAGTGGCATAACCAGGGTCGTGGTGTACAAATGATCTGGATACCAGTAATATTTTAAAGTTTTCTTCGCCTTAACCCTTTATGCACTGACGGTAGTTTAAAGTACCTTAAAAGAAAACTTCATATAAAACGTATTTATTCAGTCTATTAATAAAAGTCTTTTATTCTTTTTATACAAAGCACTCTTCTCGATCAAATTTAGATAGAATAGAGAAACAGTCGAAGCTAAATATTTTTTTAAAAAAATGGTAGTTTTATTATTCATTTTTATAGGTATTTTTTTTTTATTTAAATAAAATTACATGAAAATTATTCAACTGCAAAAGCATTTCCTGTAATTCGCTTCCTGTAATTCGTTTCCTGTAAATCCTGTAAAAAGCGTATATTATTACAGACAGGATGCATTGAAACTCATTGCTTTTTTTAAGAATTGTAATATTTTCAAAGGAGTAATTTTGGTTAATTAATCTGATTATTTTTGTAAATATTTCACAAAAAAATTCTAACTATCGATTAATTTAATAAGTTTTAATGAAAAAAAATGTCTAACTTCCACATTAGTATTATCTAAAAATTTCAGTATACCTTCAGATATTAAAGAAGGTAATTAATGAGGCGGATCAATTTCTTGAAAAATAATTCGGTAAATAAAGGGTTAATCTGTTAAGGAAATGTCTCCGATAAGATAAGGCTAACAGAACTTGACAAGATTAGTGGTAACCCAGAGCGTTGGTATCACGTCTCTGGCTACGACAATGATGTAGACAGTGGCATCTCACAGATGGCACATTTCCGGTAAAGAATTAATACGATCATTTTTATAATCTTTACACAACGCTGATACATCTCTCACAACACATATACATTTATGCACATTATTTATTATCAGTTATAAACATTGGTTTAAAAACAAGAAAAAAGAAAATAAGTTTAAACAGTTGTTAATTAAACGAATGCATAAAAACTTCTTAAAAACACCATAAAATATACTAGGCCTTTCGAAAGAACTGAATCTTTCTTCGTCAGGCGCAAAGAAGACGTGCTTTTACTATGAAAAAAGCGGCATGAATCATGAGCAGTGTCATGCCGCTGCTTTCATAGTGGAAGCACGTCTTCTTTGCGCCTGAAGAATTAAGATTCAGTTCTTTCGAAAGGCCTTGCACATTTTAGTATATTTTATGGTGTTTTTAAGAAGTTTTTATGCGTTCGATTCAAAACAAGAAACTTGGCTTTAACAAAAATTAAAAGTTCTTGGACATTTTTCTCTAAAGCTGGCTTAATAGAAGTATGAATATTCACGTATCTAGAATTACAGGCGTAATTTCACTACTCAAAATTAATTGAGAAATTGATTAATATCATAAATATATATGTGATTTACCGATACTGGGTCTTGTGTCTCATGTTACGCCACAGAATTGTGCGCTCATGAAGACGGATCTAGTGCTGCGATTTGCAGCTTAACCAACATATGAAGTGAAAAATGACAAGCTAAGCATCGTTCTTGTAGCTTAAATGGTAGAGCACTTGGTGCGCTATTCCAAGGGTTCCGGGTTCGATCCCCCCACTAAAAAACATTGGGCATTTTTCACTAAAGTTGGTATTACGCTTAGTACAAGTATGAACATTCACGTATTAAAAGTTCTTTTATCAATACAAAAGTCCAAACATTTTACAGCACATGGATGCTACAGATAACATAGTTGATACTTTGTTCAACTTATATCTCATTCCGCATTAAAAAAAAAATGTACAACGAATTATCAGAGCATATGAAACGGATAAATTATCCAGTCTACAATGTCACCCAATGATTATGAAATAAAGACGACATACGAAATACAGAGAAAAAAAACTTTCATGGAGTCGTTAGGCAATAAATCATCAATCTTTTTATCACCAGGAAGCTAAAAGAAAAATCCCTACAAACATGCCACGGGGCTTCTTTTTCCCTTTACCCTTTTTCAAATTTTTCTTTGGCAACAAAGAAATACGTCACCACTGCATCACAACAATGCTATTCAACCACTGAAAGCTAGATCCAACAATATATCATTGGTATGTGCCTTGCGTCTGAAACTTTTGTAAGAGGGGGTTCTTTTTTTTTATATATTCCCTGGCTGTAAGACTTATCTCAATGTCATTCTTTTTATTTTCAATTCCTGCAACAACGCATTTCGTGATGCTTAAGTCAGATTAAAGAAGGTTTTAAAGAATAAGTACGGGATATATATATTTTTTTTAAAGAAAAATATTTATTTATTTCAATTGTGAACAAGTGAAATTTACAATACACATACATCTAAAGTCTGAATTAAAAAAATTGGTTGCCTGTAAAGTCGGTATACGGGCGAAAGTTTTACGTGACAACGACTTTGAGTTGTAAAATAATTTTAATGTGAATATTCATTCGTATAGTAGGAAGAAGGATGAAATAATAGTAACAATTTAAAACATTTATTTATACAAAGAATTATATTTAAAACATTAATTTATACAAAGAATCTCGCACTGAATTTCATATTAACAAAATTTTATTTTTACCTTTACACATACATACGTATTTATATACAAATATACATACAATAACTTGCAATACACTGTGTTTGTTAAACACATTTTACTTCATGTTTATTGATGTCAAATGTTGAATTTTGTAAACAGCATATTAAAGAATTTTTCAATGAGCAGAATATAACTAAAGTAAAATGGCTTTCACTAATCACATATCATTAGTTTTCCATAATATACCACCGAATTACGAAATAAACTACACTTATTTTCTTTGTACTTTATACTAATAACTAATACATAACGTATTTCGTCTTAGTTTGATACTATCTAAAATTCCTATTAAGCACCGCCCCTTCCTTGCAGCGAATTCACATTCACGTTCAGAAAATGGTCCCACAAGTGACCGGAAAAAGTTAAGAGAAAAGTGAGCGCGTATCGTGAGCGGAGCGTAACGTAACGTAACGCAGTTTCTTGAAGTGTCTCCCGGCAAACCAATTTACAAGACGTTGTCACGTCAAAAAAAAAAAAAAAAGGGTATTAGAAGATTAAATAATATAAATTAAGATAGACTTGAATACATTTTTTAAAAATAAATAAAATTTATATGCAAAAAATTAAACACCAAAACACTAAAAAGCATTTAAAAATACAAAAGTAAATGTTTCGCTAGGCTAACTCAAAGCCTCGTCAGTATAAATAATAATCCATTGCAAAACAAACATTGGAACAAATCAAGACAGTTACAGTTAGTTATTATATTTTTTAAAAAGATAATATTCATTTGGGACAGCACGAGCCTCATTCAGAGTTGGCAATCCTAAACAACGTGAAAACAACATTGGCGAGAAATTTACTAAAAAGGAGTGAGCTTCACGGCGCATCTTAGCTAGAAACGAAAATATCAAAACCTATGGCTGTGTGGTATTGTTTTTGACATGTTCACCTTTTTGGGGATAAGTATTTATTAATATGGTAATGTTCTATAGGCTAATCCTAAAAGAAAAGAAGAGGAAAGGAACTTTTCTTTAAAGACTTTATGTATATTTTGTGAATGGTGCAATTTGGATTGATTAGCGTAAAAATTGTGTTGCTAAATCTTTTTTTTTTTTTTCTTTTTTTCAGAAATTTTTAATTTATACCAAAAAATTCTGAACAGTAATTTTCTTTTTCATATAATTTTTTATGTTCAATCTCAAACTTTTTATACAGAATTCAAAATTATCGAAGGAAAAAATCTGCTTAGATTTGGCAACACTGCTCAAGAGCAAAGAAATACAGCAGAGTCAGGAATTGGGAAGCCGGTCGTTGCAAAACCTCTGAGTTACAAAATTGGCATATGAGTTCTGGTTTGTCATCGGCTCGAAAATCGAAACAGAGCGAAAGATTGGTGCAATGTCAATCCATAGACTTCTCATGTAACCATTCCTGGTCAAAGTGTCAATCGGTCTTATTTTTTGGAACGAAAATCTTGATCAATCATTTTCGAAACGCAATTGAAAAAATATGTAGGGTAATTGAAATTTGCAAAATATATAAATTAAATGCACATTTTGTCTCGTATAAGTAATTTTTTAACTACGAAATTTTGCATGTAAGGAAAAGTAAAATAATAATAATAATAATAATAATAAACAAATTAAATAAATAAAAAATACAAATATTTATGCCTATAGACCAGAACTTTTTTTTATTTAAAATTATTTATAGTTATTTCAACGCCTAATCTACTATTTTTAAGAAATAAAGAAATTTTCGTTTCGAATAATAAGAACGAGCGGAATTCGAACTCTCATAGAAAAATCTAAAATCACGTACGCTGCTGACCATGCTACAGAGACGTCAGCCAACGAAGGAAATTTATCCGATTGTAAACTGCAGCGCTGTTTAGATTCGATCTTGATTTTCAAGCTGACGACAAACCAGAGCTCAAATACATACAGTTGGCAAAAAAAGTATTTGTACACTTCATTTTTTTAAATTATAAGGAAATTAAACAAAAGATTGAAGCAAAAAATACTGTAACACATTAATTTAATGTATTATAATATTATAGAAACAAAAACAAAGTTAAACGAATCGATTTTTTACATTATAATAAACAAATATACAAAAATATAATGCAAAAAACGTATTTGTACACTATATTAATGTAATATAAATAATGAAAATTTAGTAAAATGATACAAATTAATATTTTGTGTGAATTCATTTAGCGTTTATGACTATTTCTAGATGGTGTGACATTGATTCCATCAACTTTGTTGTAGCGGTCTAGTTAATGTTATTCCATGACAAAATAAGAGCTTCTTTAAAACTGTTTTTTACTGATACATATTTTCTTTTCGGATTTTTGCACCCAATAGCATCCACAAATTTTCTATTGGATTCAAGTCTAGAGATTTTAGAAGAGTTACCTATCGTCTTCGTGTATTGTAGTAACCATGTGCTGGTGATCACAGCAGTATACTTTGGTCGCTATCCTGCAGAAAATGAAAAGCTTCCTCTACGCATAATTTCTTAGCACGGTTTAATAAATTATGCCGCGACACATCAATGTATGTTAAACCTGTCCTTCCATTGTCAATAAATTTTAAATGCCTGCTCCATTAGAAGCTATACACCCCAAAACCATAATATTCCCCCCACCATGCTTGATAGTTTGAAGTATACGTTTTGGATCTAGAACAGTTTTATTTTTACGCCAATTTTTTCGAATGTTTGGTGGTAAGAAAAGTGCGAATTTTCCCTCATCAGAAAAAATTGCTGTTTTCCAAAAATCCAATGACTTACTTCTGTATGCGAAAGCGAATACCATGCGTTTTCGCCTATTTGTTTCGCTGATGAATGGATTTTTCCTTGAGGTTCTTCCTTTGAAATCTGCATTGAGAAGAATATTTCTTATTGTTTGAGGTATTACTCTGATGCGAGCAGATGTTGCAAGGTCTCCAGCAAATTTTTGAACCGAACGCATAGGATTTTTTAAAGCTTTTTTAACAACACTCCCTTTTTCCCTCATTGTTAGTTTGCTGAGAAGTCTTGGTTTTCATTGAATTTCGATGCATCTAATTTATTCATAGTTTCTCACTATGCATCCAATACTTGTAAATGGTAATTTAATAGCTTTTACAAATTCTTGTTGCGAGTTTCAATTTTTATTATGCTCAATAATAGGATTTCATATATCTAGAGGTACCTCTCTAATTTTAGGTTCTATTCTCAATTACTTCAAGAGCAAATTAGATTAACTGTCAGACAAATATAATATGAAGTTAAAAATTATTAACAGCTTCTGTATAAGTAGTCCTCTGAACCATAAGCACTATAAAACACAGTACATTATCAGGATGGAGAAATGTACAAATACTTTTTTTTGCAAGAAATTTTTTAACTTTTCCTATTCGAAAATTATTTTACATCTTTATCGAAATTTTCTGTTGTGTAATTCAAAATGCACAGTAAACAGACTGTATTAAAACTATTTTTGACAAAATATCTGTTTTTATTTAGTTAAAAATTAAACATTTTAGAGTGTACAAATAATTTTTTTGTCAACTGTATGTGCCAACGTTGTAACTCTCAGTTGCTGCAACGACCATTTCCCCCGTAATACACTTCTTGAGAATGATTATAAAAAAGGTCGAAGTCCGACACCTAGATGCAAATTACAACTTATGTGAATTTCTATTAACTACAAACTTGTTGAAATTTAAAACATTGCAAGTGTTTGAAATGTCCTTTTCAGCCATGAGTCTGACGATTTAAAGGGCAAAAATTTTAAAATCCATGTCAATTTTTCCCTGACGTATCAGAAAAATAAATAAGGTAGGTACTCAGTTGCTACGCATTGATACTTTGTCTATCAAGCGTTAAAAGTGCGCACACTTAAGAGATAAAACATTATGCACAAATTTATAAGAGAAAAAGAATATTTTAAAGAGGGGATTTTGTTTTTTGTTTTCTAGCTGTAAGATTTATCTCCCTGTGACATTTCTTTTTATTTTCAGTTCCTGCAACAACACATTTCGTGATGCTTAAGTCAGATTAAAGGTTTAAAAAAATATGCGCAAGATTCTTTTTTCAAGAAAATATATTTATTTATTCGGATTATAAACAAGTATTTGGTGAATAAGTGAAGTTTACTAAGGAGAAATAGGATTTACTACGCGTTAAAGATAAAATAAAATCTGTAAACATATGGCTGTGTTCTTTTGTGAAAAATCTGGTATTATTTTTTACATATTCGCCGCTATTGAGATAAGTATTTATTAATATGTTAATGCTACAAACTAATACCCTAAAATAAAAATATTTCTTCAAGTAAAGTATTATCTGCGGCTTATGTGTCGGAATCGATCTGAATAACGTACAGAAAGCTGAACCTTTGGCTGAACTCTTAATGTCCTAGCGCAGGGATGGCGAACCTTTTCACATCCGCGTGCCAATTTTTTCCAAAAACATATTTTACATTATGTTGACGTGCCAACAGACATAAAAGTTAATTAATCAAAATATCTTCATTTTTTAATTAAAAATATGTGTAATATTGGGTGTTATATTTTATAAAGTAAATTAAAAGTACTATTTCTGTTGTTCTATGTTATACAGTAAATAATTAATCAAATTCCAATTTATCATCGTCATTTTTTCTTATGAACTTTTTGAGCCAAAATTGAATGAGATATCTATTACTATCATAGCTTCTCTTCAATCCGTATATGACAATGGCCACTAATTTAACTAATCGAATTCAGACAAACCTAGCTTGTCAAAATTTGTGCAGTTCGTTCAATATTATTTTATTGGAAATATCTTAACATCTTTTGATTTGAGAAATTAAATCTATGCTGTGCCGAAAATAATTGACCGCGTCCTTTCTGCAAAGCTTGAAATTCTCTCATATGCCCAACGTTATTTCTTAGCAACAGACTAGGATTATCACTATCTGAATTTGGTACGTATTTTTGGTTCTTACAATATAAATATAAAAATATTTCCGAATCGAAAAATCCTAATCCCCCTCCCGCAGCGCCAAAAAATCTGAAAAGAGAGAAAGGAAAAAGAAATCATCCTTTTAAAAATAATTTTGTTTTGTGTAACCAATAATGGTTTTGGAACAAGATAAAGTAATGTATCTGTAACTCATTCTAAATAGTATTACAATTAATCGAGATGTATAATAATTAATTTTAATGGTACTTATAAGTATCGTCGGTAAATAAAGAATTAAAGACATCGTTTTCTATTGCATATCCGGTGATTAAATCTCTGTGTAACAAAAATTAAAAAATTATATCGACTTTTTTTAACTAAAAACTGCCTTATTTTCTCTCTCGCCGAAGAAAAATTAAAAACATGACAATAACTATTGTATAAACTTTCTGCTGGGATTTCCAAATTCTGAATAAATGTGGCAGCACTAATTGATTAAAATTAAAATATGAAATAAGCATTATTATCCAAAACTAATAATATCATAATTGAAGAAACATCAAGAAAACTTAATAATTTATGATTCAATCTATATATTCCATAACTTTAAAATATACACCTTTCATATTCAGTTTGACAGCAGAAAAACTACATTTTGAGAGAATTTATTAAAGCATGATATTTCTGGCGACTCACTAATGAAAGAAAAAAATTGAACTACACGCACGACCTAAAAGAAATTAAAACTGAACTATCTCTATATAAATAAAGAAAAGAACTTATTTCAATCGAAAATGAGCTAAAGAAAAAAAATAAATATTCTGATTGGACAACTTAAAATAGTTATCTAATTAAATGGCAAGTGTTGTAGGTGCTTTTCTTTTTTTTTTTTTTAGTTTGAAAGGAAATTTCTTAAAGAAGAAAAAACCTACCTTAATTAGGACGTCAAAATATGCACCTAAAACTGTCTTTAAAACGAGAAGAAAATTCTTACTTGATTTAAAGTAAACATCTGTTTGGCCACCGGAAAAAATATATATTTAAATTTAAATATCCCGCATATCAAAATGTCTCGTGACTCTAATTAATGTGATAAGAGATTTTCATGTACTCTAGAAGAAAAAAAAGTATTTGAGTTTTAAATTAAACTAGACGAGAAAATACTTATTATTTTTAAAAGCGTGTTGAATTTTAAAGGAAGTTCATCATTAAGTTTATATATAAATAAATAAATAAATAATTTTATGCGTATGCATGGAAAAAGAAAATTAGTTATGAAAGTAATAGCGAAGTCAGAATTCGAAAAATAAGGTAAAAAACAAAGCAAAACTAAAACACATTTTTTACTATGTTGTAAGCCATCAAAATTTATATGGTTTATCATTTACCTTTTTATAACTTAGTTTATGTTTATCATGCTTAAACATGAGCATGTCATCTGCAAACTGTTTAAAAACCTTCACGAAATATTTTTTTTTTGAGTTAGTAACAAGTAAGAATAAACCGTTGCTAAATTTAACAGTTAAAAAATAAATGTGATTCTTAAAATTTCAAAATCTTTCATTTCTTTCCAAATATGTAGCATCATTAAAATTTAGTCCAAAAAATAAGTTTCTAGAAGTTAATATAATTGCATTATTTTGCGCGTCTATGTAAAAGAATGATAATTGTTACAAAAAAGCGATTACAATAATATACATTTTTTAATCAATTTGAATAGTACGTTTAAATTTTGCGAGTATTTGGATTTTTATAAAAAATAAAGCAAGCACAGATAAACAAAAAGACTGACATATAAGCTCAAAACTAAATTTTAACTCCCCAGGCGGTTTCACCTATGCGTTCCTTATAGGATGCGCATTTTTTTTTTTAATTTTTAGAGTAGAATACTTTAGTCGTAATTATTGCCTTGGTTTAATCGTATATATTTCTTATTTTAAGAAAAGCAAGAAATACTATATAGAATTACTGGCAAATATATAACAAATACGAATACTAAGAGATAATATATTTCATTAATTACTGAAAGTATTAAATAAAGCAGCGAGAAAGTTTTATACAACATTTTTGAGCTTTGCCGAAGCCATCTTCAAGTCAAATGAAAATGATCACAGTTCAACGATCTATAATGCAATAACTAAGGTTGCGAGCGAACAGCTCTAGTTTTTATTACACTAAAAGAGCAATCAATCAATCTTTGTTTCCGAACGGAACAAAGGTGAAACCTCTTTAAATAATTTTTGAGGGACTGACCCTACCAAATTGACAAAGGAAAGGGAACTTTTATCTACCCCATCTTCAGTCGTAAAGCTGTCAACTGATTTCGCGTTAGATTTCTCTCTTGAAGTTCAGATTCAGCGCACTGAAAAAGCAATTTTAGATCAAAGCGCCGACACCAAAGATCAAAGATAGCGCAATAAGTTAGTGCTATGTGCGTGGACCTTAAAGGGCATCATTTACGGTTTAAGCCATGTTATAAGACAAAAGTTAAGAAGTACACATTTGCAGCAACATACTCTTTTCTTCTTATTATTCTTTTCTTTTTTAATAAACGTTTATTTAAACTTTCTTAAATTTCTAGTTTACACGAAAGAGTTAACTCATTATTCAGTATGCATATAAGCAAATTTGAATGATCGTAGTCATCGAACTGAAATAGCTTTGGTTAACTTCATCAAAACGAGTCTAATGAAAAAGACAGGCTCCAGCACTTCTTTTCACGTGAGACTACTAGAGTCACGTGATGCTCTTTACGTGCACCAGGATTCGTGCAAGTCTTTCATCAGGTGAGAAAAACGACTCGAAAAACGTTCTTTTTCATTAACGAGCTGGTTTCTTTCGTTAGCTTCCCATAAAAGCGGTGTTCATTAATATTAACACTTCGCGCGATGAGTATCCAAATACGTCAGTCATAAAGTGCTTATAATTTTTCATTATTCCCATAAGTTACTTTTAGAGATCAATACTTAAAAAGTAAAAACGACATTATTATAAGAGATAAATCTATGTGTCTGTCTGTTAATCTCTGACAGCCAGAAATTCAAAATTATGGAACGTGAAATGTTCAAACTTGCCAGAGCTATGAAAACTATTATTATTATTATTATTTCGTATATTGTATGGTGTATCATTCAAAAATTCTTCCAAAACCTATCTCAAAAGTATTTGGATTATATTATTAAGAATTATTAAGAATTGATTAAGAATTATATTTCTTGAGATATCGTTGAATACTCCCTTCCTTGTTACCGAAAATAACTGAAACTAAAAGTACGTTAAAAACTTTACGTTTTTTTTTTTTTTTTTAATATTCAAACATTACTTTTTTTTTTTTTTTTTTTTTTTTTTTTAACTCAAACATTATTTTGTAGGCGTTTAGCTAAAATATTGAAAGGCGCTCGAGTCACCTACAGACGCGAAATTTATTAATAATTATTTTTTTAAAATGTGTAAAATTGGCTGCTATATTAATTAAAAACTATATTGAAAAAAAAAGCGAAATCGACCATGTTGCAACATTGTAACCACATTAATGAGCGCGCTTTGCACAATTCGAAGTTTAAATTGTACAATTGTATTGTTTGTGCAAAGCCTTTTGTACATGAATAAAACTTGTACTTGACCGGTTATTAATTTAAAATTTTGTTTTACTTAACCAAAGCAGTTTTATGATTAAATTATACACAATTATCTATTAAAAATAACAAATGATTCAAAAGTTTGTAATATACGTTTGTCACGAAGAAATCAAAATAAGACTTTTCTGAAAATAAAGCAGTGGGTAATATTTAAAAATAGTGTTTAATTAATATTAAAAACAGAACACAGAAAATCAAAATGTGTTCCATTATAATTAAAAGTTTTACAAAGAAAAAAACATTATATTTTCTTTTAAGTTTTTGCCTACGTTTCTTCCAAATTGTTGCTCATAATAAATATCATTAATTTCCACACTTTTGTAATTTCTGCAAAATTGTCTCAGAAAAACAAAATAAATGGATTTAGAAATAAGTTTTAGCCATATGTAAAATATACATTTTCAACACCATTTTTTTTTTCGTATTTAATCTTTTACTTATAGTTCTTGAAAATTATAGTTTACAGAAGATGTTTACTGATTATACAGTAAACTAAAGAAATAAAGTTACTTTTCTCGTAATCTCGGGACCGAATCCGCTTCGACATACGTCACTGGCATCAAAGCTTTGTCCATTATGATATTAAAGGAGCCCTCTCCTGAAAATAAAGTATCCCTTTTTCTTTTGTTTTCGCAGGTTTTTGTGAACATTTATTCCCCGAAAAACCCACTTTAATCTATCTTAAGAATCACGAAATGCCAGGTTCTAAGAATTGAAAAGAAGACAGATGACACGGGGATAAAGCCAATGCGCCGGAAAAGAAAAAAAACTATATAAGGTAAAAATAGCTTCTTACAATAGTTTAAAACACAGCGCCCATACCAATGATGTATTATTGTTCGAGTCCATTATAGATTACTTGATAAACAACAACAGTATCAAGAATATATATCGCTTTCCATTTATCAACTGTTAATTTAATTTTATCAGGTTAGCTAAAGTTTGAAGGAATCTTACAAATAATTATGGATGCTCTTTAACCCCCTGGTTATCGAAGAAGATTGCAAAATTGTTGTTTTCTCTGATAAAAAATTTAAGTCCATTAGATTTTTAATTCATGAGATTTTAAGAACTTCTCCTTTTATATAAACATTTTAACCACTTAATGATCGCATTAAAATACGGCTTAAAAATTCAGATTCATTATTCCCATCACTTTTTTGAAAAAAAAAATCGTCTTATTTAATGACAAGTAATTTTATACCAGAATAAAACCAATTACACTATTTTATAAATCCTGGTGAGAATCAAATAATTCTGAATAAAAACCGTGAAACTTGCAGCCCGTGAATGTCTCGGGCGCGACGATTAGGTGGTTAATAAACAATTTATACTATTTATATAGCTTTATCTAGATTGCATTTAGATGAGGGGAGGGAGTTAAAAATTATGTTTAATGAAAGCAAATTTTCGTATCAAATTGTTGTTATTATAAGAGAGTCCATTGAAATTTACATGTGTAAAAATTTTGTTTGTAGTGATACTGTTGCTTTTATTATTCCTAAGTTATGATTATAGTTAATGAATAAATTCCTTGTGAGAGCTTGAATAGGATGAGAGAAGTTAAAAAATAATTTTAAATCATGGTCTATTTTTAATTTAATGTTTTTACAATAGAGCGCGTGGATTTTGTTTATATCTCATTATCGCGTGTCATTTGTATTGACCGTGAAATGATGTATATTTTTATTTATATTATTGATAATAAAACTATTATCAATACGCAGGGTCAATAAAATCTAATATTATTTTCTTTTGTCGATATTAAAGAGATTTGATCCCGAAAATAGCAATGGATTGCAAACGAAAGAGAAAACAAAACTTCAATCCTCAAGCGATATATACCACTCTCAACTTCCAAAACAACGGGTTCGAAATGTTTTTCCCTGAAATATGGATGTTGTACTTCAGATATTGTGTTAATAGAACCGATGTATTAAAATAAATACTCCCTCCCCCCCCCCCAAAAAAAAAAAAAAAAGTACGAGCTGTGCTGACTGCGCAGTAAGGATTTTTATATTACTACAAAAATAAGCAATCATAACTATCATTTTTTCCATAAAGCAATTTGCTGTATCCAAGTAAACAATACATAATTGTCATTTGCAGTGCCATATTTTGAAGCGACAAATAAGGATTATGATGTTATTTATATTTTAATAGTTAAGTTTAACTTATACCAAATCTAAATAGCTTTCTTTTGTTAACAGTAATAAAACTGTTAACATAATATCAATATACAGCGGCAATGAAATCTAGCACTATTTTCCTTGGTCGAAAAAAAAAGAAATTTGATCCCGAAAAATGGCAATGGATTGCAAAAGAAAGAGAAAACAAAACTTCAATCCTCAAACCGACATATACCACTCTCGACCTCCAGAACAACTGCTTCGAAATGTTTTGTCCTGAAATATGAATGCTGTACTGCTGACATTGCGTGATTCGAGCCAATGCATTAAGGTCCTAATAAAAAGCATAGGGCGCGCTGGCCGCACAGGAGGGCTTCTAGCAAGCAGAAACTGCGAGAGAAAAGTGTTCTCGGTAAGAGAGAGAGAGAGAAGCTGTTATTTTTTTGTTTTGGCTGTCGGAGCAGCAGGTAATACGAAAACTAACTTTTCATCGCCAGCATTAATTCAGTTGCCAAAGTCTCTTTTGAATGGGCTTTTCCATTTATCGTGGAAATGCAAAAGCGAAGGGCGGCGGTAAGTGCAAGGGGTAGTAGTGTGTCGTTTCCGGACGCCCTTTGTAAGTAGTGCATACGATGGGGCTGAAATGTTTGTGGAGCGATATTTTCGGGAAAATGCTGTAGAAAATAATGATGGATAGAGGGCTCGGTTTGGCTTGTGAAGGAACTTTAGAAGAATTTCTTTTGGTAAAATTAGCCGTTGATATATTCATACAGAATAGTAAAAAATAAATTGAGATGTATTTACTCTGCATACAAAGGTTGTTGGAATTAGTTATAGCATTTGAAGAAAATTCTTATTGATTTTGGCTTCTGAATTAAGCATTGAAATCTCAGTCTTTTGTTACAGAAAATAGCTGTAGGATTCCTTGAATTATCTTCTGTGCACAGCTGCTGAAATTTGTATTAAAGTTTTAATTAATTTATAATAGAGATCTAAAAATAATTTGTAAATATTCGGTTAAGGAATCAATAAAAGGAAGGGTTTATTTTAATTCTATTTCGGCTAAAATAAATTTCACTCGTAAAAAAAAAAAAAAAAAAAAAAAAAAAAAAAGTACAGCAGAATTTTATCATAATTATTATTACTTTTGAATTGAACTTCAACATATTTTCGAAAAACCATCGCTTATCTACAACAGTTTTATTTTATTAATGTCATGGAAAATAAATATTTTTGATGCTTGGGAATGTTTGTAAAATGCTTGGAGATCAAAGTTTGAGACTTCAACTTGAAATGATGGAGTAAAAAGGTATCTTAATAAAACTTTAATAAATAATAAATTTTAATAAACTTTCATGGTTCTAAGCATTTTTTAAGCCACTACTCTCTTTTAAAATTATTTTTATGGCAGATTACTACAAGAATTGCTATAAAAGCTCACGACATAATCTCATACTGATTATAATAAATGAATAGAAAATTCTGTTTATTGAAAGTATACCCTGTGATATTACAAGAATTAAAAACTAAAATGTCATTAAATGACACCCGTTCGTAATGGCTTGAGTCTCTAAAATTTTTGTCCAAAACACTGACAATAGTGAATTCAGAATAATTTTGTTACTGTATTTATATTATATTATAAAGTCTGATAAATGGGGTACTGGGTATAATGGTAAAGGATTAGTGATTTACTAATTATCTGACAGTATATAAGGACCCAAGAAGCCATAGGTACAAGTGACAAAAATGAAAAAATTGAAGTATGTGCATAGACGGCCTGGAAATAGGGTTTTTTTCTTTACAGCTAATGAAATATAAATGAATTTCAAATTATGTGCTGCACTCTAGATACCAACCACTTTTGCCAAATAATGATCAAAACTTATTAATTATAAATTTAATAAAAATGGTTTCTACTTTTTTCACACTTATAGAAATGAGAGCTCAAAAATCACAGTAAAACAAGTGGCAGTTTCCTATTTCAATTCAATCAATTATTATTGGCGTTCAAATTTAACATCAATTATCTTTGAATTCAGTTTACTCCAAATCGAATTTTTGTCACTTGTAAACCTTGGTTTCTGAGGTCCTCGTATATAACATGCGGATCCAATGCAACCAGATTTTCTTATATATATATATATATATGTTTATATTAATCAATTTCTCAATTAATTTTCAGCAGTGAAATTACGATTGAGTTTCTAGGTTCCCGGAACCCTTGGAATAGCGGGTTCGATCCCCGGCTTGGACATTTTTCACTAAGTTGGTATTACGCTCAGCAGAAGTATGAATGTTCACGTATATAGAATTTCAAGCTTAATTTCACTGCTGAAAATTAATTGAGAAATTGATTAATATAAAAAATATATATGTAATTTACCAATACTGGGTCTCTAGTGCCTCATGTTACGCCGCAGAATTGTGTGCTCATGAAAACGGATCTAGTGTTGCGATTTGCAGCTTAACCAAAATGTGAAGTGAGAAATGTTAAGCTGGACATTGTCCACGTAGCGTATATGGTAGAGCACCTGAAGCATTCCAAGGGTTTCAGACAATCCAAGGACATTCCAAGGACATTCCAAGGGTTTCGGGTTCGATCCCCGGCTTGGACATTTTTCACTAAGTTGGTATTACGCTTAGTAGAAATATGAATATTCACGTATCCAGATTCTCTTTTATCTTATTATTAAAGATATCTCAACTTATTTGATGCCATACAATGTGGCGTATAAAACGAACAACATAAAATTAAAACTAAGAAGAACCAAAAGTTTTTCCACTAACAAAAAATTATATATATATACATATATATATGAGAAAAATAAAACCACTTTGGAAAAAAAAAAGTCTTTCAAGCAGATATCATAAACGTGCCTTTAAATGTGGCTAACGCTTAGGGCCTTCTATAATTGATGTCCGTTTAACCCCCAAGGGTCTAACTTTGTGATTGAAGTATGAAAAATAAGAAATAACTATGAAAAACTGCAGCTTCAGAAAAGCTTCGAGGGCCCGAAAAAGAAGACGTTATTTTTCACAACTCCCTGAAGCTCGTATTTCTACGTTAAAAAAGAAGGAAAAAATTAAATACATAAAAATACTTATTTTTTATCCCGATACTTTTTTTTTTCATTTATTTTTACTTGCGTATACAAGAGATGATACATATACCAAACAACGTCAATTGCACACGTTGACAAATTCTCCTTTTCTTCAAAAAAGAGAACCACCTTTTTTTTTTTTTTTTTTTTTTTTTTGGTTTTTAGTATTATTTTGATACTCAGCAGTCTTCGATTTTTATGAAACGAATTTCTTTTTATTTCTTTTTCTCTTTTAGTTACATTTTTTTAAAGTTTCTTTTCATAGCTGGCTGATTTTGAGTTGCATTTTTTTAAAACATTTTACCTCTCTTTTTCGACTTTTCTTTTAAAACTTTTAGTAAGTTTTTAAAAAGAGGCAAGTTTCTTGGATCGGTTACATATTGTATCGGATTTCTAGCACGGGATACTGGGAAGACATACATTTCTGATAAAATAGATTTGCAATTATTCATTTTGTCATTTGATAAAGTTTTGTCACTGGTTGATAAAGTTTTGTATAAAATATCTTTCCATTATACATTTTTTATCACCACGATTTCTGGACAGTAAATTTCAAAACATTATTATCCCGAATTAGGAGTGATAAAAAATCTTATTGGCAACTATGAATTAATTGGTTGCAATGGGTAATTTAGGTTGGGGTGGCAGGTGGGGCAGATTTTTATGATCCATCGTGTACCTTGCCCAGTTTTGACACAATATAATAACATAAATGACAATATTAGTTACTCCAAACCAATAATTATTTATTCATACAAAATAATGTAATAGGGTGTTTACATTTTATTAATATTGTTCCAATGTGGAAAATATTTCCTGTGTAAAACCAATGTATAACCAATATTGTTATTTTATTTAAAATAATTTTAATTATGTAATATTGGACATCAATGTCGTGACAATAACGGCAAATTGCACTGGTATTCGCAGCAGAGAGATTATATATTGGGACTAAAGTTATATCCAATCTATCATTATGTGGCAAAATAGATTCGTGGAATTTCGTACAAAGTACGCTAAAATAAAAGGTTTTGTTTATATTTCTGACATATTGTCCGCTATTGGCATAATAAAATGCTCAAAATTCCGATGTTTACATTTTGCCAGCATTGCATCTATATTGGCAAGAAATATTTTGTCATTTTACTGACTATAGTTCCAATGTAAAGCCCATATTAAGTCAATATTAGTATTTCATTAAAATTATTTTTAATTAAGCAATATTGGCATAGTATTGACATTTTAATAAAAAAATTATTTTACTTAAGAAAGGTGTTATAATAATTAAAAATAAATGACATTGACATGTTTCGGATCCGTCTAATAGGATCCATAACCATAAAAAAAAAAAAAAAAAAAAAAAAAAAAAAAAAAAAAAAATTCAAAACATTTCACGATCAATACAAATGACACGCGACAAATGACGATTTATTTTTTTTATTAAGATTATGGATAGTATTAGGCGTATCCGAAAATGTCAATGTCATTTATTTTTAATTATTATAACACCTTTCTTAAGTAAAATAAATTTTTTATTAAAATGTTTATATAAAAGGTGAGTCTTTTAAAATCTGGTGATTTAAAAAAATCTATTGGGTTTAATAAACTTTTTATCATATGCATAATATTGTTCGCAAATATATCCAAAATCAAACGATTGCTTTAGTAGGCACTAAATATCTAGTCCAATATTGGTTATTGAAGTTAAAGGTGCCATAATTCCACTGACAGTACTGAGAGTGTTTTGCAGCGCAATCTAATTAAGAAAGTGATGTCCATTTTTTTTTTAAAGATTAAACTTAACGAAGGGCGAAAGATTCTGCGAAAGAGATTAGTTCCAAAAGTCACTGCTAGGTGAATATGTGACGCTGAAAAAGAGATTTTTAAAAATGCAAAATCAATAGTGAAATAAAACTGACTTTTTTAAGAGCATTTAACGAATTTAGTATTGATTTAATTTTTTTTAATTCTCTTATTTATTACACAGCGACACATATTCCCCTAGTGATGACTTTTGGAACTACATTTTTCATTTATGTAACATTTCGTCTCCTGTTTTGTTTAATCTTCTTACAATATTTGACATTATCCTCACAATTAGATAGCGTTACAAAACACCCTCAGTACTGTCAGTGTAATTTTGTCCACCGTGTATATTTGATTTAACATTGAAATGTCTATAATTTAAAACCAATATTGAATATATATTAATATCTTGTAATGGATTTCTAGTTAGGACAATTGGGAGACATATTTGCGTTTAAATAACGTAAAAGGATATCCAGTAACTGATTTCGATAAAGAAGGAGGTATACAAATATAAAACAAGTTATTTGAAAACATTTGAAGATCGATTAGCAATTATTTTATGAAGCATTTAACAGGTATACAATTCTATAGAGTAAAGCCCAAAAAGTTAAAACATGGCTAAATGTAACCTCCAACTAATCACCGTTGCCATGTCTGGTGGATTATAAAATATTTTTTAAGTGAAACATTTTGAATACTTATGTTTTTTGCATACCATAAGATGCGGGTTGACTGGTGGGGTTACTTTTTGACACCTGGTCTAGTTTGTGTATTTCGTGTTAGAGCTTTGGGTAATGGTCATTATGTGATGTGGCATACCGTATGCCGATGCTGTTTGTTTTCCTACTTCACCGAGCAGAGCGCTATATTCGAAATACGAAAACTAAACTAGGTGTCACAAACTAACTCCATTTACGATAAACAGGGATAAACATTCAGTTACTAAAATAAAATAGAATTTTTCTTCAATTTTTTTTTTTTTTTTTGACAATTTATAGATTTAAAATTTATGAATAAAAAATCCATCTGGTTTGAAAATACTGACAACCCTCTTTTTTAGTAATATCATTACAGGAAAGAAATATTTTCTCTTTCAAGGATCGAAATTCAAAGATTTAATATCAGAAGATTACTATTCGAACATAGCGACACTGAAAAATTCAAATATTTGACAGCTCAGGTTTAACAAAATTTCCAATCACTACAGAATAAAAATTTAGACAGAAAATTATCTTCACCGGCCAATTTTTCATTAAAATAATTTTCTTCGAATATTACCTTCTCTTCATGCATGTTTTTTAAACATATAAGAAAAAAAATGTATAATAATCAGTTTAGAAAGATTAAAAGAAAAAATAAATACATAAAAATAAATTTAGAAGATTAAAAAAATTGGACATACACAAACAACGTGAAGGAAAACTAAAATAATTTATGAAATATTTTGTCCAAGCAATTTTATGTATCAACATTGCTTTAAAAATATTTAATGTGTTACAGTTAATTTATTTTGAAACTACTATACATTTTAGATTTTAAAAATATTACATTCCTGGAGATTATTAATGAAAATACAGAAAATTTGTGTGAATACATTTTCGTAATTCAGAACTCTTTAAAGCGCTTTTATCATTAATTAAAGGAACATGACGCTTTCAGAAACAGGTAATTAGCTATTTTTTAAGCTAACATTTTTAATTTTTAATCCCAAAATAGTTGACTTTGAGCCAAGGTTTTACATTTAAAAGGAATGCGGTAATATTAGACAGAAAATCTAATTAATAAAATTAGATTAATTTTCACAAAAAATAAATAGATAAATAAAAAATAAATAAATACTAACTAACGACAAACTTATATATTCGCTTCAATTTAAAATATTTTGAATCAAAAAGTAAACCAACTATTTAAATACCCATGCATTGGTAGTTCCATTGTTATTTCCCGTTATATTGCAACCATATAACGTCGTATGATGCAATAGGTTTAACTGTGTAATTATATTTCTGTCTGTATGTCTAGCCACCTATTTCTAATAAATCAATAGAGTACAAATTTTATGCAGTAAAACATGGATATCTCGAAAGTCTATAATAAAGGTATACTTTCGGTGTAATACAGAATATTGGAATCATAGAAGAAAATCAAAAAATATTTTCTATGTTCAGGCATTTTTGGGGATATACGCACTTCGTAGCATTTCAACTCACATATTTAACCAGTTAACTGATCAATATTTTTGAAAGAAAAAAAAAATAAATAATGCCTATTTTCTTCATGTCTTTTACAGATTTTATAATCTTTTATTACCGGTTTTTCAAAATATAAATTTTTACTAAGGGTCATTCCATGTCAATTCAACCAAACCTTGTAACCCGACCCACAGGAATTTTGATGAAACTTTGTGTACACACTAATTCTATCATGAAATGAAGTCATCAGAAATTTTTCCTTCCTAGACCTCATAGTTTGTGAGATATGGGGGGGGGGGGGGAGGGGGGTCCAATTTTTGGGGTTTTCTCAAATCACACATTTCTGAGTCTGTATTTTGAGATTGCAGTTCCATCTTCAAAACATTGTTTCTCTGGATCTAAAACATGAATCATCTTAAAAATATCACTGTAAGAATATAAAAAGATGCAGATTTTAATAAAAAATATTTAAAAAATTTACTTGTAATATTTAGGATAAAAAAAAAATTAGCCAAAGTTGAGAGTTATGGTTATTTTTCCAAATTTTTGTGACTTCATCAAAAAGGCTGTACACAAAAAGGCAAATTAAATTTCCAATTTCTTTTTGTTTTAAATAAAAGTTTACACTTTGGGCTTTCTATATATGAAATAAAAATGATGTCTTTCGCATGGCTTATGCAAAAATTTTGGGTACTTTCCAATTAGCCGGATGCATGTTTTATTTTTACATATTACATATTCACACAAAAAGGCAAATAAAATTTCCAATTTCTTTTTGTTTTAAATGAAAGTTTGCACTTTGGACTTTCTAATCTATGAAATAAAACTGATGTCTTTCGCATGGCTTATGCAAAAATTTTGGGTACTTTCCAATTAGCCGGATGCGTGTTTTCTTTTTACATATGTACATATGTATAGATCTATATAAATACAGATGTATTATACATGTACATATGTATGTATATATACAGTATATTGATATATATATATATGTATAACACTGGTGTCCGTCTAACCGAAAAGCACCAAATTTTGTCTTGTTTTGAAAATCTGCACCAATTAAGAGGAAAAAAATCTGACTAAGTTTATCTGTGGTACTTAAATAATTACTGGAATTTCTATGAGTTATTGAATTTAATGTTATTTGATGCATGTTTTTTTATCTGCAAAGTAACGTTTAGGCTTTGTTTTTTCTGATTAAAAAAAATCTGACTGTAATATGTTTCCACATTAAATTTAGGCAATGGTCCATATATTTCATTTCGTTATTCATTTCATTTTTTGCTAATCTAAAGAACCTCTTACTTTTATTTTCAATAATTAAACTCAAAACAGATTTTTTTGTACAGTATAAAATAAACAACTTTTTCTCATCACACTTCCATTCTTTTTTTGAATGCTTATACATTAATATTTGTGTTTAAAAAATGTTCAAAACCTTGTATTTCCTTTCATTGGATAATTTTAATCAGTTTAAACATTTATATTGGCAAGTTTAAATACACAAATTTTTAACAGAACTTAAATTTGTTTCTATAGTCTGAAAGATTTAATTGCAACTGCCTGGTATAAACCTCTTTCTAATAAAGGCAGGGTAATCTTCGTTAGTGAAAGCAGATGTTTTGAAATCAATTTAATCAAATTATTGTCATTCTGTTGTTTCTTATCATAGAAGAATGATCTAACTTTTACTATGCTACTAAAAATATATTCTGATTTTTACATATTTTATAGTTTGTGATATGTATAAATATATTTTTTGCTTTATTGTTTTAGTATGGAGCCTGATATTAAGCCTTCTACTAGTCTTCAGGCTTGCAGTATTGTAATATTTACTGGTTTAGAATGTCACAAAACTAGCTATACAAATAACAGAGAAATAGACTATATTGATAATCTCTATGATTCAGAAAAAGAACTTTTATTACTTAGGACTATTGCATTTATAAAACAAAAATTAAGTGAAAACCGTTTGTTTAATATATGTGAGCATCACAGAATTTGGCTCTTAATGAAATATGGATTTTATCAACATAAATGTGGAGATCCATTTAAGCGGCATAAAAAGCAAGTGAAAAAAGTAATTAGGTCAGTTAATAGAGATTTATATACGGCAGAAAAAGTAAACCAAAGTTGAAAGTTGTGATTATTTTTCCGAAATTTTGTGACTTTATGAAAAAGTCTGGTTGAATTGACATGAAATGACCCCTAATTGAATCAGAAAAAAGCTCGAATAAAATAATGGAAAATTTACAACAAATATTTACTGGTGAGAATAAGAAACCATGATCAGAATATGAATATCCGTATGTAACACGGGCAAATTAGGTTTAGCAAAAACGCTTTACCTGTATGATATACGGGCAAATCAGGAAAGCGGTTAAAACTTTCTCCGGTGCGGTGTAATAATAATAAAAAAAAACATTCTAATTTTACTGGCATCAAGAATATTTAATTGAAATTTTCATTTTGTAATATAACTGAAATTAAGTAAGTTAATATTTTCTAGTATATTCTTTTAAAAATTCTGGTGTAAAATAAATTATTTCAATCAGATTTACTCCGCGCTGAAAAGAATTAACTAGTACCTGTCATAAGGATGTCTTCCACACTAACATCTTCCATAATACATCTTTTCGAAGACGTTTGGTATAAGACATATTCTGGGCATCGACATTTCCAATAATTCCGTATATATAATTTTGGGGAAATATCTTCGATATGTCAAACTTCTTAAAAAGTATTTTGGCGAAAAATGTGGCCGCCAAGATCTCAAGAAAGTTACCATCTTATTCTCGAACATCGCCACCATCTCCGTATATTACAACCTACCAAGTATATTTTGTCCGTCTTTTCGTTTGGGCCACGGAATAAGATTCCCTTTACACAATCACAATACTGTCAGTCACCGATGACTGACGTGGCACCCAGCGTGTTAAGGAATCAAAGTAATGTACAAAATGCATCAGTTATGCACGGATCTATTGCAGAATTAAATAGGTAATATTAGGAGATGGTGGCGACTTTCGAGAATAAGACGGTAATTTTCTTGAGATTTTGGCGGCCAAATTTTTCGCCAAAATATTTTTTTAAGAAGTTTGACAAACCAAAGATATTTCCCCAAAATTTTGTTGTACCACCGTTCGGAGAAGCAACTGTTAACAAAGGTCTTTGAATCGAGTGATGGTTGCTGGGTGATAAACGCTTGCTGGTTGTATCACAATGTTTTCGGGATTTTAGGGATTCTGGAATACTTATCTAATAAAGCAAATTCAGTTATTATTAAACCACCTTCGAAAACTGTTTTTCCCCGTCTACGAAGCTAAAGACTTTTTTAATAATAATTCTTGCTCCCCAGCAAGAAAAATGACGTATCGCGACAAAAGTAAATTTTACAGGACAAGCAAAACAAAAATTGCACAATTTTACCATATGATTAAATTGCAGCACTTAGCTCTCTATGAAAATAACTAAAAAAGCTTAAAACCCTTAGAAATGAAGAAGTAAGGTGAAGTTTGAAGGTTTACGTAATTTTATCTCCCCACACAATAGCCCTCCCCTCTTCTGTGGTCATAAGTGGACATATAGCATAATAATGAGTAATTCAATATAGTTTGTGTAGTAAAGCACACCTATGATACACCTATTAGTGGAATAAATCGCAAAATTAATTTTTGCGAGATGCGTCACTTTTTTTTTTTTTTTTTTTTTTTTTTTTTTTTGTGGATGAGCAGTAATAATATACGTAGAAGTTAAAATATATCTATGTGTCAACTACTTCAAAATTGTGATACAAAAACATTTGTATAATGATAAGTATTTTAACAACAATAATGAAGAAAATCTTATGATACACAAATATTAAAAATATTCACAACATTTTATAGAATATTTTAATATAAAATAATATTTTCTCGCGTGTAATTAAAATTTTCGTAAATAAGATTCTTTTATGTATAAGAGCTTTCGTAAAACATTTTACAAATATATTTTATCTTCATGAATAAATTAATAAAGAAATAAATGAAATAAGAACCGTATTCAGATAATTTTAAATTCTAAAAACGATGTATTGAGATAAAAACATAATAAAACAAATAATTTTATTCAGATACTATATACTAAGTGTAATCTTTACTCTTTTCTTTTATTTCAAAATGAGAGTACAAATCTAGAGCTCTCCAGAAGAATTCAAGTATTTCTTTACTTTTGTTTCAAATTCAAGAACATAATAACGAAACTCAATGATACGGCTTATAAGAATAAATTTTATGTGTCGCCAAGCTATTTTCTCGCTGTTTTTATTTTTATCTATTTAATTTGGAACGTGCAAGAGGAAAATCAGAGTCAATAGAAATATGGAAGCGGGGACTATTTTTCTAAATCTCGCCCCTAATCTGTACCAACGCTAGTAAACAGTATCGGGTAGAGATTTTGTTGATATCAACGTGACTAAGGTAAAAACTAGTACTCAAAACCGAAAAAAAAAAAGGTATAGAACGGAAAAGTGAAAAATATCAGTTGTAGAAGCATCAGCAAAAATCTTTCGATATGCAGTGGTATGTATTAAACACATATCTCTCCATCCATCGTTTAAAATAATCACATTTAAATATTCGATGTTTATAGAGTTTTTGTATGTTTATAATTTTATAACAGATAGTTCCAAATTTTACAAAAATGATGTTTTTTTTTTTTTTTTTGTCTCTGTTTTTTCATGCTTTTCTCGATCATTTTACAATTGCATAAATTACTTTTGCCAATATAACTTCTTCATCTTCCATTTTAACCAGATCCGATTCTATTTATCGCCTTTTGAACAATAGGCTTGAGCGTTGACACAAAAATGGGTGCTACCGAAGGCAGATTTTTTTTTTCAGCATTACGTATGATCCCTTAAATTTCGGTACCAATAATTAAAAAAATCGCTTTATTATTATTTAATTTATTTATTTATTTATTTATTTATTTATTTATTTATTTATTTTTTTAAGTTTAAGTAAGTCGAAGAAATCTTTTACAAAATACAGGTGTCTAAATTTAGGGGACCGTAAATACGCTAAAATAATCCGCCTACCATAGCCGCAATTTTGTTTGTTAGTGCTCTGGTTTAGTATTCAGGGGGCGGCGGAAATCAGACAATTTTTTTCTTGTATTGAAAAGAATATTTAACCCTTTCAAGGGCAAAGCACCTTCATTGCTAAAATGTTGAAATAAATGATTGGCGCTGGAATGTATTATTTGAAAGTAAGAAGAAGAATTGAAAAAAAAAAAATCTTCTAATATGTATGTGCAATATGGCGTATTCATACTAAATGTTGGGGTTGCCAGTTTAGCCAATTAAAAACTTTATCAATTTAAAACTTTAAATTCACATCAGAAATTTTGAAAGAAAAATTTTCACTTTATGCATACGAAAGCATCTGTCATTAAATAATGAAAACAATACAATATAGAGTTTCTAGTCAGAAAATTTCAGAACTAAAAAAGAAGCCAAATCTGGCAATCCTGATTAAACGAAAAACCTATTAGAAAATTGTGGTGCCATTGTGGTTGTTGGAACTAGTCGGTTTCATAAATATACTACCGCCCTTGAAAGAGTTTTAATAGACCTTAGTTCATCTTGGAGGGGAATATCATAATGGGCAATTTTAAGGGGGTGTGAATAGCTTTATTTTCATCTATTTGATTCAATAATGTAATAGAAATGGACTTCAAAATTTATTAATTGTAAAGAGTGGTGTTAATTTTTTTAGTGATATCTTTTCAGCTGCAAACCTAATAATATTAACTTTGATATATTGCAATGTTAGGCTACTTGTGTAACTCTAATTACTGTTTTTTTTTAGCATATTTTTATGAGTGTATTGTGGCCCGCCTAAAATCTGAAACTTATGTCTGTGGCCCATGTAAAAAAAAAAAAAAAAAAAAAAAAAAAAAAAAAAGTTGAGTATGGCTCATTATAGATCATTTTGTTTACAAACTAATTAATGATATTTTAATATTCTTATCTTCCACATTCGTTCCTGAAAAAGCACTGTACATAAAAAGTCTTTGATTCATAAAGAATCATATTACGCTTTATGAATCCAAAAGCAAACATCAATTGTATAAAAAATGTAAATACTCACACTAAAAAAAATATCTATCCACATTACAAAAGACATTTGTAAGTGCCTCTATATGTTGTAACGCTTCTTGGCATCATGTTCATTCTACCACAACCATACCACATAACGAAATTCCTTCCCAAATTCATAAAAGATACTGGTAAATTCAAAAATAATATACCGATGCCCGGGTTGATTTCAAAAACACTTCCGACACGTTTGTCTGAATATGTCATTTTAATGTATAGATTTAAGCCATTGATGGCGTTCAAAAAATGGAAAAAATTTGCATACGAATGGTAAACAATGAGAACGAGATCCAAGAGACCGAATTTAGAAAGTAGAGTAAGGAAAAAAACACAGCGTTTTCTTCTGAAACTTACATGTCTGAATTGAAAAAGAAAAAAAAAACATTAAATTTTTTAAAACTTGTTTTTTTTTTTGGCCTTTGCTTATACAAACGGATGGTGAAGGGAGGTGGGTAAGAAAAGTGCAGCTCAAAAATATATTTTAACGCTGAGATACGCGTTCTATTTACCGATCAAATCTTTATTTCCACGCAGGATGCTCTTAGTGTACTGAGATACATAATACATCAGCCTAATATAGAGGATACGAATCTTTTATGGGGGCGGTGGATGTTTCAGCCCCCCTTCCCCCCTGCTCTAAACTCTCCGTGAAGGTTTGAGCATACTCTGCTTTCACGTTTCAAGAAAATATATATTTTTTATATATATAAATGTAGTTTGAAGGCCGGCAAACATTTTAAGTCTTCACGGTAAAAGATTCCGAAGAAATTTTTGAAATGGACTTCAGAATTTCGTTTTTGAATAAAAATGTTTACAAGGAAAATATCATATACTATTTAAATGGACTTTGCATTGCCTCTACCGAATATTTCGAAAACAAATTTAAATGACATCTATTTAAATAACAAAGGTAAGTCTCTATGCAAAGGCGACCTATATTTGTAGATTCGGAAAATAGTGAATGTCGTAATTTTATAAATCAATAGTTTGTGACGCTTTATTTTTATAAATAAAATATTTGAATAAACAAAAATTTTAAAGAAAACGTTGTGATTAATATAAATACTTTTTGAATGCTTTAATCATGGTTTTGTAAATTGTGAATTTAGAAGTACATGGAATAGCAAAGTGCGATGTATAGCATAATCATAAACATAATTTAGCAATGTTAGGTGACTTGGATTTGCAGGATAAGATGATTTCTTAATATGAATAAAATATTAAATACTATTAAAATAAATTTGTAAAATGTTTATAATCATTTTGAAAAAACTAAATCGATTAAATTTGTAAAAATAAAATTAACCAATTAAAATCAAGCATTCGTGTCACTTTCGATATAATTCACAGTTAATATAACCCTTTAGTCATGCTCCAATCGGCTTTCTAATTACATACACTTGTGTAAAGAAATTGGTCGTCAATTTAAAAGTGTGACTATTAAGTCGTAAATTTTTAGTTCAGGCACCTCAACGTCATTTAAATTTTTATTTCACTTCACACTATACCTAGTTCCTAAAATAGGCAATGATTAATGATAGATTATTTTTGTATATTTAATCTATTATATACTCTAGTCCATGTAATCTAATTTTTTTAAATGTCTCATTAGACTGGTTATACTTAATTTTCTCTTTCTGTTACATTATGAATTATAGTTGGTAGGCAACTTCTAAAGTAAAAGAAAAAAATATGTGCGGTTAATGTGCAAAAACATAAAATTGTAAATTTAAAATGCTTTAAAATTTTCGTACAGATGAAAGAAATTTCCTCCAAAAATACATTTAGAATGTGATTTACATGTATTGACAAAATTTTAAACTAATCGGAGGGATTTAAGATCCCCAATTGAGGAATTTATCATGCATAATTTAACATTTAAATTAATTTGACAAAATCGCTATTTCTATTCAATGAATAGTAGAATTTGAAAATCGTCTGAAATCCCATAGAAAAACATTATGACGTGGAGGAAAATGTTCCATATTTGTTAATCGAATGAACCAAATTTAACCAAAAGCTATACATCTAATTATGGGAATCTCACTAACATAAATACCCAATCAGAAGCTAATCAAATGCATTTTACGATAGTTATCGCGATACACAGAGAAACAAACAGACATAAGAATTATTCTGTTTCTCAGTAAGCCTAAACTGAAGTTTCGTCAATCGGCTTAGTTGCTAAACTAAACTTTAATGATATAGAAGTTTAGTTATTTACGTCAGATTTTTAGAAGAACTATTAGAGATAATAATAATAATAAAAGAAATAATTTTAAAAAATGCTCTAAATAAAAAAAAATAACAATCTAATTTAAATGAGGTGTGTGTGGAGGGGAGATATTTAATCCTCTAATGTTTCAGATTTTATTAGAAAAATATTTATGAGACCATAAAAAATGATTAATATTTGACCGTGGTTATTTGGAATATCAACCAAATGATTTTATAAGGTAATTCGTTTAACCCTTTGCACTCGATAGGTGGTTCTCACTGGCCTCTAGTGTCCCGCGTAAATGGGTGCTCCAAATGCTCTGGACACCAATAATTTAAACTACTTATCTTCGCTAACCTAACAGCCAAATAATCTGTGATAAAAGAAGTCGAAATAAATTGTAAGATATTAGTGGTATCCAAAGCATTTTACTTCCCGACTTTCGAGGAAAACCTGACAACACTAGTGGCGAGTGAGAGTCATTTCTCGAGTGCAAAGGATTAATAAAGTGATAAAGTAGACTTTGTTTTTCATTGAAAAATGAGTTTTCATCCTGAACTATGTTTTGTTAATGACTTTATTTTCTTGAAGTGAAATGAGCTTAAACAACAAAATACCTTTCCACTATTGTGCAGTAGAACATGCTTTAAATTACTTGTGAGAAAACAAAAGACAGGAAATCTTACCTCTGATTTTCCTTTTAGCCTGCACATACTGATGTCATCCTCTGAAGAGAACCATTCCAGCCTCTGTAAGAAAACGAAACAGATGTGTTATTATCGTTGCTTATCTTTATTAAATCACAATTATAAACAGCTGCTGTTTTTATTTTCTTATCAAATTAGAAAAAAAATAGTTTATTTTATACATAATTCGAACGCCTAGCCCGCTTACACTTTATACTCATTAATTGTATGCAACTAAATTTTATCCAAATATTTATATATATTTTAATTCATGTGTTTGTAAAAACCGTGCAAGAACTTTGTACAAATTAGAAGTGGCTAAATTTTTAGCGAGACGTAAAATTGTACTTTTCAGCTAAAAACCCCTGCAATCCCTAAAGTAGTCACAGACAGACATTTTGTAAAAACATGTTGTTTGGAATCTCCGACTTCTAATCATGTAAATCCATCGAAAACTGCAATTTAAAAAATTTCACGAATCCAATACTTTCTTGTAAAGATAGAAGAAAGTAACAAGAATACAAATAAATATTGCTTATAATCTGGAAAGTAATAGAGATTAGAACAAACAATCATTAACCCTTTATCTACCGCATAATGAATTCATGAAAATTTTACATTCTCAAGCATTTTACGCAAATTGTTTAAACTAAATTAAAAGATTTACATAATCTCTTAATAAATATTTCAAGGATTTTAGAAGGATTAATTAAATTTGTATTTACAGGGATTTTGTGAACATTTTATAACTCCACTCTAATCTTTTATTTTAAATTATTTTCTTAGTATTTTGTAGAATTATAAAATGAACAAATATGATGTTCTTACAATATAAATATAGAAATGTTTCCGCACTGAAAAATCCCCATCCCCCTCCCTCAGCACCAAGAAAGCTGACAAGATGCAAAGGCAAAAGAAATCATCCTTTTAAAAATATTTTTGTTTTTTGTAACCAATAATGCTTTTGGAACAAGATATTATAGAGATACAAGACTCATTCTAGAGAGTATTACAACTAACTGACGCATTAAAAGAATTTTATAATAAGTTATTTTAATGGTACTTATAAGTACCGTCGGTAGATAAAGGTTTAAGAAATTATTGAGTTATGCTGGATTGCAATTTTCTTACATTTCTCCAGAAATATGAAAATCGTCCAAAAGCTTCCGGTGTTTTTGTTTTTATCTATTCAGCTGGTATCTCAATATGTACCTCGTTCTGCCTGTAAATCAATCTCGAACAATGATGCAATCTAACACAAATTCTACGACATTATTAGAATTGAAGGCATACAGAATGTGCTCGCTGAGTTAATTAGTCGTTCGCAAACTGTCGTTTGATGTTACAGCGTCACAATGCACTTTCGGTAATAATTAGAGCCTATATCATAATGTATTTGATCCGGTGATCATAAAAATATTATAATGATTGTCACACTTTCAAATATGCTTAGTTTGCAATAGTAATTAATCTCAAAGTATATGAAAAATACAATGCTGGATGTGTTTTAAGTGTCTTATTTTGCAATATTCTAAGCCTATGCTGTTGTGAAAGTTAATTATTTTTACGATTGGTTTATAGCTAATGAACATGTGTCAGTTATTTTGATTAATAAAATTATTCAAAATAGAATTATAGTGGAAAAAACACTAACAAATTTTTGTAATACAGCCAAACTTAATTACATTAACAAAATCTGGAAATTAACAGGCAAATTGGAAATTAAAACAAAATCTAACTTCTGTTTTACTAGTTAAGAAAGAAAAATTGTGTTATAAGATAGAATCCAATAACAGAAGCAAGATATACAATCTTAAAATTTATTATAAACTTCTCACTTTTTTAATTAAGGGCCTAAAAAAATAATAGGATTATTAATATTTTCAGGAGCTACTGTTTTCTTTCAGGATTACTCGAAGAATATATTAAAATTGCCAAAAGCGTTTCCACTCTATTGTTTTTATTTACTGAGCTGGTATCCCACTATGTGTCTCATTCTACTCTAAATCAGTACCATAGAGTAGTGCTATCCAACACAGCTTCGATGACATTGTTAGAATTAAAGACATACACAATGCGCTTACAGAGTTAATTAGTCCTGACGTTTGATGTTAAAACTTCACAGTGCGCGTTCTGCTGTAATTAGAGTCTATATCATAATGTAATTAATCCGATGATCATAAAAATCTTATGGAGTTTATTGCATTTTCAATATACTTTGTTTGTGATAATAGATAGGTTGAAAGAGTTTATTAAAAATCCAATACTGGCTGCGATGTTAGACATCTATTTTGTAATACTGTATGCATGTATCATGGAGAAATTTGTTTACATTTATGATTGATGTAAAATTAATGAATACATTTCAGTTCTTTTGGGTTATAAAATTATCTCAAACAATCGTTAGAACGGAAGATAACAACAATATATGTTTGTTACAGAGCTTAGCTCAACTACATTATTAATATTAAAGGGGATAATGAGTTATTTTGATATTTGAATAAAGCATTCAGACATGCGCAAAAACGTATCTTTAGCAATCAACCTTCGTGTTTCGTTCAATCAATTGCAGCTATAGACTGCGAAAGAAAAAAAAATCTACAAATTAAAAATCTGCAGTTTAAAAAAAAAAAAAAATCAAGGACCAAAATTGACATTAAACTTCAATCAGCGATCTTTTCATGAAATTTTTATTTATCTTATCAATTTCTCCAAATTATTTAATATATTTTAAAAAGACTTTTTTTAAAGATTAAAAGCGCAATTATCTACTCTAATTTACTGCTTATGCTGTATATAATGAACTTTGGAGGAGTTTATGACGATTAAAATATCTTTTTTTTTTTTTTTTTTTTTTTAAGAAAATATTCACACACTTAGGAAAGAATACAATAATTGCAACGAAAAAAAAAAAAAATCACGAAAATTGCATAGAATTCAACAACTTCTCCTTAAAATTTTAATTATAAAAAATTATATTAGCGCTATATTATACTTTCAACATTCATTCTATTCTCTTGAAGTTATTCTACACATTATCATCGAAGAATAATACGAAATTAAATGTTTAATTAAACTTGATATTCCTTCATCTCGGAATAAAATAAATAAATGAAATGAAAGATGAATAGAAGTTAATATTTTACATTTCCTAACTTTTATTTATTTATTTTCAATTTCCATTTAAAAATATACCTTGCGTAACAACAACATAAAATATTTAGAAGGATTTTTTTTTTTTTTACTATTATTTCGAGAGCAATATCTCTGATTTCAGAAACCAATTCAATAAGACTTGTCAAACTCGTCAACTTACTGCCATTAAAAAATAAATAAATGATAAAAAAAAAAGTTGAGCTTTTATGCTTTTAAATTCTATAGCTCCTTTTCAACTAACTCGGAGATCATAAATTACAATTCAGTTTTTATGTATCGAACTTCCTTTTTCTATCTGCATTCATTCCGATTAAAATTTCGCCTGTATATATATATATATATATATATATATATATATATATATATATATATATATATATATATATATATATACATATATATATTTTTTTCATCCATCGTACACACTTTTAAAAGCGTTGGCGCGAATACGTGTCATTTTGGGGAAATCTTGGCTCGAATTTCTAGCATTCGTTTAAAAAAAATGCTTGAGGGAAAAAAATACTGGAGCATAAAGAAAACCTAAAATGCAACGCTAGCGGTAAAGATGAAATGCTAGTTGTGAAACTTTTTTTTTCTTTTCATTTATTCATTTTTGTGAGTTGCAAACTGCTGATACGATGAAGTTGTCGATGAAATTTTTGTTACTTTTCTCCCCTCTCCCCCGACTTTCTCCTCCTTCACATTTTTCAACGAACCGTTTGGATTTTTATCAGATTTTTAAGTTTTGCATTTTAGCGTGAAAAGAATTGATTACCTGAATTTGCATGGGGTCATTTTATTTTCATTTTAGTTGCGTTTTTATATTTTTATTTATTGAGAGAGTTGTTTTTTTTAATCTCTTCTAGATGAAGCTGTTTAAGTGGAAATTTATGTATGGGAACTCTTATTTAAAAGTGTTTATTTTGTTGTGAGGAAAAAAAAAGTAATGTATATCTCAGATGCAGATATGGTACATTAGTGGTATATTTTCATCTCTAAGCAGTAGTAATATGATATCCTGATTTTATTTATTTATTTTTATATTTCAGATTTTTTTTAGATGGAAAAGGAATTTATTTTAATCCATAACAAACCAATGCCGCCATTTTTGGCCACGGGAGCCTTTTACGAAATTTTTTAATGTTTTGTCAAAGGTTTGTAAAAACAGAAATTTGTGCCTTATTAAATCGAGAAAATGTTCCAGTTGAAAAAGGCAAATTTTACAAAATTTCATTGCTGGGGATAAATAAAGGTTCTTAAGGCTTTTTGCGGCACGTATATGTATCGCTCCTACCCAAGGGAATAAGCCACACTCACAAATTTAATCTTTTACTTTCCCTTTAATTAAACGTCGGTACCACTTAATTTTAATTCCAAACCAAGAATATTTTAATAAAGTTTTATTTTTTCAATGAAAGGTTAAATAAAAAAGTTTTTAATTTCTAGAAAAGTTGTTTGTAAATTCTGGTGTCAGTCAATCATTTCATTAATTTACGAATAATAATTTTATGTACCGGAAAGGGTTATCGTAACTTATTCATTTGGCACCATTTTTAAGTACTTTTACTTGTATTTTGACAACATAACATTTACAAGAGAAATTTATTTAAAAATTTAATTTTAAAATATAGTGGTGCGAAAAGATTACAGAAATAAAATCATATATTTAAAGCTACTGTCCAATTAAATTATCTTAAAATATACAAGGCTTATTTTAAATATATAAAACCGTTAAATTTGAATTAATTGGTGAATTAAAATCTAAACCTGTACTTTTAGTCTAAAATGTAATAAATACATATAATACGTATTTCTACTTTAAAGTATTATTATCTATATGTATAATATTTACAGTCGAACCTCGTTAGCATGAACCTCAAGGGGAATCAAAAGTTTGTTCATGTTAACAGTAATTCATGTTATCAGTATCAATTCTTTGTATTTCTTTTTCATAGGGGACGCTGAAAACAACTCATGTTAAAAATAATTCGTGTTAAGTGTGTTCATGTTAACGAGGTTTGACTGTATTTCTATTTCAGTTGTTACGATTTACTTTGCACTTTTTCTTATGAAAGACGCATTTTTTTAGGATAGATGTTCTGTTTAAAGTAAAAAAGTAGACTTTTTATTCCTTCAAGATTATTTTGTTGTTGTTAAAAGCTGTAATAGTTTAAAAACTGATTTTTAAATTTTATATTTTAGATGAAAATAAAGCAATTGGTTATCTGGATTTGCATGAGACCATTTTATTTTTGTGTTATTTATTTATTTATTCGAGGATCTGAAAAATAAAACTTAGCTACATGAAGCAGCTTAAGTGGAAGTTTTTCTTTATGAACTGTTATGCATTTGAAATGCAATACATTTGAAAAATTTGTTTTGTACAAAAGGAGGCAAACGCAATATATGATATCTCAAATGCTAAATTGGTACATTAACAAGGTGTGTATCATTTCTGAATAGTAGTATTAAGATATCTAGATTTTCTATTTCTTCGTAATTTATGTGATTACATAATTTCTACTGTATAAAACACGGTTCGCGCAGTGTTACCACTCAAATTTAATAGTATTTTCCAATTATTTTGTTCATAAAAAAATAAATAAAAGCTGCTAATGAAAGCGATGATTTCGAATTTTGTGTTTCAAAAATTAAAGGAAACTGTTTTATCTTTAATAGCGGTGTCAGAGTCCTTGGATATTCCAAAGAGTATAGTAAACCTTGAATAAAATCATTGTAAGGAGCTTAAGTATGAAATCTTAAAAGTTTGAGTGACCGTTTTGCATATTTGCAATATAAACAAAATTCAATTAAATTTTCCGCAATGAAGTTTAATCCTTCTCTACTGTCACAGAAATTGTTGCATAACCACTGTGACCGATCTTACTGGATAACTTTTTCAAAAGATAAATAAAAGGCTAAATTAAATAAGAATATTGTTTGTCTATTAACATTTAAGAGCCCGCACTACTGATTGAAAAAGACCCGTATGATAATGTTAAGTCTATGGGGGTGTTATTTTCAAATATCTCACTCAAATTTTAATATTGTGACGTGATTTTTTTGCACAGGATAGCTGAGGACGATCGACAACCGGGCTTTTTATTTACTTCTTCGATTTTGGTTATATTCTTTTTATATTAAGATCAAATCGGTTCTGAAAGTTAAAGTATTTTTCTTTTGAATCTGAAACCAAAATCGAAAAAGTAAAAACTAGTCCAGTTGTGGATCGTCCTCAGCTATCCTAAATCACGAAAAAAGAAAATCACGTCAAAATATTAAAATTTGAGAGAGATATTTGAAAAGAACGCCCCCATACACTTTACATTATCATCTGAATTTTTTTCAGTCAGTAGTGTGAACTCTTAAGTGCAAGATATTTGTAATCAAAATTCGAATATACAAATGCAGATGCTTCTAACGTAATTACAATAACTAAACAGCACAAAATTTCACCAATTTATGTATTAAACTTAGTCGTTACATTCAGGGTTAAAATGTAAATTTATAGATTTTTGTTAGTGATATCGAGTAAAGATTTCACTCTAAAAGTTTGTTCTTTTTTGTGCAGATGCACATGCATATTTTCTGCTGAAATGAACTTCGTTATTATTATTATTATTATTATTATTATTAGAAACTGGCCAATTCATAGAAAAATTGTTATTCTATATATGCATGTTCATACCAATTAAATTTTTGCTCTATTGAACATTTACAATATCGATGAGGTGAATCTAATTCTTTTTCCTTCCAGAAATTCTACAAGAACTTTATTATTAATTAATTTCTATTAGATAAGTTTCAAATCGAGCTTGATTAGCGATAAAAAAAACTCTCTAAAATATGGCGTACCAATGACAATAATACACAAACATTAAGTTGATTTTCTTTAACTATTAAATCAAATCATCATTTGATTATCACGGATAAAATTCTTTTTTTAATAAAATTAATCAATTTACGAATGACATAACAGCCTATCTTTTCAAGGAAATTAGTTATTTTATATGTAAATACCATTAGTAAGACTAATTCTAAGACGAAATATGTTTTTATTACATCTGTTACTCGAATTGTTTTCATGACTTTTATTTCATCTGCGAATCATATTAATCCTCTTCACCCTGTGAATTATTTCTGTTATCAAGGTAAAATAAGAATATATATATATATATGTCAAACACACTAAATCATCAGTTGCTCTATATTCCGGGCACGTACGGATTGAATAAGCATCCGGCAAACAACATAAAAGCACGTGCGGAGGAGACAAGCGGTCTCAAACTTAAATCGGCAATAAAAAAAAGGTCTTTTAAAATGTAAAAACCTAAATAATGATTACTTAATATACTGTAAAAGCAAGGTTGGGAAGTTTTTGACAGTATGCGGTTTTATCCGGTTTAAACCATGGTTTAAAATGTCATGTCTAAAACCTCGTCAGAAACCTCAAATACTACACTGATCTATAAATTTTCACATTAAATATCTGCCATACATATACAACATTAGATGTAATATTAAAAATTCACTATTACTGTGCTGTATATTATCATTTTTGGAAAAAAAAAATCCATCATAAATCTGAAATTTAGCCTGCCTCCAAACTTGCTCAACTAGCTATGCTTCTACTATCAAGCCCTGCTAGTTCAGCATCATTTGACAGAGTATTTTCTAACTTTGGCTTCACACACTTTAAACTCAGAAATCGTTTGGGTGTAAATAAATGTGCTAAATTGTTTATGTGCTGTAGGATGCTGGGAGATAAAACTGATCCAGATTACTAACTCTACAAAATCATTTCCTTCTGGTTGAACATTCTAGAAAAAAATGTTTTATGGCAATTTTAATAATTTAATTTTTTAGTGATTAATAAATTACAGTAATTAATGTTAAATAAAAAATTACCCAAACCATTAAGACTTATTCAATGTTTCCCTCTTGTTCTTAAAATGTTTTAAAGCGCATTACATGTTTTTGACCGTTTAAACCAGCTTTTGACGATTTAAGCCAGTTTTTGACGTATTAAACCAGTGTTTGACACTTGTCATGTCAAAAACTAAGTTTCTGACATCAAAAACCCAACCCTGTGTAAAAGCACTTATTTTCGCGAACCGTAATTTTAAAATAAAAAATCAAGATATCCGTGATCTCAACAGCTGAAAATTTCTCGAAAATTGGTTTGAGCGCACTTTTTGTGGTGTTGAAACCATATATGCGATAATTTTGAATTGCTCCAAAGAAGCTGGTATAAAAATTGTAAGTAAGTGTACATTTTATTAATTGTATTATTATTTTGATTCAAAAAATAGTTGTATAGTATTCAAGAAGTAGTTGCAAGTATTTTAGAACTGTTTATACTTATTACTTATTTAAATAACAGTAATCAATAAATTTTCGAAAAGTGAAAAATTTCTGAATTTTTATTACTATTTGAGGCGAAATATATATATATATATATCGCGAGGCTTAAATTTGACGATTACGACAGGTTCGCGAAAATAAGTGCTTTTACAGTAGTCAAATATTATGCTTATATTTGTTAACTTCTTAATCAATCCAGTAATATTTCGTCATTAATATCATTATTTATTAATTTTGAATATATATATATAACAATGTACAACAATATATATCCGAAATGAAAATATTTAAATGTGGCGTGCAAAATCAGACAATTATTACGCTGATTTAACTGAAAGATCAGATTAATCATTTAGTTACAGATGCCACAAGAATCTCTTTATTCAAGAAAATGTGTTATTCTTAAAAGTGACATAACGGATAAACCTCTCATACACATAAAAGACAAGAAAAAACTTTGTTTATTATGCCTGCTGAATGAAGTGTTTTTATGGCTTTTATTCCACCTGCTGTTGTACATTAATCCTTTACACCATGTGAATTATTTCTATTATCAAGGTGAATCAATGGAGAAAAAAATCAAATGTAGTAAATCATTAGTTACTTTACGTTCTTCTCACGTACGTTTTGGTTAAGCATCATTGAAAAGTCTTTAAACAACATAGCAGCACGTGCAACGGAGACAAGCAGTTTCAAATCGATGTCGACGAAACAAAATAGGAGCAGGTCGGAAAATGCATGTTAAACGTAGCAAATGGGGTGCGTTCGTACTATAACGAAGTTTAATAAATATTCAGATCTTGATGTAATAGTATACAGTACTTCGAATACAGTAGAGTTCCCGAAATCTTTCGAGCGTTCCTATAAATTTTATCTACTTTCTATTACATAGGAAATAACTTATAATAAATCTCAGCAGCGTATGACAATTTAATAAAATGAGATATAGTTTAATGTAATTAAAACGCGACCCAAACAATGTAAGCCAAAATCGGAAAAGTAAAGCTAGCCCGGTATTAGATGATCCTTGCCCCTCACCGGAACACCATAATATGCCCCCTTGGAACTACTAAAGTCCCTCTCAGAAAAAATTGTCTGAATTCAACACTGTTATAAACATAAAGTACAAAGGTTACTGGCTAGTTGATAGTTGAAAAAAAATATTGATATTCGACTGTTTGTAAGAACAGATCACTTACTTATGAATTTCTATAAAATGAAAGATTGCGATCTTGATTTCACTTTTAAATTGAAAACACTTCACTAATTGAGGATCGTATTGTATTGTTTTCTCAACAAGCTGTTGTTGAAGTTTTAAGATTTTCCATACAACTTTTGCAGAAAAACTTTCAATTGCAATAAAAATGTTGAATTTTTAAATAATCACGATTTTTTTAGTTTTAGTATCGATTTTTTTAGTTTTAGTTTACGTTGCGGGATTCTCCAAATTAGTCATCTATAGTTTGCCTCAATACAATACCTTCAATGCTGTTGTCCAATGCTAAATAGTTTTATGGAAACGTAAAATTAAACGAATTTACTTTGTAAAAAAAATATTCCTGATGAAACAAAATTCGCGAGTAACCAAGTAATAAATGTTTTTCATTTTTTATTTCGCGAATGTTAAAGGATTAATGTATTTCTATTACAATGTTTCCTTTTTTATATCCAATTATAAATTGTTTGCGTAGCTTTCAATCCACCTGCCATGTTAAACTATTCCTTTTTACTTCGTGAATTATTTCTAACCTCAAAATAAAAAGAAATCAAACCTACTAAATCATCAGTCGCTTTACATTCATGGCACGTTTGACTATGGCTAAGTATCCTTGGAGGTCTGCAAACAACATAACAGCACGTGCGACGCAGCCAAGCAGTCTCAAAATCGAAAAATCGTCGAAACAAAATAAGAAAAAAGGGGAATTTAAAAAAAGATACAAAATGGTTGCCGATATTTCATCAGTACGAAATAAATATTAATAGCAAGAACATAATTATCTGTATTCGAAATAGAAACACTTGAATAAGGCATGTTATTTATGAAAAGTGTTTAGATTATTTTTATAATAAACCCTGTATGACCAAGCTCTCAGGAGCATGAGGATTACACATTTATCTTTAAGTTTTTGCTTTAGAGCCGTATGTATATATGTAATAAAAACTGGAATCGAAATATCGTTCTGGTTAGACCCGAAAGAGAAAGAGTTCCCCCATGAGAGTTTTTCTAAAGGAACCTAAACCATATTTATACAAGGAAATTCAAGTTTTGGAAAAAAACCACGGTAAACTCAGAACGATTAGTCCAAAGGGTGCGATTGGGTTCGAACCCAATCCCGTCTATTAGCTTTGAGAACGGAACTTCTCGGCCACTGGAGGCCATCTTTTACAGGAAATTAATTTATTATCTGTCACACAGCATTAATAATATTTTTAAATATTACAAAGACAATATTTCCTTTTTTATATCTGATTATAAATTGTTTGCGCAGCTTTCAATCCACCTGCCATCTTAAACGATTCCTTTTTACTTCGTGAATTATTTCTACCATCAAAGCAAAAAAAAAGAAATCAAACCTACTAAATCATCAGTTGCTTTACATTCCTGGCACGTTTGACTTTGGCTAAGCATCCTTGGAAGTCTGCAAACAACATAACAGCACGTGCGACGGAGCCAAGCAGTCTCAAATCGAAAAATCGTCGGAACAAAATAAGAAAAAAAGAGGAATTTAAAAAAATATACAAAATGGGTGCAGTTGACCTAAATAAATCCAGTTAGAAAATGTCCTTGACAGAGGAAAATTTATTTAGAAAAAAGTGATACCTACTCATTTAAATTGTAAGAAACCATTTTAAATTTATTTCTTCAAAGAATTAACTGGGTGTGGTGATTTAGGTAAATTAAGATGGTATGAGGAGAATTTACTTGAAAAAAGAATTTTAGCAATCCGTAGAAAATTTTAAGGAAAATATACGGCTGTCTTCAGATATTAAATAGTCTGGCCTTTTCCTTTTCCTGGAAATTATACGGTTGCTTTTGGATATTAAATAATCTGGTATTTTTCTTCTCTTGCAAATTATACAGCTACTTTTACATCTTGGTATTTTTAACAATAAAAAGCTGGGGTTTTTTTTTGTTTTGTTTTGTGCTTTTCCGTATTGTATTTAAAAGAAGAATAGCATTCCATGTAGTAAATCATTAATCATTAAAGTAGCAATCATTTTTAAATTAAACATGTATTTTCTTTCTTTTAATTTTCTTCTGTCTTTACAAGAAAAAAAATATTGGATTCGTGAAAATTTTCGAAATCCGGTTTCAGTCAGTCTGTCTGTATGTGACAAAAATTTTGTGGATGCTCTATCTGAAGCATTAATACACGACATTACACAAAACTTTGGATTCTGTTAAATCTTTATATAAACTAGATCTGATTAGGTTTTAGGTATATCACTCAAGAGGTGGCGCTGCTATGCTGCATTATTCACAATTTGTACAATAGCCATATCTTAAGAACTAGAGCATAAATTTCCACGACGTGAACATTCTCGCAAATATATGGAAAGAACTGATTTACCGATGTGGCGTTGGAAGAACAACGAAAGATAGAAACATAAAATATTTGTAAAAAAAAAAAAAAAAAAAAAAAAAAAAAAAAAAAAAAAAAATAGGGGGAAACTTTTTATGTTTCACTGTCTGACAATCATATAGTCTCCCTTGTTTGAATGAATAGCTAGCATAAGAAACACTTTTTTGCTAAAGTAATTTATGGCCATGCTGTACAACAAAGATCCAATAACGAGTTTCCTGTGATGCATTGCCACATAGTAAGAAAAAGATTTATTGATATATTCTATTTAAAAAACCATCTATCTCCTAAATACGATATTAATCAAGTAATAAATTATTTTTATTAATCGCAGAAGTTAAAGCAAATCAAATAAATAAATATATATATACATTCAATTATAATAAATACATATTTCGATTTCGCACCAAACTAATTAAGCTGCTTGAATTTATCGAATGGGAATAATTCGTTGACACACCGATTAATGGATCAATTTCTGCAACGCGTCAGCCCTTAATAACAAAAGAAAAATGGCAAAGAAAAGAAGTTGATTGCTATATTCTAATAACAAAGTTAGTCAGCTGTAAAATTAATCACAATCTTCTATCTTATTAGCTATTTGTTCAGAGAGGTGACAGATTATTAACATTGATGACAACTTACTGCAAAAAGTAGTTTCTTTATTAAAAATAGTAACGGAGGAACTATTATTGATGCAGTTATATGATGGAATATAGCAGAAAAATGTCATTGAATATTACTTCGAATATATTGCTTATGGGAAAGTGTTTTATTGGGAGAAAGGCAGGAAGTGCAAAAGATATAATTCAGAAAAAGTTAAAAATACAGTAGACCAGAACTGCCAAGTTTCCGGCTTTTTGGACATCAATATTTTAAATACAGAATATGTTTTATTATTTAATTTGAAAACTTGGGCGTTTTAAGAAATCTACATTTTCTGTAAAACAATAGTGTTGTGAAAAAAACCGGAGACTTGGCAAGTCTACAGTAGGCTTTTAATTCGAACCTGCTTAATTCGAGGTACTGGTTAACCCTTTTAGTGGCAGGACATTTGTGCTCCAAAAATGTTCCAATAATTAATCCCTACCGCGGACTGTCGCGAAAGAGCTTTGTACTCTAGCGGCCTGTATATTATGCTTTTATTTATTTTATTTTTTTTATTATTGGAAGTCATTGTAATGAATCCCCGCATGCCGGGGAACTTACCGGGTGGGACAAATAGGGTCTACAACGGATCCTAGCGATCTGGTGATCTTGTTCCACTTAGGCATAAATAAATAAATAAATCCCTACCGCAATTTACGAACAAATTCAGTTGAAAATAATGAAAACAGTTTCTTCATGCATATTATGAGATAAAAATTGTAACTAAAAAATTTTTGGTACCAGTTAGCGACATAAGCATTAAAATTAACCGTTTGTAGACTACAAACGGCACCCCTCAAGGGGTTCAAAGAACATAGATTTATATCTATTAAAACCGTATTTAAAACGAAAAACAAAAAAACGAGAAAAGAGTCTATATTCAAATTTTTTAATTATTATTATTTTTTTTTTTTGCATATTTACGGATGTCAACTTAAAATGTCTAATCTATTCGGTGTTTTTACAGAATTATCATCATCAAAATACAATTACCAAACACTTTATTCAAATTATGATTAAGGAGAAATCCTCTCGATACGACTTGATTTTTAGGGTTTACGATAGTAATATTCGTAAGTAATACAAAAAATTGTTTTAAAAAAAGAAGAACATTTTTCTGGTCACTTTATATATTTATATATAGATATATAAGAGTTAGCAAATGTTGGACATGTGAAAAACCTTACATTTTTCGGCATCTAATTAATAAATGTGATAATGAACATACACATTAAACAAGCCTTCGAACATTTTTTCAATTTCAATCTTGACATACATTTTGAAAATTATATATAATGCCTGGATAAAGTATAACAACAGTTGTTCTCCATTGATTTATTCTGTGTAATGCTTGGATAAAGTGTAACAACAGTTGTTCGCCATTGATTTATTCTTAGTATTATCAATGTAAAGTAGAATCACATATGTAGTAAGATATTGTAGAGAGTTTCCGTTTTATGACAGTTGAGGCACCAAAGATACATCGATGAAATTAAATCTAGCGCATTACTTTTTTTCAACTATTTTATCATAGACACTATGACTTCCAACTTTTCAGAAATCGATGGTATAGCACAAAGAGGAGTTTGATAAAAGCAGATTTGATATTATTTCTATATGAGTGACTAAAAACCTCACTTTGAATGTGCCTATTTCTTGGTGTTTCAATTGCTAATTATGATTTTAAATATTTTTTCTGAATTAGTGTTTTGTTTATTATTTCTAATAAAGTTATTTTGAATTTATCCATGTTAACTCCTTCGCGACCTGAGCCTTTTATGAAATTTTTAATGTTTTGTCATCGGTTTTTAAAAAAACAGAAATTTGTACCTTATTTAATCTTGAATATGCTCTGATTAAATAAGATCAATTTTACCGTTGGGGATAAATAAGGATTCTTAATTTTTTTACGGCACGTATACGTGTTACTCGCCTCCAAGGGGTTATAGACATTACATTCGTTTGGGCCATAAACATGTCTTACAAACCATGATTTTTTAAATCAAAAATAATAGTTTCAAAATTTTTGTACTAATAAAACATAAAAATAGTCATCAGTGATATGTTAAAAAAAAAAAAAAAAAAAAATACTGGGCGTTACAGAGACCAACAGTTATGCCAATATGACCACGCTGTTTGGAAAAACATCATTTCTCCAATATAATATGATTTGTAACAAGCACAAAATATAACATACATTAGATGTTTCATTTAAAGGTTTTATAAGCTGTTGTGCTAGAAAAAAAAAAAAAAAAAAAAAAAAAAAAAAAAAAAAAAAGATTATTAAAATGAAATGTATTTATAAGCTACGAAAATCCAACATAAAGCCTTTAAATAACAACCTAGAAGTCAGTGACCTAAACTAAGAGTTCAAGATCACAACAACAAACGCCAAAAGGAGAAGCAATTTAGAAATATACGATATTGTTCTTAACACGATAGTCACTTCATGTCTCACATGATAGGAAAAATTAGCATAAAGTTATGGCACAAAATAAATCTTTAAAATCAGAGTTTTTACATCACTGTGTCGTTTGTGCAAATGCAGAAGATTGATTTTGTTATTACTATTACTATTATTATTATTATTATTATTATTATTATTATTATTATTATTATTACAGCAATTACTAGTATGATATGTGTTATACATATTCCACCTGAAAATAATTTTGCAATTCTTTGTGAAAAGAAGTTCTTTCTCCTCGATTTGCCGAACTTATCACGATTTGTCGCTTTTCAGTTTTTGACGATCATAATCATTATTGCCTTTAAAAGCCTTATTGGTGTACTGTTTTTTAATTTTCGCGAAATAAGTACAGGTTTGTTTCAATTGCTTTCTGTTCAGCTGATACAATATATTATTATTTTGCTAGTGATAAATAATCTGGTGTACAATATCAAGTCTTCAAACCTCAATATCATTCTTTAACTGGAATTAAACCTTTCATTTAAGGTTCCGACAACAAACGCCAACGCGGATACAAGTTCAGAAATTTACGATATCGTTATAAAAACGATAGAGCCCTCGTCGCGCCCCAGATGCTCGGGAAAATTAGCAATCAGCCTCCAGTCATTATAGAACTGTATTTATGACGTCACAAACGTTTTTAAGAGTGCCGCATAGCCCTGAACAAATGACAGACATTAACACTTAAAGCTTGCCCTCTCGCCCAAATTGAAACGAATGAACATAATTAAGCTGAACCCCAGTCGTTATTTTTATTTTATTTTTTTTCGCCTGGTAATCGCCAATTCATGGTTCAGTACTAGCGCCGTCTAGAAAAGCACGTCGTAAAAGAAGCGCCTAGAATTTGTTTCCTACGATTTTTTATGTTCTTCGATGAGAATAAAAATGCAGTTTTTTGATCAAGTAGGATTATTATTTATTCCATACATGTTATTGGAACACATTAAACACCTGTCGGAAATACTTTTAAAGATGATTTTCTCAACTAGCGGTGATAAGAGAAGTTGGAAAAATAGTAATAAAAAGCGTTATTTGGAAATTCCTCCGATTTGTTTCCTTCGAAATAAGTATGCGATTTATTTAAGGTAGACAATTTGCTTTAGATGAATTCTATTTACTAAAGCTACTTACAAAAAAACAAATTTTTTTAAAGCATTTATTTTAATGTTACATCATTGTTAAAAAAAGAATTTGTCACCTAGGCAACGATTTCTCTTTCTTTCTTTTATACCGTTTAAAAATAATTAGAATGCTAGTTTCTAATCAAGTAGAATTATTATTTGTTCTATACATATTATTGGAGAACATTAAATGCCTGTTGAAAATACTTCAATGGTTTTCAAAATGGGAGAAGTCGATAAAATAATATTAAATAGTATTATTTGGAAATTCATGAATTCATTTCGACAAAAAAAGAAAAAGGTAAATTTGCAATAGATGCAACCATTTGCTTTAGGGGAATTTTAAATGAGAAACCATAAGTGGTAATGAATCTCATTTCAAAACTTTTTATTTTAGTATAAATTTACATTGCAATGTAGAAACGTCTAGCATTTGTCTCCTTGGCAATCGTCTCTCGCATTTTGTATGCCGTTTAAAGGGAATTAGAATGCTGTTTTTTGATCAAGTAGGATTATTATTTATTCCATACATGTTATTGGAACACATTAAACACCTGTCGGAAATGCTTTTGTAGATGATTTTCTGAGGAAGGTCGTGAATTTCTTTCGAGATAAGTGCCATAAATTTGAAACGTATGTAAAATAGACAATTTGTTTTAGATGAATTCAATTTTCTGGAACTATCATTGAATTAGGAAATGTGAATGTCCCATTTTTAAATTCGTATTTCAGCGCATTTGTTATACACGACGCCAATTTAAAAATTGAAAAAAAAATTATCATTTTATTCGAAATAAAAAAAATAGAAATAACTTCAACAAGTTAGCATCAAATGTGTAAGGTATTCGAAATATTATATATATATATATATATATATATACATACTGTTCTAGGTATTTATGTTGTAGAATGAAATACTATATGCGCTTTTTACGCTTTTTTTTTTTTTTTTTTTTTTTTTTTAAGTTTATGAGCGTTTTTCATTTCAGACATAATAGATTATTGGTCGAAAGCAATAGATTATTGTTTCATAGAGTGCGTCCTAAAAGTTTATAGACAACCATGTTTTAGATAGATTTTGTAAGAAATACTTCCTATTGCAATTGTTACCAAGGTGTGACTTTTGAAAAATTTATTCATAACTTTTCATCATAAACCAGAAGTATAATGAGAAGTGCTCGTCCGAAAAAGTAAGTGTTGAATTTTGCTGATTCAATGATTCATAAAAGGCACCTAACCTTTTCATAAATATAAAATAAGAAAAAGATAAAAGCCCTAGCATCACACGCGTACTTCGATGTCATAATTACTCATGTTTTCAATAATACTACAACGAAGAATAGATTCCTCACAAAAGCTTTTAAACGGTACAAATTATGTTTTGACCTGTTTATGATCATTTTTATGTTGATTTACACATTAAAACAAAAAGGCTGTACATAATTTTAGAGCGTTTTGAATATTCTGGAAGGGTTGTAAGCTCCACACAGATTCGTTGTGCTAGTGTTAACCTTTTCCGACGCGGAGTAAATTTGTTTGAAATAATTAACTTACAGCCATACTTGCCAACCTTCCGCTTTTTTTAAATCAACAAAACAGACTTTAAACCAGAAATTTTATTTAATTAACTAAATCATGTTTGTTTCAATTAACTAGCACAGAAAAAAGCATTAAATATTTCTTAATAAAGTTTCCATTTGAAAAAAAGTTTTTTTGTTCCAAAAAAAAAAAAAAAAAAAGGCGGGAGATTGGCAAGTATGCTACACCAGAATTTATTAGAAAATAAAACTTACTTATTTTAAGGCATGTTATATAAGGGAATTTTTAGTTAAATACTCTTGGTACTAGTGAAATTTAAATTAAGTAAATTAAGTGTCCTTTTTTAAGGACACTGCGCCTAAAAGGCTTAAAGGCAAAATATTCAAATTTAAAAGAAAAAAAGGAAAAAAGAAAGTAACATTTTACATTATGTAAAGAATCTCTATCTAAAATTTTGACTTTTTATTTCTATTATTATTAAAGTTTTTCTTTGGTGGAATATTTCTAACAAAAGAAGAAAGAATATGAAATTCACTTAAAGTCTCTTGATCTTTTTATTATTGCTTTGAAGTGAATGCATATTTTCTGATTCCATAATTTGGCATTTAAATCGGAAATTATACCTGACACTTTAAAATACTTCCGATTTTTAAAATTTATTGTTAAAGTTTATCTTCGATATCAGTTACGGAATTTTTATGTGTTGCTATTTTAAAGTAACATTTTCAGATAGAGCCAAAATAATTATGATGCTTTGAAAACTGATTGAAATTTTTCAATGCATATTATTGTTCTCAAAACAATTCAAGTCGTAAAACAAAACCTGAAATGCTGAAATATAATATAATGAATAATATAATATTTGTTAAATTTAGATGTGAAAATTTGTATTATCTGATATTTGAAAAATTTAATGCCGTAAATTCTAACATTAAATTATTCTAAAAGTCATGTTTTTAGCTTATGTTATGAAACCAATTTTTACAATAAAATTGATATTTGTATTATGTAAAAACAAGTTGGAAATTGCACGTGAAGCGCAGCAAATGAGGTGCGTTTGTACGATAACGAAGTTTTAAATATATTCAGATCTTGCTGTTTTAGTAGATAGTACTTTGAATATAGTGATCGAATTTTTTTTTTGTGTTCCTGTAAATAAACAGGAAGTAACTTTTATTACACCTCCACAATGTATATCATGTGCTATACAATCTGCTTTCTTTTATACAGGAAACAACTTATAGTACTCCTCAGCAACGTATACAAATCGCATAAAAAGTTGAACAATCAATTACAATTAAAAAAGCGCACCAAAAAATGTTTTCCCTACACCATTATGTAATGGAATACTTTTGTATGGTCTTGTAAATGAATAACAAATGTTTTTTTTTTGCACCACAGATTGTGCAAAATGTATATTATAATGCATACTTCATAGATGCATAACAATTTTACTGTGTTCGAATGAGTGTAACACCATTAAAATGCATTTGAAAGTTTTTTCCCCATTGACCGTGATGTAACGGAGTACTTTTGATTGTCCCTGTAATTTATCTATTCATCCGATTTTCATAAAATTTGAAATGACTCTACAAAATTATATAATAATTATATCTTTTAAATTTCAAAGGATTCGGTTGGGTAGTTTTTGCGTTGTTATCTGCGGACAGAAGGACGGACGGACAGACGGACAAACGGACGGACTGAACGACAACTATAGGTGCTACGTATTTACATAATTACACCTAATGACTGATATCGATATATTCATAACAATTTTAAACTGCATTGTTTTTATTGTTCATATATTTTTATTCTTTTAAGTTTTCGTTATTTCAGTATTTGAAAGAACATTTAGTTAACCACTTCCTTCATTTGCCAGTACGTCATACGGCCAACGTGTTTTTGCTAATCGTGATTTGCCCGTACCACGCACACGCCATCCATATTCCAATCGCGATTTCTTATTCTCACCAGTAAATTGTTATTATAAATTTTGTGTTACTTAATCCAAGCATTTTTTGGCTTCGATTAGACAAAAATTTCTGTTTTGAAAAACTGGTGATAAAATATTAAAATTTATGTAAAAGACATGAAAAAATAGGCATTAGTTGAGTTTTTTCCAAAAGTATTGCTGAATTAAGTGGTAAACAGAACTGATGACTTACTTACGTTGTTTTACTCTTTACTTTGTCTTCCTAAAGAAAAAAAAATGCAGTAAAACCTCGGTTATCCGAAAAGCATGGGAGCAATTGCAATTTCGGTTAACCAGGGATCCATTGGAATTTTAACCATAGTAGAATCATTAGTAGGCGGCAGGCTAATGGTGTTTCATGAAAATCGTGATTGTAATTTAGAGCATCGATGTAATAGAAAATGGTAAAAGGAGAGATGTGCACTCAACACAGAGCCACAGAAAGCAAATACAAATGGTAAATTTTATAAGTAATTAATGAAATAATATGTGCAAGGGTTAAAAAATTGCACATCGCAGACTGCAATGAAATAATACCGATCCTAAATGTTATATAAAAGGTACAAATGGTGTACAAATGGTAAATTTTAAAAGTACTTAAGGAAATAATTCGTGCAAGGGTTAAAAAAATTGCACATCGCAGACTGCAATGAAATAATACCGATCCTAAAGGCTATAAAAAAGGTACAAATGATATACAAATGGTAAATTTTATAAGTAATTAAGGAAATAATACGTGCAAGGGTTAAAAAAAAAAAATGCACATCGCAGACTGCAATGAAATAATACCGATCCTAAAGGCTATAAAAAAGGTAAGCTGACACTGTTTATTTATTTCATAAAGAACATGCTTTGGTTTTTACTTATTTTGCTTTTAATATTTAAAGCTAATAAGTATTAAAACAACACTCCAATGCATTAAAAATGATTCAGAATTGTTTTGATCTAAAACATACAAATAAAATAGTATCATACATGAGAATATGTTGAAAGCTGTCATTTGATATCGGTAAGAATACTGTTTACAATATTTTTTCCCCTTTAAAATAGACTTTAAAGTCTTTCGGTTAAGCTGATTTTCGGATAAACGGGATTCGGATAACCGTGTTCTACTGTATTCTAATCAAAATTATTTTCGCCTACCGGTGTTTGATGGATTAACACATTTTAGGGGTCAGGGATACCTACAACCATGTTTATACCAAATATTTGTCTGTCCGTATATCTGTATGTCCAATTTGTATCATCGAAAAGTGTATGAAGTTACACATAGAATTGAACCAAATTTTACATGTATGTTTCTGATTATGGCAAGCAGGACCCGCTTGGATTAGGAGATATTTGCCGGAAAGGAGCGGTGTGATAACAATTTTTGTGCCATTTTCAATGTTGCATCATTAGAAATTATTTATTATTTATTATTATTTATTATCTTATAAATTTTTTAACTGAATCGTACCAGAAAGGGTAGTTTATAATAAGAATTGCACAAAACATATAAACAGTAAATAAAAAGTAAAAACCTACTTTTAACAAGGCACATCGGGTATTTTCTGTATAATATCAAGAAATAGAAACTAAAACAATCTATAAATCTAAACGTGAAATACATTTATCCTGCATTGTTATTATATTTGAAATCGATTATTCACTATTTATATCATATTATTTTTGTTAAATGTCCAAAAAAGTGATAGTTTATTTATTTATTTATTTATTTTTAAGTGTGATACATGATATAGATATATATATAGAGCAAAACATGATATTGTCACTAATGAATATAGACTTAAATTTAATAGGGCATCCAAACAGAAAAACACTTCTTTATGTATTTACTTCAGAGTTCTTTGTATATTAAAAAAAAAATTAAATATGCTGAAAATATTTTCTCTAACATTTCTGCATTGTTTATCATTGTAAGTTTATTAATAGTAAAATTTTCAACTTTTTATGCTGTTAAAATTAACATCAATGAATCCATACTTAAATAGGATATTTAAACACAAACGTAATTTTGCAAACTTTTACTTCAGTGTCCTTTCTAAAAACATTAAAATTAAAAGTAATAAATAAATAGGGTGAAAATATCTTCCCTTATATTTCACCAATTTTCCCCCTTATAAGTTTAATAATAATAATACAACTACACGGGCAAATATTTTTTTTTCGTTATGGATTAATACTGTTTTTGGTAAGCTTCTAAGCTTGCAAGTCTAACAAACAATGTCTTGTAAGTAAGCGGTTATACTCAACAAAATCTTGTAATCCATAAAAGATAGCTGTATGTAAGCAAAATAATTCTAATAGAAAGCATGCAGATTAGAGTAGATTAGTGCAGATTAGTGAAGCCGAAACAAAAGAGAAATGCAAGGAAGAGGGGGGGGGAGGCTGACAGCCAAGGTTATGGTTAGGAGATGAAGATACTGTTTGAAGAACATGGCTTTGTTCGGGAGATTGGAGAAAAAGCAGAAAAATTGTAAGAAAGACAAAAAAAAGTTTATATAATCTTTTTTCTTCTCTGCTTTGTTTCTGTTATTTTTATAAGGGTTGCTTAAAAGATAAATTTTGCATTGATACACAAAGGTTAATTGTATTTTAACCCTTTCCGGCACAGACAAACTCTGTTCGTGAAATGAGAAATTATTGACTGACACCGGAATTTACAAACAGCAGAAAAAAAATGTAAGAAAAAAAGAAAAATGATTGCATAATCATCCTTTTTTTCTAAGAAAATGATTGCATGATCATCCTTTTTTTCTCTATTTTGTTTTCTAGCAACGTTTTTCTATACAGGGTACTTAAAAGATAAATTTTACATAGATCCATAAAGATTAATTTTATTTTAACCCTTTTCGGCACAGACAAATTCTGTTCGTTAAATGAGCTATTGTTGACTGGCAACGGATTTTACAAACGACTTTTTATAGAGTAAGAACTTCCTTATTTAAGCTTTCATTGTAAAAGCAAAATTTTATTAAAATAATCCTGATGTTGTTTGCAAGTTTGGAATTAAAATTATGTGTGCCCGGAAAGAGACTACTGTGCCGGAAACGGTTTGAATACAAATAAAAAAATAATTTATATATAATTTTAATTCTATACAGATCGTCTCTCCCTCCAAATTTATTTACTGTTATAAAAACTAGACATTTTCTAAGTTTAGAATACAGATACGAATATATAAATGCATACTTAAATAAATAGTTATATACATATTTTAAATCTTTTTTTGCGCTAAAAATACAAAATATCAATTAGATTCAGTAAAACGTTTTTAAAAGATATTTTAAAATATCAGCAATACAAAGTTTGTAAGAAATATAGGGGTCACTTTATTTGACATCTCGTGGATCTTTGCTCGAGACAAAGAAACTAGATTTTGTCTCAAGCTCACGATTCAGTTGCCCCCTGTCCAGATTTCGGACAAACCCTAGATTTCGATACCAGCAAGTTGTTTGCGGATAACTAGAAAAGTTTTACAAGTTTTTATTTTTATTTTATTTTATTTACATTATTTTTACAGAAACCGATAGTTTGGATCACATTCTCTTCGAACGTTTTTCCAGAAGGTATACATCCTATAGAAGATGATAAAAATTGGCCGTTGATTAACAAAATCTCACTTTCTCCTTCCCATTTACTGCTAAAATTATTTCACTTGTAAAAATAAATATTTCATTTCCATTTATATTATTTTTGATAATACTCTTTAATTCATGTAAACTAGTCAAGTTATAAGAGAGAAATCAATACACATAACATTGCGCATTTTTATAAATATATGATTGTGATAAAATTAATTTTTATGTAATAAAACTAATTTCATGCTATGATTTAGCAGCCATTATAAATAAACGGAAACTCTCTTTCATACATTTAATATTACTTAACGAACTATTCAAATTATCTGCATCTATTGAAATTACTCATCAACATAATTTTTTTCCCCCACTTAAGAAGTGGATAGTAAAGTAAACACACAACTTCCGAGTATTGTGCACGAGCTGATTAGAAAACGTTGTTTAAACGAAGATTTAAGTATGTTTAAACAATAAATTTCTCTAAAAAAATTTCACGAACAATAGGCAGGAATATCCCAGTAAAGTAACTAATAAAATATATATTTTAATTCTAGGAACACATAAAACTAAATCTTCTTCCCAAATATCGATTACCTATAAGCCGAGATACCAGGGTGAACGAAGAACTAACTACTGAGATAAAAGCGGGATAGTGTCTAGTACACAAAAGCTAAGGGAACAGGGGTGTGGGGGTGAAGATAGCGAAGAACAAAAAGCTGGATGGACAGTCAAGGTGGTGGTAGGGGGATGGAGATAGGTAGCTCCGACTCTTCCCCTAACTTCTCCTTTCCTCAGTTCTCCATCCAACACCTAAGTGCAGGTAGTATGTGTTGATGAACCGAAGTTCTGATAGAGACAAAAGATCTAGAGGCCTCTTTTATCTTATTTTTGATTTTTTTTTTTCTTTATGGAAGAGATTTTTGTGGGAGAATTTTAGGAGCTGAAAACTGAGATTAGAAATTTAGTGTTTAACTTGTATTGTAAGTTGGCAGAGGTAGTTTTGGAAGTTTGTTTCAGGATTTTAGTGTTATTTAATAGTAGTATATTTATGTAACGTTTCACTGGAGAAGTGAGGCAAAACTTGTTCTTGTCTTTTTTTTAATACTGTAATTCATTTTCTTTTTTCCTCTTTCTTTAAGTTTTTTGCACTTTTTTCATGCGTCTAAATACTTATATTTGTTGTAGAATTCTACAAATATTCTTATTCAGCTGTAGTGGGACGCAACTTATACAAAACGTTTTATAAATAAATCGAAAACAATATAAGAATTCGTAACAGATTTATATCTTGCAATTTTATATCTCTCATAAAAAAAAAATTAAAAAAATTAAAAAAAATCCACATTTAAAATTTTTATACGTGATACTATCGATGTAAAAACAAACCATTCATTCAAAATAGTAAGCATTTTGCCATTTCACTGGAAATACGAAAAATGATAAAGGGAAATTTTTAGTTTTTATTCCCGTTTGTATATGTTTCTCAAGGATCAAAGAAATTTCTAGAGAATATTGCATTGCTGAGAGTCCGAATGCATTTCAGTCCAAGTCTCTTGACGAAAAAAAATCCTGCTCAACCTCAATGACCGCATCATAACATTGTGAAATAAATCTTTACGACCATATTGGGCTTTATTCATTTCTTTCAATTGAATTACCCGATTCAAGCAACCAATAAAATACAACCTAAAACTGTATGAAAAAAAAATGTGAATTTCAGACTAAAATAGAAATTTTTCTTTTCCCCCGAGCATATTTTAATACATAGAAACAAAATTGTTCAAAAAATTGAGTAGCTGTAAAATATATATATATATATTTATATATATACTTATTTATTTATTTTTGTCATAAACAACATTATTAGGGCGGATTTTGTTATGTCATACGATATAAAACTAAGCAATATTACAAAATTTTATAAATTAAAAGCATAAATTACATCTTCAGTTATATTTACTTATATACAATCGAACCTCGTTAACGCGACACTCAAAGGGAAACCTTTTTTCGTTCGTCTTAAAACTAATTCGTGTTATCCGAACTTAAACACATTATGTACAATTGGACAGGGTAATTGGAAGCAGTTTGTGGGAAAAGTTATTCTGGTTAAACGTGTTCGTGTCAACGAAATTTAACTGTATTATGCATTATAATAAAGTAACGCCTCTAATCTGTCAGATACCGTAGTAACATAAGGAAGATAATGTTTTTCAACTTCAGTGTACTAATACACTTTTAAATTATCATGAAAGTATTAGAATTAATGCTTTTACACATTATTAATGTCTTAAATTCTCATATTTTTATAATGATTTCAAAATTTTAATATATTAATTTAAAATTAAGACATTAAATCTAAAAATTTACATCTAAAATGTTTCTCAAATTTTCTTGGTTTACGATATTGAATTTTCCATATTTAAAGTTGCCACACGTGATAACCATCAGTTTAAAAACATTCCACTTATTCAAAATAGGGAACATTTTGCAATTCCAATGGAAAAACGTAAAATGACAAAAGCAAGTTTCTGGTTTTTATTTTTGGTTGTATATGTCTCCGGAGAACCGAAGAGAGTTTTAGAAAGATTAGTCCGAATGCATTTCGCCCCAACCCCCCATCCAGGGAAAACGAAAAACTTCCTGGTCAGCCCCAATGACCGTATCCATAATACTCTGAAATAAATCTTTACGACCATATTGGGCTTTATCCATTTCTTACAATTGTAGTACCCGCATCGGGCCATCTGTAAAATACAGCCTGAAACTCCGATGTGGAAAAAAAGTGGCAATTTCACGCCAAAATAAGAATTTTTCTTTTCCACTGCGTATGTATTGGAATGTATAGAAACAAAATGGTTCTAAAAGATTGATGGTATGGCTTTATGGATTATGTTATATCGATAGAATGTTTTTTATCATAATCTGCATTTTCAGGGCAGATTTTATTATAAGATGCAATATACAAATAAGGTATACTTATAAAGAAAGAGAAACATATCTCGCTATCTTTTTTTTTATAAGATAAAATTTGTCGTTTTTCTAGATTGTAGTTGTTCAAGTAAGATTAATATTCATGGTGTCTTTTTATGCTTACAGTAAAAAATACGTAAAAAAGTCTCGCAGCTAAAGAATATATTATCAAAATGCACCTTTAACCTTTATGCTAACCTTTATCTTTATTCAGTCTAAATTTCGTCGAATGGGTTTTGCATTGTTCTATACACATACAGGCATAGAAATAAATTAATAATGCATAATTTTATAGTTGGAATTTTTAAATTAATAAAATTGATGGAAATTTTAAATTAATAACTGTTTTAATATCTAATGTCACTGATTAATTTTAATATCGCCATTCCAGGAACGGAACATGTATTACATAAATCTCTGCGCTGTTTGAAGTAAATTGTTATTTTTTTTTTTTGAAATATTATATTAGTATGAAATATTACAAAATTTTTCCTTTTTTTCCTTTCACAGAATATTTTCTGGACTCGCCATGGGCAAAGAGATTCTGCTTCAAAATTGGTAGATGCGAGATGCTGGTTCGAATCAAGGCATCCTCTTTGGCCTAACCATTGTGAATTTTATGCGGTTTTCTTTGAAGCATGTGTAAATTCAGGTTTGGTTGTAGATATATCAAAATTATTGTTTATATTTCTAGCGAATTATATGCATATAATTTTTTATAACAAATATCCGAACTCTAAAAATATTCATAACTTCATAAATAAAAAAATAATAAAAGGCTCATGTATTTTTTCATGATGATACAAGTTTTAGAAAAAAAAAATGTGTATGAAAAAAATAGGCCTAATTATAAAACAAGGAACATCAGGAATGTAAATTTTCTTGGAATGACTACTAAAACGTTATTTTATGTCTCCTGTTTACTGGATCCGATAAATAAATTTTCCGCATTAAGAATTTCTTGTAGCCAGTAAATATCGAGATTATTGGTTTCATTTCTACCAAATCCCTCCATTAATGTCTCAAGACTTATTTAATAGGATCACAAATTTTTTGCCAAGGCAGACATTTGTCCTTCACAAACAGTTTTACTTTTTTTTCTCTCTAAGCATGCTTAATGCAAGATCTGGCCGGTTGGTCAGCGTATAATTTTATCATTTCCTGAGTGTCCACTTCCTCCGAGTCCGGTTCATCGAGAAATTTTATGGCACTTCGAACGTCCGTCCAGAGTCGAAAGTTCCGTCACATTGGCTTTAAGTGGCAAGGAAAAGTGAATTATTAATGTTTTTCGAAGAGCGAATCTCTGTGAGTGACGTAGCGAGGAATTTTTCAGATAAACGATGCCAGAAGAAGAAACTTATCTCGGAAGGATAAGGGTTTTATGGAAAAATGAAGCCAGGGAACGTATAAATCGAAGTCGAAGTTTATTATTTCTTCTTGAATTGTAGTTTATCTTTAGAATTTATTAATAATTTTTTTCTGATATTCTCTCTCTCAAAAGTAATTATGTAATGAATGAATTCTGTTTCAGGAAAATTATATCACATACAGAGGATTAAAATTATTTATATAGAGAATTCGTTTAATTAAAATGTTGCATATGCAAATAGCATAACTCAAACTGTGAAAAACGCTTCACCGCTGATTAAGATACAGTTGTATCATCGAAAATGCGAAGGAAAAAAATAAATAAACTGTTAAATTCAGTATTTCCATTATGCTTAATTATACTAGAACTTGATAATTACGATAGTAGAATTAGCAAAATTTATCTTCCTTAATCCAATCACTAAGCATTACATTTCTTGTCATGGAATACAAATTTACATCATTATGAACTAATGCCGCCACAATCTTGCCCAAATTTATTTACTTCATCCCGCATTTTTTGAAAAAATACAATTACGTGAGTTACGTAAATGTATGAGAATTTTATTATACATTTACTTTTAAAATATAGCGATGTAAATTGAATATAAAAATTAAATCATGTATTATTTAACTGCTTTCCTGATTTGACCGTACGTCATATGGGTAATATGTTTTTGCCAATCATGGTTTGCCCGTACCACGTACTGGCATCCACATTCCAATCATGATCTATTACTCACGCCAGTAAATTCTTATTGTAAATTTTGCATTATTTAAGCAAAATTTTTCTGAGTGAAATTCCGAGCATTTTTTCTGATTCAACTAGGCAAAACATTTTGTTAAGGAAAACCGGTGATAAAACATTAAAATTTCTGTAAAAGACATGAAAAAGATTTTTTCGAAAATATTGGTTAGTTAAGTGGCTAAAGCTACGGCCCGTTAAGAGTTAAATGACATACATATTCAAAACTGTAATTTTCCGACATTTAAAACAACAAATATTCCATTTTCAAATCGCTCATATCGGCATTTATCTCGCAAATCTAAAAAATACAATGACAGAATAAAAAAGAAAAGCAGAAACGTGATGAATCGATCATTGCCATTCATGCATTGCTTGTTCTTTCACGTGATTTTTCCGAAACTCCTGTACAGCAGCGACGAACTCTTCCAGTAATGTGAGGTATGGTCAATCCAATGAAGTTCAAAGAATTTATTTTTAAATTAAAGTGGTGCGAATAGAATATAAAAATAAAATCAAGTATTATTTAAAGCTACCTAACATAGTTACTTAAGACACCTATTCAAAACTACAATTTACCAACATTTAAAACAACAAATATTACGCTATCAAACCGCTCATATTGGCATTTATCTCGCAAATCTAAAAAATACAATGAAGGAATAATAAAAAAAGAAAAGAAAAGAAAAACTGAAAAAAAGAAAAGCAGAAACGTAATGAATCGATCATTGCCATTGATTGCTTGTTCTTTCACGTGATTTTACCGAAACTCTTGTACTGCAGCGACGAACTCTTCCAATAAAATAATGGATATGTTCCAATTAAATTCAAAGAGTTTATTTTTAAATTATAGTGGTGCGAATTGAATATAAAAATAAAATCAAGTATTATTTAAAGTTATGGTTAGTTAAGAGTTGAATAACACACCTCCTCAAAACTACAATTTACCAACATTTAAAACAACAAATACTACATTTTCAAACCGCTCACACTGGCCTTTATCTCGCAAATCTAAAAAATACAATGACAAAATAAAAAGGAAAAGAAAAGCAGAAACGTAATGAATCGATCATTGCCATTGATTGCTTGTTCTTTCTGGTTCTTTCACGTGATTTTTCCGAAACTCCTGTGCAGCAGCGACGAACTCTTCCAATAAAAAAGGATATGTGAAATCCAATTGAGTCCAAAGAATGATGAGCGAACGAAAGAGAAAGGAATCCCAGATTTACTTTTTTGTATTTAATTTGATATGTATCTCTCGGAGCGGTAGTGACTGAGTTTTGGATCAAATTGAAGCAGAAGGAAGAAAGTACTTTCTCTTTCCTCTTCGTGTTTTCGTCGAAATTTATAATTTACCGGAAAATAGACCTGTGTATTGCTTTCGCTGCAGGTCGAAGTATAGGTATTTGTTGAAGACGGGTGCAGTAAAAAAAGTTTTCAAAAAAGTTTATTAGTTTGTGCTTACATGTGAAACTGACCGAATGAAAAAAAGTCTTTAAAAACGAAAAACTTTCTTTCGTGTTTTTTGTTGACGTTTCTAATTTAACAACCGATAGAGTATTGTTTGGCTTTTACAAAAGTGAAACCTATAGGGTATTGTAATTTATCCTCAAATACGAAATTTTCCGGGTTTTAATTTTTGTTTTGTGTATTTATATATTTTGTTTTGTTTTGTTAATTTTGTTATTTTTGTTTTGTTTGCTTTTTAATCATAAAACTCACCGAACTTATATTTTTTCTCTGATATATTTATTTGTTGATGGTACTTTCTTTTAGCCTCTTAAGTTCCGAAGCTAACAAAATAAAATAACTTATTCATTAGTTTTTTCCAAACAAAATTCTATTGTAAATCACAGAAAAAATATATTTTCTGAAATGAATCCGTTAGACGCTTAGTAGTTTAGGTTCAAATGTACAGATCTGAAACTATAATCTTACTTGAAACATTAATTTAATAACCATTAACCTAAATTTACGCAGTCACAAATTTAAGAGCATTAAACAACTAAATAATCTACAAATCCTCCTAAAAATTTTAACGTACTTTTGTATTCAGTCTGCCGGTCGGGCCATCTGTCCGTGTGTCCGTCTGTCCAAGCTTTAGCTCCCGTAAAAATACTCGGATTTTCATGCAAGTGATAAAGCATATTTACAGTCACCAAAGTATGTTTGGTATTGTATCTGAAGTATGTATGATAAATGGTTCATTTGCAGAGACACTCAAAAGAATTCGATTACATTATGGTACATAGGGAAAAATCGTTTGGAGAGTATTTTAATGACATTACGTTATTTCAAATGCATTGAAACTGAATTCCACTACGATCCCTTATGTAGGAATATGTAACAGACCACTTTCACAAGAATTATACAGATTTTGGCAAAAAATGGACGACGGATTACGTTCTTTAATCCATATTTAAACACCTTTACAACCACTTTGCGTCTGATTCTATAAAATCGCCAAGGAAATGTGACAGAATACAAATGATAAATATTGCAGTGATGTAGTCAAGCATTAATAGCTTAAAGGTAAAGTCTCCAATTACAAGACAATAGGTCCACGGTGCGACTCTAGCCGATTCCATTTTGCCGGAAATTTATATTGAGTATTTTCGAATGGGTGTGCCAGAAATTTATAAATTTTGAGAAGTTTTGAAATTTAAATTATAAATGTTATATTTCAAATTTTAATTATTCAATAAATTATACATTTTAATTATTCAATAACATAATTTTTAATTATTCAAAAGTTAATTAGCATGCGCTGGTGAAAGACCTTCTTTACGCTGATTTCGGATATGTAGCAACATTAACAAAATTTTAACCAAAACATTTACGCGATTTTAATTATGTTAATAGTTTGATACAATTATCGGAAAAGTTTTATAAAAATTTCGTGAATCAAAATTGAGAAATTAAAGAAATAATTTATCTTTAAATTTTTTCTTCTGTCATTCTACCTCTTTTATTTATTTATTTTTTTTTAAGCTTTACGAGATAAATAAGCTAAAGCATTTTTATCGGGAATTTCGATGTCTGATAATTTTATTTCTGATTGATAATTCGATAAGAATTGAATTAGCATAATTTAATTTTTAAAAAATGATAATTTAAATATAAATCTTGTTAATATTTCTCGTTAAATTATTATAAAGTCTTACCTCATTATTCTAATGTCGAGAAATCAATTTAATTATATTTTCATTTTTCCCTCTCTAATGCAGATTTTTTTTCTTTTAATATTTTTACATTTTTTTTTCTGCGATAGAAAGAGTCTCGGTATTTTGTAAAGTAAAATAAATTTATAAGAATAAGGTAATTGAATTTTCAACTGAATCATGTTTAAAAACGATAAAATTTTTGATGGTTTAGTTCAATGATCAAATTTATCACAACATCATTTAAATATTTACTCCAATAGGGTATGATTCAGTGTTGATTCTGGCAAATTAAATTGTACTGTTACTATCGATTTATAATTACATTTAATTTTGTCAACACCATTTTGAAAACATTTGCATTTATAACCTGGGAATTTCTGACAATTAATATACCATAATGTTTCATAGTAACTGTCCTTTATGCAAAAACCGAGCATTTGTAGTGCAATAATTTACATAATTATTACATCAATGACAAACGAACATTGCTTTTATTGTATTTGAATGTAGAATTTGCCCTCTGACTATCTATTGCTTATTTACGAAAGGACTTTAATTCTTCCAGCGTTATGCGGGGTTCCTTCCAAATATCATAAGATTTCTAATTTAATATGACATGTCTAAATATTCGGAAACGAAAATTTCCCAGCTTGCATTTAATCAAATATTATTCTCTCCCTTTCCAGGTAACAATGGGAATTTCTATTACGCATAATTTATAAAATTTCCCCCTTTCTAAAGAATATTTCTATTTTATGAAATTCCGATTTGATGAACGGAATAATCACTTCGAGAAACCTTAATTCTAATGCGCAACTGAGGTCCTCCGCTTCTCTCTAATGATTCCCTCCTGACGTCACTTTCAAAGATGACAAAACATTCCCGATAGAGAAGAGCAAGATATACACATGCATCTGTGTACGTATACATTTATATACAGGGAAAACGCAGCGAAGCGGCTGACAAGAATTCCGGAAAACGGAAAAGGACGACAACAAAACAAGGGAAAAAAGAAAGTAAAAACCGGCGAAACTTTAACCCCTGCATACGTAATGAAGTCATTGGTTAGGCAACTGGAGGGCTAGCCAATTACTCAAAGTGTCAATCTCGCTATTCAAGTCTCAGTAGAGTGAACTTCTGATTGAGTTCTACTCCAGGAGATGACGTTAATTTATGAGCAAGAGAGGGCTTCCTCATCCCCCCCCCCCTCACATCGAAGGGGGCACCAAAATTTCGGCCGGGGCGCTAATTTATTATGGGAATTATCTTTCGGTTCCGGACCAAGAACCACGGGAATCCGCTGAATTAGCGAACGAAAAGATAGAGGAACGATTATGAAAGGGGGTGGAGAAGATATATAAATGAGGGGGGCGAGGAGGTAGTTGGCCCATTCTCTTCGGGTTGCATACAATGAAAATTCAAAAGACGAATGGTGAAAAATAAATAAGTTCATAAATATTTATTGACTGTGGGCTGAGGGAAAAGGGTTTTACTCCGGTGGAAATAGATGAACTAAGTCTGAAGGGTACATCGTGTAATGCAGTGGGATGGAGGGTGTATTTTGAAGAGTTTTGTTCTCATTTCCATATTATTTTATAGAGTGCTGGAGCAATTTCACTGCGAGCGCACGTCGAAGAGAAAATCAAAAATTATTATTTATTTTTATTTTTATTTTAAATTTTTTTTCGGAATGGGAGACGCGTTGTTTTATTCGGAGCTGAAAAATTAGACCAGAAATTCAGATTAGACAAGACAGATTCTATTTGTGGGAGGGATATTTTTTGCAAAAGGACTAGATTCAGTGGAAAATATTGATGCAGATTATTTTACAAAATAGTGAAAAATAGTAGAAAAAGAAAAACAACACTACAAAACGGTATAACTAATTATTCATTTCAGGTACATCCCTCATAGCATGCATGGTCACAGTGACGTCACAATGACGTCACTGTGAGTCTCTTGGGCACATCACACCTGTGACTAAAATGCCACCACTCAGTGACGTCACATTGTGACTAAGATGTGACCTCCCTAAAAATCTTTAGAAAATTACATATATTCTTTAAAACATGTTATTTACTTTTAAAAACATGTTTCTGGCAATTTAAATATCGTCGCTTTTGTCACAGTTTCGTCGCAATGTTATTGGAAAAGTAGTCACAAATGACACATTTATCACAAATTTGTCACATCGTGACTTCACAAAGTGGTCACAATGTGACGTCACAAAAGAGCTCTAAAACGGCCATAACGACTTCACATTTTAGTCACAGTGACTTCACATCGACAATCGATAGTCACAAAGTCACAATGTGACTATACAACAACGTCGCAGTGACGTCACCATGCCTTACGGGATTTTAATGCTGTTACACTCTTTCGAACATTAAAAAAAATTTATACGCATCTAAGAAGTATATATTATAATAATATACATTCTGTGCAATTTGTGGTTTAAAGAATATTTGTTGTTCATTTACAGAGCCACACACAAGTATTCCATTGCATAATGTTATATAAGGAATATTGCTTGAGGAGCGTTTTAACTGCATCAAACTATTTGACATTTTGTGAAATTTATATACTTTACTGAGTATTACTACAAATTACTTCCTGTATAATAGAAAGTAGTTTGTATTTAGAAGTGTACACAAAAGATTTCAGCTACTATAATGTGTCCGAAATACTATTACACCAAAATCTGAGTATTTTTAAAACTTCGTTACAGCACCAATACATCGCATTTGCTACGTTTTATATACACTTCCAGTTTGTTTTATATTTTCATATGCTAAATCAATCAGATTGAAAATTCTCATAAATGATCGCCAACTTGAACCTGCACTGCACGAATTTTTCTTTTGAAATAGAGTGCGTTTTTATACTCACATTTATGTTTATACACCAGGAATTTTAAATAAGAGAAATTCTTCAGATTAATTGACAGAAGACTTCTGTGAACTATATTCATTTAAATATTTGTAATAGATTATGCTTGCTAGGAATTAGATTTATTTACTAAAAATTTCATTTTAATTTATTTCTGTGAGCGTATCTATGCAATGCAGAGTTGAAATGACAAGTCAAATGAGTGGCATAGATTTTTTTTTTTTTTTTTTTTTTTTTTTTTTAAGATAGAATAGCTAATATCTTGTCGCTAATTAAATGACATTTTTAATTAATTGTACTTAGTGTCCCCGTTTTTGTATTTGCTCAGCTCGAAAAAAATTAATCATTTTCTTTTTAAGTCTAATTTCATTGATAAACTACTTTGCTCTTAAGTATATAAGATTAAACATTTAAACTTGATACGATAATACGAAATTCGGTGAGTAGACTATGATATATTTCTTAAAGAAAAGAATTGTGGCTGGTTCAAATGCAAAACATAAATAAAAAGATATTGCTGCTTTTAAAAATGATTCATCAGAATAATTTTTCAAATCAATACTTTTTTATAGTTAATTTAAATTTAATTTCAATATTTATTACTCTAGCTTCTAGAACTTTAATTTATACATATATTTTTAATATAAAATATACATATATTACACAAATATACACAATATATACATAAATATACACATATTTTATATTAAATACATATGTTTTTAATATAAAATATTACATAATGATATGAATTGTTAATATAAGTTAAAAATTACTCTGTTTGTTTGTTAGTTACACTTAGTTCGTTTATATTTAAGATTTTGTTTATAGAATACATGCATTCTCGCATTAGGTCAATAAGTATCAAACTTCCCTAGCGATTTTTTTAATTCAGAAATTACAAAATTTCTCAGAAATTTTTAATAATCATTTTTAATTAAATAATAAAACTTTTTGTGAATTAAAATAATACAATTGAAAGATTTCTGAAATGAATTGGAAATCTCGAAAAACAATTTTTTTTTTTTTTTTTTTTTTTTTTTTTTTAATGTCCTATTTAGCATTTTCAAATCGAAGGTCTCATGCTTAATAACATAATGCAAAAATATATTTTGAGAACGAAAATTTTTGACGAACAATTAATTTAGACAGAACTGAGGGAGTGAAACAATTAAAAGCGAACATACAGATAAACAAGGACATTGAGAAATAGATACAACGTACAAATACACAAAAATACCAATATTTTGATGTTTTACAATCTTTGACATTTCTTGAAATTTTGATTTTACAAGTTTATCTCGTATGAAGATGTTTATCAAGAAATAAAACAATGTTTTCGACATTGTAAAGTTTGTAGAGAATTAATGATGAAAATGTCTATTTTATGTTTCTTTTCGTGTACGATAATCTCATTTCTTCTGTATCCGTCTGGGGAAAATGCCAAAGGCTTTCCGAGGCATTAGTACAAATCTTTTAACCTCCCCGAAAAAATGTCCCCGACCACTGCAATGATCAGCATTAAAGAAGCCCAGGAAATAAGTCTTTACGACCGATAGGCTTTCGTCAAACTAGCTTCTGTGCAATTGGTGGGACCAATTCCATATGCTCCCCTGGACATAAGACATAAGCTTATAAAAAGAGACAGTAAAAGAAATAAGTATTAAAAAGAAAAAGTAATGGATTAATCATAGAGACACAAATCCCTTTGTTCCCCGTTGTTCAATTGTGTTAATTAATTTTTTTATCTTCATATTTATATTATTATACATTTCTAAAGTGTGTTGATAAATGTGGGTACAGTGTTGCCAATTCGCTACTCTTTTTATGTGTGTTCGTAATTATGTAAATACACAGCACCTATAGTTGTCGTTTAGTCCGTCCGTACGCCTGTCCGCATATAACAAAGGGCAAACTACCCAACCGTATTGTTTGAAATTTAACGATGATTTTTGCATAACTTTGTCGAGTTATTTCAAATTTTATGAAAATCGGATGTATAGTTTAATGACAGAGACAATCAGAAGTATTCCGTTACAGGACATCCAATGGGAAAAATAAATAGTTTCAAGGGCTTTTTAATGGTGTTACACTCTTTCGGGCAACTCCACGTGTATTAGGACTGGCTTCCGGAGTCCCTGATGGCTCCACAATTGCAGTAGCAATTTCTTCTTGAGTGCGTAAAGGTAATGGTTTACCCCCTCTTCCACATTTTACAGTAAACGACCCAGTCTCCTCGAATTTTTTTTACCATTCATCTCACTGCACACGGTGTCAAAGGACCTTTTCCTTTACGCATTCCTTTCACACGCCTAAATTCACGTAAAGCAGCTGCACTGTTTGAACTGTTAACGTTGAATAGTTTTAAAATTAAAGCGCGATCTGGTAAACTGAGAGCCATGTCCTACAACATTAATGGCAGAAATGACCACGTTTTGATTTTACTAATGATTACAACGGCGTTTGTACCGACAGGACCCGTAGCGCCATCTGTTGCCGATTATTGTAACTATTGTTTTATTGTTCCATTCTTCTTCCCCCTTCTTGAATAGTATGTGTACCGATTTTGGTTTCATTCAGGTTATTCCTTCAAGCTACAGATAGCTCCAAATAGGGATACTTATTTTATAACCACCCTGTATATAACATACCTTTGAGAAATAAAATAAAATAAAAGTTCACAAACTTAACAGGATTTTTTATTTTAAAATGGCATGTAATATAATTATAAAGATGTTTTACGTAATTTTTATAGTAATACATATATATGTCCAAAAAATCATACTCACCCAAAAAAGTACCATCTTTACTATCAAAATTGCGATTTAAAATGAAGTCCTTATGCCTGAAATATTTTAATTTCATTTCTTGACATAATTTACAAAACTTTATACAGGAAGTTTTCTTTTTTCTGTAATTTGAACATATCTCGCCCTTTTTAAAATAAAATCCTATGACAGATTAAAGTACTTAGTCTCTAAATCTAATATAAGTCAAGAAATTTCCCGAAATAAAATCAAACTAAATTCAATTGATTTCAGTCTAAAAACATTTGTTCGGATCTGAAATAGTTCTAATTTAGCGAAGAAAGGTTTTATTTTTATAAAGAAAAAACATTTCTCTTCAGATAATGTAATATATTCTTTTAAAGTCCATTAAAAACAAAAGTTATTATAATTTTACTTTTAGAAAAACTATTTTTACTACTTAAAAATAATTTCTATGTTTGCAGAATTTGATTTAGCAATAATTGTTAGATGTTACAGTAATGCGTTACGATAATTGTTTAAACCAAGGATTGCCAACTGTGGCATGCTAGACGGTTTTACTCCTGCTTCGCCCGTGCATCATACGGGCAGCCTGTTTTTGCTAATCATGATTTGCCCGTAACATGTACAGGCATCCATAACCAAATCTCACTAGTAAATTTTTATTGTAAATTTTACATTATTTAATCCGAGCAATTTTCTGATTCAGTTAAGATAAAAATTTGTATTTTGAAAATTCTGTGATGAAAGATGAATAAATCTGTAAAAGAAATGAAAAAAAAAAGGCATTATTTGGAAGTTTTTTTTTTTTTTTTTTTTTTTTTTTTACAAAAATATTGATCAGTTAAGTGGTTAACAGGGCACTGAGTAGTAATTTAGGCCGCATAGCCTGGTACATAGCTCTTAACCGGCGAAATTAAGCCTAGCAAGTCAGGCGGTTAATAGCAGCTTCTGCTGAATTTTTAAAAGGCAGATATAAATAGAATTTTTAACAGTCGATTTGAATAGCTGAAATTGAAATGTCGAATGTGTTATACGTTTTTGAATAGTTCAATTAGACATCTTATTTAGATTAGACATCTTATAGTTTCTGAAAGTCCTATGGTCGGTTGTAGCAGTTAAGATGGGTATTGATCTCTGTAGAAACCTTCGTTCCCCTACAGAGACATATCGAAATTGAGAAGATGGAGATGTTTGGTGCTGCCATCTATTGACGATTTGCCGAACATCATGGAAGCAGAAGTCTGACTTCCAACTCCCTGGGTGCAGTCCAATTAAAACTCCAGCACCACTCTTGACCTAGGGGCACACATCAACAACATTTCCTCATATCAACCTCCTCAGTCCTGAGACAAATATCACGAGAGCCCACAAGAATCAATTTAAAATTACTATGAAACATCTCCAAAGATATATCTGCCTATATATTGATGCTTATTATACGCATGCATTTATTTTAAAAGGTCTAGAATTAATTTTAACAATTCTAAATTAATTTAAAAGATGTTATTTAATGTCTCTTGCAGGTGACATCAGGACTGAGGTGGTTAAAAGGGAAAGTTTTGCTACTTTTTTGTTATGGCATGAATTAATGCATTGGAAAGTGTTTCATAATCTATGTTTGACGCATGATTTTATTTCTTTTTTTGTCTAGTTTCAGTAATTTTAAAATAAAATTTATCAGCAGATAAAAATACTTCGACTCCAAATACAATGGTAGCTTAGAGATTTCTTGAAAAAAAAAAAAATTGATATCTAGTTTAAAAACAAAGATATATCCAAGACAAAGTGGCAAGTAATTTGAAAATGTTTATGTTTTTTAATCCTACTTAAACTAAATTCCTTTAATCATTTTTACGCAATTGAGAACAAAACTTAAGCAAGGACGAAGCTCTTAAAATGTTTAATAAACTTATTTAGAAGGAAACTTAATTTACACCAACCAAGTAAACAGCTTAACGGCACTGAATAATAGCATTACCCTCTTCAACTAATTGAGTTTACTTAAGCTAACATATTCCAACTCATATTGTGACATTTTTAAAATTTTAAAATAGTCTAGTTTCTAAAATGTATATCACGCGGCTGTTATTATTCTTATGTAATTAAATTTGGTCGTGAATTTGCATAACAAACTGTAAAAGACAAATGAATAGTAACAGGTAGCATAATTTGCGGTTATTTTGGTTATAGAGTTTATAGTTTCAAAATGTGTATCATATTGTCTGTTACTTTAATTACTAAAGGGATGTGGAAAATTGTGGAAGTAAAGCAAACATTAAATAAATAAAAATTTTACTGCGATTTTGAGAATGTTTCGTCGTTATTAATTTGAATATTTATGAATAATTTATTCCATATTGTGTCCAGTATCAATGATGTTTAATCTCTAAATCCTAAATTATTAGTCATAAACACATAGCTCCAATTACAAAAATGTTTTAACTGGGGTAAAGAATTTTTAAAGTGATTTAAATCCATAAAATATTTATTGAAAAATTACAAAAGTTAAGTAAATATTAAATAAATAGAAATTTTACCGCGAATGAGAATGTTTGGTCGCTATTAATTTGAATATTTGTGAATAAGGTATTCTTTAGACTGTCCAGTATCAACGATGTCCAAAGGCTAATTCCGAAACCATTAGTCAGAAAATTCCAATTACAAAAACGTTTTAATTTAGGTAAATAAATATTAAAACCATTTGATTCAAGAAAACATTTATTAAAAAATTATAAAAGTTAAAGATGTATACGGTGCATAAGTACCATATGTGATATTTAATAAATTTATCCCATTACACTAAAAAGTATGACAAAAAAATCCATTTTTATTAAGATAAAAATTGACTAAGTAATAGATGTTTCAAGATAAAGTATTTTGGCTGCGAAATAGAGCTAATTCACAAATTTATTAGAAAAATCGTCAGGTATTTAAAAAAAAAAAAAAATTGAGGGTAAAATTAACATAGCAATATGAATTTGAAACTTATTATCATTCTGACTTTTAAAAAAATATATACAACTTGAAGTTTAAAAATAACAGAATTTTTGTTAAATGAAATGATGAAAAGCAACAATTCATTACAAAATTATACCTTTTTAAAAATAATATTAGTTTATCTAATCTAAATCTTAATGAATAAAAATTAACTAACTTAAAAACTGCTAAAAATAATTTCTTCGACTACAATGTAGAAATGTACACGCGAAATAAATCCTTCTAATAGGGTAAGTGTACCGGTAGTGGGCCAGGTACCAATAGTGGGCCACCAGTTTTCAAAGTTGAAAAAAAAGTTTTCCAGTCACCCCTGTCAGATAACAAACTAATTTCTGATTGGCTGGAACCCTTATCTGTTATCAGGCAAAGGAACAACTTCAGTATTCTCATAGTTTTTGAGCTGGAATGGTATTTTTACAGACTATTCGAAAAAATTAAAGAGAAGTTAAAATTATTTTACGTAATCATCAAAACTTCTAAATATGATGTCATTATTGTGTATATTTAAGTGTAGAAATGTAAAAAAAGTTATAACTTCTGTACAGTATGTATTAACCTCAAGACTGGAGTGGCCCACTTCTAGGGGGAGGGGGCTACTAAAAAATTAAAAAGTTACTATGCTCACTACTGGAGCATAGAGGAAGATGCACATTTTTATTTTTCATTTTTTCTAGAGAATATATTTTAAAAATTTGAATGTTTATTCTTATACATAAAGGTAAGAACTTTTAGTGACAAGGGCCACAAGTGACATTTAGTAAAAATTTCTTATTACACTAACAACTAAGTCAAAAAAAAAAAGTCTCATTCATCAAACATTAAAATAAAGTGAGTTGTAAAACTTTCAATTTCATGATTTAAACCAATTTTCTGCGACTGAAAGCAGATGAGTTAGACCAATGTTCGAGCGATCGCACACAAAATGCTTCAAGTAAGGTAAATGCACCAGTAAGGGCTACTTAAGGACATTTATCTAATTATTATTAAAGTATTAGTGAATTAATATATATATATGTATATATATATATATATTAGTGAATTAATATATATATATAATATATATATATATATATATTAGTGAATTAATATATATATATATAATATATATATATATATATTAGTGAATTAATATATACATATAATATATATATATATATATATATATATATATATATATATATATATATATTAATTCACTAATACTTTAATAATAATTAGATAAATGTCCTTAAGTGGCCCACTACTGGTGCATTTACCTTATTTGAAGCATTTTGTGTGCGATCGCTCGAACATTGGTCCAACTCATTTGCTTTCAGTCGCAGAAAATTGGTTTAAATCATGAAATTGAAAGTTTTACAACTCAGTTTATTTTAATGTTAGATGAATGAGACTTCTTTTTTTTGACTTAGTTGTTAGTGTAATAGGAAATTTTTACTAAATGTCACTTGTAGGACCGCAGAACTATATAAGACTTTTAATTTCGCAATTTTTTAAGAAATGTTTTTCTTGATTTAAATCATTTCAAAAAAACTTCTTTATCGTATTTAATTTTTTTGTAATTAGAACTATATGCATATAAGTAGTAATTAGCCATTTGAAATTGCTGAGAGTGGACACCCAGTACAGTTAAGCTATGTCAATACCATATATGTAAATTAAATTCGCATTGAAATTAAACAATTAATATCCATTAAAATGGGAACAAATGTTTTATAAATCTGGGTTAGTTATAGCATAATCGGCGTCATCATACAACATTTATTGCACCATTAAACCACATCCAAGTTGTATATTAATTAAATGTATACTAAAATTAATCAATTAAAATCTATAGGTAAATTATAAAGTATAGAATAAATATGTACGTTAAATTATATAATAAATAAATGATGAACATCGTAACATGAATACAAGATAAACATGTCATTATATAATATCCTATAGATACAGCTTAACATAGATACTATTTGCAGCTAAATATGTCTACAGTTTAGTTATATAACTTATTAATTAAACTATTTAAAATGTCTATACTCTAAAACGTCCATAATGGATACTCTTGAATAGTGAATGCCACTGTTTAAGGAAGATTTATATTATTCCCCACATATATGTATTTATATAATTTAAACCTCTGAAAAGTGGAAACTGCAGAATACCGGACAAATTACTCGCTATTGAGTTGAATTGTTCGCTATTCAGAGTTTCTACTATATATATAAATATATATGTGTGTGTGTGTGTGTGTGTGTGTGTGTGTGTGTGTGTGCAGTGAATCACATCTGAATTTTTATTATTTTATCATATTATCATATTTATTATTTTGTAAGGTAGAAGCAAAGTACAGGCAATCAATAATCGCAGAATTAAAACTTCTGTTATTACGAAATTTCACTATAACGAGCGTGGATTAGAAGTCTCACGAGATTTGTGTTAGTGAGAATGCATTTAAAATTACATATTTTTAATTCAGTTATAAAATCATGTACTTTACCTTTTACATTTTTGCCATTTCAAGTCGTTCGTTTTTCAGCGCTAAAAAGATAGTGAAGGTAGAAATTGTTTTACAGGCAAAGGAAGCCATGTAGTAATAGAAAAGTTTTTGTATTAACCCGTTGTGACTCAACGAATCCGACTTGAAAAATATTTACTGAGATTTTAGAATCACATTAAACATGTAAAAAATATTTGAAAAAAAGAAAAAGAACACATAAATAAAACATTATTGATTAAAAGATACTATTTTCACATCTACATTGAACGGAAAATTACTGTTTTCTGATAAATATTGTTAAATTTTTAACATATTTTTAAAAGTATACAAATGTATTTTTGTAAATAATCAGTTTTGGAGCATTTTCAAACTTTTTAAATTATGAAAACTTGCTTTAGATTCCACATTGTAAATAACATTGACTTTTAGATAACATGGTTAAAGTGGTACATGGTCAGAAAAAATACAGTAAAAAAAAAAGGAACTGCCAGTACATTTTTTATAGAAAATACTTAGAATAATATAAAGAAATTGAATTTTTCTTTAACAAAATAGAAAGTAAAAACTTTTATTAAAATTATTTTAATTTTAATGTACTCATATCAAATTGAATATGTTTGGATCAAAAATGAACACGTTGCTTTCTCAATTTTGAAACATCATATGTTATCAAATCCTAACAAACGATAATTTTGTAACTTGCATTGGTTTATTTCATTTATGGTGGCATAAAAGATGCTTATTAACCTTCCTACCCTGAATGGGTCTAATCGACCCAGTCCTATAATGTGTTTCATTCGATTGAAACCAGAAAATTTTTCATAAAGTAAGTTAAATAAATAACACAAAGATTTAAGTTAAATAAGCATGTTAAATGGATTTCAATAAAAATTCTGGTATGAAAAATTTGAATCAAGTTTGAGTAAAATTTCTACAGGGTAGGAAGTTTAATGTAAGTATTAAATTATGAAATGTATTTTATTAAAATCTGTTAAAAGTGTTGGTAAATAATACTTTTGTTATGAAAATAATCAAATTTGGCTATTTTGCTGATAATTTTGCTATTTTTCTTAATAAATAATCAATTAAAAGTTTATTGTTAATAATTTTAAGCAAGAAATAAATGCCAGTATATTTTTACTTTAATTTGTAAGTTCAAGGGCAGTTCATAGTGATTTATGTTTGAACGCAACCATGAAATCAAAAATGAGTACGTGTGTTTCTCAGTTTTGAGTACATTTGGATCGGAGCTATTTTGAGTATGTCGAGTACTTAAAATTGAGTACTTTTTACTCAATTTTGAGAACCCATTTTCTTTCAGTGTAGGTGCGACGTATTTATATAATTACGACCGCATCTAAAATACTACATAATTAAAAATAAGTAACAGCATAAACCAGTTACTTACTTTTAGAGGTTTATGTAAAATATATGTAATAAACAATGTAAAACATGTGTAATAAACAATGCATAAAATAATACTTAGATAGCAATTTTTGTGTTATAATGTATTCTCTATTTCCCTAGAGTCACATTTAATTAACGATAGCTTTGGAAGTTAATGTAAGAATAAAGAATAATGAATAAACATAAATGGGTTTAAATACTTACAAAAAAAGAAAAGAAAAATATATTTCTCTGTGAAAGTCGAAAGAAAAGAGGGATGATAATTAATAAACGGATTTAAAATATGATACTGAAGAAAAATGTTTTTCAAGAAAAAATCATTTTTCATCTTTTTTTCTAGTATTAGTTATTTTTCAGTTTTTAAAATGTTTTATTGCAATAAAATTTTCGATTTTTTTTTTGGTAGTTTATTTCTAAAAATATTTACAATGTAACAGAAAATTGCAATGAGTAAATGTATAATTATTTACATTTAAAAAATCATACGTTAAATATTTTTTTCTTTTCATATTCAGCAGTGAAAATTTGTGATTTATTCGATCGCGTTTTAAAATGCAAATGTACCTAGTTTACAATTAATATTCATTTTATCGGGATCCGATATTATCGCAGTACTGTATTTACTGGGCATATAAATAAGTAATTGCTTAACTTTAGAAATAGTAGCTGTAAAATGCCGTTAATTTTTTTTTTAAATGCTTTGCATTAGATATACTTGGAAAGAAACGTCAATATTTCAAAAATATTCTGTTTAAATTCAAAATATTTGAAACTTAAAGCCGATATTGCTGAAATATTGGCTGTATATTTGAAATATTGGCAATAAAGTGGCAGAATATTATTTACCAATATTAGAGCAACATTTTCTAAATTAAAATCTTCAAATATTGAAGAAATGTATTTATGCCAATATTGGCTAGTATTTACACAATATTGACCAACATATAATGCCAATCTATTACTGAGTCGTTCGAAAAGTCGTATCCGTTCTGGAAAATTGATTAATACAGAAAAATTCTATCTTTTAATCACCAAAAATTGTTTCCGATATCCAATGTTTAATAATATATATACAGAATAATCCAGTATGAATTGATTTTCTCGAACGGATATGACTTTCCGAACGACAAAATTTTATTATTAAAATGTATAGAAGTCTGCTTGAGTGTTATGTTTTACCAATGAGGGAATATTTTACAAGCATTTAAAAAAACCACACTTTTAGTGTGAAAAGTGCACTTTGTTATACTTTCTATTTATATATATATTTATACATATATATATATATATATATATATATATATATATATATATATATATATATATATATATATACGGAAATGGTTAGAGAATTACTTTAAAAAATCTCAACGGCATACAGATCTGTAATTTAAAATTGTGTATGATTACAATTATTATTCTTCGTGAAAACTGTAGAATATTCAGGGATGAAATTTTCGCTTATCTTCATAGCAACATTTTATTTAGAGAAAATATTGTTTTCTTAGAACGCGAAAATGTTCTAATTAAATAAAATAAAATTTTCTCTGACAAAATACTTGTGTGCAAAAAAGCAAAAATCTCATGCCTATATCTTTTCATGTCCATACAAGAATTATCCAAATAATTTAGGGATTTAAAAAAAATCAATATAATACGATAAATAAATTTCCATAATATTTTAACTTTCAAAATTATAAACGTAATTAAAAATATTTGATTTGATGGTAGATTATGTATATCGATTTATTAACTCAATTGTTAAAAATACATCGGCATAGAAAAAGAGACATCATTAAATTTACAATGATCTATTTACTATAAAAAATGTTACGCTTTTCCTTATGCATACATTAAATATTTAATAAGTGATAAGACTAACTCAACACATTTTTGTTCGTTTTTTTCACACACTTCACTAAATTTAGATAAACAACTTTCTGTTAAAACTTATTAGCTACATACTTAGAAAAAAACTGACTTGATTAAAATTCCTTAACGGCATATTGTACTTTTGATTAATTCTACCGCTTCATCCTACACTTTAATTTTTCCGGTCTCAAATAATTTACGCTCCAACATATTTTGATTTTTGCACAGCTTTATCTATATATACAAAAAATAAACTCTGATAACAGAACACAAAAGCTGAATATATTCAATACAGCAAACATAAAAAAAGGGAAGAAATCTATTCGTGATTAAGATTTCATTAACACACTATTTCAGCTTTATCGCACACTATCCAAAGGCGAGAAGGGATTGCAGAGAAAAGTATGCAATATTGGCGATGGAGATACTTTAGGCCAATATCTCTAGGGTCCCTTCCGGCGATTGGCGCATCAATAAGTTGTGGGAGCTTTTGGGTGATCTTCTCTCCAAAAGGCATTTGTGGAATGCGGGCTGTTATAGCAATTTGTGCACTACAGTAGAGGAGACTTTTGTCTCCAACTCTATCCCCTTGAACAGTGATATAAGTCAAAAAAAGACCCCATTTTCAGTGTGGAAGATATTTCCATTACTAGGCTGGAGTTATGGAAGAGGTGTTAAAAGAAGGGAGTATCTCGTAATAGATTCTTTTTGTTGCAAGAGCCTGGAAAAACAAACTATTTTATTCGGAAAGTCTTTATTAGTTCTTCATAATATATTGCAATAGGTCTTTAATTAAAACTTTTAATAAAAGTTTTTTACTTTCTATTTTGTTAAAGAAAAATTCAATTCCTTTATATTATTCTAAGTATTTTCTACAAAAAAGATACTGGTAGTTCTACTAGATTAAAACTAGATGAAACCCGTCAAAACTTGACGGCACTGAATAAAGAAAAAGGTATTTTCCAGCTATTAAAGGATTTTTTAACGATTAATCTTCAGCAAAAATTTCAATAAATAAAAGAAAAACCTGCATTTTACATCCAGGCAAATGACCCGCAATTGGCCGAGTTACATTCAAACATGCTGTCATAGAATTAGAATCTCTCTCATTTGATGATTTTCCATTTACAAATACAACATCAATAAATTATACGTGACATGAATAAATCATAAATTACTGTCATTACTCATTTCATACAAAATATACATACTTCAATTACTTCGCAGCAAAATAAGACTGAATTTTTAGTTTGCCATTTAGCAACAACTATAACAATGATCCTCTCAGTGGTTAATTTGTTGTAACATTACCCACCCCATTCAACGAATAAACATTTGCATTTTCAACTACTTTTCTATTACCTTTTCATAAATCAAAAATACATGTAAATTTCACATATTAAAAAAATTAATTATAATATTTATTCTGGCTAGGTGAAACCCGTCAAAACTTGACGGCAACAATATGAAAGAACCAAAGGAAAAAAAGTATTTTGGTGCTATAAAAATTTTTTTAAAGAAATTTTTTTTAAAAGATTAATATTTATTAAAAATTTCAATATGCTTTTCCATTTACCAACGTAACACCAACATGACATGATCCCGGGCGCAGAATCGGTGCAACGCTGCGACACACGTCACAGACTCTTGAAAATGTTTGAAAATTATTTTTCAACTGTTAAAGTTTTTTTTTTTTTTTTTTTTTTTTTAAGTTTTAAAATGTGAGATTTTGTTTTTAAATGAGGATTAATACAAAAAAATAAAAAAAAATAACGCCATAAATAAAAATTATTTTAAAATTTGTTCCGACACCCTTAAATTGTTGAAAGGTGTAAAATAGAAATATTAAAAACACTAAAGAAGTTTTATTATGAATTTCTCGTTTGCATACCTATTAACAAACATTATTTTACATTAAAAAAAACTTTACTATCTATATTATGTAGAGGTCTTTTTCATTGAAACGAAAACAGTTAATAATTCAACTGAGGATTCTCTAGTAGTAGCAAAAATACTCTTGTAATGTATTGTGTATTATATGTATGCAATGTTACGTCTATAAAGCTTTACATATGATGAGTATAATATATTTTTATAAAAGTACACCTGTAAATATCACAGTAAAGTTATTTTTTTAATATAAAGTAATGTTTGATAATTGGTATGTAAACGGGAAAATTCTAAAAACAACCATTGCAAATAAAATATGGATATTACGTTTTTATACATTTTATTAGAATGTTTACATGTTTTGTCTCCATCAAAGTCATTTTCAAAACACATATTATAAATATAATAGATAAATTTATATTTTTATAAACAGAATATTATAAAATTGAGCTATCTATGATACAATGACCTGAAACGCCATAATTTTTCTGTCGCATGTTCTATTAGATTACAAATTTTGTTTTGTGAATGTTTATTTCCACATTCAAAACCTTGAAGTAACTCAAGCCATAATTTTGATAAATTAAATGATGCTGCATCGCTGCATTAAATGTATATACGTATATGTAAATGTCACCAAAACATTAATTTGGGATTTTATTTCTATACCTTCGTGTTATTGTTTATAGATTATATATTTTATTTACAAAATTGCTTAAAAATGGTAAAGCGTTTTATGATATCAATTAAAATTTTCAACGATTTATTTATAAATTTGTAAAAACACAAAATTTAAAGTTTCATACGACACCCGTACTAATAATTTCTAAATCAGTAAAATTTAGTCATGTACAAAATTTTAGCATTTAATCATTATGATTTTCCGATAAAATTTATGTGACAAATATCAACATTTTTTTTTCTATAAGAAGATAAATACTTATTAGTAGACTCGTTTATTAGTAGACTCGTTTATTAGTAGACTCGTTCTACAGCTATACTTTTTTAAGGCTTAACTCACGATGTGCTCTACAGTAACTTATAGACAGGGCGTGGAGTTGCTTCGCAACTGGGAAGCCCCTGTATAATGCCTCTTCATGTTCATGTTCATGTTCATGTGAAGATAAATAAAGAGAATATTTACTTACATGCATATGTATACTCGGATGTGTGTGTGCTCAGTATCTATGTAAATCATTTCCCCTAAAAGCTCAGAAAACTTCAAATATTTTTATTCAATACATAATGTTATATGATGTAGTCCTAAATCAGAAACAAAAGAAGATGCTTTTCCCCACTTTAAACATATAACATCTTCTAATATATAATTACATCAACAAAGTTATTTCTGCAACAATAATCTTTGAAAAATCGATGAAGAAAATGCATTATATGCATATATAGATGTACATGTACATTACATGCTGAGTTATAATTAATTGCGTTAGTTATTATTTGCATGAGTATCTCCAATTACAGATTTCTACTTTTCCAAATAAATTCTTCGCTTTTTTTACGGTTTTTTAAAAGAAAAAGACGAAATCATGTAATTAGAAGAGGGCGAAAAAAAAGTGTACTTACATTTATGAAAGTATCAAATTAATTTATATTTCTTTCAGAGTAAATATATTTCTCGAAAAAGAATTTAATGAAGATATTAAACCAGAAAATTTTTCTGCCCGAAAATACATGATCCAAATAATGGCGAGTCCATGTTTTTATCGCTATAAAAACACCAATCCATTAAATTCCATTTATAATAGAATCTGTTCGAACTGATTTATTCCGATTATCATTCTTCTTTGATTCATTTAATCAAAATGAATTAATTATTACTTGCATCACTGACTTGAACAATTAAACTTTAGCAAATAAATTCATTACATTTTATGTTTTATAAAAAAAATTAAACCTCATAATTAACTCACTATAAAAAAGAATACATTTATAAAGTTATCTTGCAAGCATAAGGATTATCTTTAGCGAAAGAATTTCTCGATTACATTTTAACTCGGGACTTTTCTTTAGTGTATTTACATCCATAAAAACGCCAGTTCACTAAATTCCAAATAAGACAAAGCTTACATTGCCTTTATAGCTATCTTCATTTTTACTTTCACAAAAAGAATAATTATGCCCATAAAACTGTTTTTCCTTTAGCAGGTAACTCCTTTCTTTGTTCCTTCTTCCCCTAGCGCTGCATATGGACAAAGTAATGTACAGTTTAATGTGAAATATTTTCAACACCCATTACTATGTGATTTGTTCCAATATTGACGGGAATTTATAAATTATTGTTAAAATCAAGAGGAAAAATTAAATTAAAATTTATAAATATTAAATATTTTGCTTTAATCTTCGAATATATTACATAAAAGTTAGTTCATTTTTATTAATTAATTGTGTTTTTAAGCTGAAATTTAGTTTTAATTTATTATTTTCAAAGTTGGTAACTAAAAATCACTATTACAGTTTAAAGAGGATTTGATTGAAAGTACTCTTCATCAGGTTATTTGACCTAAAAGTACACTGTTGTGCAAAACTTAAGGACGAGTCCCAAAATGCCAGTTTTCAAGGGATTTTCAAGCGATAATTTTCATGCGAATATTCAAAAGGAAGTAATATAAATCGAAAAATTACTATCCCTGCATAACAGCTAGTCCATATAACATCTCATTCAGGTCACACATGGTTACAAGAGTCACAGTCACTATGGCAAAACAAAAAATAGGAAATTCCATACGTCTCTTTTATGAATCTCAAATGACTACTACATGTGACTCCACTGATAGGTCATTGTGACTTCTGCTTTGTGGCGAGTCACCAGGGACTTTACAATGTCATTTCATTGAGGCCCTCGTGTGACTTCTCATCTGGAGACTCAATTTCAAAGTCATTATGAACATTGTATTATGGTAAATCATGTCCCATAAAAGTCACATGATGACTTTTCACCACTTTTCACAATGGTTACTTCACAGTTGGGTCTCTGTCACCATTTGACAAAGTCTTGTGACAGAAAGTCACCATGTAACTGTAATGTGACATTATTTGGTGATTTATTATAATGCAACAATCACAATGACTTTGAAATTGAGTCTCCAAATGACAGTCACATGAGAGTCTCAATAAAACGACATTTTAAAGTCACCTGTTGACTCGACACAAAGCAGCAGTCGCAGTGACCTGTCAGTGGAGTCATATATAGAAGTCATTTGCGACTCATAAAAGAGATGCGTGGAATTTTGCATTTTGACTGAAATGCAAGTATTTAAGATGCATGTAATATATGTAATATAGGTTAAATGAATAGAAGATTTACAGTTCAAATGATATTTGGCAATTTCTCTTACACCTAATTAAAATAACAGCACTAAACATTTTCTATAAGATGTTATACCGACAGTGATGAGGCATACGTCTTCCGATTTTCAAGCGAACTACTCTCTGCTACTAATTAACTGATAAAAAGAACTGAAAATACATAATCCCTAAATGCTGACTAGTTCTTTTAAACTATAAAAACACCAAATCATTAAATTCCAGCAATAATAAAACCTATGTGAATCTATCTATTCTGAGTTTTGTTCCACTTTGATTAAATGACTTAATTAACGAAACATCAGTTCAGGTTTACTCTTGAGAACGAAAAAATTTTTTATTTTTTTCTATTTCTTCTATTGTCTTTACAGGCTATAAATGTCCTTTACTGGTTTCAATTATATGCGAGCTTCAGCCACAAAGGATTTAATTAACACCACAAACGTTAAAAAACGGCACTTGGTAGTTAAGCTGCAATAACGAAATATTTTAAACACTATAAAATGGATACATAACTAAAAAGATAAAATGCATAATATGCATGTTCTTAAATACATTTTAACAATTAATAGTTTTATATTAATTAAACCATAATCATCCGTTGAGAAATTAATTTAGGAATACTAAAACGATAGTTTAGCAATGCTTTATGCTCTTACCAGTTGTCATCACTTAACAAAAATTATTTTTTGTTAAGTGAGCAAAAATCAGTTTCTTAAAATAAATTCACTATCTCGCTCTTTTTGCCAAGGAAGGGGAAAAAAAAATTAGTATGCTTTCTATATTTGTATAATACTTTCTATGCGTTCTACACATTCTCGTGTCTATGTGGTATTAATAAATTGCACTTTTTATTTGGGGGGGGGGGGGCGGGGAATACGAATTTTACAAAAAAATGTTACAAATTTTTATCTTTTATACTTTAACATTTTTAGTAGAAAGCAGTAGTTAAGAGCAAAAAGTTACAATCCGATATGTGATAATGAAATAAATCCTACTTATCTTAACTAAACGGCTATTCCTAAAAAAGTAGACTCGACTCTTATCTTCATTTCTATTGTCACAAAGCAGAGTAATTATCCTCATAAAACACCTTCTCCCTTTACAGGTAAATGTTTTCCTCGTTTCACCCTTTCCTCTCATGCATATAAGTTACACCATTTTCGTCTCCATCCGTTACTTTTGAGCCACGATCCTTTTCAATTTCCTTTTTTGCACCTTTCGTTTTTTTTCTTCTCTTTTTCTATAACACAAAGGTAATGGCCTATTCTGGGGGTCGACCCAATATATACATATATCTATATATTTTCTTTCTCTCCGGAGCTCCACCTTTATACGAGAAATCAGTGTTTTTATCTTGGGGTGCTATAGCAATAAATTGCGTTTTCAAAAGGCCAGATATTGACAATGATTCATTGCCCCGGCTTCCAATGTTCTTGCAAGCGCGTCGATTTCTTGTTTCTTTTCTTATATATATATATATATATATATATATATATATATAAGCAGCCCTTTAGGCGAAGGCGTTGTATAACGGGAGGAAATTTTTTTTCTTGAACAGAGGAATATATCCTTTGTTTTATCAAGATATGGTGATATTCGACATTATCAAAATAGTTTTTGAGAAAGAGATGGAGGAAAAAGGAAAGGGTTTTTCTTGGCTGTAAAGAGATGTGGTTTGAAATATGCCTTTTAAAGGAAAATGGGAGAATTTGTATTTTTATTGAATTCGTGGCCAATTCGTTCTGTAGCAGAGATAGAAAATTTATAAATATTTTTACGCGTACAGCATGGAGAATAGTAATATGTCAGTTGTGTATTGTTTAAGAGATTAGCCTAATGCAGCTTGTGTGAATGAAAAAGTTTGAAATGAAAATACATTTAGCAATGTTTTTTACTTAGGCTCCCGCATTTAACCTCTTAGGAATGAATGTCACATATATTATTATCATTAGGCTGGCCAGGCCCCTACTAGCCGGACAATATGCTTAGTTTAATTAGTTTGGTACCTGGGAACAGGGCGGAAATGCTTTTTCTCTTCAGCGGAGTTCTACATGATTGTACCATGGCTTTTGTAGCTGTGTCGCTATTTATTTTTTATGATATTTGTCACTGTGTTGTCCTGTTCTAGATTACTTTGATATGCTGTTTTGATTTGTTTGTACGCTGCTGAAAATTAAAGGGATTAAAAAGAAGAGACTGGAGGGGGGGGAGGATTATTCACACTTCTACAAAACTTATACGAGCCACCTATAAGGGCGACAACCACTACTCGAGTTTGATCTCTAAATTTTGAACCTTGATCAGGTGACGAGATCTTCATGTGACTAGGCACCTCCAGAGGTATAATTCACAGGAAACTTAAAAGATTTATCACCCACGACGGATTTTACATGCACTAGGTGCCATTAGCGCACATGGCAACGTCATATATACAGGGTGTCCGAAAAGTCTGGAAACGGTCGAATAACTCGAAAAATACATATGAGATTGAAAAACGTAAATATACGTGTTAATTATTTTTAAATAAGCTACTCAGTGATACCAAATTTGACCTTCGTAACCGACCCTCTAGGGGGCAGAGGGGGTCCAACTTTGAAATCTTAAATTATAACCCCCATTTTTTATTGCAAATTCGGATTCTACGGACAAAAATGCGTAACTTTTGTATTTAATGTTTATTTCGAATCCTCGTTTATCACGGTGTAATTGAGCATATTAAATCGATACATATTTCGGCTTTTCCAACGGAATTTTCCCTAATCGAAACTAATTGGGGAGAATTTATGACATCAAATTCCTCGTCTTTTGCAATAATAGCGTTTCCTGAAAATCACTCGTGCCGATTATTTCGGTAGTGCTACACAGTTAAAAATTTGATCCATTTGCTGTAGCGTCACTCCACAGCTTTTATAGAATATCTCTTTCATGACCAATGAGAATGTTCCATAACACAGTAAAGTACACTGTAAAAAAATAGACCCTTTTGCTGCATCGTCACTCCACCGCTTTTATAGAAAACGATTAGTTTACTGTATTATGAAGCATTCTCATTGGTCACAAAAGAGATATTCTATATTAGCTGTGAAGTGACGCTACAGCAAATGGGTCAAATTTTTAACAGTGTAGCACTATTGAAATAATCGCCACGGGTGATTTTCAGGAAACGCTATTTCTACAAAAAACGAGGAATTTGACGTCAAAAATTCTGCCCAATCAATTTCGATTAGGGAAAATCCCGTTGGAAAAGCGGGAATATGTATCGATTTAATATGCTCGATTACACCGTGATAAACGAAGATTTGAAATAAACATCAAATACAAAAGTTACGTATTTTTGTCCGTAGAATCCGAATCTGCGATAAAAAATGGGAGTTATAATTTAAGATTTCAAAGTTGGACCCCCTCTGACCCCCAGGGGGTCGGTTTCGAAGGTCAAATTTGGTATCACAGAGTAGCTTATTTAAAAATATTTAACACGTATATTTACGTTTTTCAATATCATATGTATTTCTCGAGTTATTCGGCCGTTTCCAGACTTTTCGGACACCCTGTATATGTGTAAGGTAAAAGGAATGCACAGAATTCTTCATTATTTATACCCGTAATTTTCAATAGTGTAGATTATTTATTTAATATTAGATCATTTATTATTAAATTATATGAAATTAAGTATGAAACTACTTGTGAAAAAATAAATAAATAAAATATGTTGTAAACAGGTTTACTTTCCTTTTTTTATTTCCTTTAAAGTACTTTATGTTATTACAGAGTTCATATACTTCAAAGATCTTCTGCTAGAATTTTTGTAAAGTAATATTACCTTATTTTAATTAAAAAAATCTATTTTCACATATACCTTTACGAATTATCTGGTGCTAAAACGTCTAAAATCCCATCAATCCCTTATGTGAACATTTCCTGTATTAGATTCAAAGCTTAGATTTTGAAAATAAAATAAAATAAAATAAAATAAGGAAAGTTTATTGTTCATATCGTCCCCTTTTTTTAAAACTCTAATATGTATAATATATGTATATACTTTAACTAAAATTGCAATATTGTATTATTAGAAATAAGAAATTAACATATGATTTAGTGTTACTTTGAATAATTCATTGAGATTATGCCTAAATTTTTAATAAAAAGTAAGCAAAACTTATTGGGAACCTGGGAGGGACAGTGAACCTTTCGAAGCTTGAAATGTATTTTTTTTTCAATACATTCCTATCTGGTTAATAATTGTTTAATTGATTAAAATTATATTTTTTTTCAGAGTTACAGGTAAACTATTTTGTAACTGTTTGTTTGCTTTGTTTGCTTTTAAACTTTAAAATAAATAAAATAAAGGTTTATAAGTAGTGAGATAATAAGAGCAAGTAAGAAAAAAGGAGCTAATACAAATTTAAATAAAATTATTTTTTTTAATATTAAAGTTAATAATAATTATTATTGTAAAATGAGGTTTAAAAATCAGTATCACCATTGAGTTTTATCGAAATTTTGTTAAAAATTAAATATTCATATTCAATGAGCATAAAGGACTTAAAAAAGAAAAAATATATATGTATTCTTTCACTATTTAGGGTCGTGTGGCGTAATTATGACCACCTCCATATTGGAGAAAACTGTGTGAGGTAAAATTTTGTTTCATGCTTAGATATTGACTTCATAATGTATGTTTCATTTTATATATTCTTTATTACTACGTCACCTGAGAATAATAAGGTTCTATCTCTGTTTTTGAGAAAATTGACTTATCTACATAGAAATGTTCTATTTGTATTTATGAAGGCATTTTTGCATCAAAATGATGTTATTTATAATTTACATGTGACATTACTATTATATTATAACAATATTTTAATCCAGAAATGTCTTCATAGATACAAATAAAACATTTCTGGATCGATAAGACAATTTTTTAAAAAAAATACAGATAGAACCTTTTTATTCTCAGGCGACGACTAGTCTGAAGCATTTTTTGGGATCCAAATAGCAATTTGAAGTAAAATCTACCAAAATTTTTCATAAATGAATTCGTCAGTTTGGAGTTCTAATGGTCACAATAATCACCTCCCCTCCCCCCCAAAAAAATGCGCATAAGAAATGTATAAAGAGAAAATACAGTGGTCATAAATTTTCTCACTAGTCATCTTAATTGCCACAAAATTTTGTGATTGTGAGATTTTGATGAGATAATTATAACCACCCTTTTAACTTAAAAAAAAATAACAGCTATGGGTATTTAAAGAGGTGTTCTTAAGGGTTCAAAGTTACTTTCCATGTACTAAATAAAATAAGAGCAACTAAAGTAAATTTCGTTCATCAATTTAACCCTTTATCTACCGACGGTACTTATAAGTATCATTAAAATTACTTATTATAAAAAAAATTTAATACGTCGAATAGTTGTAATACTGTTTAGAATGAGTTATAGACACATTACTTTATTTTGTTCCAAAAGCATTATTGGTTACACAATACAAAAATATTTTTAAAAGGATGACTTCTCTTGCTTTTGTATCTTTTCAACAATCTTGGCGCTGAGGAAGGGGGATGGAAATTTTTCAATTTGGAAATATTTTTATATTTATATTGTAAGAACATCTCATTTGTACATTTTATAATTCTACAAAATACTATGAAAAATATTTAATATAAGATATTTGAGTGGTTAAAATAAGAGGTTTGAGTGCACAAAATCCCTGTACATTCAAATTTAATTAATCCTTCCAAATTCTTCGATCCTTCTAAAATCCTTCAAAAATGTATTAAACGATTATTTAAATCTTTTAATTTAGTTAAAACAATTTACGTAAAATGCTTTAGAATGTAAAATTTTCATGAATTTATAATTCGGTAGATAAAGAGTTAAATCAGTGAGAAAAATGTGAGTGAATGAAATATAATAATAATTTTAAAAAAATCCCTATTATTACAGTGTTATTCAACCTGTAAATCACAACTTTAATTATCACTACAAATTATCATTTTCACTTATATGTCACATTTACAAATTACCATTTTAATCACCACTTTTTACCAAGGAAAAAAATTTTTTTTTTTGATTCTGCATAGTATGATATTTGAAGGATGTAATATAAACGGAAAATTCTCCATCATAATATTTTTTGAAATAGTAATAGATTGGAAAGAAATTTTTTAATCCTAAATACATTTATGACTGTAATTTCCTTTTTTGCAATGACATTTACTTGATTTTAAAATATATTAACTAAAAGTTTTCTGATATATTCATTACAATATTTGACATTTGTTAGCTAGTCGTAAACATCTGAACTCTTTCATTCTAAAACTATATTTGTTTAAGTCAAGTAACACATACAGAAAAATTTAAAATTCCCAGCAGCTTTCAAGGAAACTGCGCCTTTTTCCATTGAAACCCACTTAGCGCAAATTAGCCTTATTTCAGTAATTAATTAAACAAACAAAAAATGTACTTTTGAGTTCTAAGTTAAAAGTTCATTTTGAATTCTTTAATGTCTTCTACACTCAAGGAGTCTCTTAAGAGAGATAATCGAAAACATTTCGTTTTAAAATTTGTAAAGAAGCCGCAATATTTAATCAAAAACAGGTTTACTCTTGAAAAATGTAATTTATTAATTTCTGTGTATTTTAATAACTAATTTTTGAATGAATAAAGAATACTTTGCTATTTTGAATGTATATTTCAAGTGTTTTCATTTTATTAAATTAAAAACGGAATCAAATTAGTTTGTAACAATAAAAATTAATAAAATTAATATGTTAATGATTATTAGAAGTTTAAATAATTATTTTTTCGTGATTTTATTATGTATGATCATCTATGGATCTCAACATTATAAGATGAATTTTTGGAGTTATATTATGTTTTTTTTAATTCGTGTAAATTTAAATATTTTTAGATTATATGCATTCATAGATTACATTAAAATGTGGAACACGTTACTAAAACTGTACCACTTCGGTTTACATGCGGATGTAGATTTCAAAGTTAAGTATTAATTTTACCAACAAAAACTAAATCAAAATTACAGATAAAACCAGATTAACAATTTTTTCTGGCTGCTTTAGACGAGTTTTTAATTTTATTTTTCTGTAATAGCTGGTTTTATTTGAAACATGATAATATGATATATATTTTTTTTCAACTCCGATTTTTTTTTTTTATTCTCATGTAAGAGTTGGTCTTATCAAAAATTTTACTATACATAAAAGTTTTAGATAACATTATGAAGGTTTGTAATAAATTTGAACGGATTTAAAATATTGTGATTTTATTTTTTTTCTTCTTCCCTTCCCACCCCTTTTTGTTATTTTTTTTCCGGTAAGAGTTGGTCCTATCAAAAATTTGGCAATATAAAAGTTGTAAATGATATTAATGAATTTAAGTGGATTTGATATCTTGAGGATTGATGAAATTGTAAATCTTTTTATCCTTCTTCCACCCTCCCTCCTTTTTTGTAATCTTTTTATTTAGGAAGGGGGGGGGGTGTTTTAATTTCATTCAAGTAAAAAATGCACTCAAATTAGTTTGCAGCAGTAAAAATTGATAAGTCTAGTATATTATAGATTATTAGAGGTTCAAATAAATAGATTTTATTGATTATGATAATCTGTGGATCTTATCATTATAAGATAAATTTTTGAAATCATTTTACGGCTTTCAATAAAATTGATGTAAATTTAAATATTTGTAGATCACATTATATTTAAAAATATAGAAAATGTTTATTTACAAAAAGTAAAAAAAAAAAATAATAATAAATAAAACATACACAGGTGTAATCAATTGTTAAAAAAACCTTTTAATTATTTTTGTGTCTCTTTCGTATTTATCGTTTCCGTTTGCAGTTCGTTTTTTGTTCTTTTAAGCTTGTCTTTGAAAGCTTTTTCCGCTTGCCTTTGAAGCGTCATTTTCTATCAAAATATTGATTTTTCAATTTTGTAACAATACAAAAATTGAATTATTTAACATTCAAATTATGCTTAAATTGTGTCTGTATTTTAATTAGAATCGGAGTTACAGCAACACAGATTTTGAATTGTATTTAAAAATTATTTCTAGCTGCTTTTTCTCAAAATGATGTTTTTCAAATTCTTACTATACGCAAAACATCCTGTAGTAAAAAGTTATGCATGAAAAGTCTTGAAATTTTTGAGCATATTTTACAAATTCTCACTGATGGAACAGGCTACATTTATGATAATTTATTAGCCAGTTTTATATTTACAGTGGTACAAGTGGTAGAGTTGCAACGAATTTTGAAATTTTGAATAACATCAATACTTTACATGATCCGAGATATAGATGCCATTATCATACGAATAGCCTATGTAGTTATTCTCTTTATTATGCAATTTAGAAAATATCAATGCATTGGTCTGTTTTTTCAGTTATTATACTTTGCGGGAATGTCAGTGTTTCACATAATTTTGACTCTTTTCCACTTTTAAAATTTTATTTATGTGTAGTTGCTAAAATGTTTAAATATTTTTAAAAATTCTAATTTAATTGTCATCATAAAAAATTGGTAAAAAGGAAATTTCATAAAATCATCTTTAAAAGTGTGATGTTACCTTAATCAATTGACCCTCTGGAAAATAAATGTAGCGCGAAGCATCAGAAACATAATTTATGTTTATTAAAAAGTATACCTCAAAAAATAACCATTCAGTAGAAAAACATGGATGAAATGTTTTTAAGTTGGAGTAAAATTTATTTCAATATTTCAAATCTTAATTTAAAATAACTAGTGTTAAAGCTAACGTTCTAAAAGGGGGGGGGGGAATCGGAAATTGCATTAACCTATACTTTTATGGAAAAATATTAGAAAATGTAAATAAAATTTATACTCAATGTGTAAAATAAATAATAACAATTTTTTTAATGTTTCATTGTACATTGATTGTTAATTAAACTTTTAATAAAAACATAGATTATTTAATATATATATATACATATATATATACATATTATATATATATATATATAACGTTGTCTTTTAAAAAATACAAAAATAACAAAAAAGTTATGTAATATGCACGGAAACAGATTTAAATATATAAATATACAAACAAAATTAAACTTTACATTTTTCTGAAACGACAAACAAATAAATTTCGACGTCTGCATTTCTTCCAATAGATGCCAGTAATATACTATCAACCTAAACAAGATTTGATGTTTTTTTAAAAGTACTACATTTACGAACGTGAAATGAATCTTTATTTTAATTACACATTTCTTTCAAAAACAAATTCTTTCCTGGAAAATATTTTCGAAATCTTAATAAACTATTTTGTTTATTTTCTGTCTCAGATTTATTTATTGAACGAGAGATTCAGATATTTAGACTGAGAATAATTTAATTTCTGTGACGTTTAGGAGATTCTTTCAAAGGAAAAGTTCAAATTAATTTAATTATAACAATTCGAGTTGAAATGCAACATTATTTTTCATAAGCAAAGAACAATTAAATTTTCCTGCTGCTTTAAAACAACAATTTTCGAAATTTTGTTCGAAATGAAAGAAAAAGTCTAAACACCAAGATTTCAAAGTGACATCAACAAGTTTGATCTGGAGTTTCAGCAAGGCTGACTATTTTATTTTATTTTATTGGAACACAATTAAGTTTATCCATATTTGTCAGTAACCGAAGGCTTCTTGTATGAAAATGAGTGAAAGCGTTTTCAACAAATTTTATGGTGTTTGGAAGTAGTTTTAAGATTACTCCTTAAGAAAAATAAAGTTATTTTGACAATACAATCAAAAAACATTCTAGAAATCTATATATATAAAAGGAATTCTGAGGATAATTGAGGCACAGGCGAAAGCAAATCTTGGCAATGCGCCAACTCGGTCCAGAGGAAGCAAATCTTGGCAATGCGCCAACTCGGTCCAGAGGTATAAAAGCAAGATAGAAAAAAACGCGCAGGTCTGTGCATTCAAGTACAACCACCCATATGTATATGCTGAAAGTTTGTTCTGACGCTCACCCGACGCACGTGGAGTGCCGATGGTCCGGGGAGAGTCACCGGGGGATCCGTCGCGAGCTGAGAGAGAAGCGTACCATACACATAAATTATTAAATAAACCTTCAAATTAAGCCCGGCGAAGCGGGCTGGGTATGCTAGTTTAAATAAAAAAATTAATAAAAGGCAATTTCTTACATAATTTTATGTACTAATACATCTAGTTATTTTTAGAAATATGTTAAATTAAAAAATATTGGAAAACAAATTTCCGTTGATTTGGCATAATAATCCTGATTAAAACTAAAAATTTTGCAAAACTGTCATGTTAACAAAAATTTGTCACATTGGGTTCGTCGACTCAAAAGCAATCAAACAAACTTTATATGATTTTTATGTTTTGAATCCTCAAATAATGCTTAGTTTTTGTTAGCATGTAATTTAATAGAAAATTCAAAAAAGCAAAATATAATTAATCTTTTTTTTTATAGATATTACTGCTGTTGAGTTTACCTGCTAAAGAGACTACCGTAGCTACCGAAGTAACTTGTCTGCTAATGTTAAATTTAGCATTTCTGGTTTGCATTACATTGCACAGTTAAAAATCTTGTCCTAGTTTGAACCAAATATTGGTGCTCATTAGCTGCCACTGTAAGATGGTGAAATCTTGAATCAATATTTGGAGCTCCTGTTGAAGCATAGGCTCCAATAGTTGGAACGGGGTTGAAGCTCCCAATGTTGGTACGAGATTTCATCATCTTATGGTGGCAGCTATTGAGCACCAATATTTGGTTCAAACTAGGACAAGATTTTTAATAGTGTATTTTAAAATAACTTTTCTTTCCATAGCCTCTTCAGACCTGAGGTACACAAATGTGTACCTCCATTCTTTTCCTCATAAAAATTAAACTGTTCGAATTTTTTGCATTTTTACTTCACTTTAACACAGCTGAATGTTTTTTGCTTTAAAACAAAACCAATAAATGTCAGCACTGATGAATATTACCAAATGAAATAAATATTATTGTCATCCGAGTTTTTAAAATACCTTCAAGACATTGTGGCCAAGAAAGTAAGAAATATTCGTGATTCTTTAACTTAAATGCTTTACAATAAAAAATATTGAGGATTTGCTGATCATTTACTTGTTTAAAGACCTTAATTTTGTTATGGCGTAAATTTATATTACTGATAGTTAAACTGAGGTTTTAAAGGGATTAGTACTTTTTTATCCATATTTGTAAACTTAAATTAACCAGTCTCCTAAAGTACTGATTTCATAAAAATGACTCTTTATGTCATCTATGGTGTCATTTCGATTATGCAAAAGCAATAAACATATATTTGTAGAGTTATTTTATGCTCAGGTCTGAAGAGGTTGGGATAGTTGACATAAATCCCTATCTGGAGCCTTTTCTAATTTTTTAATTACATATTTTTTATCTGAGGATGAGATCTCTATTTTTTATGCAGGTTTAACGTTAGCGTACAAATGCTACATGTGAAATAATGTAGGCTCCTAGTGACTCAAAATGTGGGCTATTTTGAGAGGAAAATTTTGGATGGTTCGGAAAGTGTCCGTTTGGCAAAATTGATTTGTACCGAAAAATTCTAACAATAAATTATTAGATATTGTTTCCGGTAGCTAGTGTTTAGTAATTAAAGAGCAGAATTTTCCGGTACACGTTGATTTTCCCAAACGGACACGACTTTCCGAACGACCCATTAAATCATATTCTGTTATAAATTTATAATGTAGGTTCTTAACCCATTCATGCCCAAATTATTTCCTTCATTAAAACTGAAATTTTGGGTTTCCCACCACTTTTAAAAGACGAATAACTTTTATCTTAATTTATTGAGAAATTTGTATCGTGAAAAATAGTGCTTATTTACCTTTCTATTTACTGTTGCGAAAAGTGCTTTATTGCTTTTTTTTTATAACAGTCCCTAAAAAGGGACGCTAGGCTCTAATAGGTTGTCACATTCAAAAATTTACTCATTTTTATTCTATTGACGATTTTACCCCCCTTTACCTTACTTTTCATTTCACATAAAAATTATATTGCGTTCAATTTGCTAGTATAGCATATGACGCTTGCATATGTAAGCGTATCTTTAGCTACGTGACATGTTAAATATCAATGTTGTTGCACATAAAATAAAGGAAGTTAAAACGTTCTATTCATGAATGTTCTACCTAAAAGGTATTGTATATAAGCTACATAATACTCTTAAAGTTCATAATGTTTTGAAACTTATATATATAAATAAGTTATTTATGTTAATATATATTTGAAAACGAGATTATTTTTTACGGAAAACTAATAACATAAACCAGAAAAAAAATATACAATTTTTTTTATTTGATACTTACATAATCTTTTATTCAAACATACCACTACAAAATCTGTAACTCAAATAAAAATAATTTTTAATTTTTTAACAAAAAATAAAAATATTGATCCTTCACCCAACTAATTTAACACAAAATAAAAATCTGAATTCAGCATATTAAATATCAAATAAGATATTAAACAGTTTGGACTTTTTAAAATTACACTTAGATTCGGAATTATATATCTCAATCTCTTGATTTAAAAAATTTTATAAACTTTTAATCATTTACATAATTTTTGACTCACTAAACAAAAATCAGTTTTATTACAGATACGGAATGGAAAAAAAAATTAAATGGCATTTTTATTTACTTATTTATTTTTAAATTTGAAAGTTTTCTCAAAACTAATTTAAGAAGGAATTTGGTATTTCGATATAAAATGAAATTAGATTCGACGAGCAAATGTAAAGCGATTCGAATTAATATTTTATTTTGTTGCTAAAAAACATTAAATACGAATTATATCGTTTTGCAAACAGTTAAAAAGGAATTTTAAATACAGTTGTGAAATGCGTATTAAAAACATTTTAAACTCAAAACATTAGAAATGTTTTTAGAAAAGTAATTAAAATATTGGGTTATATATTTAGAAGCACAAAATTTACGTATAATTGGATTTGTAGAGAAACTGGAATTTAACTTAAATATGTACCAAACATGGAAAAAAATCTACATCATTCGAGTTCTTTGAGAAAGGAATTGTATTTTGAATAACAAATATAATTATACTGAAGTTTGAAGTAATATTAAAATCGACATCGAAATATAACTAGTCGTTAGAGGCCACCGTAATACTTACCCATCATGGATATGCATAACATAATATATGAAAACATAACGTATGTAAACAATTTATTAAATGCATTACAATTCCAAAACAAAATATAAACGTATAATTAAGTATTTTTAACACATAATCATGCTCTATTAATGAATTTCTGATGAACCAATTTCGATAAATTGTTTGAAACGCCAAACAATTCAAGTAGCACGGAATTGCATAAAAGAAACATCCTTATAACTCCAAAAATATTAATCATATTCACTAACGGTTTCTTGCATCAAATTAAGTGTCTCATTTCCAATTAAAAGATATCTTTGCATTGAAATTTGAATGAAATACAGGGTCATGAAAAATCAAAGAATGTGGAAAACAGGATTAAAAATATCTCGACAACTAATAATTCGATCGACTTTGTTTTATGCGCAAAATTTGTGTTATTTTATTGCCTTTTATGTCCATGCCTTAAAATAAAAAAATTCGAAAATTTTTATATACCTTTCATCAGAACGAATTTTTCGAGAGTCCGAAAAAAATAGTTCCGGATAATCGAGGTTACTGATATTAAATAGGCTTTGTCCTATTCTTACATACTAAGCACATACAAAATTTCAAGTCTCTATCTCAATTTGTTCGGGAGATAGAGCGGTTACAGACAGACACACAGACGGACGGACGGCAATTTTTTTTTTCTAAAAATATGTTTTTCGGAATCTCAGTGTCCGAAACGTGTAAATCCGTCAAAAATTTTTTTTCGATTTTCAAAACGATTGCAAGACTTACCCTATACTACGTATGATGGGTAAGTAAAATCCTTTAAATTCAAAAGTGAATTTAAAACACCAAAAACTTCCCTTTCAATTCTACAAATAGCATAATTAAAAATTATATTTAATTTTAGCCAAGAAATTTATAATTTGCGAAAAAAAACTGATCTGGTGGTTAAAAATGGAAGCCATTTTGAAACTTACTCAGTGCTACAAAATACATAGAAGACAATTATCTAAAGCTTAAAACATAACACAATCTAAATTTTGCAGGCTTGTGTAATTATATGTTTAAAACTAAGGGTTTAGGAAATAGTTCTCATACAGCAATTAGAGATCACATCCATTGCAACGTGATCAAAAAATGAATTAAAAAACATATATTTCTTTTTCCTTAAATTAAATCCACTATCTATTACGATAACGATTAAAATATAAACTTACAATTTATGTGTAAGTTTCTATTAAAACTAAATTAAAAAAAAAAAAAAAAAAAAAAAAATGTTTTTTAATTTTGTAAGGCGGCATTAGAATATGAATATTAACATTAAAAAAATAGATTGCTGAAAATTTCTTACTTCACATATACAAGAAAATAAATTTCAAGTACACTGTTAGAACAATAACTGTAAAAATACATTCCAAGTACTATTTACGACCAATTTTTAAATACAGATCTCTTTAGTAAAATAGGTGAAGTCATTTTCAACGACATAAGTTAACAAAATTTTTTCAATGCAAAATACCTTTTTTTATTACTTTTCCTCTCCATGTTATTAATGCTCTTAAAAATGTTTTAATAATACTTTTTTCTTAATGGAATTACTAAAAAATTACGCAACTATCAGGATGTTGGTTGATTGATGATGTTTGTCATTTGCAGTAAATATTTTATCTTTTTATAGTGCAAAGAAAAAGATAAAATTGCATAAAAGAGGAAAACAACAAAAAATTACTTTAGAAAGTTTGCAAGATGTAATCTTTTTCGACTAATCAGTCCATGTTTTTTTCCCCTGCTTGACTTGTTAGAATTTGTAAGGAAGATTTTTGAACGTTCTGGAAATGATTGATTTGGACATGATGTTTGTTCGATATAAACACACATAACGATTTTAAAATATAAAGCGGTTTTCAATTACACGTGCAAAAAAGTGGTAACAAGCTTGAGCTGATCAGTAATGATTAATGATGTAATTCATATGAAGTGATCAATGCTTTTTGCTTTTTTCTGTTTTTAATATTTCTGAAAACTCTTGCTGTGTTTGTAGTTTTTTGTTCCATTAAATACATTTTTGTATAATGTGAATTAACTTTTACTGCAAGGTCGTTTATTGACTTATTTTTAAAAAACTTTTAAACAATTCGTACATTTTATTTTCTTATTTTCAACGTTTATAGACTTCTAGCAAAACCCGCGGCTTTGCTCGCTTGATAATTGAAAAAAGCCAAGTGATACTTGTATGTCTGATTTTCATTAGAAGTAATAATGTATTAAGGAATAATTCAAAACCTTCCATTTGAGTTGACAGCTATGGGTTAACCCTTTCTGTTGCAGAGTTTTTTTGCGAAAATGTTGAAGTGATTGAATGACACCGGCAGTAACGTACAAATGTATATAAAACTAAGAAAAAGCTATTTTTCCCAAACGTAATAAGCCAAAAATGTCTATACCTGAATTCTGGTGTATTGTGGCATTTTCGGAATCAAGTCGGGTGTTCCATCTGTATTGGAACACTGAAACACAAAGGGTTAAAAGAGGACTCCACTATATTATTATTATTATTATTATTATCTAGAAAATAATGTAAATTTCCTTCTTTTTAAAGAGAGCTTGTACACTTTAAACACAGAAAATTGACTATTTATTCTTTTACACACAAAAATTTTCTATTCGAGTAATAATCTAACAGGAGAACAAAATATACAACTTAAATATTTCTAAAACATAATTTACTTCTTTCTTCTTCGGATTGATATCTATAGTGGCTGAAGATATATTACTATGTTCTCTATCAGACTCCAATCAATAAACGAACTAAAACTGGAGATCTTTTTCAATCATTTCAAGGAAACATGCTTATGTAGCTAATTATTTTTAAATTTCGACGCTATTTGTCAACCGGGAGACTGTACATTAACATTAAAAACTCATCAATTAGGCTATAAAAGAGCAAGTTCATAATCATTTTTCAATTCGTGTTGTTTTTTCTCTAAAACTTAAAACTATTTTTCAGTGAAATGCATACATCAGAAACCCTCAAAACTTTATTTTTGAGACCACTTTTCATCTGGTTCATAAATCATGCAGCTTTATTCCATAATTTCTGCAATAGCATCAACTGAGAAGGGAGGGGTGGGGGACAGGAAGTAAGAATGTATGAAGTCAATTCGTCTTTGGACGGCTAAAAAAAACTGGCTGCACTTTCTTGAAAAGCCTATGTTGAATAAGGTTTCAGAAATCGACTTTATGATGCGTCAAGTGTATGATACAAGCGCTTGAATAATGACGTTTGCAATACCAGATATGCCAACGGAGAAACGGAAATGTGTTCAAAGAGATTTTTATAAAATCTGGTGTGTTCGTTAATGACCAGTGGAAATATAAACATAAGAACATGAATGCTTCAGTAGTCATTACAGTGAATTCGTAATGTAAATTCAAAGAAATCACGTGGATGAAAGAAAAAAAATCTCTTATGGAAAATATCGCAATCCCATAACTCAGCTGATATTTACTTAATGGCCTGAAAAGGTTTGTTTTATCTTATTTTAACTTCCATTTGCGCTGTTGATCACATTTTTAAGGAAAACGATTAATAGAAACTCGATAAATGCTTAGTCCACCTTTTTACAATTCTGTATAAATATTGAGTTGTAAAAATTTTTGAAATGCATAACTAATAAAATTTGCATGTATATATTCAAATCTTAAAGTAATATTACAATATTTTAAATGTCAATATAAACACATCACTCTAGATCACTGAAGTAACATTGAAACACGAAGGGTTAAAAGGTCTCCACTATATTCTGAAAATAATTTATGCAGAAAATAATGTAATTTTTTCTTTCTATTTAAGGGAGCTTCTATTCTCTAAAATCAAAGAATTGGCTTTATTTATTCTTTTAAACACAAACATTTTCTATTCACATTACAATCGAACTGGAGAACAAAAGATACAACTTTGTCATTCCTAAAACATAATTTACTTCTTTCTTCCCCGAACTGGAATCTATAGTGGCTGAAGATACATTACTGTGTTCCCTATCAGACTTCCAATCAATAAACGAACTAAAACTGGAGAACTTTTACAATCATTTCAAGGAAACACGCTTATGTAGCTAATTATTTTTAAATTTCGACGCTATTTGTCAACCGAGAGACTATACGATGACATTAAAAACTCATCAATTAGGCTATAAAGAGCAAGTTTATAATCATTTTTCAATTCGTGTTGGTTTTTCTCTGAAACTTAAAAATGTATTTTTCAGTGAAATGCATACATCAGAGCCCCCCAATCCTTTATTTTTGAGACCACTTTTCATCTGGTTCATAAATCATGCAGCTTTATTCCATAGATTTCTGCAATAACATCAACTGGCAAGGGGGGAGGACAGGAAGTAAGAATGTATGAAGCCAATTCGTCTTTGGACGGCTAAAAAAACTCGCTTCACTTTCTTGAAAAGCCTATGTTGAATAAGGTTTTCAGAAATCGACTTTATGATGTGTCAAGTGTATGATAAAAGCGCTTGAATAATGACGTTTGCGAAACCAGACATGCCAGCGGAGAAAACCAAAGTGTGCTCAAAGAGATTTTTATAAAAATCTGGCGTGGTTGCTAATGACCAGTGGAAATCTAAGCATAAGAATACGAATGCTTCAGTAGTCATTACAGTGCATTCGTAATGTAAATTCAGAGAATTCATATGGAGAAGGAAAAAAAAAATCTCTTATGGAAAATATCGCAATCCCATAACTCAGCTGATATTTACTTGATGACATGGAAAGGTTTATTTTTATCTTATTTTAACTTCCATTTGCGCTGTTGATCACATTTAAAAAAAAAATACACATAATAGAATATCGATAAATGCTTAGTGCATTTTTTTATAATACTGCATAAATATTTAGTTTTAAATGTTTTTGGAATACTCAATTGATGCAATTTGCAAGTATTTATTCAAATCATAAAGTAATATTATAATATTGCAAATGTCAATACTATGAAATCTCTCATTATCACTGAAATACCAATGTAATTAATATATCTGGTAAAATCTAAAATATATTAGCAATAAAACATCAATATTTCTGCTGTAAATAAGCCGATTTTTTTTAACAATGGTATTATTTTGTAAGATATTTTATAAACATTTACCCAGTATTGAACTAATGTATAGTCTTGTAAAAAAAAGTAATCAACCTATGCTATTTAATTACAAAATTATCGCACAGAATCGCGAAAGATATCGAATGACTTGGAATTGTGCTTAATTTTAGACGAATCTACGAATAGATCTGACATAGTGGTCTTCTATATATTATAAACTTTACCAACTGTGAATTTCAAGTAGTAACACATATTTAGGAAATCATAATTGAGTTCCTTGGAACAAAGCAATCCGGAAAAAAATATACAACGGATAACAAAATTGATCTTTCAAATTTGTTGTGGAGGTAGTAAATAGCAAAAGAAGACAGTATCATATGGGAAAGTATGGGCACAAACGAACACATGGTGTTCTATAGGGCGCTGTGAATCTACAACTTCTGATCACGTGCAAAGTTCTTTATCAAATCCAACAAACATTTTTGCCGATCCCAACTGATATATCTAAAATAAGAAACTGTGCCTGCGTGGGGATTTAAACTGAAGTTCGCTAACTAGAAAAACTGTATGTATAGGGTTACCGGATTGGCGCTTTTATCATATCAGGCGAGACATTTTCATTCCATCAGCAATTATTTCATTTTTTTTTTTTTTTTTTTTTTTTTTTTTTTTTAGTTGAGCAATCGTTTTGTAAATGTTGTAGCAAGCCAATGGCTTATAATAAAAGTATTTCTACCATTAATTTAATATTCTATTTTTATTTGTTTTGTAATTTCCTATATCAACTGCATTAATATTGTGTTTTTAATGACATACAATACTGCTCTAGAAATAGCTTTATATGATTTTCTTAGTATCTTTTCTTAGTGATCTTTCTGAGTGTTAAATATTAACGAAATTATGAAATTAATTTTCACTAACGAGTTAAATTTTGCAAATCAGCTTTTTAATGAGTAGTTTAAACTTATTAATTATGAAAAATGAAACTTCAAGTATATATTCCTTTCCATACTCAATAATAATAAGAATTATTATCTTTTTATTATTACTTTTTTTTTTTTTTTTTTTTTTTTTTTTGTTATTAACATAAAGATAAAAATATATTCTTTGAAATCTTGTATATTCTGCTGACAAAAAATAAATAAATAAATAAATAAATAAATAAATAAAAATAAATAAATAAATAAATAAAAAGAAATTGTATATTTTTGAACGACAAAAAATAATGATTACAAATAGCAACCTCGGTAACATTGTACAATTTTTTCTGTTTAGAGAATTTCAGTCGAAGTCCACACACATGCACAGATTCTTATTTTAGATATAACGGTTGGGATCGACAAAATTTCGCCCAGCCAGTAGTTATACAACAAGATGACTTTCCAGAAGTAACATGAATCTTTAAACGTAAATTGAATATGCAGATATACATTTAACTTACAGTGCGGCAGGGGAAGGCAATCCCAAAACTTCGCAAATCTAAGTTGAACGTAGTTACCCGAAATCGGGCAAACCTCAGCTTCAAATATTTGGGTATGTTCATCAGCAATTATGTGAAGTTGGATCAGTTACCAGTACCTGTCATCACAGAGTACGTAACAGAGCCTCAACTCGACTTGAAAAGAACGCCCTCAGTGGATCACTTAAAAACTAAACCATCGCGTTGGCGATTTTTATCCTCGTGATTTCTGTTTAACTGTAACCCTATTTTGGTTTGGCGCTTCTTGCTGAATGCTGATTTGATTATCTTTGCACACGTGCTTATGCTACTTGATCTTAGATTTACGCGCTTATATTGATTCGTAATTATTACTGTTATTGTTCTTGAATTTTCAAGTTTAAATTATTAGGCTGTTATGTTACGAAGAGACACATGTATTGTTTGCAAGACGAATACGTCAAAGTTATTTCATATTAAAATAATTCTTTCATAAATTTCAAAACAAGAAGCAGCAAGCCGTCGCTGTATTTTTTTTTTCCTTTTTTCTTTTATCATTTGTCACCAAGGAAGCGATGTTTCGCCGAATTAGCAACCTCTCTTATGTTATGATCGTAGTTTCAGAGTCATCCGCTCGTCTCGCTACTGTCTATGCGTAATCCCATGTTAAACAAGTTGCCATTACACTGTATGAAAGTTGATTCTCTGTTACTACTCTGTGCCTGTCATGATAGAGGAGGCAACTGATCGACACAGACAGTTCTAATCGAGAAAGTATCTTTCAGTCTGTTGAAGAATTATTAAGTTTCAGCACACGAGGTATTCCTCGCCATTTTGATGTTTGACACTGAACAGTGTGATGGATACTGAACGACGAACATTCGATTCCTTTTCAATTCCTTTAAAAAATATGATAATTTCACACTTAAATTTTTCGTAAATTATTTTTCTCGTTAAAAAGCGCATAATTCTGGTCGTTGCCTGTCTGATAGTTATTATTATTGTTTTAATGTATGGATAAACTCTTAACGTAATTTCTTTTGTAATTCAATGACGTTTATGAAAAAAATATACATATGAATATATTGTAACCTTTTTCTGTCTTGACTAGATGGAAGGTACTCGAATATGGTGTCAAATGTGATAATTATCATTTGAAAATTCAATGTTCATGATGTTTTTTATACGTAGACGATCACTATTTTAAAATTTATATTCATATTAAAAAGTCAAATATTATTCTCAGTTGATTAGGAGTTTCCCACATTTTTAAACGACAGTTTGTTGATAAAATAGCATCAGGTTATTGCTCTTTTTTTTTTACACTGTATTTTGAAATGCATATAACCTATATTGAAGTCCAGTATATTCCCAGTATTGATGAAATATTAGTATTTTAATAAGTATATTTTAAAAGAAAAGACATTATTTCTGAGCTGTTTGATAATAATTCACCGGCAATTGAACACGTTTTAATATAATGCAGCTATTTCTACAGTGCTGGTAAGGCATTTTAATTCTTCACGTTTTCAATTGATTACATAACAGAACGTACTGAATTCCATATATTTGTATTATACGTAGTGCTACGATAGGTAAACAAAGAATTTTTCACAGTACAAAAACAGGTACACTAATTAAAAATTTTACAAAGCGTAAATACAAATTAAAAATGAACAAGTCAAATAATTAAACAAATACATAAAGTACTGAAACTTTGCGGTAATTTGCCTTCAAAAGATAGAATCACACAATAAAAATATGCAAATAAATTTCCTTTACTGTGCTAGTCGGTAATATTTTTCTTAAATAATTCATAACGAATGATGTTATTCATACCTTTTCAAATATTTACATTTTTGAGATTAACTGAAAAATTTAATAATAATCTTTTAAGCATCATTTATCAGTCAAACGCAGCTATTGAACAAAAATATGACAATAGCGAGAGAATTAAAAAAGAATTAGCGACGCTAAATAAATCTCTTTTCCCTAAATTTTTGATTAGAAAGGGACAGGGATTATAAATGAATAATTGCTTTTGTTAAAAGGAATGACGGTTAGAAGATCTATTGTTTTCGACAACAGACGTTGTTTTCTATTGAAGACATTACTTTTTTTTCTCCTCTCTACTTCACGAAACGTTTTAGTTTAGAATAAGAAAAAAAGTTTTCTAAGGTAAAGTACCTTCTCTTTATTCAGGTCTTTTATTTTTTCGATTTAAATTTGTCATCTCCGGAACCGTAAAAGGTTTTCCTGTCTAAATGGAGGGTGGATCCCCGAAATTAGACCAAATTCTCCTGTGGGAAATTCGCCATCTTTTTTCATTTACCTGCACCACGTGATAAATACGTTATGGAGGAATCCCCGAATCGGATGTCGTAAATCTATGAGTTGAATTTGTAGGACGAGGAATAAGACAGTCGTTTTGATGGGGAAGACATTTTGTTGCTAGTAATGTGTGCTTTTTACAACAAAATATTTTGGTGAGTTTCAATCTTAAGGATGTATTAAAAAAAATTTTTTTTTTCATCCTCAACAGTTTAAAATTTTTCGATGCATTTTCAGACTCATTTTTAAAGGTGAAAACATGAAACTTTCTGAGATGATTTTTTCAGAGATATATAAGATACCATGTGCTTTCATTTTTTGCTCAGTTAATTATAATTTGATTTATAAGCAATTATTTCCTCATTATGACCATTTTTTTTTTCACTCCCAGCTATTCGCTTCGGAAAATTTGGTTCAAAACATCAAATTTGAAAGCATTTTTTGCAATGTATTTTGCTTTTATATATATATATATATATATATATATATTTAAAAAAAAAAAAAAAAAAAAAAAATGACAAGCACAGTACATTACATAGTTTCTGAATAAGAGAATCTGCCATTTGATATGTTTCAGTATAAAAATGAATCAGAAAATATGCAGTTTGAATTCGAATACATCCTTAGTCCATACTGACCACTAACGCATTTATAAAATTATTGATAAGAAATTCTAAAATCCCATCAGAAAGTTTTATTTTTGGCTATTATAAGGCTAAGTATTTGCGAATGAAATAAAAAAAGTCTTAAAATTTTTCTGGCGTGAACTCTAAATTTGTGAATGAATTAATGCAGTCACTATTTTGTTAAGGATGTTTATCAGTCAAATCTCAAATTCCTTTATTCACTGTTAATCCTATGGATGTGCAATGCATTCTTATTTTTAAAATTTCCCAAATTAGAAAATTGTAATTTTTAATATTACTTTTGTTGTACACTCTTTTTTAATCTATGAAGGGTCAATGGCATATTTTTAGACCATTAGACTTAGAAAAAAGAAACGCATTTTATACCAGTAAATATGAAGACTTATTTCCTTTCACGAGTCAAATACCTTGATAAAATAACTTAAAATTTATACTTCATGTAAAAATGTGGGTAATTCAAAATTTAAATTTTAAGGAAGAAAATAATTTGGGAGATAATGGGTTAAAGAATATCCCTTTTTTTTTCTTCAGTTAATAAAATAATCCTAAAATACATACTTAACTTTATTTTAAATGTTAAAAATGTACTCATAACTCGTCAGTTTCGCTTGTATTTTAACATTATCTTTGATAATAAGCTATGTGTTGCTGACGACTGGCTTTTTCTCTAATCGTTGTCACACATTCATTTCAAAAAATGAAACATATGAAATTATTAAAAACATTAATAGCTCGAAAAGTATTTGTAAGAAAAGTGTTAGACAAATTGCGTTTGAAAGTTAAAAAATTGTATATATAGATATACACATATGTATGTATGTATGTATAAATTTCAAATCTAATAACTATGTTGTTTTATGTTTTTGCTCCAAGCTACCTGTAAATTATACCTCTGGAGGTACCTTGCCAGGTGAAGGTCTCGTCATCTGATCAAGGTTCGAAATTACGAGACCAACTGAGTAGCCATTTGCCATACAAACAACAGGATGTAACGTTATGTAACAGGCACAAAGTATGCTCAAACGAGAAGCAAGTACTGCAGATATGATGACGTGGAAAGATATCAGGTTTATTGCCGTTATGCGGCGATTAAGCTCCCCGATACCAGGTGTCTAACCCGTTAAGCTGAGGTAACTCGGCAGGTAAGGACCTGGTCATCGATTAGGAAGAAAGGAATGTTTCCAGTGTAAATTCTTTGTTGTTTATGTTGAAATTGAGCCGTATTTTTTAAAGAATGAGATACTCTCCAAAAACAATATGTAACTGATGAAGTTTGTTAATTAAAAATATTTTCAGAGTTTGAAGTATTATTATGCTTAAAATCATACTTTTAGTTTTGAAACTGTATAAGTAAAACGGGTATTTATGATATACTGAATTGAAAAATCTGTATAATTTATTCGATTTCTAGAATTGTTATAAATTTATTAATATATTTTCTCTTAAATTATAGAAGAATAATTTTTGGCATGCAGTTTCGAACACATATTTATGCACATATAAACCACAAACTGTACATATAAATTTATATGCATGCAAAGAACAAAATACTAAACGCATACAAAAAAGCATTTTCTTGGTTTGATCTCAAAGATCGATAAAACAATACCTCACAAGATATACTTTTTCATATCAACCTCTTTTGTTAGGTTCAGTCACATCAAACAATATGGCGTATCCATAAGCTTGCGTTTTACCAATTCTAAGTTTAGCTATAGCCACGCCTGTTATAGAGATGGTCAGTGAAGTTTGCAACAAAGACGAGAAAACCACAGAAAAAAAAAAATATCTTCTTTGCTTGAAAGGGAAATCAATGAGGTGGCATTTGCTGGGCGTATTAAAAGTTTTAATTTGTTAAGGGTGTGTGACGTATTCATAGTACAAAACTGTTTCACACAATCACTCAACTTTTGAAAGCAATGAATGATAAGGGAGGAGTAAAGAATTATAAAGGCTGGAATCGCCCTGAAAAATTATGATTCAATGTGACGTTGCCTTATCAAATATTTAATTATATCCAGGACATTGGAAACGGAACTTGTATGATTTGGAAAAATATAACAAGCTATTATCTGGAAAGATGTATTAAAAAAATGGATATTTTGACTATTTGTCATATTGAATGAAAGGGTAATTTAAGCATAGTGGGGTAATTTGAGCATAATGAGATAACTTGGGTACAAATTACATATTATTTTACAAAACCTAAAATCATTATTTTTTAATTATTTAATCAATGCAATAGGATTATATCACGTTTCTCATCGTTTCAGCATGAAAAGATTTTAGTTAACCTAAGTGACTGATAATAATTTTAATTGGTATTTCATTGCACTTTTCTGAGCAGAAACTGTTGGATTCTAATCGCCCATGACATCATACCGATTTTATATTACATCACTATGTGCATGATTGGCTATCTTATCAAAGATTTCTATTGGTTCTCTTATTAAGAGTTATTATTGGTTAATCTAGAATCCGAACTAAAACCTATAAATATATGTGTTTTCCATTATGTTCTGTTCTGCTCTCTCTTGCTTGTACTCTGTCATGACCTACTGTAAATAAACTCCTTCGATCCCATATCAACGCAGGGTCTTTTTCGTTCTGAAACCACAGCAGAGCGTGGTTCGTACTTACTTAGTGTTTTTCTGCGTTGAACGGAAAAGTGGGTCAGGCAAAATTTATTGCCATAGAGTACTTATGTTACTTTCGTCTGCGGTGTTTTAAACGATGACTGAAAACAAGGATTATTCGGTCGCTCCGTTTGATGGAAATAATTTCCAAATATGGAGCAGAAGAGTAACTGCGATTTTTGCGGCGAAAGAACTTGATGTTTTCTTGGAAAATGAAGCAGATCCAGCAAAAGCTCCAGAAGTGATTAAAGCGAAAAAGGCTTACGCTTTATTATTATCGCTTTTAGAGGATAGGATTTTATCTTCTCTTCAAAAGGAAGATACCGCATGTAAAATCTGGAAATCCATGCAGGCAACATATGAACTTAAAGGAGCCATCAATCAAATACTGACACGGAAAAGACTGTCCACAATGAAAAAGAATAAAGATATTACAATGAGACAGCATATTGACGATGTTTTGAAATTAATTACTGACTTAAGGATATCTGGTGCTCAGGTGAGTGACATTGATACAATTGTTTACATTTTAATGTCTTTGCCGAAGGAATTTGAATCCGTCAAAGTTGCGTTAGAAAATCAACCTGATACTAACTTAACTCTGGAATTTGTTATGCAAAGACTAATTGATGCTGAAGCATTAATGAGTGAATCCAGAAATACTACTAAATCATTTAATGATAATATTGCTTTTATGTCGGCACAGAAAAAACTCTTTTGCAATTTTTGCAAAAAGAAAGGCCACACCTCAAAATTTTGTAGAATGAAAACGGTCAAATGTTACAATTGTTCAAAAATAGGTCACTATAAAAAATTTTGTAAAAATAAACCAGAAACGCAGATGGATGAAAAACAGTCAGCTTTTGAAATATCTTTTATGACTGGAAACACAAATAATTGGAAATTTATCATAGACTCAGGTGCGACATCACATATGTGTTCTATCAAAGAATGGTTCACTTCTCTTAAACCTGCAACTGGGACAATTAAATGTGCTTCAAAGGCAGCAGTGTTAAATGTGGAAGGTACTGGAAGTATAAATGGTACAATATCTGAGAATATTCGCATAACTTTAAAAGATGTATTATATGTACCGAATCTAAACGGACAATTAATTTCTGTCAAGAACATAGAAGAAGCAGAATTTTCTGTGATATTCAAGAATGAAGAAGTATTTATCGAAAAAGATAATAAGAAAATGCGCTTCGGTCATCGGGATATTCATGGACAGTATATAAGTTATTTCACTCCATCTAATGAAAGTGCTTTGACATCAACGTACGATAAGGACTTATGGCACAGAAGACTTGGACACCCCTGTAACCAGCCACTGATTCATTTGGGATTACCTACCCCTTCATCATTTTGTGAAATTTGTGCGCGTGCAAAACTCAGTGCAACACCAGCTGGCAAAGGTCCGAGAAACAGAGAAAAAGAACCAATGTTGATGATTCACACGGATACTTGTGGACCCATATTTCCTGAAACTATTGGAGGTGAGAAATATTTTCTAACTATTACTGATGATTTTTCGCGATTTACTGAAGTTCGATTACTTAAAAAGAAAAGTGACGCAGCTCGTGAACTAATATCGTTTTGTAAATTAAATCCTTCCGTTAAGAAAATTAGATGTGATAATGCAAAAGAATTTATAGAGGGAGAACTTTTAAATTTTACAAATGAAGTGGGTATAAAAATTGATCCAGCTCCCCCATATACTTCATATTTGAATGGAATATCTGAGCGCGTTAATAGAACTCTCTTGGAAAAAGGGAGGGCAATGCTATATGAATCCAATTTGCCTAAGAGCTATTGGGGTTTAGCAGTACTAACTGCAGCTTATCTTAAAAATAGATTGCCAAGTAATTCTATTGATAATGATACTCCATATTATTTGAAATATAATAGCAAACCAGATTTGAAAAATCTCAGAGTATTTGGCTGTGACGCCTATGCACTTGTACCTACTAACTTAAGAAAGAAATTAGATGAAAAATGCAAGAAAATGATATTTGTAGGCTATACTTCAATGGGATATCGACTCCTGGATCCCACAACAAATCGGATAACTGTTTCTAAAAACGTTAAATTCAATGAAGAAAAGAAAAATTCAGTTAATTTTAAACATACAACTGAAAATATTGAGGAAAATTATCCGGAATCTAAAAATCAAAATGATGAAAGTAAAACAGACTCTGAAACTTTAGTGCAAACAAAACTTGAAAACGATAAAAATTCAATTAATGAAAATATTATAAGATCCTCTTCTAGAGAAAAGAAACAACCCATAAGATATCCAGAGCCAGAAATATATGAAGCAATGCTCGCTCAAGAAGGAACTTTAACTTTTGATGACATTTCCTCTTTGCCGTACAGTGAAAAACAAAAATGGGAACTAGCCATGGACGATGAAATGAAATCCATTAAAGAAAACGATGTCTGGGACTTAGAGGAATTACCATTAGACAGAAAAGCCATCTCTTGCAAGTGGGTGTTACGTAGGAAAAGAGACGGTAAGTATAAGGCAAGGCTGGTAGCTCGCGGGTTCATGCAGGAAAAAGGAATAGACTATACTCAGACATTTTCACCGGTTATAAACATGCCTGCCTTGCGTTTCATATTAGTTATTATGTTGAATGAAAATTTAAATGTTTATGTTTTGGATGTTAAAACTGCTTTTTTAAATGGTGAATTAAATGAAGTTATTTATATGGATCAACCCAAGGGGTATGATGATAATAGTGGTAGGAAATGCAAACTTAAAAAGAGTTTGTATGGCCTAAAGCAAGCCCCACGACAATGGTATGAAAAATTTCAAAATTTTGTAATTAAACTGGGATTTAAACAATTTAATTCTGAACCTTGTATTTTTGTAAGAGATGAAAACTGTAAGAAAATTATAATGGCTTTGTACGTTGATGACCTTTTAATTTCCGGTTCAAATGTTAGAGAAATTAATGTTATTATTGATATGTTATCTAAAGAATTTCAAATGTCAAAATCAGAAAAAGTGTCAGAATTTCTAGGTATTCGAATGGAATTTACTCCAGAAGGACTGTTTTTAGATCAGGAACATTACATTTTAAGATTGTTGAAAAAGTACAATATGCTTGATTGTAATCCTTGTTCTGTTCCTATTGAACCTAAATCAACCCCTGCTATGTTTGAAAAAGGTAATGCTTTTAATGGGCCTTATCGCGAACTAATAGGATCTTTATTGTATTTAGCTTATGTATCCAGACCAGACATTTCATTTGCAGTCAATTGCTTAAGTCAACTCCAGGAACGTCCTACTGATGTTGCCTGGAATGCCTTAAAGAAAATATTGAGATACTTGAAAGGTACTGTAAAATTAAAAATAAACTACAAAAAGGGTAATTTAGATGATTCGGATTTGTCTATATATGTAGATGCAGATTGGGGGTCAAACTCAATTGATAGGAAGTCTGTGTCTGGTTACATAATAATGTTTTGTAACTGTCCTGTATTATGGTGTGTAAATAAACAAAAGACTGTTGCTCTTTCAACCACAGAAGCTGAAATAATTGCTCTGTGCAAAGGTATTCAAGACATTTTATGGATGAAAAATATTGCCTGTGAAATTGTAAGTATTAAAAATGTTTTTGTGTATGAAGATAACCAATCATGCATCAAATGCATAACTAATGAAAATAACTATGGGAGAATGAAACATATTGATATAAAACTGAAATTTATCCGTAATGTTATCAGAGAGAATCAAATTAAAATAGAGTATATTTCGACTGATAATCAAATTGCTGATATGATGACAAAATCTTTGCCTAAAGCTAAACTCCAAGCACTTTTACTCCAATGTAATATGAAAATATAATGTAAGATGCGATTAAGGGAGGGTGTTGGATTCTAATCGCCCATGACATCATACCGATTTTATATTACATCACTATGTGCATGATTGGCTATCTTATCAAAGATTTCTATTGGTTCTCTTATTAAGAGTTATTATTGGTTAATCTAGAATCCGAACTAAAACCTATAAATATATGTGTTTTCCATTATGTTCTGTTCTGCTCTCTCTTGCTTGTACTCTGTCATGACCTACTGTAAATAAACTCCTTCGATCCCATATCAACGCAGGGTCTTTTTCGTTCTGAAACCACAGAAACATCAGATTTAAAAGCACATTATTAAATAATAATCTGATCTGAAAATTTTTAATACAGTTATGTTTATATTACATTTGTCTATAATAATTTGACTTAACATTTTTGAGGGGCGTCGTTGTTGTTTTTAATGCTTGAATTGCCAACTGGCACTAAGTATTTTTTTTTATGTATAATTTTGATCTCATAATATACGGGAAAAAACGGTTTTAATTATTTTTACCTAAATTTGTTTGCAAATTGCGGTGAAAATTAATTAATTGAACATTTTTGAAGCACAATGTCTTGCCCCTGAAAGGATTAAATGGTTAATGTTAATCATTTCAAGGTCGGTGGTATGTTTATGAAACAACTTAATTTCAATTCACAAACGCAACAATGGCGACAGAAATTTGGTGCAAAACTTTTTCGGTTCATTATGTGCCTGAAATAAAGTCCTTTCTTATTTCCAAATAAAATCTTTCATCAATTGTGGCATCAGACCTGTGTTGCCAGTTTGGCCTCTACTTTCAATTTAAAAACTTCAAGTCAGAAATTTTGAAGGGAGAATTTTTCCTTATTCACGAGACCTGTGTAGTTAACCAAAGAAAACATAATTTCTGGTGTGAATGTAAAATTTCAATTAAAAAATGAGGCCAAATCTGGCAACCCAGCACCAGTCCTTCAATTCAACATTTTAGGAATGAAAGTTATTTGCCCCTGGAAGAATTAAATGGCAGTACTTAGTATTTAATTCTTATTTTTAGAATGCTAGAAAATTTCGGTATGCGATCTGATTATAGAGCCAAATTTATAAACTAATCCTTCTTCTTTTTTTTTTTTTTTTTTTTTTTTTCAAGATACTCTCAGAAATTTGTAAAGAAACACTCATTAAGTATCATCATGTGATTACTTATGAATTTGAGAATTACTGCCGCATACGACGGAACAGCGACATCTATTGATAAATTTTCAACTTTTTTTTAAATTTTAAATTCTACATGCAAAATTATTACTTTGTAAATACGTAAATATAACGACTATTTTTTAATTGTTATTTTGTCTATTAATATTTAAAAATAACAATCTTCGTGGGAGATATCTGCGAGAAATGTTATATCTGTTTAGAAATGTTTGTACACACACACACACACACAAAAAATAATAATAATAATAATAATTTTTTATTAACAACCTCGAATGCATTTTTAAAGCTTTATTAATAATAAATATAATGATTTATGGAATAGGTTGAATGTCATTTTGAAATACTTTGTATATTTGTATATCACGGTATATAAATATTTAACCTCTTATAGAGTTTTATAAGAAATAAAATTAAATATAAAGATACTAATAATAATAAATAAACATGCTTGAATTTAAAATTGACGTAGGTTTGTTTATTAAAGAAGTTTTTTAAGCTTTTATCTTTATTACAAACTCTTTTAGCTTATATTTTAAACATATTTCTCCCTATAAAATATAAATAAAATAAAACGCAAAAATATATGTTTTTTAATGTCTGAAAATAGAACCAAAATAATTATCATTATGCTATTATGCCTGAAGCAACCAAATTAATGGCTTTAATTAGAGCAATTTAACAGCAAAACATTAAAATGTATGCTCGTACAACTTTAACTTTCACCTAGCTAATAGAAAAACAATCACTTCATCAATATCTTATATTTATGACATTCTGAAAAATTACAAAAATACGCATTTATAGTTAGGCTAAAAAACCTGTTACATCTCCGACGTAACAAATACGTAAAGGAATGATTTCTTTAATTCAGTGCAATTTGTTCTGCAACATAAAAGTAATTACTTGTTAAATAAACCAAATTATATCATTACATCTGTCACAAATACTCCTGTTACAGCTAATAATGTAATAGAGAAATAATCGTAATTAGTGAAGTACACTGGAAGGAATCAATAAGGTTCTACAGGAACAATGTGACTTGTTACGGTGAATTAAGATTACCCGATATTTGTCGCAGTCTAAACTCAATTTTAAGTAATGAATTTTTAGCTTTACATTTTTTTTTCATTATATAGTTAGTAGGAAGGGATATATTTAGTTGAAAATATGCTTTGAGGGTGACATGCACTCAGGTATAGTTATTTTGTTTGTTATTGTAGTTAACATTTTCAATCTTAGTGGAAAACTATAAATTCGATTTTCTATTTGTCTTTCTACTCACCTACACTATTGTCATAAAAAAGGGATAGTTATGTAGTATACGTGCCAGGAATATATTTAATTGTAAGAATCATGAGCGGTCTTTTTAATCTTTTTTTTTTTTTTTTTAGCCAAAGCATTGCAATAAATTACTCAATAAGAATATTTGCATTGTTGTTTATGACATCTTTCCATCGTACAATGATTTTTTTTATGTCTCGCAGATGGAAATTTTACAGTTTTGTCTTAGATTTTGTCCAACCAAGCCCTTAATTGTATGCCATCACGTTCAAAAGGGAGAGAAACAGTTAAAAATCTATCGGATAAAAATCTGGAGAACATGCAGATTGCAAAAAAGCAAAAATCGTGTTGAATAGCTCAGTTTTGTCCACTTGTCGTTCAGTTTTAAAAATGAAAAACACACAAAAGTTAATAAAAACTAAACTCAAAATATATATATAATATAGCAAAAAATTTCCATTTAAATAATATAAAACGATTTATTAATGGTTTTACGTTTACGCGGGTTTCTTTAAAAACTTTTATGATTTTTTTTCTTTACTTAATAGAATGCCAAAATTAGTTTTTGAAAATTGTGTTTGTTGTTGCCAGTTGTGTCCAATATATAAATTTAATGTAGAATAACTGAATATATCACACTGGTAAAAACCGTAAATAATATGAAAGTAAGCTAAAAATAATATGAAAAAGCCATTTTAATATATTATTATATATTTTTAGCATATTAAATTAATATTAACATGTTAGCCGCTTTTAAAAAATTAAAATAAAGAATATTTAAAACGGAAGTTTTATTTTCTGAGGGATGCTATGCCCGGCGGAATGAATGAAGTATTTATACTATGAATGCAATATTTGTACTAATATCCTATTAAATAATTTATACAGGGCAATATCTCTTAAAAAATGTTTCTTGGCAACCTTAGTTTGACACGAAACTGTCACCATTTCTGTAGTCTGTCCCTGACTGATTCTTTACTTGAGTAGTCATAAAAATCTTTGTTTTCAGCAAACTATACATAAAACTTAGCAGTTCGTATAAATCTCGGCAGTATTTGTTTAGCAAAAATTGTACATTTAAAAAAATATTCTTTATTGTTATGGAATACCGATACCCCGTGTTTTCAAAGACAAAAAACTCTAGATTTAAAAATACATATGTAATCACTACAACATCTATATAATGTATTCTATGCATTTAACAAGGTTTAAAAAAGAATTAATATAATAGCTATTATAGGTGCCAGTGTTGGCGCGTATACACTATAAAGTATTGAAAAAGATTGATTACTTTTTTATCACATTTAAATGTCTTATAATTAGATATTAGTGACTGCACTGAAAAACATGAATGATCAAAATTGAGTAAAAAGTACTCAATTTTAAGTACTTCACACACTCAAAATAGCTCCGATCCAAAAGTTCTCAAAATTTAGGAACACATGTACTCATTTTTGATTTCATGGTTGTGTTCAAATATAAATCACTATTATCTGCCCCCTGAAGTTACAAATTAAAATGAAAATATGCTAATATTTAATTCTTGTCCAAAATTATAAACCATAAACATTTAATTGATTACTTATTAAGAGAACTAGATAAATTATAAGCAAAATATGGTACCCAAATCGAACATTTTTATGTCAAGAGTATTGTATACAAGTATACTTTAAAATTATTTTAAATACTGTGCATTATTTAATATTTAATATATAAGAATTTTTTATGCCGCCATAAATGAGATAAACCAATACTGGGTTCAAATTTATCATTTATTTGGGTTTGATAACATATGCTGTTTCAAAATTGAGAAAGCAATGTGTTCATTTTTGATCCAAGCTTACTCAATTCGATATGAATACATCGACTTAATCATTTTTGAGTGCTTCATTTTTTTCCAGCGTGGTGTATGTGACTAGTGAATAAGATGCTAATTATGTCAACAAATTTTTTTTTTTAATATATATGACTCGTGGCCAGAATGCATATTACAATATTGATGTCTTCTTAATAATATATATATTTTTTAATTATATACTCTAGACTTGGTTATCTAAAACATAATACCCTTACCTGTCAAATATATTGTGTTGATGAAAAGAAATCGTTTCACTTACCTAGAAAGAAAAAAAAAAATATTTTAAAGACAGCACAAGACAGTGTAAAGAATTAACAGATCAAAAATATAAAACATCCATAAACATTTATTCCATAAATTTAATTCTTTCAAGGACGCAGTTTATAGACTGTATTTCAATTCCCAAACTACCAAATGACACCAGTAATTTTTTTAAACAATTTTGATCTCATAATATACGTGAAGTAAAGCTGTACACTATTTTCAAATAAAGACATTCTTAAATTGTGGTATGAATTAAGTATTTGAATATGGTTGGAGCAGAAATGTGTTCCCTTGAAAAAGTTAACCCTTGAAAAAATGATTCTCACGCTCGTGATTTTTACGAGGTACCTTTTTATAAAAGTTTAGATTGTTTGATTTCCATCACACACACAAAAAAAAGGTAATTGAGTTTATTCTCTCATCATTTTATCTGCCATTAAATAAGGTAAATATTTCTACTTCAAAAAAGTAGTGGTACCTATTTTTTTTTTTTTTTATTATTATTGCTTTAAAGAAATCTTTTAACTTCAACTCCACAAATTTTCTTCAAGCTATGTACAAAAGAAAAAAAAAGCTTTTTGGAAAATTGAATCAATAGTCACGATGTTTCTATTTCCTTTTTTGTTTTTCTATGACCACAAGAATCATTCATTATCTATGCACGTACGTTTTTCTAATACATTTTTACGGAAATTTAACTTTTTAATGTACTATATTATTTTAACAAGTTACAATCATAGCCATAGAGTGGAGTAAATTTTTCTGTAAAGTACTGCTATTATTAAAAATTCTACGGATACAAGGTTCTAGCCTTAAAAAAAAAAATAAATAAATAAATAAATAAATAAATAAATCTAACCTATCTTTTATTTTATAGCCGATTTCGATTATTACTTTTTCTTGCTAAAGTTCTGCTTCAAAAACAACAAAACGAAATTCAGTATATATATATATATATATATATATATATATATATATATATATATATATATATTAAAGCAACATTTCGTTTTCCATTACAGTTTAGTTTTCTAAACCAATATAAAGGATTTAGATTTTTCGATTTATGTTTTTCATAGCATAAACATCAATGCTAGAATTTTCGATTTTTATATATTTCTTCTACATTCGAATACTTCACGCCCATGCCCATCCCATTCTACTTCAATATAATTAAATTTTATCTTAAATATGTCCTTAAATTTCAAACCTCAGTCTACTTTCAAATGTAAAATTTACCTTTTGGACTTATTGTGTGCCCCTATAAAAAATTAAGATTAAAAGTTGGTCCAAAGGAAAACATTATAAAGCTTTACTGAATTATACCCAAAAGTTGGAAAAGAAATTTATACATTATGATTTTCGCAATACATATGTATTCTATTAAAATAACTTATTTTAGCTGTATTAAATTGGGCTCGTAATAAGTTCCCGATTTTCTCAAAATAATGAGAAAAGTCATGTAAATATCATACTTTTCCTTTTGAAAACTACAGTAATGCATTATCAACTCCACCCAGCCTGTGTCAAGAAATTTATGCATATGGAATATTAAAGCACTTCCTTTTCCTATCATCGAAGCCTTTTCTTATTGAAATTCAAAGGTATATGCACCAAGTTTCATTTATTGGCTAAAATAGATTTACACTTTATTTAAACGAAGTGCATATTTCTATATAGCACGTTTCGTCGAAAAGCTAACAAGTTCTTTATAAAAAACTTATAATAAATAAAATTTATTTTTACAACATATCATAAATATTGTTTTAAAAGCCAGAAAATATTGTACAGTAAAAAAATACATGCGATATATTTAATACGTTATCAATTTATTGTTTTAGTAAAAGTAAAAAAATATATTTCTAAGAAGTACTTTTAAATATATTGTTGGGCATACATTTGCATTTCATGAATTTGCGTTATTCAAATAAAGACGTTTGTCGATGGGCATAATGAGCAAGCATGTACAAAATAGATTCTGTTAATCTTCGTATGAATTTTAATCAACTATGACCAGAACTTTTTTAAGAAAAAAAAATAATGAAATCAAGAAGCTAATTTTTTTTTCTCTGTACAATATTTCTAATTTCGACAAATTAATGAAAAAAATAGGAACATTATCAACTTTTCCTGCGTGCATGCTTGAAAGATCCGACTACTGATAGCTTTTCTTTATTTTATTTACATTAGAAAGTTTCCCAGGCTCTAGAGTCGGATGTTTTAGAAGACATAAATATCTATAAACAAAAGGTAATAACGACACTTTATTTATAGTTAAAGCATGATAAATACATTGTTAATCTTCCAATACATTTATTGGGATTCTGATTAATAATATAACACAGGATTTTTAAGGATGCCTAACTTTACAGATATATAATTTAATTCGCATACGAAAAGGTTGCTCAAAATACTCAAAAAGGAACCCGCTCACCTCTTTGATTCACTAGGAAGTCCCCGTCGGGCATCAGGCACATCCCCACCGGTGCTCATATCCAAACCACCAACTTCTTCTCTATCCCAGGGAGAGCACAAAACACAGTCCTGAAAGACTGTTCTAATCTATCCTTAATGCCGCTATTTCTCTCGACATCCTATTTTACTAACTTCTCCCTGCCTGAAAATCCCTCCTAAAAATCTTATCCTCCTATAAAATTTCTCTCTCTTGCATATCATTATAATTTGTCAAATAACGCGCAACTTCATATGCAGGTGGTCTGAAAACACATCCTAGTAAACAACTAAACCCGTTTTACGATGTAATGTGAGAATCGTGTTACCGAAATGCGACATATTTGCAGCTAACATGTTAATCCCACTACTAAATTTGCAGACATTCAAATACCACAGTGGACATATTTATTTCTTTGAACTCCCATATGCGCGAAGATTCTTACTCTTGTTTACAGGAAATTCAATCTTTTCCAGTCTAACTTACAAACAGTCTTGACAAATTAATTGGCTAACTGACTGTTTAGCTAGAATTCCCTAACCCCTTACCAAAACACCCCGGTTACACATGTGTCGTTAAATCGTGGAAATTCTATCCTTTTGACGACTTCCCGCATGCACGTGAACCTCAAAGTCTCTGGTGGTCCACATCCTGCATTCTTATATAATATGTCTTATTTTTTACTGTACTTTATTACTCCAGCGGGCCGCGCAAATGGGTCGGGTTTATCCTGACAATTCGTTATAATATCAAAATAACTCAATGAGCTCATCGTTATAAAGTTTATGTACCTATGTGTGTGCGCGTGCGCGCGATGGCTACCAAAGTCTATAGCACGTAGAATTCTATACTCTAGGATTACAATGTTTTATCTCTCTATTGAGAAAAAAAAATCCTCCGGGAGTCATTTAAAAAATAAGAAATTTCTGTTATAAACAATGGAAATTAAAGACAGTTTTTTTCCGCATTGGGTCGCTATAGTTGTATATTATTGCTAAAAAATCTGTTGAAATAGTGTTTTCCTGAATGAGACATAAATGGTTTCTTATTATGAAAGATTTTGCGGCAGCCGAAATTTTCAAATTAATTTTTTTTTCCTTTCTTGCGAAAAACATTTTTAATTGCTCAACTTTTTTCATTTCGAGTAGCCAACGAACAGGAAAAATGAGCTGAAAGCCACCACCAAGTTTAATTTACTGCTGAATCTGCTAGTACATATGTATATATAATACTGTTTCCATTTATCAGAAGAACTAATAGATGTGTCTTTGTACTAACTTATACGTTTTATTTAAAACACAAATTAAAAATAAATGTTTTAAATTATGACTATCGCAAAATATTAAACTTTCTACATGAACTATTTTTTAGGTCTATTAACCAAGTAATCGCGTGCCTGAGACATTCACGGGCTGCAAGCTTCACGGCTTTTATTCAGAATTGTTTGATTGCCACCAGCTTTATAAAATAGTGCAATTGGTTTTATTCTGGTATCATTTTACTTATCATAAAAAAAGATGAATATTTCTTTTAAAAAAAAAGTGCTGGAAATAATGAATTTGAATTTTCAAACCGTAATATAATGCGACCATTAAGTGCTTAAGCTATTTCTAAATAGTAAATAATTACTAGCTTCCGATTTCTTCAAAATAACAACAATAATCTTGTAAATAACATGTTTTTATTTTTAAAACCTACCGTAATGCATTATCAACTCCTCCCAGTATGTATTAAGAAATTTATGCATTTGGAATATTAAGGTACTTCCGTTTTCTACCATCGGCACTTTTTTTTAAAATATTATTATTGAAATTCAGTATACACGAACCAAGCTTAATCTAGTTGCTAAAATAGCTTCATAATTTATTTGGAGGAAGTGCAGTTTTCCACATAGCACATTTCGTCTGAAATCTACACAGTTAAATAAATTTGACTAAGAAAAAAATTATTACTGCAATATATCGTGAATGCTATTTTAAATTATTACAAAATTATGTGACAATATTAAAGCAATGTATGGCATATTTAAGATATCATTTGTATACTAATTTTATGTTTCACTAAAGGAAAAAATATTATTTTCTAAAATAATGTATGTACAGGTTATGGCATAGTTTTGCATGCTATATAAAAAGACACTTATATAGAATTTTTATCAACACTTAACAAATGGTAGTTGTTGTTTTTGGAACATATCTAATATATGAATTCTAACTATAGATAATATATAAAATTCACAAAAAATATAAGAATTCAGTAAATTGTCTTCAGATTTACAGAGAGAATTTTTTATTAAAGCATTATTAATGTATTATAAGATTTATATTCTGTATCTAGATTCTTGTATACTCTTCCACATAACTTAGTTTTAAAACATAATTACATAATTCTCTAGTTTTATCTATAAAAAAATGTAAAACCCTTTTTATTGCATCAATATATTATAAGATTACATTCCCAAAAATTTCATTATCCAATTTTCCAAAAAATGAAACAAGCATAAAATTTGACTTAAAAAAATCCTCTTATAGCATTATATGATTTAAAACTGCAGCGTAACTATTTCAAATTCTTCAAGTTTTTGAAGTGTAAAACACAATAACATCCATTCACAAAGAAAGAAAAATGACATTAAAGCACAGAAGATGATCCGTTTTAAGAACTTGCTGAAGGATCATAACGCCTATTAATGATTTTTAAAGGAACCGCTCATGTGATTGCAGAACTTTCATATTTTATAATGACACTGATCTTTTAATATTTCATCGAAGAGAACAATGTGCAGTAGGAACTTATATTTGAAAGCGATATTTTTTTTAAAGTTACATTCTTAAGACTATTCATCAGCTTACAAGAGGGGATGAGTTATGATCAAGGATATACTGGATTTAATTCATGAAGTCTCTTAATAGTATACTCATAGAGATAGTACATAAAAGTAACTTTGATTTATATTTTGTTGCAGTTTAACTCTTTCATAGCAAGCAGGGTTGAAAATTTAGCTTCGCATTTTAATAAAAAATTACGAGTTTATGATAGAAATCAAGAATAGTATTTTATGCTTTATTAAATGACATACATTTAGCAACTGCTTAAATAATTTCTGTTTATTGTTTTAAAAATAATCTTCAAACATGAAATATATTTAAATATGTCTTTATCATGTGGAGCTCGATTAAGAATGATTAACTCGTTTGACTTTAAAGCAACACGGGGAATTCATCATTTTTTTTACGACTAATATTCCATTAAAAAATTAAATCTTCCTCTATGAACAAATAAATAATATAATATAAATAAGATACAAATTTGACAGACATATAATTGAACTAGATTAAAAATTTGAAATTATCATACTATAAATGGATGCTGTAAGCAGCAAAATGTTAGGCTAATAGATTTTCGCATGGGGCTAATACGAAACTATCGCTTTCGAAAAAATTTTAAATTTTATTTGACTGCATAAATTTATTTTTCATACGAAAATCGCTATTATTGTTCGTGAGCAATCAGAAAATTATATTAAATGTTAAAAAAAGTATTAGTTTTCAATAATAATAATAATAAAATGGTTTTCACATATATTCTGTTATCCGGCAAACCAGTGTATGATACCCTAGTATTAGTAAAGGAAATAAACTTTTAAAAAATAACTCATAGTTATAATTCAAAAGTAAATTTCCGCAAGTAGAATTTTTAATATGTATTCCGTTTTCTGAAGAGTTTTTAAGAATTCAATATTGCGATATATTATTAAAATTTCATTTTATACCTTCAAATGATACTAATACTTTAATATTTCACAAAAGAAAATATAATGCAGTAGATACCTTTTTTTTAAAGAGATTAAAAAAAGCAAGGTACACAATGAAAAATATGATAAGATTCCGATATTTCGGAGTTTAATAGTAACGTAAATGGTCTTTAAAATTAAGATTTCGGAAAAAAAAAGAACTTTTTTATGTAAAACAAATTAATGAAGAACTGCTTGTTTGAAAATTTTCGAAATTCAAATGAGGGACTTACAAACAGAGCAAAAAAATATATATATACCAAGATGATTGTTATGTTTCTGGAAGAAAGGCACAAATTGTGGGGATGCTATTTTTCAGCAAAGAGACCAAATCCTTACTATTACATTGTCAGATACTGTAGTAAAAAATTATTTCATATTTTATAATGACACTGATTAAACCTGACCTTCAGAAATTTATCAAAAAGGATAATACTCATAAACATATTTAAATCGGTCATCTGCTCAAAGAAAGTGATGAAGAACTTATAAATATTAATAAATTAAATTTATGTACTTTAGATCTAAAACATTTCAAATTTAAGATAGAAAATTACTTCTTACTATGGTTTAGGTTGTTTTCAGAATTGCGTTCGAACAACGTGTAATAATTTTTAACTGAGTTTTATCCCACATTTTTAGTTTATAAAAATATGAAAATATTATTGAAATTAGTATGAAAAATAGACAAATTGTCTAGCAATAATAAATTTTGAGAAAAATATCTCAGCATCAAATCCATCACATTTATCCCATTTCTTTAAGAACTCAGTATTTAAATATATTACAAAAAATTATATAGTATCTTATAATGATACCCATCCTTTAGTATTTTATCGAAGAAAAAACTTCTATTTGAAAGAGATAAAAACTTTTTTCTTAAGAGTATCTGCTAAAGAGGTATGAGGATGAGTGATGGTGAAGGATTTATAAAAGTTAATGGATTTAATTCATGGAGTTTGGTCATAAAAAAAAACACTGGTAGAAGAATGAAACAATTACTTTGAAATATTTCCTATTATATCTTAAAGCAGTTTCTAGAATTGCGTTAGGACTATTATTACGTAATAATTCACATTTTAGCAGATTATATAATTTATTATATAAATTTCTTCCTAAGATTCTCAGTGCGAGAACGAAAAGATTCTCAATTGGTTTCGCTTTTGTAGTTCACAAGTAATGAACATATGATTGAATGCAAATAAAAAAGCTATTGTAAATTTAGCATTAATAATAATTCAAGAAAAAAAATCTACGCATACAACCCACAATGTTTAATCGATTGTCTTAAGAATTCAACAATGAAATATAATCCCCCCCCCACACACACACAGACACAAAAGAAAAAAAAGAAAAAAAAATGAACGATAGAATTTATGGAGTGTAACCCTACAAGAAATACTGGTGCAAGAATGAAAAATATCTAATATTCTTTTGAAATTCTTAAATTATATTGAAATATATACAGGGCATTCGAAGAGTCTGGAAACAATTAATACACTTCGGATTGAAAAAAAGAAAAAATACGTGTAAAACACGTTTGAGAAAGCTATTCAGTGCCACCAAAGTTGATTCCCAGGGGGTGAGAAAAGGTACAAATTTGAATTATTGAATAATAATTTCCATTTTTTAGTGCAGATTAAAATACTAAAGGAAAAAAATATGTAGCTTTTGTATTTAATATTTTTTCGATTAATCATAAATGGCGACATAGTCTAACAAAATTCGGTCAAATTCGTTTTCTGAATACTAAATCCTATTTTCGATTAAAATTCTGAGTCTAAAATTTTTAAGAAAAGTAGCAACTAAACAGAAAATTGCTGCTTCGTGGGCAGGAAAGAGGATAGTGCTTAAATCCTATGGGAATGTATTACTATAAACGTTAGCGAAGGACAACGAAGTAGTAGCTGCTTGTTCACTTTGGAATGGCTCACTACAGTCTGCTAGCTACAGACTACATTTTTTCAGTTCTAACTGGCACCACTTTTTCAAAACAGCAAAATCTTTAACAAACATTTTGACGTCATTTGCCAGAAATATACTTCAAAATTTTACTTTAGAAAAATACTGCCGCGAACATAATATAAAAATAGTTGCTTGTGGTAGCCATGTCATTAACGTGAGTCCTCTTGCCTCTCACAATTCAGGTTCGTGTTTAACGAAATTTTTTTTCTCGAATGCATCGTCATCTACGATGATTCGAAAAATAATGTTAAAAATAGACGTTACATATTTTTTCCCTGTACAATCCGAATCTGAAAAAAAAAAAAAAAAAAAAAAAAAAAAAAAAAAAAAAAAAAAAAAAGTGGGGGATTCTAATGCAAGATTTTAAAGCTGGACACTTTTTACACCCCAGTATATGTTATAGGGTGCAAGTAGGCAGAGAAAAACACACTCAAAAAAGTTGCTAAATACCAGAATTTTGTTGAAGTGACATTCACTTTTTTCAATCCCTTTATATTATTTGAAGCATTTTCAAAAAGAAAATACTGGTACATACATCTTTCTTTTTTTTAACTGTGTTTTTTTCCTTATTTCTCTGTTTTAGTAAAGGGTTTAACTTTACTATCACTACATAGCTTTTTTTTCTTCTTTTAATATTTAACGGGTATTTTTCCATTTTCAATTCGATGTGCATTTATCGAGATTTTCTACCATTTCCTGACTTTTGACACCTTGTATTTATTTATTTATTTATTTATTTATTGTATCTTATTTATTGTATCTTAAGGTTTTTTAGTAATTACATTCTGATTATAAAACAGAAATAATAACAATTTATAGAGAATCCTATATCTCACTACTCTTATCTAACTGAAAGATTTGTAATAGGAGAGATGAAAATACTCAACAGTGAATGCAAGAAACTTTTTTTAAATTTATCAATAGCGAAAGATCTATTAAAAATAGAAATAACTGCGAAAATAACCTTTATGAATTGAATGGTAGTAATAATTGAAGAACAATCTATTTGAGCATTAGATCCATTATATATATTTGATTGTCTTAAGAATTCAATATTAAGATATATTGCTGGAAAACTATTTCTCAGTTTATAACGGCAATGATTCTTTAGTACTTCTTCGAAGGAGAAGGTTAAAAACTTGTTTTTCTTAAGACGGTCACTTAAAGACGTATGAAGATGAGTGATGAAGAAGGATTTAGAGATGTTAATGGATATAATTCATGGAGTACAGTAGGAAAAGAAATAGTGGTAGAAGAGCGAAAAAAATCGCTTTGAAGTATTTCTTATTATAACTTTGGGTGTTTTTCGGAACATCATTTAAAAGTATTAAAGAGTAAGAATCAACTTTTTTTTTAGTAGATTGTGTAATTTATTACTTTTATCCGTTTTTAAAAATTGTAATGTACAGATATAAAAGAAAAAAGAAATTATGGAATGGAATTAACAGCGAAAATAACCTTTATGGATTCAATGGTAATAATAATTAAAGAACAATCTATTTGAACATTAGATCCATCATATTTATTTGATTGTTTTAAAAATTCAATATTAAGATATATTGCTATGAAACTATTTCTCAGTTTATAATGGCAATGATTCTTTACCTCTTCTTCGAAGAAGAAAGTAAAACCTTGTTTTTCTAAAGACGGTCACTTAAAGACATATGAAGATGAGTGATGAAGAAGGATTTAGAGATGTTAATGGATTTAATTCATGGAGTTTCATAGCGAAAGAAATAGCAGTAGAAAAACGAAAAAAAAAATCACTTTGAAATATTTCTTGTTATAAACTTGGGTCCTTTTCGGAACATCATTTAAACGTATTAAAAATTAATAATTCACTTTTTTTTTTTTTTTAAGAAAATTGCGTAATTTATTACATTTATCCGTTTTTAAAAATTGTAATGTACAGATATAAAAGAAAAAAGAAATCTCGAAATTGAATCCTATGATACTGTAATACAGAAATCATCTTGAAAGAAGCACCATTAAATTTGGAAATTTAATGGTAAAAATAATTCAAGAGCGAAATATCTATCAGCTTACCAATTATTTATCACCTTGAAGACAAGCGACCAGCATAGGTGCAGCAATAGGTGCTCAGAATCTTTGATTATTATCACCGGTAAAATTATATTGTAAAATTAAGCTTATTTAATCGGAGCATTTTCTCGGTTCAATTAGGCAAAAAATTCTGCTTTAAAAAACCAGTGATAAAAAATCAAAATTAAATCATAACAGATTAAAGAGATTTTGTGAAACTCGCTAGTCCCAAAAGGATTAGGTGAAGAGGGTGTACCTTGGAATTACAATGACTGAGCAGCTATTTTGAATGATGTGTTACTAGGAGTATTTAGTAACACATACATGCAACTAATATTTTAAATTTATAAATCAAAATGGCTGCACAATCAATGTGCCTCCAAAGTACACATACCTCCAAAATACACCACCTTCCCTTATTTAATAAAATGTTATAAACGCTTGGTCTTGAATGGTCAATTTTGCGATTTGTTTTATTTTCCAGTTTTTACATATTTATTCGCTACTGAAGAAAATAATTTTTTACTTTAAGTAATCCAGAAAAGTATTCGCTGCAACATAATTGTAATTATTACTATTGAATAACTATTCAATTATTAGAACACAATTATTATTATCAATAACTGTTATTTGGAACTTTCTGTATGAATTTGGAATTTTCGAAAAAAGAAGAAATCCAAAACCTAGTCTACATCGATTCTGATTTTGTTGAATATATTTCGCAGTGTTTAAATTTTGTAGGATAACTTCAAACTGATGGAACACAATTAAGATTTTACATTGATGTTTTTAAAATTTTCAATGTCTAAAAAGCAACTTTTGGCCGCTCATGAGGCAATTATAGTCATATAATGGTGATAGCTACATATTCTAATGAGAATAGTACACGCATCTTAGTTGTTCATTCTGTTCAAAACTTTTTATTTTAAAACGATACAAAGACCAATAAGCTGCTGAAATTATCACAAAAAAAAAAAAAAAGGCTCAGTACTGGAAACATCAAAATAATCCTAATGTATTCCTGCAAATACTTGATATTTTTCAATACTTTTTAACAAAATCTACCATTCAACAATTTAAAGACAGGAGAAGAATATGAAGAAAAAAATTCAAAATTTGAAAGATGCCGAAAGGGAAAATCTATGTACGCTATGTTGTAAAAAGTGAACGAGTTTTAACCGGGAGGGGTGGAGCTTCGGCATTCGTGTGTTTAAACACATGTCACGCACCTCCTGTCACTTCGCCTGAAATGACGCGTCACGTGTGCCAATTGCACATGTTCCCAGCTACACAAAAAAGAGCGAATTAAGAATAAATTTCATATTTAATCACTGATGTAAACACGCTCAGCAAGTAGTTATTATTCATTTTCTGTAAATAAATAAATAATCATCGGGTCGTAATTAGTGCACTGGGTGGGGTGCCGAAAAGCAAAGCTTAAGACGCGGATCATAGTATTAGTGGGTAATTTTTCCAAATCTTTTCATATTTTATTTATGCATTGACGAACAAATGAATGTTAATGGGATGGTAAAGAATAAAATTGTTCCGAGAGTTATACAAATCTGTGATTTTTATCGTAGAGGCGATGAATTTTATGCGAAAAGATGTTGATTGATAAAAATCGAATTGAACACTTATATTCTTTGCATATTTCCAAAGCAGGTGGCTTTAGAAATGTTAATTGTAAATAGAAAAACAGAATTATTCTGAATGTTGTAGATTTTCATTATTTTTATCTCAAGAACTTTACCAAAAAGTATGCCTTAGCTAGGAATTAAACAGACGTTAGGAAAAGACCTGGATCAAGGTATTATGAAGTAATTTTTCTAAATCATTTCACATTTTATTTATGCATGGACAAACAAATTAATGTTAATGGGATCATTAGGATTGATCTGATTGTTACAGAATTTTGCGTTTTTTATCGTAGACGTGATGAATTTTATGCAAAAAGATGTTGATTCATAAAAATCGAATTCAGCACTTATTCTTTGTTTACTTCCAAAGCAGATACATTACAACAGAATTATTCTGAATGTTGTAAAATTTTATTATTTTTATCACAGAACAGTACTAGAAAATATGCCTTAGCTAGGAATTAAACATACGTTACGAAAAGACATGGATCACGGTATTAGAAAGTAATTTTTCTAAATCATTTTATATTTTATTTATGCATGGACAAACATATTAATGTTAATGTGATTATTAGGGTTGTTCTGAATGCTATAGAATTTTGCAATTTTTATAGCAGGGGTGATGAATTTTATGCAAAAATATGTTGATTGATAAAAATTGAATTCAGCACTTATTTTTTGTTTACTTCCAAAGCAAATACATCTAGAAATGTTAATGGTAAAAGAAAAACAAGTATTCTGAGTATTGTAGAATTTCGTTACATTCACCTCGGGAACTCTACTAAAAAATATGCTTTAGCTAGGAATTAAACAGACGTTAAGGAAAGACTTGAATCACGGTATTAGAAAGTACCTTTTCTAAGTCTTTTCATCTTTTATTTATACATGGACAAACAAATGAATGCTAATGGCATGATCAAAATTGTTCTGAATGCTATAGAATTTTGTAATTTTTATCACAGAGCCGATTTGATTCTAGCCATTTTAAATGAAAAGATGTTGATTGATAAAAATAAAAATTTCACATTCTTTACTTAATTAAAGCAGATCCGTTTAGAAGTATTAGTAAAATAAGTCAATTTAAGTATTACAGATGCATTTAGAAGTATTAATAGAATAAGTAATAAGCAGTATATTACATGCATTTAGTAGTTATAGTAGAATAAATAATAAGTGGGATGAGTGTAATTGACAGGTGTCCGGCATAAATCAAATCTCTAAATGCTCTGGACACCAGTATTCTAATTTTCTTCCCCTTATCTGATGCCAGAATTATCTGCGCTGAAAGATGATGAAATAAACTAAAAAATAAGCGGTACTCAATGCATTCGGAACATTGACTTACACGCTGCAACTAGCAACACTAAGTATGAGTGATAAGTGCATAATTAGTAGATAGAAAAATCGGATTAAACTAAGCACTATATAAATTTATAATTTTTAACTCTGGGAGTTTCAAATTTTAGAAACTGTTTTATTTAATTTTTAGTTAAATTTTAGAAATTGAAGAATGCAATGGCTGGAGGGTGAAAAAAGCTTTAAAAAATTATTATACGTGCAAATGGGTTGATAAAAACAAGTAGATCTATGACAAAAATTTGTAAATTAGATACAGTAATTTTATTTATGCACTATCATTATTGATATTACAATTTTATAACTAGATACTTTCTTGTTCAATTCTAAAGCATGTCTATGCATGTGAAGCCCTTACTTTTCTAAAAAATAAAATATTACATATATATATATATTGGGAGTGGTGGGGGCAGGGGGCAGGGCAAACAATATTGGATTGGCAAACAAAGAAACACACACATACACACACAACAATACCTGACACAGTGAAAATAATGCTATTAAAATTAAAATAAAACTTTTAATGATAAATCAATTCGAAAGGTTAGATGCTATAGAATTACAAAATTTCGTTTCCATTCTTTTTTCATTTTGAGCAAATTCTTTAGAAATAGTTGTAATAGAATAAGTATTAAAAATACAATTAGGAAACAGAGAAAATAAAACCAATAGAAATGTAATAAAATTTTATTAATTTTATAGCGACAGTTTTAAAAATCTTAATATTTTATTCAAAGAACGTGTTTATTGATAAAAATGAAATTTAACTGCTTTTCTTTGCTTGTTTTGATCATATACATATAAAAATATTCAATTTTGATTACAAAATTGAAGCTCATCAAAGATTTGCATAATAATTCTTGAAACCTTTTAAAGGTTTTAGTATTTTATTATTATTATTATTCTGAAGAAAATTTCATAATCATTCATTTCTGAATAAACACATTTGGAAAATTACGAAATAAGGTTTGTTATTTATTCATTGTTTATATTCGAGAATGCACGGAATCTAAATTCATACATATTTTAGATATAAATATTAGAAAGGTTTGCGATGCATTTTTAATATACCTATGTTTAAAATATCGCTGTTTCTTTCATAATTATTTTTTTGTCATGAAAAGTAAACTGATAATAAATATTAAAAATAAGATAAAGTAAATAAAGTATACATTATCACTGTAAAAAATGTACATAACGTTACTCCATAAAATTGGTGGCAGCTGCTGCCTCCAGAATTTTAGTAACTTTTTTCTCTTATATAATAGTGTAATTTAAACACATATTACTGTTGAAACATTACATATTAGTGTACTGTTATACTGACAATCTAAAATTATTCTAATTAGACGTAGACAGACAATTAGTGTAATATTAATGTTATTACCGGTTAAAGTATAGGTGACATCAAGGCTGCCACCAATTTTATGGAGTAACGTTACACAATTTTTTACATTGTATTCTATTATTTTAACCGTTTAAACGCCAATGTTCTCAAATGAGAACATTGCATTAATTATAATACAAAACATATATTTTTCAACATAATAACGATGTCCTTATTTTTCCTATAAAATATGAGGTTGATTTCAACTTAAAATATATATATATATATATATTTATATTTATATATATATATGTTTACGTATTTATCACAGGTATAAGGAAAGCGTCAATTTATTAATTTGCATAGAAAATATATTATTTGTTTTCATAGTTTTCTCTATATTACTTACACTCGACCGCTAGGAATCAAAATTTCTGAAATTCGAGAAAATACTCAAGAAGAATATAAAATAGCATAAAGCGGAAAATAATTCGTTATGTTTGCATAGGCTGTCAATCAATAATCACAATCCAAAATGCGAACACTGAAATGAAAACAGCCAAAAAACTGCAGAAATACTTCTTTTGTTATTTTAAAAATTTGTATGCATAAATTAAGACATTTGAAACCGTAATATAGGAAAAACAAAATTATAATTACACTGCGATATTAATTCGGTGTGTAAACGGTTAAAAACTTTGCTTGTTTCAAAAAAGCAATTTTTCAATGATAAATCGGTGACTTTAAAAGAAGTATAGTAAGAGATGAGTGTAAAAAATAATAAAAAAGCCCACTTTTTTATTTATTTAACTTCTTTGTCAAGTGGCCAAACTGAACATAGGAATAGATACACTTAATTTGTCAAAAATATTCCTCCGATTTATTAAAATTTTATTGTATCAATAAATTATCAATAATATTGTATCAATAAATCAAGGGTATAATTTTTGTTTTCTGGATATTTTTATAATTTTACGCAAATTATAATTTTATGTACATTTTTTAGCAATAATTTAATCTATCTTCAGTTTACTACAGTTATACATTTCCTTGTAATAGCTCTCTGTATGTTAGTCAATACATAGGTGTGACTTTTTAGATAAATATTAAATGCTCAAAAAGTTAGTTACAAAAATTTGCTTTTACTTTTATTTATTTTAGTATAATACATAAAATTGCTATCCAAATAAAACAAGGGTAAAAAATACCGAAATAATTTCACCGTCAACTCTGAGTGTGTCAGACATAAAATATATTTTATAGGATATACTTTCTAAAAAATAAAAGGGGGGGGGGGGAGCTAGAAAATCTAAAGAGAAGGAAATGGAGGGTCATCGGGAAAAATTGACTATAAAACCTGAAATCGTGTAGATCGTAAAAGATTGTGGAGTTCAACGATAGGTTTTACTGGACAGACATATTGGTTTAAGCAATAACCCCTGTAAAAGTCGTGTGTAACAGCTGGTCAGACATAATTGCGAAAATTAAGATATTATATTTTTATTTCAGGAGATCTAGTCCTTTCTGTTGCTTTAAATGTGTTAAAAAAAGGTAAAGGTATATTTTAACTAAAATTTAAATGTGTAGTTTAAAAATACTGAATTAAAATTAGAATTCAGATATTTCTGTTTCTTTAAAAGTACTACAAATAGTGTTTTGCGTTATAACGTTTATAAATTACCCACCTTTTTTAAGAGTTTTTAATTTAATTTTGTGAAAAACATTATGAGAAGTTTCATCCTTTGATTTTGTTTACGAATGATATGGTTAACCATCACACATACACACACAAAAAAAAAAAAAAACTAAAATTAAAAATTTTGACTCAATAAATAAAAATTGTTTCAAAACGTGTCCCGGATCCCCTTAAATGAATATGTCCTCACTTTTAATTTGTTCTTAAGAAAATTACATTTTTGCGATAATCCAAAAAAATTCAAACAAACTAACTTTTTCAAAACAAAATAACAGAGAATGGAAACTTTTTAATAAAGTACAAATATAGGAATAAAATGAACTCAAGGACTTTTTGTCCTTTAAATATCGAAACAAACTTTTTTGAAAAAGAGGGCGCTAATCTTTCATTGTCACTTAAATTGGTAAAAAATGAAATCAAAGTAAAATAGAAGATTAGAAAAGCATCAGGTGGGCCGTCGACGATCCGTGTGAAAGTGATTGCAGGTAAAACCATTTGTTTTGTAGAAATACCTCGTATTTAGGCTATCCTTTCTCTTCAAACAACAGTTTCTTCAAAATAGTGCCTACAAGGATTGGGCGCGAAGCAGTCATCTGGAAATAAAGTCATTACTGGCGCAATCCCGTTGCAGATCATTGTAACAGTACAAAGAAAAGGCCTTCTCCAGGGAAATTAATGACGTCATTTGGCTGGCGAAAATCGTAAATCAGGGAAAGAGGGCTTCACTCTGATAGACCCTCTCCAATCATTATTCATACGTTATCTTTTAATTTTGCTGTTCAATTATAATTTAAACTCTTCCGGACCCGATAAGCACCGGTCCTAATTACAGGCCCTTGGTACTACAAGCAGGTGGCTGGTCCGCAAACACTTTCGAGGGAAATTTTGTTTGCTGGGGTAGTTAGGAGGTGGTGGTTGCAGTGAGATAGAGAGAGAGATGTCCCTCTATTACTCAACGGGAGATAAGGAGAAACGGCGAGACTTTCTCCAATAGATGGGTATTTAGACGATTTATCGAGAGGAAGGTATGAATTAAAGCTAAGAAATATGAGTTATAATTTCGGGGCGAAGCAACTCCATTACACACGGTCTATTGTTAAATGAAGGCTCGAAATCATTGCGGACATAATATCTGTCTAAACTTTCTGCACCACCCTTTTAAAAGAGAATTGTTGGGACTATAAAACAAATTTTACCTTTTATCGCCACCCATTTATCAAGTTTTAAGGGTATAAAAGCTTGGACTTGTTTGCATCTGGCGCAGAATAAATAATACATGAATCAAGCTGTAGTGTGTGTCGATTATGTTTCGGCCCATTGAACACTCATTCATATCCGGAAAATGCTCACAATAGAGTTTAAAACTCATAACTCGTCCCTTCGAAGCTCTTATGTAGCTCGTGTGTGGATTTATGCGTCGAGATGTATTGGAGAGTTAACGCGGGGCATTAATTATGCGATATTTAGAATTTACAAACGCTGATAATTTGTTAGAGTAACTGGGTACAAAATCAATTTTGTTTTAGAAGCATTGTGTTAAAAATTATTTTCACGCGTAATCTGTTTTAACAGGAAAAAAACTTTGTGTGTGGACTAAAAGTAAAATTTTACTAATCGTTTGAAAGCAAAACTTCAATCACTTCCAAACAAAGATAGCATATATACATTTATGAGTTAAAATTCCATCGCTATTTTACTGTCAAAATGTATTGGAGAGTTACGTGGGGCATTAATTACGAGATATTTAGAATTTACAAACGCTGATTATAATTTGTTAGAGAAATTGGGTTCAAAATCAATTTTGCTTCGGAAGTATTGCTGTTAAAAATAACCTTAAATCGTAATCTGTTTCAACAGGAAAATACTTTTTGTACGGTAAAGTTGTATGAGTAAAGTTATACTAATCGTTTGAAAGCAAACTTTGCAACTGTTCCTAGCAAAGAGAGTAGGTATAAATTTATGATGTAAAAGTTCATCGCTATTTTACTGATAATGGAAATATTTAAACCAGCAGAAATTTAAAGTTTTTGCAACAATGATCATTAATAAAAATATTTAAAAACTCAAAAACATGGATAAAAATTTCGAAATTTGAGTCTAATTACTGAATGAAATCATTGAAAATACACTTCACAATGAAACTATAATACTGAAAAAAATTAATTTTGCAAATAAAATCTATACTAATAAAATAACAAATCGCTCTGTCTGCGTGTGTGTGTGTGTGTGTGTGTGTGTGTGTGTGTGTGTCTGCGATGGCTAGCAAAATCTATGGGACGTACGAAGCTCAAAATTTTTATGAGAGTAGCCCAATATCTCTCCTGATGCACCTGAGCTTCAGATTTCGAAATTCTATTTATTAACTGAGTAATTAATTAAATTCCAAAGATCACTCTCATAAAAAATCGCCTTTTTTCTTCTTTTTTTCTCTTCATTCAGTTATGGTTGGTTGGTTGCATAAAATTTTCGCATAAATAATTAAAAAAGCTGGGAATAGACCTTTAAAATTCATAGACTGGCAAACTGTCAGTTTAAATGATGATTTTTTATCACAGCGGTTGTAAACCATGGAGGAAAAAGATAGGTGGTGGTGAAGTGAACCGAAAAAAGGGTTGCAATATTAAATCATTTATCGCTCAAATTTTAATGTCCCAAACAAAAGCATGTGGAAGTGATTTTGTATTAATAAGACGAATTGAAAGAAATGAATTACAGCCGAAGCGTATTTTATGAAGAAATAGTAATTTTTTAAAATGGTCTTTTTTCTATTATATTATTTATTTTTAAAAAAATGTTTGCTTTTAAAATAATTGAAATTGATAAATTCGAAATAATTAAATGTCAAAATAAAATAAAATAAAATATTGAAAACATTTGATTTGAACTAAAAATTGTATTACTAAAAGGTTTCTTTTTTTTCAGAACTTTTTAATACTTTATAACGTAGATGAAAATATGGTTTTAATATAACAACATATTAATAACTCTATATCAATATATAAAATATATTTATGAAAACATTCTTTTAAAATCATGCGCGAAAACTTAAATAACAAATATTAGTCTAAAATCTAGATTTCAGAGTGCAGACGATTTTAAGACATTAACGAAAGAATGCTAACTTTTCAAGCAAAATCTTAAATGATGCTTCTATACTGATATTTCAAAGTGACGGCTAGGTTACATTTATGTTATATTTAAGTTACGGTAGGGTAATGTGAAGTCGCAGTTAGGTTACAGACAGATTATGGTTATGGTACAAAAGTTTACGGTTAGGAATTTGTCCACAGAGTCAACATTACGCATGCTTTGATTTTTTACACTTTTGTTAAATGGCTCTGAAATTATAATACTATATACCAATCTTTTATCATCGCGTATCGATTCATTCAAGGTATAGTCGGATTTAAGAATGATATAATTAGTTTGAAATTCAAAATATTTCACTTGGGGTTTCTATGTGAAAAAAATAATTAGTTACGTGATTTAACAGTGATTTTTACGGGTAAATATCAACACTTTAACACGAAACTAACGCAATCGTTGGATACATGTTCCCTCCCGTGTTTCTCATTGCTCATTTTAAGTATTTTTAGAGCTTAATATTAGTTGTTGTTTTCAAAACCGATTTTTCACAAAGTCAGCTGCAACGTATTTCAGACAATGCATTTCTGCATGCTTCCAGTTATTGATAAAATCATACAAATTTCAAGTTCGTTTAATATTGTTAATACGGACCCGGGCAACGCCGGGCGGGTCAGCTAGTTATATATATAATGCAATAATCCTTCAATTAATTGCAATAATCCTTCATTGCAATGTTCACATGGTTTTTTCGCTTACGTTTTTAATTTAACAAAATTCTGAAGAAACGTCTGACTATATGTTGAATCAGTATAAAGTTTTGTAAATGCTGAAACATACAAAAGCAATTCAGATTTTCCTAAATGGATTTTATGAACTTTTAATTATACTATGTGCTACCAACGTCGCATATTTTAATCGTAAAACGGCAAAACATGGAAGTTAAAAACCAAAAATGTTATCATAGAAAACTTTTTACTGCTATTTTAGAAATACTTTGGTAAATTTGTAAGCAAAATTTACAATCCCAAAATAGTAAACATCCGATTTTATGATTAATGAAAAAAAAACTTCATATCTTGCAAAAATTCTTCTCATGGCATCACGTTTTATATCTAAAAAATCGTAAGAAAATTGAACCCATTCAATAAACTATAGTATCACTAATAATGAATTCTTTTTTTATGACTAATAAAAAAGATTTTCATGACCTAAATATGGTGTACCCAAAAAATTCTCATCGACGTTTTTTTTAATCATAAAAAATTATGTATAAAAAAGACAGTAACAAACACTATCTAAACACGTTCAATAAGTTACATAATCGCTATTTCTGACCGGTGATTAATAGGTACTCACATTATAAACCTATTTCCGAACATCACCGCAAATTTTGGGGTCATGAAAATATGATTCTGTCATCAGAGCCGAATATTGCAGTCACGGCTCGGGCAGTAACCGAAAAGAGGCTCCTATAATAATAGCCTTTGTGCCAGCATCTTCCTTATCTCGGATCGGCGTGGAGCGTCGCTCTCCAGTGTTTTATGGTCCTATTTTGGACTCAACTAATTATCCCTTGCCCTCATGCCACGGTTTTCCGAAGTACCCGGGGCTCATAAAAAGTACCCTGGGCGCGGGATATAAAACTCGTGTATTTACGGCCTTCTCAGACCAAACCGTGTTAAACGAGACTATTATCTGGGATGAAAAGCTCCCACTATCCCATGATTCCTGTTTTTTTTATTTGGAGGAAGAGATTTTTAATGCGTATGTGGTTTACCAGTTTAGAGAGTGTCGGTGCATTTTCAGAATGAATAGGAATTAAGATTAGTTAAAACAGATTGCAGATCGCACATAGGGTTTTCTTTAATATTTCTTTTAAAACAGTTTATCCTTTAATTAATAAATCCAAATTATTAATTTATAATAATTAAAATAATTAATATCTTACATCAGAGGTAACACCAATAAGTTTAATTTTAAAATATTTATAAAAAGAAGTTATTCATTTTAAATCAAATTAAAAATGTTAAATTAAAATTATATAAATAAAATCCAAAATTCTATTTTTTTTTCTTTTCTGAAAACCCGTCATTAAAAAAATATAGCTTATGTGTAAATAAAATTTTAAATTTCTAAAAATGGGGAAAAAATGTTGGCACGGAATTTACAAGGCTGAGCCATTAATAAATCGCGATAGTTTTTAAAAAGGAAGAAAATTGAAACAAAAAAAATCTTATGAGTGTTAGGGATAAAAATAAATAAATAATCCCTTAAATTGGCAAAAAATACGAAATTTATTTAATTAAATCCAACTTAGTTAGAAAGTCTCACGCTTCAGCACCGGGACTCGATCTCAGGACCATCTGTTTACTAGCGAAACATTTTGCGTCCAAGCCATGATGCTTACACGAGATACGTTGAAATTAAGATTTTCTTTTACAGTCCAAATCGCAAAAATGAACGGATGACATTGATAAAATTGATTTAATTAAATTCGTATTTTTTTTCAAAATTTTATGATTTATTGTGTAACATAGGGCATTCAGCTGTAAGTACACAAAATTTTAAATCTCTGACTTATACAGATTTTGTGTATGGATTCTGTAACAGTCAGATTTCATGAGAAGAATGAAACCCTAAAAAGTCGTAAAGTACTTTTTTCCAGAATTCAACATGTGTTTAAGAGAAAAATTGTTTTTTAATTCCTCAAAACAATCTTAATTACTAGCTTTTTTTTTAGAAATCAAATAAGCTTTTTTGTGAACGTTTTAAGCTATACTCATTATTAATGATTAAATGCATAATTAATTTTAAAAATACGACATGTGAAAATTAACACATAAAAACGAGTTGATCAAAATAATTATTTTTAATAATGACTTACAATAGTTAATTCCATACAAAAAATAATAATAAAATAAAATAAATAGAACAAAATTGTAAATAAATAGACAAAATCGATACTTTTTAAATAAAAAGCATTAATGAACTAGGAGCTTCAGTTGAAGTCTAAACACGCTGTTGTTTTTTCCCTTACTTACTATTTTATGCATGTTTCACTTTCAAATAAGTTACAAATAAATGCCCTAAAATCCATAATTCTAAATTATATAAAAAAGAAAAAAACAATTATCGAACGTTGATAAAGGACGTGAACTTAAGTGAAAATAAAAAAAGAAGATGCATAGTGTAGGGGGGGGGGGGGTTCTGATGAAAGAAAAAAATTCGCTTGGTTAACTATAAGTAATTATTTCATGGTAATTAGCGATTAAGTACGATAACAGATTGCTTTTTAAAAATCTCACTGTCGACGTGATATTTTTCACAAAATAAATTCACCGTTCTAATTTTAAACCCGAAGCTTTTTGGCATCAATCAACCAAGCATACAGCATTCATAATCAGTATGATAAAAGGATCAAGGAGAATGCAGAAAAAAAAAGCGATCCTAATAAATCCCCTTTTACATAACGCGATAACCCAATTAAAAGGCTGAGTTATAGATACATTTCATTCAAAAATCCATAAATTATTAATTACTAGGTAATTAATTTAGGACTGTCCTTTTTTTTCCTTCTCTCTCCTTTATCCTCGGATAACTTTAGAATCTTTTTATTTGTCCATTTTTATCGCTCACAGCACGTGCGATAAATTAGCACCAGAAATGGCTGAAATAAAAGAAAAAAAGTGATGGCAACACAAGCCGATCTATTTGAAAAGAAATTTTGAAAAGCACTTCAACTTTTCTTCTGAAAACAATCGCTTATGAGATAGAATGTCTTTTTTTTTAATTTTATTTTTTAAAAAATAGTGTTGAATTAATCGTCAAGATAAGTAAAAATAATGATGTGAGAATACTTTGAAATTCACGGAGCTTCAAAAAATACGTTATGCACAGAAGAACAGAATTCTCAGTTTCTTTCACTGAAAAATTTTACTCACCAAAAGATAACTGTAATTAACGTTTTGAATAATTGTTCAATTAATTATTCATTTGTTGTTCTTAAAGTGATATTAATTGCAAGAATTGGGAGAAGATTCTTTTCATTATTCATTTTTTATTTTCTTTAATTGAATAATAATATTTCTTCTTTTTCTTTATTATAAATGTTTATGTTCCGAATTTATATATATGTATATATTTTTTTTCCATTAAAAGAAAGAACTGATTAAAAAATATGTATTTACCGTATGAAAGAGAAAAGAAAAATAATTTAACTTATCGGTGCAAAGTAGTAAAAGCCAACCACTTGAATATTTGATAGTTTATGCAAGAGTTTCATTCGTGGAGTTTTCGTTTATCTATAGTTATATATATAAGTCTTTTTTGTTTTTATTATTTTATTATCTCCATTTTTTTGTCATATGATATATGAATGCATCATGTTTTAATTTACCATGTGCGATATCAGGGTTAAGGACGTGCATTTGGGACTACTTCCACTTTACAGTTCATAACTGTTTTATTTTCTCTATATCCACTATAGATTACTTGGTATTTCTTTAATTAATTTTGGTTTTATGTGTGTTGGTAGCCCCAAATTCGTATTATTTTGCTTTTTCATGGCAAATACGAAGATGAAACCACACACTCCATTTGTAGTTCCAAAGTATTTGGGGCTTGACAATTCTGCTTTGGTTCTACAAATTTCTATTTTATTCATTTTATTTATTTATTTAATTTTTCTTCATGTTCAATATGGTTTTTTATATTAAATTCAAATGGTTCAAATTGTTTACAATTAATCGTCTTATATACATATATATATATATATATATATATATATATATATATATATATATATATATATATATATATATATATATATATATATACGTGTGTGTGTGTGTATCCTTTTATTTAGTTGTCATAAATAAAAACTTTTATAGGCATAAAATGAAATATATCGTATATAAATTTTTCGGCCTCATTCAAAATCTTAAAAATTCAAATGGTTATTTTTATGAGAAAAAGAAACAAGTATTAATACACATGAATCCCAGATCAAACCAATACATACATACCACCACACAATCAATTTTGTCACATGTGGTAATTTTTTTTATCCTGTAATAAACATTATTTATCAATAAAATATAAAGAATTATTATTTAAATTTTTCTGGTATGAATTTCGAATTCTGAATAGAAAAATCGTCAGATATGTCGTCATTTCATATAATGCACTTCTACTACAAGTACTCTACAACTAACTTCAAGAAGAGAACGGTATTTTGTTTATAGAACATAAAAAATTATTATTTAAAAATTTCTGATGTAAATTTCGAATTTTCGAAAAAAAAAAAAAATCCACTAGCTTTGGTAAGCCTGCATACAATGCAGGTATCTAAAATTAATCTTCAGCTAACTTTAGGGAGCAAACCATAATTTATTCCCTTTTGCATGGGAACATACGATTCTTATGATACTTCTGTTCCTCTTTAAGAAATATATTCGCCTCCGCATCTTGATTGACCTTTATTGCATGTTGCAATCAATATCACCACACATGATCATTTTTCTTTATTATGTAAAATCCTATTTCCCCAATAAAATATAAAGAATAATGATTTAAATTTTTCTGCTGGTACAAATTTTGAATTTCTGAATAAAAAAGTCGCCAGATTTGTCATCATTTCATATAATGCACTTCTACCAGAATTATTCTATAGCTAATTGTGATGTTTCATCAATAGAACATAGAGAATTGTTATTTAAAATTTTCTGGTGTAAATTCGAATTTTTGAATACAAAATCAACCAGATTTGGCAATCCTGCATACAATACACAGGCCTACTAGAATTTTTCTTCCGCTAACTTCAGGGAGCGAACCATAATTTATTCCCTTTTGCATAGGAACATACGATTCTTATGATGCTTCTGTTCCTCTTTAAGAAATATGTTCGCCTTCGCATCCTGATTGACTTTTATTGCGTGTTACAATCAATATTGCGAAATGTGTGCAATTTTTCATCCTGTAATAAGCATAGTTCGCCAATAAAATATAAAGTATTATTATTTAAATTTTTCTGGTATAAATTTCTAATTTCTGAATAAAATATTTTTTCCAGATTTGGAAAGCTTGCATACAATGAAAGTCTACTAAAATTATTCTACAGCTAACTTCAAGGAGCAAACCATAATATATTCTCTTTTGCATTTGAATATCCAATTCTTATGATACTTCTCTTCCTCTTTAAGAAATCTGTTCGCCTTCACATCTTGATTGACTTTTATTGCATGTCACAATTACTATTGCCACACGTGATCTTTTTTTTTCGTGTAATAATCTAATTTCATCAATAAAATATGAAGACTATTGATTTAATTTTTTCTGGTACAAATTTCGAATTTTCGAATAAAAAAATCGCTTGATTTGTCACAATTTCATATAATGCACTTCTACTAAAATTATTCTACAGCCGACTTTGGTATTTCGTCAATAGAGCATAAAGAATTGTTATTTAAAATTTTCTGGTGTAAATTCGAATTTTTGAATACAAAATCAACCAGATTTGGCAAGCCTGCATACATTACAGGTCTACTAGAATTATTCTACAGCTAACTTCAGGGAACGAACCATAATTTATTCTCTTTTGCATAGGAACGTACGATTCTTATGATGTTTCTGTCCCTCTTTAAGAAATCTGTCCGCCTTCGCATCGTGATTGACTTTTATTGCATGTTAGAAAGACGCCTGAATCCCCCTGACCACAAAAGGAACGGAATTCAAAAGAGCGGAGCCGCTGAGAGAGAAGCTACCATAGATCATGATTCCTTAAGATCTGCTGAAAATAAAAATAAAAATTCCATATTTATGGTAGCGGAATAGTGTCTTCAATGAGGCCATTATATCTGCTCAGGACAAAAAGAAGTAGGAAGAATATCTAGTTTCGGATTTTTATATTTTCTTTTTCTTTCTAACAATGCCAGAATAAGCTTGCTAAGAGTTCGTACGTAAAGAGCTAAGTACCGATAAAGTAAAGTGACGGAATGATTGCAATAACGTAGTTAGGAGACAAGAAACTGAAAAAACAGAACTCACTATATGATAATTAGACGACAATTCTGTGTCATAATTATTTACCTTCTAAAGGGATTTCTAAGTAAAATACGTCTCAGTATCATCGAATCTGACAGAATTCTTTATTCAGAAATGCAGATTTTTTTTATCGAAAATTTTATTGGCTATCTTTTACTTATAAAATGTCAGATATTATGGGAATAAAATGAAATTACTCTTCAAATATTTCTGATGTGAATATGAAAATTTTTATTAAGATACTGTGATAGCGAAATTTGAAGTATTAACTTGTAATAAATTGAAGGAAATTTTGGGATTGGCACATCCGACTAGTTTTTAATCTTTTGTAAAACCCCCAACTTATTTGCCCGTACATTGAACAGGCAAGATAAGTTTGCTTGATTCATCACTTAAAGCTTTTTGATGCCACTATTTTTTTTAATTATGTACAGTTTAATAGAATTTAATAACAGAAATGTTTAAACTAAGTATTACGAATATTTTGGTAAATGGTATGGTTTAAAAAGTAGTATTTATCCCATATTTTCAATTCACTGTATGTAAAAAAAGAAATGGTAAATTAAGTGGCAAAATTATTTTTTGTGAAATAAATATAATTCTATTATATTTATAAGGAAATTAAATTAAAAGTAGATATTACGTTTCTGAAATTGAAAAACGAACAAGCAAGCGCAATTATACTCGCTTTACACTGCAGTCACTGCATGAAAGGTGAAACTAGTTTTACAGGTTAAACGCCATTGCTTCGGATGGTACATCTCACACAGAAATAAAAATGTGAAGGGGAAGAATTATTTACAGCAGTGGTTCGCAAACTATGGGTCGCGGTGGCTATTTTAGTGGGTCGCGGATACAATCAAGTTTTGTCACAAAAATGTATTTTGCATTCCACTTGTTAAAAAAATGTAACAATTTCAACAGCAAATAATATTTCAAGATAAATTCCGTAATTTTCATATGTAGAAATGTACGAGCAGAATATCCAGAAACATCTAAATGAGCTTCGAATTCCTTGATGAAATTTATCACAACATACTCGTGTGAACATGCTTTTTGTATTTGGCTGTTTTTGAAAAACAAGTATAGAAAAAACTGTGTAGAAAGTGAATTAAGGTTGAAATTAACAAGTTTTAACCCTAATATATATGCTTTCATCGGCACATATCAGTGCAAGAAAATGCACTGATAATAAAGTTATGTTTTGATACGAATTAAGTATATTTTTAATTATCTTTCTAGTTTTGTGTTGTGTTAATTATTATTCCACTTACACACACTGAAATTACGAACCGTTGATATCTTTGATATGTATTAATTCTTACGGAAATTTTCCCTTTTCATATAATAGGACAGCCGATAGCTTATACAGGGCATACACACATTTTTTTTTACTGATATACACCATCATAATAGGTAGGTCGCGAACAAATATATATATTTTTTAAGTTTCATTAAAAAAAAAAATCCTACTATTTTTTTAAAATATTGATATTTTTGTCCAATATTTTATTAAAGATTTATATCTGTGTATTACTCAAACTTAACACATGGATTTTTAGACACATTTAATATTACATTTAAAAAAAATCTTTTTTTAATTTTATTTCATTTTATTTATTTATTCATTTTATTATTATTATTATTATTATTATTATTATTATTACTATTACTATGTATTATTATTATTATCATTATGTATTATTATTATTATTATTTTGCTGATATATACAGTGGAAAGTAAGGAAATATAACAAATCTTCGTGTAGTTTTGTTTAAGGGGGGGAGGGGAGAAAAAACCTGATGGTTAATTTTGCGCAGATTTATCACATGCATAATAAATAACACACATTAAAAAGTTTAAATCTCTATCTCAAACACTCACACACACACACACAAAGGGAAAAAAAGAAAGAAAATAAAATTAGTATTTTTAAAACAGGAAAGGGACAAATATATGAACATGGAGAAATAAAAAGTTAAAGTTTTCATTTGTATGGGCAATTGTGCTGGACGTATTAACAAAATTTACAATATCTCGCGATATAAATGCCGTACGGGTAATGAAATGTCAAAATATTTACAAATAAACATTTTTTAAAATATATATTCATTTTTTAAAGAAAGAAAGAAAAAAAAAAGAAAGCCGCCAGTTTGACCAATTTTCTTGTAAGATGTCCTTTTAAAATAATTTTTCAAAATATTCCACGCGATTCTATTACCACTTTTAAATTCTTATCTTCCACTCCACTGTATAAAAAGCCTCCAGTATAACAGAAAGAAATACTGAATAATACTATGCAGCCTAGTACATATTCTTTTAATTTTTAAAAGAAATTTATTTTCTGTTTAAAATAACTTCTTCAATTTTACTAATATCTACACGCAAGCATGGATAAGAATTAACCTGTTCTTCTTACAAACCACTTAGCTAAAGATGATTCATTACAGACATATATCCATGTACACTAAAGTATCCAAACAATCAATAACACTTTCTCCACCCTTTCTTACCCCTTTAGCTTTTCTCCATCCCTAAAAAAAAAAAACCGGAAGAAACCTCTCCAGGTAATGCCAACAACGTAGTCCTTCAATACAACTCGGCAACCAAAGATATCCCATGGGACTTAGGAGGTTATCTCAGCGTCTAACACTGGCGTGTAGATAATAGACTCGTAAATATGGGATTCTTCGTCAGACCCTCTGGGAAAAACCAAGTCCCAGTTCTTGATCCCGATGTATTTCCCAAGGCCACATGTGCCTTTTTTCCCCCTTTTGTTTCTGTTGGAAAAGCTAATAGAGAGAGAAGGTGGAGTGGCCCTGCATTTCGTCGGTAAGGAAAATGGAAACGAGAGTTCGAGTTTAATAGCGTTTTTTTTCTTCTTCTTTCGGAATTTGTTTTATGGAGTATTTTCTCAAGATCTATTTTGAAAAGTTTTTTTCCCCATCAAAATTTAGATTATGGTAAAATGCCTGGAAGCTAATAAGATGTAAAACTAAGTGAAGTGAAAATGCGTTTGGCTTATTCTCTTTATCTGATTTATATGTATATGTATATTTGTTTATTTATTTAAAAATTTATCCACTTAACTAATCAATATTTAAGGAAAAAACTTTCAAATAATGCCTATTTTTTTTTCATATCTTTTACAGAACGTTTAGCCTTTTATAACCGGTTTTTCAAGACAGAAATCTTTGCCTAATTGAATCCGAAAAATGCTCGTACTAAATACTCTATGATTATGGACCAGGATTGAACCTGTGTTCACTTCCTCTATTTTTTACTTTTTTTTCATAAAATTATAAAAAAAAAAAAAAAAAAAAAAAAAAAAAAAAAAAAAACACTGCCCTGAAAAGTGCTTTTTTTGTTTTTCTGTGACTTCAGCCTCCTCTTTTGTGTAGATTACAGCCTTGCCCTGTACCGTTATTTTGTTTGAACTTTTTGCGAATTTCGCAACTTTTCCTCTTATCCCTAGTAGTTCCTGAACTACAGTTATACTTATTTTCTTCTCTCTACATCCCACATTAGTCTAATTAGTTTACTTAATCGTAATATTTTTATCAATCAATATCTTAACATTTTTCTTATAATTCTTTTTTACTTTAAATTTAATATCTATTTTTTTTTATATTATTACCTTTAATTTAAGTAGTTTTTACTATAGCTTAACTTTTCACTCCCAATGGTTCCATATCTTTGCAAGACATTTCACTTTTACTCCGGGCGTACAGTTGACTACAACTAGGCAGCCCATGAAATGAAAATCAAATTGTTCGCAAATTGAAAACCAAACTGTTCGGATTAAATACTGCAAATTTTACAATATAAATTTACTGGTCAGGATAATAAAGTATGATTTGTATATGGATATCCGTAGGTGGAACGGGCAAATCATGTTTGGTAAAAACACATTGCCCGTACTACGTTGCCGCGGTTAAGAAAAATCCATTAATATTAAATATGCATTGAATGATCAAATTTTAATTGTAAAACATTAGTATCATTTAGTTATGTTAATTTATATTTTATCAAAACCGTTTGTGAAGTGCATAGATGCCAACTTTTACGGATTTTTCCTACCACAAAAATTTTATAGTAAATATTGTCTTATTTAATCGTATTTAATCGGCGAAATCTTAAGATTAAACAAATGGAAAATCTTTGTACAATTTTAGTAGTAGCAAAAATGCTTAAAAGTTGGCAACTATGGAAGTGGCTATACATTTGCTGTAGAAACAGAACAAGAATTCGAGATTAATAACATTTTTTCTTTAAAGTTTGTTTTACGGAATATTTTCTCAAAATCTATACCGAAAAGTTTCACCTATCAAAATTTTAAGTATGGTAAAATGCCTGGAAGCTAATAAAATGTAAAATTAAGTTAAGTGAAAATGCGTTTGATTTATTATTCTTATTTGATTTATATTTATATGTATATACATTTTTTGTTAAAAAATGAGTAAAAAAAATCAACTAACATTAAATATGCACTAAATGATCAAATTATAAATGCAAAACATTAATACCACATATTTATTAAGTTAATTTGCACTTTATCAAATCACTTTGTGAAGACTTATATAACATTTTATTATTTTCAATTGTCAGTAGTGTAATCATTAAAGATGTTATTTTAAATGGATACGATTTGTTTATTTTATTATATTTAAAGTAAAATACTAAATCTTAAAAGTGTATTTTTATATTTTCCCTCAAAATATTAAAGTTTGAAGAATTTATGATCTTATAAATTTCAAAAATTTATATTCTAAACAAACTAGTCGATAAACACGGTTTATTTTTCATAATTCTTTAAAATACAAGTTTTAGGAATTATTTAGGTTATCATTTCTAATTATTAGTTATTAATAATTAATAAAGTATTACATTCTTTATGGATTTATTATTATTATTATTTTATTATATTTTACATTGAAATATTCAAAAGGCATACTTAAAAATACATATATAATATTAAAGTTTCAAGAATTATTTATGTTACTATTTTTAATTATCAGTTATTAATCATTAATAAAGTATAATATTCTTTCAGGGATTTTGATAATTTAATTACATTTTTCATCAAAATGCTCTAAACACAAATAAAAAAAATCTTTTATAATATTAAGGTTTTAACTTTTTTTTTTTAATTTTCGTTTTTAGTTATTGAATGTTATTTATTACAACAATCTTGTGTTCTTCCATGTATTTCAACATTTTAATTATATTTCGTATTAAAATATCCAAAACATTTATTCAAAATATGTTTTTAAATTATTTAAACTTTAAGGATTATCGATTTTTTTACGCGGGAATTTAATTAATAAACAGAGACACACTGTGAAAAATTATGCTTTTAATTATTTTAATTTAATTTTTAAAAGTCATTAACCACAAAAAATAAGTAAATTTTATTTCCCCTTTTTTTTATAAAGATTTTAAACATTTATTTAAAACATGTTTTAAAATTATTTAAATTTTAAAGATTATCGATTTTTTACACAGGAATTTAATTAATAAACACAGACACACAATGGAAAATTATGCTTTTAATTTAGATTTAAAAAGTCATTAACCACAAAAAATAATTACAATTTTATTTCCCTTTTTTATAAAGATTTTTCAATCATTTCTCTAGAATTTACTGTACCTAATTTATTATAGTACTTATTTCTTTGCAAAAAACGCCAAAATCTTTAATTTTTTTTTCTTTTTTTTCCCTTTTGACAAAATATTAATAAATTAAATCTTTAAAAAAGGATTCTGCTCATTAAAAATGCATAAGATCGAACTTATAATTAATTGTGCATCTTTCTTAGATAACATTAGGTAGCTTCTCTCATTATTTTTTCTACGAAAGTAATGTAAATTTCTGATTTTATGCTGGTAATTTACAATAATGATTATAGGATTAGATATAATGCTTACTATTACGATAAACCCATATATCGAAAAAATGGAAGATAACGTAAGCTTTAATCTGCTTAATAAATTACAGGAACAGTGTTTAATAAAAATCATATTTATAAAATAAATTAGATCCATTATTTATTAAATTACTTACATCTAGCTAAAATTTCATTATGGTCTCTTTCTGATTAGTTCAATACTAAAGTTTTATTTAAAAATATCTCGTATTTCAAGGAAAAATATATTACATGAAGAAAAAATGTTTTGTTTATTACGATTTTATTGAAATCGTGTTAAAAATATAATTATAAATTGAAAATATAATTACACGATTTCTGAAGATTAGAAAAACAGTTATACTAATATATTTTGCTTTAATATAATTCAATATTGGTGAAAGTATGACTTTCAATCAAATACTGGCAGAAAGTAATTATGTGTATAGATTTTTTAAAAATAGAATTTGCGAAAACTCATCATATTAAAAAAATTCATACATTTCATAAATCAATTTCACGATTTTGTTGAGCAAGTATTAAACAATTTATTACACAAGATTAGAAAATAACAGATGTACCATAATATATTACTTTAATGTAATTTCATATTAAGGAAAGTACGACATTTAACCAAACATTTGTATAAAATAATTACGTGTAATGTATTTTTTTAAATTTATACACATTTAAGCGTTTTAAAAACATATTTTAAAGGTTCGAAGCAAAATTTCATCAATAATACAAATTATTTTATTTAAAAAATATTATTAAGATAACAATTGATGTAACCAATTAAACATTCTTGCGTTCCATTCATGTAACATATATCTAATATGTTATATAATCTATTTTCCTTTCCTGCATAATAAATACAAATTTGTTACGTTTGTGGCACCCTAGTCATAAAATTTCCGAATGGACGTTTCCAAAACTCAAAAGTTAAAAAAAGCTCAGGGCTCTAACAGCTTTTAAACCCCTAACTGTGTTGCCTGAACTGACTTCGGGCAGGAACTCTTTGCACGCTTCGTTACTTAAAGCTTTTTGACGCCACTAATTTTTAACTGAAAATTTATCGATTGGCAGATGTTTTTCAATTAAGAAAAGCAACTATTTTAATATGGTTTACAGCCACTATTTTTAATTTATGTTGTCGAAAACAATGCCACAGTTAAGGGGTTAAATCTCCAGCGGTAACACTTTACGCTTAGTAGTCACAATTTTGCATATGTAATGCTGCAAGCGAGTCAGTAACAAAGCAGTATTCACGCATGCGCTTATCTAAAACTATTTAAGTTACTCTTGTGATCTTGAACAAAGGCTTGACAACGTTTACAGCTGATGCAAATAAAACCTATGCCTCCCATATTCTTTTATGGACATGTCACATATACAATTACAAAAATACAGTAAGTTTAATGTATATACATTAATCTAATTTAGAATGGATTTTTCTATGAATCAGAATATCCATTATCCAATTAATAAAACAATTATGTTTTCCTTTACTTTTTACTTTATGAAAGTAATTTTTAGAAATAAATAACAGAAGAAAATTTTACAATAAAAATGTTAGAACATGCAAAATATTTTTTACCCAAAGTAAAAATGTAACATGGATAATTTTACCACTTCTGTCTACTACTATTTTTTAAGTATATTTCCTGCTATCCCTCTGTCCCACGCAAGCAAAAAAAAGATTTAAAAAAAATTCTGTAAATTTTTACAATGCAGCGGCAAAAGAAAAAAAAATCGCTTAAACTTTCCAACAATTTTTTCGACAAACATAGTGTATTAATTCTTTTCCGCATTGTGATCTGTTAGGAATAAAAATTACCTCTTTTTAACCTTTCTTTCTCTTCCTAAATCCACCTAACCGAAAAATTAATTTTTTTTTATTCATTTTCAAGTGCCGTACTCTTTTGAATAAAAAGTAGCATAAAAAGAGTTCTCTATAAACCACTAAACGAGCATGTGATATTTACAATACCAATAAAGCACACTCGCTTTCTATATAAATAGAGAAGAAAAAATATTTAAAATTCACTTGAAAGGCGATCATTTCAGCTCCTGTGCATTCGCGACAATTTCACAGGGAACTAAAAAAAACCTCGAGTAGATTTGATGGGATTTTTTTTTCCCTTCTCTTTTCCCTTTTTTTCCCTTTATTTTTTTCTCTCTCTCCGGTACTCCAGCTTTCTTCTTCAAGAAGAGAGAATTCCCGGAGACTTCATTACCGGGATAATGGGGGCCAAACAACGAACTGAATGAGGTATTCCTGTCATTTTTCTGAAAGAGATCTCGAAGGTTTCTGAAAGGAATCCAGAAAATATTGACTGTGTTTCGTACTTTTTATTGGCGTAATACGAGGGGTTACGAAAATAACCACGTCGTCTCATTACAGTTACGTTTCCAATGAGATGGTGGAAAATGTTAGTATTGATATCTGGAGAGAAAACTGTATGTTTATGTTTCAAATTAAAAGGGAATGGCTGTTTATACTTAAATTTTTAAACTTCTTATATTATGATAAAATCTGTCCTTTTAATATGATAAATATCTTAGACTGTTTAGGCATTTTATGATATTCCTAGTTCATGCCAACTTTAGGCCTTGTCCAGGAATAGCTGTATTTTCAAGAGAGTCATAAGAGAGAAGTCTAATTGTACTCTAAACTTCTTAACAATGACTATAATTAACATATAATATTAAGGTAGAACCTTCCCTTTTAATACATGATAAAATACCGTTAACATTTGGACAATGTTGGCATTTCATGGGCTTCATAGTCAACGCCTACGGTGCACTTTGTCGAGAGGTAGCTGTATTTCTAAGAAACCATAGGAGAAGTCCTTACTGTAAACTAAATAACTACTTAAAATGAGAATAATTATAAATAGAGATCGAAATTTTTTTAGAAAAAAGTGAGAAATATAATTAAATTTAACAATAATATTTTTTAATTACACTTAAAAAAAAAAAAAAAAACTAAAATAAAGCAAAATATTAATTCCTGTCATCTTTCTAAAAGATATCTGGAAAGTTTCTGAAAGGGATCCAGAAAATATTAACTATGTTTCAAGTTAATATTTTCGTAGTTTTTATAGGTGTAATACGAGATGTTACGAAAATAACCACGTCGTCTCATTATAGTTACGATTCCAGTAAGATGGGGGGACACATTAGAATGATATCGCAGAGAATGTTGCATGTTTATGTATCAAATTTAATGGAACCAGCTATTTAAACTTAAATCTTTTAACATCTGATATTATGGTAGAACCTGCCCTTCAAATAAGATAAATATCGTGTACAAAAAGACAGTTTAAGCATTTCACGGGCATCCTAGTTGACGCCAACTGAACACCTTATCGAGAAGTAGTTGTATTTCTAAAATAGCCATAAAAAAAAAAAGTGACACCATAGATAAAAGAGTAAAAAATATAGTAATTTTTATTTCCCTTTTTTTTTTTACTGAAAATATCCTTAAATACCGCAAAGAGATAAAATACATATTTTAAATAAAGTTTCTAAATCTTTTGATTTTCAAATCAAGTAGAGAACTGAAAAAATTTCGGGTGAAGTTTATTTAACTGTCTTGTATACGATAGATAGACTTGCAGTTTCAATGGCAACACAATCAAATAAATATCTAATTATGTATAGACAGTTTCTTTTTTCCAGTAATATTATGTTTGAATTCTAGGATATTAATATTCTAAGAGATCATGGAATTAGATTCAAAGATAAATTTACTAATCTCTCAAACATAAACTGTCTAAAAAAACAAACAAACAAAAAAAATAAATAAAAAAAAATAAAAAGAAAAAATGGACATAATAATGTAAACCAAAAATGTCGAAACAACTGTAGAAACATTTTTTTTTTTCTTATTTAAACTAAAATAAAACATTCATTCGATAAATCAATAACGAATGAATATTTCTAAAATTAAACAAATAAGAAAAAGAAAGATAAAATTCATTGATCGAAACAGATGCATATAAGAAGTGGTCCAGCTAAAGAAAGAGTTCCCATTTCAAGAAAAAGCAACGATAAATCCGTCTGACAAGTGTTTTGATCGCCTAAGACAATTTTCCTTTTTTCCTTCTTTTTACCAGATAAAGCTTTTTTTAGGGAAAAAAATAGCAAGGGGCGTGTGCGGGGAGCGAGACCAAAATCCTTCAGACAAGGATAAATTGTCTCCCGTATATAAGAGAAAGAGGGGTGTTTAGGGGTGTGCCAATCGTGTGTTTCATTGTTTTCGCTGGGATTGATAAAAATACATGAAGCTGAGCTAAGAAAAAACGGTGTTTGATTGATAAGTATATTATTTTTTCTTGCGATGATGGTATGATGGAAGGTGGGCCAACTTGTTGTTGATAGAAATGTGGACAAGTTGAGACAATCGTGTAGAAAGAATTATGCAAAATCGTTAAAGCCTAAAATGAAAACCAGATCTATAAATGTATTATCTTAATGTATTTTGGGGGAAAATGCTATAAGTGCAACATCACAGAGATACAAGTATATTCTTCTACTTATTTTATAGTGTCGTGTCATGTTACTGTTTTGGTAAAAAACGACTAGTTAATAAGAGCAAAATGCACTTATATATACAGTCGAGTCTCCCTATAACGAAACTTCATACATCGAATTTCTCTAAATAACGAATTTTTTGTAGGAACGATCCCCTTTTCGCATGATTACATTAAAAACAGTCTCTATATAGCGAAATATCTATCTCCATATAACGAATTTTTTCATAAATTGGTCTTAATTTATTCAGTTTTAAAAAAGATTCGAAATCATATGGAATCAATTTTCCATCACTTATTTTTGATTTATCGTTCAGTGCTGAGTTTTTTTTATATATTACTTATCTCCTTGTTCTTTAAATCCAACGAATTCATCCAGACTCCCACACACCTTTCAACATCCTTCTCAAAACAGAGTCAATTAGATTGTTACACATATAAGAAAGGAATCAATGAGAGGCACATAAGAGAGGTCTTCAAATGGAGGAAAATGTTAACTACAATTTTTCATTCCTTTCTAAAATTTGAGAATTTTTTTGAGAGCGTAACAATTTTAAAATCAAAACAACAAAAAATTACAGATTTTTTCGTCTGAAATTAGTGCAAGCTTTCCTTATTTGATTTTCATTAAGCTTTCAAATAAATGTCTATTCTCTTTTTTTTTTTTTTTTTTTTTTTTTTTTTTTTTTTTCTTGAAACTGCTTAAATAATTAAGAAATAGAATGTTAGGTTAATATTTACTTTTAAACATTTCAAATTCTTAATTAAAAACATCAAAAATAATATTTGTTCAAAATTTATACATTAAAATACGATTTTTAACATCATTTTCTATACATCGAATTTCTCTATATAACGAATTTTTTACCGGAACGATGGATTTCGTTATGTAGAGACTCGACTGTATATATATTATTTCTCTTATCAACATTCCTTTTCCTCAATTGTATGCCTCAATATGTTGTGCATAATGATAAATGTAGTATTATACCGGGAAGTGATAGACAGACAATCACCTCATAGAGTTCACAGCTGAAATTTTAGAATTAGTTAAAACTTTATTCACATATTAAAAAGAAATTGGTCTGCATAGTCATAACTTAAAAGAAAACACGATCCATGCTCCCAGTGCTTCATGTTTTCATACTTTTGGGTACAGAAAAACATAATTGTAAAACTATCAGCCCACTGCTGAAATCGGGTTTTTAGGTGTTTTCCACCAAGGGAACATATAGGGTAACATCCCCAGTAATTGGAACTTTAAGAATTTGTCTTTAAACTTACTTCAATTTTCATTACAAAGAAATAATATATTTACTTGGAAATATTTTTAAATCAAAGAATGTATATCTGTGCATTTATTTTGCCCACTAAAAGCAAAAAAAAAAATTATTATTATTTTTTTTTTAATAAAAATATATTTATAAAAAGTTGCTGAAATCACCAGTAATTGGCACCTAGAGCACCAATGTATGACACCTTGTGATCCAGTAATTGGCACAAGTTTATATTTAAAAAAAACCTTTACATTTTGCATTGGGTTTAATCGCTTTAAATGAATTTATTGTAGATGAAGATGCCATATTTCAGGTTTTTGAGAGTAAGAAATCAGCATATTAGTCTGAAATGTGAACACTTTAAAACAATACAATATACTTACATTAATACTCAGTAATTGTCATATAAAGCTTTAATGGATTGCAATTACTGATAATATTTCATATTTTCAAATAAAACAAATGATAAACAAAATTAGTCTATAACTTTAAAAGTACTTCCAAAATAAGTGGTTTAATCTCAAATTCCTTGCGTATTCCTCATAATTGGAATAGGTGCCAATTACTTGGAACTAGCGTTGCAAAGGTTAGAAAAAACCCGGTTTAAACCCGGGAATAAACCTGGAAAAAACCCGGGATTTTTTGGAATAATTCGGTTTCTTGGGAATAAACCTGAGAATAAACCTGGTCTATTGGAAATAAACCCGGGAATAAACCGACTTTTTGCAACTCTACTTGGAACTAGCAAAATTGAAGCACCATTAATTGGCATCTATCATTAATTCAGAAATCCAAATATTTGTGTCGAAAATACTTTTACACAATTAAAGAAACACTTTTTAACTAAATAAAACTGTTGTCAATTAAAATTTTAAATATATTATAAATCATATTATAATGAATTGAAAAGCATGACTTCCTTAAACCAAAGAAGAAGCATTTGCAACAAAAATGGCTGATTTCATACAAGCCATAGTTGTTTCTCTTTCCTAGGCACTATTGTCATCTAGTAGCATAAATCAAAGTTATAATCTTTAACGTAAATGAGCATATAACTGGTATATGGTCTTGCATTTTTAAAAGACTGGATATAAATCTTATTTTAGGACATGTTTGTAGGATGTGCCAATCACTGGTGCATGCCAATTACTGGAGGTGTTACCCTATAGTATTCGCCCGGAGTCTGCCATCTTGTTTCTTTGTCGGTCACTTATGATCACTTTATGCTTAATTTTTGAACAATTCGGAAATTAAACATAAACAACGAGAAATTTTTAAATTGAAAATCAGCACTCCAAATATTATTTGTAAAAAAGAAAAAAATAGAGGAAGGGAGAAGAAGAATTCATAATCAGTAAAAGGTAAATACATAAATTTTAAAACAATAAAACACAGCAAATATTCATTAAAAAATGTATGTATTCCAAAATTAGAGTCAAAATGTTCCAGAGATTATACATTTTAAAAAACAACAAAAATAAATGAATAAATCTAAATACAGAAATTTAAAATCGAAAAAAAAAAAAAAAAAAGGGTTGTTATTTCCGGGCGAATACTATATGATAGCCCCACCATTATATGGATTGGCAGACCGATTGCGTTTTAACATGTGAATCGAGATGTAATTAATCTTAGAAATTCATCCAGAAACTCGATGAAGACTATTGTCGAAATCATGTTACGTTTTTGATTAAATGAACATCATTTTAAAAAAAAGCGCGATACACTTACTTAAAATTAACACATTAATGTATGAGAGAAAAAGGAATGCTTAGAGGTAAGTCAATTGGTTTTTTTTTTTTTTTTTTTTTTTTTTTTGTCTGGGATTGATAAAAAACAATTAAATCTAAATTTAAAAAAAATATTTGATTGATAAGTACATTTTAATTTTTTTCCTAGGTTTGACGTTTTTGTTGGATGGTGAGACAACTTTTTGTAATGCTAAAACTGTACTATTGATAACAATCACTGTTTTTATTCAATTTGTTTTATAATTCTCCTTCTTTTCTGTGCTCTTCTGAGTGGATAATACTCTTGTATGAATGTCTGATACCTTCTGTTTTCTTATTGGCTGTTCCTTCAACCCATCCTTTTCACTTACCTTATTTCTCTCAGTTTTGCTCCTGCTTTTCAAGTAGAAGCTCGTATGCCTTGAATCTGATGAAAAAGGGTGAAATTTTATGATTTTTTAAGAAGTTCTTTTTGATATTATGATTAAATGCTTGTATGACTATATTCTATCTTTATATTTATTAACACGATGAGTACCACGGCGACTGATACTGAATTTTCTGTTTAGGCTACATCAATTACCGGTAACTGACAGTAAAAAATATGATATTATATAAATTTTAAATAAATTTTCAGTAATTACTTAAAGCAATATAAATATTTTAGTTTTACTTCATATTTTAGACTATGAGTCATCGATGACAAGGCCAAAAATTGCAAATTCAGTGTCAGTCACCAGTGACTGACGTGGCACTTAACGTGTTACAGTCAGTGAACTATTAAATCCAACAGCAAGCTTCGCATACTCCTTGGAATTTCCAAGGACTCTGGCACCACTATTAAAAATAAGAAAATTTACATTTAATTTTTAAACCACAACAATTGTAATCCCCACCTTCATTCACAGATTTTACGATATTTTTCTGCAGTGAAACACTTCGAAAATATTCTTAAAATTTAGTGGTAGAATTGTGCAAACCCTGCAAGAGATACTCAATATACCACCAAAAGTAACTAGTTAAGAATTCTCATTAATAAATAAACAAATGAAAGACAATATACTAATATAAACTCAAAATCTGAGTTCTTAACACTCATTACAAATAGTACAATTACAATCTTTCTCATTACCGGAAAATGATACATTAGATTCACAATTAAAATAGAAAATGCTTATTAGTTAATATATAATCACCTCAACGCAGAAAACCATTTCAAATCGAATCCCTAACTAGCCATATAAGCTATAAAAGGCTCGTTTATCTATTCTCAAAACCTATTAACTATTCGGTTTAAATTCGTATAACGATTTTCAAAATAAACCTGGTCACGATAACTTCTAATTTATCAACTGGTTGCGTTTGGAATTAAAACACTTTTGACTTTTGTAATTGACTTGGGAAATCTTCGATGCGGCTGAAACGTCGGCACTGAACCAACTGGTTAATTTTCATTTGCCTTATTTAATGATTTGTTGGTTTTAGAATTCTATTTAACATTTAATACGGTTCATTTTGTCTAAGTAAATTTGAATGCACGTACCTTGTTGCTTTTACTTTTTTTCTGCAAACGCAATGTGCACATTAGCATAAGCATTTATTATTACTTTTATTATTATTGTTTAAATGACTTAATTTTATTCTGAATTAGTTATTTTTTTAATCGTTATCTCTTTTTTCTAAGCTTTGAGAATGTTATCAATTATTTAACTGTTTGGTTAAGAAAAATAAATAAATAAATAAAATCGTAATTTAACAAATTGCAATGGCTATTTGGAAAATTATATTTTCAAAGACTAAAATTTTAAAAACTTATAAATAAATTCTATATTTAAATTAATAATAATATTAAACATCAATTTTTATGATGATAATAACAAGTCATATATTATTACGCCATGCATTAAACATTAATATTCCTTGACCAATGATAAAAAAAAAAAAAAAAAAAAAAAAAAAAAAACAGTAGTTTATAGATATACAACTTTAATTGTTTAAAGTGTGCATTTTTATTTGATGGAGTTAATCAGATTGACTTCTGAACACCCCCTATTACATACGACATGGATTAAACATTAATATTCTTGGACCCATCACAGACAAATTTTAAATGAAATTTCAGTTTTGCAATTTTCGGAACTGCAAAATTTTTAAACTTTTAAACACCGCAAATTTAAAATTTTTACAGCGTTAAGCAGAGAAAAAATGCACTTTTAAATAAAATTTGTTTGAAATCTTTATCACAATTTATTTTCAAATTATTATTATTTTTTAAGTTTTTATTACTTTTTTTGTCATTGTGACAACAGAAGTATTCCATTGTTGGATATTAAACATGGACCAATCAGAAAACGAATAAAATAGGCAGCAGATGTATTCCATTTTTAGACATTAAACATGGACCAATCAGGAAACGAATAAACTGAAATAAGTTGCAGAATTCAACCAATAAAAATATTCAGATATACTTCAGATTTCCCAGTTTTCTACCGAGGACAACAACTGATTTCCAAATAGTTAAAAAAAGGTGGGATTATTAAAATAAGAGAACATCAAATATGAGATTTCCAGGGTTCGTTCGCATTGATAATTGTTTTCTTACCAGAAATTTCCTAAAGTAATGGTCGCTATATCTGAAGATACATTTATTTTTCTCGTGAAATAACGCAAATAATACATTACCAAAATTAAGGCAAAAGGTCCTTACAAGCCCTTGACCCATACGAACACTGTATAATTTAATTTTAATATCTGCTTAATTTTCAACTCTACAATATTTTTTGTAAGCTGTTTTGTAAATTTGGTGTTTTTAATTCACGTAGCCCTTTCCGGCAGAGAAAAATTATTTTCGTAAAATGATGAAAGGTGTAATTCACACCAGGTTTTTTAAACGAACTTCTTAGAAAATTAAAACTTATATTTTTTTAGTTCTCCATTATGAAGGCAAAATTTTATTAAAATATTCTTATTGCCATTTGTAAGTTTGGAATTAAAATTTGGCTGTCTCGCAGTGAAAGAGTTAATGTTGCACTTTCCATGGTGTAAATGTCCAGCTCTTTCATTAATAAAACCACTTTATACCGGAATTTTTATATAATTCTACTTAACCTATTTATATAACTTTTTATCACTGTGGTTCGATTTTAATTTATACTATTAATTTAACACAACCAAACTGATTGGTAAAGTTATCATACGAATTAGATATTTCCAACTGAGGGAAAAATTGTCCAGGCCGGGAATCGAACCCAGAGACTTGGCTTACAAAGCCAATGCTTTACTGTTTAAGCCAACTCGGTACGACAACAGGTGAGCATTTCTCACTCAGATAATTTTGTAGGTCATAGCATTTGGTCTGTCATTTAGACAGTGTGTTTGAACAGAATAGACCGTAGGTAAAGGACCTCCAAATAATGAAGGAGGTTATTTGGTGATAACGAAATAACTATCGTTATTTGGAGGTTCTTTACCTGCGGTCTATTCTGTGGAGCTGTCTAAATGACAGACCAGATGTTATGACCCTACAAGGTTATACGAGCGAGAAATGCTCACCGGTTGTCGTACCGAGTTGGCTTAAACAATAAAGCATTGGCTTTGTAAGCCAAGTCTCTGGGTTCGATTCCCGGCCTGGACAATTTTTCGCTCAGTTGGAAATATTTGATTCCTATGATAACTTTACCAATCAAATTGATTGTGTTAAATTAATAGTATATCTACGTACCCATCGTTATTTGGAGGTCCTTTACCTGCCGTCTATTCTGTTGAGCTGTCTAAATGACGGACAAGGTTATCTGAGCGAGAAATGCTCACCGGTCGTCGTACTTAGTTAGCTTAAACGGTGAAGCATTGGGCTCATAAGCCAAGTATCTGGGTTCGATTTCTGGCCTGGGCAATTTTTCGCTCAGTTGGAAATATTTAATTCGTATGATTTTAATTTATTTTAAGAAGAAATTTCTTGTCTGAATCGATTTTTGAAATTTCATCAAAATATTCTTGTTGCTATTTGTATGTTTGGAATTTAAATTAGATGATCCCGCAGCAGGTTCAGTGCGCTTGAAAGAGTTAATATTGATCTTTTCTTGGTGTAAATGTCCAACTCTTATATTATTAAAATCATTTTATACCGGAATTTTTATTTAAATCTACTTAGCCTAATTATTTAACTTTTCTCACGGTGGTCTCATTTTAGTTTATAGAAAAAAAATTCTTGTTTTAATCGATTTTTAAAATTTTATAAAAATATTCTTGTGGCCTTTGTAAGTTTGGAATTGAAATTAGATGGTTCCGCAGTGGGTTCACTGCGCGTGGACGAGTTAATATTGAATTGGTGTAAATGCCCTGCTCTTTTATTATTAAAACCATTTTATACCATAATTTTTATTTTAATTTACTTAACGTAATTATTTAACTTTTCTCACTGTAGTTTCATTTTAGTTTATTTTAAGAAAAAATTTCTTGTTTGAATCGATTTTTAATTATTTGATCGGTATGGAATTGTTACTAGATGGGCATTCTAGAGTTAAGTTAAAAAGTGGCGAGTGATCAGGGAGAGACATAGTCAAAAATAAAAGAAAGTAGCAGTATTTTCTTATAGAGCATACTTGAAGTAATATAAAGGGATAAAAGAAGGCAAATTTCTCTTTAAAAAATTCCGTTAAATAACACCTTTTTCTTACTGTGTTTTTCCATTGCCACTCGCTACCCTGAAATAGTATGAATTCTAAATTTTGTTTTTCTTTCTTTTTCTAACTTTCATTGTTATTTTTTCGCATTCAAATAAATTGCTTGTAAACATAAGGTTGAAGAAAATATGAAAAAATAAGTAATAAATCAAACTCAAAAAGTACATAGAAAATTTACTTAGTCTAATGATTTCATAACATTACATAATGTTTAAAAAAGGAAGAAATCTTGGATATTGTGTTATCTAAAACTAATAACTAAACGGCGAAAAAAAAAATAGATAAAGTAATATATCTAACGCTGAGTGATGGACGCATAGTTGTAAAATAATATCATGGAAATAGATATAAAATTCAGAATTTCATCGTAGAGTATTTCCCATAGAAGCGATGAAAATTCTGAAAATTACAGTTTTCTTTAGGGATAAAATAAATCTTATCACATACGTGAAATGAATAAACCATGAATTGTGTGCTAAACTTAGAAAAATATTTAGTTTCGGTATAGTTTAATGTTTTTTTTCTTTTATGTGAGATCTGAATCTTGCGTCAACAAATACGTTAAAAATGGAATGGAAGAACATAAAATTGTCTGCAGTGCAAATAGGTTTTATGATTTGAAATGCAACTTGTGTGATTTTAAGCTAAAATATTCACAAGTTTATGTGTAAATATTTAAACTAAAACAGTTAGGTATTATGCTATAATTAATAAATAAGTCTTTTAGAATAAATATAGCTACTTGAAAGTTCAATATTGAATAGTTGAATATTGAACAATTGTTCCGTTTCTTCAATATTGAACAAACGGATTGGCAAGTCTCATTAAAAAAATTTCACCTGCTTTTCAAAGTTAAATTTTTCTTTTAAAAAAAATTTCAACAATAATAATTCTTTTAAAAATACATAATTTTACAAGCTTGAACCTTATTTTTAATAGTAGCTATTTCTTATTGTCACATGCGATATGAAACAAGTGATTCTTGAATTTCTAGTGTAAGTGACAGATCAATCATAAATGCTATTCTGTCAGTGTGCAACTGAACATTGATATATGTTACATTATATTGTGCACAGTGTACATAATTAAGTTACCTGCAGAGAGCTCTCCGTAATTATTCATTGGACAATTATGAAATTTGCAATGTAGCTTAAGAGTTACAAATATTACCGCGAGATCCAAGATTTATAAAGAAATTTTAGAAGAACCATAAATTTTAAGTAAATTGTGGCGTATCTTCCCTTTTTTTTTCTATTCACTAAACAAGCCCTACCTACCGAATATAACAAAATTTTACAGGTTTATTGTTTTACAGGTTTATATTTTAAGTGCCTGGAAAGGAGATGAAATCGTTTGATTGACACATGGGCTGCGGTCCGTCTGACAAACACCTTATGCTGTCTTAATGACAGCTGTGTTGTACTTTGTTTTGGTTCTATGTTGGCCACTTATTTAAAGTGGATGTCTTATCTTCTTTTTGACTAGAACTCCTATAATACAGACTGATCCCTTCCGTTCATGGACTCGGTAGCAAAAACTAAGCTGAAAGAGTTTATTGTTAACCAATGGGAAAGAGCGACAGGCTTTTTAAATGCGGCAAACTCAGTTGTGGCGCTAGATTGATGCTGAACCGAGCCCTAATAGGGTGCATATATTGGAAAAAAAGTAATATTAACTCCCCTTAAGGAGTTTTAGTATTGACTAGAATTCCTAAAATACAAAGTGTCTCATTTATTTTGCAACCTCCCAAAAAAGAACAATGTACAAACATTAATTTTTTTTTATAGAAGCATTTAAATGACTACAAAAGGTGTTGAAAGTGACCAGTGTCTTCATCTTTACATATCTGGGTCCATTTGAGGAAGTTTCCAGACACATTCTGTAATGCGTTTGGTGTGATAGCTACGTTGCGAATTATTAGTTCAATAATTAAGGCTACCGGTTTAAGAAAAACACGATTTTCTAAGTAGTCCACAAGAAGAAATCGGGTGGCGAGAAGTCTGAACTGCGTAGAGGCCATAGTCCTTTTGTAATTAGCTGATCATCAAAAAAATTCTTTGAGAAATGACAGATTGTCGTTGGCCGTACGGCGCAGAAGTGCCATCCTGTTGAAACCAAACGATACATTCATCTGCTTCCAACAACGCAATAAAATCCGCTATGAACTCCCGATACGCCACTCCTGTCACAGTGAAAAAGACCAGTCCCACAATGCGTTTGCATAACATAGCGCATCATACGTCAATTTTCTCGGGGTGAATACTGCTTTCTTCGTAAATACGTGGGTTTGTAGAGACCAAAATTGATAATTGCGTGCATTAATGTAGTCTGTTCAGTTAAATCAGGCTTCGTCACTAAAGAACACCACGATCTAAAACACCAATGCCATGTTTTCGAACAAAAGTTTTTAACCAGCGACAAAAGTTGAGAGGATGCGCTGGATCAGGTGCCTTCAATTCCTGCACCAATGCACCACACCAATATGGCGCGATAAGAGAGCACTTTCAATAAATTCAAGGCGCGGTATGTAGTGAGTCGGTGAACGTTTGTTTTTAAAGCTAATTTTCGTACTGACGTTGCCGGTTTCTTTTTCATTTTAGTTTCGATTTCCTTCATTTTGTAGTCAGTTAGCACAAACGACGGGCGGTTCTTTTTTTCGGTTTCATTGTCTCTTCTGTTTGAAAATGGTCCACGATTTGCTTAATTTTGCTTTTATTCGACACCACCCAGTTTGGAAACTTGTTTTTCATATTATTTCTTGACCTTTTTTGTTCGAAGACGTTCGAAAATAATGTTAAAAGAATAAACGCACGTTTTTCTGGACATAGCAAAATGACGCAAAACTACCTTTCACTTCGTTCTCTTTAGCACAGAAGTGTCTGGTGTGGTTTTCTAGCGTGTTGGCAATGTTGCTCGCATGCTCCTCCACACCGCTACCTGTGCTAACGGTGTGCGCGCGCACTCAAGATGTGTGCGTGCACTCGTGTTTCTCATTTGCTTCGCGTTTATGCGGGTTGCAAAATAAATGAGACACTCTGTATAGACTGAATCATTCCTGCCATTTATGGTTTCGAAAGCAAAAATCAAGTTCAAACATGTTATTGTTAGTCATTGGGAGAGAACGATAAGCTTTTTCAATACGGCAACCTCATTTGTGACGCTAGATTAATTCTGATCAGAGCCCCAATATGGTGCTTATTTTGGCAAAAGTAAGATTACCTGCCCTTACATAAGGCTTAGTGTTGACCAAAGCTCCTAAAATATTGACTGAATCATTCCTACCGTTTATGGATATAGGACCAAGCTTAAACTAGTTAGTGTTAGCCAATGATGGAGAACAACAGGCTCTTTTAAATACAACTACCTAGATTCGGAGGTAGCCTAATAATAAGCCGAAGCTGAAGTGACCCTACAGGGGGCACATGTACAAAAAAAGTTTTTCTTTAGCTTTCAATATTCGTTTCTCCAGAACTTTTCATATATACATACTTGTCAATGGGCTACCTCCTTAAAATCAGATTTCTTGAGTAGTACCACTATTTTGAAATGGTAAAGTTCTTTGTTTTAGCCTGAATTAATATACCATTAAATAAGACGAATTTTACTATTTCAAAAAAGCGGTACCAATTAAGAAATTCCAATTAAAAAAAAAAAAAAGTAATCCACTAGTAACACCGGTCTCTACAAGCATGTTGTAACAGAAAAATAAATTATTGCTTATTTAGTCTTTTGGAACTAGAATAAAAAAGACTCATCTGTATTTTATCAGCTACTTTCAGAGCGTTTTACGCAACAAACCCGATCTAATATGTGAAATTAGTTTTTAATTTATCTAATGCATAATGCAAGTGAGGGGATGGATAGAAAAACGCACACATTCCCGAATCCACTCTTTCCCGATCAGAGAAAATTAAAGTTTTTTCCCTTAATGCTTTGAAAAATCTCGACGACGCTGCGCACTGAATAAAACATGTTTCCATCGCGGGTTAAAATCACCGAGAAAAGAAAGTGACGGTCCGATTTTCATTTTCTCGGATTTTTCTTCTCCCGCTACCTTCTGGGAGCAATTTCTTTTTCTTTTCATTCCCAGGAATGTCGGTAGCAGAGGCAGCAGGCAACACCAGGTGTCTCCGGCCGCCTTCCATTCGTACGGAATGCTGGACACGATTTCGAGGGTCACTTCAAAAGCATGCCGCCTTGACCACCAATCGATACCGGAGAGGAGAATCCTTCGAGAAGCCCCGTGTGCGTGTGTGTGTGTGTGCTTGCGTCTGTATATAGCGAGGCGTTTAAAGGTAGAATGGTGTAAGTCTCATTTTCTTTAAATAAGTGGTATTCACTCTGTGGGTCCTCCCGTTTATTTCAAGTGGCAACGCAAGTTCGACACTGCATACATAGGTGCCAATGGATTTTCCATAAAATTTGTGTAAATTTGATTCAAATTTAAAACTTTTTTTCATTTTTAAAGAAATTAAATAAATTTCATTCAAAACAACTCAAACTTTAATTATAAATCCAAATTGTTAATTTATAATTATTAAAATCTTACGTTGTTGGTGGCACCAATAAATTAAATTTAAAAATAATTATAAAGGGAAGTTTTGATTTCCATCAAATCAAAACTGATCCAATCAAATTATAAATCTAGAATTCTAAATCTTTTAAAAATCCGAAATAAAGAAAAAATAGCAGACATATATATAAAAAAAAAATTAACTTCCAGAAGCGAAACAAAAATATTTAAAATTAAATTTAAAATGCTGAATCATTGATAAATCGCAAAAGATTTTAAAATAGAAAGAAAATTAAATTACAAAAAATATTATGAATGTCAGATAAACGAAACCTAATTAATAAAAACCCTTAAACTAGCCAAAAATGCGAAATTTCTTAATATTAAATCCATCTTAGTATGAACATTTTAAGTTTCAGCATTGGAGATTGAATTAAAATCTTTCTGTTTATTAACGAGGTACGTTACCTAACTTCAAGCCATGATGTCTACACGAAAAGCGTGGAAATTAATGTTCTCTTTTGAAATTTAAATCTCGAAAATGAACGGATGGCATTGAAAAAAAATTAATTAAAACAATAGGCTTTTTCAAAATTTTATGATTTGCCGTGTGACACGAGATATTCAGCTGAAAATACATAACATTTGAAGTCTCTCACTTATAAAGTTTTTGTGCACAGACTCTGTGACGGAAGGACAAACAGAGAACAGAGACGAATAGGGTTTCATCAGATGAACGAAACCCTAAAAACCAAATTCTTTTTATGGGATCAGATATGTTTGGGTGCTGATTACAAGCCAATTAGTCAAACAGATAGTAGACAAATTAGTATACAGATATTCTTATGCCTAGGTTGAGAGACATATGTTTTTCATCCACTTAATTCAGTTTTTTAAGTTTAGTAAAGTACACCACTGTGCCTTTAAACATTTCACATATTATTTATATATATATATATATATATATATATATATATATATATATATATGTACATATATATATATATGTGGGAATATTGAGTGATTATCTTATGATTTAAGTAAAACTAATATTCTTGATAAGATAAAAAGGTTTAATAGACATAAAATATGTAAGTAACATTAGATGATAACAGTAGAACTGAATAATATTTAAAATAAATAAGCTTCCCTGAGCTTTTGATTAAAAATCCATCCAACTCGCCATTGCTGAAATCTATAGAACACCTCGTTCTTTTTATGCATCATCACGTGAGTCTCAATTGGGATATCACGTTCATTAAATCATTGAGTATATTATCTTTTATTGCTTAATACTTCATCCTTTATACCCACATTTTCGGTCATCCTGACGTTCCTGGCGACCTCGCCAGCTGCCTATTAAAATTTAGACACAAATTTATAGAAATAAAACAGGTAAATATAAAACAACAACATCTATCGTTACAAGTAAACATAAAACAAAAACATCTAACATTATGCAGATGCATTACCCCACGGCTTGACGTATTTTGCAATAGTGGATATCTTGTCCACCATGGTCTCCAATCCTCTTTGCATCATAATGATCATGTGATTTTTCTATAATGTTTTTATTAGGTCCATGGAATTTTCTCCTTTTCATTCCTGTTCCATACTGCATTTCTTGGATTAACTTGGTATCATTTAATTCATATCTGTTAGGTACTTTTCTCATCATGTTAAATTGCTTTCTATAATTACCATTACTCCAAAAATATAGATTTCTACACGGACCATTAAAATTTGTTTTTATGCTTCTTTTGCCTTTAAATTTAAAAGTATCCTTTTCACACGGTTCAGCCCTTTCTTTTTCAAAAATTTCATATTTTCTTTCTGTTTGCTGTACCTCTAAATATTTCTGTTTGCTGTTTCTCCAATTTTCATATGTGTGACGTTTTCCATCAAAATTATTTCTCGAATAATATTTCTTTTCTTCATCTCTATCATTGTAATCACGCTTCTTGTAATTTCTGATAAATTTCTGTTTATTTGCATTAACTCCTTCAATATTCCTTTCTTCCTTCGTATTTTTCCGTTTATAATATTTTTTAATTTTCCTCGTTTCATTTTTATTTTCATTGGCGCGTGCACATAAATTGCGTTTTTCTTTTAGGTCATTCATTCGTCCTGTTTGTGATGTCTCGTTTCTTTCATTCAATCTTTTCTTACTAATTAAATTTTCTTCTTTCTCATTTATTTCTTTTCTAATTTTCAAATTTCTCACGTGATTCAAATCAATTTCATTTTCTTCTATGACTCTCGCGAAATTAATCAAGTGATTACCTCCTGCATTATCATTTGCAAGTATAACATTTTCATCACGTGAATTATCTAACGTAGACGTTTTCATTTCATTATTATTTTTGGCAGCATGATTCAATTTTATATCAGAATTCTTCTGAACTTTAGTGTAACCTACTTGAATACTATTGCGTTTGCCAACGATCTTAATTCCATTCTCGTCTATCGCCAAATTTAATTTGCTAATGACATCATATCCCAGTAAAATATCATATTCAAGAGATTCTAGCACGTACAAATTTGTTCTGATTAGAAAACCATCAATATTAAATTCATAAGGGAAGTATCCTTTTGGATAAACAACTATTTTATTTATGCCGGACAAAAAGATATTATTTGAAAATAATCTTGGAGAGCCTATTTTCGTATAATATTCGTAACTCACCAAACTGATATCACTTCCAGTGTCGAAGAAGATCTGTGTCTTTTCACCGTTAATATCAATATTTTTCATGTAATCTGATTTGGCACTGTTAGTTTGCTTGATTACTGCGGAATTCATCTCTTTGTAGTTGGATAATCGCGGATTTTGGCTCCGATTTTGGCTGTCATTTTTTATTTGTTTATTATTCCCATTATTACACTGCGATATTACGTGGCTAAGACGATTACTTTTGAAACACATAATTTGTGCCCTGTTCTTTTCATTTAAATAAGAAAATTCATTTACATTATCTGTATTATCTTTAAATTGTTGTCTTCTTAAAGTATTATAACGTTGATATGGTAACCATGGTTTTGTGTTGTTGTTTTCGCGCATTTTTGGCTCTCTTTCTTCAAAGCGGTGTAAATTTCTATTCAGGGTTTTAATATTACGTCTTGCTGTTTCGTAATCATCTAGTTTACAAACTAATGTATCAACACTTTTAATTTTTGGAAGATCATCGATAAAATGTTCTTTCATTTCTATCGGTAACCTTCTCTTGATTTGATCGACTAATATTAATTCTTTTAAATCTTCAAAATTGGATACATCAAGACCGGTAATCCATTCTTCTAAATAATTCCTTAACTCAAATGCTAGATCGCGCCAAGTGGCTGAGTTTTCTTTCTTATGCGACATTAATTTTTGCCTAAACTCTTCTGGCGTCAATTTGAATCTTTTGAGCAGCAGGTTTTTTACATAATCGTAGTTATTTGTTAATGTTTCTGGTTCTCTAGTTATAACATTAGCAATTTCTAGCGGCATTAAACTTAATAAGTACATGACCCAATTCTCTTTTGTTATATTCATCCTAGAAATCTGTCTCTCGAATAGAGCTAAGTAGATACTAATATCACCCTTCCCATCAAAGTGTGACATTAATTTAGACAAATCTAGTTGCTTACCTGTACCAGTTACAGCCGAACCGTCACTTGTATTTATCATATTTCCTTGAAGTTCAATTTTTCGTAATTCGTACTCCATTTCCATCTTCTTTTCCTCTAATCTTCTTTCTGCTTCTAACCGTAACCGTCTTTCTTCTTTTTCTGCTTCTAGTCTTTTTTCTTCTTTTTCTGCTTCTAGTCTTTTTTCTTCTTTTTCTGCTTCCAGCCTTAATCGTCTTTCTTCTTTTTCTGCCTCTAGTCTTCTTTCTTCTTTTTCTGCTTCCAGCCTTAATCGTCTTTCTTCTTTTTCTGCCTCTAGTCTTCTTTCTTCTTTTTCTGCTTCTAATCTTCTTTCTTCTTTTTCTGCTTCTAGTCTTTCTTTTTCTATTCTCTCCGCGGCAATGACTTCAAGTCGAACTTTTACAAAATTTTCTTCATAATCCTTCGATTCAGTCACCAACTTTATCAAATCAATGATTCTTGGACTCTGAGGCACAACTATACCTAGGTCATCACACAATGTTAACAAGTCCGCCTTTCTAGCTTTATTCAGAACAGACATTATAATTTTTGTTTACACTTCAACAAAACAATATAGTGCACTATCTTGCAGGCTTGATTACGGATAATTTCTAATCATTACACATATAACAAACAGTTCCTTTTTTACATAATACGTATTAGTTTAAAAACAAAACATTTTTCTTAGACTTAGATCTTCTTAGTGTAAAATAGCTTTCATCGTGAAATTCAAATTCAAATATAAATCAGCGAAATCATTCAAATCCCGGCAACGAACCCCCAAAACTTGTGGGAATATTGAGTGATTATCTTATGATTTAAGTAAAACTAATATTCTTGATAAGATAAAAAGGTTTAATAGACATAAAATATGTAAGTAACATTAGATGATAACAGTAGAACTGAATAATATTTAAAATAAATAAGCTTCCCTGAGCTTTTGATTAAAAATCCATCCAACTCGCCATTGCTGAAATCTATAGAACACCTCGTTCTTTTTATGCATCATCACGTGAGTCTCAATTGGGATATCACGTTCATTAAATCATTGAGTATATTATCTTTTATTGCTTAATACTTCATCCTTTATACCCACATATATATATATATATAGGGGAAAAAAGAGGGGCTGGAAAGAAAAAAAAGAAAAGCTAAAATTTTAGGATAAGGAAAATACGAGAAATTGATTCTTTGCCGAATGCGGAAATGTCAGGAAAAATGAAATTGAGGCTTGTGAAAGAGATTCTTTTTCGAACGTTAAGTTTTTGTGACGAGTGAAATATTTTGCGAGTTATTGCTTTCTATTATCGATATCTCAGGTTCTGAGGCATTTTCCCTTGTTGTTCCCGCTCAGATGGCCATATTATGCAAAGAGGTGTTATTTTGAAATTGTGTGAAAGCGGGTTAGATATTCAGCAATAGGATGATAGTATATATAATGTATTTTGATCGGTTATATTGTGCAATTTAGCCACAAAATATTGTTATGATATTTTCTTATTATAGAAACTTTTTTGACTTGTTTGCAAACTTTATTAAAAACCTTTGTTTAATTGCAAACCTTTCTTTTATGACTTGTGTCATTATCATTTAATACATCAGTTAAATCGAATTTCATAGGTGGTTAGATAGTCCTATTCTGTGATTATAGTAAATAATATATTTAAAAATTGTTCACCCAAGAAAAATTCATCTAAATTATCATCATCTGAAATTCATGAAGATCACTCATAACATTTCACATTGAATCTATATCACTGTACATAATGAAATCTAATTTTATAATTCTATATTTTACTATTTAAAATTAAATTTCTTTACAGATAAAATATTCATTCGCTCTGCAAAAATCTGTTTAACTTTATCACACTGTAAAAAAAAAAAAAAAAAAAAAAAAGTATTATTTATAGATAAAAGTAGTATTTTTTTTACAGAAAAAAAATTGTTTTTCTTTAAACCAATTTTTTTCTGTTAAAAAAAAATCGTAATTTTTATAGAAAAAAAGCTGTATTTTAAAAAGAAAAAACCACTTTAGTGAAATATTACCGACATTTTCTATAAATTAAACGGTTTTAAATTGGCGTCAAATTTGACAGTTTTTCCTGTTAATTTGAGATTTTTATTTATTTATTTTATTTTATTTTCACAGTGCACCAACTAGAGAACGAAATGAATAATAATATAAATACAAATGTTTAACGAAAATTCATCAATGTTTTGTCGACCATTTGAAATACATGATGGCTACTTTTTCCAGTAATTTATTAATAAAATTGGTGATCTTGAAATCTGATAACCTTATGGGACATATGCAATTTTTTCAAGGAGTGCATGAGGCATAAAATTTGAGTGTCACTTTGCTCAGCCATAACAATTTTCTCTCATGCAAGTCAATGAAAGCATGTTTTACTCTTGTTTCCGATCATCTCAAACGATACATGCATAAAACATTTTCTGAACGACGTCACAATTTTTATAATCCATTTTGGACCTCTAAAAAAGCCCATCTGTCCAAAAAACAGATCTACAAATTCAGACCATTTCCAAAGCTTTTCTTCCAAAGAAAAACTTTTATAAAATAAAGAAAAAAGAAAAAGAATCTCGACTGTTTGGAATTTGAGGCACAGAACAAATCGGCCATCGTTTCAGGGGAAGCTTCATTCAGGGAATAATCTCGTTAGCAGACGAGATCTGGAATAATAAAATTATGGCGGATGGGACTTATGAATTTTAAAGCGCGACGGTCCCCTGTTTGACATTGTCGACATGCAAATGAGACCCAAGGGGGACCTTGTCAAGCCTGATGAGCTGGAGGAATAGAGGAGGGCTTCCTAAAGTCCCCCCTCCCCCTTCACAAGAGGCGAAGGCGGGATTAAAATAGGGGTATATTTAAATTGTGATTTTATATGCAAATATGTCCTTTTTTTCTATGCGTGGAGAGATGCGAGACGCGAAATTGTCATGCTGAGATGTGATAAAAGTCCTTTGCTGCGTGGTCTAATGGTAATTAAGTACTTTTTGATGAAAGAGGGTTTAAATGTCTGATGTAATCATGAGTATGCTTAAAATATACAAAATGGAATAACGTTAACATTCCGATCATTTTTGATGAGTGTACTACAAATGATCAGTCACAACTTATTTAACCGCTTTTCTAATTATTCAGAGTAATTTCGGGTTCATAAATGTATTACAATTAATTACTATTCGAGTAAACACACTGACTACACATTTTTACATCGTATTTGCACCACTATTTCTAAAAAATTATTTTTGCAGAATTTTTCTGTTGCACATGTTGTCAAAGTATGTGGAAAAAATTTTTATGTCGAGAAAAGGTTGCGAGTAAGAATTTAAAGAGTCGCCAGCCGGGATAGTAAAATGATGATAAAACTAAAAGCGTTAACACCTGGAAAAAAATAAAAATTCAATTAAAAACCTGTATCCTCTGACAGTTAAGGCTACTTGGATGTAATAGTTCACCAGTATTCGTTCAGGATGACTCAGTTGGAAGAGTATTGCCGGGTTCAGCCAATACTCCCTGGTTCGAATCCCGGCCCGCACTTTTTTTACCCACTTGGAAAATTTAGAACTGATATAAAACCTGTATATTATGTTATTTCCTTATGTTTAAAAATAAAATTTAAAAATATGATCATTTTTACAGTTTTTTTTTCTTTTTTTTTTTTTTTTTTTTTAAATATAAAGGAAGCGGTTAAATTAAAGAGAAGAATCAAAATTTTCTTCCATCTCATACACGTTAATGCTTCCTGAAAAATGCAGTATAGCATCGGTAACGGTTAGGTGATTTAGAACAAAATCTAGTCAGCAACAACTTATATCAATTTCTAGTGAATCCGATTTTTTTTCAAAATCCAAGCACTTGTTTTTAAGGTAGATCTACTGTAGAAAGCTTTAAAAATTCTGCATAACAGCACCACCTGTGGTGTAATATATACTAAAAACTAATCAGGATTAATTTTTACCACGTACTAATTGAATCTGAATTTTGATGAAAATCTATGCATGAGTGTTTGAGCTACAAGTATTGCAAAATTTTGAAAAATGCAGCATAGCAATGTTACTTGCAGGGCAATTTACACCGAAAACTAAACAACAATAATCTATATCAGGGGCTAATTAAATCTGAATGATAAAATTTCATGCATTAATAATTCTGGAGATAGAGTCATTGCGATAATCATGAATAATACAGCATAGCAAAGCCACCTGTGAAGCAATCTGCACCAAAATATAATCAGTATCAAGTTAGATCAAAGACTAACTGAATCTAAAGTGTTATAAAAATCCGGGCATTAGTTCTTGAGATAGATCTATTGTGGAAATTTTGAATAATGCAGCATAGCAGCGCCATCTGTTGAGAGATATACACCAAAAAGTAATCAGATCTAGTTTATATCAAGGTCTATCGAAATCTAAAGTTTTACAAAATTCTGTGTATTAGCTTTTGAGATACAGCTCCCACAAAATGTTTGTTACATACAGACTCACAAAGTGACAGAGTGATAGACTGATTCACAAACAGACATTTTCTAAAAATTATCAAATCGTGTTCAGGACTTTCTGAAACGTATAAATCCTTCAAAAACCGGAAGTCGAAATTTTTCATGAATCCAGTTACTTTTTTTTCTTGTAAAGATAAATATGTATAATTTTAAATTAAAAAAAAAATTCCTACTACTAAAAAAGTTTTTTTTATGTTAATCATAAACCTAATTGGAATTAAAGTCATAACATATCAGCAACCCTTATATTGGCTATATATGAAATATTTCTCCATATATTCTTATTTTCGCATAATTGCCATCCTACCGATTTTCTTAATACCAATATTTTTATGCAAAAATACGTTATTTTAAACAATCTCACAATTCCTGTAATAAAATATTTTTTTCTCAGAATTTTCTGGTATTAAAAAAATTGTGAGATTGGAAACTATGTATTCGAAATATAATCTCTTGTATTCGAAGTACATCCGTACTTATTGGATTTGCATTTATTGTGCGTGAAGCATCTAAGTTTTCAGACTTATAAAAAAAGAAGTGTAATACTGTGAGTATACATAGTAACAGAAACATACTCTAAGAAAATTTAGATAAGTTTCTACATTTCTGTGCGTTATAGGCCTGAATATACAGTAATTATCTTACTTACTGAAAAGTGCTAACATGCATTAAAAAGTACCATTTAATAAAACAAATCAAATTTCCTCTCAACAATCTGTTTTCCACATCACGCAATGCTTGATAAGGAATTCCCCCCATAAAACAATCTCATTTTAAAACTGAAAAATGCAGTTCAAATTATCAAGCCTTTCTGAACTCACACCGTCGTATGGAAGAAAAAATATAAATTAGAAAAAAAAAAATGCAATGTCTCTGCCATCTTTTTCATAAATGGATATAACACAGGTGCCGAAAATTTAACGGAATAAATTTGCATGAATTAAACAACTCAACCCGAGTACACCACGCACAAACTCAGTGGCCCGAGATATCTTCGAGCTTTAAAATGAAAAAGGAACGCCTGGCGAATTTAATTGAATGTCAGGGAACATTGACTAAAATGGAACAGTCACTCACACATTTTCTCTTGTCTCCAAAAGGCAAACATGAGACGTTTGAGTTTAAACATTTACAAATTCACACACTGGAAAAAAAAAAGAAGGGAAAAGAGAAACTTAAATTAGTAGACAAGAGGCCGTGTAGACCTAATATTTTTCTAAAACATTTGCTTTTCGAATGCTTTACCTAAGGAAAACTAATGAATAATTGAATAAGAGACATCTAATTTATTTGAAATAGCACGCGACATCCTGCAGTGTTTGTAGACGTCTAGTTTTAGCTGTGTTGTGAGTATTACCTATTCAAAGTTAAGATAAACGGTTTTATTTTTCAAAATATATGATGTTTACACAAATTGACAACAATTTAAAAACATTCATCATTTGCATTTTTCTACTGTACTGTGTATATTGTACTTCTTTTATTTATATTCTGTTTACACATTGCATTCTGTTTCTTTCTTGTTGCAAAAAATGATGAAATAAAGTGGTTTTGTTTATGTTCGCTGGCGAAATAGATACAGTGTTTTAATTTAAAAAAAAATTTCCTACATTTTGGACAGACACGTTAGCAATGGATTTGAAATAAATAGATTTGGGATAAGAAAATCGATAACTCTACTCGAACAAATATACACATAACTTTCGCTTTGCAACATGTAAATTGTAGATTTCAATAGCGGTGGCATGCGATTTATGTCTATTGTATTAAAAAAAACCAGTTACTTTCCGCATTCAAACAGAAAGTCCATAAACACTGTAAATTACTTAGAGCTGCGATGAAAGTATTTTTGTTTCTATTTGGTGTCATTCAAATGCGATAGAAATTTATTAAATTTATTAGTAAAATTAATAAAAGTAAATGAACCAACAAAATGCTTACACATCTCACAATTTCAATATAAGTAAATAAACAAATAAATAAATAAATAAAACACGGCTATTATTAGAAATCTCTGTTTAATATTAATATCTATAGTTTCTTTGCCCATAATAATCTTACACGAATTATTTCAAAATTTGCAATATTTTTTGCGATGCAAAAAAGCAAAAAATTCTCTTCAGTAACAATTGTAAAAGAAAGAGAGCATTCTGACCAAGTAAAAGTATATTCTTTTCGGTTTTTAAATATTTATAATACATTTATTAATACTATTTTTTATTGTTAAGAGGCTACTTCAGTCAGGCGGAATGACCCGTCCGCTAACGGTATTCCTGTGGAAGACATTTATAAAGATATCTCGTCCCATTTCAATATTTTTAATTTTTTTTTTTCATTGGATAGCAGAGATCAATGTGTACGTAGGTATTTTTTTACTTTTTCGATTTTTTTTACATATATTTTTAATGAAGACACTTGTATTATCGGAACAGATTTCAAAAATAAAAGCATCCTCACAAAAAATAAATAAATAAATAAATAAATAAATGATAATAATAATAAAAAAATCTGCAGTCGAAATTGAAAAAGCGAAAAGCAGTCTTTGTAAGGATTAATCTCAGCTATCCGGTGAAAAACAATCATTTAAAAATATAGAAAGACAACCGAGATATCTTTTAAATTTCTAGCAAACGGATCTTTCTGCTTGGCTGTAGTAGCCTCTTAAATGTATACAACATGATTCATTATTAAATACATAATCCTGATAAAATTGACCATTTTAAAGTGTAATTCCTAATTTATTTTGCAACTAAAATGCATTAATGACATTTTTCGCTTTTTTGTTTGTTTGTTTGTTTGTTTGTTTTTTTATTAGAAAAACCAGATTTATAACATTTATATAATTGCAACTATTTATAAAAATATTTGTTTTATGACTAGTAACCGCTTTTTAAGATCCTGTTATACAGGAAAAGTGGAGTGAAATATAAATTTATTATTGGGCTTTTATTTTATTTGTAATAAAGCAAAAAACTGATGGTGTTTGGTCTTAAATTTTAATTTATAATAATTTCGTATAGTGCCATATAAAACAACAATAATAATAAAAAAATTTCTGTTCTTACATTATTAATTTAACCAAAAAAGTTTGTTAATTTCAGCTTTTAATTAGCGCATTTTGCATCCTAAGAGATTTACTTTTTACATAGCCTTCTTCTCATATATACTCAGAAACAAAAAATAACGTTTTTATTATGAAATATTAAAACACCACATTTCGCAGTAAAATAATCCGCCTTATTTATATCAAAAAATATAAACGCCAGTACAATTAATGAACAACAATAAAAAAAAAAAAACATATATAATACAAAACACTTACCTTTTTTTCCTGGAGGGTAGTCAGGCTAATGTTGTAAACAATGTTCCTATAAAAAAAAAAAGAGAACAAAGAAGCATGATTAATTTCAATCTAATTAAACTAAAAAAGAGCATTTTATTATGAATTAACTCCATAGAGATTTTCGAGTAAACGTAACTTAATCTAACGCACGGAAAAGGGAATGTTTTTCTTCCGCGAGATCCCACGAGGAGCAAGGAGCCGAAAAATCTTTGGAAAGAAAATGAAGCTTTCTTAACTCTCTACAAGAAAGTCGTATATTATCTATTTCAAAAGTCATAAATCATCCCTTCCTTGGAAGTGAACATTAAATTAGCTTTTCTAAATAGATTATACTAAAAAGCAATAAGAAATGGAAGGGCTTTAATAATATAATTTTTTAAGGGAATTATTTCTTTAAAAGTTAATGAAAGAAAATGCTGTGTTCGTTAGTTTAATTTTTTTCACAGAAGGCTTTAAAAAAAATTATGTTTTCTTTCATATTTTAATGCGCTTGTATCATTAAATATCTCTTATAAGCAGAAAAAACATTTGCATGTTTCTTTTTCCTCTAATTTATATAAACAGTAGGAAATTACACATTTAATGCTAGAATAAAATAAAGGTTATTCAGGTTTCATAAAAAATCCAAAATATTAAACACCGGACTTTTTAATTAAGACTATATGAACTTTTAAACAACGAATACTTTCGTGTATTTTATATTTTACTTATTTTATGAAAAAATTTAAGGCTTGAATCGAAACATTTTCATTTTATACCGGTATTTGTTGGATACATCTAATGATAAACATACTGAAAAAAGTATACAGTAAAATCTCATACTCCAACGATTTTATAAATTATTTGAACTACACTAAAGAAACTTAAAGCTATCTTTAAACTGTTTTTGGATATATATTCAGATTATTATTACAAAATTAACCTTCTAATGAAGATAGATAGATAGTGCAAAGAGTAGAGAATGGCATAGCGTCTGGGTGGAACTCGGTCATCTTTTACCATCATTACTGTATATTAAGGTTTAATTTACACGATGATATAACTTTTCAGTAATTAAAAACAGCCGAATTTTCTATATAATAGTGCTGGTGTTAAAATGATCCAGCCCCGTATTTATTATAAATAATTTATAATTATATATTACCTGATTTTAAATCTTGAATCATTTCTTAAGTGAATATTCTTTATTGTTATTTTAAATTCTGGTTTAAATTAAAATATTTTTATTTAGCTTTTTTAAACCGAACAGAATATACTAAAAGAAGCAAGAAAAAGAAGGGCTTTAATAATATTTTTTCAAGGGAATTACTTTTTCCAAAGTTAATGAAAGCGAATGCTGAGTTCGTTAGTTTAATTTGTTTTATAGAAGGCTAAAAAATTATATTTTCTTTCATATTTTAATGCGCTTGTATCATCAAATCACTCTTAAAAGTAGATTAAAAAACAATTCTATGAGATTTTTTAACTATGTATATAAACTGTACGAAACTACTCAGTTAACTCTAGATTATATATAACCTACATTTTGCATACGTTTTATAAAATTGACGAGCTTTGTTTTAAACGTGAACCAGATTTTTTAATTATATGTAATATTTTTTAAAATCAGAATTACCATATATCCGGCTATTTGCTCACCACTATTATCATAAATAATATGTTGTTCTTTGTATCGATAACGTTTTTCAATTAAATAAAACAATATTTCCTGTATTAATATACTGGTGTCCAAAAAACCAGGCTTGGAAGCTCTGCTTTTTATATAACTTATTTGTGTGATTTTTATTTTACATATTTTCTAAAAACATTTGCGATTTGAATTAAAATATTTTCATTTGGTATCTGTACGGGTTCGGTATCTCTTATGATAAACATACAGAAAAAGTATATTGTAAAATCTCATGTTTCAGATTTTAAAAACTGTTTAAACTACACACACACACACGCACAAAAAAAAAAAAAAAACTGATTTTTTTTAAATAAGAATGCTTTTTTGAATGTATTCAGATTATTTTTAACCGACTTCAAGGAGTAGGTTATGATTTCGACTTGTATGTATTTCTTGTTCACTCATAAATTCTTTAAATATGAATCGATTTTGATAATTCTTTTTTTGTTTGAAAGTATAAGATACCCATGTGGTCCCATTTTAATTTCATTAAATTCTGATGATTAGAACTTTTTTAAAATAAAAAAAATGTAAATTTGTTTAAAAAAAATAATGATTTGGCGCAAATAATCTTTCATTTTTGTAATCGTTTTCAAATCATAAGCATATTAAAACTATGTATTCATATGCGTTAGCGCCAAGTTGTCGCCAAGCTTGATTCTTTTTTTGAAGTCTGTTAGTATTTTTTTTTTTTTAATAATATTTTTAAAAATTCACTTTCTAATCAAGATGCATATAACAGGTAGATTTATTGTAATTAACACACGTTATATTTATATTATCTATTTTTAATATAATAAGATTATTTCAATAAATACACTTTCTAATAAAATACATATGTAGTACATACAATACACATAGACTTAATATAATTAATATAATTACATATATTATCTATTTCGAAAGTCTTCAATCTCATATTACTTGACGCTGAACATTCATATTCAAATTATTTTGTGAAAGATTTTGTGCTTCAAATCGAAATACTTTCATTGGCTTTTCTAAATGGATTATATTAAAAGTAATAAGAAATGGAGGGGCTTTAATAACATATTTTTAAAGGAATTATTTCTTTAAAAGTTAATGAAACAAAATGCTGAGTTCATTAGTTTAATTTGTTCCATAGAAGGCTTAAAAAAATTACATTTTCTTTCATTTTTTAATGCACTTGTACCATTAATATCTCTTATAAGCAGAAAAAAACACCATTTTTATGTTTTTTCTCGTAATTTACGTAAGCAGTAGAATTTTGCATATTTAATGCTAGATTAAAATAAGATTTTCTCAAGTTTTAAAAAAAAAATCACTTTACACCAGATTTTTAAATTAAGACTATATAAACATTTACTACAACTTACGACTACTTTTATGCCATTTATATTTTACTAAAGAAATTCTGGTTAGAATAAAAATTTCTCTTTTTTTTTTAATGTTTATAATGACATTTATTTAAATCATGTTTCTATCGCAATTGGAAGAGGAAGTATGTTTATACCGGGTGTCCCAAAAATGACTGATGGATTTTAATTCAATAACTTGCAAACAGTGGCAGCTATTATAAAAAATTTTGCAGGAGGGTTATGTATAATGTCAGGAGATTTTTAACGTAATTTTTTATTTTAGTTCGCATCTCAAACAATAGGTGGCGCTGACGGCAATGGAAGGCCAGGTTGACGCTTCACTGAGCACTGATCACCTGGCCTTCAATCGCCGTCAGCGCTACCTATTGTTTGAGATGCGAACTACAATAAAAAATTACGGTAAAAAAACTCCTGACATTATACATAACCCTCCTGCAATTTTTTTTTTTAATAGCTGCCACCGTTTGCAAGTTATTGAATTTTAAAATCCACCAGTCATTTTTGGGACACCCGGTATATATATATTGGTTTGTTTTTAAAATTTAGCTTTCAAACAATGGTTCTCATGAAAATGCCTTGCGAAAATGCTTTTTCTTCATAATGAGTGTTTTCACAATTTATCAGATTAAAATTTCTATATTTCAAGAATTGTTAAAGATAAATGCTTCAAACTTGTAACATGTCATTTTTGATTATTTTACTTTAATTTTGATTCAAGAAATTTGAAAAAAAAGTATTTACTTTTGAAAATATGTTTTTTTTTAAAATTAAGTTACATTTTTTTTTTTAATTTTTTACTTTAAATATTTTAAATTCTTTTAAAAATTAATATTTTTAAATATACTGAGTTAAAATTAAAAATAAAATATTTTTTGTTTATCTAAATGCACAACAATTAAAATTCTACTAATAATATTTTGAGTTATAGCAATTTTAAATTATCCCACTATTTTAATAAATTTTAAGTTTATTATTTTTTTATTGTAAGAAGTTTCCTCATGTGACTTTGTTTACAAATGGCATGGTTGATTATCAAAATTTTAACTCAATAAATAAAAAAATATCTTAAAACATGTCCCGGACCTCCTTACATGTTAGTACAGAAAAAGTTAAAGGCAATAAAAAATTAAAGTAGATTTAATATGAAAAGCTATTTTCTTTTTTAATAGAATTATTTCTTAATGTAAAAAATGCTCATCTCAATAATTTAATGGATAAAAACATATACATTTCAATTTTTATCATTCTCTATCATTAAAAACTTTTTACAGAAATCTTTTTTTTTTTTTTTTTCGAAAATATTCCTAGATTTTTTTTTAATTCATTAAAACAACATAATTTTGCATACATAAAAAAGTAATGAAAATCACTTTCTGCAATTTTCTTATTTCAATATTTTTAGGAAATGTTTCAAAAGAAAGGATACTGGACGGAATTAAATGTTTTTATAACCACTTATTACTCATTACTAGCATTTTATTATATAATTAAAACTGACATTTGAAGAGTTCCATTAATAGATCTATTATAAATCGAAAGAATGTCTAATTCTATATTATGTAATTCTAAAAAAGCAAAACATGTCTTCCTAGATAGTGCACATTAAATTAACTTTTCTAAATGGATTATACGATGCCTAGTAAAAAATGACCCAGTTTCAATATGAAAAATAAATTTTAAAGAAATAAATTTTGTCAAAATTTAATGAATAAAAATTCTGAGTTTAATTTAAAGCGTAAAAATATTAATTACATTAAAAAAATTAATACGTGTTTTTTATTAAACCATTAAACAGCTCAAACAGAAAATAAAATAATAAAGCAAAAATAACAATCGTATTCTAGAATTTTATTTAATTTACTGAAACAGTAGAAAATTACGTACTGAAAAACATAACTTACATAAAAAAATATTAAGAAAATTATTAATTTTCAAAAATAATAAAAATTATTAATTTCTAAAAAATAACAAAAAATACTAATTTCTAAAAATTATTGAAATTGTTATAGTTAAAATACTAAAGAGATTTTTAAAATAAATCCTAACAGCACAAAGATGTTCTTAAACGTCTTTGAATACTTTCTTATCATTTTTTAAGATTGTTTGTTTAAAAAATTATTTAACCCTTTTCTTCGTGAAAAAATTCTGTTAGTAAAATGAGGAATTATCGACTGACACCGGAATTTACAAACGACTTTTTAAGAAATCAAGAACTCAATAATTCAAGATTTTATTGTAAAACCAAGATTTTATTAAAATATTATTGGTGCCAATTGCAATTTTAAATTAAATTTAAGCATGTCCAGATCGGACACACTGCACCGGAAAGGGTTAAGAAACATTTCAAATTTTCGAGGCTATTACGAAAGAATATTCCTAAATATTCTATGTAATTCTTCTCGGTATCCATTACTTATTCAAAACGATGTATTAATAAATAGATTATTATATCTTGTCCGAGATGATATGAATACATTAATTGATAATTATATGATATCACAGATGAATACGAAACTAATAAATTATACATAAACAAGTGATATGTTTATTAATATATATATGTATTTATATATATATATATATATAATACCATTAAAAGTAGACAAGATTCACCAATGGATTTTATCAATAAAACAATTAACCAAAACGAAGAATTAAATTGAATTATAGTAAACAATATTAACCATTTGAAATTAACCATTGAATTTAATAACTTATAGCACATTGAACATGGAAGGAAAAAAAGAATAATATGAATACAATTGAAATTTGTAGAACCAAAGCAGAATCTTCAGGTCCCAAATACTTTGGAACTACAAATGGAGTGTGTGGTTTCATCTTCGTATTTGCCATGAAAAAGCAAAACAATACGAATTTGGGACTACCATCACACAAAAACCAAATTATTAAACAAGGAACAAAGATATTTTACAAAAAGGAGTTGAAAGTAAGTAAAAATAATAGTTATCCATAACAAACAAAAAAGATAAAGCTGAATGGAAATATAATTGAACCGGAAAAAATAATAATCGATATTAACATAAAATTAAATTAATAAAATGATTAAAATTAGAAGATAACATTCATATTAACATATAACTTAAAATACATTATTGTTACTTTAATCAGTAACATTTATTGTGACTTTACATGGTAAAAACTCATTATCTTAATATAGGATAATAAAAATAATAATAATAAAAAATAAATAAATAAATATATATACAGGGTGTCCAGTAAATAACACCGTGATTTCAAAATTAAATTTCTCAAAAACTAAGATAGGTAGAATTATGCGATAAACGGTTTGTTTATTAGGTAATCTGTAAAAATTTTATACAAAAGTTTCGAGCAGTGAATATTTTGAAAAGATTGTGTTCTGATTGCAAAGAATACTGGAGTTGACATTTTTCTTGTTTTAGATTGTTTGTAGAGAATGAGTTTTTCAGTGTCAAGTGCCATATTTAACGATTTTTCGAACTTAATTTTTGAAATTTAGAAACTTTTTTTCCAAAAATCGTTAAAATATGGCACTGTACACCAAAAATTTTGTTCTCTGAAAAAAAAAAAAGACTAAAACAAGAAAAATGTCAAATCAGGCATTCTTTTAATTAGAACACAATCTTTTTAAAATATTCACCGTTCGAAACTTCTATATAAGATTTTTACAACTTACCTAATAAACAAACCGTTTACCGCATTATTTTCTAGATCTTCGTTTTTGAGAAATTTAATTTTGAAATCAGGGTGTTATTTGCTGGACACCCTGTATATGTGTGTGTATTTATACATATATATATAATTATTGATTTTAGTAGATTGACGTACATTTATTTATTTTAACTTGAATAAAATATATTTTGTCTGTTTTTTTCTTGTTTAAATCTTAAAAGTGCAGTTTTAGCTCCATTGAAATTAATATCTGAAATATGTGTTTTCAAACAAGTTTCGAATTTCCTTAATTTCACATCTGTATAGTCTTATACTTTAAAATGCTTCTCATCTTTTTTTTTTTTTTTTTTTTTTTTTTTTCTTCTTAAAGTATTTGGGTTTCCGAGTATTCTTTCATCGTCAATCTTATTAATGTTCTCAATTTTGTAGCGGAAGTTGCTATCAATTTTATATCCTATCGCTTTAAAGGGATTCGGGACATGAAAAACTTCAAATTTTCTGAAAAAAAAGAAAGAAAGAAAAAAAGAAAAGAAAAGAAAAAGTACGAATCAGATCTGAAATACTATTAAACATTACGGCTACAGGTAATCGCCATTTTGCAATATTTTATGTAGAAGAAAGTCTTGATTTCTTTAAAAAGGAACCCGGACACAAAAAATCTTCAATTTTTCAAAAAGCATTATATTTTTTCTGCTGAAAGTGACGCTTTCAACTTTCTATTTAAAAAACCCCCCACAATATAATAAATAAAAAATAAATATACATTTTTTTTTTTTTTTCAAAGTTTCAGCTTTAAAGCAATGGTTGTCGTGGAAACGACTTCTTATGAAAATGCTGCTGTCTGCACGCTGCGTTTTTTCAACATTTTTCCTTTTAAATTATTATAAGTCAAGAACCATTAAAGGTAAATGGTTAAAATTTGAAAAATGTATTTTTTTCAGTGGTTTTATTTTGATTGTGATTTAGTAAATTTGAAAAAAAAAATTACCTTTTTTTTAAAGTTATATATATTTTTTTAATTTTTACTTTAAATATTTTTAATTTTTATTTAAATAAATGCTTTAAAAAATGCTAAATTAAAATTACATCTTAAACATTTCTAATTATGAAAAAAATTAAAATCTATAAATATTATTTAGAATTTTAACGATTTTAATCCATTCCGCTTTTTTTGTAGTAAATTTTAATTTTTTTTAATTATCAGAATTTTTATCATGTTATTATGCTTACAAAAAATATGGTTAACCAAACAAAAAAATCTCAAAATTTTAACTCGATAAATAAAAAATATTGTAAAATGTGCTCCGCCCCCCGCCTTAAATTAGAGGATTCGTATGCTTCACGGTTTTTTAAATGCATTTTAAAACATTTTTTGTGAAAAAATATTTACCATATTCAGTGAAAAAAATCGATAAAATTTCGAAATATATTTGAATATATATTTAAAAAAAATTAGATGTAGCGATCTACGGAAATTTCGGTATTGACAAAATCCACTCAATATATTGATACGTACGATCCTGAATTATAACTTTTTCAAAAAAAAAAAAAAAAGTAGCAATACATTTAAATTTGTAAAATTTAGTAGGTTTTCAGGATATTCTTGATTGTTATTGTTTCGTAATTTATATCCATATATTTATCTATTGATAAACGTTTCTGAAAAAACATTTTCGTTAGGCATAATTTTAATTTTGTCAAGTTCGTCAGTAAACCATCAGAATTTCTATTTTTTACACCCATATCCACAAGACCACGCCTTTCCTTCAACTATGTGGCCTCGTAAGTACAAGATAATTTAGAAATTAAAAGTGGTCAAGGGCGAGTATTATGTATTCAGAGGGTTCCGTACAATAAACATATGAATTGTTAACTATATTGTTAAAAAAAATCGTTTCTAAAAAGAAAAAAAAAGAAAAAAAAAACTATACAACGTAGGGTTAGGTAATGCTGTGTATACTAGAAAATTATAAATGGGTATAACATAAAAGTTTAAAGAGATATGAAGCCTAAATAATTATCAAATATTCCTATTCAAAATAACTGTTTTTTTAACCTTTTTTTAAATCAAAAATTTTTTTTAGTTGCGTTTGAATAATTTAAAACCAAATATGCATAATTGCTATTTTTTAATGGAAAATTAAGTTCTTTTTTGGAAAAAATACTGGTTTATTTCGCTTATTTTCATCGATTTTTGTCAATCCTAATAAACAAATGTCTCCCTTTAACAGAAATCGAAAGACATAATCATGACATTAAAATAAAATTTCCAATATATTTTTCTACGGAAAACTTCGGTTTGTTTTTCAACGATTTCCCATAAGCACTCACTAACCATTCACCCAATTTATAAATCTATATATAAACAGGCATTGAGATTTCATACTTTCATCATTTAAGTACAGAACAGAAAATAAATGTCGTATTACCTTGCTATGAAATTATGGCGACACAATTCGTGCCGTGCAGCTTGAGTAATGAGCTTAAGGGACGCAAAGAGAGAATACTTAATTTATTTGCATTAGACTCTGTAATTTTGGCTGAAATTATAATTATTTAATCAATATATCATCTATTTGGCTGGGATTGAAGAGAGAAAACCCAAATTTAGCACGGAATGAAGTACTTGAGAACGATTTCATATTCTGAAACTTTATTCAAATGAAAATCTAAATTATAATGCCTTACAATTCCAAGGCGACCACATTTCTATAATTACACTCCATGAGAGGCGCCTTTACGGGCTCGCATTTGTCATACCCGAAACACATTTTCCTGCGCGTGCAATCATTTGCAAACTGATAAACTCATTTATTCAGTTTCTAATTTCGTCCACCAGATGGCAACCCCCATTATGAGTTACAAAAATGGCTGAAAGGTTGAAAATACACATGGTTTGCGGGAAAAAGGGGGGGGGGGTCTTTGCACCCCTCTGTGGATTTTAAACTCTAACTATTTTTCTGTATTACTTTTGCAAAATTAATAAAGTTTACATTTTCAAATAACATAAAATAATTAAAAATTGATCCCCCCCCCCAAACTCTTTCCCGAAGGATTACATTTTTAGCAATGCTTTTCGTCTTAGGTTCATGTATTTAAAAATTATCTTAAACAAACGATTTTGATGGCAGCACGTATTTGACGAAAAATTTTTTTTTTTCAGATATTCCAAAGATTCTTAAAATGATTAGAAAATGCAATATTAAAAAGATCAATAGAAATTTTCTTTTGCATTTCACTTATATCTTATTTGTTACATTTCTGTGTTACTTTTTGCGTTGATATCGTTAAAAAATGTCTTTCTTAAAATGTTTCGGCAATAAATAAATAAATAAATAGTAAAAAAAAAAACAAGTTTAATTTATTTCATGTTTAAATTTTGTATTTTAAGAAATACATCATTAACAGCGGTCTAAAGGCACATCGTACTCCAAAATCCTACAGTAGAATCTCCTTGAATTTCCATCTAAAGGCGCCCAAGATCAAGGGGGCAAGAGTTTCTAGTTTCTGCCACGAGATGGCACACTCTTTGCGAGAGACAAAATGGCCGAGAGGTAGAAAAGACCTGCAAAATTTCGATTCGAATCAATCAGCTGATGATTGCAGTGTATTTTCAGGTGTGCTTATCAACTCTTCACAACATTCTGTGCGTGAACATTAGAATTAGGCCCCCTTCAGCTCTCAATCAATCGAGGGCTCATTAGAATCGGGAGGAGAGGGGCCCTCAGACATTACGCGTTGGTTATTTTAGAAAATGTGTTCCAACAAAGATATTTTGTGCGATGGGGTCTAAATTTAAGCTCGGGAAAATAGAATGGTGATAGCATTGGATTAGGAAATGATTTCTATCATAAAAGAAGGTAGCATTGGATGTAGAAATCTAGGGAGAATTTTCCATTTATTTTTTTATTGATCATTTTTTGGTTATTACGAGAAATTCATTAATGGTACCTATGCTATGTTCTCTTTTTTTTTTTTTCAGATATTGGAACGAAACTTTTGTTCAAAATTATCTGAATCAATTCTTTTTTTAAATTAAAATATACTAGAATCTGTAAAAATGAATGTTGAATAATCTGAATAGATATTTATTTCGCTCTGTTTAATTTCATTCATAATCAAGAATTTCTAAATTTCAAGGAATAGATTTAAACGAAGGGTCTTAATTTGAATTTTCGGAAATAAAATTATGAAAGCATTAAGTTCAAAATTAAATTAAGTTCAAAATTATCTGAATAATTTAAAAAAAAATTAAAATGCACTAGAATCTGTAAAAATCAATGTTGAATGATCTGGATAAATAGTTTTTCGCACTTTATAATTAATCTCATTCATAAGCAAGAATTTTTAAATTTCTAGGACTATATTAAAACGAGGGGTCTAAATTTAAACTTTTGGAAATAAAATAATGAAAGCATCAAGTTCAAAATTACCTCATGTTCAAATTTACCTGAATATACATATATATATTTTTTTCATTAAAATACATCAGAATCTGAAAAAATCAATATCGAATAATCTATATAGGCATTTATTTCGCTTTGTTGAATGTCATTCATAATCAAGAGTTCCTAAACGTGTTGTTTCAAGGAATATATTTAGGCGATGGCTCTAAATTTAAACAATAAAATGGTGATGATGTTAAGTTATAAATTATTCCAAACGTAAAAGAAGGTAGAACATGAAAGTTTAGAGAGAAATTTTTCATTATTTATTTATTATTTTCATATATTTATTATTTTTTAATTTATTTATTTATATTATTTATTTATTTTATTATTTTCATACATTTTTATTGTTTTTATTTATTTATTTTTTCTTATTGTGAAATATTTATTATAACTTTACCTACGCCTATGTTATTTATTTTAGAGATTGAAAACAAACTTTTGTTCAAAATTATTTGAATTAATTTTTTTTTTAATTGAAATACATTAGAATCTGTAAAAATCAATTTTAAATAATCTGGATTGGATAGTTTTTCGCTTTATTTAATTTTATTTATAATCAAGAAATTTTAAATTTCAAGGAATATATTTAAACGAGGGGTCTAAATTTAAACTTTCGGAAAGAAAACTATGAAAGCGTTAAGTTCAAAATTACCTGAATATATATATATTTTTTTTTCAATTAAAATACATTAGAATCTAGAAAGATCAATATTATAATCCAGATAGATATTTATTTCGCTTTGTTTAAAGTCATTCTTAATCAAGAAATGCTAAACTTGTTATTTCAAAGAATATATTTAGGCGATGGCTCTAAACTTTAAACACATGAGCACCTACCGAAAGAAAAAAAAAAAAAACTCTAACTGCAGAGAAAATATGCGTAAGAGAGGAAACTGAGCTGTTAAGTACTCCATGGTACATGGGTCATTCCAAAAATAAAGGTCCCTTTTGAGAATTTTTTTTTAATTTTTTTCATTTAAAATGAAATAAAAATATCATTGAGAGGGTTGTATACATATTCAAGAGTAGAAATTGAATATCAGCAGCACACTTTTTAAAAAATATTTATCACTACACTTAGAAACACATACACATTGGCTGAAAAATGTCCCCTGTGTTACCATATTTTAAATAATCTTCTCATTTTTTCTTATTAAAATAGAGAATTCCTTTTACAATATTAACACTTTGATATAAATGCTCTTATTCAGTGCCATATAGTTTTTTGTTTATGTATATATTTTTTCATGATATAGGCATATTATGTCCCCCGTGTTACCCTTTTTTCATTCTCCCTTGGTAAAAATTACTCTAATATAATAAAATTATAGTAAAACTTATTTATGCATATTAGCCAGTGCATATTATAAAACTGATTCATAAGAAAGTTTTTTCGCTTTTGTTCTGATAAAGGAAATGTCAGTAACATAGGGGACAATAAAGTAACAAAGGGGACATCCTAATTGAACATAAAAAGAGTAACAATTTTAAAAGTGTACTTATGTATTAATTAAAAATGTATTTCTGATACAGACCAACAAATGCATTAAAAAACAGGATATTCTGTTGCATTTCATTTCTAAACTTAGGTTTTTTGTCTCTTAACAACATATCAACCAATATCATGGTAACACAGGGGACTAGTAACGCAGGAGACAAAATGAAATAAATTATCACCTATGTATTACTATTTTCATAGAAACAATGTAAAGTTAGATGGAATATTTTCTTTTAACTAAGACTTACAATTTAAATGCCAATAAACTAGAAAATTAATAATTAATCGAAATAAATCAATAGTAACACAGGGGACACACAAAAAACACACCCACCTTCAAAAATCACCTTTACTTAGATAATGTTCTTAAAAATTTAACAAATGAGGAAAATGACTACCTAGGATGAATGCTAACTCTAAAAGTACATGAATGACTGCTGTTAACAACATTTAGCTTGCAAATTCTTATTTTAATAGGAAGAAAAAAGTGGCGGTAACGCAGGGGACAAAAATTAAGGGACACAGGAATTTTTCTTATAAAATGAAGAAAAATATTTTTAAAAAATATTTAAAATATATAGGGATAATATAAAGACTACAAAGACATAAAAAATATGCTGAAAGATAACTTAAACGATACATATAGTAAAAAAATAGGGTTTAAAAAGTAAAAATTGTTCTTGGGACATGGCTTTTTACAGGACACAATTATTATGAAAGTTATTTGAATAACAATAAATGGAATTTATCTCAAATTTAAAAATTGCATTAAAGAAAATTATCTTTAAAATATATTTTCCAATATTTAAATTTAATTTTGAAACAAAATTTTAGAAAATATAGCAATACAAAGTGTCAGGACACCAAAGGGTGCTTTATTTTTGGAATGACCCACATATTTAAAGCGGTTCTCGACTGCTCTGCTCAAGAAGCACAAAATGTTTTAACACATTTTCAAAATTCATTTTTAACGGAAAGATATAAAAAATGGAAAGCCTGACTATGGAAGCAATATGGGTTCAAAAGGAATTTTCCATTTTTAGCACTTTCTAACAAAGTTGAAAAGTGCTTATGCATTCGGTTTGTCTGGCCGTCTGGCCGTCTGGCCGGATGGCCGTCTGGCCGGATGGCCGTCTGTCCGCGCTCTAACTCCCGTAAATATACTCGGATTGCTATGAAATTTTCATACGTTATTGATGTTTAACCTTGTACGACACCTATTGAAAATGAAGTTTCTACCATGATTAGTTTATCTACAGAGCGAATTAAAAGTTTTCCATTACATTACGGCCTATGGGGGAAAATCGTTAATATACTCGGATTGCCATGAAATTTTAGGACGTTATTGACGTTTACCCTAGCACGAACGCTATTGAAAATGAAGTTTCTACCATGATTAGTTTATCTACAGGGCGAATCAAAAGTTTTCCATTACATTACGGCCCATGGGGAAAAATCGTTTATATACTCGGATTGCCATGAAATTTTAGGACGTTATTGAGGTTTACCTTAGCGCAAGTCCTATCGAAAATGAAGTTTCTACCATGATTAGTTTATCTACAGGGCGAATCAAAGTTTCCTATTACATTACGGCCTATGGGAAAAAATCGTTAATATACTCGGATTGCCATGAAATTTTAATACGTTATTGACGTTTACCCTAGCACGAACTCTATTGAAAATGAAGTTTCTACCATGATTAGTTTATCTACAGGGCGAATCAAAAGTTTCCCATTACATTACGGCATATATGGAAAAATCGTTTCAAAGAAATTTTAAAGTTGTTATACCCTGTCAAACATATTAAAATATGCATTCTATAAAATATAAGGTGAAAATGTAGCTATTATTCATTTACATGGCCACACAAAAGAATTCCATTAGATAATGGTAAAAGGGTGAATCGTGCGTGACAATTTTAAATATATTAAGCTGTTTCATGTATAATAAAATTGATATGTGTCACTGAAGCTTAATATAAATTATACGCTACTGTCTTGCATAATATGAAGTACATAGCATTTACAGGACCATACAAAAGATTTCAAAAAGTATATTCTTTCCGAAGTACCGTATATGGTTCGATGATGGCTGATGGAGGGATGAAATGCATTTTAATTATGATATGCTCGTTTATATTTCGCTAAATATATGCACATCATATGGTGTGTATAAATGTTATAGTTGATATACAAAGCTACCTAAAAGAGCTCACCAACGTTATTGAATATGAGCGTAAACTATTTAAACGTGGTTCTTAAATAAGCTATGCATTTTTACGCTGAGTTTCATTCAATTTACTGAGAAATGTTTGCAGAATATAGATAAAAGGATATACAGGGCCACGCAAAGAATTCGGTACATGGACGCCTATGAATGATAATTTATGAGAACGTGATTTCAGTTGTTTTAAAAGCGTTTTAGTTTACAATAAATTTTAGCCTAATGCTGACGTGTAATAAAGGTACAATGTAAACTACAGGGCTGAACAAAAGTATTCAAGTATGTTTCCATCTAATAGTATGAAATGCTTAAAAAGAAATTTCAAGCTATTGGGTATTTTCTTGCTAAACTAAATTTTCCCATTATATCAACTAACATATGAAATACAGAGCCGTTCAAAAGTACTGGAATACATATTTGGGTATATTTGGCTATACACTATTATTTCCCTAAATAACAAAGTTTTGTTAAAGATTTCATTAAGTGTTGGAAAGTGCTCCATAATCTATGCTTAACGCATGATTTTTCTTACTTGTTTGATCAATAAATTACTTATAAGCGAATTTGATCACGTGACTAAATCGTTTACACTCCAGCTTGAATGGTTATTCTTCCACGCGTAAATTCGGTTCAAAACGATCACTTTGACACTATTTTCTAAAAAATCTATTGTGTTTGTCAAAAGGAAAATGAGTGCGATTAGATAGTTTTTTTAAAAGAACACCTGCTAGTTTTATGCATTTTTTAACAAAAATAAATTCAAACTTATGATCATAGCTGCTTTTTTTTATTAAAGAACAGCCTTAACTTATTTTAGAAAGATGTTTCAGGTTCGAATCGAAATATTTTTATTTGGCATCGGTCGAAATGGCTACTATGGCAGTTCTAATGTTAATGACATCGCCCCCGAAAAGAATATTTATATTTTATTCAACATACAACATGTTAATAAAATTATTCTACTGTATTATGGAGCATTTATAAAATATCTTGGGAATCTACTCTATTCAAAATATTCCCAAAACAAAAATTATCTTTGTTAGCCAACTCGTAAAGAAAATATTCCAAAAATACATGTGTGGTTTGGAAGGCATTGCAACTCAAGCTCGCTATCGATTTATGAACGATTTCATTAATTCTAACATAATGTTATCGTAAAGAAAACAGAACTTTCCGAAAGATTTATGTTTATTTATTGATCGTCAGTACTTTTTCCGCCATTAGGCATGAATGAGATTCACAAGAGAGAGCAGTCTCGCTTTTTTAAAAAATTCAAAAAGTTATCGAAAGTTATGCTCGACAATGAATAAAAGATTTTAAAACTTAATTAGAAAATTTCTCCGATAGATTTTAGAAATTTATTTTTAAAAATTGCCTATGAAAAGGAAAGTGAGCTAGAAAGGAAATTTAAGAATGTATTTTTATTTAAATGAGATGCTTATTTTGAAATATTTTGCTTTTTTAACAATACGTGTTTATAATAAAAACAAATTTAAAACAATGTTTCTATTTTTGGGGCAATTAGAAATGTATTATACATTATAATTGAGGAAAATAATATAATTATGGTAAAATACATAAATATGCTACAAGTGATTAGCAAATACCTGGGAGTATCGCAGTTTCAATTACAGGCGAATATTTTTATTTACCATTTGTACCATTATTTAAGAATAATAATAATACATTGCATAGTATATTTCTCTTGCAAGTGTTCTGTTCACAAAGCATTTGTAAAAGGTTTTTTGTTATGAAAAAGTGGTGCGAGGTACATAATTGTCAAAAATATTCGCCTGTAATTTGCGATACCCTCACATATAAAAAAGGGGCTTAAAAATCTTTTAATAAATAAACCAATTACTTTCATTCAATCAGTAATGGTAACAATCTCAAGGTCCGTAATTATAAATAAACTGTTTTTGCATAGACATTGAACTTTGTACTATCGTATATCGAGTAAATCTGCAAAAATTATCGTTACAGATCTCAAGTGCGAAACAACAGTTGAATGTACGAAACTAGCCAGTTTGTTTAGATATACATAAATAGAGTATTTTTCTTATATTTACTACCAGCTGTTACCCGTGACTTCGTTCACGTAGCATTAAAAAAAGGTAAACGCTTTCATTAAATAAAACCTTTCATTAACAATAATTGAAAACATATATAATTAACACACATTTTATTGGAGGCAATATAGAAATTTTTCTTTATAGGGGACTTAAAGAACTCAGATAAATAAATTTAAAAAAATGTGTTAGATAATATAAACAATAGCGAAAATGAAATTGCAACCACTTATACTATAGAACAACTGTAACGCACCCCATGTTCTACAGAAATCATGTTGTAGTGCATTTCAGAATTCCATATCAAAGAAAGAAAAATCATGTGTTAAACCTAGGTAATAAAAAAATATCCAATATTTCCATCATACATAAATTCGCCGGCCCATTCATTTATGCAGCTATGTCTATGATCTATATATTTGTAAATATTCTAAATACAATCTTAAAATTTAGCATAGTTAGAAAAGTATAACGAAGATTAAAATTCACCTTTAGCGATTTCTAATAATAGACAGAAACGTACTTGAATTCTTTTGTACAATCCTGTATATTACGTGCAGATATTTATACGACCGCATATTTAGCTTAAACTATTCAAGCAAAAAAAAAAAAAAAAAAAAAAAAAAAAAAAAGACGATTAAAATTGTTGAATTTATATTTCCGGGAATCGCTATTGCACAGGTGACCTGTATCCAGTTTATTGTATAGTCCGGTACATGATTTATTTAAATTCTACTAAAATCTCTTATTATACCAAATGTAGCTGAACTTCAAGATGCATTAGTTTTTCTTAGAATACATAGCATAATTGAAAAAGCTCTTCAGCAATCTTTTCTAATAGATCAACTTTGGATAAAATATCTGTGATCTGGACACAGGTCCGAAATCTTTTATGTGTCTCTGTAAATGAACAAAAAATGTGATGCAAATCATATTCAGCTGCAAGCATATTATAGTAAATTTCAGTATTTATCATTGTATTGATTATTTCAGTATATCAATTTCACCATGTTTGAAAGAGTTCAGCGCAATTAAAATTAGCTGGGAATATTTTTCCCCGTAGACTATTAAATTACCAAACATTTTTTTCTGATCCCAAAAATAAATGTTAAATCTTTGTACCCCATTTCCCACAGAAGTCCTGTTTTAGTGCACTTCAGAAACTGATATCAATTTCAATATTATTAAAGTAACATTATTAAAATAACATTATTAAAATACGCTGCAAAAAGTTTTTTCTTTTTTTGGTAACGAAACAAGAAAGATGATTAAATATTATGGATACATTTTTAATTTATTCTGTTTGAAAAATAGCGAAATTTTGAATTATTAAGAAAAATATTTGAATAAAATAAATAAAAATTAGCCTATGTTCATTTCAGGCCAATAATCTATGTATATACAAAAATCAAAGACATTAATCCATCCGTTTTGAAGCCAATTTCATTCCAATTTTTCGGACACACTTTCACATTTATAATATATATAAGGATAATGACTGTTTGCATATATGCTGGGTATTCGCCGAATAAAACCCCGATTTTAAAATTAAATTTCTCAAAAACAAAGATCGGTAGAATTATGCGGTAAACGTTTGTTTATTAGGTAAGCTGTAAAAAACTTATGTAGAAGTTCCGATCGGTGAAAATTTTGAAAAAGATTGTGTTCAGATTACAAAGAATACTTGACTTGACATTTCTCTTATTTTAGATTGCTAGCAGCGAACGAGTTTTCGGCATACAGTGACATATTTTATCAATTTTTCGAACTAAATTTTTGCTATTTCGAAATTTCAAAAATTTAATAAAAAAAAACCCAGGCCAAACTGGTTAGGTGTGTTCTTGAACAAAACTTTTTCTTGTCATATAAAATAAAGTATAGTTAATTCATCTGCTATATAGATTGATTTTCCATTTATACGACTTTCGTCTATTTAAAAAAAAAAAAAAAAAAAAAAAAAAAAAAAAACTTTAAGTATACATGTAATAATAAAAAATTTTCGCCGTTAATTATTTCCAAATTCTTATAATTCTAAATTTTCCTCTGTATTTTAATAACACCTTAACATGTTTTTTATATTTCATTCCATATCTTTAATCTAAGCATTTTTTATTTTCTTATTCTAAAAAAACTTTAATCTGTTAAAAGCAACATTTTCCTTAAAACTTCATTACTTTATTTTATTCTTTCATATGTTTCCTAATTCCTTATTTACGTTCTAAAAATTCATTCTATTACCCATAATTCCTTGTAAAGCAACACTAGGCCTGATTACGTAATATATTCATCCGATCACGTAAGAGAAATTTTTTTAACCTGTTTAATTTCTGCATTGGTCAATTTCTATTTTTTTAAAAAGTTAAGTGGCAGCTCAAAACGTTGTTGTAAAATTCTGTATTCATGCGTACTTAGATATATAATGACATTATTTTGACTTGAGAAACAGAATTCTACATTTTTTGGAGCGTTAAACAGAATCCTGTCATCTGGTGGAAATAAAGTCTAATAAATGAAGTTCTATTCTTGAAATATCTTCTTTCTGTTTTATTATGGCGGTATATTACATTGATATGAAGTTTAAATCGAAGTATTCATGTAATCAGATTAATTTTTAAACACGATTATTCAATCGGTAAATCAATTACAGATGTAAATTTTTCTATTTTTCATTTTTGAGTGAAAAAAGTCCGGGCCAGGATTCGAACCAGGGATGTATTGGCTGAAGCCGCCAATGCTCTACCAACTGAGCTATCCCGGACACGAATACTGGAGGACTGTTGGGTGAAATCTGTATTCATGTAATTGTTTACTGTGATGTGAAGCACGAATAAATGTGTTTAAAAAGATGTCGTCTACGTTTGATTTTAATTGAAATATTCCAAGGATTTCATCTTATGTCTTATCATCGTGAACCACATAGGCCTCTTGACTAAACATTATATGGTTGAGGCTGGCCAAAACTGGTTTATCGAGCATTAGCCATTATGTATAACATTGTTATAAAGCAGCATTTTACATGCATACCTTGATTTTTCTTTCATAATGACTTTCGTAAATGAACATCTGTTATAATAGAAATTTCTCAAAGAGTATTCAAAACACTTCTGCGGTTTAAAACTAAAAATTGTTTTTTAGAATTAAGATTGCATCTTTTAAAAAACATGTGAAAAGCGTCTTCAATGTTTAGTCATATATACACTGCTTGCTTTAATAATGGGTGCTCACTTCTTGACTCATTCAGGACTGATACTGATAACCAATAAGTCCATAACAATAAATAAGATGTATCATTTGAGCCGATGCATCTCATATCAACTGGCAATGTTGAAAAATTTTCAAAGGAAGGAACAAGATTTTTTGAGGAACAATACTTTCGGTCTGGCCGAATTTTTGACAATATTTTCCCAGAATCGAATTTCTGGCGAATTTCAAATTACGGGACAAAACCGAAGCCAAATTTTCGGTCGAACTGTAACTGAGCCGCCTCATTTGAGCCGAAATATCTGAAATCAATTGAGAATAACAAAAAATTTCAAAAGAAGAAAGAAGATTTTTGGAGAAGAGATAGAGTTGATCTCGCAGAATTTTCGGCAGCATTTTCTCCGAATCGAATTTCCGACGAATCTCGGATTTTGTGCTGAAAACGAAACCGAATCTTCGGCTGATCTCTAATTGTGGTGTCTAATTTGAGCCGAAACATCTAAAATCAATGAGGATTGTTCAAAAATTTCAAAGAAAGAAAGAAGATTTTTGGAGAAGAGATAGTTTCGGTCTGGCAGAATTTTCGGCAGCATTTTCTCCGAATTAAATTTCCGACGAATCTCAGAATTTGTGCCGAAAACGAAAGAGAATTTTTATATGATCGCTAACTGAGCCGTCTCATTTGAGCAGAAACATCTTAAATCAATGAGGAATGTTAAAGATTTTCAAAGAAACAAACAAGATTTTTGGAGAACAGATAGATTTGGTCTGATTGAATTTTAGGCAGCATTTTCTCCGAATCGAATTTACGGCGAATCTCAGATTTTGGGCCGAAAACGAAATCGAATTTTCGATCGATCTCTAATTAAAATGCATTTAAAAATAATATACGTTTTAAATAATATTTTTAAAAATAACTCCTTTTTTTAAAGTCAGATAAAAAATAAATCACAAAACATAATAAAAAAAAGGGTAAAACCATTAAAACTCCGTTATAAAATAATCTATGCTGCTAAAGCCCATTTCTCGAATCTCTTGAATCATTAATCACATAAAAATTATGCACATCTCATTATTCAAACTATAAAAGTGGAAAAGTCTGGGATGTAAAGGAATTCATCAAAAGAATATTTGTAAATGACTTGATTATCTCTTGGAAACGAAAAGGAACTGGACTTGAAATCATCCCAGAGATTCATTAGTAACAAAGAGTTATTTAAATTAGACTTTAACGTGCTTATCTCGGCAAAGAATTCGGCCTTATAAGCAAGCATTCACTTACAAACGGACATTAACATGCTAATGAAGGGGATCGGCAATTAAAAATGAACTTTGGAGAGAGATGTTCGTTAAAGCTTTATTTGGAGTCGGAAACTTAACGAGAGATAAGACAGAAAAGTCCAGAAACGGACGATTACGCTATTGTAGATTAATGCACGAAAATTTTATATTAGCTTTATCAGACTTGGATTTTCAAAAGACTTTAATATTTGTTAAGGATTTGTAAAGGTAGTATTTATTTAAATGTAAACCCAGACGGTTCTACAATACTGTTGTTTTAGATTGATGATCGAAAATATTTCTATGTTATGCTAATTTTATGAGATTATTATTTGTGGAGAATTTAATATGTGTTGAAGCATTTATTCAGTATATATTCAAATATAAAATTGGATGATTATAGAACAATATTGTTCTGGATTATTGAACAAATTTTTTCTATCAATGTGAAATAATATAAAGGCAGTTTGATTACGTCCATTAATAACTATTTTGAATTATAAGATGTCACTATTTTAATAATACGGATTAAATGGTTAAATCTAAAATAACTGAAAACTAGTATTTTTCCTTTTCTTTGTTATTTACATTTTTGCAAAATAATTTGAATTTATAAACAAATGCTTAAAGAGTTCAGTTGTTAAATGTTTTTAACTTAGTTTTATCAGACTGTAATTTCGAGAAAGGAAACTAACAAAACTTGTCTATGACATGTAAAACGCTTGATTTATATTAACTAATGTTATAATTTGTTTGTTTACTTTATCAAACTGGGATTTCAAAAGAATTTATATATGTTAAAACATTTACTCAGTATATATTCAAATATAAAATTTAATTATTATACTCGTAATATATTGTCATAATTTCGCGAAATTGGTTGACGAGATAATCAAGTAGTATTTTATTTTTATTTCTTTTATCACTTGGTAAATTAATACTATGTCTACCATAATTTAAATAAATAGTAAACTGAATGCAAGGCATATGGTCAAAAAATCAGTATTTTACAATAAAAACTTTTACGTTTTTTGTGTTTTTATCTTTAATAGCGTCCATATGTGTAAAACCATGTTTATATCGCTTAATTTATGATCATTAAAAAACATTTAGTTCTTCGTATAAATGATATATAGCTCTAATCAAAACCCCAATAACTAATTTTCAATTTTAGAACTGAGAAATTTCCGATATTCGATGCACTTTAAATTACCTGAAATATCCAAAAATAGAGGCATCTGGACTTTAAAAAGAGCTTATTTTCAATTAAAATAAAACGTATCCTTTCAGCACAAACGATATATTGATACCATCCATAATTCGCCGGCTTTCGTCCAGCTCCTAATAAATTGAAAGCTTTATTTATTAACTGTGTCCGAACCTGATAAGTGAAATATGCGACTGGCTTCTAATCTAAAAGCTCTCTTTTCAAAAATATCACTTCTCACTCTCCGATATTTCAATACGCGTCACAGATATTGGCACAAAGAATTATTGATAAAACTTGGCCAAGAGAAGCATAACAGCTATCCACCCCCCCCCCCTTTTTTTTTTTACTTTTTCAAAAGAACTTAATAAATCACATCTCTCGCGCTCTTGGTGTCGTAAATTAAAAGTCTACTCCGTTGCTAACAAGGGACATTTTTGCACACCCGCTACTTTTATTATTGCATATCTCTTTCTTCCCCCCCCCACCCCTTCCCTTTAAGAATATTTCACTAGAAAACGTTCGGTAATTGATTGCGTATACCCTTTCTCTGCTCCCACCCCTCTCCTCTCCTTGGAAATTCCTTCTATATAACACGTCAGAAACAAAAAAAAAATACATATCAATTCGAAATTATGAAAGAACGTGGCCGTTTTGTTATTTGAAAAATGCTTCAGTTTATATCGGATAATGCATCACAGGGAGTGGGAAAGGGCTGTTTTAATTATTAATGTATGCCTATGAAGAAATGGACAGAGATTAGAGGGTTTTGTCTTTTCTTTTTACTTTGATGTGTTTTTTGTGTGATAAGGCTTAAGAATGAATTAATATTCAGTGATACCTTTGTGTCCCGTTTTAACACAAATGATGGGCATAAGGTTTAACAAAGCGCGATTTTTTTTTTTTTTTTTTTTTTTTTTTTTTTTTTTTTTTTTTTGATGTTATATTAAATACTTCACGTAAAAACAAACACGGGGAGATAAAATTAATAACATTGAAAATATAGCATGTAGCTCTTTCAGGGCTTCGAAAATGGGTCCGTTTTTTTTTTTGGATCAAAATGGAAAAATTAAAAAACAAGTTGGAAATTGCACGTAAAGCGTAGCAAATGAGGTGCGTACATATGATAACAAAGTTTTAAAATATCACTCTCATGTATCAATCTCATAAAATTGTAAATAGTTAATTACAATTAAAATGCGCACCAAATAATATTCTCCCTATACCATTACGTAATGGAATACTTTTGTGTGGCCTTGTAAATCAATAACAAATGTTCTTTGCACCACAGATTGTGCAAAATGTATATATAATATGTACTTTATAGATACATATGCATTTTATTATGTTCGAATGAGTGTAGCACCATTAAAATGCATTTGAAACATTTTCCCTCATTGACCGTATTGTAACGGAATACTTTTGATTGCCCCTGTAATTGAACTACGCATCCTATTTTGATAAAATTTGAAATAACTCGACAAAATTAGGTAATAATTATGTATTTTAAATTTGAAACGATTAGAATGCATTTGAAACTTTTCTCCCATTGACCGTAATGTAACGGAATACTTTTGATTGTCCCTGTAATTGATCTTTGCATCCGATTTTCATAAAACTTGAAACGACTCAACAAAATTATGTAATAATTATGTATTTTAAATTTCAAACGATTCGGTTGGGTAGTTTTTGCGTTGTTATATGCGGACAGACGGACAGACAGACAGACGGACAGACAGACAGACGGACAGACGGATGGACTGAACGACAACAATAGGTGCTACGTATTTGCATAATTACGAACGCACCTAAAAAGGAGTGAAAGTGACAGCACAACATAAGTGAGCTCTGTAGCTGTGATCGAACTTCCCATGATTTAATATGAAGTTCAGCCATAAATATATACAGTAGAAGCCCAAAATAACGCGGTCCGATGTAACTCGAATTCGGATTTAACGCGGGGAAAAGTATGCCCCCCCCCCCCCGAAAAAAAATACATCAATTTTAGGATAAATTTTGCGTTTTAAATTTCAGTGAAACACAATGAGGGACTTGCAGTCTGCGGTTAGTGCTATGCATCTCGATACTTCTGTTGACGATTTAAATGACTGGTTAGAAATTGACAGTAGCAAAGTAATTTCAGAGGTCAAAACAGAATAGGATATCATTGATGCTGTAGCGCATAAAAATTGCAGTGAGCAAGATGATGATGATGAAATTGAAAATGATGTGGTAATGAAAGATGACATTCCACATGTTAGTGAAGTCATTTGATACTTAACGAAGATAACTTCGTAGATGGTGAGACAAGACGATTTAGATTGTGTTCATCTGCGCCTTGCTACTGTGAAACAATATGCCAAAATGAAATGAAACGCCTCAGTTCGCCAAACAATAAATACCTATGGACATTTTTAAGATAGTTTAAGATTAAGTCTGTGTTCTATGAATCATAAAGTTAATTGCATTTCGCAAAGCGGGTAAGTGTTTTCATCATATTGTATCATTTCTTTGGCACCATTCCGATATACCGCTGTTAAGTTTAACGCAGGTGTGAAACCTGTCTCCCAACAACCGCGATAAATCGGACTTCTACTGTATATATAAATTCTATCCAAAATGTAAATCTCGGTAGAAGCTGTAGAGCGTAAATTATTAAAAACGAAAACATATGGTAGGCGTTTGTAAATAAGTCAGCAAAATGTAAACCAATGGAAGTTTATAGAAATCATTTAGAATGATGGACGTTTGTCATCAGTCTCCGATATGATGGAGCCACGTTAGGCTTAATTTCGAGATGTAAATGAGAAAACTTATCTGTCTCATACAAATCTTTTTTTTTTTCTACTTGAAAAACCTTTTGTTCAACATAACTTCCTATAAAAAATTCAAAACTAACAAAATTTTAATGATTTACACAGTTAAAAAATCCTTTCAGGAATCAAGTTGTAAACAACTGTAACGTATAGCGAGTCATTATCTTTTGTAAGTCATTCATTGAAAAAAATAAACCGTAGAACTAGATGTCATTTGAAGTTGTTCTACTTGAGTTACGTGATCTTTTTTGCCATTTGGCGCTTTCTGTTTGTTTTTTCATGAACTATTTCCGAGTGTGTGTTAATTGTTATAATGTGTTATTTCCGAGTAACAATAAGGTTGTGAAGTCTGTGTTTGTTCTGATTAATCATCACAGGGAGGTTAAATCATCTCATGTTGGTACTGCTTGCAATAGGTTCGACTGGCGTTTTTTCTCTATATTTATAAAGTAGACATTATTAATTCACCAAGCTAGTAAAAAAAATATATAAATTATTATCGTTTAATAGTTGGTGTTATGCAGTATAAACACTTTGTTATGCAATTTAGGAGTGACATTATGCCTAACAGTAACCTAAAGAAAAAATTTCGCTATTTTTACAGCGAATAGTTAACAAAAATACACTAAAATATGATGTTTTCCGAACAACATAAAAAATCAAGCATTATACTGTTAAAGATACAACTATGATCTCGGTTCACATCAAAAAATGAAATTTTTAACTATTTAAAATTTATGCACTCGCTTTTCTCTGTTACATCCATTATTCTATCCATGTGTAACAATATAATGTATCGAAAACAGAAATCTGTTACAGAACCTCTGTTTCATCTGTATACACTGTTCTGCCTAAGATTGCATTTCCCATCGCCAGTCCACACAGAAATCATTAAGAGCAAACTCCGAAAGTTCATTTAAAATTTCGATATATATTCATCCCTTTCCCGAAATTAACCGAACATTAGTTACCCGTTATCTACATCCTACCACCTTCCCAACGTTCTAGGAAAAGGAATTCTTTCGTATGTATTATTTCCATCAATAGTACAACGCAGAGAAATCCATTCTCCTGCAAACCATCTCAAGTCCTGCATACGAAATATAATTATATTTTAAAATTAACAACCTTGTTTCCCAGAAGCATTTCGCCAGCTCCAAAAGTTCCTTGGAAGATTCGTTTCCCAAAAGTTTCAAAACCACTGGCTCTTGACTCACTCCTGGTGTAGAGCCTTCCCAGAAACCCCCTCTTCTCGTCTTTTGTCGCGCGCTGCTAGGTCCTTCTCTGCTCTCTACAATCCTTCAAAATCTTATCTCACTTATTATCCCAGGACCGTCATTACGTTTTAAATTTCTCGGTTTACGCGCCGATAATCAATCAATAAAACTTAGCGCATTGATTGAGTCTCCCGAGAATGCATTATTCGAGATTAACAAAGACGGTTTTGAGGGGAGAATCGAAAATTTTAATTGAAGAACGGTTTTGAGGGAATATGCGAAAAGATTCTAAGCCGAGAAGAAAAAAAGTTTTGAAGACGAGTGATTCACATCATATATACTATATTGGATATGCGATTTATGTTTGGAAAAATTTTCTTTGTATCTGATATTAATTTCTTTTTGTATATTCTTTTCAGATTTTCAATAAATTCTGATGGAACAATATGGTGATAACCACGCTGATTAATTCACTTTTTTCATTTTGATTATTATTTTTATTGTTATGAAGACATTGTTATTTTTTTTCCAAACTTCGCTTTGTTTGAGCATAAATTCTAAGAAAATGATATGTTTAATATTTTTTCTTCTTCTTTTGAAATTACCATTCTGATCTTAGAAATAAAAAAAATCTTATATTTTCTTTCTATTAAAAAAAAAAAAAAATCTTATATTTCTGTTCAATTTTGAAAAAAAAAAATCTTACTTTTTTTTTTTTTTTTTTGAAAAAATATGTTACATTATTTTTATTACTTACAGAATTTAAAACTGTACACTATGTACAATGGAAATTTTTTCTTTGTATCTGACATTAATTCGTTTTTGTACAGTATTTTTAAATATTCAGTAGATTCTGATGGAACGATATGGATGATCCATCTTGATTAATTCACTTTTTGTCATTTTGAATATTACTTTTATTGTTACAAAGCCATTGAATTTTTTTTTTCAAACTTTGTTTTGAACGGAAAATTCAAGAAAATGACATTTTTAACAAGTTTTAATGCTTTATTTTTTTTTCTTTTGAAGTTACCTTTCTGATCTTAGAAATAGAAAATATCTTATATTTTTTATAACTTGAAAAAATATCTTACATTTTTTTTTTCTATTTTGAAGATACATAAGAAATATGATTTTTTTTAAAGGAGGATAAAGGAAAAAGGACGCTTATTATCGAATTACATTACTTATAATTGCTACAAATTTATTTTAAACAGTCTTTGTATTCAAGTAAATTATGAGGGGAAAATATTTATAAACAAGCATTGTTCTATTTTTCTTAGACTGTCATCTTGTTAAAATCTTGTTTTAGAATTTCGATAACTAACAATAAAATAATTAAATATACTTCTTTTGTAAGTAGTGCAATGGCATCAGGTTATTTTGATAGATTTTTTAAAACATAAATCAAATATTACATCATTAACTTTTGTTTTTAAAGTTATCTCTGCCTATTTCTTCTCTTTTAAGGAATTTGCTTGCATTTATTCACAAAGTAATAAAAGATAAAAATCTAAAGTTTTATTTAAAATGAAATTAAAAAAACGAAGAAAAGTAGATAATTATTCATGAAAGAAACTCAGATATGGTTTAAATACCACTTTTCAAAAAGCATAAATATATTGTTCCCTAATTTTATTTCCAAAAAAGAAAAGCAATATTCATACAAGCTTAATTTAATTCCAGTCCTTTCTGTAAATCTAGAACTTTCTCTAATAAATTCATTATTATCCCTCCTTTTTTGTTCATTTCTGCGTGTACTTTAATAGCCTGCGGTTGATATCAACATTTCCACGAAAAACAATTCTATTAAAAGACTTTTCCATGCAAACATTTTGAAAACAACAATTTGTTTCATTAGAGTCTCTCTTTTCAAGATAAATTGAACTCGAATGGGAGCTCTTCAGAAGCGAATGTACATAATCTCCTATTTCTGCTTTGAAAACAGGTAAATTAACAAAATATCTTTGATAATTTACTTTAAAAAAAAACAACCACTTGTACAAAATCTACGATATTAAGGAGCTATCAATGATAAATTTTGAAGGTAGACTGGTGTAAGCGGCAGTTTCTTATTTACTGAAAAACAAATATTTTCTGGACGCGGTACAATGATTCCGTAAGGGATAAAATACTTCCAAGTGTTGTTTAGAGGCAAATAGAATTGGGGTAGTCACTTATGCTGATTGATATCTGCATGCGTAGATTCATATGTCTAAATACCTCCCATGCATTGAAGTGATTTTTTAAAAATCTCTGACTTACACCACTCCGCCGCTAAACGCCAGAAATATTGCAAATAATTTCTTTAAAATGATATATTTCTGAGTATTTTGTGAAAACTGCGAGGCATATTGATATTTCAAGCGAATACATTATGAAAACAAACAAACGAGTGGTTGCTGTGTGGTTGTGGAAATAGATAATCAACTGCGCGTAATAATTTCACGGTGAAAAAAGTTTCAAGGAAGCATTTTGTGAATAACTGTATTATTTCGGAATGTGAAAGGGAAAAAAATGAAAAAGGAAAATGTAGGGGTGTTTATGCATTTGGTCATTGGTTTTAAAGAAATATAAGATAATTGTTCCAACGTGCGTTTATCTCGCAGTCCGTATGTCACTTAATACGGTTCGTAAGAAGAAAAATATGAAACCTTAACCCTAAGAGGGGTAAAGCACTTCCATTCATAAAATGCCGAAATGATTAAATGACACCGAAATTCAAAAACAAATTTATTTCAAAATATATAAATGCCTTTCTTTACATAGTTGATAAAATTTAGATTTTCCTTTCAAAATTCTGATGCCAATGTGGTATTTTTCAATAAAAATTAAGTAGGATATATTTTATGCCACCGCCCTTCAAGGGGTTAAATAAATGTCGTGAAATTTTTGTACCCACTGGTGTCAAGGTGCCATCTTGTTCACATCTAGTATTATAAAACATGAAAATAAACTATCAAAATGATTTTTTTTTCAATAGAAACAACGATATTGTTACATGAATGTATTTGTTAGGGATAACTCAATAAGCATATCACTTATATATTTTATTATTTTTATCTTATTGATTGACTATAAGAAGAAATGAATATAAAAATGCATGGACAGTAAATGCATGACAGCAGTTAAAAGTTAACATATAAGTGAGACAATGAGTTTATATTTATACTCGGCTTAATGAAAAAAAAAAATCGTGTTTCCTCTAAAGGATTCTTAAAATTGCACCTAAAATACACTGTAATCTGCAAAAGTTCTAGTTTTATCCTGTTTTTCTGGCATTGTAAAATCTCGCTTTACAATAAAATCAAATGGGCGCAATCAGAAGTTTTTCACAATTTCCGAAAATTTGATTCTTTTTTTTTTTTTTTTTTTTTTTTTTTTTTTGATAGGAATAGTTTTTAAACTCACGTCCTCAAGTCGATCTTTAAGTGAAACGCTTTTCTCCTCCTGGAAACAACCAGAAAAAACTAATCGAAAAATTAATATAATTCATAAACTATTTGCAAATGGTATTAGTTCATCTTTTGTAGTTATGAAAATACGTAATGGATACAATTCTAATGGATCTGATTGGTCGGGTTTTGTAATTTGAGATATATATTTAATGGATTAAATTCTGATTAATCGGATTGTATAAGATCTTATGATGTTCGATGTTCTTACAAAACTGTAAAAGGATTAGTCTGTAGTGTGCATTTCAATTATTATTAAAAGTTTTATATTAACGTATGTGCGACTTTTCTAGCTTTATATCTGCGTTTTGTCTTTTAAAAACATTCAAATTAAGAAGATGTGAGATTTTTTTTTAAATTGTTTATTATTAGTATTATTTTCAAGTTTTGCGAAAATAATTGTGCCAACAAAGTTATTGAGAATGTCGCCGTTTGAGTAATCAAACATATGTTGATCTGAATAAAGGAATTTATATGTCTTTAGTGCAATTTTTTTATCACTTATGTCAAGTTTTAGTTTAGTTTAAGAAAATCTATTGGAAAATTTACCAGAAAAAACCTTTCTTTTACAAAATTGCCGATATTTAGACAATATAAACATCGCAAATATCTTCTTTAAAATATTACTTTTGGGCATTTCGATAGAAAGTAGAGACATATTGAGATTTCAAGCGAATGCATGATAAAAACAAAAGAAATACGCTTGTTGTTTGTAGATGCAAATACATAATCAGCTGTGCGTAATAACTTCAAATTGAAAATTTTCACCCAAAGTATTTTGAGGATAACAGGTGAATGATGAATTTTTCAAATAAGGATGGTAGCATATTATATGCATTCATTCGATTTAAAGTTAATCGAGCATATTAATTAATTATATATGAAATAAACATGGAATAAATATTTCATAGCAATTGGATTTAGTGATAAAATACATTTTAGATGTAAGATTTAGATGTAATTTTAGATGTAAAATTTAATAATTTCTTTAATTTTTATTATTTAATCTTCTCTTTTTATATAAAAATTTATTTTAAATCCCATCTTAAACATTTTTTTAAATCTATTTTTTTTCCATTTGATAATATTCGTAAGCATTGAACGTATTATTAGAATTTATAGAGAGGAAAAAACAGCACAACTAAATATTAATATAAAGTTATTAAAAATCACATTTTGTTTTCACAGCTTAATAGTACGTCTTATGACGCGCGATTGTACATTTTGTGTACCACCTTGATTTAATCATTGTTTGCATGAGCATACTTAGATAACATAATACTTTTATAACTTCGGTGAAGAAAACATACAAAATTGCATTTCCTTATTTTACTAATTTTTATTTTTATTTTATTTTTATTCATATTTTATTTATATTTATTTATTTATTTATTTATTTATTTAATTTTTTTTTTAAATTCTGGTTTGAATTCAAAATTATAAAAACACAATTATCGCAGTTGAAATAGTTAAATAGTTTAAGTTATAAAAGCTTTCACAATTCTGCTTAAAAGTCGACATTAGACATCACATAATTTCTATCACAACATTTATACTGATTTTACTAATCAATTTTAATTAATGATTTTAATACAAGAATCTTTGAAGAATTGAATCGCGTATGAAGTTTCAGAAAGTCGTTACTTCAACTGTTAAGATCCAACTTTAAAAGTGTTTCGTTTGACAATAGCGAAATTTCCTCGTCAATGAAATACTGCGTCTTTGTTCAACGACTTTTAAGTGGAAATCAGAGAAATATGCAACTCTTGTTTGCGTTCGATGAAGTGTTAACAAATTACAATTAAAACTTAAATATTGTCAAGAAACTTTAAACAATACACGAGTTATTTGTTGATTCTTAATACATATAAAACTTCGCTTAATTTTGATACGTTGATTTGCTTATAAAGCTTGATATAATTTTTCTGCATGTATTAAATAACATTCAATGGGATTTCCCATTCAGTAAACATTTTTGAAAAGATTTTGTTTTTGTTAGTTTTCTTTGTATCATATTGCATCAGAATTATAGCCAGATTTCTATAAGCCTGTCTGTAGTTTTGAATTTCTCAAAGTCTTTTTAAATATGATTCGGGAAAACGCTCGATTTCATTATTTTTGAAAATTCGACCTTTCTAAAACTCGAACTATTTTTCTTTTCCAATGAAGCTTTTAATTGTGTAAATTTGACTTTATATGTCTATAGTAACCATAGTTAATTCAAACTTGCGACAATACCGCATTTATTGTAAATATTTTCTGTAAATTACCATTGTAATATAGAAAAAGTAGTACATTACAAGTATTTTTAGTGTTGAAATATGAATTTACTGGAAAAATGTTTAAACATTTCATGAATGTTGCATTTAGTTGGAAATATTTCTAGTATTCTGTAATGATTTTATCCGTATTTAATAAATATATTGGTTTGTAATAGTGCATATTCCTAAATATAAAGAGCATTAGCTTCTCTGTTCAGTATTAGTTAATCTTTGCATAAACTCGCCAAAAGTAACCGTAATAATGCAATTTTAGTGAAATAGAAACCTCGACATAACTAACATAACCAATAAAGAACGAAATGATTTAATATTGGATCGATATTACATGAAAATTGTTAAACATAAAGCTAATATTTTATGGCAACTTTGATGGTAAACTAAATGAAACGATGCACTCCATTTAAATTTAAATACGTCACCCATGATTTATTGCTGTATAAATTTGGCGAAATATGATGTTAATATTAAATATCTAGATATAACTGACACAATAAATTAAAAAAAAAAATGTATAAACTAGTTTGGATTACACAGACAACTGCACAAACCCCTTGATTACGTTATTAATATCAGGTATTTAGATATAACAGTCACAAAAAGTAAAAATTATAATTATGTAGATTAATTTGAATTACACAAACAACGATGCAAACACACTTGATTCAGTATTGCAAAGCGGTAATATCGCCCTTGAATTATTGCCAAATACAAGACACCTCAATTCTGAATCCGCTTGAATAAAAAATGTAAAACTATTGTTGATATTAAATTACTAATAGTCGGAAAAAGAAACTTAGATTTAGCTGACTGAAACAATCAGGGTCAAAATGCGTCATCCCAACTTGGGTGGCATATCAAACTCTGCATGAATGATCGATTACGATTCAAATAAATCTTTCTATTAAAAATAAATACATAAATAAAAATAGTAACACATATACTCAACTAAAAACAAAATATATTCACATATTATTTCCAACTAAAAGTTAAAAATTGTGCACTTCAGATAAAATCAGCGAAAGAAGAATAAAGAAAAAAACGCCAAAATGTTTGAGAAAAATATTCTCCTATCGGCTGGACTGAGGCATTTCTGATAAAGATTGATGGAACGGGTTGTTTTGGAAGCCTTTTGTCACAGTTATCAGAAAATATGTCGCTGGATTTTAAGAGCTCTTTCTGTCGAGGGAATCTTTTGTAATATAAAACTTGACGCGGCGCAGCGTCTTCTTAATGTTCTGAAGAATACTGACCACTAGACGATTCGACGCGATTAAAAAAAAGGAAAGACAGTTTTCAAAAGGCGAAGTTATTCTTGTGCGAAGAAAAGACATAGAGAATTTAGATTTTCAGAAACAAGATATTTCTACGTTTTTGGTTTTTCTATTTGGAGTATATTTTTTGCATAATACGCGTGTAAAGAAATTTGTAGCAGGATACAGAGGAATAAAAACTAAATCTAAAAAAAAAAAAAAATCAATTTGAAAAATACAGACAAATTAATTATGAAGATGCAGATGTCATATACGCACCACGTTGGCGTGATTTTTTTTTCTGACGCCAATTTGGCAAAAACTTCATTTTCAAATAAATTACACATGTATTTTTAAATTACTTTCTGTTATTTTAAAAAGGAAATAGTAATAAATAAAAACTAGTTTTATTAATCACTATAGTACAAAACAATTTATATCATTTAAAAAAATAAAGTAAGATTAAATTAAATAAAATTAAATTAAAAGTTTATTAATAAACAAACAATAATAGTAGAGTTACCATTTGAGGCATAAAAGCGCCATTTTATTGCAATCACGCCAATGTATTGCGTATATGACATATGTGTCATTAAATTGTTAAAAGGTACATAAAATCATTTAACAATGGTTGGTTGGTTGGTTGTATTTGTGACGGCCAATTATCAGAGGTTGAAGGGTGCGCTCTGTGAGGATCTTTCTAAGAGTGTCTAACTCGTATTTACGCAAGGAAATCCAATGTTTGAAGAAAACCACGGAACAAATTTCAAGAGCAGAAAATCTCAACTACTGGTGGGGTCCCATTTAAAAATGAAACAAAATGTTTCAAACTTATTCAAAGTTCCTGTTTAGTAATGTAAACAAACACAAAATCACTAAAGATAATGTAAATCATTTTACAATTGAGAGCATTTGCCAGAAAGAACTAAATATAGAAATGGATGATTCAGATTCAGTCAGGTTCAGATAAGTACCTGTTCAGTAATGTAAACAAACACAAAATCACTGAAGATAACGTAATTCATCTTGCAATTGAGAGCATATGCCAGAAAGAATTAAATACAGAAATGGATAATTCAGATTCAGACAGGTTCAGATAGTATATTCTGGTGGGACTGAACTAGTTCCATTGAGTGGGTATACGGCTGTTCTAGTAAAATTCTAGTTTTCCTGGAAGCATAGTTCACAAGATCAATTTACAAATATTTGTAATTTTGTAGAATATTACCTAGAGATGAATAAAATCGTCATATTTAATGCAAATTACGATGTATTCTATAATTGCTCCAATTACGATGTATTCTAAATCAACTTTCACATTTTTAACCATATACTGTTAGCTCACGTGGATTCCCGTTTTTTGGATAAAAGTGAGTTCATCCGACGGTTGCTTTGCATTTTATATGTTATTGATAGAAACTTATACAGCATTCATATTTCTACAATTAGTGAACTAGGCAAGTAAATTATTTAGGTAGAAATAGCACCATTATTATGCATATTCATTTGTAGCATAAATATGTAATCAGTATTTTTATATTAGGATATTTTCAATTTCAAAACCAGTTCCATTGAAAATATAAAAAATAGCATAGTTATAAATCGTCATCAGCTATCCAATGTAAAAAAGAAAAAAGAAGATCATCTTGAAACATTAAAATGCAAGCTGCATATTTAAAAATAATGTTCCCATAGACTGAATATTAGCGTTGTTATTTCTTCGTGTGACTAATGTTATCTTTTAACACTAGAACCGCGGTGATGGGTCATTTTGACCCGTATCATATACGGAGATGTTGATTCGAACCAGAAAACTCTTTATAAAATTAGTTACATATAAGTTGGGCAAATATAATTTCAATATATAACTTAAATAGTTTTGAATGAAAATTTCGGTGAGAAATACTTTTATAAAATTTGAATGATTTTTCCCGCGGTTCTAGTGTTAAGGTAGGAAGAAGGATCTCTGTTCCACAGCGTTATCGGGACATTACTAATCAATCACACTCATAGTTTTATTTCTCATTTCTCAAAATTTTTAACTTGTAACCTAGGCTCTTTTCCAAACACCCGTTGAAATAATAATAATAAAAAATAATAATAATCCGAGAATTTCCTGATGCAAATACATTATCGAAAATAAAAGTAAATTGGATTTATCTTTTTATTACTACTAAATTCCGTTTCATTTTTACAAAATATCGTTATCATTCATAAAACAACCTGCGCATGATGCTTGATTTTTTCCCCCATAAATAATAAAAACTCACTCCATGCGGATGGCTATAAATTTATCAGAATTCCTCTAAACAGAAAATCAACCCAATTTCGCGCACGGCTTAATTCATACCGATGAATCTCTAACTAAATCCGGCATCTTTCTCCTAAACAGAAACTTTTTAAAAAAGACTCCAGAAAAAAAAATGAAATAAATATCAGCGACAAAAACCCGAGAAATAAAGCTTTCAAAAAGTATCTTTAAAAAAAAGATGAAAAAAAAAAAAGAAGTTAGATTGTATCAAATATGCCTCAACCAATGCTGCTTCTGCACTCACTACTACAACTAGAGCAACCTTCTGCCTGTGACTCAAGGAGATATTAATGGAGAATATATATCCGCGACAATTTTTTTACTTCCGAGTTTTATTCGAGTATTTTCTAGCAGAAATCGATAGTTGAGGGTCGAAAATCTGAGATAGGGGCATAATTTAAAGACGGCATTAGGAGTAGCGCTTGATAAGGGGGATGGTTTTCGGATTCAGGGAAAAAGGTCTTGAGCAACAAAGATATTTTTCTCTCCCTCTCTCCTCCGATGTTGGTCCAAAAACTCTGGTGGGATTGGAGATCGATTTTCCCGGGCCAAGATATGAATTTGACATCCAAAATGGGGTGGTAGGGGGTGGTCAAGACGGTAAGTTTTTTTTCCAGAGATTACTGTCAATGTTAGCCACAATTTTATGCCCCCCCCCCCCAAGTTTTATCTATGAAAGTATGAGATGTTTTTAAGATTTCTCTTCCCCCTTCTGTCTGAAGAATGCAATCGAGTAGAATGAAAATCTGGACATTTTCTTTTAATGATGGATTAAGTTTCTATTGTCCTTCTTTGAGGCTATGTTCTAGAGGTAAGTGATAAAGAACCCATATAAATTTCATTTACTGTTTTTGAGATTTTTTCTTTCGTCATAAGTTGAGATGCATATTTCAGTTAAGTACTTTTATATTCTCTCGCAAGTGAAACATGCGGAATTTATAAATTGTCATGAATCGGTAAAACAATATGGAAATAATCTATTACATTGAAATAGATTCAGTAAAAACTGTCAATTAAAAGGTAAATGTGCATGTGAATTATTCAGTTAGAAACAGCATCATTATTATGTATGTTCATTTATAATATAAATACAACACAGAAAAAGTTTTTGTCAGATAACGTACGTAAGCAAAAGTGCATTCAATAGGCGGACTTCTTGCTTCAAAGCAATATGTTAATATAATCCTAAATATTTATATAAATAATTATTAAATATAACCTTAAATATTGATCCAGTTACAAAATTTATAACTGCTAATCACAAAATAAAATAGATACTTTTGATTGTTTAAAAAGTATATCAATTTCAAAATAAAATAGCAGAAAATGTTTAATACGGCAGCATTTTTCTTAAATGTATTTTATTTATTTTTGGGGAGATTATTTTTAACCCCTTGGGGACGAGCGACACGTATACGTGCCGCAAAAAAGGCTTAAGAATCCTTGTATATTCCCACTAGTAAAAATGTACAGTAAAATTTGCCTTATTTAATCGGAGCATTTCCTCGATTTAATAAGCCACAATTTTTTGTTTTTAAAAACCGGTGACAAAAAATTAAACATTTCGTAAAAGACTCCCATGCGAATTGGTTAATGTTTGCCACAACTTTATATTTTTACGCCCCAAAATTTTATTTATGAAAGTATGAGAGATTTTTAAGTGTTCTCCGTCTGAAGTAAGCAATCGAATAGAATGAAAATCTGGACATTTTTGAAAGTTTTGTTTTAATGAGGAATTAAGTTTCTATTATTTTTCTTTGAAGCTATGTTCTAGACCTAAATCATAAAAAAACTATATAAATTTTATTTACTGTTTTTGAGATTTTTCTCCCGGTATTTAAAATGCATCTTTTAGTCAAGTACTTTTGTACTCTCCCGGAAATGACAATACAGGAAATTTATAAGCTATGGAAATCTGAACATTTTATTTTAATGATGAATTAGTTTTTTCCATTCTTCGTTAAGGCTATATTCTAAAGTCATAAAGAACCTATATAAATTTCATTTACTGTTTCTGAGATTTTTGTTTCTCATATTTAAGATGCATCTTTTATTCAAGTACTTTTTTGTTCTCTTACAAATGATAGTACAGGAAATTTAAAAATTAAGAAAATCTGTTACATTTCTGGACGTTTTGTTTTAATGATGAATTAAGTTTCTATTGTTATTCGTTGAGGCTATGTTCTAGACACAAACAATCGTCCTGTTCTAATGTAATCGTAGTGAAATTCAGTGATTTATATAAGTTTCAATAAATTTGAAATGTTTCAATACAAATGAACTACTAATCCCAGATACTTCTTATACAATACCAAACATGCCAAGAGGACCCTAAATAAAGTTCATCAATTGCATTAAAATCGGAATATATTTACGGGGGTTAGAGAGTGGACAGACGATTAGACGGATAGACAAACCGAATGTTACGCACTTTTCAACTGTGTTGGAAAGTGTTAAAAAGGTTCAATGAATTAAAAAAATAGACAGGACAATTTCAAATAAAATATACCTTTTCGTCTCACGATTTACAAAATTATCCGCATACCTTAGAACTTTACACACCTTCTTTTTAATTTCAAGTTCCCCAGCCGGTCCAACGATTTGCTCATCTCGGTATCGAAACTCGGTATTAAACTTCAAAAGTGCCATACGCAATGAATAAACGGACCCTTAAAGTCAGTGAGCCTCGTGGAATAAAAAAAAAGGGTCGAAAGTTGGGGCGCACGGACCAGTGAAGCGGCGCCCTTTAAAGCCGGGGCGACAGCCCGTAACAGTGGGCGCCTAGCCGGAAAAGAGCCCCGCTGGGAATGAGATGCCTTCAAACCTTTTCCTTCTACTTCCACAGAAAAAAAAGGAAAAAAAAAAACCTCTCTGATCTTAAAGTTTTCTACGATAAAGTTTGAAGATTTATGTATGCATGCATACATGAATGCGATCTATAAGGGGAGGAGAACTTTCTTAAAGAAAACCTAAGTTGGAAAAAAAGTCCCTTCCCTCAAAGTATGTGTATAAAAAAAGTTTAAACTTATCTAGTTACTTTAGTTTGTGTTTTTTTTTTTTTCTTAAAAATACAATGATTTTTTTTTTCATTGCCAGCTTACGAGTATGAGGTTTTAAACATAAACGTTGTTTTTTGATTCTGAATGTTTAATTTAGTTTGAAATGTCCCTCACTTGATTCGAGTATTGTTCACAAATGGGAGTTTTTATGAGTTTGATTATGGGCAGGGGATGTTTTGATAAGAATTTGGGAAAATATAACAAAAGAAAAGGTTGACTTACGTTTAGTGCCTCAGCGGAATTTTTAAGTAGAGTATACTTTTTCAAGTAATTATAAAATAATAAAATTTAAGCATTTAAAAATAGTTCGGTGTCTATTTTTTATTGCATTAAAATTACAATTTCATTAATTTCAGCTTATATACAATTCGAGTATATTTTTATTAGTAGCAAATTTTAGGTATAAGAAATAAACAGGCTAAACAAAATTCCCTGATATTTTGTGCGTCTTTTATTCAACACTTACACTAATTTATCATTATTGAATGCTAACCCTCATTGGTCCTATGACACTTTCCAAGTAAGACTGAAAGACGCATTACGTTGGGACCTATGTCGTCCCAGGTGCTATTACTTTAATTTAATGCGCCACTTTGGAAAACTAGTTTTTTTTTTACTAATTTCTCTTAGCCAGTTATTCGTTATCAGATAAATCTATGGCTTCTTTCAAAGTTATTACTTATATGTAAGACACCGTTTCATTCTAAACCGAGGATGCTCTGGCTTTTCTAATTTTATTCTGTTTAGGAGACTTCTTATAGGTTTCGAGATATAAGCAATAACTTCCAAATCTCAACACTTGAAGCACTGAAGTATTTTCACATGACAATTCATGACCATTTTATTATAAATAGACACTTGTATCAGACCTTCAAAAGTAATTTGAGAACATTAGGGTTGCCTGATTGGAATCACTTTTTGACGTAAAAATCGAATTCACACCAGAAAGTACCAAAAGTACATTCAGATTTATTTAATTACCCATTTTACTTAATTACTTAAACTAAAAATTCTTTTTTAGAAAATTCTGGTCTGCAGTTGGAATTTCGAAATAAAAACGGAGGCCAAACTGGTAACCCTGAATTGCATCTAGATTTTTTTCCCTTTTATTATAATTTCGATTTTAATACTTATAATAGTAAATCGAATTCTTTCTTCTTATAAAAAATGCCCGTAGAACTAGAGTATAAAACTAGAGTATTATTTTTGATGAGAATAGCAGTAAATTCTTTGATCATGAAATATGAGTGGTAAAAATTATTGATTTTTCTCCTTTTGTCTATCTTTAATTTACATTGAAATATAACTCTCGAGTCCTTTATTTTAATCTTTTAACTGACAAAAAAAAAAAAAAAAAAAGTGAGCAATAATGTGCTGGAGCATTTTAACATTTAATCAGCAAATTAGGTGTAATATGACCCCGAAAATCTCCGATTCAAAGGGGCTGTGCTACCATGGTTCTGCATATTTCGAATATTACTTTTACTTATTTTTTTTTCAATGTTCTATTGATATATATTTTTTTATAATTAATGGTTTTATGTGTATATACATATATAGATAAATAGATAAAGCTTTTAACTAGGGGGTGATTTTGGGTTCTAGTGGTCATGATTGATGTAGATCTGCAAAAAATTTTCAGAAATTCCAACAAAGGGAAGAATGTAATAAGTAGTATTCCTCAGGAAATTTACCTAAATTTCATGATCAGCGCATCACTTTCACTAGATGTAATGTGAGTTACACGTGTTTTATGACGGGTTGCAGCGTAACTTCTAATTCAAAGATTATTTGTATTTTCAATGATATTTCATTAATTTATTAGTTATTTGATTAAGATAACAATTACGTTTTTAATTCGTTGATTACATTGGGACCTATGCCTGTCGCGAGTTTGATTAATATTTTGTAATTACTTTCAGTTTTCATACTCTCATATTGACTCCATGGTCATGTAGTTTTTATTTTTCGTGCAGGCGATCACGAGCACTGATAAAAGAAGTAGTAGAATTTTCTGGAATAAAATATACGTTAAGTTTTTGTCTGAAATGTTTGAAGCTTTGTTTTTATAAGAGATTTCAATTATTTTCACACGTTTAAATTAAAATGACGATGTTTATATTTGCGGGTAGAATTTATAGTATCGACACTGCACTGTTTGCGATAATTCCGTCCCAGAGATCATTACTTTATTTCAATAAACCACTTTGGAAAACTTTTGTCTTTACTAGTTTGTCTTAGCCAATTACTCGTTATCACATCAATTCAGGGCTTCTTTTAAAGTTACACTTACATGTAAGACATCATTTCATTTTAAATCGAGAATTCTCTGCACTATTGTAATTTCATTTTATTTTGGCTGCATCTCATAGGTTTCGAAATATAAACAATAACTTCCAAATTTCACCACCTGACACACTGAAGACACCTGCCACCTCATGACCACTTTAATATAAATAGACACTTGTATCACATCTTTAAAAGTTATTTGAATGCATCAGGGTTACCAAACTATACTTCACTTCCAAGAAAATATTCGAAATCGCACCAGAAAACACCAAAAATATATTCAGATTTACATAATTATAGTTTTAACTTGATTACTTAAAGTAAAAATTTTTCTTTAAAAAATTCCGGTCTGAAGTCGAAATTTCGGAATAAAAATGGAGGCCAATCCTACTAACTCTGAAGTGCATCTAGAAATTCGACTTTAATACTAATAGTAAATCGATTGATTTCTACTTATAAAAAAGTGCCTGTGGAACTAGAGTATAAAATTGTTTTTGATGAGAATAGCAGTAAATTCTTTGATCGAGAAATATGAGTAGCAAAAATTATTGATTTTTCCCCTTTTGCTTAGCTTTAATTTACATTGAAATATAACTCTCGAGTCCTTTATTTTAATCTTTTAACTAAAAAAAAAAAAGGGGGGGGGAGTGAGCATTAATGTTTCTCGCGTGCTGGAGCATCTTAACATTTAATCAGCAAATTAGGTGTAATATGATCCCGAAAATCTCCGATTCAAAAGGGCTGTGCGAGAAGCGGAGGGAGAAAAAGAGAAAATTTCCCTATGCGACTGAAGTATAAAAGGGAAAAATAAAACCGATATCAAAAGAGATTTAGTTATTGATTTAATTACAATATTAAGCAAGAGTCAGAAAATTAATTTTGCGCCTCTTATGAAAAATAGGACGTATTAAAAATTGGAAAATTAAAAAAGAGTGTTATGTAAGGATTATTTTTTGTTTTTTAGTTTCTGGAAGAAAAATAATGAAATTATACGAGGTAGGGGTTAATATATGCATAGAAGTAGAAATTAAAAGGAGAAAAAAAAAGAGGATCAAACAATGTTTCCTTTATTAGAAAATTAATCACAGACCACTAATTAAAAAAAGCTAGAATGCCTTTTAAAATGTAATTTTTTAGATACATTTTTATTTTAGTTATGTTATTAGTATTTTTTCATTTTAGTTGCGAGTAAAAAATAATTATAAAGGTAAAATATTGAAATAGTATATTTCAATTTGTAATTTATTTTACGTAAGAATAAAGAAAAACTATTACAAAAATTATAAAAGCATATTTAGTTATTTAATATATTTAGTACTAAAACAGCTGATTCTTTTTTCTTTACTACTTATATACTGATTAATTAAAAATAATATAAATTAAATAATTAATTTTTTTTCTTAAAATAATTGATAACTGTTAAAATTATTATTATCACAATTTGAATATTATTTTTATGACAACATTTTCATTTATAATATCACGCTAAGAAACCAAACAACTTGAAGTTATTTTCGGTAATTATCAAGTTATTTGCAAAATGAAATTACTGACATTCACTTCTTCAATATCTAAATTCTTTTAAAATGCAGTGAAACCAAATAAAATGAAAATGATTTTATCATATTGTTTTTGTCTGGAAATTCCGAAGAAAAAAATAATAAAAAGATTACAAAATCTCTCATTCCGACCGGTTTTATTTACGTACAAAAGTTGTACCTTTTCTTTTTGAAAATGTAATTTATAGTTTCAAATTTATGGCTATGTCAGATTTCTCATAAAGTTAACCCTTTCGGGTCTGGTGTACTATTAATAGTACATGTCTTTTCATCGATTATTATTTTGTCTTAAAAATTACTTAGATACTTTCAAGAGGCAGAAATGACAGAGTATGGCTATGCCTTTCTTATCATGATTTCACTTATGTTTTGACATTTAGTAATAACAATAATAATAAAAGTTTATTTAATTCTCTTTGCGCCGTTAGCGATTCCTTTTATTTATATATATATTTCGGTCTTTGAATTTAAAATATAAGTTACTTTTCTGAACGAAACATTTGTAATCAAACGCAAAAAAATTAGAATCCTCTTCAAATCCTGTTGTAATACGTTATTTTCCAAACATCTCCAAAAAATTTTCCTTAACCTATTTTCATATTAAAATGCATTGTATAGTATTCAAAACAACAACATTCGTAAGATTGTTAATAAGAGAATCTTTAAATTTCTGTAAGTGTATTTGGATAGCTATCATTACGTTTAAAGATAGAAAACCAACGATAACAAATGCACAAATAAAATATGAAAAGGTAGCAAACAGCTGTTTCGAATTTACTATCGAGATTCTTCATCAGTGCAAAACTCAGCGAACTAGAAAAAAGCAAAACTGATTCTGCTTTTTCTAGCTCGCTGAATTTTGCACTGATGAAGAATCTCGATAGTAGATTCGAAACAGCTGTTTGCTACCTTTTCATACTTTATTTGTGCTATTATAATCGTTGGTTTTCTACCTTTAAACAATTTTGAACAAAGGCTTTATTTGCTATTTTAATATAATTACGTTATTAAAATAAATGTAATTTTATTATCAAAATAGAAAAAAATTCGGACCCGAAAGGGTTAAGTAGTGTCGAAATCTAAGAGTTGCTTTTCAGCATTCTTACACCAGCATATCTATCATCCATCTGTGCCAGAATTCATAAAACCGATATCATGAATATGTAAGTGTTTTTTCTCTCTCTTCTTGGATCACCGGGGTTTTAGGCAAGGTTTCATAAATACTCGATCTTTCGTAAGAAAACGCAATAAAGGGTTGAAGGAGAGAACAGAAGATATTGGAAGAATTTTTTAAAGAATTTTCTCCTTTCACAGAGATTTTACTGATGTGTTAAACGTGCTTACCTTTATTAGGCTGAGTTGGAATCATTTGATAACACACTTCATGTGGGAAAAGGGGTGTAATCAGCCTTAGAGTTGAAAAAAGCATGTTGTGGTAAAATGCGATTGAAAACGAAATAATACCGAGGTTCCGCGGTTTTGTAGTGCTTTACACAGTCGTAATAATAAAAACGATTACAAAAATTTTAAAAGAAGATTTTGTTATTAAGTATATTTAGTTCTAAAATAGCTGAATTTTGTTTTAGTTTTAATATACGGATTAATTGAAAATAATATATACTAATTTAAGTTTTTTTTTTTTTTTTTTTTTAATAAATGACAACGGTTAGAATTTTTTATTATCACAATCTGAATATTATTTTTATGACAAATTTTCATTTTCATTATCGCACTGAAAAAAAAAATAATAAAAAAAAAATAACCTGAAGTTATTTTATATAATTATCAAGTTATTTGCAAAATAAATTTACAGACATTCTTTTCTTAAATATCTAAATTCTTTTGAAATGCAGTGAAAGATAATAAAGTGTAAGTATTTTTATCATATTGTTTTAGTCTCAAAATTCCAAGGAGAGAAATAAAAAGATTATAAAATCTCTCATTCTGATCGATTTTATTTACGTACCAAAGTTGTACCTACTTTTTAAAAATATAATTTATAGTTTAGAATTTTCAGTTATTTCTGATTTCTCATAAAGTTAAGCACGGTCGAAATCTAATAGTTGCTTTTAAGCATTTTTACATCACCAGCATATCTATCATCCATCTGTGCCAGAATTCATAAAACCGATATCATGAATATGTAAATGTTTTTTCTCTCTCTTTTTGGATCACCGGGGTTTTAGGCAAGGTCTCATAAATACTCGATCTTTCACAAGAAAACGCCATAAAGTGGTGAAGGAGAGAACAGAAGATATTGGAAGAATTTTTTAAAGAATTTTCTCCTTTCACAGAAATTTTACTGATATGCTGAACGTGCTTACTTTTATTAGGCTGAGTTGGAATCATTTGATAACAAACTTTGTGTGGGAAAAGGGGTGTAATAAATCAGTTTAAATCAGCCTTAGAGTTGACAAAAGCATGTTGTAGTAAAATGCGATTGCAAACGAAATAATACCGAGGTTCCGAGGTTTTGTAGTGCTTCACACAGTCGTAATAATAAAAACGATTACAAAAATTTTAAAAGCAGATTTTGTTATTTAGTATATTTAGTTCTAAAATAGCTGAATTTTGTTTTAGTTTTAATATACGGATTAATTGAAAATAATATATACTAATTTAAGATATATATATATATATATATATAAATGACAATTGTTAGAATTTTTTATTATCACAATCTGAATATTATTTTTATGACAAATTTTCATTTTTATTATCGCACTAAAAATAATAATAATAATAATAATAATAAAATAAAATAAGCTGAAGTTATTTTATATAATTATCAAGTTATATGCAAAATAAATTTACAGACATTCTCTTCTTAAATATCTAAATTCTTTTGAAATGCAGTGAAAGATTATAAAGTGTAAGTATTTTTATCATATTGTTTTAGTCTCAAAATTCCAAGGAGAGAAATAAAAAGATTATAAAATCTCTCTGATGGATGATAGATAAAATCTCTCTGAGAGATTTTATTTACGTACCAGAGTTGTACCTATTTTTTTTTAATATAATTTATAGTTTAAAATTTTCAGTTATTTCAGATTTCTCATAAAGTTAAGCACGGTCGAAATCTAATAGTTGCTTTTAAGCATTTTTACATCACCAGCATATTTGTCATCCATCTGTGCCAGAATTCATAAAACCGATATCATGAATATGTAAGTGTTTTTTCTCTCTCTTCTTGGATCACCGGGGTTTAAGGCAAGGTCTCATAAATACTCCATCTTTCGTAAGAAAACGCAATATACAGGTTGTGAAGGGGTGAAGGAGAGAACAGAAGATATTGGAAGAATTTTTAAAAAGAATTTTCTCCTTTGAGAGAGATTTTACTGATGTGTTAAACGTGCTTACTTTTATTAGGCTGAGTTGAAATCATTTGATAACAAACTTCGGGTGGGAAAAAAGTATAATAAATCAGTTTAAATTAGCCTTAGAGTTGAAAAAATCATGTTGTGGTAAAATGCTATTTCAAACGAAATAATACCGAGGTTTTGAGGTTTTGTAGTGCTTCACACAGTTGTAATAATGAGTGTTATACCTCCAATATTTTTTATTATACTCTGAAGTTAACTTTAAATCCATGACATTGAGATTTATCACACTTTTATTGTATATATACACATATATAAGTGATACGGTGACTTTTATTTCCAGTGTGAGTAAACAATGTTAATTTAACATTGCAAAGCGTATGGATTTCATAATATTTTTGACTTTTTCTTCGACGTTTTATCTTTGATGCCACAATTTTTTTATTCTTTGCTTATTCTAATAATACTATAAATTTAGAGTCAGAAAATGTTTGCTTGACGTCAAGGCCACAATGGCTGATAAAAAGCCTTTGTATATGGATCAATTGCAACCCAGAGAGTATTCCAGAGGAAGCTGGGATAGTAAATTATTTAAATATGTTAAAATACGTTAGCGATCACGACCTACAATGTCCACTCCTGTTTTCCAGATCATGGGCCCTGAATTGTTATACAGTATACCTCCAGGTCATCCCGGTGTGCCTTTTACTGGACCCCAGTGTTTAATTTCCAAATTCATTTCATTGACCCGGAGGAATGAAAGTTTGAGTGAACCTTATCCAATCCGCAGTCTGGAATTGAACTGTGGACCTAGAGCTTGGTAGAAAGATGCACTGACTGGGGTTCATCACTGACTGTGAACATTAAAACTAAAATTTAAAATTCTATAAGCTGCAAATTGAGAATTGTTCAAGTATATATTTTAATTATTATTTCAATATCTATCATAAATCTCATAAAATTAAGTAAAAACCTAATTATACATATAAAAAAAAAGAAATTAGTTTAAGGTCTACAAAAATAAATAAATAAATAAAAAGTAGCAATGGGAATAAACTTAAAGTATAAGATGTGCATTTTCCCTATTGATAGAAATTGAAGTAATAAAACATAACATGAAAGCAACCTTAAGTTAAAATTTTAAATCAAATGTCTTGAAAATAACAATTTGCGTTACAAATGGTTCTTGATTTGCAGTTCGTGATATTGTGTGAAACGGATATTCCCAAATATTTATTTCAAAATCTGGAAAATAAAAGAAAAAAATAAATATATTAAATGTTTTTGAAAATCTCTCAGCTAAAAGACAAGAAAACTATAACTAAACCCCAATGTTCTTCCTCTGGGATTTCAGCAGCTCCTGCAAACGCCATGATTTAAAACATCCGACAAGTTAAACAATTTCATATTGTTTCATCCGCGGCGTAAAACTGTCGAAATCTCAATTTACAACAAGGTTTTCGAGCGTTATCAGCTTTACTTGCAACATCCAGGGAAAATGCCAAACAAAGCAGTAAAAGAAACGGCCAAGAAAATTACGATTTTGCATGGACTTTATATGCACAATTGGGTTTGGAAGAATTGACGATAAAAAAAAAGCTTAGGATCTTTTCCCTAATGTTTTCACTTCGCTTCATTTAGTCCTTTAACCCAGTTACTCTGGGTGTTGCTCCCTAATGTAGCAATGTATTATCGTTCTTTGGGAAGTTATCGAGTAGCATGCCTGTGTATTTTACATGGAGCTTGCGCGATTCCGTTTTAACTCTTAATCTTTTTTATCGAGACACTGGACGTTTTGAATGTTTCATTTTATTTAGTTTTACAGTTTGAAGCGTTAGCGCATTTATTTTCTCTTATAGAAAATAAGCCTCGTTGTTTTTATTAGGGTTTTACTGAAGTTGTTTAGCGAGTCCGGATGCAATATTACTTTTTACTTTTCTTAGGAAATAAAATTTCCGGTTTCAGAAGTTGTTTTTTGAGGCAATGTTAAAGTTAAAAATAAAAGATGCACTTTTAGGCATAGTTGTTGGCAAAATATTGCCGATATTTTCCCTCTTTATATTTCTATAAAAACTGTACTATATTGTAGATTTGAGGTACATTTTCATCCATTTATGATGCATATTTAAGTACAATATATTCTTAAGTTATGTATGACTGACGGATGAATTTGGGCAGAGTGCAATATTTTAAGTAGGAAAAAAAAGCAACAATTAATTGAATTTGATGCTATAACTTTTAGAAACTAGACAATATATTTTTAAACAGAACAAAATATTATAAATTTGTCTGTACTAATTCAGTTTATTATTTTCAGTTTATAAATTCAATAAGAATTATATAGCAATATAATATTAACATTTTGCCTTTATTAAAAAAAACAATATGAATGTTGAAAAACAGCTAAGCGAGGCTTAGTATACCAGAATCTTTTAAAGTTACGTATAAATAAATGTACTCATATGTCGTTCAAAAGCAAAACAATGTGGGATCAGACACAAAATTAAGTATCAAAACGATGGATAATCTCATAAATCCTAAAACAAATATTACAAAGGACTACAAAAAGCTATTTAAAATTTATATAAAATATTTCCGAAGATGTATTAGCCTATATATCAATACTTATGATATGCACATAATTATTAAAAATGTCTAGACGTAATTTTAGTAATTCTAAAACAATTTAAATTCATTTAAAGGATGTTCTTTAGTGTCTCCTACAGGTGACGTAAGGACTGAAGAGGATAAAGTGAATGAATGAGAAACTAACATAAATAAATCTATAAAATGTTTGGAACTCTAAATGTGCAAAATATTTTGAAGTAAATTTGAATTTTGGAATTAGCTCCTTTGCGGCGGGAGTCTTTTAGGAAATTTTTAATGTTTTGTCACCGGTTTTTTAAAACAGAAATTTGAGCCTTATTAAATCAAGACAATGCTCCGATTAAATAAGTGTAATTCTATAGTAAAATTTTACTGGTGGGGATAAACAAGGATTCTTAAGCCTTTATGCGGCAGGTATACGTGTCGCTCGTCCCCAAGGGGTTAAACATTATTTAACAATTATAAAGGCTAATTCCATGGGTTCTGTAGTGTAAGTCATATAACTTATTAATTGCTATGCTTGTTAGTCACCGTTATTTTCGAAAAGTCTGCTTGGCCTTATTCAATTAATGAGAATGTGCCAATAAAGTTAATCACATTTTTTTTCATTCTATAATACTGGTAGCCAAAAATCGTAGCCTGTAACTTATACTACAAGTACTCATGGAAATAACCTAAAGTAATTGTTGTAAAGATAATTGAGCTTTGATTTCAAGGCAAAAGAATCTGGTAACAGTTAGATGTAGTAGTTTATCTCAAAAAATAAATTCTATTTAATGTAATCAAATTTGAGTCGTACCAAATCATTATGGAAAAAAAAAAAAAATCTGAATTTAAATTCAAATTACACTTCCAATGTTAAAGTCTGTGACATTAGCGAAAAACACAAAACTTTCAATTTAATTTGTATTTTCTTCTTGTGAAAGCCACATCATAAATTAATCAGAATCATAACCGATTTGATGAAAAGATTTTTAAAGAACCACAAACGGAATTACTGAAATGTAAGATTTTTACAAAATTTATACCGAAGGGGGTAAAAAACGCCAAAACTTATATTTCACGCTTCGTTTGCAAATAAAAGGAAATAAAACTAATTTAAAATCATTTAAAGATTCCGAATCTATTGCGGAAAAATGTACCTCCTCTTTTAAAAATTTCCACGACCATATTTATTAATTACATTCACGACCAAATTATTTGCTCAACAATTGTTGCGATTTCCTGGATTTCACTGTTTCCTCTGCTCCAAGTACTCCAATGAAACTAATTTTATCGTCATCTGTGTTTTTAGGATTTAATTTTATCGATTTCAAATCCAATTTGGACTAAGGCAAGCCATAAAATAATAAAGTTTAAATATACTGAGGGAAAATAAACCTAACATATTATCTTTAAAAATAATGGAATTGTACTGAGTAACTTAAATAAGCGATAGTGAAATTGGAAATTCCGAATTTAGTCACTCTTAGCTTTAACTTCTCAGGAGTCAGAGTGTATATTTGCTGACTTAAAGTAAATTAAAGAAGTATATATTTGTATTCTGGAAGAAAAGATTATTTAAATAAATATTCCAGATTTTCCGATGCTTCCTCCAAAGGCAAAACAGTACGCCAGTTTTAAATGTTTCTAATTTCATTTTGAGGATGAAACGCGGACTAGCTCTTGAGTTTTGCAGTTGAAGAGAAAGTTACATAACTTGATCCAATTTAAGACAATAAAATTTAACTTTCGTGACCTGAAGCATGCAGATTGTATGCTGATGTATGTATTAAAGTAATGTCGATATTAAATGAAAAAAATTCTTTATTAAACTGTTATACTTTCGAAACTGAAAAAAATGTAAATATTACAAATAAATAAAAATGTTTCAAAATATACACAATATGAAATTTAAAAAGCTTACTATTTTATTTAAAAAGTAAGAAAATAACAATTTGCCGATGTTAAGCTGTGGTGTAGATGTAAAAACATAGAGCATATATTTTAACCCTTTGGGGACGAGTGACACGTATACGTGCCATAAAAAAGCTTAAGAAACTTTGTTTATTCCCACCAATAAAATTTTACTGTAAAAGTTGCCTTATTTAATTGGAACATTTTCTTGATTTAAAAGAGCACAAATTTCTGTTTTTAAAAACCGGTGACAAAACAATATAAATTTCGTAAAAGGCTCCCGTCGCGAAAGGGTTAAGCAGAGAGCATACGCTCAAGGCCCAATGTACACCGTTAAAAAATTTTGCTCTAGATTGAACCGAATTTTGGTGCTCAATAACTGCCACCATAAGATAGTGAAATCTCGTACCGATATTAGCAACTTATTTCAACCCCGTTCCAACTGTTGGAGCCTATGCTTCAACAGGAGCTTCAATTATTGGATCAAGATTTCACCATCTTAGAGTGGCAGCTATTGAGCACCAAAATTTGGTTCAATCTAAGACAGGATTTTTAATAGTGTATACCCTACAGTGTATATACTATAACTTTCTTAAAAAATAGAGGTTCCTTAAAAGAATCAAGGCGCATACCCTCCACCACAACCCTAGTTACAATTTTAGAAATGAGGGTTTTATAACCATAATAAACCAAGACAATTTCGAAAAAAAAAAAAACTGAATTATCTATTATGTATATTTAATATACTTGGTCTACTATAATTGCGAGCCCTTCGAATATCCATTTTATTTAAAATTTCTTAGTACTTTCTATACGATGTTTAGTATTTAATACTAAATAGTACAAGCTATTTTATACTATGTAGTACTTAGTATTTAATAGAACTTAATACCATACATATACTTTGTACTAAGAAATTTTAAATGAAATATATACTTTTAAACTTGTAACATCTATATTATATTTTCGACTTTTAAGTAAAACAGTGAGTTTCTTAAGGTTCACTATGTATTTGTGATTGCATCAACATGGAATGATGCATTTCGTCTTACCCCACTAAACAAAATCTGTAGAAAATCTTTCGGCAATTGCCCCAAAAAACTGTAGAAAATCTGCAGATATTTTTAAGAATATCTGAATATCTTAAAAAAATCAGCAAGCATTTATAAGGTAAAGTTAAAAAAGTGAAATTTTTGCACATTTTTTTAAAATTTCTGAAGAAAGTGGGGACTTTTTTGGATTATTTTAATATTATTTTTAGTGCAGTATGATTTTATAAACGTGTTTCAATTTACAATTTATCAAACGTTAGTTATTTTATATCATATGTAAAAGCAGTTATATCACAAATGCACGCAATTTCTTTAATTAAGAAATCATTCTCAAAGGAAAAGCAGATTCCGTACTTTACTTTCTGTCCCCAGGGATGTTTCCAGTCTTGACATTTTTTTTCCATCCTTTCTTCTATTTTTTTTTCTGTCTAGGTTACATACACATTTTCATTTAAACAGAATGAAAAATACCCGGGTAAATTTTTAGCTCCCTTTAGTCCGTTTTCTAATCTCCGATTGACTGAATAAAACTTTTAATAGAATAAAAAATAAAAAGATTCCACGGTTATAAAATAACGGTGGTGGTTTTTAAAGGAAACATTGTGTGTGCCCCTGATTTTTTTTTCTCCTTACAGGCCCGGGATTAAAATCGATTTATTGAATTTAATTTTATGTGATGAGCTGAAGTTTGGTTGCCCGATAAAAGAACTGAAGGAAATTAATTGGGAAAGTATGGGCGGAAGTATTAGCAAAGATTTTTTTTTTTTTTTTTTTTTTTTTTTAATCTTGTAAGTTACTGCAAATTGAAAAAAATAAATTTTTTATTGCACTCGTTTTAGGAAAATTATCCGCAAAATCCCATATCAAAAAATAATAAAATGCGAGTCATATTAGACTTTAGCGGATCACTAAAACCCGAGGTTATTAATCAAGACATGTCATAGAATTATTTTTTTTCTCTATGTCTTTCGGACGAAAGAAAAGCTAATCGATAACGAAAATAGATTAAAAGCTTTAGAAAAATATGGTTTGAAAAAAAAAAAAAAAAAAAAAAAAAAACATGAATACAGCAGTATTTAATACTATTAAATAAATATGAATTTTTTATTTTATTTTATTTATCTCAAGATTAAATTCATTTCACAGTGAGAAAGGGGGTTATTTTGCATTTGATATATAAAAGAAATATCTACATGTGAATCTAAAAAATAAATAAATAAATAAAAATAAGTAATGTACACATAGTATAATTTTAAGTTTGCCTTTTATAGATAAACTTAGCATTCTACTTATTTATTTCTTAACATATGTATTATTTTGTGGACTTTTAAGTTAAACAGTGAGTTTTTTAAAGTTCAGTGTGTATTTGTGATTGAATTAAGATGGAATATTGCATTTCGCCATACCCCACTAAATAAAATCTCTAGAAAATCTACAGGCAATTGCCCCCAAATAAACTGTAAAAAAAATCTGCAGCTATTTTTAAGAATATCTTTAAAAAATCAGCAAATATTCTAACGTAAAGTTAAATGCAAAATTTCTTCAGATTTCTGTAAAATTTCTGAAGTGGAGATTTTTTAGATTGTTTTAATAGAGTGGAGTATGATTTTATAAAAGTTCTTCAACATACAAATTATCAACCGTTGGTTACTTTATATCGTATGTAAACGCAGTTACATCACAATTGCACGCAATTTCTTTAATTAAAAAATCATTTTTATAGGAACAACAAGAAGGATTTAGTACTTTACTTTCAGTCCCCCAGGGATGTTTCAAAACTCATTTTTTTACGTCTTTTTCACTCTTTATTTATTTTTATTTTTTTAGGTTACGTATACATTTCCATTTAAAGCAAACGAAAAATACTCTGATAAATCTTTAGCTCCTTTTAGTCCGTTTTCTAATCTCCGGCTGACTGAATATAACTTTTAATAGAATAAAAAAAATAAAAAGATTCCACAGTTATAAAATAACGGTGGCAGTTTTAAAGGAAACATTGTGTGTGCTCCTGATTTTTTTTCCCTCTCTCACAGGCCCGGGATTAAAATCGATTTATTGAGTTTAATTTTATGTGATGAGCTGAAGTTTGGTTGCCCGATAAAAGAATTGAAGAAAATTAATTGGAAAAATATGGGCGGAAGTTTCAGCAAAGGTTTTTGTTAATCTTGTAAGTTATTGCAAATTGAAAAAATATTTTTTATTGCACTCGTTTTAGGAAAATTATCCGCAAAATCCCATATCAAAAAATAATAAAATGCGAGTTATATTAGACTTTAGCTGATCACTAAAACCCGAGGTTATTAATCAAGACATGTCAAAGAGTTTTAAGAATTTTTTTTTCCTATATGTCTTTCGAATAAAAAGAAAGCTAATCGATAACGAAAATAGATTAAAAACTTTTGGAAAATATGGTTTGAAAAAAAATAAAATTATGAATACAGCAGTATTTAATACTATTAAACAAATATGAATTTTTTATCTAATTTCATTTTTCCCAACATTAAATTCATTTCACGGTAAAAAGGAAGTTATTTTGCGTTTGATATATAAAAGAAATATCTGCGTGTGAATCTAAAAAAAATAAAAAAATAAATAAGTAATGTACACATAGTGCAATTTTAAGTTTACCTTTTATAGATGAATTTAGTATTCTACTTACTTATTTGGCAACGCCTATATTATTTTGTCAACTTTTAATGAAACAAGGTTTTTTTTAAAGCTCATTGTGTATTTGTGATTGAATTGACACTAGAAAGACGGGAATGTTCGTACAACTTTTATAAAATATTTAACACCATAATTTTTATTTAAAACAGTTTAGGTTGTTTAATTAACCTGTTTTTAGTTCGTTTCTTTTAAACATATTTTAGAAAGAAATTTATGTTCGAACCGAAATATATAGCCTTAGTAGGGGCCAAATTGACCTCTCTTCGTCTTTCTAGTATTAAAATGGAACATTCCATTTCGGCTTAATATTTTATAAAATTTTTTACATTCTTCACAAATTATCTACCATTGGTTATTTTATATCGCATGTAAACGCAATTATATCACAATTGCACGCAATTTCTTTAATTAAAAATCATTCTCATAGGAATAACAAGGTTTCGTACTTTATTATCACTTCCCAGAAATGTTTCCAAAGGTACATTTTAAGTTTCTCTAGCTTTTTTTTTTCTTTTTTCTTTTTTTTCTTTTTTTTTTTTTTTTTTTAGGTTACATACACATTTTCATTTAAGGCAAAGGAAAAAACCCGGGGAATTCTTAGCTCCCTTTAGTCCGTTTTCTAATCTTCGATTGACTGAATAAAATTTCTAATAGAATAAAAAATAGAAATCATCCATAGTTGTAAAATAATGGTAATGGTTTTAAAGGAAATATTGTGTGTGCTCCTGATTTTTTTCCTCCCTTGCAGGCCCGGGATTAAAATCGATTTATTGAGTTTAATTTTATGTGATGAGCCAAAGTTTGGTTGCCCGATAAAACAATTGAAGGAAATTAATTGGGAAAGTATGGGCGGAAGTATCGGCAAAGATTTTTTTAAAATTTTGTAAGTTACTGCAAATTGAAAAAAAGTAATATTTTTTATTACACTCGTTTTTAGAAAATTATCCGCAAAATCCCATATCAAAAAATAATAAAATGCGAGTTGTATTAGACTTTAGTGGGTCACTAAAACCCGAGGTTATTAATCAAGACATGCCAAAGAGTTTAAAAAAATATATTTTTTTCTGTCTTTCGAATGAAAGGAAAGCAAATCGATAATGAAAATAGATTAAAAGCTTTAGGAGCATTATGAACAGCAGTATTTAACACATTAAATACTATTAAATAAGTATGAGTTGTTTATTTTTTTTTCAACCTTAATTTTATTTTACAGTGAGGAAGGAGGCTATTTTGCGTTTGATATTTAAAAGAAATATGTATATATATATATATATATATATATATATATATATATATATATATATATATATATATATATATATTTGTCTTGCGTAACAAAGTTTAAGACCAACTTATTGAAAACAGGCACAACTTATTTTTACATTGAGAAAAACAAATTATAGGATTTAGTTCCAAGTTGAAAAAAAAAATATATAAAAAACAAAATTTTAAATACGAAATAATTTGTTTTTATTGAAAAATTTAAATATAAATGTAAACTTCTCTGCTTTTTCATCCCTGATTTGTTATGCAATTTTAATTGAATAAAACCAAAATAGAAAAAGGTTCCTCTTTGTGAAGCTGTGAACGATTTCTTATCTAAATTAGGAACTTTATCTTTCAGTACCTGTTCTATTTAAATATAACTGCATAATCATTGAAAATAGACTTAAAAATTCGACTTGAAACATGAAGCTTGGGTATACGTTTCAGGGTTTTGCGCATCAAGAGATTTGTGGGATTTTACGGGTTTTAGTACCAGAATTTTTTTTTTTTTAAGTATTGGTCTGTATATCTGAAGATAGGATTTTCTGTCCATTAAATAAAACAAATATTTCTTTACGATAATTCTGGCAAAATGTGTTTAAAGTCCTTAAAGCATACGAATCCTTTATATGTATGTATACTTTTTTTTGAGGAGGGGGGGAGAGAGGACAATAAAGTCTTTGCCGGAGCAAAAGTTCTTTATTTATATAACTACACAGCTAATATTTACTCTTTGAATGTAAATGTGAAAAGTATCATATTTAATACTTTGAAAATACATATCAAATATACGAAAATTAGAAAATATCAATCTTGATATGCATTTTGATAAACTTGATACTTTGAAAATATATATCGGATATATATCATGATATATAATCGAACCCTTTATAAATTTGCATAAATTATGTGTTTTTTAAACAGAATAAGGGAGTCTAAAAATACTTGTTCAGTGTAAAGTCTTATGTAACATTACTAATGCTTAATATCATTTGTAACTGTAGAGTTATTTTGAGTAATAATTATAATATTATTATACATGAGGATTTCAGAAGCCAATGGGTACAAACGACAAAAAATTGATTACAAGTTAATTCAATTCAAAGATAATTGATGCTAAATTTGATCATCAATAATAATTGACTGAACTGAAATAAGAAACGACCGCTTGTTTCATTGTGGTATTTGAACTCTTATTTTAAAAACTGTGAAAAAAGTAGAGTACAATTTTCTTTACAATGAATATAAGTGTCTTTATCTGGAAAAACGCATAAGAATATAATTGAATAAAATTGCAACTTTATTAAAATGTGATAGCTTGACTGAAAATTCTCATTTTTTACCACCTTTAAACGCTTTAAAGAAAAACAAACTAGTCGCACCATTTTACGAAAAATTTTTGAGCCAACCCAATATTTTTCAAAAGTTGGCGCCACTGATCGTTAATAATAACTGACTGAACTGAAATAGGAAACGACCTCTTGTTTCATTGTGGTGTTTGAACTCTTATTTTAATTACTGTGAGAAAAGTAGAGCACAGTTTTCTTTAAATTTATAATTAATCAATATTGATTATAATTCGGCAAGCATAGATAATCTTTAGAAATTAGCGCAAAATTAGAAAATCACTTATGGGCCATTTTCACCATTCGCTTACATTTCAAAATTTTATTTTTATTTTTCAAGTTTAATAATTTCTTTTATTTCTTTTTCTTTTCTTGGAGACATATGTTAAAGTAAATGCTTAAGGTACATGAAAAAAAATTGGTTGAGCACTTTGCCTATTAATATAATATGTAAATGCTATTTAAAGTTGGCTTGTAAGGCAAATTGTCAAGTCCGCTACCATACAAAATTACTGAAAATACTCAGCTTTAAATTTATTAAATTTCCTAAAATCAACTTACTTTAAAATGAAGTGACTTATGTCCCTAAATTTCAAAACATGATATTTATCAATAATACTTAAATCAAATTGAAATGAGAGACCGTTTTAGCCACAATATTTTGATCACATAGAAATTATACAAGAACTTTTTCTAACAATTACAGTATATATTAATGTAAATTATTAAATTTTAAGGAAATTGCATATTTGTTTCTTAGTTTGAATAAAAAATGAAAGTAAAATGGTGAAAATGAATAATCCTTAAAAAACCGTACGGTAATGGACTTGACACTATGTTGAAAATGGCCGTTAATATTTATTTACCTGAAAAAAAAAAAATCTTATTTCCAGGTCGTCTTTGCACTTAGTTCAACATTTTAAATTTTTCACTTATACCCCTTGGCTTCTGGGGTATTCCTATGTAACCCTGAAACAATTTAGAGCCCTCCCAATATTTTTCATAAGATGGCGCCAACATGTTTAACTGTATATATAATACACGAGAAAATAGAATTACATACCTAGCTCCCACTAAGAGCGATTCACCATCTTGTTCCAATAGCTTAAAGTAGTCGCTATGAGACTGGTTGCCAACAAAGCGCTGTAAATCTGATTCATCTGCAACAAGAAGAAAAATACAAAGCATTAATACATTTAAATTATTTAACAAAATATATTTTTTTTATTTTTAAAAATAAGGAAGTGATAGTTTTATAAATGCATGCAGAATATTTAAAACTTTTTTTAAGGATGTTGGTCACTCCCTTTACAAATTCCCTTCCGTAATTTAAAGTTTATGGGCATTTGATGCATTCTTATATTTAAAATATCTCTTCAGGAAATTAATATTTTAAATTCTTTTTTAGGTGATCTCCTCTTAAAGGATGTCACTTTTTTTCTCAGTTTTCAAATTATTTTTAAACTTGATGCTTAATTTTACATGAAGTGCTAAAATTTTACTTCCAGTTCGTGAGTTTTTAACACATAAAATATTAAATTAAGCATAAATTTTAGAAATATCTCGAAAATTAAGAAAAAAAAAAAGTGACATCCTTTAAGAAGAGAACACCGAAAAAAGAATTAAAAATATTAATTTCCTATGGAGATTTGTTAAATATAAGAATGCATCAAACGCCCACAGACTTTACACTATGGAGGAAAATTTGGAAAATGAATAACCAGTAGCCTTAAGGGGCCTCAGGGTTGATCGATACGGAAAAACACGAAAACAGGGCTCTTGCTTCGAGTCCATATAAAAACAGATGTATTCAGTGTAATTAATTTAAACTTTCTGATATTTTAAAGGTATGTTTGTAGTCATATAAAATTGTAAAATGAAGTACTTCAATGTAATATAATAAGAAATATAGCAAAATATATGTAACACAATTTTCGAAAAAAAAAAAATGTGTTATATCACCACCCGCAAGATATCTTGACGTTAAATTGACATAAGAACCTAATTTTTGCTTTGAAATGATCCGTAAACTTAACTCTATGGAATGAATTAAGGATATAACTATCACTCAAAAATAACAATATTAAAAAAACTCTCAAATTTGAAAATTTAAAAAACTCCTAAAAAATACAAATACAAAAATTTCGTTAAAGGCTCCAGTCGAGAAGGGGTTAAGCTAGACACATTCCCCGGCAGGTAGGGGACTGGTGTGAGATATAATAATAACTCTCGTCCTGCGGTTTCGTAGTCAAGTGCTCTGACCATTCTACCAATGGGTTTCTCAAAAGAATGTAGAATAGTTAATTTTGGTTTACGAATGACTGAAATTTAATGAACAGAGTGGGGAAAAGTACCATTTAAAAGTTTCTGGTGTAAATTTCGATGTATATTATAATTTACACCAATATTAATATACATTGATAAAATGTATAATATTAAAATAATAATAATAATTATAATAATAATAATAATAATAATAAATGCCAGATTTGATAACATTGATTTATATATCTCTAAAGTAAATTAAATAGCAAATTCAGAATTAAAAGCAGTCTTAAATACTTATTAGAAAGCTGTCGATAGAAAAAAAAGAATGTGTAAGAAGAAAGTTAAAATGTCAACATGACCCAAATATCTTATCTGATGCCAGTCTTCCCACAGATTGTTAGCTGTCATAACAGTATGGTCACAACAAGGTTTAGAAATTGATTTTAGTTTTCAGGTTACTTAAACGTGACCCCTTTGATGGCGAAAGTCAACAGAGGAAAACCAAAAGAAAGAAAGAAAAAAGCCCTCTTCCATTTTAATTTTTTCTGCCTCTTCAAACTTTTAGAAAGTTTTCCGCCTCATATAAATTAAAAATAAGAGAAAAGCTAAGAAAACATAACCGCTTTCAGAAAATAAAAAGGTACCAGCGAAAGAAATTGACAGAACATTTTCTTTAAAAAAAAAGTTTGTTCGAAAAAATGCTATCGGGAAATATTTCAAAATAACTACTTAGTTTTAAAAGGAACTTTGATTTTTGTGTTAATCAATATATTTTGATGTTTACTTTTAGGAAATAATTGTACAATATATCTTCTTTAAATTTGCAATTCTTTGTATTTACAATCATAGTCAAGTTATCTGTAGCATACCATATCTTGATTTTCTGACTTTTTTTAATATGTAAAATTATTATTTACAGTAGGCTTTTTCATTTTGTCATTACCTTAATTAAAGTATAGTTATTAATCAAGAGGAAATAACTGTGTCGATTGTCACAAGATAACGGCTGTTTTTTTATTATTTATTTATTTATTTATTTTTAAATTGAATCAACATTTTTTGATTACCGCCACTGCAAACTTACACCATTTAATTTCAATAGGTAATTCCGTATTATTTAATCACATTATTAAAGGAATTTTTTTAATTTTGCAAATATAGATTATTCATTTATTTTTTTATTTATTTAACTGGTGTCAGTTTGTCCATGTAGTGTAATCTTTTTCAGCGAAATTGATAGGAGGTTGTCTATCATGGTACCGTTATTTTCCAGGTAAAACGCCATCATTTTTTTTTCTTTTTTTTCGTTTTGTTTAATCAGAAATTTTCTGCAAGAAAATAGTGGTACCGAAGACTTTTTTGGTTATGAAATTGCAGGCCCCCCTATGAATTCTCTCTACGTTGGCAGAATATGACGGAAACGATGAGCCAAATAAATTTCCACCAGTGGTAATCAACCCTCACAAAAGCGGTTACAGCTGAAGTTTCACTATTTTAAGGGTATGTTAGATCCTCTTTATTAATAGTTCTGTACTAATTGTTTAAATTTTTGATGAATGAAAGTTAGAAATAATTTAGGTAAAAACATATATTCTTTCTTTTCTTTGAAAAAACATGGTGATTATCAAAATAATTCATGATCAAGCAAAGGCGTAATGCTAAGAATGTAATTAACCTAAGGGATCCAAATCCAGCTAAGTGAGAATCTGAAAATTTATAATACAAAAGGCAAATGACACATCCTAATTATGAATAAATAATAAGTAACATATATTTATATGCATAGTATACATTTTCACAATATAACTCCATATATGAATTCACTTCATTATTTATGCTTTTCCTTTTATATATTTTGTATATTTTTATTGCATAAGTACGATCTTCCCGTTTTTTTTAAGGGGTCAGGTACCTTTGATCGATTAAAATAGAAGCAAAATTTGCATACAGTATTGATCTCAATATCTTTAAATCTATCGCTTTTAAGAACTTCAAATTTTTAACACATATTTAAATAATCTTCCTGTAACTGTTACAGGTCATGGAATATTTTTATACCTTCACCATAAAATTAAATTAAAAAATTACAAAAGGTCTTTTTTTCTCGAAGAAAAATCATACATAGTCTTGCGCGCAGCTTGACATGCATAAAAAATATCATAAAGACCTAAAATCACTTTATATATAAAGAAAAATAGTCAATAATCAAAATGACGAACCCTAGTTACTTTAAATTCTGTCTTTGTATAAAAAATACATAAAAATATGAAAAATAACAAAATTTAGCACTTTTTTTTGTAAATAATAATTCATAACTTAAAAAATTCATACACAAAAGTGATAGTAGTTCGTCATTTTAAGCATTTACATGTTATGTAACTTCTGTAAAAATTTCATCAAATTCTACCCAACCATTTTCGAGCAATCATGCGCGCAAGTTGAAAAAATAGCATTTTGAGAAAATCCAATTTAAAGATAAAATTTCTTTTTAAAACATATTATGCAAAATATCTTTAGATATTTAAGTATACATATATTTATTTACTTACCTATTTATATAAAAACATAAATTCAATAAGTTTCATTATAAAAAAATAGTAAATAGTGTGCTATAAAACATGCAAAATGAATATAAATACACAAATAACATATACTGATACAACATTTTTCTATATATTTATTCATTATTTACAAAATTTTTACATGAAACTGGTAATACTTCATCATTTTCAACATTTATATGCTATGTAAGAGATGTTAATTTTTTATGACATTTTAGACAACCATTTCGGAGAAATCATGTGCGCAGTTGAATCGTAAACGTAAAAACGAAAATAATTTTTCATCATATCGTTCTTCTAAGTAACCATTCATTATCTAATAAATCCTTACATGACACTGATAACAATTCGTCATTTTCAACATTTGAATGTTTTGTATGAGCTGTTAATTTTTTATAAAATTTTAGCCAACAATTTCAAAGAAATCATGCGCGCTATTGAATCGTAAACGGAAAAACGAAAAAAATTTTTCCTCATATCATTCTTCTGAATAACCATTCATTATTTAATAAATCCTTACATGACACTGATAATACTTCGTCATTTTCAACATTTGAATGTTTTGTAAGAGCTGTTAATTTTTTATAAAATTTTAGACAGCCATTTCGGAGAAATCATGCGCGCTATTGAATCGTAAACGTAAAAACGAAAATAATTTTTCCTCATATCATTCTTCTAAATAACCATTCATTATTTAATAAATCCTTACATGACACTGATAACAATTTGTCATTTTCAACATTTGAATGTTTTGTATGAGCTGTTAATTTTCTATAAAATTTTAGCCAACAATTTCAAAGAAATCATGCGCACTATTGAATCGTAAACATAAAAACGAAAAAATTTTTCCTCATATCATTCTTCTAAATAACCATTCATTATTTAATAAATCCTTACATGACACTGATAATACTTCGTCATTTTCAACATTTGAATGTTTTGTAAGAGCTGTTAATTTTCTATAAAATTTTAGACAACCATTTCGGAGAAATCATGCGCGCTATTGAATCGTAAACGAAAAAAAATTTTCCTTATATCATTTTTCTAAATAACCATTCATTATTTAATAAATTCTTACATGACACTGATAACAATTCGTCATTTTCAACATTTGAATGTTTTGTATGAGCTGTTAATTTTTTATAAAATTTTAGCCAACAGTTTCGGAGAAATCATGTGCGCTACTGAATCCTAAGCGTAAAAACGAAAATTATTTTTGTGAAAATTCAATTGAAAGAAAAGATTGACTTGGGAACTTATTATGAAACATTATTTTTAAGTATTGCAGTAATTTATATAATTATTTACTTATCTTATTTATACACATGAATTTAATAAATATTAAAAAATAAATATTGTGTACTAAATCAAGAAAAATAAAAGTAGAAATAAAAATAAATTTACCTTTACAAGAACAATACTACATCATCTGTTTACTTAGATTATTAGGTTGATAAACTTTTTAGAAGACTTGTGAAACAAAAATCTATAAATTCATTCTGATGTTTTCTATTGCATGACATAAATAAACCTTTTAGAAATTTGAACACTAATTTATATACATATACTTTGATAACTATCATCGCATGGGATAACAGATGGAAAAAACTTTGCTCAAAGATTTTCACAAAACTTAACACATTTAAAAAGCACCGGCACTGTAAATTTCACCTTCCTCCAAGAGAAATTTATCTTTCTGAGCAATTTCTTTCATTCGCTTACTTTTTCTTGCTTCTTTTGTGTTTTGAAGAAAGCGTAAATTAGAAGTTGCAATCCTTTGGTCGTCTAACTGTTTCAAACATCCTCGAGCATGTGCACCAACTGTCAGGCCAAATTCTTGCATTACATTCATTTTTCCTTGATTGCCATCATTAAACAAAATAACTGCTTCATTTGTAGCAATTTCCACAATCCTTTTACCTACTCCTTGTGTTTTTGGACATAATTTCCATATTAAAGAATTTATCGATTCATTGTTGTTCTGGGTCTTACCTCCTAAGCACCTAGACAGAAGTTTTGGCTGCGATAAGTCATTAAAAATTGGTTTTATAGTATCCATTACACTAGTCGGGACTGTGTTCTTGTGTTTAAATGTTTTAATGGTACCACAAGCAACTGCTTTATTATATTTGCACCAAGATTCACTTCCAGTAGGGCAAAATGAATGTAGAGGCTCGGCATCCGTTGAACGAGTATGAAAATATGCAGCCCAGATAGCTTTACGCATTTCATGTAAATTGTTTTTATTCTGTCGAATTGCATTTCCATAATAATCTGTTAGCTTAGCAATGATGTTGTCCGTAAGTCTATCTTTTCCTCCAAGTGCTTTACCTTCACTACATTTTACTTTGTTTTGTTTAAGTTTTCGTAAGCGTGTGCCCATTCTCTTTTGAATGTGACCCACGCATTCAATTTTTTCAACTTTTGTATCAGAACCATATGGGCTGGCCTCTGATATGGCTTGAAAAGTTTTGGCATCACCATCACCTATATATCCAATGTACTTTACGTTTCTTGTGGCTTCTGAACGTTGAAATATTCGAACCATACCACTTAGTTCCATTTTTCCAGCAGATCCATCGTGGTTATTGAGGCAATCATTTTCATGGGTTTTTTTCCATGAATTATATTCATGCGTCCCTTTTTTTAGTTTCCATGCATCACATGACTTGCAAAATGAGGAAAGGACTTCAGTATCAATAACTTTGCCGCTTTTGTCACCAATGACAGTGCACACACCTATTCGTGAAGTATGACCCCGAGTTTTCCATGTACCGTCACCACTGATGTTTAAGCATGAAGAATCAGTCAGAGTTACTTCTTCTGAAGCTGCAGATATCATAGATTTTTCTGCGACAGATGCAGAGCATTTCTGTAGCACCTTTATCGCAGCATTGTAAGATTTTTTGGAAACCGGTTGAGGCAGATCCATGATTCCACAAAACAGTTTCATTGCTGCATACCCCAGTCCAATTGATCTAATGGCATAAATATATCTGTTGTTAATTTCTGAAATTTTGTTATTTTCGCCGATCTTCTTAGAATTCTTAAATTTAATAACTTCAGCACAATTTTCACATAAAATCGAAATTTTAGATGATAAGCCACATTCAATTTCTTCTGTTATACTTACTTCACCACCACAAGCTTTACAGCATAAAAATTTTTCCAGAATGGAAAACATGTGACTGACATCCATAATACGATATCCATCAAAGCTAGAATTATATTCAAACTCCTTGTTTACAGAAAGTTTTCTCTGTGAAGCACTGTTATTCAGTGAATCATTTTCGCTTTTCGTCAACTTTCTGGTATATACATTACCAGTAAATTTCCTTTTTTTCGGTCGTATCCTAGAAGCTCTTTTAGGTGTGTTTTCGCTAAGAACTTCACTCATTGTAGCAGAAGATTATTAACGAAATAAATAAAATTAATTTAAAGCTAAAATAAAACTTATTCGCAAACAAATCACTATAAAAAAATCAGAAATTCAGCATCGAAAGAGTAAACAACACAACGTGCATAGATTTATTTCTAAATCAAGCTAAATAGCTTGAATCTAAAGTTGAAGTAGCAGTTGCTAATTTCTGCTTGATTTCCTGAAAGGAAAGGGAAAATAAATAACCACAGAGTAAAGAAAAATAAGAGTAGAAATCCTTGAATCTTATCAGCTACGGCCGGCGCCTGCTGCGTGAAAAATGTAAACAAACAGTCTAGCCCTTTAAATATCGCTGTTTCATGAAAAGAGGTCTTACTATTTTGCCCATAACTTCGTTTCTAATGAGAATTTTTTTATGGGGTTTGTTTTAATATGAATCTAAAAGATTATACTTTCATATAAAGCAATAAAAAAAAAAATCGAAATTTTGACCATTTGAAAGGTACCTGACCCCTTAAGACAAATAATTACTTCCAACAAGAAATTTTACTTAATAAATGAAATTAAGTATGTGCGACATACAGACAAGTTTTACTTAGCAAGTTTTCAAACATTTTTTAAATTGGAAATAATATTCCAGAAGATTGACAGATTTGATATTATCTAACTTTCAACTTATATAATGAAAGAGAAGGAAAAAAATACAACGAATTTGGCTTTTAGTTATAACCGCATAAATTTTAGAATAACTTACTCCTATGACGTCATATCTTTAATATGAATTATGACGAAGAAATAAATTATAATAATAATTATATAATCCGAAATTCAAATTATACATCAAAATAAAACTCTCCTGTTACAAAATATACAATCGATTGCGCCAGAATATGATTAAGAAAAGGTTTATATTTTTAAAAAATCGCTTTTAGTCCAATAAGGCAAATATCGCAAAAATAATAGAAAAGATTCTTTCATAATGCTATAACTACCGCGTCAGCAACTTGTCTTTACAAATTTAACAAAGTGATTTTTGCAGTCACCAGCAGTAATTCCTAAAAGTTATTAATTACAAAATGCTAAGTTGTATTTACAAATACATCTCTCTTTAAAAATAGCGTTGCTAAGTTACCAAATCATGTTTTATTTAAAGTCTGCCATTTTTCATTTACACTTATGACGTCAAATAACTTCAAGTAGTTAGATTAAGAGCACTTGTTTATGACAAAACATTTTGCGTATTCTATGAGTTTCAAATCCGATGGGAAAATGCTATCTCATTTCTTTTTAAATCACATGTTTTGTTTACATAATGCGGGAAATAATTTAACTTAGATAGTCTTAGAAATAAAGGTAAACAAAATATGAATCGAAATTTTAGAATTCATTTTAGTTTACTAGAAAGTAATTTTTGTTTACGACTTACTCTTTAACAAAAAATGTTCCACAATGATTTATAAATTCTATGTGATGTACGATTGACTTAATAAATATAAAATTCTAAGAGGAATATATGGTATTCTATTTCAGATATTTTTTAATCTAACATCATTTGAATTGAAAATAATATTCCAGAAGACAAGCAGATTTGTTAGTACTTAACTTTCAAGTTATGTAATGAAAGAGAAGATAAAAAAATACCGAAAATAGCTTTCTGTTATAACCGCATAAATTTTAGAATAGCTTATTCCTATGTCGTCATACCATCAATATAAATTATGAAGAAGAAAGAAATTAGTAGTTGAAATTTTACACCGAGATAAAGCTTTTTCGTTACAAAATGTACAACTGATTATGTCAGAACACAATTAACAAAAGATTTATCTTTAAAAAAAAAAAGCATTTTTAGCTCAATAATGCAAATATCTCAAAAATAATAACAAAGTTTGTTTCATAATGCCACAACAACTACCGCGTCAGCTACTTGTCTTTACAAATTTAACAAAGTGATTTTTGCAGACACCAGCAGTAATTCCTTAAAGCTTATTAATTACAAAATGCTAAGTTGTATTTACAAATACATCTCTCTTTAAAAATAGCGTTGCTAAGTTACCGAATCGTCTTTTATTTAAAGTCTGCGATTTTTCATTTACACTTATGACGTCAAATACTTCAAGTAGTTAGATTAAGAGCACTCTTGTTTATGACAAAACATTTTGCGTATTCTATGAGTTTCAAATCCGATGGGAAAATTGTATCTCGTTTCTTTTTAAATCATATGTTTTGTTTACATAATGCGAGAAATAATTTAACTTATAGTTTTAGAAATAAAGGTAAACAAAATATGAATCGAAATTTTAGAATTCATTTTAGTTTGCTAGAAGGTAATTTTCGTTTACGATTTATTCTTTAACAAAACAATGTTCCACAATGATTTATAAATTCGATGTGATGTACGATTGACTTAATAAGAATAAAATTCTCAGAGGAATACAAGGTATTCTGTTTTAGATGTAGTATTCCTTTACAAGATATACAATTGATTATGTCAGAACACAATTAAGAAACGATTTATAGTTTAAAAAAAGGCATTTTTAGCTGAATAATGCAAACATCTAAAAAATAATAGCAAAGTTTGTTTCATAATACCACAACAACTACCGCGTCAGCAACTTGCCTTTACATATTTAATAAAGTGATTTTTGCAGTCACCAGCAGTAATTCATTAAAGATATTAATTACAAAATGCTAAGTTGTATTTACAAATACACCTCTCTTTAAAAATAGCGTTGCTAAGTTACCGAATCGTCTTTTATTTAAAGTCTGCCATTTTTCATTTAAACTTATGACATCAAAAAACTTCAAGCAGTTAGATTAAGAGCACTTGTTTATGACAAAACATTCTGCATATTCTATGAGTTTCAAATCCGATGGGAAAATAATACCTCATTTCTTTTTAAATCATATGTTTTGTTTACATAATGCAGGAAATAATTTAACTTATAGTCTTAGAAGTAAATGCAAACAAAATATGAATTGATATTTTAGAATTCATTTTAGTTTGCTAAAAGGTAAAGAAGAGTTACAACTCATTCTTTAACAAAATTATGTACTACAGGATTTATAAATTCAGTTTGATGTATAGTTGTGACTTAACCCCTTCGCGACAGGAGCATTTTACGAAATTTTTAATGTTTTGTCACCGATTTTTAAAAACAGAAATGTGTGCTTTATTATATCGAGAAAATGCTATGATTAAATAAGGCAATTTTTGCAGTAAAATTTTCCTGGTGGGATAAACAAGGATTCTTAAGCCTTTTCGCGGCACGTATGCGTGTCGCTCATCTCCATGGAGTTAATAAAAATAAAATTCTAACATGGAATGTAAAGTTTTCTGATATAAAGTTTATTAAATACATTAGATTTTTTAATCACAAAATTTTAAGAACGCTACCTTTTAATAAACTTTTCAATAAACAATTTATATTACTTGAGAGAGGTGTTATAAAAAATATTAAAATCAAAAGACACTGACGTTTTTTGGTTCGGATTTGATGTGAATCAGAATCATAATAAAAATGAAAATACAAATTGTCTCACGAACAATAAAAATGACATGCGACAATGAGATGTAAACAAAAACCACGTGCTCTATTGTAAAAAAAAAATTAAATTAAAAATAGACGATATGATCTAAAATTATTTTCTAACTTGGCTCATCCCTTTCAAGCTTTCACGAGGAAATTTTTCATTAACTTTAACATTTATACGTGTAAAAGGTATGTTGTCAATGATACTATTTCTTTTATTATTCCTAAGTTATGGTTAGAGTTAATGAATAAACTTTCACATAATAATTTCCGGAAGTGCTTTCCTCCAGACGACTGCTACAGGCAGCTTTCTACTTCTTACAATTAAAGTTACCTAAAAATACTGTTCCTTGGTGCCGGCACTGTAAAAATTGAATACGCATATCCAAAATTTTAAGAATCTAGGGATAAAAATAAGTTTGTGAATGTGCTAAAATGATTGGCAATGTTAAGAGAGGGAAAAAATAGAAAATCCTTAAAAATGACTGTCTATGAGTCCATCAGGAAGTTTTCAAACAATTTTAAGTTTCAAAGAAAAACTCAAGATAAATGCTAAAAATAAATTGCCTCGTGAGTCACTGTGTTATCTTCTATAATTCTTTTTATTATTCTTTAAATGACTTGTCTTTGCTTTAAAGACGAGTCTTATAACCTTCTAAACTCGCAGCACACAGAAACAAATGTAGATAAAAATTATTATTCTTGAAACTTCTTCTGATAACCCGCTTCTTTGAGCAACCTCCTCAGCAAAGTAAAATGCGTCATTTGAAGAAGGATGTGTCAGAGTGAAGTCGAGCTGAAAATCCATCTTCAAGAACAGTTGCTTAAAAGTAACAACTTGACACACTGAAGGGCTTCGTTTGAGAGTATCCCCAACCTCAGAGGACCCTTCCATAGAGAACACACCTTTTTGCAGGTGTGCATAAAGTCCAAGTTCAAAGTTTTATCGCAAATCCTGTTAGTTCGTGACAACTGCGACTTATCTTTGCTTACAAGTTCAAAAAAACAAACAAAAAAAAGACTATTAAAAAGTTTTAAAAGAATTGTACATTTTTTTTACAGGATGAGCCTTTGTTAAGTCAACAACTTTGTAGAATGGGAAGTCTGATATTTTTAGAATGCTAGTCTTGATAGTTCACAACTAAAATTGCATTTGTTTAAAATGACAATAGTCGGAAATTCAAAAATGTATTTTAATCTAACACATTTTTGCTCTATTAGTGAAAGCAATATAATAAAAAGGGTTTTTAATTTTCATCTGTTGAAAATTAAATTTGATATTTCAAAAATTCAACGAGTTCAAATACTTTAAAATCATTTAATTTCAAAAGTTTTTTTCTGGTAAAATAAATGATTGAAACTTAATTAGTAAAAAGCGGCATCGCAAATATTCTTTCAAAATACAAATATCACCGGAGTCTAAAAAATGTACGCATGATTAATCTGAAGCATCCATTTTTATTTATTTATTTATTTATTTATTCGATTTAAGTAAAATCAAAGAACATAAGAAGTAACCAACAAAAAACTGTTGTTTTCAAAAACAAATGTTTGAAAAATGAAGTACATTTAGTGAGAAGCTTAGCAAATCAAACCAGTTCATTCATTATTGAATATAAGTTATTTTGAAAACATTTTTTTTTTTTTTTTTTGGTAAAATCCTAATTAGAAATACATTATAAATGTTAATAGAAAAAATTCATAAAAATAGCATCTATTGGTTGATTTTCTTTAAAATATTAATCTTAATTTCTGTTTAGAAAATCGTACTCGAGATAAATAGATTTTTTCGAAAATCAAGTGTTTCCACACATCTCTTACGATAACAGATATATATTTTTTTAAATAAAGGTTTTATGAATTTATATAAAAAATTTTCCAGATAATAAGAGATTCATAATGTTTCTGTTTCGAATTCAACTTAAATGTCTACCGGAATTTGAAATAATCTGCAATAACAGCTTTCATAATCTTTTTCTAAACTTAATCACCATCGCATATAAATAAAAATAAGTTGCAAATAATGAATAAAATTTCATTTGTTAACTAAACGAGAAAGACATTTTCTGAGGCCATACAAATAATTATAATTGTATTATTACATAATATTGTTTACTTTTAACGCTCCAAAATAATATATATTCGAAATGTATTTTTATTTTAAGCATAAATTTATAATCACATTTAAAGACAATTCAATAGCATATAATAGGGCAAGGAGGGGTAGATATGAACACTTTCTACATTTTCAATTTTTTTTTTCCTATTTAGAAAAGTGATTTTTTTAGCACATAGGAAGTATCTTTAACCCTTTAAGAATACCTCTTTAAAGTTTAAATTCTCACAGCTGTTATTAAGTTAAAAAGTTGGTTATAATTACCTCATTTAAAATCTCACAATCACAAAAGTTTGGGGATAATTAAGACTGCTAGTGGGGATAATTAAGACTGCTAGTGGGGAAATTATAAACACTGTGTTTTTTCTTTATATTTCCTTTTACACATTTGTCTGGGGTAATTGTGATCATTAGGACTCCAAACTGACAAATCCATTTATGAAAAATTTTGGTAGACATTGTTTCAAATTGCTATTTGGACATAAAAAAATATCTCAAACTAGTGATAAAGAATATCTACAATGAAAAATGCGTTATGAAGTCAATATCTAAGCATGAAACAAAATTTTAACATACCCAATTTCTTCCAATATGGAGGAGGTCATAATTACCCCCACATGATCCTATTACTTAAATAGTTTGTTAAGATATTTTCTGATATCTTGACTATCAGAAGGAATTAAAATCATAATGTGTAGATTCTACTAAGCTTTACTATTACGTACATATACTTTACCATTATACATGTTCATCAAAATAACATTCATTTTTAATGGTTTGTCTTAAACATAATTACCTCTATTACTACTTCCAAATGAGCTTCATTTCGAATACAACTGTTTCCAAATTTGATATTTTAAAACTTATAGAGAAATTTAAAAATGGCAATTCATTCATTTTCAATTTTTTGCTGATAATTGGAGATTCACGAATTTCCTTTCGTGATTCTCTTTTGAAAATTAAATTACTGTTGGCATTTGAAACAATCCGTAGAATATTTCACAGTGTTTCTTGGAAGTTATTGTGCGTCTCATAAAAAGAAATATAAGACTAAATAATAAACGAAATTCCTTTGTTTACTTAGAAAATGTCTTAGTAAAATCATACAAATGATGATTTCAACCGTATTATGTTGCAGAACGTTGTTTGCTTCTCGACGTTGCAAAATAATACAAATTAAAAATATCTTGCTATTTTAAAGATAAAAATGAAACATTTAGTTGTAATTTTGCGTACATTTAAAAACAATTCAATTCAATACCAAATAAAGTAAATTACACAAACGAACGAAATATAATTTTTAACAATTTCCTATTCTTCACGCTTAGTTTCCTCATCACAATCAAAACTCAAACCTCTAAATCCCTTTCTAGTAAAAAAAAAAAAAAAAAAAAAAAAAAAAAAAGGAAAAATTAACCACATTGAAAATTGTGTTTTTAAAAATGTTAATCTGTAAATTTATTTTCTCATAAAGTATTTTAAAGCGTTTATTTAAACACAGCTGTGTAGTCATGTTTATTTTATTCATAAATGACTTTCCTCATGAAATTAAATTTTGTACAGCTTCTTTTGTAGCACGAAAGAAAGCAGTAAAGAGATAATGTTATAAAATACTTTTCAAAGATGTTACATAATAGTTGCATTATGACGTGGACTAATAAAGCGAATTCAAGAAAACTAAAATTTTAAAAATACTTCCAAAACAGTGAATATTTAGAAAATCGATTTATGAGATTTTACTTAATTTTAAGCGAATGTAACAAAAGACAGCAAAATAACAGCTATTTTAAATCGTCATATTTATACAATTATTTAACGCAGTATTTTTGAATTTTTAACGAATATTTTATAAATGTTTTTTTGTAACTTGATAATTATATATAATATTTCTGCAGTCAACTAACTTTTCTATATTGTAGTCTTTCATTAGTTTCATGAACACTAATCTTTTACACCGAATGGTATAGGATTGCCTCCAGCAACTGTTTGTCTTTTTAATTTTCTCTACCACTATTTGCATGCAAAAACTTTCTTCATATATTTCTATTAGATATTTCTATATTTCTTAAGCTTTTTATTTTAATACTTTTATTTACTTTTGCAAATTTTTCATTATTTTAAAACTTGTAATGTCTTTTAATCTTAAATCATTTAATAAAACCTTTTTCACAATCTCATTACGTAATTTTATACTATAAGTAGATTATTTTTCTCCCAATGGCTCATTGACTACAAGACAATCAACTATAGACTGTAAAGTTAACGTCAACTCAGAAACTCCTCAAATTGACTAATCTGTCAAGCACTCAGGGCCATCGCTAAGACTTTTTATTGGTGGGGGAGAAGACCTTAAATTGTCAAGTCAAATTTTCATATTTGTTAACTCGTTTTATAATTTTGCTAAGTTAACGCACTTAGAAAATGTAATACAGTTCTTATTTGTAAAAAAATAATAATATTCCCAATTAGAGTTGCAACTTTTACAAATTCTATCAAAAATAGAAAATGTATTGCAGTTTTTATTAAAATTTTAATTAAATTTGACATAAAAGTTTTAAATTTGCCAAATGTAACAACATTTGCGAATGTTTTGGGGGGGAGGCTCCCCTCCTGCCCCCCCCCTTAGCGAGGCCCCTGCAAGCACTGTGAAAATAATTAGTCGGAAATATAGTTACGTAAAATAATAAAACGATACTCGACTTTGGCAGCTATGTGTGGTAGACCGTTGTGTACCGTTGGTAGTCAAAGGGTTCGCTGAAAAAAAAAAATGGATGCATTTATCTAAAAAGAAAACGAATAAAGTGTCTGTCTGTCTTTTCGACCGTTTAGCACTATAGTGAAAAAGCACAATCTATATAACTTTATACAAAATAATACAAGGAGAAACCAAAATGATCCAACAGGCATTTCAAAAGTCGATTTAGATTTTTTTTAAATTTAATTTCTGAGAAATTTTAGTACTTACAAATCGTGTTTCCAAGGGATCCTGGATAAAGAAGCCTCCAAATTTTCTGGACACCAGTATTTTAAAATAATTATCTTCGCCGGCAGAATTGCATTTGTGATTAAAGATGGCGAAATAAACTGTAAAAAATTAATGGTGTTCAGAGTATTTGGAGCACTGATTTATGCGAAAAACTTGGCAACGTCCTTTACAATTCATCTTGTCTCATAAAAACTAAATAATACTCACTTTACATCATCTACAATATTATCTCAACGCTGCTGTGACCGGTTCGAACTTATTGCAGTGATGGCATAGAGGTTACTACACAGCGTTGTATTAGCACTAATCAAAGATTGAATCCTTATTACATCAGCACAAAATGTTTCAGATAAATTAAAAAAATGTCTCTTAAATCTATCTTTAATAAATAATTTTTAAGCCATGGACATACTTTAAAGGGTAATTACTTCTTGTAAATAAAATACTATTACTTATTTATTCTTTTAAACACTATATACAAAAGCAATCGCAATTTTTCAGATTCTATACAAGAGTAATAATTTCCGAATCGTCTAATAAATCTCAACACTTCACTCGAAAAAAACAAAACTATTACACAAGACCATCGAAAACTATTACTTAACACAACACCCTTTACTAGAATTGCAAAAGCTCCGAATCTTTCAAAAACTCAATTTCAACGAGAAAACTGGATTTCCTAGAATTTGTCTTTATTTATTTATTTATTTATCTATTTTTATTAGAAAGTGAACATGAATAGAAAGGTTTGTATTTGTGTGTGAATTTTCCAGTTTTCGCTCTATCACTCTATCTCTTGCAGATGTGATTAGATTTGTCTTTGTTCTGGCCTTTTCTCTACAAAATTTTCACCTTTCCGCTCTTATATTTGTAATTAAATTTCGCTCACTACCTTTGTTTGGCCCTGCAGCAGAAAGGAAGTATGTGCTTTTAAGTTAAGCGATTCTCTTTCTCTGATAGGATCACAAAGTGTTGAAATGTATTGTTTTGAAGAAAAGCTAAGTTTAACTTTTCTACCCACCCTTTTATACACTCTAAACTTGCTTCTTCTCTCTTCTTTTTTTATTTATTTATTCCCTTTTCCTCTAAATTCTTTTCCAAAGGGTTCAGTTACCAAAGAGTTATTTCTTTGTCTAGTTTAAGTAATGCATCACTTATTTTCTCTCAGACTTTTATCACAGTACCTATAGGTGTTGAATGTTGTATTTACTTAAACAGTCAAACACTAGATATAAATTATGTGTTTCTACACGTGAATTTAAATTAATGATTCAAAATAAAAAGGTGGGGGATGATACGAAAATAATAATTTAAATGAAAGGAGAGGAAAGATTTGCTGATATTTCTACAAGAGCTATGATTCCATATAGTAATTTTTGAAGAGAAGTCGTAAAATTAAACAAACGATGGAATAGATGAATTCACTTTATTGCACATTCTTTATGTAAAATATTTGTTTGAGATTTATGTAGAATATATGAGCGAATCACTTTGAGAAAATCTAAGGTTTTGTTCAACTACCGGTTGATCCAAAAGCAAGGAATAACTTTAAAAATTAATAATTCGTAAGCGAATAGATATAAAAAGATGAGGTTCGCCTCAAACGGATGACAAAGAAGTTGGATTTGCTTATGGCGAAAGTAAGAAAAAAGAAAGAGGCTGAATAAGCAGAAAAGAATGCTTAAGGCTCCTGGCCCTATCTCGTTTCTAATATCTCGTTTGTATTTCGACATATTTTATTTTATTTATTTTTATTATTTATTTATTTATTAATTTTTACTTTTTTCATTTTGGCCGCAGATATTTATTATACAGTTACTTTCACATTCAAAACCGGTCGCGAAAGTGAAAGTGTCATTCTAAAAAAATACCTGCAACTAAAATTGAAAAAGCAATAAAGGTGCGATGTACCTCAGCTATTCAATGCAAAAAATAAATAAATAAAATGTCGAAATGCAAATGAGATATTAGCATTAGCTCGTGAGTGTTTCCATCGGCAGGACCAGCAGCCTTAAAGCCCTTATCATTGCCAACACTGAAAGATACCATCTATCTACCAATACATAACAGTCCTATCATAAGAAATGACTCACTTGACGGCTGTGACGTTGAATGATGGACGCCCCACCAGTGGCCGAGAGGTTCTGACCTCAAACTGGTAGACGGTAGGTGCTGGGTTCGAAACCAATCGCGACCGTCGGCCTAACCGTTCGAAGTTTTCCGTGGTTTTCTTCGAACCTTGCGTAAATACGGGTTAGGTTCCCTTAGAAAGACCCCCACGGAGGGCATCCCACCCCTTAGGGCCTATATCCCATAGTGTAGATAATTGGCCGACATACATACAACAACTTGAATGATGGACAGCACGCTGAACATGTGTCAGCTTATTTACCACTATTGTAAGCATCTTGATAGTTGGCTGTAACAGATAGCAACAAAGTGGCTTTTTTAGTGCAAAGCATTTTTCGTGTTTATCTATTCGGTATTTCATACATTTTTACGAGGACTATTTTTAAAGTAAGGGCCGTTTATGAATTTAAAAAAAAATGAAAGGAAACATTTTTTTATTACTTACATTTGAAAGGCACATTATGCAGCTACTTCTCAACGGAATCGCGTAGAAATTAAAACATTTATCACAACGTACAGAAGATTTTTAATTCCATCTGCATAAAATTTTGCTGTCACCCTATTCATCATTGGGACATTTTAAATCTATATCGCACCACTTTCTCAGTCAACTTTCACGAGTCAACCGTTAAAATCCGGGTTTTTTGTAATTTTCAACAAGATATGACTTGGTAGACCGATTGCATTTTAATATACGAATCGAGATTTAACTAGTCCTTGGTTTTTATTGATGAACTCGATGAGGTTATTGTCTGTGCTGCCGTCTCCCGGCCTATGTACAAATCTATACTATATATATGATAGGTTAACGAAAAATTCGGTTAGAGAATATAGTTTTGGAACGAAGTAAATTCGTTAAGAAATCACCAATTATATTTGTGAAGAATTAAGTGAAAAAGACCTAAAGACAAATTACTGATATTTTTCATTATATCGTAATGAAATATTGAAAAAACTATAAATAAAACCCCATCCCCCACACTCAAAAACACATTACAGCTCCCTGCGTTATACAATGCCGAAATTTATGATGCATTCCTCTCTAAAATATTAAAACAATATCATGTGCTCTCATGTTCTTCCTAATTGTGAAAAAAAAATCCAATTACCGAGCTTCTCGTAATCTAATTTCCGTCATATTAAGAACAAGGCCATTATATTTTGACTCCCCTCTCCCTCCCCACCGCACGGATTCATACCTGCATGCTAATTAAGGTGGGTCGTACGGGGATAGGGGATGTACCAGGGCGCGGCCCCTGAGGTGTTCTCCATTAGCATGTTCGAGATCATACAGAGATGAGCCTTAATGAAATGTCACTGGTCCGGGAACAACATCGGAATGGTTGTCCACAGCATTTCTTCTCATTCAACATTCATTCTGACGCTTCGAAATTAGTGTTGTATTTGCATTTTTTCCCCCTTGGTCAGAATAAACCTAATAAAGAGAGATTCAGTCAGAGCAAAATTAAACCTGTTCCTTCCGTAATTAGCAGAATTGTTAGAATGTTTTTTGGTTTAGTTTTTAGTTTTGAATTAATACGAGTATTAGACATTCATTATAAAACTGTCTATTTTGGAAAAAAAAATAGAAAGGAAAAATTCTCAATATACTATACAGTAAAATACATATATTGAGTGTAGTAAAATACATATAGAAAAAACATTTAATAATGGCATATATATAGAGAGAGATAATAATATATTCTATATTAAAAATGGCACTAAACAATGCATTTATGTAGTCACGATTACCAACTTATCGACCTTTTAATTCCAACATTTTTAAAAAGAAATACTTGTTTTACAAAATGGTACAATTTATGCAATTAAATAAAGCGATTTTTTTTTCGTAAAAATTTCGTGGTATTTAAAAAATCTAGGAGTTGGTAACTTATGTCTGCTACTTTATTTCTTGAAGACTATGCTGGAAAATGTGTTCTATTTAGGCGTACACATTCTATAACTCTGCAAACGCTTTATTTACATTAATATTGCGCCACCCCAATGCTTCATAATTACAAAAATAGGTGACTTGATTAAACGAACCTAGATTTGGGGACTCGGCAGTCTTCGGCAGCGTAAACTCGTGAGGACCAAGAACGACGAGGCCTTGAATCACACAAACTTTGAATAATTGCGATTTTTTTCCAAGGATTAATTTATAATTTTCAACATCATCGTTCACGTTAATATATAAACTGATATTACATTCTTCCAACTTCAATTTGTTCTCAGCATTAGCAAATTGTCGACGAGTTCTTTCCGTTTCAGAAAGAAATAAAATGTTTAAAAATCAAGACGAAAAGCTATAAAAGTCCTTCCGGCAATGCCGGGAGGAAGAGGTAGCTTTCATATACTTATATATTTATTTATTTATTTTAAAGTAAGTTACATTGTTCAAAAATACTAAGCTCAAATTAGTGGAAATAATCTTTAAAAATTAGTGATTTTATAAGATTGAATGCTAGTTTTTGTCAAGACTGAATATTAATAGGAATTTTTAGAAATTAGTCATCTTTTATTCAACCTGGTTTTATTTTAAGCGATTTAGAGAGTCACCAAATTCCACGATATCATAAAGTGTATGCCATTTTAAAGCAACATGATGGATCGTTCAGATCAGACCGTTTCAAAATGTCAGCCATAAGCAAAATTCAAAGTGCTATAACTCAATCATTTTTTAAGATATAGACAAAATAAAAAGTGTTCTGGAATCGTTGTTTTAAGTTTTAACACCTAAAAGAAAAATATTTTTCAACTTTTAATTTTTTCGCATTTAATTTTAAAATTTAAATTTTTTAAAAAATTTAAAATGGCCACCATTTTGAAACAAAATGGTGGATGATGCTGGCCAACGAACTCGGTTGAGACACTTGTATGTAGTATGTACATACCAAGTTTCTTTGAAATAGGTTCATAAATACGCGTGTTATCACGTGACAAAATCAGATCGTTTCAAAATGTCAGCCATAAGAAAAATTCAAAGTGCTATAACTCAATCATTTTGTAAGATATAGACAAAATAAAAAGTGTTCTGGAATCGTTGTTTTAAGTTCTAACACGTAAAAGAAAAAATATTTTTCAAATTTTGAATTTTTCGCATTTAATTTTAATTTTAAATTTTTTTAAAAATTTAAAATGGCCACCATTTTGAAACAAAATGGCGGATGATGCTGGCCAACGAAGTCGGTCGAGACATTTGTATGTACTATGTACATACAAAGTTTCATTGAAATCGGTTCATAAATACGCGTGTTATCACGTGACAAAATCAGATCGTTTCAAAATGTCAGCCATAAGAAAAATTCAAAGTGCTATAACTCAATCATTTTGTAAGATATAGACAAAATAAAAAGTGTTCTGGAATCGTTGTTTTAAGTTCTAACACGTAAAAGAAAAATATTTTTCAAATTTTGATTTTTTCGTATTTAATTTTAAATTTTAAATTTTTTAAAAAATTTAAAATGGCCACCATTTTGAAACAAAATGACGGATGATGCTGGCCAACGAAGTCGGTCGAGACATTTGTATGTACTATGTACATACCAAGTTTCATTGAAATCGGTTCATAAATACGCGTGTTATCACGTGACAAAATCAGATCGTTTCAAAATGTCAGCCATAAGAAAAATTCAAAGTACTATAACTCAATCATTTTGTAAGATATAGACAAAATAAAAAGTGTTCTGGAATCGTTGTTTTAAGTTCTAACACGTAAAAGAAAAATATTTTTCAAATTTTGATTTTTTCGCATTTAATTTTAAATTTTAAATTTTTTTAAAAATTTAAAATGGCCACCATTTTGAAACAAAATGGCGGATGATGCTGGCCAACGAAGTCGGTCGAGACATTTGTATGTACTATGTACATACCAAGTTTCATTGAAATCGGTTCATAAATACGCGTGTTATCACGTGACAAAATCAGATCGTTTCAAAATGTCAGCCATAAGAAAAATTTAAAGTGCTATAACTCAATCATTTTGTAAGATATAGACAAAATAAAAAGTGTTCTGGAATCGTTGTTTTAAGTTCTAACACGTAAAAGAAAAATATTTTTCAAATTTTGATTTTTTCGCATTTAATTTTAAATTTTAAATTTTTTAAAAAATTTAAAGTGGTCACCATTTTGAAACAAAATGGCGGATGATGCTGGCCAACGAACTGGGTCGAGACATTTGTATGTACTATGTACATACCAAGTTTCATTGAAATCGGTTCATAAATACGCGTGTTATTACTTGACAAAAATCAGATCGTTTCAAAATGTCAGCCATAAGAATAATTCAAAGTGCTATAACTCAATCATTTTTTAAGATATTGACCAAATAAAAAGTGTTCTGGAATCTTTATGTTAAGTTCTAACACGTAAAAGAAAAATATTTTTCAAATTTTAATTTTTTCGCATTTAATTTTAAATTCTAAATTTTTTAAAAATTTTAAAATGGCCGCCATTTTGAAACAAAATGGCGGATGATGCTGGCTAACGAACTCGGTCGAGACATTTGTATGTACTATGTACATACCAAGTTTCATTTATATATATATATATATATATATATATGTCAACATTTGAACGGAGGGTGGTTTTGGGGTCTGGGGGTCATGATCGGTGAAAATATACCAAAATTTTCCGGAAGTGCTTTCCTCCGGACGGCTGCAATAGGTAGCTTTTTACTTTTTGTAATGAAAGCTACCTAAAACACTGAAATTTGCATGAACAATTCGTAAAAAAATGAAAATAAAATAAAACTCAGAGGATACAATTTAATTTATTTAGCTAAAAAAATTGAAACCGTATTTCTACGAACGACAAAATATCGCAGTGTACCGAAAAAAGGCTAAAAATTGCTTAAAAAGTTTAGGAAATATTCAAAAATATCAGTGCGAATTCCGAATAAACTTTAATGAAACGATGACAATATTTACTCTAAGCGCATTTTACATAAAAAATATATACAAAATGATTACTGTGTGAGTGAGTTTAAATTTGCTTAAAAAGCTTTAAAAAGACGTAGATCTCTACTTTGAGAATTCACAATCGTTTCAATTCTGAGGTTAAAATGAAACAAAAACGTGCATGGTAATCGATGCAAATTTATGTAAAACAAATTCAAAATAATAAATTTCAAAATTCGAAATTTCAAATATTTGCAGATATTATTAAATAAGTAAATACTCTGCTTGTTACGTCGACATTTTCGTACTTTTAATAGAGTTTTTTGCAATGTATTTGTAATGTATGTTCATTACACCGCGATTCTCTGTAATCGAATAAATGCTCTGCTTGTCACATCAATATTTTCCTATTTGTAATAGAGTTTTTAAAAATATATTTGCAGTGTTTTTTCAATACACCGCGATTCTCTGTAATCGAATAAATGCTCTGCTTGTTACATCAATGTTTTCCTATTTTTAATAGAGTTTTTTGAAATGTATTTGTAATGTATTTTCATTACATCGCGATTCTCTGCAACCGTATAAATGCTCCGCTTCTTACGTTAATATTTTCCTATTTTTAATAGAATTTTTTGCAATGTATTTGCAATGTATGTTCATTACACCGCGATTAACTGTAATCGAATTCAACAGGGAACAAGGAAAATATTCTGAAAATGTTAAGAGAATTTTACTGTTATACAGTTACTACAATGAGGATGAATCCGATTAAAACATTTACTTTCAAATCGATAACAAGATTCCCTAAAAAATTTCAATCCTCACACTTCTTACAGTTGCCACTCAGAAGCATTTAGTAACCCGCATAATAAATAATCCCAGTCCCGAATATATTTAACCTCATAAATTAAAAGCAGAAAAATTAAAAGGAGCCTTGGATACAGTAACATAGGGATGGAAAAAACATGCGATAAGATCACATGACCTCGCTTTTGTTTCCTGGGGGCAGCACACCTGCATCCTCTCATCTCTCCTCTGAAGTCAACTTCTGATTAGAAGTGAACCCGCGAGCACAACTCAACTTGACTTCGAGTTTTGTTTTTATCCCCTTTAGTCCTTTAGCCATTGTCTCTCTGATTTTCCTTTTGTTATACTTTAATTTTTATCAATCAAACTCGGACATTATTATCCGTTCTGTCTATCATATTAGTACCAGGCCTCTATTACTTTCAGTATTAAATTTTGAAAAAATAATTAAATTTATAATTTTTTAAAAAAAAGAGTAGTTGTACCTCTAAATTTAGGTATTGTCTCTCTTGTCTACAAGAGTATTGTCTACCACTCTCTATGAAATCTAACAGATTTTAATGAACTTATGAACTACACAACAATAGAAATATTTCCATGGTTACACCAATGTTGATGTAAGAATTGGCATTAAATTCAAAATTCTTGTAATCAGGAATTAGTGTTTCTAAATACTTGATTTAAAAACACGCAATTAGAGAACGTTGTTAGAAGTATAAATCCGAGGACACAAATCAATTTGAAATTTATTTTATCTTCAATTCACAGTCGTTTTAGCTTTTGCATTTTTGTCTTGTCTTTATTTACAGTACATAAGTTTGAATAGAGATAATACATCATGTTACCTTCTTCAAATATTTAAGAAGATTTCAAAAACATCTGCATAAAAATTTGATAAAAAGTGACCGTAAGTTATATTCATAAGTAGACAATATATAAATTAATCCCTTTGAGTACCAAGATTCCACTTGAATAAAAAAATTACTCCTTAAGTACATTGGATCTTTTAAATTATAAAATCGATATCATAATTTTTTAAAGCAATATCTATAACGTAATATTATTCAACACGTAAGTAAAAAAAAAATAAACCTGTATTTTTTTTTAAACCCTTGAAGAGTGGTAGGATATGATAAACTGGTGAGTGGAAAAAGAATAACATTACCGCAAATGTGAATATTGAGCAAACACACACACACACACAAAAAAAAACATTTATGCAAAAAAAAGCATCAATTTTAGAAAAATATTCACCATTATTCGTTTGACAACTCATCCTAATAAATTTTAAAGGTAAACATTGATTAACCCTTTATCTACTGACTGTACTTATAAGTACGATTAAAATTACTTATTAAAAAAATTCTTTTAATGCGTCAATTAGTTGTAATATTGTTTAGAATGAGTTAATTATTTTATTTTGTTCCAAAAGCATTATCTATTACACAAAACAAAAATATTTTTAAAAGGATAATTTCTTTTGGCTTTGTATCTTTTCTGCTTTCTTGGCGTTGAGGGAGGAAGATGGGGCTTTTTCAATTACGAAATCTTTCTATATTTATATTGTAAGAACATCATATTCGTACATTTTAAAATTCTACAAAATACTAAGAAAACAATTTAAAATAAAAAGTTTGAGTGGGGTTATGAATATTGCAAAAAATGTCTATAAATACAAGTTTAATTAGTCCTTCTAAATCCTCCAATCCCTCAAATATTTATTAAATGATTGTGTAAATCGTTTAATTCTATTTAAACAGTTTACGTAAAATGCTTTAGAATGTAAAATTTTCATGAATTCATAATGCGGTAGATAAAGGGTTAATTACTAATTAAATTTTATTTTTGGGGAAGCCCGAGTTTGATAATCTGGTTTGTTTAAATTGAGAAGAAACAATTATTCAGATAAAATAATTATTACAAATGTGATAAATTGGTATAAAATCCGAAAAGAAAAATAATAATCGATCTTTCTTTTATTTCTTGATTTTCCTCATTTTGTATGAATATATTTTCTCTCTTTTCTAGATTTCACAAGACAATTTTAAAATTTCAGAAAAAGAGTGCCAATCAAAAAAATCTTAAGTTTAAATAATTAGCCTACTGGCAACAGTCATATCTCATGCCCCACTTAATTTTAATCAAGATTGACACCAGTATATGTTGTAAAGAATGTAACTTTTTAATATTCATGAGATACGCTGTAAAATTGTAGTTACTAATTTTTATTCAGTTTATTTTATTTATTTACTTTATTAATTTGTTTATTTATTTCAAAAATCCTGCTATATATTTATGCTGATACACCGATATTAGAAACATTCTTGTAAAAGTATTTTTTTTATATTGGATTTATAGTTGAAATATTTCTAATTTAATATCATAATACTGAAAATATATTGCAACAAATTAAGCGGAACTAAGAATAAATAATATGAATAAATGTTGATAAATTAATGAAAATGCATAACTATTTTAGATATTTTTTTTCGTACATATGTTTCAGAATCTGTATTTGTTTTTTTAGAATTTGTACTTTGAAATCACCACTAAAGTTTTGAGTAGTAAAAAGGAAATATTTTAATTCAGTATTCAAAATTTTTTAATGAAAATAATATATAAATGAAGAGAATGCAAAATATATCTTCATGCTTATAAGTGCGTCAAACTTCACGGAATTTTTTTAAAATTATTCTTTCAAATTAAAGTATTGCAAAAGGCGCAGTTTTATTACCGTAATTTCCTACGAATAATCCGCGGATCAAATAATTATTTTTTGACCCAGATTTTTTTAAAAAAGAAATATAACAATCAGATCGCCGTAAATGTTTGTCTTCAATCACTAAATAATATTTCTGGGTCCAAAAAGAATTGTTTGATCCGCGTATTATATTGAAATTACGGTAAATCCTTATGCAATAATATATATATATATATATATATATATATATATATATATATATATATACACGACTGTAACAACCATACAACAAATCTATTTTTTAAATTTTTCCAACTATCCAATATATCACCTTTCTAAAAAATATCTCACAGTATTTATCCCTTATTCTACGTGTATATTTAACCACACACATATAAAAAGAAATAAATAAAATCCTCTAGCTACACAGAGTGAGAAAATATTCATATTAAATAATTATCAAACTAGGGAAACACATTGCGCAAGACATTTCACCATAAAATTAAGGTATTTTCATTTTTAACATAACCATAGATCAAAGGCAAAAAAGAAGAAAATTCAACAAAAAATTTACTAGCTTTAGTAAACTTCAAAATGGAAAAAAAAAAGAAAAAAAACTTTAAAAAGCTTTCCAAAACTAAAACCTATTCGTTCAAAAACCTGGCTATGATATCAACGCAAATGCTCAACTTGAAAGCAAAGCTTCTCTTTGCATTGCAAAGGAGTACAAAAGATAGCTTGCAAAATTGAATTACAAATGTAGTAAGCTGAGAAATGAGAATTTTCATGAGAGAAAGGGGGTAAACTTTAGAAACAAATTTAATGAAATACAAACATGGAATAAATATTGCGAGAAATTTTTAATACATATATATAAGTTTAAATATTAATAAAAAAGCAATGCTTTATTTATGTACTTTTTTTACTTTAAAAAATGTTTGAAATACGTCCTCAAATTATGAAACTACCTGTTATAAAACTTATTTTACAGATTGCAGATTTTTTTCTATTTATTTTTTGGTGAAACATTTAGATTTTTTTTTAATTTTTAATTTATTTTGATGTATTTATAAATATTACTTTTAGTTTAAAAATAATTACAGTTTCATTTATCATGAAAAGATTAATTCAACTACAATTTTATTTTATAAAATTGCAACCGTATTTGTTTGTTATTTTATTCCTTCACTTTAATATTTCACAACATGAACAAAAATAATAAATAAAATAACAGTTATAAACATGCCATTAGTACATGATATTGAGAAAAGTAATTCTCATTTTGCCAGCATCTCTTTTAAAACAGAGAATGGAAATAAAACTATAGCATTTTACAAAAAATCAAAGATTTTTTCCCCTCTCGACTTAGCTTGAGTGTGATGAGAAAAAATAAATAAAAATCAATAAAACTCTTTTGAAGTCAAAAATCTTTGAAAAGATCTCCAACTCTACAATGTATTAGTTCAAAAACTTGGCGATAAAAGCTATGTAACTGTTTAACCCTTTCGGGTCTGATTATTTTCAATTTGGAGAGCAAAGTTACTTTTATTTTAAAAATGTTATTCGTACGTTCCAAATAGCTATACTGAAGTTTATTGATTATCTCAATGTCAGAAATCTAACGAATGTACTTATAATGTGTACTATTCAATTCATATTTATATCATAGTAGGTTAAAGAAGAGTTTTTGGAGACGTTTGGAAAATATCGTATTACAACACGATTTGAGAGGGGTACTTTCTAATGGTTTCTGAATTTTATCACACGTGATCCGTTCAGAAAAGAAACCTATATTTAAAATTTAAAGAGTGAAACATATGTATAAAATAAAGGAATTGCCAACGGTGCAAAGAGAAATAAATATTTTTTTTATTATTATTATCGCTAAATGCTCAAAGAGAAATAAGCAAACTTTTATTATCATTGTTATTACTAAACGTTAAGACATAAATGAAATCAGTCATTAAAATCCAGCGTTTGTTCACACAATAATTAAAAACAATTAACAGACGTATACGTTTCGCGAGTACTAGGACTCCCTTCCTCAGTGTTCAAGCAGTAAAAGTGTTTTAAATCAAAAAAAGCCCCAACTGACAGCAAGTCAGAAACCCAGATGATTGTAAACACAGAACCAAAACACCAACAAGCTTCAGTAACCAATAGAATGAAACCGGAAATAAAGTTTTGTGACATAACAAATCTAACCAGAAAGTTGAGATGTACGGTACGCTAGATAAATCATTAACCAAAGAGTTTTTTGGAGGAGGGTCATAATTTCAATTTTACCTCAGCCACGATTATCCAAAAATGCACTACTTCGCTTGATTTAGACTCTTTTGAAGCATTCTATACCTAAACTGTAGAAATCTCCTTGGTTAATGATTTATCTAGCTTACCGTACATCTCAACTTTCTGGTTAGATTTGTTATCTCACGAAACTTCATTTCCGGTTTGATTCTATTGGTTACTGAAGCTTGGTGGTATTTTGGTTCTGTGTTTGCAATCATCTGGGTTTCTGACTTGCTGTCAGTTTTTTTTTTTTTTTTTTTTTTTTTTTATTTACCGTTTGAACACTAAGGAAGCGAGTCCTAGTACTCGCGAAACGTATACGTCTGTTAATTGTTTTTAATTATTGTGTGAACAAACACTGGATTTTAATGATTGTAGTTTTTCACACAAGGTTTTTATTGATTACAAATGAAGTCATAATTGGAAAGACATAGGCATATACTACTCTTTTTACATACAGATAGTTACAAAAGTAATTGTTAAGACTAGGGGTGCACAATCTTTACAAGAGAAGGGCCACATACAAATATGTCTGGGTGGTCGAGGGCCACATGAAGAAAACTCGATTTTGAGGAGGGGATCTGTGGTCTATAATCGGATAAAAAATATGGTTTCAGAGGGCAGTGTATGTGTGTGTGTGTAGGGGGGGGGATTACTCAAGTCCGCTTACCCAGTCAAAATATCCAATTCAGTTGGTAAGGATATACGGCAGTTTTTACGTTTTGTATATATAACAGATACAGCAAGGATTATTTTCATTCTGTAATAATATTCCTTGACTTTATTCAGAAGAGTAAATTTTGTTTTATTAAAAGTGCTAAAAAACAAACATAAGAGGCTGATACTGAAAAAAAATAAATTAGCTTTATGAGCGAAGGAGAGAGAAAAAGCCGATGAACAAGATTCTTAAATGCATGATCAGTGAAATTCAAGTTTTTTCTGCGTCCAATCAACGAAGTTAGCGCTTTTTTACGAAACCGATCGACAATATTCGCAATCTTCCCGCGCCTGATCAACAAAATTTACAATTATTACGAAATCGATCGAGAAAATGCATGAAAATTTCCCCTTATCATCAACAAAATTCTCGTTTTTTACGAAACCGATCGACGGAATTCAATTTTTACAAAGCCGATTGACGAAATTTGCAATTTCGCACTCACATAATCCATGAAATTTGCGATTTTTACGAAGCCGATCGACTCAATTCGCAATTTTTACGAAGCTTATCTATGAAATTCGCGATTTTTATAAAGCCGATCGACGAAATTCACAATTTTTACGAAGCCGATTGACAAAATGCTTGTTTTTTTTTATAAAGCTGATCGACGAAATTCGCAATTTTCCTTCGCATGATCGACAAAATTCGCGACTTTTACAAAGCCGATCGAAAAAATTTACAATTTTTCATCCTGATCAATATAAGTAGTGATTTTTGCGAAGCCGATCGACGGAAATTGTGAATTTTCCAAACCAATTGACGAAATTGGGGATTTTTACAAAGGTGATCGACGAAATTCGCTAATTTTCTCCGCATGACTGGCGAATTTTACGAAGCAAATCGAGAAAATTCACGAACTCTCCACACCTGATCAACAAAATGCGCGATTTTTATGGAACCGATCAATAAAATTACGCGTCTGATCAGCAAAATTTGCAATTTTTACGAAGCCGATCGCTGAAATTATAAAATTTTAATCGATGGAATTCGCGAATCGATGAAATTCGAAACGATCGATGAAATTCGCAATTTTTACAAAACTGATCGACGAAATATGCGATTTTAACAAAGTTGACTGGTGAGATTCTCGATTTTTCCTCACATGATCGATAAAATTTGCGATTTTTATGAAATTTATCGACGAAGTTTGCAATTTTTATAATATCAATTGACAGAATTCACGATTTTTACTAACCTGATAGACAAAATTCGCAATTTTGCACACCCAATAGAAGACACTTGTGATTTTATTTAAACAAGATCGGCGAAATTTGCAATTTTTTGCACAATGAAATTGGCGATTTTTCAGAAACTTATCCATGAAACTCGCTTTTTTTGTGTTTCGATCAACGAAATACGTATTTTTCCGTGCCCAATCAACGGAATCCACATTTTTTTGTAAACTAACTTTGACGAAATCTGCATTTTTTACGCGGCAAGATTAAATTCATTTGTTTTTGCTGCTAAACTCACAAAAATCACAATTGTTTTGCAACCGATCAACGAAATTTTCACTTTTTCAGCGCATCATTGCAAAATTTAGGATTTTCCTGTGCCTTATCAACGAAGTTTGCGATTTTTTTTTGTTCCTGATCTGCGAAATTTGCTATTTTTCCGAGCCTTCGACAAAATTTGCTATTTTCCCGCACTTGATTAACGAAATTCGCGATTTATATGTGCGCGACCTACGAAATTTAATAGACTTTGGAAGCGATTTTTAAGTGACTGACGAAATGTTATTTTTTTTCGCGGTAAATTGCCGAATTCTACGATTTTTTTTCTACGTCTTATGCACAAAAATTGCAATTTTTTTCAATAGTATATTAGCGATGTTCGCGGGCCACACGTTAACCCATCGAGGGCCACTTTTGGCCCGCGGGCCACAGGTTGTGCATCCCTAGTTAAGACAAAATAATACTCGATGAAAAGACATGTGCTATTGATAGTACACCACACCCGAATGGGTTAAGTTCAATCAAAGCTTTTCTGTACAGTGTAAAAATGCACTATAATTTTATTTCAAGAAAATTATTTCTTGCTTGAAATGTGCTATCAAAATATAAAATAATAGGTTCCAAAATTTCTTTTAATTTTAAGGGTTTTTTTTTTTCTTTTGAAGAGGAGTTTGACAGGGAGGGGAAGGATTCTGTTTAACCCTTTCGGGTCTGGTGTACTATGAATGGTACATCTCCTTTCGTAGAGTATTATTTTGTTTTAAGAAATAATTTTGCTACTATTTACATGTAGTAATGTTAGTATGTGTCTATGCATTTAATATATGCTCTCCTTTATGTTTAGGCATTTAGTAATACTAATACTAATTATTATTATTATTATTTGATTAATTCTCTTTGGGCCATTCGCGATTTTTTTATTTAAAAAATATATTTCACTCTTGAAATTTAAAATAAAAGTAACTTTTAAGAAAGAGTAATGTGTAATAAAGCGCAAAAAGTACTAGAAAGTTGTAATACGAGTTAACTTTTATTATAATACAATATTTTCAAAACATCTCCATAATTTCTTCCACAGCCTATTGTCATATGGATAGTAAATAAATAGTACGCAAAAAGCAACATTCGTTATCTTTCAGATAATATAATATTCGTTAAACACTAATTAATCTGTTTGGAAATCTAGTGTTAATGTTATTTAGGTAAAAATTAATTTTTCTAAAAATTGAAAAAAAATCAGAGCCGAAAGGGCTATGAAAAAGTTTTGAAGGGATGTACAATTAAAATCTCTATAAATAAAAGGAATTCCGAGGATAATTAATTGAGGCACAGGGGAAAGCAAATCTTGGCAATGCGCCAACTCGGTCCAGAGGAAGCAAATCTTGGCAATGCGCCAACTCGGTCCAGAGGAAGCAAATCTTGGCAATGCGCCAACTCGGTCCAGAGGTATAAAAGCAAGATAGAAAAAAACGCGCAGGTCTGTGCATTCAAGTACAACCACCCATATGTATATGCTGAAAGTTTGTTCTGACGCTCACCCGACGCACGTGGAGTGCCGATGGTCCGGGGAGAGTCACCGGGGGATCCGTCGCCAGCTGAGAGAGAAGTGTACCATACACATAAATTATTAAATAAACCTTCAAATTAAGCCCGGCGAAGCGGGCTGGGTATGCTAGTTTCTATAAAAGATTTATTTTTTCCCTAAGCATATAATTATATAGTGCAAAATTAATAGATAATCCAATTTCAGAATATACGAATATTTTGCACATAATCATTGTATATAAATTAAAGAACATTAAGACTTGAAATTAATATTACTGATATAATAAAAACATTTACTAAAATATGTATACAACACACAAAAGGTAAAACTTAGTTAGTATTAGTTACTACTTCTGTTCCTTTTTGAGCCGATTTTTAAAGAAAGCCTATTGTTCATTCTTTATATGTAGAAGTATTTTTTTAAGTTGAAGGTATTTGCAATTAAAAATACCGTAATATGTATAAGAGGAATAAAAATAAAATGAAAAATTTCCAAGTTTTAATCATTTTGCTCATATGTAACATTTTAAACGGTTCATTTCTATTTCCCCCCACCCCCCTTAATTTTCTCATTTCAATCACTTTCTGTTACTTTTAAAACTTATGAATTTGGATACTTAGACTTATATATATATATATATATATAAATAACCAAAATGCCTTTCAGTTAACTTTTAAATAACACGAAGTATTTTCGCATTGTTAAAATAATAATAATAAAGATATATAAATATTTAAAATAAAACCAATTTTCATTGTTTTCTAGATTTCAGAATTTTTGAAAGCTAAAAAGTATTTCTTAATAATTGCTGCTTCGAGGAAAATAAATTTAACCCTAATTTAATATAATAATATATGTGCTTGCAAATTTTAAAAATACTTTATTTTATTTTTTAATAATAATATTATTATTTTAACATTTAATAGCAATCGAAATTTTAGTTCAGATTATTTCACAAGAATATTTTAGAGTATTCGTTATTTATTTTGTGACTACTTTATAAACACATGTAAAATAATAATAATAATAATAATAATAACCAATATCTAATAAGTGCCATGATATTTGGGAAAAATCATAACAAAAAACTTTTTTATAAAAATTATAAACAGAAAAGGCTATATCCTTTAATAGTAAAATCACTTTGATTTCATTTCGAATGTATGAAAAAACACGAAAATGAATTTAAAATTTTTCAATCGTTAGATAAATTGCAAAAATTTTCTTTTAAAATATTTGCAAAACTACAATATATATTTTTTCAAAAACTTGGCGATCATATCAACGCAATCGCTTAAGTTAAAAGCAAAGCTCTTCTTTGCACTGTAAAGAGGAACAAAATGAAATCTGTGAAATTTAATTACAAATGTAAAAAAGCTGAAAAGTGAGAATTTCCATGAAAAAAAAAAAAAAAAAAAAAAAAAAAAAAAAAAAGAGTCGGAAACTGTAAAGACAAATTTAATCAAAACTCAAAAGACAATAAAATGCTTAAAAGTGTTTTTCAAGGGGAAAAAATGTTGATGTTTTATTTATGCAACCTATCTTTTTATTTCTTGAAAATAAATTGTTTGTACAAAATCCAGCATTAAAATATAAAACCATGTTACTTTTTTTTTTTTTTTTTTTTTTTTTTTTTACATTTGTGTCATGATTTTTTTCGTTTTGTTTGTCAAATCTTTAGGAAAGAATTATTATTATTATTATTATTATTGAAAAAACGATTCGTAACTATGTATGAAATTTTATTATTTATATCTTAAAAGCTACAGCATAAAATGCAAAAAAAATTTTTTTTTAATTATCTGAAGTATTTAGGAAATTTGCGACTATTGCATCATTCTATTATAAATTTAAATTGATTACTGCTCATTAATTTTATTAATTAATTCATTAAAACCTGATAGTACGGAAACAAACAATAAAAAAAAAATCGTTTAAGACAGGTTTCTGTAAATGTTTAATTTTATGTATAAACTATGCGTTGGGATACCAATTTCTACTTTGTTTAACATTCGAATGTACAGCGTAGAGTCCAAAATTATTATAAACTCATTTAGAATGTTAGATTTTGCAAATAAATTAGAGAAAAGCAACCACCATGCTTTTAGGACAAAGCAAAACAAGCAGAAAACGAGGGTATTTATGAACTAAGAACTAAAACAAAGGCCTTAAATAAGTTTGAAAGGTGAGGGGGAATTGCTAGATATTTAGAAGGATCATTTATCATTCAAGGTATTTATTATTAAACTTACTTAAAATACATCTTTTTAAAATTCAGGAGCTACAATTTAAGGTGCAAAATAAAATAAAATAAATAAATAAAGAAAAATAAAATATAAAGAAAAAATAAAAGTTATTTGAATTTACGAACATTTTATACATAACATTATTTCAAGTACATAATTTATTCTTTTCTCTCCTTCAATTTTTTTAATTTCAATGATTTAAAAAATTTAGTATTTAGTATTTAAAAAAAAAAATACTATTGAACTTTTTTACAATTCGAGCGCCACGAAATACTTTAGCATTTACTGAAAAAATATTAACACATATTTTTAACTTTATAATAACATTATTTTCTGAAATTCTAATTTTCAAAACTAATTTTAAATCCATTACTCAAATATATTCTTTTATTTTTCAAATACAGGGTTTATTTATGTTAAGACTAATATACTTGTAAATGTTAAAATATTATAACACGTTATCGAAAAGATGATCGTTTCTAATACTCTCCCGACAAACAACACATACATGTGTCACATAAGGTCTTGGAATCCTTAATTATTCTTATTAGTAAATTTTATTTTATATACTTTAAATATACTTTATTTTTTAAATTTCTCAGCTTTTTTGAGATTAAATTTGACAAAAATTTCTAATAAACAAAACAATGATAAAATATTAAAAATTATGTAGAAGAAGCTCGTGATGAAGGGTTAATAACATGACCCTTCTACGAAGAAGAATTAGAACGTCCACCAATCATTCAAAATACTACTAAAAAAACTATTTCACAAGAATATTTTGGATCCGTTGTTTCTTTTGCGATTATTTTTTAACTACATACAATCAATATCCGATCAATATCCAATGATGTGGAAAAAATTTCCATATTAACTAACTACTTCTCGCATAAATCAGAAAAAGAAAAAAAAACTGCAATAAAATCTTTCACCATAAAATAAAGAAATATTTCTTAACAGAATCTTGGTGCAAAAATGAAAATATCAAAATTCAATAAAACTTTTTTCTATCTTTAGTAAACTAGGCAGAAAAAAATCCTTCAAAAGCTTTTTCAACGTTGCTACGTATTCGTTCCAAAACTTGGCGATCATATAATCAGTACGCTTAAGTTAAAAGCAAATAACTTCTTTGCACTGTACAGGTAGACAAAAGGTAGCTGGAGAAATTTAATTACAAATGTAAAAGCTGAGAGGTGAAAATTTCTATGAGAGAAAGCGGGAGGCAGTAAAGATAAATTTAATGAATATCCAAAAAGAAACTTCTTGAAAGATTTGTAAATGTGAGATTAAATTTTTAAAGAAAGCGTTATAAATTTAATTTATGCAACTTCTTTTTCTTTTCCTTTTTTTTCCTTTTCTTTCTTTCTTTTTCTTTTTCTTTTTCTTTCTTTTTTTTTTTTTTTTTTTTTTTTTTTTATTAAAATGTTTAGTATAATGAACCATACAAATATGAATCTGTTACAGATTTCTTTTTTCTTTGAAGTTAATTTTTAATATTTTCCAATAAAGGTTTTTTATGTATAAATTGAAGCAAATTTACACTTTAAATTACTGAAGGAATATTAATTGAGCTTGAATTTTAAGCAATATCAAAAAGTGCAAAAGAAAAATAAAGGAAAAAATACATAAATACGCATAATTTCTAAACATGCAAATTTTCAAGACCACTATATTCATAATTAAATATTAGTTTCATTCAGTTATATAAATTGTGAGATTATACAGGGTGTCCCAAAAGGTCGTTTACAAACTTAACATGCTGGTCTGTCATATCATGATGAACAATATTAAATAGGAAACTAAGGGTCCCAAACGTATTCCAAAGGAGATATGCGCCATTAAAGTTTAGGGTCTAAAAATTCAAATGATTATAAAAAACAGAAAAATTGGTCGATTCGTTTACGGTTTTCACTAAAACTATTCTTTATGTCAGTATTTTTTTGAAAATAAATTATTAAGATAAATTTCAAAAAATGTCGATAGAGGGCGCTTTAGACTTTGGAGTAACGATAAACTAGTTTTTACCATTATTTTTTGCATCTCATAAAATTTTTTTAGAAGCTTAGACATAAATTTTGAGCTCAAAATCTAAATGGTTGGGAGTGGTTAAGTAGCGCAAACTGAATTGCGGGGGGAGGTTCAAATTTCAAATGATTATAAAAAACGGAAAAATTGGTCAATTGATTTGCGATTTTCACTAAAATTATTCTTTATGTCAGTATTATCTTGAAAATAATTTATAAAGATAAAATTCAAAAATGCCGATAGAGGGCGCTTTATACATTGGAGTGACGTACAACTTTTTTTCCGTTATTTTTTGCATCTCATAATTTTTTTTAGAAGCTTAGACATAAACTTAAATTTTGAGATGAAAATCTGAATCGTTGGGAGTGGTAAAGTAGCACAAACTGAACTGTGTTCAATGGGGGTGGGGAGGTTCAAATTTCAAATGATTATAAAAAACGGAAAAATTGGTCGGTTTTCGCTAAAATTATTCTTTATGTCAATATTTCCTTGAAAATAAATTTTAAAGATAAATTTTAAAAAACCCGTTAGAGGGCGCCTTAAACTTTAGAATGACCAACAATTATTTTTAACCGTTTTTTTTTTTTTTTTTTAATCTAATTAAATGCTTGCAAAAGTTTAGACTTAAATTTTGTGCTCAAAGTCTAAATCAATAGGAGGGGTTAAGAAGCGCAAACTGAACTGTGTTCAGGAGTTGAAATGTTACCTTCTCCACCCCTCGAACGCAGTTCAATTTTTGGCCGCTTAATTACTCACAACGATGCAGATTTTGAGCACAAAATTTAAGTTTGAACTTTTACAAGCATTTTATTAGATACAAAACAAAATGGTTTAAAATAGTTGTTGGTTATTATAAAGTTTAAGGCGCCCTCTGACGGAATTTTTTGAAAGATATCTGTAAAATTTATTTTCAAGAAAATACTGATATAAAGAATAGTTTTAACGAAAACCGACCAATTTTTCCGTTTTTCATAATCATTTGAAATTTGAACCTCCCCACCCCCATTGAACACGGTTCAGTTTGCACTACTTAACCACTCCCAACGATTCAGATTTTTATCTCAAAATTTAAGTTTATGTCTAAGCTTCTAAAAAAATTTATGAGATGCAAGAAATAAGGGAAAAAAATAGTTGTACGTTACTCCAAAGTCTAAAGCGCCCTCTATCGTTATTTTTTGAATTTTATCTTTATAACTTATTTTCAAGATAATACTGATATAAAAAATAATTTTAGCGAAAAACGCAAATCAATTGACCAATTTTTCTGTTTTTTATAATCATTTGAAATTTGAACCTCCCCCCGCAATTCAGTTTGCGCTACTTAACCCCTTCCAACGATTTAGATTTTGAGATCAAAATTTAAGTTTATGTCTAAGCTTCTAAAAAAATTTAATGAGATGCAAAAAATAATGGTAAAAACTAGTTTATCGTTACTCCAAAGTCAAAGCGCCCTCTATCGACATTTTTTTGAAATTTATCTTTATAATTTTATTTCAAGAAAATACTGACATAAAGAATAGTTTTAGTGAAAATCGCAAACGAATCGACCAATTTTTCTGTTTTTTATAATCATTTGAATTTTTGGACCCTGAACTTTAATGGCGCTTTTCTCCTTTGGAAGACGTTTGGGACCCTTAGTTTCCTATTTAATATTGTTCGTCATGATATGACAGACCAGCATGTTAAGTTTGTAAACGACCTTTTGGGACACCCTGTATACATGTAATACCTCTGTATAAAAAAATTTAACCACATACATATAAAAATAAAAATGAACATTTTATAATATGACCAGGCAAAATAATTATTCACAATACAAAAACATGTCTTCGGGAAAAAAAACTAAAGTAAAATTTTTTGCTAAAAAGATTGTGTTGTTTTAATTTTTAATATAATTTTAGTACACGTAAACTAAAAGAAAAATATTCGAAAAAAAAAAAAAAAAGAAAAGAAAAAGAAAAACCTCTTTTACAATTTAAAAATTTTCTAATACTACAATGAATTCGTTCAAACACTTAGCGAAATTTCTTGCACTATAAAGATACACAAAAAGTAGTCAGCGAAATTTAATTTAAAATGTAGAAAACAGAGGTGAGCATTGGTGAGGTAACGCCAGATTAAATAAAATATTCGGACAAAAAAAAAAAATATGAATTTATTAGAGCGATTTTCAAAAAAATGATCAAATAAAAAATTTGGTTAAGTTTTATTTATGCACTTGTAATTTTCTTGCAAATAAAATATTTGTTTGAAATCGAACATCAAAATGCCTTCTACTTTCGTATTAAGAACCTTTTTTTTTTTTTTTTTTTTTTTTTTTTTTGGGTTGTCAAATCTTTTGGAGAATGCATATGTAGAATTTGAACATTTGAATTGCTTACATTTCCATATACATTATTTGAAGACATACATATATTCAATTTAATGATGTCCACAATTTAAAAAATATTTGATCTTTCAATTTATTCGTTCGTTTTTACTTTTAATCACATAAAAATAAAAAAGAAAGAATAATAATGAAATTAAACACGAGTGAAAAAAAAAAAAAGAATTGCAATTGACGATTTATTTTTATATTCTATTCACGCAACTTTTTATAAAAATAACATTTATAGCTTATTTCTCTTAACAGATATGGACAGTGGCGCCAACTTATATGGGCCGGTGGGGCCTGAGCCCACCCAATAATTTTGGTTCTAGCATGCCCACTTTCCATTGTTCTATTTCGTTAGTTATTTCATTATTATTTTATTATTCATTTTTCTCCCTAGAACAAATTTTTTTTTGCCAATGACCACGAGTTTAAATTCACCGACTGACACCCATAAATATAAAATGACTGCAATGTAAATGTTTAACTTTCTGTTGTTGCAATTTGTAGTCATATTCTTGATGTGATGATATTACAATAAGCGTTACTGCCTTTATTAAGAAAAACGCTTGAGAATATGATTTTAAAAATTGCAACTATCTTAAAACATGATAGCTTGACTTAAAATTATCATCTTTCACCAGCTGTCCACGCTTAAAAGAAAAACAGACTGATCGTACCATTTTACCAAAATATCTTTGAGTCTACCCAATATTTTTGAGCCAACGCAATATTTTTTAAAAGTTGGCGCCACTGGATATGCAATAGATAATTATGGACTTCTCAGTTGCAGTTAACTTCACATCCAGTGTAAACATAGAATGTCTTGCTATTATATGAGTCATTGCTAAATAATTAAAAATGTAGTTAAAAACTGCATAAAAGAGTAAAAAGTATTAAATAATAATAATTATTATGAAAAAATGAATAAAAAGAGGTTAATTTAGACAATTAAAAAAATAATATACATATTAAAGTTATAATAAAAAGTTTGTAAATCACAAAAAGTTAAATTGTGATATAAAAAAGGGAATATGTCAAAGCATACCTATAAAAAATTTTGGTTATAAAAAAGTGGTGCGAGAAGGAATTAAAAAGCCAGAGGCAACTACGGAGGAAAGAGATAGGTGGAGATGCAGAATGGCGTAAAAATTATTTTCAATATCATGCGCATTAACGCTCAAATTTAAATGTCCTCATTCGGCAAAAATAAAAAAAGCACGTGTAGCAGAGACCGAATTCTTTGACATGTTTTTATACTACATGAAAATGATCTCATATATCTAAGCATTCTAAAGTAGTATTTAACTGTATTATATATATATATATATATATATATATATATATATATATATATATATATATATATATATATATATATACAGGGTGTCCCATAAGTAATGGGACAAACTTTAAGGGGAGGTAGGGCACATCATAACGATTCAGAATTACATAGGAACCTATGTCCCCAAACGTCATTTTAACCATGTAAAATTTAACTGTGTTTGGCTATTTTTTGACACATGTGGGCGTGGTTTATGTATGTTAAATTTAAAAAAGATATTCTATGATAATAGTTTGACGAAAAAATTGTGAAGTATAATATCGCTGCATCTATTCGAATATTTAGAGCGCTGATTGTATTAGTAAGAATAATAACCATGAAAATGTAAAATATTAGAATGTAGAAACAACTTATAATAGGCGGAGTTTTAAATAAATCAAAAATACTTAAAGAAAGAGACACAAGACTGAGATCATCTCAAATATTTATTGGTCATAAATATTATACGTACTTTGGTAAGTGACATGTAAGAATGTCATAAAAGGTGTTCAAAGTTTCCACCATTACTAGTGATGCAAGCGTTACAACGTCGGACCATGGACTGGCGGACTCGCTCAAACACACCTGGATTTTCTTTAATATCTGCAGCAGCGCAGGCGATTCTCGCAACCAGATCCATGTCTGTATCAATCGGTGTTGCGTAAACAGCACCTTTCAATGCACCCCACAGAAAGAAATCGATGCTGCTTAAATCAGGAGAGCGTGGTGGCCAGATAACCGGTCCACCACGCCCAATCCATCGATGACCAAACGCCTGATTCAAATGCTGACGAACACATCTTCCATAATGCGGAGGTGCCCCATCATGTTGAAACCACATATCACGTGGTACTGGGTCAAGTAACCTTGGTAGCATCTCTTGCAAAAAAATAAGGTAATCTCTAGATGTCAGAGGCGCTGGCAACAAATAAGGCCCAACTAAGAAGTCGCCAACAATACCAGCCCAAACATTCACTGAAAAACGATGTTGGGCAGCATGTGGTCTCATTCCTTGGGGATTCTCATCAGACCATAAATGCGTATTGTGATGGTTGAATACACCATCTCGAGTGAAATATGCCTCATCCGTAAATAAAACTTTGGATGGGAAATGAGGATCTAGACGACATTGGTCGAGATACCAACTTGCAAAACTTTTACGTGCAGGATAATCTGTAGGAAGCAATGATGGTACTCTTTGCAGATGGTACGGGTGTAATCCTTCAAGTCGCAAAACACGATGAACTGTACTTCGAGATCCTCGTATGGCAGCAGCGATGTTTCGTACGCTGGTACTTGGATTGCTACCAACGATATCCAACACATTTTGTTCCATACTTGGAGTTCGAGACAGTCGTGGCCGTCCCACATTACTCCTATCACCTCGAAGTGAACCATAATTACTTAAATTGTAATGTAAATAAGCAAATATTCGGCGGTCCGGTGCAACTCTCTGTGGAAACCTTTCGCAATATAATCTTTGTGCAGCCCTTGCATTTCCCTCGGCCAAGCCATATATGAAGTGCATATCCGCCAGTTCATTATTGGTGAAACGTTGCATACTCTTCAGCGGGTGGTGACAATTCCAATCAGCGTAATTTCTGCAAGGCTACTGTGGAAAGAAAAGCAAAGTCTAAAGATTAAACGCATTATAAATTTCCTGTCCTACAAATTCTGGAATACAATTTCCGGTGTGGATACTTATTTCTTAAAGTATTTATTCTCGCCTTCCTATGATAACTCCGCCTACTGTACATTTTTAAAATCTTCTATGTTCCGACATTTTAAAATTCTATACTTAATTGTATATTAATACAATCGGTGTGTTAAATACGTCGAGTAGAAGCAGCATTTTCATTTTTTATATTCTTTTTGTTTAACTATTAGCATATAAAATACACTTGTTGAAAATTCGACATTCAAAAGCCACGCCCACATATGTGGAAAAATCGACAAATAAAACTGACTCTTAAAGGGTTAAAATGACGTTTGGGAACATGGGTTCCTATGTAATTCTGAATCGTTATGATGTGCCCTACCTCCCCTTAAAGTTTGTCCCATTACTTATGGGACACCCTGTATATATACAACTAAAATTTTTCTTTTTACTTTTGCGAAAGCACGTGATTATGTTTGGGCCATATGTAGCGGATTTTCGGGTTACATTTTTGTCGTCACCTCCTGCTATCATACTTTATTTCTATTCATTTTATTTACTCTAAAAGTGGCAACTCTGCAATATCCAATAAGTACATAACTTTGAAAAAACGATTATCCTGTGGCCATCACAAAACTCTCATAAATCAAATTGTCAGCAACCAATATTAAATGACAATCTATTTAACCTCAGGATATAGATATTGTGAAAAACAGAACATAGTAATGATACGAGTAGGACGGTATAGAGCTCCAGACCTAAAAAGGATTGATTCATGTCAAGGTCAAGTAAAAGATGGAGTTGGGAGATATTCCATCCATTAGTTTATCAGATATTATTATTAAAATCATGTAAATCCTGAAAAATTCAGCATAGCAGCGGCAGTTTATATCAAAACATAATCAGCATAAATTTATGTAAATGTCTAACTGAATCTGAAGTATCCATAATTTTCTTGCATAAATCTTTGACACAGAGCGCACACAAAAGTTATGGCACATACAAACATACAATTTCCGAAGACAGTCAAATCGGATAGATTTTCTAAAACATACAAATCTAGGGCTTTTTAAAACATTTAAATCCTCGGAAACTGGAAGTCGAAAATTTTCACGAATTCATTATTTTTTTTGTTGTAGAGATAGGAAAAAATAAGAAATATATAAATTCGCATTAAACAAACATCTTTTCGCTCCCTCTTCTCTCCTCAAAATAGACTAATAAATTTTTTGCCACACTTTTATTTTCAACATCATTTTAGTTCAAGAAAAATAAAAGGGAGAAATGAAGAAAATTCAAGAAAAATCTTTTATCGTTAAAACTGAAAAAAAAGAGAAAATCTTTTGAAAAACTACAATATATTCATTGAAAAACTTGGCGATTATATCAACGCAACCGCTTAAGTTAAAAGCAAAGCTCTTCTTAACACTGTAAAGGCGTACAAAAGGCAGCTTGTGGAATTTAATTACAAATGTAGAAAGCTGAGAGGTGAGAATTTCACTGAGAAAAAAGGAGAAACAGTAAAAGGCAAATTTAATGAAAATTCAAAAGAGGTAAAAAAGAAATTGATAGAAAGATTTTGTAAATACTATTAAATAAAAAAAAGTGTTTATGTTTTATTTATGCAATACACATTTTTTAATATTAAAATAAAATTATTCCTAAGAACTTGTCGTCAAAACAGGAAACTAGCTATAAGAGACAAAAATGTACTAGACTGTTTAATATTTTGTGAAATACATTTTTGTTAGAACTTGTGTATGTATATTTCTTGCTTATTTACTGCTACATTGCTTTCTGAACACGTAATTTAAAAAGTGTAATCTTGATTTGTCTGTGTAGGTGTTCATAGGCAGCCATCGGTCCATAGCCATAGCTTTCATAATAATAATAAATGCCAAGGTATAATAAAAATGAACGCCAAGATCATTTTTTTATTTTATTTAGAAAGAAAATTAATAATAATTAATTGCAATTCTTTTATTTATTTAGTACATAATCAGAATCTCCCCCCCCCCCATTTTTTTGTTGTTGTTGTTGTACCATAATGCAATTATTCTATCGAATAAAAATGACACTTATTATGTGCAATAAAATTGGCAATTACTATGTATGATTTAAGACAACCGTAAATGAAAAATTGCTTTGTTTTTTACCACCCCAGTGACGCTGACAACTTTTATGTTCACGTAAAAATAAACATCAATTATGGAATAACTATATTTTTGTTATAAAATATTTTCAAACAGTTATTCAAGTTACAAAATATTTTGCAGTCATCTTTTCCACACAAAGGGTAAACAGACCAGAACTTTTGCTAAAAGTGGAATCCAAACCATGTCTGAATTACCCCCTTAAATTCCAAGAGCCAACACCACAAAAAAAACCTTTATTTTATGGAAGAGTACTAATAGGGAAATCTAATGATCCGTATCTGCTGGAAGTGAAGTGGTGCATAAGACAAAAATTAATACCACTAGTGGCTTACTCGTAGGTTTATCAGTGTGTTTTCCCGCTTCCAGTTTTCCATGTTTTCGTACCTTTGATTGGATGTCAAATACAATGTTAAACCTACGAGTAAACCACTAGTGGTATTAATTTTCGGCTTATGCACCACTTCACTTCCCGCAGATATGAATCATTAGATTCCCCTATTACTTACTACTCTTTCATAATTTTTTTTTCTTTTTTTTGTGCTTGATAACATAGGTTTTTGTGCTGTCGGCTCTTGGACTATTAATACTAATAGTTTCATTTAATAATAATATCATTTAAATAGTCTTAAAACAGCCTTTTTTATGTTATTTACCATATCGTATTTAAAGATTATGCCAATTGTCACAGATAGATGGTGGCGTATTTTGGGTCTAAGTTGTCATCCAATTTTAATACAGGAAAACAGTGAATGAATAAGGCATGTAATACTAAAGGAGTTGTGGTCTGAGTCGGGATTCGAACCCCCTCTGTCCAGTAGCTATTACTCTAACAACTAGACAAGCAAGTTAGTTGAATAATGACACCACTTGTTTAATTGATATACGCCTGATATATCGCTTTAGAATTGAAATCAAAATATGATTCCAAATAGCATTTTTTACTGAAATATATTCCAAAGATTTTCAATGAAAATAACGATAACAAACTTGATAATGGCCTACTTGTGACCATGACAAAAATTACTTAAAAGATTCAAAGACAATTTTCGTCTTTGTTTATAAAAAAACAGGGTAATCTTAATCTATCCATCAATCCCTTCAATATATGATTAATTAATTGCGGGAGAGAAAATCCAAATTAAAATCTAAAATATGGACATTATTTTATTTCATTATAACCGACCAAAATACATGCAACGTTCTTTTAAATCTGAATGTGAAAAAAACCTCCACAAATAAAATCTGACTAGCTACTATGACTGTGCACTAACATACCTTTTCTGCTTCCCCACCCACAATTGAAAACTTTTCTCTTATTACACACAGGACAGCCTTTCCCACTAACTTAGTGCTAGAGAAATTTCTTATCACAGACGATGTCGAAGGAACTAGGATGTTATTAAAAAGGGATTTTCAAACAGAGAAAAGGGGGGTTGGTCGAAAATCACTCGAGAACGTTGACTTTTGAGCTGACTCATCCCCCGTGTGTACCTGGTAAGGGCGGGGTAGGCAGAGGAAAGGATTTCGAAGTTTGCAGAAGGGGGGATATTTGACTCTGTCACCTTATTTCCGTCTGAAATAGAATTCGAGCATTATTTGGACTCATAGACACATATTTCGAAAGTTTTTGATAACTTATGGAGGCGTATGTGTATCAAAAAGATTCCAAACGTGGTATTCCATTTGTATATATATATATTATACCCCCACCTCTAAAAAAGAGAGCTATTTTTGCATTTGAAGGCTCTGTAAAAAAAGTGGAAGTGGGGACGAAATAACATTTGTAAATATCTGAAAAGTTTTGCGAGTGCATTGCAAGTTAGAGATAAGGTGTGTTTAGAAAAGTCGCCGGATTTGTGAGGATCAACGGGAAGTTATGACCACGCCTACTTCCTCACGTTATAATGCTGGCACACGCTTGTTCTCTGAGGAAAAAGAATTCAGAATTTCAAATAAATATGTAATTCTTGTGCAATGAACAAGAGTTTTGAAACATTTGATAGTTGGGTCATTTTCCCTAACACTGAAATTCCTGCACCTTCTCCAAAAACAATAAATAAACATGTACAAAAATGAAACAGAATGCTAGAATACAATAAGCCTTTCGTGACGTGGGCTTTTTGCTTAATTTTTAATGTTTTACCACCGGTTTTTCAAAACAGAATGTAGAATTGCGAATAGATTTTCAATAGAAGTGCGAATTTGCTCCGACTAAATAAGGAAAATTTTACTATGAAATATGGCAGGTAACATTAATAAATGATTCTGAGCATCTTAAATGGTACGTATATCAGTCACTCGTCCTCAAGGGGTTAATTACATGTTTTTGTCTTTGTATTACGGGATAAATCATATTATTTATAAATATATCCCACTTATACATTCTTTTTTATGCAATCTATAATTCCCTGTAAATCCCTGCCTACACCGTAGCACAGAAGAGGTTCTTAAAAGTTTTACTATCCAAACATTTTGTCGAAAAATTTATTGCTTAAATTATTAAAAACTATCATATAACATTAAAAATTGAAAAAAGTAAAAACTTTTACAATATATATTTTTCTGAAAAAAAAAATGAATGTCATTCCTTTTTTTTTTTTTTGTTATCTTTTTGTCACAAAAATATAGTAATTAATATGAACAGTGTTGAACAGTGAAGCAAAATTGATGGTCTTCCGTTGCGACCAACTTCACGCCTTATCTACAGATGAATTGTTAATTATGTAATCAACATCTACAAAATTCATATTACACAATGGCACCATCAGATTTTTTTTTTTTTTTTTTTTTTTTTTTTTTGTAATCAAGCATGGACTAGATAGTTTTAGTTCGGGATCGGAGCTCTGACTTTTTAAATCATTTCAAATATCTTCTAAATACAGGGTGCTTATAAAGCCCCGGACCCATTTTGATATTTAATTACTCATAAAATAATAAAGATAGATTAAAATTAATAACATAAATGGTTAGATAGACTCAAAAAGTTTCATTACCCTTGTCAATGAGCTTCCACGCTTACCCCCTTCGTCGCACGGAGAATATCAAGTCGATAGTCAATTTCACGCCAGGTAGCGGCAAGCATACCTCGATTAAGCAATTTGAACTTTGTATGATTGCAGTATTAATTTTTTCTTAGTAAAAATGTTCGAAAATGTATGAGTTATTCCATCAATAAATGCCATAAGTTTGTTTATATCTTCATTATTTTATGAGCTATTAAACATCAAAATGGGTCCGTGACTTTATAAACACCCTGTACTTTCAGTTGGTGATTTTTTTTTTTTTTTTTTTTTTTTTTTTTTTTTTTTACAAATTCCGTTGCTTCAAACCTACACTTTTATGTTAAGCATAAGGTAAAAATCAAAAAACCATTTATCAGATAACAAAGCCTTGATCGTATGCTTTGAAATCGGAAAAGAAAACAGAGTCATAAAAAATATTACAATTTTGTGCGAAGGAAAATATTTATATTTCTTTGCTGTTTGATAAACAGTTCCTCAGAACTGCCATTCATATGTTGAAGAAAAAGACTTTGATAATGGATCGTCCATTGTTTACAGTTGCCATAAAAAATAAACGTTTATTTTATTTTTTATTTGACAAACAATAAAAAAACACACGGAATAAAAACTTCACTTAAAAAGAAGCAGAATGGGGTAGATACTTTAGAAGAATTTTTTTTTCTTAAAAAAAGAAAGAAAGAAAGAATGAAAGAAAAAAAATAAGTGGGAGATGAAGATAGGGGGGTAAGGGGGGGGGGGCTAGAATTGCTGATGACAAAAGAAAGTGTCTGCTGAAATGTACGATTTTTAATCTGCTAAGCTTTTGCACAAAATCGACGATTCGAATGCTCACATACTCGCATTTCTATCATGCAATCTTTCAACTATTTCCTCACAAAATTTGCCATTTTGATTTTGATTTCTAAAGTAGAAAAAAAAATTATACAGACCAATCTGGTCTTTTGTCTGGTCTAAAGTATTTGGTGGAAGGTACAACTTTAGAAAAAGAAATACAAATAATAATACCAACAAGGATTCAACGAGGGAAGAAAAAAAAACAAACACACAAAAAGATATTTTAGGAATCGTTGAATTTTTCGCCCCATAAATTTTGCAGTTTTCTTCCCGCTTCTTTCCTTAAAAAAATATTTTCCATCCCTCATGGGCTTTTTGCCAGGTTTTTACTGAATGGTTGTGGGGCCATTCTTTGGCAATTTCGGCGACAAATTTTATTCCTTAGCGTACATTTGGTATTGCGACGTAATGTTCTGTTTATACAACAAGGATGGTTTGAATTCGTTCTTCGAATGTTACTTTTTTTTTTTCTTTTCTCTTTTGATTTTCAGTGACTCTATTTCTGTTCTTTTAGGGATAAATAACTCAAGAGTTCTATTGTTGACAACAAAAGAACTCTTGGATTTTACTTAATCTTTATTTAAACTATTTTAAAATTCACTACTAAGCATGTTATATATTTTCCTTATTGCTTAAAACGTAACTTATTTCCAAATATCGCCTGACTTATTCAAGTAGCAAGTATTCGCTGTCAGTAATTTCTATTTAATATAATTCAGTTAAAAAAGTAAATAAATATGAAAATCCATACAGTTTACAAATTTTGTTGTAATTTATGATTTTTCAACCACTTAACTAATCAATACTTAAAAAAAAAAAATAAAATAAAAAATAAAAAATAAAATGCTTATTTGTTTAGTGTTTTTTACAAACTTTTTAATCTTTTATCAGCGGTTTTCCAAAACAGAAATTATTGCCTATTTGAATGCGAAAAATGCTCGCATTAAATAACACAAAATTAAGAATAAAAAATTTCTGGTGAGAATAATAAAGCATGATTTATTATGGATGCCGGTATGTGATATGGGCAAATCATGATTGGCAAAAACACGTTGCCCGTACGACTTACAGGCAAATCAGGAAAGTGGCTAAATATGCTAATACGGTAAAACCCCGATCCACCGTTCCCGCATTGATCGTTTTATTTCTACGCCTCCTGTACAAATTATACTTAAATAATGGGTACTTCTAGGTTATCCCGTCGACCAAAGAATTATCGCCAAACTATAAGATTAAATGCCAATAATGGATGATCGTGAATGTCACATTCAATGACATTAAATACGATTCACGTGTTTAAAATGTCATCAAGTGATTTTTATTTCGACTTTTTATTAATATTCTACTAAATATTTGTTTTTTCGCTATTTAAAATAAAAATTATGTCAACATGTATAATTTTGCTATTAGTTTGGCGATTTGTATAATTTGGCGAAATTGGTCGACGGGATAACTTAGAAGTACCAAATAATGCTAACGAAACTCGCAAGCAAAACCCGTTCTTCAAAAAGTCGTTTTCCCGCATTAAAAATTTTTATCCTTATTAAAATGAAATTGAAAGCCATGCGAATCCATATGACATACAAACTGGAATTACACATTTTATCCTAAAATAACTCATTTGTATTGTTTGTGTTGATGATGAGGAAAATAGCGCAGAGTGATTGTATATAGCAGAGGATGCGATTATATTTCCATTGATCAAGATTGACGATTTGTATAATTTGGCGAAATTAGTCGACGGGATAACCAAGTAGTAGCAAAAATAATGGCATGCTTACATTTATGTGATTACATAAACTAAAACTTCTTTTAAAATTTCCGGTGTGAATTTAAAATTTCGAAATAAAAGTGGAGACTAAACTGACAACCTTGATATGTTAGTTCTTGCTTTATGCTATCATATTGTTCCCAAACCCCATTATACATTTAAGGACAAATAATAAAGATTCTCTCTGAATGAAACACCAGACTAGCTCTTATTTTACAACTGTTAATGTACTATCCGAAATGTCTTTTACCGAAAATGTAATTAGGGTTATTACTTATTACGTTTTTGCGAACTTCTTCTTTGAAAAGTAATTCAACACCAGGGTATCCACTTAACTTTGAGATGTACACAGATGTATGGGGAGAATTTAATGGGCAATATTAGCTATTAAATCCATATTAATTACTCTAAAATTCCATTACTGCCTTAATGTACCGCAACCGCGATCAATTCCAAGTATCGAGCCATGGCTTCAGCTAAAACTTGCTTATTAATTTACTCCTCGCGTATCTCACCTAATAACACAAAGTGAGGTAACTACTGCGTTAAAAGCCTTTCCAGGTTCAACGCATTAGATAAATTTTTATGAAAGCCTTTGGAAAGCCCGGTAAAAAACGATTCTCTTCGAGATGGCGTTTTAAAAGTTCTTTTCATCACAGTATGCAGTATGTCGAACAATTTAAAGTGTTTTAATGCCAGAGTATTCTACTCGAGTATAGTTTTGAGTTTATTTAATCAGGTCGGTAAATGACTGTTTTGATGAACAAAAGCTGAAGCTATCTTTTTTGTTTTGTTGGTCTGATAAATGAAGGTTTGTGTTTTAAAAAAATTGAACGAGTTAAGTGGTTATGTGAGGATAAAAACATGAAGTTGGGATAAAAAAGCTGTTATTTGCAAATTTGATTTATTATTCATAAACATTTTACCAGCTCCATTTTGTTAAATATCTTTTTAATAATATAATAGTTGTCGTTGGTGTTTGCAAATGACGGAGTATTACCGCTTAAGATTCTTTTTTATGTTGTATGAGAACGTTAAGCGTAGTAAATTAAATTTAGTAAGTTATGAATATATTTACTAAAATTGAAAATAGATGTTTGAGTGAGCAAAAACATTTTCTTTTGTGGGGTCCTAAGAGAAAATCTTTATTTAAGAAAAAATGCAAGAATTAAATGGAGCAGAAATGATTCATGTAAATTTTATTTATTATTTATAACATTTAACTAGATGCATTTACTTAAATATCCTTTTAATTATGATGTTTCCAAATGACAAAGTATTTATATTATTCAAGGCTCTTTTTATATTATAAGAGCACGGTACATATTTTATTTAAGTAAATTAAATAAACTTTTCAGTTTATTTATTTAATCAAGCTAGTGAATGACTGAACTATTATTTTAACACAATCAAATTGACTGACAGAGTTATCATACGATTTGAATATTTCAAAATGGGAGAAAAAACTACATAGTTTACGTACCCATCGTTTATAAACTGCGGAGCGAAATCTGATCGGATTCGAACACTGGATCGCCCATTTTAAAACCGCACACGTTTGCTCTGTGCAGCGCCGTGCGAAAGGGGCGATCACCCTTGTCGTGGAAATTTAGAGGGCGCCAAATTCATGCTACGATCGTCATTTTCAGCCTGTCACAAGAATAAGTTGAAGGTGGGGGAGGGCGTCAAATTGAGACTTTGTCCCGGGCACTGTCTTCTCTTCGCACGTCCTTGGCTCCGTGTTACTAATGCTTGATTACATCGCCGCAATATTAATCAGTGATACTCACATTTCACAGTAATAAATATTTGATTTTAAAAATTAATCATTATTTGTCCTTAATATGTTATTTTAAACCCATTTTGGGCAAAATATGTTTTCATCTATTTAAAAAACATTCATGCATGAATAAACTTTAAACAACAATTTATTTCTGATGTCATTATTATTACTATTATTATTACTATACAAAGCATTTTACTAGCTTTATCTAACAAATTTCAAGACGAACACTCCAGACAGTCTGAGTGATATTTATTATACAGAATGGGATATCAGAATATCTTATTAGATCATCATGAAGCGAATTGAATTATGATATTTTAAGCTTATGTAACATGTATTACCGAAAATAAACTATCGTTTTACTATAGCCTAATCATAAAGGTGACTTCTCGAATGAAAGTACTAAAATAAAATTAAATTTTTGTGAAAACAGAGAATGCCGTAACTTACGATCTGTATAAGAAGATCAAACGATCTCATTATTTTCCGACCTGCTCTCTAGTCTGCCCCTATATTTCTTTTTTTTTTTCTTTTTTAAGTATGTATAAGCAGAAAGAATATTATCATTCAGTCATATAATGCAATGACTCTTGTATCTGAATTCCAAAATCCCTTACAATCTTTCTCCAGGCAATTTGTTTCGATTTTATATGAGATTCAAATCCGCAATTTAAAGTAAAAGCCACTTATCTTTTTCTTTATATTTTTTTGGTAACTTTAATATTTTAGAGATGGAATCATAAACACGTACTCGCATTAAAAATACAGGTGATCCTGTTTACATTTATGAAAAGAAAAAAAGATCATGTTTTTCATATTTTTAAAGAAAATGAAATCGAATATAAAGTTGTTATTGAAAGATTACGACGAAAATTCCATTTCTTGGATAACGATGTAATGGTAGAATTGTTTGTAGTGATATGTGCACGATGTGATGTTCCATAGAAAAGCAATTATGTTTTTTTAAGCGGGAAAGGTGGCTTTTTTTTATTATTATTACTTAAAATATGTCAGAACTTATTTGAATTACTTTGTGAAACAAGTGAATTGTATTTGTGTATCAACAGATATACAGCAAAATTTTTATCTGATTGAAAAGATTGAATTATTTCTTCAATTTTAGAAATGATCTGCTTGCTTTATTGCACGCAATCATACGGAAAAAGTAATATGAGATGAAACATATCGTAAAATTTTAAAACAAATTACTTTCTAAAGAACAATATGAAAAAAGAAGGTTACTTTGAAGCGGTAAAATGATTTTTTTACCTAATAAAATTTTCAAATGCAAAAGCACGCTAAAAATCCATCTCTTGAAGAAAAGTGTATGAAATTAAACTCGATTTTTTATGGATTATGCAAAACAAGCCTTATAATTTTGAAAACTACAGTATTTCAAAAATTTCATATGCATCGTTTTTTTAAATTTTGTTTCTATGTTGTTTATATATTTATCATAAAAATAAATTACAATAATGCAAAGAATGTTATCTAGAATTTCTTTTTTAAAAGAAAGGTATTTTTAGATTAAAGCGTTTCCTTTAAAAAAAAAATAATAAATTAAAAAATGTAAATGAAACACAGATATGTTGACGAAACACAAAAATTATTTATTTTAATAATAATAATAATAAAAAATTCTGTAAAATTTTAATTTATTCTTATCCTTGCGATTATTCATTTTCATTCTTTTATTTTTCATTTAACTGTTCAAGTAATTGACAGAAATAAATAATTTTCTGAACTATAAACAGTAATAAATCTTCATTCAATTAATTTAATCATGAGAATTGCCTTCTCAGCAGTGGTGCCAACTTTTGAAAAATATTACTTTGGGTGGGCTCAAAAATATTTTTGTAAAATGGTGTGACCAGTTTATTTATTTTATTTATTTTTTATTTTTTATTTTATTTTATTTTATTTTATTTTTATTTATTTATTTTTATTTTTATTTATTTATTTATTTATTTATTTTTTTTTTTTTTTTTTTTTTTTTTGAAGGGTTGACGGATGGTGAAATATGAGAATTTTAAATCAAGCTATCATATTTTAATAAAGTTGCAATTTTATTAAACCATATTCTCATTCGTTTTTTCTTGTGAAGACACTGATATTTATTGTAATGCCATGATATCATGGACATGACTACAAAATGAATTAGCAGAACGTTAAACATTTCCCAATATTTTTCATTTAAGTTATTTGGAATTTATGGGTTTCAGTCGAAGAAGTAAAATACATGGTCATTGGCAAAATAAATTTTATTCTAAGGAGAAAAAATGAACAATAAAATAATAATGAAATAAATAACTAGAACAATGAAAACGGGGTACGCTATGATTCAAAATTATTGGGTGGGCTCCGGCCCCAAGGGCTCATATAAGTTAGTGTCACTGCCAATCATCATGTAATTAGTTTTTCCGAAGGAAATAACTTTCTTTTCCCCCCTCATAGAAGATGCATCTTCTTGTGTAATACTGACAGAACTAAATAAACTTTTTTTACCCTTTTGGGTCTCGTGTACTATTAATAGTACATACTTTTTCATGGAGTATCTCTGTGTCTTAACAATTAGTTACTTTCTACATAGAGAAATGATCGTAAAAAACCAGAGAGTATACGCTCTAAACAGAGGGTATACGCTCAAAGCAGAGAGAATACCCTAGGATACATATATTATAGCTTTCTTGAGAAACAGAGGGTACACGGTGTTCCTTAAAACAATCCAGAAAGTATACAGCGTATACCCCCGTATACCTTCCACGACATCCCTGTATACGACTATATCTTTCTTATCATGACTTCATTTATGTTTTGACATAAATTAATAATAATAATACAAATTTATTTAATACTCTTTGCACCGTTGGCAATTCCTTTATTTTATACATATATTTCACTCTTTAAATTTGAAATTAAGGTTACTTTTTTGAAAGAATCACGTGCGATAAAATGCAAAAATATTTTAAAGCTTTGATAGCTGGCAAACATTGTTGTAATACGATATTTTCCTAAAAGGTGTCCTAAAACTCTTCTTTGGCCTATTGTCATATAAATGTGATTTGAATAGTACATTTATGTGAATTGAATAATGAAGTGTACATATTATTCACAAAAATAAATCAAAATTTTAAAACTTTCTTTACTTTTCTTTAATTTTAAAAGCTGTAATGAAATAAATAGGAACACATGTCATACGAGAACAAATCAGATTAAGATAAAAAAGTGGGAGGAGTTTGTTCTAAAAATGTTACATTAAATAAATACTAAATATAGAAATTCTAAGTAAAACTTTTGAGTCATGGAAAGCCTAATTGTTCAAAAGAAAAATTATTCAGTACAAAATTTAAATACTACTCATGTTTCATAACAGAAAGAATGTTTGAGTTTGAATGGGGAGGGCTCTGAAACCTGTAGCGGCAAAGCTGCTGTCTCAAATGATTCAAAAACAGAAAGAAAATCGATATATAAATACTTTTATAAATACATCCAAAGTTATTCAGACAATACCATTAAATAAACCAATGAAACCAGTATTTTTACAGTCATATTTACACATAAACATAATATTCTATAAGTAAAGCCCCCTTGTTTAATTACATATCAACTAAATTCCAATATGGTAAAATCCGAAGTTATAACAATGGTAGATATTTCCAAAAAGTATTAAAGAAGCAGCAAGAATAACAAATTGAAAAAATGCATCATTTCATGCGCGGTGCAGCATCAAAGTAATGTATTTAAAAAAAAAATTTAAATAGGTTAATTTATGCCAAAATGGGCCTAAAGTGAAATAATCCACTAAAAGCTGCAAGAATTCATGTTATCTTATGATAACATAAATGACATAAAAGATTAAACTATACCTTAATGATTGCGCTTATGCATCATTTCTTTAATATTTCATAGATCTTAAAATTTTGAAATTGCATGAATACAAAGAAAGAAATACCAATTTAATACCATGTTTTATGAAGAATTTATCTCGAAACAAAATAAAAATTTCAACTTTTGGCTAAAAAAAAAAAAAAAACAAGAAACTTTATAAAATATTTTGCTTTCATATCCAGACATACATTAAAGCATTTATATGTCAATGTGAACATAAAGAAATAAGTATTGCATAAAAAACCAATCCCATATTTTGAAATTTATACCGTATAGTAATATCCCTCGAAATAAATCGTTATTCCAAAATTTCCATTTCACTTATTATCACTACGTCTTAAGCATTTTCCTCTGGATTGTTTCCAAAGAAAAAAAAAATCAGAAAAGATCTTTATTCTTTTTCCGATTTCACAAGCTACGGTGCAATTTACAGGAACATCCGCCATACGAAAATACAGCACAGTAGTGCATACAGACAAAACACATACACAGAAAAAAGTATCCAAGATACAGATTTCATCCTATTGTTCTAGTTCTTTTCTGATTCATGTCTTCAGGGAAGAAGGTACCATACAACTCCACTTCATTAAAAGCCATCGCCGTCATTGAATCCTCAGAGCATACTTCCGACGTATTGTAGAAGAACTTAGCAGCAGGATGAGGAGGGGGATAGATTTTTTTTTGTTTAAAAGCTATCACTTTGAATATGAGAGAGTTGGGTATGAAGTGATCTTTCGCTGCAAATAAAGCAAAAGATGACAAGCGATGAATGAATATCATCATTACATTTTTTTTTTCTTTCCTATACTCATAAGAGTGCTGGAGAAGTACTTTGGACAAACAATTCGGAACATATGTAATGTGAATCATAAGAACAGAATTAATATTGTATAAAAATTTCTGGGCCGCGGATATTACTGAGCTCAGTAAAATTAAAAGAGAGACTGGATTTTTTTTAAAAACAGATTTTTATTCTATCAACTTATTTCTGTTTTTATTCATTATTTTGCCTAAATGTTGAATGATTCAAATATTTTTCAAAATTAATTCAGTAAAATTTGCTCGAATTAGCAAATTCATAGCGTGTTGTCAATCATTGTATCAAAAAGAAAAAAGAATAATGACAAAAAGACAGAAAAGTACCATATTTTATGTAGTCATAATTGAATTTAAAGGAGTTTAATGATATTTTTTGTAATGCATAAAATACTTGAATATAAAGGAATTTATAATCCACGCATGAAGTATTATAACTTTAAGTGATATTTAAAAATTATATTCGTCATCCAATCCTTTATCCCAAGCTTGGCACTTTAATGCTAAAATGACTATGACTAAGATGCAATTCTTTTACACTATAGGAGTGATATATGCTGATGAGTTTGGGAAAATCTGGGACAGGAATGGGATAGGGATAATTCTTCTTCTTCTTTATCGCAGCTATAGTTAACGTATAGTTATGATATATTTATAAAAAAAAAAAAAAAAAAAAAAAAAAAAAAATGAAAATAAATTTATAATAGAAAAGATAAAAATAAAAGACAGTAGACTTCATTTTCAAGCTAGGTTTATAACTTTTAATGTTAAAGTATGAAAATAGAATTAAACAGTTTAAAATAAAATATTAATATCAATTTTACTACTCTTGGATCGATAATTTCAGTCTTTTTTTTTTCCTTCCTATTTTAAATTTTTAGCTTGAAGTTCTTGACTATTATATATTTTTTCGATTTGAGTTATCAATTATTTTTAATTTTTTATTAGTGTTTATGCATTTTATCATTTTAAATTACAGAATTTAATGTTTCAGCATTACATTTTGGGAATTTGTAATTCAAAAATATATTTCAGTTCATAATCTTAAATAATAATAAGTAGGAGTGTAAAATTATTCTAGGTAATATTTTTTTAGAAAATAATTTATAATATTTTAATTTAATTTTTTTTAAGTATTAGACATTCGCACACATTACGCGGAATACTCATAGCACAATTTTGATCTTTATATACTATATATATTATTTTTTTACAATAACAAAAATATTTGATTAAATTAAAATGTTTGCTAAAATATTTTTTTGCGAAATGTGTTAACAATAATAATAATAATTAGAACTAATTCTCAAGTGATGTTTAAAGCAAACTGACTTCACAAATCCAACTTACAGATAACATTCAACAATTAATACATATATATATATATATAATATTGCTAAAAAAATTTTTAGCTACTTTTGCTATGTATTAAAAAGATACTATATAAAAAATACCATAAATAGGAAAAAATTTCATAATGAATATTTTATTAAAATTGAAAAGTTACCATATTACTAAATATCAGATATAATACGTACATAATAATTTGAATGCATAATAATTTGAATGCTAATATAAAACCATTAATTGTACTACAGTATATGAACCCTTGAATTTAATAACTTATACCACATTGAACATGGAGGGAAAAATAAATAATGAAAATGAATACAAATGGAATTAGTAGAACTAAAGCAGAATCTTTGGGCCCCAAATACTTTGGAACTACAAATGAAGTGTGTGGTTTCATCTTAGTATTTGCCATGAAAAAGCAAAATAATAAGAATTTGGGACTACCAACACACACAAATCCCCTATTAAACGAAGAAAAAACAGCCAAAACAAGGCACATCAAAATTACTAAATTGGAGAGCAAATTAAATTGAATGGGTCATATATTTTAATATAATTAATGGTTTATATATATATATATATATATATATATATATATATATATATATATATATATATATATATACATATAAATATATTCAGATGCTTCTATTAACTGCTTCCCTGATTAGCCTGTACGTCATACGGACAGAATTCTTTAGCCAATCATGAGTTTCCCGCACCACGTATAGGCATCCATATTCCAATCCTAATTTGTTATTCTCACCAGTAAATTTTTATTATAAATTTTATATTATTTAATCCGAGGTATTTAATATTATTATTGTTTGTTTGTTTGTTTTACTTAGGCAAAAATTTCTGTTTTGAAAAGCTGGTGATAAAAGATTAAAAAATTCTGTTCATTTTAAGAGTTATTAAGAAATTAAGGTCATGTGAATTTAAGAATTCCAGAATTGACAAATATATACTTTTTTAGCTCACAGGCTATGAAAGCGTAAGAGCTTATGTGCCCGCCCGTTCTGTATGTATGTACGTACGTAACGCGATAACTCATGATAAAAATATCCAATTTACTTGAAATTTTGGATATAGACTTATTATGGTAAGGCACTTCCCTGATAAGCTTTGAGAGTTCATTCGATAAGTATAAGAAGGGGAACGGGAGTTAATGTCCCTCCCCTTAATTTATATAAATGGGTTTTTCATGCAGAATTACCAGATTTCGTTCAAAACTTAGGTATAGGATGATTTTGATGAGGTACTTTCATGATTAGTATTGGGTGCTCATTGGATAAATTTAAAGAGGGGGGGAATGGGGGGTAATTAAACCTCTTAATTTTAGTTAATGAGTTTTTACGCAAAATTTACCGATTTGCTCCACATTTTGGATATAGGTTCATTCTGAAAAGGTGCTTACCTGATTTGTTTTTAGAATTCATTGGATAGGTATAAAGGGGGATAGGGGAGAACTACCCCTCATAATTTAGGTAAATGGTTTTTTATATAGAATTAACGGATTTGTCTTAATTTTTGGATACAGGTTCATAGTGGTAAGAAGCTTCCATCATTAGTTGTAGTATTCTTTTGTTAAGTATAAAAAAGGGTACGAGCAATTACCTTCCCCTTAAGTTAGCTAAATAGAGTTTTATGCAGAGTTATCCGATTTACTTTAAATTTAGGCTGCAGCTTCTTTTTGATAAGTTGAATTTCTAAGTATAAAGGAGAAAACGGGGGACTACGCTTCTTAAATTATATAAATGGATTTTTATGCAAAATTATTAGACTTGCTTCGAATTTTGGATACAGGTTTATTGTGAGATAAGACGTATCCCTGATTACTTTTGGAGGTTCAATGGTTAAATATAAAGAAAGCAAATGGGGGGGGGGTGTTATTTCCTCCCTTAATTTATTTTTCGAAGGGCATTATTATATAAGGCTATAATATACAGTTAGTGTATATAGCCTGTGAGCTAGCTCTATGCCATCAGTTTAACTGGGCAATATTCTTTTTATTTTTAAACTGATAATAAAGTTTATGTCTTAATATATATATTTTTAATACACTGTTTGATCTAACATTATGAAATAATTTTTTACAAAATTTCCGATCTAGCTTATTACCTAAATACAAATAATTATCTAAATACATCTCCTAAAAGCAAACTGCATTCGTAACTTAAAATAGAGCTTTTTGTTGTTTGGGGTTTTTCTTAAAGAAATTTTCTATAAGGAATCATAGGGCCTTCGCTAAAAGAAGTTCCACTGTATATTATTTTTTCATATTACAAAATTTATTTACCTATTTAATTTTTACCATCTAATTAAATTAACACATAAAATTCTTTCCAATGACAATTATTGTTTCTTCATTAGCAAAGTTGACGAAAACAACCAGAAATCTCTATCATACAATAAACCGATTAAAAAAATATATCATTTCATTTCAAAGCACGACAAAACAACTTATTTGCATGAGTTCGGTATAAGAAGTAAAAAGAATTACTAAAGTCTTCTTTTGATTATATTAATCATCTGTACATTATGCAAAGAAACAATCAGAAAAAAGTTTGAGAAGAAACAGTTTATCTAATAATCAAAAGCATTAAAAACATTTATGAGATTTTTTGAACATAAAAGCATCAACGGGGAAGAATTCATATTGCACACTGTCGCTACTGACTGATTTTTACTTCTTGCACCAAGTCTATTGCACATTGTTTCGAAGAGAAAAAAAAAATCGAGTATAAAACATAAAGAAAAAAAAAAAAAACAAGGTTTTTGCCAATCATATTTCTTCGATCCACGTGCACTCAATCCGAAAACGGGTTCAACGATCATGAAGAAAAGGAAAATTCATTCAAAGGAAAAAAACCCATAAAAAATTAACAAAGAAAAACAAAAAGAAAGGAACAAAAAAATAGATAAAATAATCGACTACTAGTAGTAGTGGTGGTAATTCTTACAACCAGTTAGATGAGATATCTACTGCCTTAAGGTACGATTTCGAAGAAAAAAAGACTTGCTCAAGACATGCTTGCCTACTTTTTCTCAGGTGACATTGAAAAAAAGTTTGAAAAAGTGTCACCAGGCGTCTCTGGGGGTCAAAAGCGAGAAGAAAATTCAATGGAGGTTTCCATTAAGATCAACCATGGGTAAAATTGCGGTCAGAATAAAAACGTATATTTCTGAAAGCATTTTTTTTTTTCTGTCTTTTGTCGATTTAATTTAATTTTCAGTTTTTTATGTTTTTTTCTTTTTCTTTTATTCTTTTTTTTTCCGCCTTTAAAAGTTGACATAAGTAGTTTTTTTTATGAATGTAAAGTTGTTGGACCGGTAAAAAGTGTTTGCCGCAAACAAAAAATAACTTGGTAATGTTATGTAACTATTAAAAAAAAGTAGAAGTGTGTGAATGTAGATAAACATTTGTTTGAAGCAAATTTTTGAGCTTTTTTCTTCCTTCTTTTTCTTCTAATTTTTATTGAATAACTACTGATGAAATTAAGTCTCGTGGGTGTTACGAAGAAGAGAAAAAAGATTCTTAACTAAAAGTTCTTTGTATTTTGACGGTATTTTTAAAGTAATTTTTTCAGGTGATTTAAAACAATAAGAAAAAAAGTGTTACTGAGAGTAAAAGTGCTTTTATACTGTATAATAAACTTACTTGCCAACATTCTAGTTTTAAATTCAAATGTATACATGGACCACGACAGTGGCGCCAGCTTATATGCGCCCGTGGGGCCTGAGCCCTCACAATAATTTTTAATCACAGTGTACCCAATTTTCATTGTTCTATTTCGTTATTTATTTCATTATTATTTTATTATTTTTTTTCTTACTAGAACAAAATCTATTTTGCCAAAGACCATGTGTTTTAATTCTCCATCTGACATCCAGAAATCTCAAATGACTGAAGCTCAATGTTTAACTTTTTGCTGTTTCAATTTGTAATCATGCTCATGGTATAATGATATTGCAATGAATATTAGTGTCTTTATAAGGGAAAACGCACTAGAATATCTTTATATATATAAATCTTCTGTGCCTGTGTATGTCACTGAACTCCTCCTAAACGACTGGACCGATTTTAATGAAATTTTGTGTGTGTGTTCCAGTGGGTTCGAGAATGGTTTAGATTCACATTTCATCGAAATTGATTCAGTACTTTTTTAGTGATTAGGCAAAAACTAATAGCTAGTGATTTTTCGCTTATTAAAAGTGTTGAATAAGTTCGATGAATAGAGAGCGGACGGAATGTCCGAGCGGTCTAAGGCGCCCGATTTAAGCTCTGCTTCTTGAAGAAAGAGATCACGTATTCGAACCCCACTCATGATTGCAACTTTATTAAAAGATGACAGCTTCTCATCTTTCACCATCTGTCCACCCTTCAAAGGAAAACAAACTGATCGTACCATTTTACCAAAATATTTTTTAGCCCGCCCAATACTTTTGAGCCACCCCAATATTTTTCAAAAATTGGCGCCACCTGACCACGACATTTACTCGCCTACCCTTTCTTTCCCCCTCAAAAAATATTACACTACGACGATGCAAGGACAGTTTTCCGAAGAGATCAGAACCTGTGTCCCACATTTCTGATTACTGAACAATTTGTAATGAACAGTAAATTTTCTTTCATTGCTAAAACGACATATACAGTTGACAACAGTGGCGCCAACTTTTGAAAAATATTGGGGTGGCTCAAAAAATATTAGGTGGGCTCAAAAATATTTTTGTAAAATGTTGCGACCAGTTTGTTTTCGCTTTGAAGGGTGGATAGATGGTGAAATATGAGAATTTTAAGTCAAGCTATCATCTTTTAATAAAGTTGCAATTTCATTCAATTATATTCTCATGAGTTTTGCCTTACAAAGGTACTTTTACTCATTGTAATGTCATGATATCATGAACATGAATACGAATTAAATTAGAAGAAAGTTAAGGGTGTTCTTAACTGCTGCGCTCAACAAGCGCAAAACGTTTTGACACATTTACAAATTCATTTTTTAACAAAAATATATAAAATTGGAATGCCTGACTATGGAAGCGATTTCGAATCGAACTTATTTTTCCATTTTATGATCATTAAATTATCTATCCAGTTATAAGCTATTTCGATGACGTAATCACCCGTTTTCCTCCTGCTTTTCGACCGGTTTTTCTGCTTTCGTCGGGAAATGTGCTCAAAAGTGTCCACTTTGCAGGCTTGTTATAAAAAATCTATTGTGTTTTAGAAAAAACAGAAACATGAGTGCAATTAGACAGTTTCTGAATAACAACACCTGCTATTTTCATTCATTTCCGAACAAAAATAAATTAAAGCATGTGTCACAAAGTTGACCTTTTTGATTTAAGAACACCCTTAAACATGAAAGCAAAACATTTCAGTCATTTGGGATTTATTTGTGTTAATCGGGGAACTAAAACATATGGTCATTGGCAAAATAAATGTTATTCCAAAGAGAATAAATAACTAAAACGATGGAAATTTTGTACGCTATGATTCAAAATTATTGGGAGGGCTCGGGCCACACGGACCCATATAAGTTGGTGTCACTAGTTGACAACATAAACATTGACAGTTTTTTTCTAATTAAAAACATGTATATTTAATAATAATAATAAAATATATATTAACATCTCCCCTAATTTGCAATGTACGCCATTTAGGCATCGTGTTTTTCCAATCAGAATTTGAACCGCACCACGTACCGGCAAATGATTTCAAATCATGATTTATTATTCTCATCAGTAAATTTTTATTGCAAATTTTGAATTATTTAATCCGAGCATTTTTCTGATTTAATTAGGCATAAATTTCTGTTTTGAAAAACCGGTGATAAAGGATTAAAAAATCTTTAAAAGCCTCAAAAATAGACATTATTTGAAAGTTTTTTCAAAAATATGGATCTCTTAAGTGGTTAAAGAAACATGTGAGAAGATTAGCAGATAAAAAAGCGAAATTTGCGAAATTTAAAATTACAAATCAGATTTTTTTGGAAGCATATTCTGAACAAGTTTCAGAGAATGATAAGGTGGTTCTCCAGAAATAAATACATATACATATATTTAACGCGCAGTGTCAAAAAAGCATAAAGATTGTTAAAACTAATGGACAAACCTTCTGATTGTCATAATTAATTGCTTACTCTCTTTTCTCAGAAAGAAAAAAGACACCGCCATGACATTAAAAGAAATAAAAAGCTTTATAATATAGCTTCAGTAATAATAATAATAAAAAAAAATATTATTCTGTGAAATTCATGCTTTCAGAAATTTTCATATTTGTAAGAAAACATACTTATTTAGTTATTTATTCAAAACAAGAAAAAAAATTACGTAAGCATACATGCATACATAATATATAGCACATGCATAGCGTGAATGAGAGAGTGACTTTACATATATTTTAAAGAAACCACTTCAGTAAAATTTTTAGACAGCACAGAAGCAAGTTATATAAAATCTAGTTTCATATTTTTAATTCCGTACTACAGATTTTTTTTCCCCTCAAATTTCATCTCCATGGTAACAGTTACGAAATTTCATGAGAAAGCCACGTCACACGTCCTGCGGGAATATTTCAAGGAATCATTCCAGTCTGTTTTTTTTTTTAATACACCGTTCTAAAATACAGCAATATTGCTTCACAGTGATAATAATGAGAGTAGAAAAAAGTCTTGTTACAAAATCCAAATGTATGATCATATATCTGGTTACTTTTTTAAAGACTGGATATCCCATTTTATTAATATTTTTCTTGGAAGTTAGTCAAGAATATATGGATTCAATGATTGCAAAAGTTTGAGCCTTATTTTATGGATGGAAGAAATTTGAAATTTTAAGGTAATATTTGTACTTTTAAATCTTCTTTTTTTTTTTTTTTTTTTTTTTTTTTTTTGGTTTTTTTTTTATAAGTGAAGAATAAAGCGTTTAATAAAAACGGTGCTGACCGAATAAAATTTGTGTAGGGGATGCAGTTCTGAAAGATGTCTATTCTCTCTACAGACGGTTTTTTTGCTTTTATCAATTTCGTGAATTAAAGACAGTCTTGCATCAATTTCACAACAAACTATTTATGGAAGTATATGATGGTATAACTTGCGAGAGATTCGCGGCGAATTTACCAAATGAAATTTGTAATGGCAAGATAATCTAAGAAAAAAATCAAATATTTTATTGTTGTTGTCTTTTGCACTCATGAATGTTTTATTGAAGGTACTTAAAAATTAAAGCATTAATTGGACGATAAACAGTTTTGAAAATAAAGTATGGCAACCGGCTATTGCAGTAATACTTTGAGAAGTGCTAAAAACTGAATCCGATAAAAGTCGAATAATGCTAAACAATAAAAGTCTGTTGCAGCAATATCTGCAAGTTCTTTACCGCCGAATTTTTTTTTTTTTTTTTTTTAATTGAATCTTAATATTTACGTTTGAGCAAGCAGATGTCGCTGCGAGTGACATTATTATTCAGAATCTCTTGATCATCGGATTAAAATTTTTAGCATCTTTAGGTGTGGTCAGTTGTTGTGGTTAGTTGAGGCCACTACTATATCTTCTTCAGCCATACTCAACCGCAAGCCGCATGTGGCCCAGGGACCATTTATGGTTGACCGGAAAGACAGAACCTTTAATTCATATGTATATAAAAATAACGAGATGTGCATAGAAAGTATTTATGGCCTTCATCCTTTGTTTAATATCTTTTCATGGAATTATAATGTACGCCATGTTATTTATAATTTATTTAAAAGTATTTATAATATATATGGTATTAACCGGGTTTCTTTATCAATTTATCTGGATTTGTGTGACAGTGATGTACATGTTTTTAAATAACAACATTAATTAAATATTATTTCAAATTAAATTTTCACTACATATTTCTTCATTTAAAAAATGTATAAAGTTTTTTCATGGTGAAAAAGACTAGTTTATTAATCAAAATCTGATTTTTTTATTCTTTAGACCATAGAAATTTTATGTTAGTATATAATATGTTTTATTTATTTCTATGTAACTAATATTGCTTATTGTCATCAAAAAAAAAGAATGGCATCAAAATTCCTTACACCATTATTTCTAAACAGCAATCTTCGCTAGATATTTCTACAACACTTGCAACAGAAATCTACCACGAAGCATTTTGCTTCAAAACACCGGTGTTAAAATTTTTGTTAAGATTTCTTCTTCGACAAAAGTACTTACTGATAATATTAACTTTGTTTTACATTTTTTATAATAATTTTGTTACCGTACTATTTTAATATGTAAAAAAAAAAAAAAATTCTTACCTTATTATAAAAGTGAGGTGCCAGATTTGTCAGACTCTAGGGTTGCCATATTTTGAATCTTTTTTAGTTCTGAAATTTTACGTTACCATCAGAAATATAATGTTTTGTTTTTGTATTTTTTTTATTTAATTGTATTGTTTGGTTTTTTTAATTTATTTAATGACATATATTTCCTCGTTTATAAAAAGATTTTTTTTTTCTTTTAAAATTTCTGATGAGAATTCGAAAATTTTAAATCGAAAGTGGAGGCCAAGCTGACAACCCTGATCTATTTATATATTTTCAAATACATGATGAAATATTTTAACAATGCAAACAATATTTGAAAGGAACATTAATTAATAGCAATAATCACGCAATTATCTTGATAAATTTTCACTATAGAAAATGTCAAAATAAAAGAGTAATACATTCAAAACGCAAAATTGAACAATGCAAATAATGTCTATCATTTTCGACAAAGAGTGCCAGACAGTCGAGGAAGTTCCATTGAAATAGTTGGTAAGACTTGCAAGACGGATTAAAGAAATCAAGGTTTTCTTCTAGATTAAATATTGCAAAATGTTGATTATTTGTAGCCGTGGGGATACAAACTTCCTAAAAGATTGTACTTGGCCTAGTTTAAGAATAACAAATGATATTAGGCATTTTATGAACATTTAATAGTACTTTAGACTAATTCATAGTATTAAAATACAATTATTCAGATATCAAGAGTATTGATAAACATATTATTATTGATTTATTTAAATAATATTTAATTTCTTCTAAAATCAAAAAACAAAAAACAACAACAAAAAAAAAGTCCAAGTATTTTTTTTTCTTTACTATAGCTTAATGTAGATTTATTATAATTGCTAGAAATAGACGGAAAATTCTTTTCGGCGAAAATGCTGCGGAAAATTTGGTCGGACCGAAACTATCTATTCCTAAAATCTCGGTTTTTCTTAAGTAATTTTCAACATTATTCATTAATTTGAATTCTGTCGGATGAAATCAGACACTTTCTATTTATTGCTATCAAATTCGTCCTATATAATTATCAGTCATGACTGACTCTAGACGTGAGTGCAAATTATAAAGCAAAAACTCATACGAACTCAAACTTGAAGACGATTTACACATTCTCATTAAAAGCTGCAGACTTAACAGTAAAAAAGATTTTAGTCTGAAATCGCAGAAAAAATTCAATACTCTTTCAGGAAGTATCAAAATAACAGATAATCATTTACAAAAATCATAATAAAAGATAAATTGAAGTATGTATACCTAAAATATTTTTTAATTAGTAATTTCGGGTGTATAAGCCACGGATCAAACGATTCTTTTTGGACCCAGAAATCTTATTTAGTGATTGAAGACAAATAGTTACGGCGATCTCAATAGTTGTATTTGTTTCTTAAAAATTTCTGGGTTGAAAAAGAATTGTTTGATCTGCGGCTTATATACCCGAAATTACGGTAGATGAAATTCATACATAATTATAAAAACGTTCTGCGTCGTTAATTAATTAATTACATTTTATTTAATACGGAAATAAAAATTTTTGGTCAGATGCATAGAAAGCCAGCCAATTTGCCTCACACGTATAATTACACGTGTAATTAATTATTTTGTATATTTATATATGCATTAATTACTTAAAAAAATTTTCTTGGACATTTTCGTTTTCGTTTTCGGGCGAAAATAGGAAGATTACCGAAATTAGGTTTCGGTTTTCATTTCGGGTTAAAAACCTGCTTTGGTCGATCTTTAATTACTATGAGATTCATTTCGGGTTTTCCGTGTTACGAAAACCATTTATTAATTCAACACTCTAATAGATTTTTGCATTTAATATAAGCTTTTAAATTGCCAATTAACACAAATTAGCATTTTTATATAAAAATATCATTTATGTATTTCAAATAAAGTTTAACGATTTATCAAAAGGGATGCTTTCACATTAGCTGCAATGCAAGAAGTTAATAATTCAATAATGCGTGCCCGAGTTTTAGCTACTAACAACGGGCTTTTGAATTCTACAAAATTCATGCATCAATGAAATTTAAGAATGTCTCCGTAAGCCCTTTAAACGAGAAGTTCTATTATATGTCCGTTAAATTTTTAAGTTTTTTAGTGTACAGTCAATCAAGGTAACTTTCCTCCACCTTTACGAAACTTTGATCTATTCTGCCATGCTGAAATCTTGACGAATTATTTCCACATAGCCGCCAAACTCTCACAAGTGCTGCTATCTCTATCTTGAGACTAAAATTTTGCCGTTGAATCAAATAATGTAGCAGATTTAATCTTTTTTCTTCTTGGCTTAAAATTACCCTGATTGAGTGTATTCGTTAAAAATACATATACTTCTTATTCGAAATTCCTCAGTACTTTCGGCATGCAGTTTCCACGGCCACCCTCAGAGAATATTAGTCTTCAATAATCAATTAGATAATGTTAATTGCTATCCATTCATACAAATACGTCACTTGAAATGGAAAAGTGTATAAATATTAAACGTAGCTGAAAGTAGAAATAATAGAGTCTTGAATTGAACTTATGTTGGGAAATATATTCCAATGATGTTTCATTTATTTTAATATGTCACTTTCATTTTAAATGCGTAACTGCACAGTAGTAGAAGTAGTAGTGTTTCGCATTAAAGGGTATAGCGAGATAAGAATGGCGAAATGGCCCCCATGGTCAATGACTGAATTATTATTTGTACTAGTATCAGCACTCTAAAAGAGTACGAAATGCAAGGTCATTGACCCCCCATCTTGACCTGTCTTTAAGATATTCGATAAAGTTCGTGCGCGCGCCGTTATTTTTTAAATGTATTTTTCTGAAAAACTATAAAAGCTAGAGAGATGGGACCAATTGCGTATATTGAGAGATACTTTGAAAAATATTTCATATTTTTTTCAGAGTTTTCGTGAAATGACAACTGTGCAGAATATTGAAACAAAGTATAAATCTTTTATTTTACTACTGTTCTGTTACGTCTACCGCGCCGAAAAAAATACATAATATTCTTTAATTTATATACTTATAGCACACAAAAAATTATCAAAATCAAAGAGGCGCTTTTTGAGTAATATCTAAGAATAAAAAATAGAAAAGGTTAAAATAAAAATTCTAAATAGAAAAGGAAGAAAAAGAGAAAAATTGATACCGGACAAATTTAAAAGAAAAAGTAACACTGATATACGGCTAGCGTGTATCAGAAACACGGCTAGTGGGACATTGAAATAGAGCTAGTGAGTGGGTGGAGCGATGAAACTAGCGATCGCCCCGACCTACACCCCATGTATGCTTGTCCTATTGAAATTCTGCGTAAAAAATTTTTAAGCGATGGAGTCAATGTTGTAATTAATGAAAGTAGAGATGATGATAATTATAGTTAGACCTATCATTATCATGTCTACCGCGCCAAATATATATATATATGTATATAGGCTAGTTCCATGGGTTTTGTAGTGTAAGTCACATTACCTTATAATTGCTATGCTTGTTTGCCACCGTTATTTTCGAAAAGTCTGTTTGGCCTCATTCAATTAATGACAGTGTGCCAATAAAATAAATCATATTTTTTCGTACTAAAATACTGGTAGCCAAAAATCGTAGCCTGTGACTTACACTACAAGCACTCGTGGAAATAGCCTATAATGTTCTTTCATTTATATATTTATAGCACGCAAAACCTGATCAAAATCAAAGAGGTGCTTCTTTGAGTAATTATGATTTTAATAAGTGAGATCACGGATGGTAGGAACTAGCTAAAGAGGTCTTTTTTAGAATTATTTATTATAATTACATCATAAATAAGATTTCAAACATCATTATTTTCATTTATTACAATTTTGACTTCATCATTTAAAAAATCCCTGTCGGCTTGGCCTATAGGCGGAGGTAGATTTCGAAGAGTGCTCATTTCAACAACAAAAAAGAAAATTTGATTACAGATAAACCCAGTTTAACAACTTTATTTGTCCTCTTTTGAAAATTTTTTAATTTCATTTTTCTGTAAGGACTGGTTTTATCTGAATCATCTTAAGCTAAATTCGGATCAAATGCTCATTTTGACAACATATTTTGAAATAATCCTGACTTTATTAAAAAATCGACTAATACGGTATATTATATAGTTCTTAATAACAAAAGACTGCCAATTGAATGCGTTTGAGAACAAAATTGAATTTAAAAATGAGTTATAAAATAACCAATTTTGAATACAACCTTAATTCTTAATCATGATAGCTTCGGGAAATTTTGCGCGAGTGCCCCCTATGTCACCAACAGAAACTGTTTTTTATTCGAGTCACTATATAATCTAGCATCCTCTTCAGTAGCGATAACTTTCTTTCTTCCACGAACTTTATGCACAAAAATGTCACAAACTTTACATTGCACGAACATTATTGTCACCGTAGAACTTTCGGCGGCCTTAAACAATTATTCTCACCTAATTATGACAAACCAGTCAATTGTTTATGTATTGTTGTCTTGACACAGCAAGACTAATAAAAGATACGTAAAATCGTATTATTAGGATGAGCGAAGCGAATCCTCTACTAGGCCACTCAAATGACATTTTGTCGTACGCCTTACAAAAAAACTATACAGTATTTTGACTTGAAATTAAACACAAATATAAATTATGATCTGTAGATTTGCAGAATATTATTTTTTTTACAGAAATACTTTTCAAAAAATTATTATTTTAATTAATTTATTTTACATGTTTTTCCATTACAAACGCATTTTTTCAAATAAAAAGTAAAACACGTACGTTTTCAGAAGAAAAACTTAAATCATGGGGTCAGTAATTATAGCTAGAATCATCATTAAATGAATAAAATATATTTTCATTATTCTGACAAAATATCTCAAAAACTGCTTTCAGATTTTCAAACTATGCTCATTCCTTTTAATTATGTATAGTTTCGTGATTTATTTTATAAAATTTATAAAATACTTTTTTTTTTAGAAAAATTATAGCATATTTTTAATGAATTAAAATTTGTGAAAATTTTCCTATTAACATTCAATTATAAAAGTATTTTTCTGTGTTAGGAATTCAAATACACAATTTATTCTTAATTTGTGAAATCATTTAAGCAGACGATATTTAAGAATTTTAAAAGAATTGCATTATATTTTTGTGAAGTGGCAATAAAAGAATTGTAAACAAATAAAATTAATATTTTGTATAATTCTACTTCGAAAATATTATTATTTATACCAGTCTTATATCATTAATAAACAATCTGAGGAAATTTTTAGTTATTTGGTAAAAGTAAATTTTTAAATTAAAATGTGCCGAAACATAAAATTATATTTTTGCTTAATAAGGATGCAAAAGTAATTTAAAAAATATATTATTACTTTCAAATATTTATCGTATAGCATAATACTTCGCGAATCCAAACAAAGCATGGCTTTTGCTAGTATATATAAAACCCTTCCGGGGTCAACCTATCCACGAGAAAAAGAAACTCATTCACCAATGAAAACGTTTCATAGTCGTAATGGAGCGTTCTCATTGGTCAGATTTACATTGGGAGCTGTAAATGATATCACTACATTTTACTTCGCTTTGAAATCTTTCCACGATTTCAAAAAAATATATTTAATTAAAACTTTTTATTAAAGGAAAGCAAAGGTGCGTTTTAAATGCAATATTGTTAAAATTTTTATATTCGGGTTGCTTTAATTTTTTTTTCTTTACAGCCGTGAATGACTCTTGAGAATTTCAAATGTATAAAAAACATTGTGAAAAGTTATCTCCGATTTAAAAGGCAATCTATTTTCTGACCAATTAAATCGTTCCATAGTCGTAATGGAGTGTTCTCATTGGTCAGATTCACAGTGGGAGCTGTAAATGATGTCTCTACATTTTCTTTGCTTTGATATCTTTTCACGATTTCAAAAACAATATTTAATTAAAACTTTTTATTTAAGCAAACCGCGGGTGCGTTTTAAATTTCATTATAATCCCCACCCCCATCTACCAGGTAGTTTTGCTATAGTTTTAAATGCAGATTTCTGTTGAAATTTTCTTTCTTTCTTTTTTCTTTTTCTTTTTTTTTTTTTTTTTGTTAGATTTTTTTCTCTCCTAGTTTAATCGCTGTTTTATCAAAATTGTTTCAGTCTAAAATGGCTATGATTGACCACAGTTGTTATAATTTTTTATAATCCTTTAAAAATGCAAACACATCATTTTGACGGGCTATCTTCTAGTTTTATAATAACTATCCACTGACTGATGGATTAAAACAGCAAAATCTCCCTACGAATATCATAATGGGTATTTACGTCGGGGCGACCGCTAATTTCACTACCTTACTCACTCAATACCTGTATGTCTGTGCCTCACTAACCGTATATGAGTATTACTTTTTCTTTTAAATTTGTCCGGTATCAATTTTTCTTTTTTTCTTCCTTTTCTATTTAGAATTTTTATTTTAACCTTTTCTATTCTTAGATATTACTCAAAAAGCGCCTCTTTGATTTTGATCATTTTTTGTGTGCTATAAGTATATAAATTAAAGAATATTATGTATTTTTTTTGGCGCGGTAAACATAACAGAACACTACTAAAATAAAAGATTTATACTTTGTTTCATTATTTTGCACAGATGTCATTTCACGAAAACTCTGAAAAAAATATGAAAATTTTTTCAAAGTATCTCTCAATATACGCAATTGGTCCCATCTTTCTAGCTTTTATAGTTTTTTAGAAAAATACATTTAAAAAATAACGGCGCGCGTACGAACTTTCTCGAATATCTTAAAGACAGGTCAAGATGGGGGGTCAATGACCTTGCATTTTGTATTCTTTTAGAGTGCTGATACTAGTACAAATAATAATTCAGTCATTGACCATGGGGGCCATTTCGCCATTCTTACCTCGCTATACCCTTTACGCTGAGAAAAGTATTTCACTACCGTATTAATCATTTTAACAGGTCTCTTGCTCAAGTTTTCTTTAATTTATTTTCTAACCATAGGAATAACCATATATAGAGGATATGATAAGGACTCGTAACCTATTTTTAATTTTTATTTTATAACACTTCTACCATGTATTCCTTCTACCATGTATTCCTCATCTTATAATAAAATATTCTCCAAAAATACCGAGTAAACGAGACCCTATAATGGCTAAAATAAAAAATAATGGCCATTGTAAAAGCATGATTGAAACATGTAACAAAAGCCTCAAAGATGGTACCAAGAACACGATAATAAAATAAATAATTCAGAAAAAAAAAGACTTTGCCATTACGAGCGCTGATAAAAACCACGTTACAGTCACTGTACCGATGCCCGGTACGCGGTTAAAACGAAGAGAGCGTGAATTCGCTACATCGTCATGAACGTTGTTTTTGTGCCGTCCATAAAATGCTGCGATAACGGACAGTGAAAATAAGTTTTTCTTTATTTTTTCTCTCGTCTTCCCGGCGAAGATGTTAAGTGATGCAGAAGAGCGGAAAGGATTCTGAGAGGCAGAGAGGATCATCGTTTAGTGCCAGAGATATGAAAGGGGCTCGCATCTCATGGAGTACGTGGAGCGGATAAGAGAAAAGGCCGGTTCTATTGGCTACGAAAGAGCCAACAAGTACAAAGCCTTTATTTCAATCAAGTGGGGTTAAATCTCTCTTTTACGTTCTCTCAATTTTTTTAGCCCCAAAAAATGCATCATTGCAGAAAGGGCGATTTGGTATAGGGGTAGTATTGAAGATAAATTTTTGAGATAAGGTTTAGCTGAACTAAATAAATAAAAGATGTGAAAATTAAATGAAACATTTATTCTATCATTTTCTTTATTCGTCCATGTATTGTTTATTTGAAATATTTCTCCCTTTTTAATCCCCCCCTTCACCTTTCTCAGCTCTATAGTCTAGATAAAACTTTTATGAGAACCTCAGCGTTATTACACCAAAATCAGCCCCCTCATTGTACATGTTTTATATGATGCAATCTTAAATAAAAATAATTTTTATAGTGCGGAATATAATTTTTCTATTGACTACGAAAGAGATACAAAGCTTTTATAACAATAAACTCTCACTCTGTTTTTTAAGCTATGTTTTAGTCATAAAAAACTATTTGGGAGAATGGGATTTTAGGCAGTCAGTAGTATTGAATATATGCTTTTATTATGAAATTTAAATGCAGTGTAATATCACAATACTTTAAATAAACTTAACCTTTTGAAACTAAATGAAATAATAATATTGTTCTACTGAAGAATAATTTATTACAAATGTTTTATCTTTATTTTATTTTATTTTATTTTATTTTTTATTTTATTTATTTATCTATTTATTTATTTATTTATTTTTTTTTTTTTACAATTTTAAATCAGCTTAAAATATGTGAACGTTGTAAAAAGTATTTTTACATTTTTAAATCGAAAGTTTTTTCTACCATTGAATCTAATTATAAGAATGAAAAACGAATCATAAAATATCCTTCATGAACAATTTTTCTTTCCCATTTTAGAATACAATATTTCCATTTTTATAATTTTAACTATTCAAGGGAAACAAAAGCAGACATAAGTACAGAATCTCAGAATTGCTTCTCAGCTTGTACAGAAGTCAATCTTGGAAAACGATACGTTTAAATTCTTTACATTGACAAAAAACTTAATAAATCATTAAAGCCAAAAAATTGCCTATTTCATTATTCACATTATCGTGAGTACAGAATCTTAAAATTGCATCTCAGTTTTTATAGACGTTAACCGAGATAAAAATCTTGCAAGTTCTTTACACTGCCAAAAACTAAAAGAAAAATGCCTACTTTAATGTTCACAATATCATAAAAACAAAATCTCATATCTTCTTCTCAGTTTTAAAAACGTTAATTGCGGTAAACTTTAAATTGGTTACATTGCCAAAAACATTAATAAGTCACTACAACAAAATTCAGTACTTTATTATTATTTGCTGTATCTTAGAAATGCTTCTCACTTTTTACAGTTGTTAACTGCAGTAAACTATATCTTCAAACTGCTTATTCATGTTGCAAAAATCTTAAGTGATTAAAACAAAAATGTCTATTTTATTATTCGTATTATTGTAAATACAATGTCTCATATCTGTTTTTCAGTTTTTACAGATGTTAACCACAGTAAACTATATCTTCAGACTGTTTATTTACATTGCCAAAAACCTTAATAAGTGATTAAAACAAAAATGCCTATTTTATGATTCATATTATCGTATGTATAGTATCTCAGATCCACTTCTCAATTTTTACAGATGGTAACCGCTGTAAACTATATCTTAAAACCGTTTTAATAACCACTGCAAAAACACTAATAAGTGATTAAAACAAAAAATGCCTATGTTGTTATTCATACTATCGCAATTATAGTATTTTAAGTCCCCTTCTCAGTTTTCGCAGACTTTAATCGCAATAAATTATATCTTCTAATCGTTTATTTACATTTCTAAACCCTTGATTAAAACAAAATTCTGTTTTATTATTCATATTATCATAAGTAGAGTATCACAGATCTACTTCTCAGTTTTTACTTATGTTAACCCTTTCCGGAGCGAGTCTCTAAAAGAGGACGCCTAAAATAAAATAATTAAAATTTCCTTTTTAAACATATCTGAAGCTTAACAAGTTCGTATTTTATAGTAAATTCGTTTATAAATTCTGGTAGAAGTTAATTATTCAAAAAAGTTTTACTCCGCGCTGGAAAGGGTTAACCGCAGCAAACTATACCTACAAACTGTTTATTTACATTGCCAAAAACCTTAATAAGTCATTAAAACAAAATTGCCTACTTCATTATTCACATTATATTTCGTCTTAACTTTTCTCAAGACTGTTTCATTTAAAGTCATTTAATGAATTCCTCCGATATAAACTTTTTCGTCTTTTTTTCCGGTGGTAGTCTGCTCTAAAAACATGCATTTGCGTTTTAAGCAGATAATTAGAAACTCTGTGCATAGCATCGAAATAATTGTGGATGCAATTACTTACCCGCAAGACGAGATAAATTAATTTTTTTCAATCCTGTTTTTTGGTTTAATTACTCGAAGAGGCATTTTATTTGTTTTTTTAATACTGTTATTTTATTTTATTCTTAATTTTCACGTTCTGTCTATCCCATCTTGCACCTGTAGAAATCTTGAAGCATGTTACTTTTTCTCTTTAGTTAGCTGAAAAAAAAAGTCCTTTCTTGGTCGAAAGACTATGCAGCTAAATTGCTTAGGGTAGACGGTAGAATTTTTTAGAATAACAAACGAACCAAGCAGACATTTTGTTGCTCTGTAGTCATTTTCAAAAAAGCATTATTAAAAATACTGCATTTCTAAACAATAAATAAAATCGCATAAAATCTATTAAGAAAAATGTACAATTTTGAAAATATTGTTATTCAAGAAATAAGAGTTCTGGTCGGTTCGGGAATAACCGAACCAGAACAGAATTTGAATCGACCTGAACCTGAAGTCATCGCGAAATGAATAAAAAAAATTCGCCACTATGAAACTTGACTAGAACACGAAATAACGAAGACTAGAACATGAAAAAAAAAAAAAAAAAAAAAAAAAAAGTCCGAATTATTCTCTTATCTGCACAGATACTTTTAAAGATTTTTCCATCTAAATATAATGAGGAGCTTTTCCGATTTTTTATCCCGATGTATCTTTTCAATTAGATTAATTTTTAACAAAATTACTAGAATAAATACAAAATAAATCATAATATCTGAAAATTTCACTAAATTCTCACTAAATTTCACAAAAATTTCACAATTGGGTGAAAAAAAAAATACGGCCCAGGTTTCGTACAACAGATGTATTGATTGAAGCTGCCAGTGCTTTTCCGACAAAGGCATATCGAACGGATACTGAAAGACTAACTCAATATACGTTGGAAGATCATCAACGGTTTCAGCCAATATCTTCCTGGTTCGAATCCTGGCTTAGACTTTTTTTCCCCAGTTTGAAATTTACAACTTTGACTGTTATGTATCCTTTTCCTATTATTACAACTATTATATTTGACTTTATAAAAATTCTCAAACTAATTTAATGGAAAAAATGTATAAGACGATCTTGTAGAAATAGTATTCTAATGGCCTATACTTTTTCCGGGAAGAAATTCAAACCTGCTTTTATATATCTATATAATTCGACTTAAAGGCACTATTTACTCAAATAAGTTACTAAGATTTTGTATCCTACTACATTACTTGTAAAAACTTGCACTTTTCATGAAAGTTCCGGTTTTCAGTCGAAATCAACGGGTATAGACAAGACAGCAATTTTATCATCGTACAATTAGATTCTTCAAACCGATTTCTCATTCCAATCATCCCACCACACGCCCTCTTCATACCTAAGCCAATCTCTCTGATGATCAAGTCTTCATTCCCGGTGAACCCAGGGAACTAAACACAGGATAAAAAAATATCTATCCAAAATCCAGTAGAAGCAAGAAAACTGTGATCTGGAATCAATACTGATCGATAAATTCGTGCCTCCCTATGGTTCCCAAATAAAATAGGGAGTGAACGAGCAAGAGAGTGAAAGAATGAGAGAGAGAGAGGATGGAGAGAAGAAAGGAATTCGCCAGTAAATGGGAAGAATGGTTCTGACAGCAATGAATAGAGGGTCACTCATTATCGTTGTTCGCATTCTTTTGTCGCGGGTCTTGGTCAGTTGGGACTCTGTGTTTGGTGGCAGGGGATCGCTCAAGTCTACCTGCAGCCACGGTGGAGAAAAAATTAAGACCTCTTAGTACAGACAGTTTATCTTATGTTCTGTATCAGTTGCGACCAGGGCCAAAGCGATACGGGATAATAAATAGTTCTAATGGTAGATCATTTGTCTATGGAGTGTAGATAAACTGAATATTCTACTGCTTAGGTAATATTTAAAAGTGTAGTTGCATTAATTTTTTTACAAGAAATTGTATTACTGTTCACTGTTATCGTGAAAAGACAATGACTGTCGTTAATAGTTTTTTTTTTTTTTTTTTAATTTTTTACAAAAAGAAAAAACTATGCAGAAATTAAATGGCTGTTCATTTGTTGTGTACTGCCAGATTTTCCATTTTATTTAAGTACTGGCTGTAACTTAGAATCTTCCCTAAAGTGATAAGTTTGATAACATAAAAAAAATTAAGAAACAAGAAGCTCGAAATAGCACTGGAAAATTATGCCACACTGTAAAAAAAAAAATTCGTTAAATTTAGAGCAAAAACTGTTGGCAGCAACGTTGCCAGCAGTTTTTACCGTAAAAATTGTAGTAAAATTAGATGTATTTTTTTTTAATTACATCTAATTTTACTGCAGTTTTTATGGCAAAACTGCTGGCAATATTGCTGCCAGCAGTTTTTGCCGTAAATTTAACGGATTTTTTTTTTACAGTACATACGAAAAGTTTAGGTTATAATTGGCAATTAGCTGTCAATACATGGGTGAAATTTACATGAAGTATTAAGTCTTTAACCCTTTCCGGCACACTGTGCCCGGTCTGGGATACCTAATTTTAATTCCAAACTTGCCAACGGCACCAGTAATATTTTAGTAATATTTTGCATTTACAATAAAAGCTTAAATTAAGGAATTCAAAATATTTTAAAAAATCGTTTGTGAATTCTGGTGTCAGTCGATAATTTCTCATTTTAGTACAGATTTTGCCCGTGCCGGAAAGGGTTAACCATGAATTTTACACTCATTTTACGATTAACCTAGAGAAGGGAATAACAAAAAAATGCGAAGAATAATTCTCGCAATGAATGACAAGAATGGCCACTCGATATAAAATATATACATCAATTGTATTCTTTTGTAGCGAGCTTTGGCCAGTTGGGACTCCGTGTTTGGTGGCAGGGTATCGGTCAAGCACATATGCAACAACGGCGATAAAAATAAATGTCGACAGTTTATCTTGTGTAAGTTTTGAGACATTTTAAGTGTGATATAAAAATATTAAATAACTATAATGGTAGAACATTTGTTAAAGGAATAATTCAGAATCGAATAAAGATATATTGAGCATATTATAGTATAGTATCGTAATATTAGAAATTCTATCATTACAAGGAACACTGAGAAGCCCCCATCAGTAGCTGACGGGTTCTGCTCGTCCCTCGTTCTAACCCATTCGAAGTTTTCGTGGTCATCTTTGAACCTTGCGTAAATACGTGTTAGGTCCCCTTAGAGAAATCCCCACGGAAGGCCCTTCCCCTAGGGCCTATATCACTCGTGCACATAATCAGCATCATAAATAACATACACACACATCGTAACACTGAGAGAAGAAAGAAAATTTATTTAAATTTCAGAGTGTAGAAGTACTTAGTTTATTGGTGAATTTCTATTTAATAACTACATAACTCCAAAATGACGCTGGGGGCAATAAGTAGATAATAAATTATTATCGCTGTTAAATTCTTTTGTCGCGAGCCCTACTTCTTTTAGATTCCATGATTGGTGACAGAAGATTGCTCAAACATCACAATAACGATGGAAAAAAAAAATAAGATTTCTTAATGTGTACAATTTATTGAAGGTAAATTGCAAACGGAAGTATGAGCAAGATTTATGAGGAAAATTATGAACAAACATATTTCTTATATGTTAATCAGTTAAGAACAGAAATGGAATAACTTTACTTTCAGAACGCGCGTTGTGTCGCTTGCTCCCTCGGTTGCGACCTGCTCTAAGTTCTGCATCAATTGTAATCGGAGTAGTTTGATAAAAGGATAACAAATATTTGGAATAATAGAATTTATGTGGTTGTAAGATTCAGAATCAAATGTAGATAATTTGAATATTCTAATATTTAACTTATATATTACAATGTGTATTTACAGTTAATTTGATGCTAGAAAATACAGTATTACTGTTGCGAAAAAAAAAAAAAAAAAAAAATTATTTCGATCTGATACATTTTTTGTTTTTCCGCTTCCATGATTTGTTTGTTCGTCTTACGGGCAACGTGTTTTTGCCAATCATGATTTATTACTCTCACCAGTAAATTTTTAATGGAAATTTTGTGTTATTTAATCCGAATATCAATTCGGCAAAAATTTCAGTTTTGAAAAACCTGTGATAACAGATTAAAAATTCTGTAAAGGACACGAAAAAGAAGGCTATACTTGAAAGGATTTTTTTTTTTCAAATATATTGATTAGTTAAATGGTTATTTGAGTAAGATGTGTGTAAAGTTTGATATCCGTAGAAACATGAGCGAAGTTATGTTTTCTAACGTAAAGTTTGCAAACGACCTTTTTAATAAATAATTTTAATGTTTGTGGAAGTGTATTGACTGAAAAATATTCTACAGTCTCATCGACGAGTCATTACGGAAATATTTTGAGAGTTTGAAATTATCTTTATTGTGACCAGAAACATCTTATCGTTTGTACAGATCTGCTTGTTACTAAAAGCTGCCATTGCTGCCATTTAAGCCGAGTTAAATGATTAAACAATATACGCTGGAGTTTGATTTAAGAAGAAGATTTAATACAAATCGGATCAAAATGAATTAATAAATACCATATGTGCAGAAAGTCCGTAGAAAGTTTAAAATTTATAAAAGCCAAAAAAATAACTGAACTGAAAAACGGTTAGAAGAATTAGCATACGTCACGGTTTTTTAAAAGAGTAATAAACTAGTTGGATGTGTCAATCCCGAAACTTTCTTCTATTTCATAAGTACATGATAAAAAAAAAAAAAAAAAAAAAAAAAAAAAAAAAAAAAACATGATGACCCCAAAGTTACTCACTATCGAATTTCCTCGAACATTTGACCTAGCCTAATGAGATTCTGGTATCCGAAAAGCCTAAAACGCAAAATTTAATTAATATTCTGAGAAAATGAGCTTAGTAGTGCCTCTTGGTGGATAATTTATACTAAAACCTAAGAAGCATCTATTGATGTCAAGACCTAACAGAATCTGAAATTTGATGGAATTTTGTCCATTAGTTCTTGAGATATAGTTATAAAAAAAAAAATTGCAAAACGTAGCACAGCAACACCATATCTTGGACAATTTATGCCAAAACGTAAAAAAGCGTCTAAATATGTTATGGTGTAAAAGAATCTGAAGTTTGATGAAATTCTGTGCATTAGTTCTTGAGATATAGCTAGTTTAAAAAAAACGTATAAGATGTAGCACAGCAGCACCATCAGTTGAAGGATTTATAACAAAACGTAATCATCGCGTAATTATGTTATATATGTCATTTTGTAACAAAATCTGAAGTTTTATGAAATTCTGTGCATTGGTTGTTAAGATATAGCTATCGGAAAAATCGTGCAAAATGCAGCATAGCTGCACCACCTGTTGCAAGGTTAATACCAAAATGTAATCAGCGTCTAATTATGTTATATATTCTAGTGTAAAAGAAACTAAAATTTGATGAAGTTCTCTGCAATAATCCTTGAGATATAGCTATCGCAAAAATTGTGCAAAATGTAGCATAGCAGCGCCACCTATAGGGCAGTTCACACCAAAACCTTATCAGCGGCTATGCATCTCAAGGTATCGCGGTAGCTGAAGTTTTGTGAAAGTCTGTGCATTAGTTCTTGAGATATGGCTATCATGAAAATCATGAAAAACGTGGCATAGCAGCGCCACCTGCTGGTTAATTTACACCAAAACTTAATCAGCGTCTATGTATATCAAGGGGTCACAGAATCTGAAGTTTGGTGAAATTGTGTGCATTAGTTCTTGAGATATAGCAATCTTGAAAATCATGAAAAACGTAGTATAGCAGCGCCACCTGCAGGCCAATTTTCACCAAAAACCAATAGGCACTAATTCATATCAAGGTCTAACTGAATATAAAATTTTATTAAATTTCGAGCATTAGTTCTTGAGATAGAGCGCCCACACATTTTTTGTCACATACAGACAGACAGACTCACAGACAGACAGACAGACTCACAGACAGACACACAGACTCACAGACAGACATTTTCTAAAAATAGTCAAAACGTGTTCAGGACCTTCTAAAACGTATAAATCCGTCGAAAACTGGAAGTCGAAAATTTTCATGAATCCAATACTTTCTTCTTGTAAAGATAGAAGAAAGTAAAAATATCTGGAAAAACATCCGGAAACTTTAAACTTTGATGGAAATATGCAAATGAGACGGTATAAAAACTTGTGCTGCTAATCTATAATTAGTTCATCATTGAGAGCCGTGTACATCTTATACTATAATGCGAGCAAAAATTGTGTGTGTGTGTGTGTGTGTGTGTGGGTAAATTTTATCTCAAAAACGGCTCTAACGATTTTCGCAAAAATTTGGATTTTACCATTTTCGGGCACGAGAAGACCATTGGGCTAGGTCCCATGTTCGGGAAAATTCGATTACTGGGTCATTTTGGGTCACAATGGGTCAGGATCAAGCTATTTATATCTAGAGAACGGCTGGATGGATTTTAAGGCAATTTTGTATCCAATCGTTTTTTGGCACGAGAAAACTATTGGGCTGGGTCACATGTTCGAAAAATTTCGATTAGTGGGTCATTTTTGGGTCATTATGGGTCAAGCCATTTTTATCTAAAAAACTGCTCTAACGATTTTGACCAAATTTTATATTTTATCGTTTTGGATTACAAGAAGACCATTGGGTTAGGTAACATGTTCGAGAAAATTCGGTTAGTGGGTCATTTTTGGGGTCATTGTGGGTCGCGCTATTTTTATCTAGAGATTTTCTCACGCAATTTCGACTAAAAATTGCATTCTATGGTTTTCGGACACGAGAAAAACATTGAGCTATGTTACATGTTCGAGAAAAAAAAAATAATGGGTCATTTTGGGTCATTAAGGGTTTGGGTCAAGCTACTTATATTTAAAGAACGGCAGAATCAAATTCATCGGAATTTTGCCTGTAATAGTTTTTTGACACGAGAAAGCTAATGGGCTAAATCACACGATCGAATTTCAATTATAAGAGTCATTTGTGGGTCATGATGGGTCATAATGAGTCATATCAAGCTCTATATAAAGAACATGTGGATCAATTTTAACGAAATTTTGGAAACAACATTTTTTTGGCACGAGAAAATCATTGGGCTAGGTCACATATTCGAGAAATTTCGATTAATGGGTCATTTTGGGTCATAAAGGATCTGTGTCAAGATATTTATATTTAAAGAACGGCAGGATCGAGTTTAAATATTAACGAAATTTTGTGTGTAACAATATTTATACACGAGAAAACTAATAGGCGAAGTTACATGTTAGAGAGATTTCGATTATAAGGGTCATTTGTGGGTCATGATGGGTCATGGTCAAGCTACATATAAAGAACGGGCGAATCGATTTCAACGAAATTTTGTATACAGCATATTTTTGGCACGAGAAAATCATTGGGCTAGGTCACATGTTCGAGAAATTTTGATCAGTGTGTCACTTTTGGGTTACTCTAATTTTATCTAGAGAATGTCTCGCGCAATTTTGACTAAGTTTTATATTTTATCGTTTTCGGACGCAAGAAAATCATTGAGTTAGGTCAGATGTTTGAGAAAATTCGATTAATGAGTCATTTTGGGTAATAATGGGTCAAGGTCTTATTATATATTAATATATAATTGGATAATATACCTAATAATTACCTAATACAATATACCAAAAAATTGGCTCAATCAATTTTATTTAAATTTTGTATATAACGTTTTTCGGCACGGCAAAAATTAATCTGCTAGATCACATGAGCTAGATCACATTTTCGAGAGATTTCGATATAAGGGTCATTTGTGGATCATACTAATTTTATCTAAAAAATTGTTTTCACCATTTTGAGTATACTTTCTATTATATCGTTTTCGGGCAAGAGAAAACCATTGAGCTAGGACACAAGCTCGTAACAATTCAATTAGTGGGTCGTTTTAGGTCTTAATAGATTCGGGTCATTCTAATTATATATAACAAAGACTCAATCAATTTTACCTAAATTTTGTAACGAAACGTCTTTTGTCACGAGAAGACTATTGAGCTGAGTTGCATATTAAACAAAATTTTATTAGTGGGTCATATCGCTTCATTGCTGAATGCTGTCAAGCTAATTTTACTTAGGAAATGACTTAAAGATTTTGATTCATTATATACTCTACTGTTTTTGATTACCTGAAGATCATTGAGCTAAGTCACATGTTTGATCACATTTGATTAGTGGATCATTTGGGTAATAAGGGTCAGGATCACGAGAATATGGCAAAAGCCAATAAGTTGGCGATATTTGACAAAATACTGGCGAAATTTGGCCGAAAAATCGACTATTAAGATTACGAAACCAAAACACGTATTTGGCACCAAAGGAAAGAATGTGTCCAAATTTGGCTATATCTGCCAAAAAATTTTGTCTTTCAGAATGTGAAGAAATTTCTTATACATTCTTAATAGTATTCGAGATGCTTAGTTAGACTAATCAGAGTCAAGCTAAAACAGTGATTTGGATTGATGTCCTTTCGTTGTAAATTTTAAAATAAAGTAAAATTTATGAACATGTGCATACAAACATAGTTTTCTTATTGATTGTTTTTGTAAATAATACTATTATTAATGACATGTTTTACAGTAATAATACATAGTGAATAATACAGGGAAAATACTATATCGAGTTGAACACAAAGTTAATTTTGACCGAGCTGAGCTCGGTCACCCCTGCTAGTCTTCATTAAGTACATTAAGGACTACGAAGAATAAAGCTTTGTTGATGTTATTTTACGCGAACCAGGAATCAGTGCCCTATCCTTGATCAAGTATACGGCTCTCAATCTTGAACTAATTGCGGATTAGCAGTGCAAGTTCTTGTAACCATATCATTTGCATATTTCCAGTGCCATCTGCAGATGCTTTTTCAGTTATTTTTTATTACCGTCTTTAAAAAATTTCGTGACCTACAGAGGCTAACCCTGCATTTCGGTTATTTTTCGATAACTTTTTTAAGTTTCTAGGGATTTTTTGCCTACCCGGTATATCTTTTATCAAAGCAAACCATTGTCCATTCTTAAGAAGAAATTTATATGTATAAAAAGTGCTTTATTATTTGAAACCAGCGTTATTTACACTTATAACTGGGCGCTAGAAACATTTTATAAAAAAAACAATATTATAATATCCGAAACATTTAATCTGTGTGATTGAAAATTATTTCTTGAAAGCAGCCCAAAGCAACGTATTTTGGTTGCAAAATTATTATGCATGCAAGGGTTTTGAACGCTTTGAATAATTATAATAATATATCTTCTTCAAATTATAACGGAAAAGGTTTTTAAAAAAGTCTTATCTTATTCATCATCACGTTTGTTATTAATGAAATAGAAGCGGCAAAAACATATTAAATTTCTACTTTAAATGCGTTTTTAGTGTTCATTTTAAATTTAATTGCATTATGTATATTATCTTGACCTCGCAGCATTATAAAACCTGTTTACAAAATTTTGAGAGTCATTTATCTTCGCCTTTTTTTTTTCATCTTCGCGCAGTGTTTTTATTGCCACCCGAGAAAGTTATTGTTCAATTTTTCATCCTAAAAAATAGATACATTATCATGGCTTCCGTATTACGCAAACCCATACTATTGTTAAAAGAAAAATCAACTTGTTCCATGGCATGGGTTTAAGATAACGTCACATGCTTTCTTCTCCATCTAGAGATTTTTTTTCCTTCCCTTAATTTTAACTAATTAGCATTTTTTTCATTAATGAAAGCGATCATGACCAGTCATCCATTTTAGTGGATGAAAAAGTGACCCTTTTTTTTCGAACGACTGTAAAAGAAAAAAGAAGTAAAACATCGAGGGAGCCAGTCTGTAATGAGAAATTCTAAATTAACCCGACTTTCTTTAAATTTAATGAAGAACACCATTAAACCTTGAAGTATGTTAAAATTAGACTTCAGGGTGGCTGAATAACAAAAGATAATAAAAGGCTTGGCCGAAATAAAGTAAATACTTTAGAGTAATTTTTTAAATATTCATTATTGTTCATTAATTCCATATTGACTATGATAATTATAATTACTTGTTAATATTTATCAGTCACAGACATACATTATAAAAATACTAAACATATCTATATTATAAAGGCCAAACGTATCTGTGCGTAACGCATACGTCATTTTGCGAATGGCAACACTTTCAAATTTTAAATGAATTTCGGTATTGCAATTTTTGTTACTAAAATTTTTTAAACTTCTTAATGGCGCACATTTTCAATTTTTACACCATCGAGTAGGAAAAAAATGTACTTTTAAATGAAATTTGTTTGAAAGCTGTAAGTTAATTTGTTTTTGAAATATAAATTTTTCAGTAGCTTTTAATACCTCTTTTCTAATCGTGGCAACACGAGTACTCCATTTCTATTTAAAGCAAAGGGAAAATGGGAAAAAATTGAGTGCTGTATTTTTATGTTGCCATTTTCTCATTAAAAGGGAAAAAATAGAAATTTAAATATCTTCTGTTATAAAATCCGGTGAATTTTGACTTCATTTACAAAATTTGATTTACACATAAACGAATATCCACAGTTTAATATCTATTTCAGCTAATGGCCCATTGAGACTTCAAGTTTTGAATCAAAATTATCAAATTAAAATGCCAATTTTTTAAAAACATGAATACAGATGTGAAATGTGCATTTGTAAATTTTGATAGGGTGAAAATAATGTCGGGTTTAGATTTCACGGGGAAAATAATTCTATGATTGAGTCAAAGTTGAATAAATTTTGCTTTTTATCATTTTGGAATATTGGCATAAGAACCTTAAATGATAACTTTATCATAATAACATATGTTTATTATTTTTTACTGCTTACTATACGATTAAAGTTTAATTTTAACAATTTCTACAACTGCGTTTTATAGAAATAATTATTTTGTTAATTTGACGATAAATATCGTTTACTTAAGAGTTAGACGTACCAATATAAAATGCATTTTTTACTATAACTAATTTTGTAGGTTTATTATAAGTTAATGAAACAGTTTCTTCTTAAACTTTTTCTTTCGTCAAAATTTGACGGGTTCTACCTTGTTTCAATAAAATTGAAAATGATTTTGTGGGAATTTTATTCAAAGTTGGTCTATTAGAGCCAAAAACTAAAAGGCTGTTCAAAGATTTTTTAAGAAACATAACATAAGCAACTTCAATTAGTATTACCCGTATTTTTTAGACTTTCGAGTTTATAATAAAACAGTACAAAAAGAAATAATAAATTAAGAATGATTTGTAATTTTTAAAGTAGTTCTTTGCACAGAAACAAAGCTCATCTTCATTTACTGGCGTTATGCTTATCTATTATTAACATTAAACATTCCAACAATCGGTCATTTCACTGGTACCAAATGAAAATATTTCTTTAAAACCAGAAATATTTTCAAAAAATAAAATATAAATTACACAAGAGCAAATTTAATGAAAAAAGTACCTAAAAATATATTGTTTACTGCATTAAATTTAATCTATAAAGGTACAGCGCCTTTAAAAGGGTTTTCTTTTTGGGATCCGCCTTTCCCAACGTGTTTTTGCGGTTTGGTTTGTTAGACTTTAGCTATGACTTGCATTTATTTATTAGAAGTAAGGAATTAAACTTTTTTTTCTGTTTTAAAGAAACATTAAACGAAATCCTCTGTGCGATCTACGACCACACTTATCCAGGGCTCCCAAATGGTCCGTAAATTAAACGCCATATTTATTTATTTATTTATTTATTTATTATTATTACTATTTTCCTACAGAAAATTTCGTAGTATATTTCTACAGCATTTGCGCTAAAACTAACCTCCGAAGGTGATTTCTGAGTAATTTGCAAGGAAAATATAAAACAATTTTTTTTTTTTTCTAAGAAAATGTTGATTTCTAGTTGGCGGACCATTTGGTAGCCCTGCACTTATCCAATGGCTGGGTGAGTGTTCAGGCCTAGTATTCAGGAGGCGGTTTCTATTAACATTAAATATATTAACAATAGCTCATTTCATCAAATGGAAAGTATTTTGATTCTAATCAGAATTTCTTTCATAAAATAAATATAATATTAATCTCACTAAAGAAAATTGCATGAAGATGTGAAAAAAAAAAAAAAATTAAATTAAAAATTACACCATGGAATATATTTTTTTTAACTTATGGTATACTCAATGTTTATTTTTTAAACGAAAAATAAATAAAAAAAATTAATTCTAAACTAAATTAATTCACTTTTCTATTATAAATACATAAGTAAGATAAAATTAATAATTTTTATCTACTTATTCAATCTAGTGATGAAAATTTAAACTAATATATCATTGCATAATACAGTAATTTTTCATTCAAACTTGAGATAATTATTATTCTATGCTTTACCTCATAAAATGAAAAAAAAAAATACTTTGTCACTTCCTTATTACACATATCCAGGCCATTGTTGAAGGAAAAAAATTCAACATATTCCTGGGCATGGGATTAAGATAACGTCAAATATTTTCTTTCTTTCCCCAGCTTGGAATTTTTTCTTCACTTCATTTTAACTAATTAGCATTTCTTTCGTTAATGAAAGTGATCACGACTAACCATCCATTTTAGGCGATGAAAAACTGACCGATTTTTTTCTTTCGAACCACAGTTAAAAAAACTAAGAAAAACATTGTTGAAGCTACTCTATAATGAGAAATTTTGAAATTAAATCCACTTTCTTTACGTTTAATGAAGAATACCATTAAATCGTGAAGCATTTTGAAATTAGTCTTAAGTTCAGATGAATAAAGGAAAGGGGAAGTAGAAATTAGCCCGGCGAATATCCAGCAGGAATTTCTTTTTTCTCCATACTGTGTCTGATTGTAAGAGTATTTTAGCCTACAGAGAATGTTGCCAATCATATTTCACAATTGTTATTTCTGTTAATTAAATATATTTCATATAAAGACAAAAATCTTCTTTAATATCATCACGCAAAAAAAGAAATAAGCAAAGATTTTGAAAGAAGTTTGGTTTTCTTCAGAATCGTTGTGGCCAGTTTGACCTTTTTTAAAATACGATAATCTCGCATTTGTATCAGAATTAACTTATATCTTTTTCTTTATTTACCAACAAAAATTTCGTGACTGCATAAAATAAAAAATTTTATGTCAGAATTTCGGTGTGAATTCGAAATTTTTGAATTAAATAAAAAAGGGCCAAACCGGCATCTCTTTTCGATAATCGTAAAAAAGATATACTACCATTTTAAAAACTGGAGAAAGACATGTAATGGTTTTGTTCATTTCTTATTTTTTGCCTTTATCTGTGCATCACAGCAGTTTTATTTTTATTTATTTATTTATTTAATTTTTTATTTTATTACAGTTTATAGATTGGAATTTTCCTACTGAAAATAGCCTTTATCTAAACATTGCGATAATGAACTAACATTATATTGCTGTTATCAATAATAAATAACTAAAATGCATGTAAATATTTTATTATTTCTTACATAAATATGTAGTCAATAATTATATACCAAAGTTTTTAGTTTAAATATCTTTATGTAAAATCAATAATTTAAAAAGCTAACTGAATAAAAATGAATAATTTTGAATCACAATTCAAATGAATAATTTATATAAAAAAATTAATAATTTTATTAATAATCATTACTTGTGAAATAGTACATATGATTCACAATATCATGAATTATTTGAAACACTAAATGCATTACCGGAAAAAAAAAAAAAAAAAAAAAAAAAAAAAAAAAAAAAAAAAGATGATAGATGTAGTACAACCCATGTCTCCTTCAGAGAAGTAGGTTTTAAATTTATCGGCTTAGAACACACAGCGATTTTCACTGCAATCATTGAATTTTAAGTAAAAAAAAAATTCAAAACTGATTTTGCGCATGCGTAGATCAATAGATTTCTGTTGTGATAATTTAGATTTATCACAGGCTTTTAAAGACATTTTTTCTGAAAAGAGATTTCACTATGGAACTGAAAACACAAAATGGCTTTCATTCTCAAGATGAAAAGATCGGCGATTTAAAAGGATCGCTAAATCATCATCGATCAGCTGAAAAGACAGGCGGGCGACACTAACGTGAATAGGGGACCACACGAGTCGCACCTTTGATAGTACGCCGACGCAAAAATGAAAGCACAGAGGATCAGAGACCAGACATATTGTCGCCATAGGCGTGTATTTTCAGGTACGAATGATAAGACGATGTTACGAATCTTTTAATGAGTAAAGATCATTAAGGTTGATGATTGGTTCGTGACCTTTAGGGGAGGTATTGGCTGAGAAGAAAAAGAGGAAGCCAAGGTTTTGCAGGGGGGATTTTGATCTTGGAGTGAGAAGAGGAGAGAACAGAGCTCGGAGCTCGGATTTGTTCTCTGAGAAAAGTGGATCAGCTCGGATCGGGAGCTGTAGAGGGTGACGTCACCCAAGTGAGACGGAGGAAGAGGACTCTCGCTAGGAGAGTGCCGGTGACAAGTCTCATCTTCGGTGTTTAGAGAACGCCGTGTTGCTGATTTGTAGAAACTTTACGTGATTTATAAACTGAACATTCTGTGGACTGAAATAGAACTTTGGACTTGGAGCTGGTGGATTAAGATCCTACGAGTTCTAAAATGATTTATGCTGTATATAAAATTTAATACAGAGAACCTTTTTTATTGTTACAAATAAATAATTGATTCTCCATTAAATTGCCTGGATTATTTGCCGAGCGGCACTTACGCTACCAACCACTTAGCTTTAATCTATAAGAGGCAAAGTTATTACAGCTGGTGGCAGCGGGAGCCACTAGCCCAGGACTATAGTTCGCCGTGCAGTTCCAGAGTTAATCATCGATAGAATCCAGCGCCTAGCTGACGAAGGCACCCAGCCGCTAAGAGAAACCCAGCGCCTAGCTGACGAAGGCACCCAGCCGCTAAGAGAAACCCAGCGCCTAGCTGACGAAGGCACCCAGCTGCTAAGAGAAACCCAGCGCCTAGCTGACGAAGGCACCCAGCCGCTAAGAGAAACCCAGCGCCTAGCTGACGAAGGCACCCAGCCATAACCGGAGATACAACGCCTAACCGACGAAAGGCCACCCAGCCGCAACCTGCCCGTAGCACCCAACACCCTCCGACGGAAAGATGCCCCAAGAGAGATGCAGACGACGGAAATAGGTAAGCTCATTCATTCTAAATTTTGAGTGGCTCTGTTTCATAATTATTGCACAAAATTAAATTCAGTAAGGAAATTTATGTACTATGTTTCTATACTTTTATTATTTTAATCTAAAATTAAGAAATTAGTAAAGAGTATTGCAAAAAAAAAAAAAAAAAAATTCCTTCTTTTTTTTAATGATAAAAACATTAAATGTTAAATGCATTTTTTTCCGGACAAAACGGAACAAATTAGAAAGTTTTGAAAGAAAAAAAAAAGAGTGTACAACTCTTGTAAAATTGTAAAACTTTTTTTAGCAGCATAAATGTTATGAGGTTAGTCATAAATTTAAATTTTCTTTAAAGGCTTCTAAACAGAAAGGGATATTGTTACCTGTTGATCTAAAATTATTTATGTTTACATTTTTAAAGTGTAGTTTTCGAAAAATCTGAATGCTAAAACTGGCAATGTTTTTCTAGAATTAGAAATAAGTACAGGTACTTGTATTGTGGTCGGTTGAAAAAAAAAAGTGTTGAATCGGTAAATTGTGTACTTTTCATGTATATATTTTTCATTTCATTCTCATTTACTGTGTTTAAATTGTGTAGTAAAGTGTATGTATAAAATTAACATTGCTTATACGCTAGGGTAATTTTATAGGTTGTCAGGAAATAAATAGAAATTTCGGTTAGAGCAGCTCAGTCTAAAAATGACAGTCATTACTGATTTAAAGCAATGTAGAAAAATCGATTTGCAAATGTTAGCAGACGAGTTGGGAATTCATATTGATAAGAGTGACAAAATAGCTGTAATTATACAGAAAATTGAATCAGCGGCAGATTATGATAAAGATCTTACTTTATCGCAGGCTAATTATATTGTACAAGATAGGGAGGCTAACACAGCCGCACAAAAGGAACAGGAAAAATTAGAGGCAGAAAGAGAAAGGGCGGCGCGGGACAGTGAAGAAAAACAGAAAGAAAGGGAATTTCAATTAGAGCAATTGAGATTAACTCAAAATGCGAATAGACGTGAATCTACGTCAAGTAGCGGATCTGAGAGGAGTCAGAAACCCCCTTTAAAAGCGTTAATGCATAAATTCGATCCAGAACGATCAGATATTACTCTGTTTTTAAACCTCTTTGAACGGCAATCCTCTCGAGCAGGCATAGAAACAGAAGAGCTTGTGACTCATCTTTTATCACTGCTCCCGGCAGATATTGCAGAATTAATTTTGCGCGAGCCCACAGAAAAAATCGACGATTTCGCGCACGTGAAATCAATTTTGTTAGCACGCTTTCGGCTAAGTCCTGAAGCGTATCGCCAAAAATTTACAAGGCATTTTCGGATACCAGGCACCCCTTGGAAGGATATTATTTTCGAGTTAAATAGTTATCTAGAAGGATGGTTAACTGGACTAGAAATTTCAAATTTCGAAGACTTAAAGAAATTATTGGTAACAGACCAAATTAAGCGTCGTACGCCGATAGAATATAAAGAGCATTTTATTGACTCTTGGGCAAATTTCAAAGACCCGTTAGTTCTAGTTAAGTGTTTAGACGAGTTTGAGGCAGTCAAAGGGCCCTCGAAAAAAATCTGGAACCCGAGAAATTTTCCCATAAAATCAGAAAAACCGAGACTCGAAGATAAACCGCGTGTTGAGAAATCGGCCGAAACTAAAACGAATTGGAGAGACAAGGATCCCGATAAAGAAAGAAACCGTGTTTTTGAGCAAAAGAGAGCAAACAAATGTTTTATTTGCGGAAGTTTTTCGCACTATCGTGCCCAGTGCCCGGAAAAACACAAGAGGGAAAATAACGCCACGTCTGTAGGGCATTTAAATAAAAATCAAGAATTTGAAAAAGGTTTTTCGCCATATTTAAGTAAGGCTCGTATTAACGGGGAGGAAATTACGGTATTACGAGATTCTGGTACGTGTGTCGATGTTATTTCCAGTAAATTTATAAACCACAGTCAATTAGATGGGGAATTTATGTGGATAAAACAACCACTCTTAAATGATGTTCGCTGTTTGCCCACCGCTAATATAACGCTTGAAATTGACGAAATAGGAAGTATCTCGACGAAGGCTATAGTAACTGATAGAGACGTAGATATGTCCTATTATATACTAGGGAATGACATGCAGAAGCTCATCGACGAGAGAAAAAAACGCGAAATCAAAACATTGAACGCAGTAATGACGCGCGCGCAGGCGAAAAAAAGCGAAACTAGCTCCGGGAGTGACGGAGACGAACAAGAAACCGAAACTAACTTAGGGGCAGGGGGAAACGATTTCACGGAACAGGCAGATCCGGAAAGGCCAGATAACGAGTTTTTACCGATAGCAGGGGAAGACTCAGGGACCGGCTTGTCGAGAATTAAAAGGGCAGAATTCATAACCGAACAAGAGACGGATTCCTCGCTGCGAGACATTCGCGAAAAAGCAAAACAAAAGAAATCAAATTTCGAAATTAAAGAGAAATTAGTAATGAGGAAAGTAACGGATCATCACGGATTCGAAAGAAAACAGTTAGTTGTCCCAACTAAGTACAGGGAAGCGATACTTAGTGCTTGTCACGAAGGTATAGAGGCTCACATGGGCCAATCAAAAACAAAAGATAAAATATTGAGATATTTTTTCTGGCCTAATATTATTAGGGAAATCGAGGATTTTGTCAAGTCATGCCATGCTTGCCAGGTAGTGGGAAAAGCGGGGGAAACTAAGAAAGCCCCATTAAAATTAGTTCCCATAATTTCAGAAGTATTTTCAAAATTATCGTGCGATCTAGTAGGTCCCTTACCGACGTCAAAAAAAGGGAATAAATATTTACTCACAGCAATATGTGTTTATTCACGTTATCCAGAAGCAATACCGATACCAGATATGCTCTCGGAAACGATCATTGAAGCGATGATCATGATTTTTAGTAGACTTGGTTACCCGTCTAGCATACAAACGGACCTTGGGAGGAGTTTCACTTCGAATTTAACGACAGCCTTCCTAAAAAGGTTTGGGGTAAAACTAAACCATTCAAGTGTATGTCACCCCTCCTCAAACGTTATCGAGAGATGGCACAGGTCAGTAAAAAGGCTTTTAAAAGTGCTATGCGTGGAAAACGGTAGTGACTGGGAAGCTAATCTGCCCCATGCGCTTTTAACTCTTACGACGGTAACGCATGATTCTACAGGTTTTAGCCCAGCAGAGCTAGTTCATGGGAGAAATCTCCGTACCCCGGAAACCCTACTTTTCGAACAATGGACGGGAGAAAATGAGGAGCATGAATTAGTTACTGAGTACGTCTTCAAACTTATCAACCGACTGAAACGCTGTCAGGAGCTAGCGGTCGAAAACATGACAATTACTAGAGATAAACGGAAAATGTGGTATGATAGAAATGCTAACGAACGAAAATTTCAACCAGGAGACGAAGTGTTAGTTTTAGCAACTAACAAGAAAAACAAAATGTCTGTAGGTTGGATAGGCCCCGGTAGAGTAGAGTCTAAAATTTCTGATACGAATTATATTGTGAGTATACCAGGGAGAAGAGAAAAATCGCAAATCTATCTTGTAAATCTTTTAAAACCCTACATCACCAGGGTAGGTAAAATAAATATTCTGACAAAAGAATTTAATGAGACAGATGAATCTCAGGATTTGGAGATAGCTTTCCCATTAGCAGATTCAAATAGTTATGACTTTGACGAAGTTATCAAACAAAGTGCATTAAACGAGCGGTGCACAGCAGGGGAAATTCAAATGTTAAAACAGGTATTAGACGAATACAGGGAAGTTTTTTCGAATGACCCGGGCTTAACGGACCTGACTATTCATGATATTGAGCTAACTGAGGAAAAACCGGTGAGAAGTAGACCGTATAGGGTATCTCCTAGACAGAATGAAATACTGAAAAAAGAGATAAAGCGCATGCTTGAATTAAATATAATTAAGGAAGGGGAGTCTGATTATAATTCTCCCATGATTTTAGTCGAAACTCCGGGGAGGGAACCTCGGCCATGCATTGATTATCGCCGTTTGAATGCGATAACTAAAACCGGATTTTTTCTGCTTCCGAATATTGAACAAAGGGTCGAAAAGGTGGCGGCGGCAAAATATATTTCTGTATTAGACCTGACCAAAGGATACTGGCAGATACCCATGACACCAAAAGCACAAAAATTAGCTGCTTTTGTCACAAGCTTTGGTAGCTTCTTACCAATGGCAATGCCTTTCGGATTGTCCAACGCTAGCTATAGGTTTTCCAAATTTATGTCTAAATTACTAAATGGGTTGGAAGAATTTTGTCTTCCATACTTAGATGACATGGCCGTTTTTTCAGATAGCTGGGAAGACCATATTCAGCATCTAAATACGGTACTAAGTCGAATTAAAGAGGCGAAACTTACCGTTAAAATTTCGAAATGCAGATTCGCGCAAAAAACGGTTAAATATCTGGGACACATAGAAGGGGAAGGAAAAAGGAAGCCTGCAGAAGCGAAAATCCGCGCCATAACGGAACTCCCAGACCCTAAAAATAAAACGGAAATTAGAAGATGCCTCGACATGGCAGGGTATTACTCCCGTTATATAGAAAATTATGCGACCATCGTAGAACCGCTCACACGAGCATTAAAAGGAAAAAACAAAAAAGAAAAAATTATATGGACCGATGAAATGAAAGAGGCTTTCGAAACCTTAAAATCTAAACTCACTCAAAAACCCATCCTATATGCGCCAAATTATAATCTAGAATTTGTGGTTCAGACGGACGCGTCAGATAAAGGGATAGGGGTAGTTTTAGCACAAAGACAGGGCTCAGAAGAGCATCCCATTATATATTTGAGCAGAAAATTTTCGGAACAAGAGAAAAGTTATAGCGCCACAGAGAAAGAATGTGCAGCTATAATTTTTGCCATAAAAAAATTACGCCACTACATTGATGGACAAGAGTTCAGTATCGAAACCGATCACAATCCTTTAGTGTTCCTGAAAAACAATGCAGGTAACAATTCCAGGTTGTTAAGATGGTCCTTATCACTGCAACCGTTCCTGTATGCCATAAAACACAGAGCGGGCAAGGATATACCGCACGTTGATTGTCTGAGCAGGGCAATAAAATGAAAAAAAAAAAAAAAAAAAGCTCAATTTTTTTTTTCTCTCTTACATTTGTAAATAGTTTTCTTTTATTGTATATATAAGGTTTTCTTAATGTATTTATACTGGTTTCAACACCTTTAAATTATTAGAGTTCTCCAAACAAAGCAAAGTCGTTAAAAGAGTTTGAAAATGTTTTTTAAAGTGTATTTTTAGAATTGTTAAAATTTTATTTTGAGTGCAAAGAGCCACCCAAAATGAATGAGCTAACCATGTTCTGCTTTTTAGATTTCACGCCTTTCAGACGTTAAATCATCTTTAGAGGCGGGGGTAGTTGTGATAATTTAGATTTATCACAGGCTTTTAAAGACATTTTTTCTGAAAAGAGATTTCACTATGGAACTGAAAACACAAAATGGCTTTCATTCTCAAGATGAAAAGATCGGCGATTTAAAAGGATCGCTAAATCATCATCGATCAGCTGAAAAGACAGGCGGGCGACACTAACGTGAATAGGGGACCACACGAGTCGCACCTTTGATAGTACGCCGACGCAAAAATGAAAGCACAGAGGATCAGAGACCAGACATATTGTCGCCATAGGCGTGTATTTTCAGGTACGAATGATAAGACGATGTTACGAATCTTTTAATGAGTAAAGATCATTAAGGTTGATGATTGGTTCGTGACCTTTAGGGGAGGTCTTGGCTGAGAAGAAAAAGAGGAAGCTAAGGTTTTACAGGGGGGATTTTGATCTCGGAGTGAGAAGAGGAGAGAACAGAGCTCGGAGCTCGGATTTGTTCTCTGAGAAAAGTGGATCAGCTCGGATCGGGAGCTGTAGAGGGTGACGTCACCCAAGTGAGACGGAGGAAGAGGACTCTCGCTAGGAGAGTGCCGGTGACAAGTCTCATCTTCGGTGTTTAGAGAACGCCGTGTTGCTGATTTGTAGAAACTTTACGTGATTTATAAACTGAACATTCTGTGGACTGAAATAGAACTTTGGACTTGGAGCTGGTGGATTAAGATCCTACGAGTTCTAAAATGATTTATGCTGTATATAAAATTTAATACAGAGAACCTTTTTTATTGTTACAAATAAATAATTGATTCTCCATTAAATTGCCTGGATTATTTGCCGAGCGGCACTTACGCTACCAACCACTTAGCTTTAATCTATAAGAGGCAAAGTTATTACACTGTCTTAAAACTCAGTTTTGCGCTTTAAAGGTTGATTGGTTGAAACTTCGTAGAATATTGAAAATATATGATGAAAAAATAATAGTAATTAATTTTACATTAAATTTCTGTAGAGTACTAGGATTGTCGTAGTATTTATAATAAATAATTTAGTTTTTTAAACATGCAGACATATTATTTGTACATTTACCGAGTAACGATAAAATGCAAAAATGGCAATAGAAATATTTCCAATAAATTGATAAATTTCAAAAAATTTTTAATTATCCTTTACAGTGTCAACACTCACTATTAGCATTCTTAAGGTTGTATTATCGTTTTAAGATATGATAATAAGTTGAAAATATTTGCAGTTTAAAATTGACAAGTGGTATTTTTTTATATAGGAGCAAAATTAATTCAACATCAAGATATTAACTGAAAATTTGATCTCCAGTGCTTGTTAAAGTTTTTCATCGGAAAGCAAATACTCATTTCCTCCGCACACCTTAATTAAGGTTAGTTACATTCCATGGAATCTTTTCGCCAAGCTCATCAGCGTCCTTTCGGTAAAAAAATACAATTCTATCACCCTTTTGTATATTTGACAAAATAAAGAATTACACAATCTAAGTTCTCCCACAGATAAAAAAATATCAACAAGAACAAAGCAAGCAAGCAAACAATGAACCCACCAACTCAGCAAAACGTATCAAGTTAACCAGCGGATAACAAATTTTTGTCGGAATACATAAAACAATATCAGTCAGCTCTTTTCACGTGAAAATAAATACTAGTAAAAAAAAAAAAAATAAGTAAACAAATAATGTATCTCTATTTTTTCCAACTTTAATCCCGTAGACCACAAAATAGGCTCTAGTATTGGGTCAGAGCTTACTTAGTGGATCAGTGGATGTAACACGAGACCCGTCTAGATACTGGATGCTGCATTTATTGAAAAGGATGATTTCTATTTCTTTTTATTCTTTTTTGTCATTTTTATTTTATTTTTCTTTCCTCTTCTTCTTTTGATCTTTTGGAGTGAGAAGTGTCTAAGAATATCAGATGGCTTCCGTTCAACCAAGGAGATGATTGTTGGTTTCCATTTCTCCCTGGTGCTGGAGGATTTAGCGTAGAGTTTTTTTCGATGCGAAAGGAACCCTATAAGCTGTATTTTTTTTTTCCGCGGAGACCTGAGTTTTTGATTCGTATATATTGCTATAGACAAGTGCTGTTTTTAATATTAAAAGGAATGGCGAGATGTTTTTATCGTAGCGTTTTCTGGAAAAAGTATAGGTTAGAGAATACGAATATGAAATGTGAAAAGAATTTTGAGTTACTTGCGTATGTAAATAAATAAAAGAGATATTGTATATATTTTAATGTATATTCTATATATTAACCTCTCTCTCGAGATATTTTTTTAACCTGCTTTCTATATACTCATTTCTCTATAAGCTGCATTTTTTTCAAAGAGGGTTGTGTTTTAAATCCGTATGTATTGTTATAGACAAATGCTAATCTTAATATTTGAAAAGTGACAATATACATACATTCTAATGTACACGTTATATAATAGTAATTTTTCAATAAGTTATGTTTTAACTGCAGGGAGTTAAGTTTTTTATTCCGATGTAATGCCGTAGAAAAGTGATGTTTTTAATATTGAAAGAACGATTATATATTTATTGCTATAAATATACATTTATTTTTTTGAACATCAACTTTTTGAACACCAGTATTATTTTAGAAAAAATATTTTTCGTTTAAATCGCCGAAATTTTCCATTTAAATAAAAATAAAAAAAATATTTTTTGTATTAAAATACTGGTATCCAAAAAGCTGGAGACAACTGTGTACTAATATATTTTATATATAATCTTCAAGAGACATTTTTATAAGATATGCAATAGGAATATATCATGAAAGTTTTAGATAAAAGATACTGGTAAGAACAATAAAATTTATCCTATATGCTTCTACCCCTGATTATAGTGTAGTTTTCAGTATGCAGACGGCTCTCGTTAATTTAAAATAGGATAAATCGAATTTTCGCTTAATTCGAACTAAACATAAGGTCCCAAGATTTTCAATAGCAGAATAACCTTAAAATTGTTCATTTATTCGAACTCTTTTTTCCTTGACTTTGTTTAATTCGAACTAACTTCCGAATTTTCATTTTCTTTTACTTTATCCTGTTCTGCAGATCCTTGAAATAGCTTTCTTTTTTTCATTTATGTCAGAATTGTTCTAAACAAACATACATAGGGGGAACTGGGGCACAATGATACATGGGGCACATTGATACACCCCCTCTACTGCTCAAAGGTCATGAAAGGAAGTTTCACAACAGCTCCAAAAGATGATGCTAGTGTACTCAACTACAGTGCGTGTCAAAAGTTTAAGCACAATAGCAATTTTAAAAAAAAACTTTAAATATTACCTTTAATTTCAATATCTGTCTTGTATATGTTAATAATATCCATTTTTACACCATATTCATTTAAATTAACTTTTAAATTTTATTTCAAACCATGGAGTTTAAGAATAGAAGAAAAATGACCGTGTCAAAAGTTTAATCACAAAATCGTTTTTATGCAAATTTTACAGTCTGACGTAAACGGTTGCGCACGCAAATAATTTCTGGGTGTATAAGAAGCAGTCCGCTGTTGCTTTTGAATTAGTACAAAATGCCCAAGTCGAAAGAATTTTCAGAGGAGGAGATGATAAAAATTTTGAGTATGAGAGCAAAATATAATTCTGTTTCTGAAATTGCAAGTGCATTAAAAAGGTCAAAACAAGGTATTCATCAAATTTTGGCTCGTAATAATGATTTTAAACGAAAATTTCGTTCAGGAAGGCCGCGAGTGACTAGTTTGAGCGAAGATAGCCGCATCAGAAATTTGGCTTCAACTGGTAATTACTACCTTTCGGAAATAAAATATGCAGTTGGAGAACAAACATCGAAAAAAACTATTTATAGAAGAGTTTTGGAATTCAAATACATCAAATACCGTAAAATGGCTCGATTACCGTGTCTCAAACGACACCATAAAGAAACTAGATTACAATGGGCCAAAGAGTATAATGTCATTTGGTGAAAAGTGGCTGAATGTCATATTCAGTGATGAAAAAAAAATGGAGCCTCGATGGCTCTGATGGGTTTAAGTACTATTGGCATAATCTCCGCAAAGAATCTAGGAGTGTATTTAGCCGATAACATAATGGTAGTTCTGTAATGGTATGGAGAGCTATTTCTTTCAATGGTCAGACATCTCTAGCATTCATCAGTGGTCGTGAAAACTTTTAAAACTACTAAGAGACACTTGCCAATCATTTGCTTCCTGTTGCCCAGGTTTTTATGGGAGAAAAATGGTTATTTCAACCAGTGGCGTAGCTAAGGGGGGGCGTCCGCCCCGGGCGACGAGGCCTAGGGGCGCCAAATTGAGATAAATTGTTATATATCTATATTGGGGTGGGGGCGCAAAATTTCTTGCTGGCCCCGGGCGCCAAAAAACATAGCTACGCTACTGATTTCAACATGATAATGATTCCATCAATACCTCAAACTCAACTTCATTGTGTCTTAAATTGAAAACAGTGTCTGTTTTGAAATGGCCGGCAATTAGTCCTGATTTAAACTTTATAAAAAATATGTGGGGTGTTCTCACTCATGCAGTTTATCCAAATGGAAAGCAGTATTCTTCAGTTAAAGATTTGAAAGATGCCATTGAGAACGCTTGGTTTAAAAATAACCAGAAATAATACAGAACCTCATTTTAACGATGGAAGACCGTATATTTAAAGTAATTCAGCATAAAGGAGCAATAATCAAGTATTAATTTTTTTTTATTCTTGTTCTGTTAAAGACTAAAAAACTACTGTGCTTAAACTTTTGACACACTCATTTTTGTTGTTTTGATAATTTTTTGTTTTTATTTAAGACGAATTTTATAGCATGAATCTGTTAATTATCTTTTTAAAACTACAATTTGTAGGCTATGTGAAAAGGGAAGTAACTTTCACCCATTAATAAAATTGTATTTTGAAATTTTCTGTTGTGCTAAAACTTTTGACACGCACTGTATATACAGAAAGTCTTTGATTCAATAGTTTGATGAAATAGGTCGGGTGATTTATTGTTTTTGTAGGTCAAAAGTAAATTTGAGTTGTACAATTGAAATTGTATTATACAACTGTTCCAGTATTTTCAACCGAAAATAATACTCTCCCTGGCAAGTAAAGCTACTCTTTATCAGTTCCTCATTATTTATTGTTAGATAAATTATGAAGTGTTGGATTTGAGACTCATTTTATTCAAAATGACTGTATGGGGCACATTGATACACTCTATGTCGGGGCACATTGATACAGCCTAACATCTTTTCTAGCTCATTTTTTAATTACCTTTTATTTTTTTTACCATACACTTCTTAATTCAACCATTTTTTGCCAAAAATTTCGAATATTAATTTTTGTTGAAGTGAAGTAGTTCTAATTTCTTTATATTAAAACATTTTATAGTATTTTTGCAAACAGAATACTTACGAACTTACCCAACATCTAGTACTAGTAGAACTAACAAAAGTTAAGGACGGTAACCTGGAAAATCTCAAATTTATATAGATTCTCCAGAGAAAAAAGTATTTTCGACATGAGAAATGTTAAGTAAGAGAAACAAGCTGCAGAACAGCACAGGATAATTATATTATACACAGAATTTTTAATATAATTATCCTTTATTTTCTGTTTATAAATCAATTTATAAACAGAAAATCTGGTAATTTTTTTAGCTTTCGTAAGAAAGAAGATAATGCAGGGGTTGAAATGCCAGATATGACAAAGTTATCCCTGTTAACGCAGACAAGGAACAGCCAGAACATCAGATCATTATACATTTAATTTTGTTTACTTTAATATTGCTTACAAATAAATTGTGGGTGATTTGAATTTCTATAAATAAATGAAAAATCGTTTGCTAACACATTTTCTATGAAAAATATGCATTGATGTTATTTTACATCCATTTTTTCCAAACATATCAAAGTGCTCCATGATGTGTATCAATCTGCCCCGGGGATGGGGCACATTGATACAAATGACTTTTTTTTATTTTTTCATAATTACATGACAAAATAATATATAAAACAACGATTGTACATTTTTATAACACACTACACAAGTTTTGCTGACACTACATTGAAAAATAACTTGAAATTTCTGCTTTCTGGACACCAAAAAAATTCTTATAAAAAAGCTGTATCAATTTGCCCCAGTTCCCCCTATAGTCCCAAGCATTAGCTAAGCGTTGACGATTGTAAAAATGTAATCAATGTACCTTGAGTACTCTTCTTTTTATATGTAATTTGATATTTATGTTTAATTGATGTCAGAATCAACAAAAACTGAACAAAATGATATTTTATTTTATTTTTTGTTTTATTTTATTTTATTTTTTGTTTTATTTTATTTTATTTTTTGTTTTATTTTGTTTTATTTTATTTTATTTTATTATTTTTACTTTTTATTTATTTATTTATTTATTTTTGTCTGTAAATTAACTGAAAGAATGTCGTCGTTTTTCTCATGAGCAGCATAAAATTTTTGAGGCTAACACATCAAAATGTAATAAATGTATCATAAGTAAATTTCACGCATATCGTATGTTGATATTTATATTTAATTATCTTGAGAATTGACGAAAACGGAACAAATTGAATTTTTTTTAATTAACTTAAAATAATGCCCTCGTTTTTCTCCTGAACATCAGAAAACGTTTGAAGCGACGATAGTAAAAAAAATGCAGTAAATGTATCACATGTAAATTTTCATCGATATCTAATTTCAATTAAATTGATTTGAAAATTAACAAAACTTGAAGAAAATGACAGTTTATTTTTTTTTCCTTTTAAATTTACTAAAGAAATTAATTTTTTTAGTTCTCCGTCTGACCATCAATGACACTTCCACCCCATCTTCGTTTGTGCTATTTCCTAATCCCTTAATTAGTCTATGCATTTATATCTTTTTCTTTTAATAATAAATCATATCTAATGATAACAGCCGAAACATATTAAAAAAATACTATAGCATTAATTTCTTTGTAATAGACCCTTTAATCATAAATTTCTTTTCATACTTTCCATAATTCGAACTCTGGATAATTCGAACATTTTTTGTGGTCCCGACGAGTTCGAATTAACGAGAGCCGACTGTACCTTGGAAAAATTGTAACGTTGGTTATATTGGTGAAACTGGGCGATCATGCAGTATCCATAGAAGAGATCGACAACCCAAATATCTAAATATAAATTATATATATATATATATATATATATATATATATATATATATATATATATATGTTTGTATGTATGTGTAATTAAATATATGCAACAATTATAAAGGTGGAGAATATTATTTTAGGGGAAATCGTTTACGGCACTTTCTGTAATCTTATAAACCAATTTGGTGGAAAAAATACTTTTATCATAATCGAAGTTAGAATGAATTATTTTAATATTTTCGAAATCCGCAATGTGTTTAGCATCTAACGTCTAAAACACCTACAGTGATTTATTTTATTTTGTAAAATTTATACATTATTTTATTTATAAAATGTCTGCTATTAAATGTCTTTTTTAACACGATACAACATAAGGATGAAGTTAAATCAAGAAGAAATCGGACACAATTGCAAAAAAAAAAAAAAAAAAAAAAAAAAGTTTAAAAATAAAAAATTTCAATTTTTTTTTTTTTTTTTTTTTTTTTTTTAAATAATAAAAAAAAAGATTTAATTAGCACAAAAACATAAACATTTTATGAATAAAAAAGGTGGATCTTGTCGTTTTAATAAATCAAATGTCGTTTCATGTAAAAATCAATGACGCCATCTGCTGAAGAAGGAAAGGGAATATTTTCACGTTGTTAATCGATAGTTACTGAAACTAAAGATTTTTTTAATATTTCATATCATTCTATGTAACTTAGAATAAAAATAACACTAGCAGAAAAATCTAATAAAGTGTTTATACGGGGGAAAATGCAGAAATAAAAGAATGTAACACAAAAAACTAATAAAGGTGTCATATATAAATTCGATATTTTACTTTTATATTTAATTGTTGATAGAACAAAAGAATATAACCAAAATAGCAATTTTTTATATTTTTTCCCAAATCAGTTTATATATATTAAAAAAATATTTTAAACAGCAGCAATCTTTGAAAGCTAACATATTAAAATTGAATAAGTATATCCGACGTAAATTTTCACCAAAACTTTATTTTGATGTTCATAATTAATTATTTTTAGGAAAAATAAATGATTTACATGTCAGCTTATTTTTTTTCCTCTCGTTAAAAAAACTATTTTTTTCCCTTCAATAGGAGAAAACTTTTGAATCTAAAATATCAAAATACAATAAGTGCATTCTCTGTAAGTTTTCATCAATATTGTATTTTGATATTTATAGTTTACAATTACTTTATTATAGTTAATAATAATTGTAAACTATTTTATTATAGTTTACAGTTATAGTATACAGTTATATTTTACAGTATAGTATACAGTTATAGTATACAGTTATAGTATACAGTTATAATTTACAGTTATTATATTTTATTATAGTTTACAGTTACTTTACAGTTAACAAAAAGGACCGAAACTTCAGTTTTTTTTTCTCCCCAATTAATAAAAATTAAAAAAGATTTTGATTTTGTACAGAAAAAACTTTTAAAGATATAGAAATATAATAAATGTATTATATCTAAATTTTTATCGATATTGTTATTTGATATTTGTAATTAATTGTATTCAGAATTAACAAAAAATGACCGAAATGACAGTTTTGTTTTTTGCCTCAGTTAAAAAAAAAAAAAAATTTATCTTGAACAGCAAAAAAAATTTTTTTGAAGATAAGATATAGAAATATAATAAGTGTATCATATGTAAATTTTTACCAATTCTATTATTTTTTATTTAGAAATAACAAAAAAAAAAAAAAAAAAAAAAAAAAAAGGTTGAAACGACAGCTTTTTTTCTCCTCAATTCTAATAAAAGGATTTTATCTTGTATAGCAAAAAACTTTTGAAGATATAGAAATATAATAAATATATCACAGGAAAAAATTTTATCAATATTGTTATTTGGTATTTATAATTAATTCTATTTAGAATTAACAAAAAATGACCGAAATGATAGATCCTTTACCCCCTTAATCAGAAAAAAAAAGACTTTTATACAGAACAACAAAAAACTTTTGAAGATACGATATAGGAATAAATATAATACATGTAACATAATAAATGTATCATATGTAAATTTTTATTGATACAGTCGAACCTCGTTAACATGAACCTGAAGGGGAATCAAATTTTTATTCATGTTAACAATAATTTATGTTATCAGTATCAAATCTTTGTATTCGTCTTTAAAGGGGGCAGTGAAATCAGTTCATGTTAAAAGTAATTCACGTTAAGCGTGTTCATGTTAACGAGGTTTGAATGTACTGTTATTTGATAGTTAGAATTAATTGTATTTAGAATTAGCAAAAAAGACTGAAATGATACCTCCTTCTTTCCTTAAATCAGTTTATAAAAAAAGAAAGAAATAAGGTTTTATACAGATGAGGCAAAAAAATTGAGGATAAGATATAGAAATTATAAGTAAATTTTCATCAATACTGTCTCGCGAATAAATTTTGTAAGGGCGCCAAATGCCGCTCATATATCGGTATTGGTAAGCTAAGCGTTAAAAGTTATGTTTTTCTCTTTAACAGCAGGAACATTTTGAAGCGACGATTGTAAAAATGTAATGAATGTACCTTAAGTACTCTTCTTTTTATATGTAATTTGATATTTATGTTTAATTGACGTCAGAATCAACAAAAACTGAACAAAATGATATTTTATTTTAGTTTTTATTTATTTTATTTTATTTTATTTTTACTTTTTATTTATTTATTTCATTTTAATTTTACTTTTTATTTATTTGTTTATTTATTTTTGTCTGTAAATTAATTGAAAGAATATCGTCGTTTTTCTCATGAGCAGCATAAAATTTTTGAGGCTAACACATCAAAATGTAATAAATGTATCATAAGGAAATTTCATGTATATCGTATGTTGATATTTATATTTAATTATCTTGAGAATTGACAAAAACGGAACAAATTGAATTTTTTAAAAAAAATTATCTTCAAATAATGCTCTCGTTTTTCTCCTAAACATCAGAAAACGTTTGAAGCGACGATAGTAAAAAAATGCAGTAAATGTATCACATGTAAATTTTCATCGACATCTCATTTCAATTAAATTGATTTGAAAATTAACAAAAATTGAAGAAAATGACAGTTTATTTTTTTCTTTTTAAATTAACTAAAAAAATGTCCTCGTTTTTCATCGACATCTAATTTTAATTAAATTGATTTGAAAATTAACAAAAATTGAAGAAAATGACAGCTTATTTTTTTTCTTTTTAAATTAACTAAAAAAATGTCCTCGTTTTTCTCCTGAACAGCAGAAAACTTTTGAAGCTAAGCAATCAAAGTAGTTAGAAAGACATACATGTCCTATAAAGAAGAAAGAAAAACTGTAAAGTGCTTTTCGCAATTTCTCGCCAAACGTTTGTCTTTGCGATTAAGTCATTTCGAAAAGAATGAAGAAGTACATCTTCGTGTAACAAAATTTTCAAGTTTTCTGCTATAAAAATACTTTTAAGTGTGGAAAATCGATTTATAAGAAAAGTTGAAATGGCTGCATTAGACTTTGAGAGAGCTTTTTAGACGATGACATAGTTAAATTCGGAAACAACTGACAGCTAAATTTGTAAAAAAGAAATCTTAGTTATGAGTATCCAATACAAACATTTTCTGTCAAATCTATTATTACGTCTAGGTTGGGAGGTTGGGTATCTATAATGGATGTTTATTTGTAAGAACGTCATTGGATGTTTATAAAATTTTAAGGAGGTTTTGGGCACCTATAACTTGATTTCATGTATTAACTGGGTATTTTCGTAAGTCCTTATTTTTCATTTATTTAGGCGGACTCACAGACCACTCTGAAAATGATAATTCCTACCACGATAAAAATCAAATGATAAATCATAAAAACTAGGGAATTCTGCCACATCCCAATGAAGCATATATGTCGATATAGCGAGCCCATGGTAACAGGCTCGCTCAGATGCATTTGGCCGATTCGGCATCCGCCCCATGGCAAGGTACGACACGTGTTTGACCTTTTTAGCCACGTGTTAACTAAATGTTGCTGAGTTAGCACCTTCACACGAAAGGGCCCCAGCAACAAGCACAGAACAACGACAGAAGGATGCCAGAGCCCGCCTGATGAAGACGTACTTAGCAGAGCTCAGGGCTAAAAGACAGAAGATGCCCCATAATTTCAATCCTTTAAGTATTTTTTCCCTTGTAAATATTGCACTTTTCCCTTGTAAATATTACGCATTAATCAAGAATATTAAACTTATGTAACAATACCCCTGGACTCCTTAATCTACATGGGGGCTGCGGCCTACTTGGACCCCCAAACAACCTGCACTACAAGTTCTTATTGGTGCATATGGATTAATGTGCAAGAGTTCTTATTTTTGCATATGGATTGATGTGCAGTGTGCAAGAGGAAAGATTATATTTCCCCTAGTCCCCATCCGACAGCGAGATGATGTTTATGCTTTCTGCTTATCAGCGCGGTCCCACAGCTCACCAGAAGGGAGAAAAAGAAAAAGAAAATGAAGAAAGTGTGTCAGTAGTGTCGGTCGCCGCCTGTAATTTGTGATGTTCTTGTGCATACTCTGGATTTATTTTTTTTTCATTGAAAAAGTAGCATAGATCAAATTGGATTACACTTAAATAGCAGTAAGTGATATTTTTTTTTACTATACCTTATTTCTTTGCTGTGAGTAATGGAGCTCCAAGCGATCCCAGTGATCAGACAGCAGTTAAAAACTGCCAAAGCCGATAAAATACAGCTTCTACATTTGTTTATTTTTGGAAAAGACGAAGCGAGGCGAAATCGTTCTAATTTAAGGGTTTATACCGGATTACCGTTTAAAGAAGGTAGCCCTGAATTCGCCAACAAATTGAAAGAAATTACTGATACTTTTGACCAGTTGCAATTGATAACAGTCGCTAATCTGCTATCCATAGATATAAATGGAAATAAAGATGAGATAGCGACTCGCATTTTGGTCGCATTATCAGACATTGCTGCTTTTAAGGAAACATTTGGGAATATTTCGGCTTCGGAGACAGACATTGAGCATAATCAGAACGACAGCAGTGCCAGCACAGAATTAATTTCCCCCTTAAAAATACAACCACAGCAAATGGTTGTACATTCGCAATACACTGCAAGTAAACAAAATATTTCTTTCACCGACATAGAACAATTAATTCCGCCGTTTAGCGGGGAAAAATCTGAAAACATCCAAACATGGTTTACACGATTCGAAACACTCTCGGAATCATTGAACCTCTCAGATATTCAAAAATTTGTCTTCGCAGAACGGAGTTTAAAAGGTTTAGCATTGCTAGTAATTAGAGCTGAAATTAATATTAATTCCTATTCCGCACTAAAGGAAGCTTTATTCCGCGAATTTCATCAAACGGCTTCGCCCGCACAAATACATCAAATATTAGCAAACCGCGGATGTCAACCAAACGAACAATTATTGGAATATTTTTTGAAGATGAAAGAAATCGCGCAGCGAGGGAATGTGGATGACATCTCTTTAATTCATTACACGATACAGGGTATTAGAGATACACCCCAAAATAAATCCATTTTATATGGCTGTTCCGATTTAGTAGAGTTTAAGAAAAAATTGCTAATTTATGATGAAATTTGCCGATCAGCCAGTGGTCAGGTGAAACGCATGTCGTATCATGCGAAAGGCCCTACTCCTACACCACACCTTAAAAATGAACGTAAAATTATCTGTTTTAACTGCGGTTTAGGAAACCACGTTTCCGCAGATTGTCATAATAAAAATAAGGGCCCGAAATGCTTTAATTGCTCTTTATGGGGCCATCGGTCTTTTGAATGCGGCGAGCGCACTGGGGAGAAACAGCCTACAGCCCGAGGCACCCCTCCCCAACAACGTTCGGGGTTAAAGCGCGATAAGAAAGTCCACGTCGTAGACTCACAGCAATCGTATACCAACATGAATAAATTAGTCAAAATTGCGGATGTCATAATAGACGCATTAATTGATACGGGAAGTGCGATTACAGCAATAAGAGAGGATTTTTATAAATTAGTTGGCTCCCCTCCCCTACAATGTGAAACCATACAACTGGGCGGTTTTGGTGGTGGCAGTTTAACGCCATTAGGATCATTTGAAACGGACATTCAAATAGATGGAACTCTGTTCTCTACTAGAGTTTATGTAGTTAACTCATCACAAATGTCCACCCCTTTTATTGTAGGGCGGGACGTGCTTACACAGGGTACACTAACGTGTGGTCAGGACGGGATATCGCTCCATAAAACTCCCCAAGCGGATATTTTCATTAACTGCATTAATGTGTTCGAAACACAGGACGAGATCGATCTAAATCACATTATCGATCATAACATTCGTACGGAAGTCGCTACTTTAATTAAAACCTACAAACCCTCAAAAACGAAGAGCACAGACTTAAAAATGTCGATAGTATTAAATGATGATATACCCGTGTATCAACGCCCCCGTAGAATGTCCCTAAGCGAAAAAGAATTAATCCGCGACCAAATTCAACAGTGGTTGCGGGACGGCATTATAAAACCGTCGTATAGCGATTACGCAAGCCCCGTTGTCTTAGTAAGAAAAAAGGACAATTCCATGCGCTTATGCATTGATTTTCGAAAATTAAATAAAAAAATAGTGAAGGATCGTTTTCCGTTACCCCTAATTGATGACATATTGGATCAACTCAAACAAGCTGAAATTTTTACGACCCTTGATCTTAAGAATGGGTTCTTCCATGTTGATGTAGACCCAAACAGTACAAAATATACAGCTTTTATCACTCACGACGGGACTTATGAATTTTTAAAGGCCCCTTTTGGCCTTTGTTCAAGCCCCTCGGCATTTACGAGATATCTCGCGTGTGTTTTCCGTGAATTCCTCATGGAAGGTGTATTAATATTATACATGGATGATCTTGTAATTCCTACAAAATCGGAAGAAGAGGGACTCCATAATTTAAAACGTGTACTAGATACTGCTTCTGATTACGGATTGGAGATTAATTTTAAGAAATGTCAATTTTTACAGCGCAAAATAGAATTTTTGGGGCATATTATCGAGCATAACACTATAGCGCCATCCCCTGCGAAAATTAAAGCAGTCCAACATTTCCCGGAGCCTAAAAATGTTAAACAGCTGCAATCCTTACTCGGGCTAACGGGTTATTTTCGAAAATTCATACCGGGATACGCTTCTATTGCACGCCCCCTAAGTGATTTGTTACGTAAAACAGCGACTTTCGATTTTGGTCCGGAGCAACGGCAAGCACTGCATATACTACGTAATCGACTCACCAGTAATCCAGTTCTACACATTTTTGTACCCGGCTCGGAGCTCGAAGTGCACACTGACGCCAGTAAATACGGCTTTGGCGCGACGCTTATGCAAAAATCCCCCGACGGTCATTTTCACCCGCTCCAATACATGAGCAAAAAAACATCCCCCCAGGAAGAGAAGTTGAGCAGTTACGAATTAGAAGTGCTAGCGGTCATCGAAGCACTAAAAAAATTTCGTGTTTATCTCCATGGCACTAAATTTCGAATCATCACGGATTGCCAGGCCTTTCAGAAAACGATGGAAAAAAAGGAACTCACACCCAAAATTGCACGTTGGGCCTTATTTCTACAAGATTTCGATTTCGAAATAAAACACCGACCAGCTGCAAAAATGCAGCATGTCGATTGCCTTAGCAGATACCCCGTCATGCAGATTACGCATGATGAATTAACTCTAAAAATTATGCAAGCACAAGACAGAGACCCATTTATAGCCGGCATCAAGGCCGCAGCGATAAGCTCTCCGGTAGCTGATTTTGTGCTTCGTAACAACGTACTGTATAAAATTGAACGTGGCAGAGATTTATTAGTTATCCCCGAAGTGATGCAGCTTAATATTCTCCAGGATATACATGCTAAAGGCCACTTCTCAGCTAAAAAAACTGCAGAAATAGCATCTCAGAACTTTTTTATTCCGAAACTATCCGAACTCGCACGAACCATCGTGATAAACTGTGTTCCGTGCATTTTAGCATCTCGGAAATTGGGTAAAAAAGAAGGTTTTTTACACCCGATTCCAAAAGGTGACACGCCACTGGATACATATCATTGTGATTTTCTCGGACCACTCCCATCAACAAATAAAAATTATAAACATTTATTTACTGTAGTGGATGCATTTACAAAATTTTTCTGGTTATATCCAGTAAAATCTACGGCGGCGCAAGACGCACTAGATAAACTGAAATTACAACAAACGACATTCGGTAATCCCCGACGCATTATCACAGACAAAGGCCCCGCATTCACGTCAGCCGACTTCGCGACCTACTGTAAGGAGGAAAACATCGAACACCATCCGATCACCACGGGAGTACCCCGGGGAAACTCCCAAATCGAAAGAATACACGGCACACTCATCCCAATATTAACAAAGTTATCGTTGGACGATCCCGAAAAGTGGTACAAACATGTTGCTCCGGTGCAAAGAATTATAAATAGCACCATTTCATCCGCTACCAACTTTTCCCCTTTCGAAATTCTTACTGGCGTTAAAATGAAAAATAAAGAAGACTTACACATCCGACAACTCTTAGAAACAGAAGAGGCTCAATTAGCAGTAGACCATAAAAAACAGTTAAGAGATGTGGCAAAGACGCACATTTTAAAACAACAGCAAATGACACGTATTCAGTATGATAAGAAACGGAAACCTGCTACTGCTTATGAAATCGGCGATCTGGTCGCGATAAAAAGAACTCAGTTTGGTACGGGCCTAAAACTCCGTCCTAAATTTTTCGGCCCATACCAGATTACCGCAGTGCATCCCAACGAACGATATCAAGTTAAAAAAATTGGGTCACATGAAGGCCCACAGATTACCACTACGGCAGCTGACATGATGAAATATTGGACACAGTCGATATAAACTGACTCATAGTGACTGGAAGAATTTACTGCAAGATAATCTCTACGTTTACGAGTGTTTTTTTTTTTTTCTCTTTTCTTCTTTCTCTTGCAAAATCACAAACACAGATGTGGTTTTAGTTTTGTGTTTACTCCTCCACGCAACGAAGAGGGAATAATGGTGTTTTTTTTTTAATTATTCCCTCGAATGTGAAATATGCCACAGCAATAAATAAAGCTAAGTCAAGTGCTTTTTTTTTTGTTGGCTGGCTAAAGCATTTTTATCATTATTATTATTTCATTAACCAGGAATATGTTAACAAGTGCCAAGTGATTTTTTTTTTTTGGCACAAACATTTAACTTTTACAATATATAGGACATATTTTTTTTACATACTTAGTACCATTTTATGTGCTTCGAAATATTGTATGTTTTGTTTGAAATATGATTGTTTTTATAAATATGTTTATCTGTATAAACTATTTCTTCTACACCCCCCCCCAAAAAAAATGACAAAATATGATGTAGCAGGAAAACTATAAGTTTCGATTTTTTTTTTTCCTCTACTCTTTCTTTCCTTTTGACAGACAAAAGATAATTATTGTTTGTTTGTTTTGTCTTTGTCATAAAAGTTTTTACGATTATTCCAATTTGAGCAATTTTCTTTTGCATAAAAATAAAAGTTTTTCTCTATTTTTTTTTGAAGACGTATTAAGCAACACTATAATAAATTTGAGACTTTTTTTTCTTAGACGAAGACGAATATCGGTTTCGAAGACGTTGTGTTGGAAACCCCCTTTGGGGAACGATGATAAAACAAAAGACAGGTGTGCAAAGAGCACATTAACGACGCTAACTATTATGATATAATTTTTTTTTCTTTTCATTGTGTGTGCTGTTAATGACGTCTTCAAAATTCCTTTTCTGTTCTTCTCTCTTATTAATATTAATTTTTTTTAAATTCATGTTTTACAGTGATCGTCTGGTTTTTTTTTTCTCTCTCCCTTGAAGAAATAGTTTATTTTCAGTATCCTGATCGGTGTACACGTTCAGCTGTGGTCAGCTGCATGTCGGATTGGCCGAGTGTCGATATAGCGAGCCCATGGTAACAGGCTCGCTCAGATGCATTTGGCCGATTCGGCATCCGCCCCATGGCAAGGTACGACACGTGTTTGACCTTTTTAGCCACGTGTTAACTAAATGTTGCTGAGTTAGCACCTTCACACGAAAGGGCCCCAGCAACAAGCACAGAACAACGACAGAAGGATGCCAGAGCCCGCCTGATGAAGACGTACTTAGCAGAGCTCAGGGCTAAAAGACAGAAGATGCCCCATAATTTCAATCCTTTAAGTATTTTTTCCCTTGTAAATATTGCACTTTTCCCTTGTAAATATTACGCATTAATCAAGAATATTAAACTTATGTAACAATACCCCTGGACTCCTTAATCTACATATATAGACAGTGGGGCGTGAAAAAAATAGAAAAGTCACAGACCAATCCAACCCTGAGTAGCGGAAACTGCAGAGGGAAGAGGTGTCAAAAATTCAAATTTATGTTAGAAAGTCAAAATTGTAAAAAAAATTCAATCTTTTTTCCTGACATTGAAAATACTTTTTTGACGATTAAATCGGAACTGAGTGGAATGATAAAAATGAAATGATAAATATTTCTTAGAAAGTCATAAACAGGAACCACAAATACAATCACAGACCACTCTCACAATGATAATTCACAATGATAAAACCATGGTAGGAATTTAAAAAAAATTAAATGATAAATCCTCATAACTAGGGAATTCTGCCACTTCCCAATGAAGCATAGACAGTGAGGCGTAAAAAAAGAGAAAAGTCACAGACCAATCCAACCTTGAATAACGGAAACTGCAGAGGGAATAGGTGTTAAAAATTCAAATTTATGTTCAAAAGTTAAAATTGTAGAAAAAATTCAATGTTTTTTCTAGATATTGAAAATAACTTTCTGACGAGCAAATCGCAACTCAGTGGAACAATAAAAATGAAATGATAAACATATCTTAGAAAGCCATAAACAGGAACCACAAATACAATCATAGACCACTCTCACACTGATAATTCCTACTATGGCAAAAATTAAATGATAAATCCTCACAACTAGAGCATTCTGCCACTTCCCAATGAAGCATATATAGACAGTGGGGCGTAAAAAAGAGAAAAGTCACAGACCAATTCAACCCTGAGTAACGGAAACTGCAGAGGGGAGAGGTGTCAAAAATCCAAACAAACTCACTTATGAGGGCGCTCAATCAGGCGGTCACGACGTGTCACAGCTAAGTCAGCACCCGTTAGGCAAACGAAGGGGCGCCATCAGTAACAAGATCAAAAAGTCTGGAGAATGTCCGTCCATCCCCAAAGATTGGAACTTTCAATAGGCACGTTCATGGACTCTTCTCTGGCCCCAAGGGATGATGGGGAGCCTAGAGTTGGTTGCCCACCACGCCACTTGAATATTACGTGGATCTCGCCGGGGAAGAAATACAGAACGAGATTGGTTCGAGAAAAAGGCGACCCAAGAATTAATTAAACAGCCGAGTGACACTAAGACAAAAAATGTGTTATGTGTTTGATTAAATGAAAAAGATCTTTTCGAAACGCTTCGATTACCTGTGCTCAGTTTCCTTAACCGGATGATAATGCAAACTCTATGGGGGCGTTCTTTTCAAATATCTCGCTCAAATTTTGATATTTCTACATGATTTTTTTTTGGGGGGGGGGGGATAAGATAGCTAAGGACGATCTACAATCGGCCTAGTTTTTACTTTTTCGATTTTGCTTATATATATTTTATATTTTCGTAATTTCAATTTCAGAACCGGTTTAAACCGGTTTTGAAATTTAAAGATTTTTTTTTTTTTTTTTTTTTTTTTTTTTTTGTAAATCTAAAACCGAATTTGAAAAGGTAAAAACTGGGCGGGTTGTGGATCGTCCTCAGCTATCCTATAGAAAAAAAAACATATAAAAATATTAAGATTTAAGCGAGATATTTGAAAAGAACACTCCCATAGATTTTACATTATCATCCAGGTTTTTTTCAGTGGCCATTGTGGGGCCTTAAGGTTCGTGATAAGTCGGGCCGGAAATTCTCTTCTCCAGTGTTAATCTATGTTCTGCGAACGCATTCATGCTTTTCAAAACTTATGAGAAAGAAATGTACATTTTTCTCCAAGAATGTTTCTTGGCTGTTTTGTTTGTGAAATATTTTTAAAATACATAAATAATATTATTTTAATTGTTAAAATCGCTTTTATGCGTTGAAATTTTTCCAAAGAGAAAATTCGCCTTAAATATAACATATCAAATGAAAATATATATATATTTTTTCAATTGCTTAAAAGGCGCGAATGCCAACCTAGTGAAAAAGATTCCATGACGGGAGTCGAACCCGGGCCATCAGTATAGAGCACTGACGTTCTACCGACTAAATCACATGGAACGACACCCAGCAAGGAACTTATCGCTATTACATTTTGGCAAGGCTACAAACGCAGCACAAGATGGAATACAATCCGCCAGCCACCGATCTGAGGCAATCACGAAACACAAATTAATCCAGCATCGATGGAATATATTTATGCGTGGAAATTTTTTCCAGAGAGAAAATTCGCCTTAAATATAACATATCAAATGAAAATCATTTTTTTTTCAATTGCTTAAAAGGCTCAAATGCCAACCTAGTGAAAAAGATTCCTTGCCGGGAATAGAACCCGGGCCATCAGTATAGCACACTGACGTTCTACCGACTAAACCAAAAAAAAAAAAAAAAATGATTTTCATTTGATATGTTAAAATCTCATTCACAGATAATCTAAATCATAGCTGGACAGCTTCTCTAAGACTTTAAACCTAAAATATAAAATTGAGTACATATTTAAAAATACCCCGCCAGTAAAACTGCTAGGAGCAGCATTGAAGAAGGGATAAAGAATAAAAAAGCTAAAAACTAACCTTCTAATTAGAATTTGTGACGAATGTGTTATAAACAAATAAGATAAAAGCTTTCGAAAAAAATTGGGGTATGGGAGATAAAGGTTTTTAAGGAAATAGTTTCCCAAGAGAGTACCAGCTGGACGGGTTTGATATTTGTTGTTCTGGAATAGAAAATGCCAAGGATTGAACAAACTAATTATCTAAGCATAGTCTAAGCATCGTATGTCGCCAATATCATATAGGGAGCCTGCTATTTTTTTGTGCGGTGATCACCTCTTCTACAAGAGGTACAGACCGGAATTTCCGTTTAAAATGAAATTGGACAAAGTAGTCCAAGTTGTACAGTAGTTCCAAGTCTCAATAAGGATAAGAACTTGACTAGTGGCTTGTGTTCTAACTCCTCCTAGAAAAGCAAGATTGCTTTTATATACAGTAGATCTTCCACTAATAGGCTTAATATGACAGAAAGGATGCCAGAATAGTGAACAATCTTGATGGATTCAATGTTCTGTTTGCCTCATACCATCAAAAACCTATTTCTCTATACCAAAAACTGCTTCTTATTGCAATTTTCTAACTTATTGTTACAAGCCGGTATTTAAAAAATGTTTATTATTTACGCTTTAAAAATTACTTGCAGTAAAAGGAAGCCAAAGAGTAAAAATAGTGCACGTTACAAAAACATATAATCTGTTCAATAACATTACAATGCATATAGTTTTAAACTGTGAAAAGTCAAGTCTCATATAAAAGAGTCTTAAACTTGACACGTATTTTAGTTTTGATAAAGTCTTTGATGTATGATTGTTTCTCGGGTTTCAGGCCTCTTCAACTGCATCACATGGCACGTTGGAGTATCCAAAAACGTCCCCCCCTCCCCCACCTTGCTAGACTAATATCTTATTTTATTATTGTGAATTTTTTAATTAAGGCTTTTATTACAGAGACGGGATAGACGCGAGACTTAACCCCTTGGGGACGAGCAACACGTATACGTGTCACAAAAAGGCTTAAGAATCCGTGTTTACCCCCACCAATAAAATTTTACTGTAAAATTTTACTTATTTAATCTGTGCATTTTCTCGATTTAATAAGGCACAAATTTCTGTTTTTAAAAACCGGTGACAAAACATTGAAAAATTCATAAAAGACTTCCGTTGCGAAGGGGTTAAGTATTACCATTTAAAAATTTTCAGGCAAGAAAAATTTTGAAGTAACTTTGTTTCTTAATATTGTCTAGATTTTTTTTTTTAATTATACTTCAACTACAAGTCAATTGATAGAATATTATGCGAAATAACGCGTAATCATTAAATAAACTCCGCTCTTATTTAAATTCAGCAGACAACCTTTTTCTTCTTTCCAATTTCGAATACCGCTTAGCTAAAAATCGCTGCTGAAACTATAGGATATTGTTTCACTATAGTTATCAGAATTTTAAACGAACAAAAACATTCCCTGAATGCTCATTCAGAATTTGATAACAATTGGAAACTAACGTTATTTACTTTCGGAATGAAAGCCCTGCTTCCCGTTCGGCCTTATTTACAGACCGAAATTCTAACAATGGCGATGCTTTCGATAAATTTCACTTAATTACACGGCCTACGCTTTCCCCCTGTTAAAACGAAATCTATGCAGTATGTGTTTCAGCTCCAATCCCATTTTGAGTGTCCGTGAAAAGCTCTTAATAAACGGGAATCCCGGGGAGTGTAAATATTTACCCTTTTATGTCGATGAGACAAACACATTTGTCTGCTTGGTCCGCGTCCGGCCAATCTGAGGGGGGTTTCATTGTCAATATACACAGCTGCAACACTTTCTAGCCAACGCCACTGCGCTGTGCTGACCGTAGCGGATACAGTTCCGGTCCTGAGTGGATTGGACAGGGGTGATGCATCAGTAAATCTGAGTATGTGTGTGGGTGACAGATACGCAGGTCGGGAAAAGTTGATAAATGTGCATAAACATATTTAAATTCATAAGGGTTACTTTAGTTTGAAGTCATTATAAAATTCATTTAGACTTCTTTCTCCAAATCTCTCACCATGACGGTGAAATACACTTATACTGCTCAATTTTACTTTTAAGCGGTCAAATGACAACAAGAAAATTTTAATAAAGTCGCATAATGTTACGTAAAGGAAAAAAAAATTCTTATAACTTTTTCTTTTTCTATTATTATTGTTACCATCTTTTTTCCAAACCAACTGATTCGTAAATTCTGATGGCAGTCAACATTTCAATATTTTAGCAATCGAAGTGTCCAACAGTGTTAAGGTACATATAATTGTGTTTATGTAAGATTAAATGCAGAATATAAAAAATAATTTTAAAAATTATTGTTTCACCAAAGTTATAATGCCAATAAAATGTTGTTCAACATATTGTACTTATAAATAAATTTGAATTGGTGGGATTTAAAAAAACAGGGACCATATGACAGCTATTCTTTTTCTGCCCTTCCTCGCTGATTGAACCATTGTCAACATAAAAAAAATAAGAATTTATTTTTGGCTATTTAATAGATTAAATATCAGAGATCATGTAAACATAATCGATAAAAATATCGTTTATTGTTTATGTAATTTTTTAAAAGTATCGTTTACAGGGTTCGTACGGATACCGTTATTTTCCAGGTGAAATATCAGCACTTTCTTAATAAAAAAGTGTAAATCTAGTTAAAACGCGTGGGATTTCGCCAGCTTTAAGTACTTAACTGATCAATATTTTTGGAGAAATCTTTCAAATAATATCTACTTTTTTCATGTATTTTACAGAATTTTTAATATTTATCACCGATTTTTCAAATCAGAAATTTTTGCTTAATTGAATCAGAAAAATGCTCGGATTAACCCTTTATCTACTGAATTATGAATTCATGAAAATTTTACATTCTAAAGCATTTTACGTAAATTGTTTAAACTAAATTAAAAGATTTACATAATCATTTAATAAATTTTTAAAGGATTTTAGAAGGATTGAAGGATTTAGACGGATTAATTAAATTTGAATTTACAGGGAGTTTCTGCAATATTTATAGCTCCACTCAAATCTTTTATTTTAAATTGTTTTCTTAGTATTTTGTAGATTTATAAAATGTAGAAATATGATGTTGTTCTTACAATATAAATATAGAAATATTAAAAAAATAAAAACCACTCCCCTTCCTCAACGCCAAGAAAGCTGAAAAGATAAAAAGGCAAAAGGTATCATCCTTTTAAAAATATTTTTGTTTTGTGTAACCAATAATGCTTTTCGAACAAAATAAAGTAAAGCATCTGTAACTCATTCTAGACAGTATTGCAACTAATGGACGTATTTAAAGAATTTTATAACAAGTAATTTTAATGGTACTATTGAACAACGAAAAAGTAAGAATTTATATCATAAATAAATATTTTGCTTATAAGACGCTGTTGTATTAATAAAAAATTTAAAATACATAAAAAAAATTTATTCGCATGTTTCAACTCTTTTTAATCGAGTCATCTTCAGAATGTAAATAGAAAATAAAAAGTTAAATGTAAATAGATAATAAATAGAAAATAAGTATATGTATTGAATGGTTGGACAATTTAGAAGATAATTATTTAGCTAGACCACGGACAATATCCAAAATAAAATGCGCGTTATATATTTTATTTAATTTCAATAATTATTCATTCCAGTTTTTCACGTTCATTATGTTTGTAACTTTATTTTCTATTTACATTCTGAAGATGACTCGATTAAAAAGCGTTGAAACATGCAAATAAAAAAATTTAATGTATTTAAAATTTTTTTTTAATTAATACAACAATGTCTTATAAGCAAAATATTTATTTATAATATAAATTCTTACTTTTTCGTTGTGGAATATATATTATTGCCGAAACGTCAGTGAAGGCTTACTTTGGAGACACGAAATTTTTTGGTTTCTGTCTGTCAGTCAGTCTGTCTGTTCCGTGATAACTATCGCAAAAAACATCCGATTGACTTGAAATTAAGTGGGTATGTTAGTGAGGTGCTGGGGTTAAGCTGTATAGTTTTTTGTTAGATTTGATTCATTCGTTCCGAAAATATAGAATATTTTATTTTGCGCAATAATGTTTTTCTATGACAAATCCAATGATTTTCAATTTTTTTTATTTATTTATTTATTTTTTTTTTTTAATGACACATTTTATTAATGGAATTCAATGATAAATGGATACTGAAATTTACCAGTTAAATTATTCGAATTGTTTTGAAATTTCGTCTATGCATTTGTCAGATTTTTAAAGTTATTACTGCAAATTTTGGAGATTTTTTATAAATGTGTTCCAATAATATAAACCAATTTGGTTTACAGATTTACTTATTTAAAATGTATTTATTTTATTTTCTTTATTTTCTCTTAATGGTTGCTAAGCAACCATTCATCCTAATCCTTATTATATTTTAATGCTATAAATTTGAAAGCGTGGACGAAAATTTAAATGAAATCAACGTCAAAACTGGTGAATTAATTAATGTCTTTTTATCTTTGCGGATAAATATAACATAGCCCAAAAAAGAATATAGGCTACATTTTATTAATTTTATTCAAATATTTTCCTTAATAATTCAAAATTTCCTTCTTTTTCATACAGAATCAAGAGCGATTTTTTAGATAAAATTTAACCAATTTCCTTTATCGTTGCCAAAAAAAGAAAAAAAAATCTGAAATAATTTTTCAACGGCAATAAGTTTCAATTGAGCAATTTCCATTCGAAAAACCAAACTAAGAAAAAATAGATATGACGTCAGAATTAAAATAAAAATAAAAATATTAAACACGGAAATTTGTTTCGTTAATAAGAATTTTTCTGACAAAAATGGGGGCACAATTAGAAGTAAAAGAAATAAAAAATAATTATATTTTTAACAAATATTTCAATTGGTAAAATTTGACGTCATAATTGAACAAAAACAGGTATTTTATAGTAGTCGTTAAAAATACAAGAAACATGGATATAAATAACTCATGAAAAATAACGCCATTGCCGAAACTTCAGTGAAGGCTTACTTTGAAGACACGAAATTTATTGTTTTTCATCTGTTAGTCTGTTCTTCTGTATGTTTGTCTGTCCCGCTATAACTGCTACCAAATGCAATCAAATATTTTTTTTTTTTTCTGAAACAAAATTGTAAAACTAGATTACTGAGTTTACACTTACAAAAGTTCCTGATACATCAGATTTAGGTGTTTGTGGTTGGCAGGTATGTGTAGAAGTATGAAGATAATGAAAAATATTTGTCCAAACTGTTACTTATCCTTATAAATCAAAAGGTATAAGGAAATGCAAGATATACAATAACCATTAGCACAATTATTAGAAAGTGGCAAATTTAAATCAAGTGATGCTACGGGGGGTTCAGGGGGGCTCCGCCCCCCTTAAGAAATCTACTATGTTATAATAAAGAAAACAAAAATAATAGATCATGAAAATTTCAGAATATCCTAACATAACTAAATTTTTAATTTGCCGCTTTTGAAGGCTGAAAACTTCTAATTCTTTTTTTATTCTTATAAATAATTAAGTACTATGAAAATTTTAAATTAAAGTTTCCAAGAAGTTGAATATTACCCAAAGTGTGTTTAAAAATATATATATATGTACAAAGCTGACGTTGAGGCTCCCGATCTGCAGATTTACTAGTGTTATTTTTCACATTGGTAGATAAAGGGTTAAATAGTACAAAATTTACAATAAAATTTTACTGGTAAGAATAATAATTATGATTGCAATATAAATGCCCCGTACGTGGTATTGGCAACTCATGATTGGCAAAAACACGTTGCCCTTATGACGCACGGGCAAACAGGAAAGCGGTTAATCAGATAGTCTATAATAACTACTGGTACCGAAGAATTTCCTGACCTTGAAATTCCAGGAACCGTACAAACCCTGCTTTATTTAAAAGAAAATACATACTTACTTGGGTGGATAATTCATGTCTAACTTTATTATGAGAAGAACATTTGCACTTACCTATAGAAAAAAAAAAAATGAATTATGAATTTCATTTGAATCACATTTAAAAGCATTATATCCGTGGCTTCCGGTAGTAACCAGGTAAGGCACATTTTTAATATTTTGAGTAATTAGCGTTTAAAATTTTAAAAAATGTCTTTTTATCATTATTTTTATAAAATAGATTAGAAATTAATAATTTTCACTACATTCAGTTAGGATATAAGAACATCTTTTTTTTGTCAAAATAGTCATACAAAAATGGTTTTTATTAATTGAGAATGATTATTACTGTTTTTCAATTTTTAAATGAAAATTTATAGTCGCCCCATGACGGGAGGTATTCGATTTTCATTTTTCAGTACTATGGCAGATGAAAGTACTCTTTTAAAGCTACATTTTCCTAAATTATCTCAATTTTTTCGAAAATGTGCCTTACCTGGTTATTACCGGAAGCCACAAATATATAAATTAATATATGAAAAATAAAACACGCAAGCAAATAAATTATTTATGTTTATTATCATATAACACTCCTTTTGGTGGAGCTTAAATAGAGAGGAACTGTAGGCCTCAAAGAAAAGTTCAGTTAATATCGTCGTTATTGATTTTTTAAATACATAATAAGCTTATTAGGTTTGTTTTTAAAAAATGTACTTATAATAACGAAAAAGCACATAACGAGATTCAACAATAGTTGATAGTAATTAAAAGGTATAAACGGTGTATATTATATGAGGAGCCCAGAAGCCAAGGGGTACAAGTGACAAAATGTCGATTTGGAGTAAATTGAGTTTAAAGATAATTGATGTTAAATTGGAACATCAATAACAATTGAGTGAATTGAAATAGGAAATTTCTGCTTGTTGCATTCTGGTCTTTGAACTCTTATTTCAATAACTGTTAAAAAATAAAGTACAATTTTCTTTAAATGTATAATTAATCAATATTTTTTGTTTTTCGAAAAAAGTGGTTTGCCTCTATACTCAGCAAATAATAAGAAAATCACTTATATTTCTTTACCTGAAATGAAAAAAGCATATTTTTAGGTCGTCTGTGTACTTAGTTTATTTTTTTCAATTTTGTCACTTATACCCCTTGGCTACTGGGGCCCCATATATTAGCCTCTCCGCTACTGAATATTAATGCAGTATTATTAATTATTACTAAATTATTTCTTGTCCCATTTGGTTTCAGAGGAAGATTTTTATTTTATTCGCTTTAATTCGAACCTTAGACTTTGAAACATACCATTCTGATATCGAAATTGTAATTGAGTTCAAGTATCATTAATAAAATCAGACTAAATTGAGGTCCCCATTCGCGGTTCCTGGGTATAGTGTTCTGAATTATGTAGTGGCGTAATCACATATATCTGTAATGTTTTACGATGTATCCGAAATATATCATTATTTTAGATGACGCTGCCATCAAATTTGTTACATTAAAATATAAATAATTAACACTAATTGCAGCGTCTAAAAATATGTGGTGTGGGATGAATTAAAAATATATTCTTGAATGAAGGCTATGAATTTAAAATAATTTTCGTTCATTCCCAATGTATCGAATATCACAACATAAATCTTTTTATTTCTGTGTTTCTCAAAAATTTTCCTTCAAAATAAGTTTATCGTAGTTTAAATTGCATCATAGATATCTAAAAAACAGGCAGGATTTCTTTTCGATCGTAACAATAAACTCGATCATAGTGCCCTCTGGTGAAAATGTAATTTTTTTTAATGCTGCTTCATCTTTTGTATTCCACACTATATATTTCTAGACACTGTATCCAGGGACCGAAGAAGTTAAATTACAGCTGCATACATTACTTTTAAATGAATAAAAAAACTCGAAACACGCATGGCAGGAGCTATGCGAAAAATCCACAAACAAATGAAAATCTTGTATGAATAAATCATTAAATTCCAATCTATATAATAAAGGCCAAACGTATCTGTGCGTAACGCATACGTCATGTTTTGAATGGCAACACTTTCCGGTGAAATTTCGATTTTGCAATTTTCGCTATTGTAAATTTTTAAACTTCTAGACATTGCACGTTTTCAATCTTTATACCATCCTTTAGAGATAAAATGCACTTTTAAATGCCGTTTATTAGACAACAGTATCTCAATTTGTTTTTGAGATGTTAATTTTTTTGTAATTTTTGGTTCAATTTCTCTAATGGTGGCAACTCGAGTATCGCATTTATGTAGGACAGAAAGGAAAAATAGCCATAGAGTAAAAAATAAAAAAATATATAGGTATGGTGTAGTTTAGTGGTTGGAGGTGACGCCAAAAATGTAACCATAAATTCGCTGCATTGCATCAAACACAACCGCGTGCTTCCACAAAAAAGGAAAACTTTTAGCGATGCAATTTTAATTCATAATACAATGAAATGCTATTTTATAATGCTAAAATATAATCATATCTTTTTCATTTAGAGAAAAAATGATGTTAAAAAATTCGGTCTCTGTTCCACGTGATCGTTTTGTTTGGGCCGAATGAGTGACTTAAATTGGAAGAAAAACGACCATTAAACCGTTTTAATCACATACTGCACCTCCATTTATCTCTTTTCTCCATGGAAAATAACAGATCACTGTATATTTTAGTTGTCATTTTTTCATAGCAACTGAAAAAAATAGTAATTAAAAACCTGTTATGTCAATATATCGTCGGCTATAAAACCCGGTGAATGTTGTTGGTTTTATTTCGTTTTTATCTATGAATTTAATGACTTTTAGTTCGTTGTAAACTTACTTTACAAAAGATACATCAATTAACCTGTACAAAAATGTATTTTAAAGAATAACTGGGTATCATATTTTCTTAGAGTTGTTTTTAAAAACTGAGAATGCAATTTTATTCTTTGGCGAAATCTTTGGCTAATAACTTCTATCTTGCGTCTAATACGGAAGTACCGATAATTTTTAAAACTGTATATGATTACATAAATAATATATTTCATATAAAATTGCTGTTTGGAATTATTTGGCAGTTTAAAAAGCCTATTACGCATAAAACATTTATTAAACTTTCCAATTTTAAATTTTAAAAAAGTTTTTCACCTTTACTTTGTGACCCGGGAACCCCGGGTTCGGTGTACTAGTATTTATAAAGTTGATAGCATTCTTTGCAATTATTTTTATTTATTAAGAATATCTTAAACTGTAGGAAATTAATTCTAAATATAGACAAATTTAAAAAACTACATTTTCATCAGTCATAATACCAGCGTTGTTCTACTCGGTCGTTGTCCTCGGTTAGAGTTGTTTTTATTAATCATTAATGATAAAATTCGATAAGGATACCTGCAATATTTAAATTGTTTACGTAAAACTGCAAAGAAAAATTTATTGAAAGATGTTCTACTTGCATACAATACTGAAAATAAAAGGAAATCATATAAGTATAGACTTTTTATTGTTAAATGGAACTGAAAAATATATTTGCATTAAATTCTAAGGAAAAGAAGACTGACTACTACTTTTTCAAGTCGGTTTGAATTTCAAAATAAAATTTTCTCCAGAATTTCGCTGCTTCTATCAAAAATGAATCGCTTGTTATGAGAGGTAAATTGCTTTCGTGAGAAGCAATAACTTCCAAATTTCTACTTACCAATTCAAAAACTTCGCCGAATAAACCGAACTATACATCTTTTTAAGACAAATACAGTTTCCTTTTCTAGTGATATTCATAAAAGTTCTTGAAGTTTTCGGAATTTAAAATATGAGAGATAAATACACTCCAGCAAGAAATTAGAAACCGTTCCTCATATTCATATCATTTTAAATTTAATACGAAAATATATCTGGAAATATTTATTTTAAAAATAAAAAAGATGTGTTTGAACAGTGGAGCAATTATTTTGTTCTTTTTAGAAGTATTTTAATAATGTAATTATACAATTCTTCTAATGCGTATAGGCTAAAAACAATTTAATGAACTATTCTATCTGTTTTCGGTGCGGAAAAAAAAAAAAAGTCTTAAGAGTGTAGTTTACTCAGCTTTAGAATTCTTCTCCGTAATGTTAAGCCTATAGGCGTCTGATGCATCCGTATATTTAAAATACAGTCGGCTCTCGTTAATTCGAACTCGTCGGGACCACAAGAAATGTTCGAATTATCCGAAGTTCGAATTATAGAAAATATGAAATAAAATCTACCTAATATGGTACCATTACAAAGGAATTAATGTTATAGTGGTTTTTTTAATTTATTTCGTCTGTTATCATTAGAATATGACTTAATATTAAATTAGAATGAATAAATACATAAACTAATTTAAACATTAGAAACAAGCACGATGGAAGAAAACTTTAAAGCGTCACTGATGGGCACACATGGGCTCTAAGAAAGTGGATATCAAATGCATTGTATTATATGTATACTCGTTCGGAACAATTCTCACAAAAATCAAAGAAAGAAAGTTATTGAAATGATCTAAAATCCGTGAGAAAGAAAAGAAAAATGAAAAATCGTAATTCTCGTTAGTTCGAATTAAACGAAGTCAAGAGAGAATGAGTTCGAATTAATGAAAATTGTTAACGTTATTCTGCCATTGAAAATTTCGGGACTTCATGTTTAGTTCGAATTAAGCGAAGATTCGAATTATCCGATTTCGAATTAACGAGAGTCGACTGTATCTCTTGGGGAAATTAATATTTTTAACTTCTTTTTTTTTTTTTTTTTTTTTTTTTTTTTGTGTACACTTTTTAAAAGATGTCTCTGTTTTTCTTAGTTCTCAAAATAGTTCTAAAATCTATGCTAAATTTAATATTTTACATATTAAAAACAGACGAATTGTAAGATTTTAACATTTCATATAAGATTTAAATTTAGAAATACTTTGAGAACAAAGAAAAACAGGGGATTTCGTTTAAAAAGTGTACACAAAAAAATAAAAGCTAAAAATGTCAATTTCCCGAGGGGTATTATAAATATATGCATGCATCAAAAGCACATAGTGTGGGGACTTCGGAATCTGAGCGACCAGCCCTCTTTAGTATTTTACTTTAAGTTAACATAGGTGGCAGCAAGTGTTACTAGGCGTCTCGCGTAAATCAGGGCGCTAAATGCTCTGGAAACCACTAATTTCTTACAGTTTATTTTGTCATCTTTAATAGGATACAATTTTGCTATTCAGGGCTATCACAGGAGATTATTTTTAATTCTATTTCGCACCAATTTTTCCAAACAAAATTCCACACACGCTTTGGGAATATTTGCAAGAAAAATACTAATACAAAATGTTTTTTAAGTAGTGCGAACAGAATATAAAATAGTCGCCTGTGGCCGTCTTGTGCCATTAAATAAGACGAATAAAATTACCTTAAAATACTACTGTCCGAAGCATTTGGAGACTGAATTTCCGCGGGATTTTTGGCAACATTACTGCCAACCTCTAATTAGTCTTCAATGTTATATGGACTAATTTAACCCAGGTTTTAAATGTTATCGAACTAAATTTTTTAAAAAAGAAATAAATAAATCCTACGTAGAACAAGAAATAGTTTCATAAAATAAATTGTACGTTTCCAAACGTGTCTAACCTGTGTGAAATCAATGCACATATTATGGAAAAATAAATTGTAAGGTTCAAAATGTACTTAATCTATGTGCAATTTACCCACATATTACGGAATATTATTGCCAGAGGGCTACGTTTTTAAAATTCAGATATCTTTTTTGAAATTATAAAACTCGCTTTATTAATCTAAGCGAAAAGAAAGGGAATTTCACCATTTAAAAAAGTGGTGCCGTTTAAAAAAAATCTCAAAAAACGTAGCTTACTGTAACATTGTTAACTCCTTCGGAACGATGGCCTTTTATGAAGTTTTAATCTTTTATCACTGATTTTTAAAAAAGAGAAATTTTCGGTTCAATCAAAAAAGTGCGAGGATTAAATTGAAGCAAAATTTAGAATAAAATTTTATTTGCGAGAATAATTAAGAATGCTGAGCATCTTATGTGGCATGAATACCGGTTGCTCGTATCTAAGGATTTAAGGGGACTCGGGGGTTGATCGATACGGAAAAACTTTTAAACAGAGCTCTCGCTTCGAGTCCATATAAAAACAGAAGTATTCAATGTAATTAATTTAAACTTTCTGATATTTTAAAAGTATGTTTGTAGTTTTATAAAATTATAAAATGAAGTTCTTCAATGGAATATAATAAGAAATATAGCAAAATTTATATAACACAATTTTCGAAAAAAAAATTATGCCACCAACACCAAGATATCTTAACGTTGAATTGACATAAGAACCTAATTTTTGCTTTAAAATGATCAGGAAACTTTACTCTATAGAATGAATTAAGGAGATAACTATAACTCAAAAACAACATTATTAAAAAAACTCTCAAATTTAAAAATTGAAAAAACTCCTAAAAAATACAAGTTTTTTTTCATTAAAAATACTCAAAATATTAAACTATCTAAACGATATTAATTCATTCTATAGATAATGATGTTATACGCATGTAAAAAAAGTTTTAAGCCATTCCATCAAATAGTTTTTTTTTTTTTTTTTTTTTTAATCTTGGTGTTAGTCGTCAAAAATCAAGTTTTGAGAAAACGCGACTTAAAGTTGAAATTATATGGGTGCGACTATGAAAGGGTTGATACATAAATGCTTATAACTCCATTAAAAATGCAAATATTTTTATGCGGCTTTTTGCACTGAGTTAAGAATTAATTGAATAATCAAACTAGATCATAAATAAATCGGTTTTTTGAAAAGTTTTCGACCCCTGAGCCCCCTTAAGGAAGATCAATGGAAATACAGAACTTATGAATTAATACACCGAATAAATGTCTACATTTATGTATAATTTCGTCAAGGCCATAAAGGCATCCTAACAGCTATTATTTAATCATTAAGTGCTTTTATGTAACAAAAAATTAAATTATTTCATTTCATGTAAACCTTAAAGACAATTTAATATTATTTAAAGATTTTTATTTTAAATTTTTTACGGTGCATATTCGTAAAAGCTGTAAAAAAAGAAGAAAAATTGTCTTCTTTTTCAAGTCGTTTTGAATTTCTAACTCAAATTTTCTTCGGAATTTCGCTATCTTTATCCGAAATGAATCGCGTGTTACGAGCGGTAAATTGCCTTCACGAGCAGCAATAACTTCAGAATTCCTACTTAACAATTCAAAAACTTCGCTGAATGATCCGGACTATAGATCTTTTTAAGGCAAATGCCGTTTCCATTTCTAGTGATATTCATAAAAGCTCTTGAAGTTTTCAGAATTTTAAAGCACGGAGGAAAGATACACTCCAGGTAGAAAGTAGAGACGGTTCTTCATATTCATATCGTCTTAAATTTTATATGAAAAGATTAATGGAAATTTTTTTATCTATTCAGAAAAAGAAAAGGGAATTATGTATTGAAACCTATTTCTTTCTTTTTTTTTTAGAAATATTTCATTAGCAATACAATCGTAATAGCTGAAAATGCACGGCAGTAAATGTTAGAATTGTAAATAAAATTATGTCGACAATTTAAACAGGGAAATAATTTATGAGTAAAAAGTAATGTAAAATCTGATAACATGGAATAACAAGGAACCAGATGTTAATTCAGTGTTAGACATGTTTTCTTCTTTTGAAACATGTTTTCTTCTTCCTGTGTTATAATTGTGTTTATATTTTGTTTAGCTGAAACCGATTTTTTTATATTTATATTTATATTTAAATTATATTATTATATTTAAATTGCAAAAATGATATTTCACTTTATATTGATTATTAAATAAACTTCCGTTGATATAGGTTTCATTTTGAAGTCTATACTATTTTTGCTTTTATTTAAATGTATCAAGGGCAAGTTATTGAGTTTCAGTAATGTTACATTTACATCAAAATTTTGGAAAAAGTTTATCTAAAATTAATGACGAGCAGTCTTTTTTTTCCCCCCATTAAGTCTCTCTCTCTATATAAATATGTATATATATAAAAGAATGTTTAAAAATTCTGTTAGAAATATTGACTAAAATTAAGTAGTTTAAAAATTATTCTACTGTCCACCAAAAGGTTAATTGGAGTAACACACTAACTGAAAATTGTATATATAATACAAGGGTTTTTTTTTTTTTTTGTTGTTGTTGTTATTGAAGAATAAATATGAGAACCACCTTAAGGTACATTTACAAACATTACTTTAACAGAAGTTCATTAGCGCTATTAATTCTTTTACAAACATATTGCGTGCCTGACAATTCAGTTCCGGCCCGGCTCGATTCGATAGATTTAAGCCTCTTTCTTTGCACGGCACAAGTTTGCTGAAAAAAAAAAAAATAAATAAAATAAAAAATAAAATAAAAATAAATAAAAAAAAAAATAAAAAAAAATAAAATAATAATAATAATAATAATAATAATAATAATAATAATAATTTCGGTTGAGACACCATGCCGGATGTCGATCTCTATGGTGGATATATTACATTTCTGTATTGATGTGGTCAAACTAGCATCGGCTCTGACATCATTTATACTTATTCTAGTGAAAGTCATATTCACTGAAAGTAGCTGAAATTTTAAAAGAATCCGTTTAAATTTTTATATCGAGCCAATAAGCTCACTTTTTTTTTTTTTTTTTTTTTTAATCGGCCCAGTCCTTTTTAAAATTTGTCTTCATTCTGCCGCCCCGCAAACAGAGCCGAGTGCGAGCTTCGGACCAGGTGCAGACTTCTAATTCTGACCCATGCCAAATTGATAATAGTTGATTGTAACCAGAAGAGTTTTTATAAGATAAGTAAAGCATAACACTACTGAAAAATGGGCTTATTAAATAAGTTAGATTTAAATAAAAAATTCTGTTACTATTATTATGATTTTATAAATTTTGAGTAAAATAGTAGGTCGGTCCTACTGTTAACAATTGGCAATTCCCACTAATTATAATAATCGGATAGCTAAAAAATAAAAAAATAAGAGTTTCCGCTATAATTGGTGAAATCATTTAGATTCAATTAAAAAAAATTGTAAGCTTTTAATTTTAATCATTATTCGGTGTCTTTTGGTCGAATAAAACAGAACTACAAACAAATTCTTAACCCTTTGTTGCTTATTGTCCACCGTGGTGGGGAAAAGTACCATTTGTTTTCCTATTTAAAACTAATTACTTTACAGTTCCAATCCAAAGCTTATGGTACTCTGTGACATCTATGCTTTCAACAGAAAAATTGAGATAATGTCACAAATCGGGTAACTTAGTAAATAAAAAATAGAAAAATTAATATGCGGGATTAGTCCGTTTTAATGTATGCAACAAAGGGTTAAAATCAAAGATTAAAACATACATCCATTTAAAAATAGGACTTATTAAAACTATAAATAAGATCATAAAAATAGGTTATTGATACAATTGAAAAGGTCCACGCCACTCCATTCTGAGTGAGTTTCCTATCTTTTATAAAGTTATTCTTACTTTAACTCAATTACGTTGCTGGTTATTTTAAGTCGGGTGGAATGAATAAACTATCTGCGCTGTTATTAATTTCAGTTAGTAAACCTCGCTTAATCTCATTAATAAAATTGCTGGTGGTTACAATTAGGGAAAATTATGCAGAAAAGATAATTATCCGGCTTTATTCGTTTGTCTTGGCGCGATGAAAAATTTTACACAAAAGTTTATCCTTGCCTCGTCCAAAATACCTGTTGTGCGACAGGATTACGCCGTTATATTGAATTAGGGCGCGCTATGTACACACTTTTACATTAGATTTACAATTTTAAAATGAGACAGGAAAATATTTTGTGATACAGCCGCGGGGTAAAATTATAAAGACGCAGAAATTGACTTAGGATATTATATTTGGTTGTTTATTGTCTTCAACGCAGTTAATTATGTTTGTGTTTTAATTTATGTTTATTGTATTTAATGTCTTTCTAGTCATATTAAATTAATAGAATAGATAGAATGAATAGAATATGCATCATGAATAAACAGAATCAAAAGTTGTAAATACATTAACAAATGCACAAGAAAATAGCTAAAATATCCACTTTGAACTTAACACGATATAATGATGGTAATATTAACATGGCTGTCACAGCCTACTAATTTTTAATTATAACTGGCACCATTTTTTTCAAAACAAAATATCTTAAAAATTCCAGCAAAGAAAAATTCTGTTTCTAAAATGATAAAATATGTGACTGATACTGGAATTTACAAACGAACTCCACACAAAAGCCAAACTTCTTGTTTTAAAAACTTTTATTAAAATATTCATGTTGCTGTTTGTAATTTTCAAATTAAATTCGAGTGATCCCACAATGAAATCATTGGGCCGGAAAGGGTTAACAGACACGCTATATTCATTTACCAGATAAATATACTTCAAAATTTATTTTTCAAAAATGCTGGTGCGAACAAAATGTAAAAATAGTCGCGTTTGGTGGTTCTTTAATAATAATAAATCAACTCCAAAAGTTTTATCATACACAATAATTAAAAACTTATTCAAGATTAAAAACAATTGATTTATTTGGAACAATTACAGTCAATCAGGGTAACTTTGCGCTAAATCAGGGTAAATTTGCCCCACCTTTACGAAAATTTGATCTTTTCTGCCATGATTGAATCTTGGCGGATTATTTCCAATGAGCAACCAAAATTATACCAGTGCTGCTATCTATATTTTGAGGCCAAAACTTTGCCGTTAACTCATGTGATATAGCAGCTTTAATCTTTTTTCTCTCTTAGACCAAAGTTACTCTGATTGACTGTACCTTATCTTTGTTTTTTGGACTTCTATAATAAAATAAAGTTCTTAATGAGTTACGAATTGAAATATTGTGACTGCTACAAATCAATAATCCAATGTTACAATTTAATATATATTACATAATAATACAATTTAAAATATTCTGCATTCCCACATATAAGAGAAAGTGTCATCTAAAAGCGTTATTGACGTAATCTATGTACATACTCAAATTCATTGACGATATATATATTTTTTAAAGTTAGACAGCAGATAGACAAACATACTGTCATCAAATTCTAGTAAAAAGTAAACGAAACAAGTGTTCGAAACATGAAATCTTTTCCATTAAATAATATTTTAAAATGAGCTTACCTAAAACTAGACATCATGTAAATACAGTGTCTCACATAAGTGATGGGACACTTGTGCTTTACAAAAGGAAACTAATCAAATAAATTAAAAAAACATGTACACATTTTTTTGTTGGTGTGTTTCATACTTAAATTTAGTAAAGATTATTACATAACATACATTTTGTCAAAATATTAAAATATTAATTTAATAAAAATACAAATGTTTAGAGCGGAGCAAAAAATAGCTCACATAAGTGATGGGACACCATTATATATGCAACAAAAATCGTCTGAAATAAGCAATAAAAATATTTTTTGGGGTTTTATTTTTACTTAAAAGCAATTGGCAATAATTTATAAAATCGTCTGCAGTATTTCTCTCCAGTTTGTTTTGGAATTTTTGTGTTTTTTAGCTCTGTGTAGCCATGAATGCTAAACGAAAAGAAACTTCGCCTGAAATTGGAAAATTAGTTATTAATTTGCATATTGAACGTGGAAAATCTATTAGAAAAACTGCTGAAACAGTTAACTTGAGTCGTTCAACAGTTTTCAGTATCATTAAACTATATAAAAAGAATCATGTGATTCAGGATAAAAGAAGACCTGGCCGACCATCAAAGCTATCCAATGGAGTAAAGCGAATTATCGTTCGAAATATTAAAAAAAAAATCCAAGAAATAGTGCTTCAAAAGTTGCTGCTGATTTACAAGCATTATATGGAATAATTGTTAATCCTGAGACTATTAGAAGGGTAATTCGATCTACTGGATATCACGGTAGAGTAGCCAGGAAAAAATTCTTCGTAAGTGAAAAGAATAGAAAACTCAGACTAGCTTTCGCAAAATCCAACATAAATAAGAATTCTGATTACTGGAATAAAATTATATTTGCTGATGAGAGTAAATTTAATATATTTGGTTCTCACGGTAGAATCTTGGTGTGGAGAAAACCCAGGGAAGAATTTCGCAAACAGAACTTGGTACCAACAGTAAAACATGGTGGAGGAGGAGTTACGGTACGGGAGTGTATGTCGTCCACTGGAGTTGTTAATCTTGTTTTTATTGACAGTATAATGGATCAGTACAAGTATATTGATATTTTAAAGCAAAATTTGAAATCTTCAGCACGAAAATTCAACCTTCATAACGATTTTAAATTCTACCAGGACAATGACCCCAAGCACACTGCTCTGAACTTTAGACTCTGGCTGCTATATAACTGTCCTGAAATAATAAAAACACCACCACAATCTCCAGACTTAAATCCCATAGAGAATATTTGGCAAGAATTGGAATTAAGAATTCGCAAACACACCATTTCTTCAAAACAACAACTAAAATCGGTGCTTCAAGAAGAATGGGGTAAAATCACTTCAGAAATCACAAAAAAATTAGTCGAATCCATCCCAAAAAGATTGAATCATGTTTTAAAAGTAAAAGGAAATCCAACAAAATATTAAAACCTTTTAAAAAGTAAAATTTTTGGATAAATATTTGATGGAAAAGTAAGTGTCCCATCACTTATGTGAGCCATTTTTTGCTCCGTTCTGAACAATTGTATTTTTACTAAATATTTTAATATTTTGACAAAATGTATGTTATGTAATAATTGTTACTAACTTTAAATATGAAACACACCCAAAAATTTTTGCACATGTTTGTTTATTTATTTTATTGCAGTTTCTTTTTATAAAGCACAAGTGTCCCATCACTTTTGTGAGACACTGTATATTGTTCGATTTCGAAAGCTGGGCAAAGCATTCTGAGACGATTATACTATCTAAAAGAATGTTACGCGGAGATTGGTATTTTTCGAAATTTTGCTTCGGCATTCCTTTGTATGTTGACACTTACAAGGGCACCACCAAACATGGTGCACACAGATTTTGATGATTTCAAAGTATGTTGTAGGGGGTCATACCACTAATTATTCAGCTGAAAGGATTCTTTCAAATGGGCCTTATTTTTTGAGAAATTGGGGGTCAAAGTTCAGCGTATATTTCAAATACTTATTAGTAGGAGCGCCGTATGTGAATCCGTGGCGTCGTGGTATCGTACAAGCCTGCGGGTTCGAATCAGTCCTCGGCCCTTTACTTATTTTTATGTTTTTTACACTTCGCAAATTATAAGCAGAATTGAAAATTCTACAGCTTTGAACCTTTTGATATTTTCTGAAGAGGACAGTTTACTTTGTCAAAAATTTTTTATTATTATTTTTTCAAAATATGGTGAACTGACTGCACTTCAGGGTTCAACTAAAAGTACATTTTGCAACAAATAAATAAATAAAAATTTGTATTTAATTAAAATTTTTAAAAAGTATAAGAAAATTTCAATATTTTAAAATCTCCACTACTTTAAATATTAATATTTTTAGATTAATCAGTCACTTTTTTTCTTTTCAAATGTGTATTACACAATATTGTGCTTGGATTTTAGATAATTTAATACTGCATTTAATATAATTTATATTACTAAAATACTTAATTCGTGATAAATATGTTTAAAAATACATTAAAAGTAAAAAAAAAAAAAAAAAAAAGGTTTAATCATCATTTGTAAAAGTGCAAAAATAAGACCAATGAAAAGAAATCGTCATTTATTCTGATAATTACGGAGGAAAGCAGACGATTAAAAAAAGTATTTTTATATGTATTACAAATTTTATCTCATTAAACAGACAATTTTCGTACTTCAGTTGAATTACGGAAAGAGTGTTTTGATTTCTCATAAAAATAGATGTAATCTGTCAATTCTTATTTGTGCAAACGATAACTTATGTTCATGTTGAACTTTGGAGATAAATGTATTTACAGAAAATTGGAAAATTGAAAACTTGGATAACTGGTAACAACTTGCATTTTAACATTACTGCATTAATATTTTATTATTTTTTCGAAGATGCGCATTACTTGAATAATCTAATCCTAAAGACGTTTAAAAAATTGCACCAGAAAATTATTTTGTATTATTTATACATATAAAAAAAGGCAAGTTTTCATTTAGAATGCTATAAAATAAAAAAGCGATAGGGAAAAAAATCATTATTTCGGTATTGTGCTTAAAATAAAAAACGCGAATAATAATTAATAAAAAAAAGTTCTAGGCGTAAACTAGTTTTGTGGTTTTGTCAATAGAAATATTCGTTTAAAAATTGCAGAAAAAAAATAAATTTTCATGAAAAAATTAAAAAATGTAAATGTAATTTATTAAGAAAATATCAAAAGCTGCAGCAATTTTGTAATAAAAATACTTAAAATTTGTAACGTGTAAAAATACAAAAATAAATAAATAAAAGCCGATGACTGATTCGAACCCGTAACCTTTCGACTTGTAGGATCGTACGTTACCACGACGCCACGGATTCACATACGGCGCTCCTACTAATAAGTATTTGAAATATACGCTGAACTTTGACCCCCAATTTCTCAAAAACCAAGGCTCATTTGAAAGAATCCTTTCAGCTGAATAATTAGTGGTATGACCCCTACAACATACTTAGAAATCATCAAAATCTGTGTGCACCATGTTTGGTGGTGCCCTTGTTAGACTGGCACTCAGCCATACGCAGCTAAATAAGCCCAGCTTATCTCTACTTTTATAAAATCAAAGAAGACCGCAATTAGAAAACCAATATAAAATAACATCAGTTTATTATTCATATATGAGAAAATTAAAAATAAATGTGACTTCGTATCCTTTTAGAACTATATCCAAAAATAAAGTATAATAACAAGCGAGATAAAGAATTGAATAACAGTAAAACAATGAATATTATTGAAATATTTGTGGAATCTATATGCACAGGCTGAGAATGTACTCGTTATAAATTTGTAATATAAGATATATCATCATATTTAATAATTCTAGAATAAAATGGCTTTGTGCAAAAGTGATTTTACGATTAAATTTCCGATAAATATTTGTGGAAAATTTAATCATGCCCAAATTTGCATTTCATATTTTAATAAAATTACGCAAATGTATTTTATCTCATGCTTTAAAAAGGTTAAAAGGAGAGACGATTTAGATTTATACAGCATATTGATTTAGTAATTCTTTTAAATTTCAGTAACAACAACTATAAAAATGTATACATTTTAATAACTAAATTTCATACAGAATTTTCGTTTCAAGTTCTTTTACAGTTAACTTTATTTAATTTCTAAAAAAAAAAAAAAAAAAAAAAAAAAAAAAAAACATTTTATTTAAAGACTTCTAATTTTTCTTATTTTTAAACAAATTTTTCCAGTCAATCCGGATTTAAAATTCCATAAGAAAGAAGCGCACCCCTCCCTCTTTTGTTTGCTTATGGTCTTAAATATTTCTCGGCTGTATATTTTTCTACAGACGCCTTTGGCACTAAGGATTAAAGATAAAGCCTGACTCACTTCTCGCCAAATATCAAATATATAATAATGGAGGAAAAGGCAGAAAAGTTATGCAAAACTTGGCGGTATCTTCTTTCATGGAATATGCAAGGTAGGTGCATCCGAGATTAGAGTTTTGTTCCGGTAAAGAAACTCCGTGCATTTTTGAGGTTTTTGGATTTTGTCTCTGTTTGCTTCTCCTGGGGTTTTGAATCATGGCTTACAAGTACATTCCATATTTGAGGATTTGAAAAGGGGAAATTTTTCGGTTAGAGTGGGTTAGTCAGCGTAAAAGATAGAAAAATCTATATTTTTCTTTTTCTTTTTCGATTTTTATAGGGATTAAAAAACAGAATATGAGGATTGTATAAAAAGAAAAAAAAGTCGAAATACTCAACAGAAAAAAATTAGGTACTTTTCTATAAAGTATTCTATATCAAGAGTACAATACTTTTAGAGACTCATATACTGTAATTAATTAAATTTCTCTAAAATAAAAACAAATGTTTACGACCACCTTTTTTTTTCTAGTAATATATTACAGATGTAAATTCCCCCCCCCCCCCAAAAAAAAAAAAATTAAGCTATTGTAGTAATATATTATATGAAATTTAAATGGAAAGTGAGCAAAAGGGATATATATATGTTGATGCAAATATGTGAATAAATACATTATTATGTATTCATATTTTACATGAGTTATAAACATCATATAGGAAAATAAGGGGTAAAAGAAATAAGTGTTTTTAAAATTTTATTTTAAAATATACTTATATTTTAATAATTCAGACGCAGCTAAGTTTACCTTTTGTATTTCAAGAATAAACATGTAAATATTACTATCTTACGCAAGAAAAGCATAAAAGAAGCGAGAAATAAAGGTGCCAAGACACCTGAATGATAATTTAAATGTATTTATTTAAAAATATATTTATGCATTATGGTTTATTTAGGCGATGAGATGAATGTATTTAACATTAAATTCTTTTACAAATATTTCCGTAATTTTTCTCGGTAGCAACTGATGTTAAATTCAAAAGAAAGAAACATACTTTATTTCCTCTCTTTTTTTTTTTTTTCTTTCTTACAGCTTTAAAGATTTCTTGCTGCCCAGAGGAAGTATTTGGCGCTAAAGATTAAAGCTAAAGCACTATTACTTCACAAACATCAAATATAAAATAACTAAAGAATGATAGAAAATTATGCAAAACTTGACGCTATCGTGTTTCATGAAACATACAAAATCGAGATTAGGTTTTTATTACAGATAAGAAGAGTCGTGCATTTTAGATTTTTTTGGATTTATATCTGCCTACTTCTCTTGAGATTTTGAATCCCGGTTTACAAAAAAATTCCATGTATACGGATTTGAAGGCAAAATGCTTAGCTTAAAGTAGATTAGCCGCAAAAAAGTTGGAAAATCTATATTTATTTTCTCGTTTTAGATTCGTATGCGTAGATTAAACAGAATTAAAGGAACGTAAAGAAAAGTATTTAAAAGAAAATTGCCATATATATTTGCCCATAATCTAATCTCAAATTCGAGAGAAAAACCAGTATTTTTAAAAAGAAGTTATCTTTGTCTTATGTAACTGAGGGAGTAAAAATTGATATTAGATAAGGCGAAAATAATTAATGGTAAATACTGGTATTCAACAATTTTTATAGAATGATTGGGTGCTGGAATTTTCTTTCGCCTACAGTGTTGCCAGACAGGCTACTTTTTAGCTCACAGGCTATCATAGCCTGAGAGCTTATGTGCCCGTCCGTTCTGTATGTATGTGCGTATGTGCGTAACGCGATAACTCATGATAAAAATATCGGATCCACTTGAAATTTTGTATGTAGGTATATCCTGACAAGGCGCTTCCCTGATTAGTTTTTGGAGTTCATTCGATATGTATAAGAGGGGGAACGGGGGGCTCATGCCCCCCGTTAGTTGATATAAATGGGATTTTCATGCAGAATTAAGTTTTCGTTCAAAATTTAGATTAGGATCATTCTGATGAGGCGATTCCGTGACTGTTATTAGGTGTTCATTGAATAAGTATAAATAAGGGGACAGGGGTTCTAATGCCCCCCCCCCTTAATTTATAGAAATGGGATTTTCATGCAGAATTAAGTTTTCGTTCAAAATTTAGATTAGGATCATTCTGATGAGGCGATTCCGTGACCGTTATTAGGTGTTCATTGAATAAGTATAAATAGGGGGAACAGGGGTTCTAATGCCCCCCCCCCGTTAGTTGATATAAATGGGATTTTCATGCAGAATTAAGTTTTCGTTCAAAATTTAGATTAGGATCATTCTGATGAGACGATTCCGTGACTGTTATTAGGTGTTCATTGAATAAGTATAAATAGGGGGAACAGGGGTTCTAATCCCCCCCCCCGTTAGTTGATATAAATGGGATTTTCATGCAGAATTAAGTTTTCGTTCAAAATTTAGATTAGGATCATTCTGATGAGACGATTCCGTGACTGTTATAAGGTGTTCATTGAATAAGTATAAATAGGGGGAACAGGGGTTCTAATCCCCCCCCCCCGTTAGTTGATATAAATGGGATTTTCATGCAGAATTAAGTTTTCGTTCAAAATTTAGATTAGGATCATTCTGATAAGGCGATTCCGTGACTGTTATTAGGTGTTTATTGAATAAGTATAAATAGGGGGAACAGGGGCTCTAATCCCCCCCCCGTTAGTTGATATAAATGGGATTTTCATGTAGAATTAAGTTTTCGTTCAAAATTTAGATTAGGATCATTCAGATGAGACGATTCCGTGACTGTTATTAGGTGTTCATTGAATAAGTATAAATAGGGGGAACAGGGGTTCTAATCCCCCCCCCCCGTTAGTTGATATAAATGGGATTTTCATGCAGAATTAAGTTTTCGTTCAAAATTTAGATTAGGATCATTCAGATGAGGCGATTCAGTGACTGTTATTAGGTGTTCATTGTATAAGTATAAATAGGGGGAACAGGGGTTCTAATGCCCCCCCCCCTTAATTTATATAAATGGGTTTTTCAAGCAGAATTTTCAGATTTCGTTCAAATCTCTGAATAGTTTTGGAAGTTTAATGGTTAAGTATAAAAGAGGGGGATAACTCCTTTTAAATTATATAAATGCTAAATGGGTTTTTATTAAGAATTATCTAATTTGCTCTGAATTTTGGATATAGATTTTTTATATGATAAAGCATGTCTTTGATAGTATAGGAGGTTCAATGATTAAGTATAAAAAAAGAGGAAAGAAGAGAGCTGTTTCCCTTTCTTAATTTTTTAACGGAATTAACCCTTGAAAATATAAGGCTTTAATGTACAATTAGTATTTGTAGCCTGTGAGCTCAATGCCATCAGTTTAACTGGGCAGTATTCTTTATTTAAAATTCAAATTCTTGATTGGCACCACTTTTCACAAATGTTAAAATGTGCCTTATTCAATGACATGATAATTAAGGCGAAAACAAAAGATGATTTAACGTTTCAAAAAAGTGGTGCCAGTCAAAAATCTGAATTTTAAAAAAGTAGCCCACTGGCAACACTGTTCGCCTAGGTCGAACTGTTGCTACACATGGATTTCTGCGGCCACAGATCATTGTTGTGAGGTGTCCGGCATACATCGTTGCTTCAAATGCTTTGGACATCAGCATTTTAAAGTAATTTTATTCACTTTGATGGCAGAATTATCTGCGTTTAAAGATGAAAAAAAAAAAAAAAAAAAAAAAAAAGGTGAAAGAAATTAGTTGCATCTAGAGCTTTCAGAGACCTGATTTATGCACGATAACTGGCAATTTTAGCACAGAAAGAGCGAAAAATTCTAAAAATGACAATTGTCGACATCTTCAATTCGATCTAGAATTAAATTCAAAGTTGTCGTAATTTTATCTTCAGCATTTTTGCTTATTTTCTAATACAGCCTTTTTTTTCTATAGATTAAAAACCTCGTCAATTTTATCAGTTTTATAAATGTTTGAGCCCATTATTAACTAAATGGGAATGTAATTATGTACAGTAGGGATTCTTCAATTTCTAATCAATTGAATTTAGACAATCTCGGTTCATTAAGATTGAAATATTTTATACAATGTCACTGTACTTTGATTTAAAATTTCAAACAATCCTGTGCCAAAAATAACACATGGATACCATACGATCATTCGTCCTACTACAGGTGAATTACGCAAAATTGAGAAGTCGGGTACTTTTTCCCACTAATTTCTAAACGTAAATGGATGAAATATGCGCATTCAAGACTATTGAAGCGATTTAAGCAGTTTTTCATTTTAACTTACTGGTTTTATTTTATTTGTTTCCAGAAAAAACTCCTTTTGACAGGATTTTTTTGAAATATATTTTATCTTTTCCAAAAAATAAAGAAATAATCCGATTATATACTTTCTGAATGTCAATTGTCAAAAATCAATTGAAAAAAAAGTAAATAAGTACCTTCGACAAATAACGCGATTAAATTAATAATATAAAATTCCAGTATCTCATTCTTAGAACAATGAAGGCATTTTATGGATTCCCTATAGTTGCTGTGCAGCTTTAAATTAAATCCAGTGAAAATGTAAATTGTTTTTCAATGGAATGAAAGCAACAGACAAATGTTTAGACGCGGCTGGTAGCCGCAGAGTTAATATATATTGAAAATATTTTAAAACAGGATCAAAATTGCAAAGCAATAATTTTTCTCTTCTCGTTTTTTCTGGTTAAAACAATTTTAAATTATCTGAGAAATGAGTATATGCTAAAGTCTATCCTTGAAGCGTTAAAAACAACATCTCTTCCTTTCTTTTTATGTGGAAGACTTGAATTCAAACCAGAAAATTTTAGTAGCTACTTTTACGTTGCAAGATACTAAATCTCCCCCCCCCCCAAAGAAAAAAAAAAATATATATATATATATATATATATTTAAAAATTTCTGGTGCAAATTCATAATTTCTAATTACAATATCTGCCAGATTAGGAAATACTGATCTCTTGCCTTGTTTTCTTAGGATTTTAAATATCTTCGAAATATTTCTTATTTATTACAGAAATACAGAAGACTGTAGAAATACTTCTGTATTTCTACAGACGCCTTTAGAGCTAAGGATTAAAGCATGACTCGCTTTTCCTCAAATATCAAAAATATCAAAGGAATGGAAGAAATTTTATGCAAAATTTTGCAGTATCTTCTTTTTTGGAATATACAAAGTGTATTCGGGATTAGAATTTTCTTACTGAAAGGGAGAGCCATGCTTTTTTCAGTTTTTTCGATTTGTCTCTGTTCACTTCTCTGTGGTTTTGAATGTATGTTTACAAGTAGGTTCCGTCTTTGAGGATTTGGAACGAAGAATTCTTCTACTGCAATAAATTAAAAGAATTAGAAGATCAGCTATTTTTTTCTCTTTTAAAATTTTAAATTTAAAAAACTTTAAATTCCAAATTTTTAAATTTTATTTTATTTTTGTTTCATTTTACTTTTTAATTTAATTTTTTTTAAAGATTTTTAGCAGTATTTTAAAAGACTCCTCTGCAGCTAATAATTAAAGCTGAACAGCGATTAATTTATTCCTAAATATCAAATTTATAATAATGTTGGAATGGCAAAGATTTTATGCAGAACGTGGCGATAGAATAGAAATTATTTCTTAGAATACACAAGTTAGGGGTATTCCAGGTTAGAGTTTTGTTCCTAAAAAGATAATTCACTAGCTTTGAGGTTTTTAGATTTGATTGTGTTTACTTCATTTGGAATTTTGAATCCTATGCCTTACAAGTAGATTCCATATTTTAAGGATTCGGAAAGCGAAATGCTTCGGTTTCAGTAGATCAACCAATTAAAATATTTAAAGAATCATTATTTTCTTTTTTTTTTTTATCTCTCTCTTTTCAATTCGAATAGCGCATTAAATAAGGTTGAGAGAATAAAAATACCAAAATAGTTTTTTTAAAATTAATTTTTCCTGCTTATTTTTATAAAATTTTACATGCTTAGAACGTCATTTTTAAATAGAGTAACCTCTCTTTTTTATTTATTTATTTATTTATTTATTTATTTTTTTGTGTTGAGCTTATGTAAATGAAATGCAATAGCGATTTTTAGAATAGCTTTCAACAAATAGTCAAAGAAAAACACAGTAGAAACTTTAAATTATTGTAAGTATTTTCTATAAGAAAATACTGGTAATTTCCAATTTTTTTTAAGTTTTTCCCTGACCACTGGCCACCCTGACATAGGTTTGTAATATAAACTGGTTGTTTAGTACATCGATTTTGAGAAATTTTATTTCTCTAAACTTAGTCTTATATTCAGATAAATACTATTGTCCAAATATAGATTGTATTTTATAGGCTATATGGGAAGGATACATGATAGTTTAGATGAATTTAAAAGTTGGGGTAGTAAAAAAAAGGAAAGATTGGAACAACATAAAGAACAAAGTTTGTTTTATTTTCTTTATATGCAGCTATGGATTTTAGAAATGATTTATTCATTTCTGTTCTAGATCGAAAAACGTATATAAATTAATTAGCATAAAACAAATATTGAACTTGTACAATGAACTACAATTTTAAATATGTATACATTATATATATATTATTCGAAAATGAATAATATTGAAACACATTAATATTCTATATAATTATAAAACATATAAGAATACTTAATGAAATGGACAAGTTAGGACTTATATATATAATATCTCTTTGACTATTTTACTTAGTACTTTTTTTCCAATCAAACATGACGTTTTCTTCCTGATCGAAAATGCATGTTTAAGAATTATCAAAGAAATTAAAATGAAAAAGTTATAATGCATTGCAGTTTTGAAATTTTATATACAGGGAAACAGGCAATAACAAAGAATTATTTATTGAAAACTTTTTAACAGAGAACTTAAGTAAGAAAATTCTAATGTATATTCATTATACATGTATTTTTTTTTTTCATATTTCGCTGATAATCTTAAAAATATTTTAATTTTATTCACTTTGAATATAATCCAAGCATAGTAAAAATATTATTGTAAAATGTTAAGTAAAAAGATTACTTTACAGTTGAAATATATAAAACATGAGCAATTTGCATATACATACTTATTAATCCTTATAATATATTTGATTTTTATTGCTTTAGAAGTACAAATAAGAAACTTCTAGATTTATCCAATGGATTATCCAAGGAATAGATAAATATAAAAACATAAATCATAGCAACATTTCTGTTACCTGAAAAAGTATTAAAAAGATGAAATGGCATGTTTTGACAACTTTATTAAACCAACAAAGTTTTGTGAACAAATATACATGTACGAAAATAAACTTTATTTAATACATATTTACTTATCACTCCAGTTTTGAATGCGCGTACTTTAATATAGGAATATTTATTTTCTATAATCACAGAATATGCGTGATTTAATGTACCAAACATTACTATATGGAAATTGTAGTATTAATAGTTGGCAACTATGCTACTATACTTAATACATATACTATTTCATATTTTAAAAATGCAAGTAGAAAAATTCAAGGAATAGAGTGCATATCTATATCTGACAGAATTAACGATAAACAATTAACTATGAACAAGATACAGGCAAGAAAAACTTGCAACAACTTAAAACTTTTTTAAAAAGGGAGGTAGGGTTAGACTCGTCTGTCCTCCCTCTGATGAGAACAGACTGTTTTTTCTTGTCTGTATCTTGTTTATGGTTAATAGTTAATTGTTTATTGTTAATTGTTTCACCTATAGATATGCACTCTATTCCTTGAATTTTTATACTTGCATTTTTAAAATATGAAATATAATTCGTGGCATTAGAGTTGCTTTTAGCGCCAATACAGCTACAATTTTTCATGGTGAATTTATAATTATCTTATACTATAATGCGAGCAAAAATTGTGTGTGTGTAAATTTTATCTCAAAAACGGCTCGAACGATTTTCGCAAAAATTTGGATTTTACCATTTTCGGGCACGAGAAAACCATTGGGCAAGGTCGCATGTTCGAGAAAATTCGATTATTCGGCCATTTTGGGTCATAATGGGTCAAAATCAAGCTATTTATATCTAGAGAACGACTGGGTCGATTTTAAGGAAATTTTGTATCCAATCGTTTTTTGTCATGAGAAAACTATTGGACTAGGTCACATATTCAATTAGTGGGTAATTTTTGGGTATATATGGGTCATGCCATTTTTATCTAAAAAACGACTCTAACGATTTTGACCAAATTTTATATGTTATCGTTTTGGATTACAAGAATACCATTGGGTTAGGTAACATGTTCGAGAAAATTCGGTTAATGGGTCATTTTGGGGGTCATTGTGGGTCATGCTATTTCTATCTAGAGCTTTTCTCACGCAATTTTGACTAAACATTGCATTCTATGGTTTTCGGGCACGAGAAAAACATTGGGCTAAGTTACATGTTCGAGAAAAAAATTTAATGGGCCATATTGGGTCATTAAGTGTCTGGGTCAAGCTATTTATATTTAAAGAACGGCAGAATCAATTTCATCGAAATTTTGCCTGTAAAAGTTTTTTGACACGATAAAGCTATTGAACTAAATCACATGTTCGAGAGATTTCGATTATAAGGATCATTTGTGGGTCATGATGGGAGATACTGTCATGGTCAAGCTATATCTAAGGAACAGGTTGATCGATTTAAACGAAATTTTGTATACAACCTTTTTTGGCACAAAAAAACTAATGGGCTAAGTCACATGTTAGAGAGATTTTATTTATATGGGTCATTTGTGGGGCATAATGGGTCATAATGACTAATGAGTCATGTTCAAGCTATATCTAAGAACGGGTGGATCGATTTTAACGAAATTTTGTATACAACATTTTTTGGCACAAAAAACTATTGGGATAGCTCACATGCTCAAGAAAAATTGGAATAATTGGTCATTTGGGTTAAACCAAATTTATCTATAAAATGGCTCTAACGATTTTGACCAAATTTCGTATTATACCGTTTTGGATTACAAGAAGGTTATTGGGTTAAGTCACGTGTTTGAGAAAATGCAGTTAGTGGGTTATAATGGATCAGGGTCATTCTAATTACATATAACAATGACTCAATCAATTTTGCCTAAATTTTGTAACGAAACATTTTTTGTCACTAGAAGAGTACTCGGCTGAGTCGCATGATAAAAAAATTATGTTAGTAGATCATTTCGTTTTAACTGATGAATGCTGCCAAGCTAATTCTACCCAAGAAATGGTTTAAACGATTTCGATTCAAGTTTATACTCTACTGTTTTTAATCACCTGAAGACTATTGAGCTAAGTCACATGTTTGATCAAATTTGATTAGTGGGTCATTTTGGGTAATACGGGTCTGAGTCATGCGAATATGATAAGAGCCAATAAGTTGGCAATATTTCACAAAATTTTACCAACATTTGGCTGAAAAATCGATTATTAAGATTACGAAAGCCAAAACACATATTTGGCGTAAATGAAAGAATGTCGCCAACTTTGGCTATATCTGGCAAAAAAATATTTTCTTTCAGAATGTTAAGAATTTTTTTATACCATTTTTTTATACCATTCTTAATAGGATTCGAGATTCATGGTTAAAGTAATTAGGGTCGAGCTAAAAAAGTGATTTGGATTGATGTCCTTTCGTAGTAAATTTTTAAATAATGTAAAATTTATGAACATGTGCATACATACATAGTTTTCTTATTGATAGTTTTTATAAATAATACTAATTATAAATAACATGTTGTATAGTAATAATACAGAGAGACTAATACAGTAAAAATGCTATATCGAGTTGAACACAAAGCTAATTTTGACCGAGCTTAGCTCGGTTACTCCTGCTAGTAATTAATAATTTATACATATACTATGCACTATGTGTTAAATTCTATATATTATGTGTTAAATACTATGTAATATGTAATATACTACCATGCTACTGTACTTACATATTTAAACTTTTTTATTACGCCTTATGGAATAGATAATGAAGTTATACGAATTAAAATAAATAAATGAAACCGGTAGTAACAAATATAACCCAGAGCGTCGCTTTGTCTAAATTTCTTGCACGGTCTTCGAATATGGATAAATATACAACGTTTAGTTCCATATCTAGGATCTATTTAAAAGAACTATCAGAAAATAAAACTAAAGAAATACATTACTGCAATTTTGAAAAATTACAAACATGGGAACTAACAATATAATTGAAAACTATTCAACAGAGAATTAAGATAAGAGAATATATTTTCATTATGCTCTTCTTTTCAGACTTTGCACAAACCTTCCAGGAGATTTTTCTCTTTTATTCACTTTCGAATACAATGTAGATGCAGCATCGAACGAGGTTTTCCAAGAAAAAGCAAAAATCTCATAAATGAATCTTAAAGAAAGCCCCCATGCGTGTGCTTATGCCCCTCCTTTTCTTAACATTCCCTTAACATTTTATTTATTTTAATTTTCACCAGATTTTTGTTTATGTTCTTAAAATTTTTATCAAACGCCGTTGCATGCATTGTGCTGTTTTGAATTACACTGGAGTTCCACTGGGGAAAATTAACTTTTTCACTTCACTTTTCTTCCTGCTTACGATCTCGAAGTGAAAAAGGAATTTTGATATATAAATATGAAAAGAAGTGAACTCATTCAGCATGAATCTTTTATTGCACAAAAACAGTAAAAAAAAAAAGAATATGTAGATGAATTATGAAATATATATCCCCCGATGACTATAATTATAAATGTTCTGCTTCATGTTTTGCGAAAGAAGCCTGACGCGACATATTAATAAAATAAATGAAAGAGTAATTTCCTTTAAAGATATGACAAGTAATAAATAATAAAAGATGGCAATAATAAAAAATATTTTTTCGTCGTTAATTTTTTTTTTTTTTTTTTTTTTTTGTTCGCGTTTCTTTTAATTTTCCAATTTTGTAATGTATTATTCAAAAAGAAAATTAAATGTACATGAGGACAATTCATAAAGAATTTTTTTTGTAAAATAATTGTTTTGAAGACCAGTTTATTTCTTTATGAGTTTTTTTCTTTCTTTTTACTAAAGAAGAATGAGAAGTGCATTTATTTTTTTTGAATTTGAGAGCAAATTTAAAAAGTCGAAACCAAACACACACACTTAGAATAAATAAATAAATAATAACAAAACCCGGTTTATTTCTTTAGCTCTATTACGTACGCAGCGTATGCCATGCAATTTCGGTCATTTCCGGTCATATAATGTACGCAGCGTACATCTTGATACACAGCTGATTCATTTAAAGTCCATTTTAAGTTTAAAATTCCAAATGTTTTGGCCCCACCAGTGGCCGAGAAGTTCTAACATCTCAACTGGTAGACGGCAGGCGCTGGATTCGAACCCAATCACGGCCGTCGTCCTAACCGTTCGGAGCTTTCGTGGTTTTCTTCGAATCTAGCGTAAATACGGATTATGTTCCCTTAGAAAGACTCCCACGAAGGGCACCCCTCCCCCTTGGGCCTATATCCCTCGAATAGATAATCGGCCGACACAAAATAAACCAATCCAAACCCAATTTTTTTGAAAATCTGAAATTAAAAAAAAAAAAAAAATAACGGAGGTATAAATAAAATTTTAAACTTCTAAAAAATGAAAATGATTGTTTAAGCGAAATCTAAAATGCTGAATCATTAATAAATCGCATTAGTTTTTTAAAGTGGAAAGAAAATTGAATTCCCAAAAACATTATGAATCTCAGATGAATGAAACCCTAATACTATTAACCTTTAAATCGGTAAAATAAAGGAAGTTTCTTTTAATTAAATCCATCTTAAAGTGAAACTTCAACTTCTAGTACAGGGGATCGAACTAAGAACCGCCTGTTTACAAAGAAGAGGCTTTATATCAAAGTTATGATGCCTGCACGCAAATCGTTCAAATTAAAGTTTTCTTTTAAAATTTAAATTACAAAAATGAACACATGACATAAAGAAAATTAATTTAATTAAAGTAATGGAGTTTTTCAAAATTTTATGATTTGTCATGTGGCACGAATTTTTTAGCTGTAAGTACACAAAATCAACAGTTTCTGATACTGTTAACTATAATTTATACCGTTTTTGTAGACAAATTCTGTGACGTACGGACAGACAGAGGATAGAGACAAATAGGTTTCCTTCGGATGACCGAATCCATAAAAAAAATTAACTTCTTAAAAGTTTAAGGCTAAATAAGATATTTCAGAAAATGAACCTAAAAATGTGTCATTATGTCCAACCGATAATGAAAAACTCATGTCTCAACACCTCATGCAGCTTAAAGGCCTTTTATTCTATACTTTCGATTTTATCACTCAACTTAATATTTTGCTTTTGCTATACGGCTTCCCCTTGTGTTTTGAGTGGGCGGAAATGGAAGAAGTGAAATGGCCGAGTTTGGGTTATTTCGATCTGTTCTTTTGATTGTAGCGAGGCTACTACTAAGGGCTCTATTCCCCCGGGATCAGCTCCCGAAATTGGTGTGGCTGGACGGTTTGAGGAAAAGTTCTTCATACGATGTCTTCAGGATGTGGGAATTCATCTGCCCGCTATTGTTTGTTTCGGCTGATTAGGAATAAAACCAATTCCCGTTTCCACTTTCGTTTTCTGTTGATTTGAGAAACGTTGATTATAGTTTTATTTCCTTTGTATTTTTTTTTTTAATGGAATAGCTGTTTTTTAGGGGGCATAGTAAACTGGTAATTCAAAGTTATTAGGACTGGACTTTTGTTGATCTGATAAAAAACAGGAACCGTCTTTATTAATTTTTACTTTCTTCTATCTATAATAAAAGAACGTATTATAGAAGATTTTTTTTCTAATTTTTCGACGGATTTACACGATTTTGGGTTCAAATTAGTCATAGTTATTAAGACTGGATTTTTGTTGATCTGATAAAAAACAATAACTGTTTTTATTATTTTTTACTTTTTTCGATCTACAATAAGAAAGTATTATAGTAGAATTTTTTCAGTATTTCGACGGATTTACGCGTTTTAGGAGTCAGAGACCCCCGAAAGCATGTTTTGTAGAATATTTATCCACACGTGTTTGTGTCCGTATATATGCGAAACACCTGAATTTCAATTGTTTTCTAAAAGTATAGTAAGGTGATACAATAAAATATTTTATAATTTAAAACTAGATTACGATGGAATATGCTATTTTCTTTATATTTCATTATGATCACTTTACAACAGAACGTGCATAGCATTTTTTATTAATTTATAGAGACACACAAAAGAAATCGGTTACATTACTGTATTTGCGTAATACTTGCTGCAGAGTACGTTTTAAAATTTGGTGTACGCTTTAATTTTTTATATCGGTATGACAGGTAGAAAGTTTGGGGTTAGAAAGAAAGAGCATGAATGTAACATAAAATTTGGTAGGGATAAGACTGCGTTATCAAGATTGTTTTTAAAGAGGGGGGTTAAAATTTGTTTTAAAGATAGTAGATTAGTGTTCATTTCAAGTTTATTCCGAAAATTAATCATCCGTGAATCCATAGAGATATATTCTAGGAGGGATAGGGTTTGTAATGATTCTTATTCTTATGACATTCCGAGTTTGTGGTTAGAATTACATAATAAATATTTAAAGGGTGAGTCTAATAGGGGGAGCCGCGGTGGCATTGGCTATTCACGTCATAGAGGGCGCAATATTTTGTGTTTTGGGTTTTTAAATTACCTTTATATCCAGAGTCATTTAGTTTTTCTACTTTTATTAATATTAATTTTATACATATTAAATTTAATATATGATCAAAATTTATTATATTTATATGCCGCGGTGGCAATAGCTATTCACGATCATAGGGGGCGCAATGTTTTGTGTTTTGGGTTTTTAAATTATATTTATATCCAGTGTCATTTAGTTTTCTACTGATTTTATGTGTTATGAATACGGTTCTTATGAATGAACCGAAACATGTCAACTTTTTAATTTAATTTTTATTTGTGACACCTGTTCTAAGTAAATAAATATGAAATGTTTTTATACGTGAATGAAAAAGGTGAAGTGATTTTGTTTTAGTTTTGAATAAACGAAAGCTAACAACAGTTTTAACACTTTAATTTTTTTTTTCATATTACTCTTTACATATAAATTCTATACCTCATATACAAGGCTGCACAAAAGTATTTGCATACCATTCTCCTTATTAGAGGAAATTGCTCAAGGGGAATTTTCAATTGAAATATATATATATTTCTTAAAGGAACTAAATTTTAGTATGCATATTGTCAATAGATACAAATCTCTATATCAAATACAAGGTTGCTGAAAAATTCGGATAATTTTCCGATTATAGATGGGAACAGCTAAAATTCGGTTTTTAAATGAGTTACACATTTTCATATGGTGAAATAAGAGGTAATATTTTTGTTGCATTATTCTAATTGTGTTTGAAAGTGCTTTATAATCTATGCTTGACGCATGATTTTTTCTTTCTTTCTTTCTTATTTCATATAATAACGAAACGTCTGTTATTAAATAAAACAAAAATTAATATTCAGAAATTCTTAATGTATAAGAAATTCCTGAAATACATGCGTCGGAGGTACATAGTTTAATGCATATACAGTAGGGTGGGCCGAAAAAAACTGTTTTTCGATTTTCGATTATGGCGGGTGCGGAAAAGTGGCCACTGGTGGCACTCAGTTCATACAAAAAATTTGAGATTTTTTGGATATTTCCTTACCTTGCCGCAAACGGCTTGAAGTTTTGCAAAAATGCTCATTTTTGAACTTTTTTCGAAAAAATTTAAAAATGTTAAATAAAATTTATTTTGATTGTATTTACTTGAAAGGGCATATTTAATGTACCAAATGTTTAAATAAGATCTGATCATGCATTATTTAATATCTATGTATATTGTAACTTAGCCTATTTTTATAGCTTTTTCGCGTATAACAGGCAAAAATTGTATTTGTTTGAATCGATCGTTAATTTCTCTCTTATTTATGTCCCTTGGCCTTCTTTATATTTTTTCTATGTGTCAAAGGTCATATATTTGGGAAGCAGACAGCAGTATACTTCATAAACAAACCTGGAAGGTGAGAAGGGGTTGAAGCAGGACTCTAAACGAGCACGATGACTCGTCGTAATACTGAGGGAGTGAAGGACGAAATAGAGAGCCAAAATAAGATAAAGGTTTCTTATTATTTCTCCATGCTCAGTAACCTGCGACATTTGTTCAGTGTGAACGTGAAACCTTTTTCTAGTGAGATTCAGTGTTTTTATGATCGTTTAATGTTCCATTATAGTGTTTTGTGCGTTTTATTATGACGAGCTTAGAAATGGCTAGTATGAAGGACTATGGTAATGTAAAAACACGCGATAGCGTGAAAAGTAGCCTTTAGGAGGCATCATGCATATTGAAAGTATTACAATTGCCAACTTATGCCGATAAATCATGTGCCACTACTACTGGTTGCTTACCATATAGAAGTTGTGACAGCAGAGGATACGAATCTCCTCATCGGTAAAAACAAAGTCAGATGAGAGAAATAGAAACTTGGAAAGAAGATACATGCAGAAAAAGTTCTTGAAAGAAGGAAAATTAAAAGCATATTTTTTATGGTAGAAAAAAGAAAAGTATATTCAGAGGCAAAAAAGAACAAGCGGATCGTCGAGAGAAAGGAGAGGAACACATCACCGTGTTGTTTGAACCTGGTTAGGAATACTTGGGTCACTTGAAAACTCGTTCCTGTTACGGAAAAGAAATAGCAAAATCATTATATAATCTTCCGAGTCACCACAAGTTAGAATTTTCTGAACTGACATCACTTGGGTGTGATGGCACCACTGTTAATACAGGATAACGCAATGGTGTCATTGCCTGTCTTGAAAAAAAAAAAAACTAGGAAGAGAACTGCAACATTTGATATGTATTCTTCATACGAACGATATCCCACATCGACATCTACTCTCTAAACTTGAAGGTGAAACCACGGGACCTAAGATCTTTTCCAAATCAATCGCTGCTAGACTAATGGGGTGTGAAAATTTTACGTATCACTTTGTTCGAGCCTATTGCTGTTTCCAGAGCCATTCCTATTGCTTACAGATTTGTTTTTGAAGTATACTGCTGTCCGTTGCCCAAATATATGACCTTTGACACATAGAAAAAATATAAACAAGACCAAGGGACATAAATAAGAGAGAAACTAACGATCGATTCAAACAAATTCAACTTTTGCCTATTATACGCGAAAAAGCTATAAAAATAAGCTAAGTTATAATACACATAGATATTAAATAATGCATGATTAGACGTTATTTAAACATTTGGTACAGTAAATATGCCTTTTCAAGCAAATATTTGCGGCAGGGTAAGGAAATACCCAAAAAATCTCAAATTTTTTGTACGAACTGAGTGCCACCAGTGGCCACTTTTCCGCACCCGCCATTATCGAAAATTGAAAAAAAGTTTTTTTCGGCCCACCCTAATATACAGTTATCAGAAGGATTGTCAATTTAAAAGATTTCTGTTAATTTGTACATGTACGAGAAATTCCTAACATTAATGTTAGTCTTATTTAATGATCGATTAAAAAAGGGATAATAATGCTGTCGCGAAATTATTGTAGATATCTGAATAAATAGATAAAAACATAAATTGGCAACAATTATCAGAGTGCCCTGATTATACTTTTCTTAATCAGAAATACAATATTACATTGGATATGGTGTTATTGATCAATCGATGCCGAAAAAAACTAAAACATATATTTAGTTTCATTTCTAATAAACCAATAGAAGTATATTCCGTTAATAGGAATCATTCGCAATACCATCAAGATATATGAAACTCCACAAGATGTTGCTTATTCAAAAGAGATACGGTAGAACCCCGATTATCCGAAAATCGGCTTAACCGAAAGTCCTTAAAATTTCTTAAAGTCCATTTTAAATGTAAAAAAATTATTGCCAACTCTATTTTTACCGATTTCAAATGACACCTTTCAACATAATTTGATTTACGATTACTATTTTATTTGTAAATTTTAGATCAAAACAATTCTCATTCCTTTTTAATACTTTTAAGAACTGTTTTAATACTTATTAGCTTCAATAATTTAAGAAACATAAATATAAATAAAAACTTTGAAAGGTATTGTTGCACACTGGTAGAAATTGTGTTAAAAATCATGTTCTTTATGAAATAAACTAAGTCAATTTACTTAATTGGTCCATTGCGTAATTTCGGGCACTTTATTAGATAGATACATACGACATATCATTATTGACCAAAATATGTTGCGATTTTCTTTTGTTTTTTTAATTATTTACCCATCATACGTAGTATAGGGTAAGTCTTGCAATCATTTTGAAAATCGAAAAAAAATTTTTGACGGATTTATACGTTTTAGATAGTGGAGATTCCGAAAAACATATTTTTAGAAAAAAAAAATTGCCGTCCGTCTGTCTGTCTGTCTGTAAGCGCTCTATCTCCCGAACAAATTGAGATAGAGACTTGAAATTTTGTATGTAGTTAGTATGTAAGAATTGGACGAAGCCTTTTAATATCAGCAACCTCGATTATCCGGAACTATTTTTTTCGGACCCTCGAAAAATTCGTTCTGATGAAAGGTATATAAAAATTTTCGAATTTTTTTGTTTTAAGAAATGGATGTAAAAGGCAATAAAATAACACACATTTTGCATATAGAACGAAGTCGATCGGATTATTAGTTGCCGAGATATTTGTAATCCTGTTTTCCACATTCTTCGATTTTTCATGACTCTGTATTTCATTCAAATTTCAATTCAGAGGTATATTTTAATTGGAAATGAGACGCTTAATCCGACACAGTTAATTGTTAGTTAATAGAATTAGTATTTTTGGAGTTATAAGGATGTTTCTTTTACGCAGTTCGCTACTACTTGAGTAGTTTGGCGTTTTATATAATTTGTCGAAATTGGTACTTCAGCAGTTGTTTAATAAAGCATTACTATGTATATTAACAATATTTAAATTTTGTTTATGAATTGCAATGCACTGTATAAATAGTTTTCACATGTTTTATTTTCATATACATATCCACGATGGGTAAGTATTACGGTGGACCCCAAAGACTACTTTCAAGGTGCTTTGAATATGGGTACAACAACATTTTTATTACAACTGTGTTCTAAATTGCGATCACAGCTTTTCATCAAACAAATTTCCAATTCAAGGTTTCCGGTTATTCAAAAATTCCTTTGGAACCCCGATTAAGCGAAAATTCATATTTAACCCCTGCCCAGTGGTTTTCTGCATTCCTTCCAATCTATCAATGACGAGAATAGTTAACAATGTGTGTAATCTCAGATAAGTCAAATACGAAAAACAAACGAAGAAGAGTAGAATTCTAATTCCAACCAAAACAAACCGAGTCAAAACGAAAACCAGAAAAGTTATCTGCTCCTACTGCTAAAATCTAGTCATGTTAATAAGTGATTATTAGTAAAATGGTTTGTAATTCGAAACAATGGTGTGGGTAATTTAACCATTTAGTTTTAACAACATAATTAAAATTTCTGAATTAAAAAAATTATAAATATAGTCAATATTAACTCATTTGTGCCATTAGCTCATATATGACATGTTTTGTAGGAATTTCTTTTTTATTTAAAAATGCTGAAATAAGAATTTTTACTTCATGTGATAACGAAACGTTTTTCATTAAATAAAACAAAAATTAGTATTCCGAATTTCGGAATAAAAACGATATTCTCGAAATACATGCATCGGATGTAAATAAATTAATTTTTACGATTATCAGCATTGTTGTTAATTTAAAAGATGTTTTTTAGGTACAGGAGTTTGAGTGAACAATGCTTTGAGGTCTATAGCTACAAATGGCTGTTACCTCGAATGATCCATAAACCACAGAAACAAATACAGAACACTTTTATTATTACAAGAAATCCAGTACATACATTTTAATACACATCACAGGGACAACACCCGCACACCCATGCCGCTAGCTGGACTCGAACCAGGGTCCAGCGGTGTGGGAGGAGCTCACGCTACCGACCACGCCACTGGATCGGCTAGGTACAGGAAATTTTGAAGCATAACATTAATCTTATCGATTAAAAAAGCATAATTATATCATTTCGAAATTCTTGTAGATATTTCAGGGATGAGATTTCCGCTTATTTTGCACACCAGTAAAATCTTCGAGAAAATGCCATATTATTAAATTGGAACATTTTTGTGATTTACATTTACAACATTTTCCCTAAGATTTTACCGGTGTCCAAAAAAGCGGAAATCTCATCCCTGAATATTTGCATAGGCACAGTATCATGATCATATTTTTCTTGATATGAAATATAATGTTACATTTGATCTGGCGTTATTGATCAATCGATGCCGGCAGAAACTAAAACATATATTTAGTTTCGTATCTGATAAATCAATAGAAATATATACCGTTAATAAGAATCATTCGCAACACCACCAACAAAAATATATTCCGTTAATAAGAATCATTCGCAATACTATCAACAGAAACGAAAATATACAAGATGCTGCTTATTCCTTTCCAATCTATCATTGGCGAATACAGTTAACAATGTATGTAATCTCAGATAAGTTAAACGTGAAAAACAAACAACAGCCCCCCGTGTAGATTTCGAATTCCAACCAAAACAAACTGAGTCAAAACGAAAACCAGAAAAGTTATAATTCCTATTCCAAAATTCCTGGCATGTTAACGACATTTTAATGGGGGCTAAGGAAGAAATGGCGCCGTGCACACATCCAGTAAATCGGATTTCTGCACGAGAAAATAAAGGCCACGAAACTGAAACCTATGATGAGATAGGAGATCTTTATAATGCGAAGAATATTTAAATTACGCCAATTAGACGGGGGTTCTAAATTTCTGTAATTACGCCCCTAACTGCACTTGTTGTTGGCGTGTAAGGGGTGGGAGGATAGAATCTTAAGCCGAGAGGTGCATTATTGGAAAGCACGGATTTGGAATTTTTGGAGATGATTCGATTATTGTTTCGATTAATCGATCTGGTATTTCAGAAAGAGTTTAGTGTCTCTAAATTGGAAAGATGAGGAAATAGCGTGAGAAACGCCGGAAATCGTGGACTGGTGGGGGGTGGGGAGAGGAGACGGCTGGAAAATTGCATTTAAAACTTGAATCTGGAATTGCTTACTCTGCTGACATAACAACGGTTGGCGAAATAATAATCAAGGCTGAAAAGATTTCTAATCACCCAGGGATATTCTTTGAATTTCCGAAAAATTGCATTCGTGACGTTAATTACATTTTCTTTTAGCTGTTTGAATATTACCTATGTAATATTCTCTTTGCAGAACAAGCACTAAATATTATCAAGAAATTTATTCAATCTTCTCCCTTATGGACTTGAGTTTAAACATAGCCATTTTCAAAATTTCTGATAACGTGGAATTTTACATTGGGTCTTCTAAACCCTAAATAATTTGCAAATTTTTCTTAATCTTAATGTCTATCTTTATTATTTTGAAATTCAAGGAACAAAAATATTTTTATTTTCACCCCTCATTAAATTTTATCTTTATTCGTATATCTTTATTCGTAGAGAACTTAAATTAAAAGTGCACTGGCAGTAGTTGTTGACCGGTCTATTGTCGCCGCCCATATAAATTACCGTCCTCTTTGCCGTTTTCACTTATAAATATCTTGGTGAAATTTCATGTAGTGGATTTTAAAAGATATTTACTACAAAAAAGTCGAAACTTGCATGTCAAGCTCAGCAAATGAGGAGCGTTCATGCTATAATGTAGTTGTAAAAATATTCCGATTTTGGTGTAATAGTACACGGATTATAGTACAGCCCCCAAAATCTTTATCGAAAATAAGTTTTCAATACCAGAAATTACAGAAACCAGTACCGCCATAGTACTCTTTAACAGAATTGTCTTCCTAATTTTTAAATATTTTAAAAAATATGATAAAATATAAAAATTACCATATGCCGAAAATTAAAAATTTGAAGGGTTTTTTTAATATTTAAAATTAAAGGGACATAAAAAAAAACTTCGTACTTTGGCATTGGGCTTCTAATTTTGAATGGCGAAAAGCACATCTTAATAAGGATATTAAGTTATGATCAATCATCCAATTAAATTTTTCAATTGAGATTACCTTGCTATTTTACATTGGGAATGATTATTGAAGCGACCTCTGAAATACAGCTCATATTCAAAATATTAGAATAATTGAGAAAAAGTAATAAGAAAAAATTATTTGTCATTTATTTATTTTTTATACTAAGTAAATGCAATTAAATTTCTTATAAATTAAATCTGGAATGTTTAGATAAAATTTTAACATTTATAAAATATAAAATACAGCACAATAAATTAGGTATACAGCTTCCTTAAACACACCAGAATATTAGAATAAAATTTAGATTGGTTCAAAATATTAGAATATTTTATTTTACGCAACAATATTACCTTATGAATATGAAGTAAATGGTAGTTAATATTTTGTAGCATCCCCTTTAGCTTTCATAACAGCGTACAATCGATTTTGCATACTATATACAAGGTGTTTACAAACATTTCTATCACTTTTAGCCCAAATAGACTTTATACGTGCCACTAACTCAGTTTTACTTGAAGGAGGATTTTCTTGAAGTTTTTTCTTCATTATACACCATAAGTTTTCGATGGGATTAAGATCTGGTAAATTTGGTGGCCAAGGAAGTATCTTAATGTTGCGTTGGCGTAACCAATTCTTAATTGACACCGAGGTATGCGGGGACGCTAAATCTTGTTGAAAGATGAAATCATCTTCAAATAAATCTATTGATGATGGAATCATGTAATATTCTAAAATTTCTTGATATATCAGAGAGTTAACCTTTTCCTAGACGATGCATAACTTTCCAGGTCCTTCTGCACTCATACAACCCCAAACCATGACACTAGCAGCAAATTTTACGAAACGTTTAAGGCATTCTTTATCAAATGCTTCTTGCTTCATTCTCCAAACTCGAATACCTTGATTACCATATGAAACACAAAGCATACTTTCATCACTAAATAATATATTTTTCCAATCTTCATTGCTCCATAAACGTCTTGATTTACACCAATTCAATCTTATACGCTTTTGTCTTGCAGTCATGAGAGGTTTTGTTTTCGGTACACGAGATACAAATTTAAATTTATGGAGACGTCTTAATGTTGTCGATGTAGAAACTTCAACTCCTTCTTCTTTCCATTTTCGGTGCAAGAATCGCACACTTTTAAAACGGCTTTTCTTAACTATACGCTTCAGTTTCCTGTCATCTCTAGCAGATGTTTTTGGTTTTCGGCCACCATTTCGGCGATTATTTTGAAAATTTCCAATTTTTGAATATTGTGTTAGTATTTTACTAACGGTCGATTGCGAACAATGTAAATAATTGGCTATAAAACATTGATTTTTACCGTGCCGATACAAATCAACCATACGAAGTTTAGTAGATTCAGGAATATCACTCACACGGCCCATTTTAAGACGAAAAAGAAACAAACTGCAAAAAAGAATACTGATTTTAAATAAAATAGTCTGAATTTAATCAATGATGCCACCAGTTAAGAATTGGTAATAATTAAAGAAGAATTAATGTGAAATATTCTAATATTTTGAACCACTTGAATAAATATTCTAATATTTTGACTTCTCAAAATAATTTTTTTTTGCAATTAATCTTTTCAAAAATGATATTAAATTTAAGATAACAAGTAAGTTTAATCAACAATAAGTTCTTAATAAAAATATCGTTTGCATATTTTCATTAAAAGACATTAAATTACCAAACGATATTTTCAATTTCTAAAAAAAAGGTAATTATTCTAATATTTTGAATATGAGCTGTATTATCTTGGCATTGAATCTATAAAAACAATGTTGATATTCACCCTTCTAAAATATCTTATTCTTGAAAAATACATTTAATTCTGGTAATATCTTAAATTCTATTTTTCTTTTCCAAATGAGAATAAATAAATATTTCTTTATCATTTTTACAACGCTAGTAAAAAAATTACAACTTTTTTATTAATCATTAATTAAGTCAATAATGCCTCATATATAGATTGACCTAATTTATTTTTATATTTATTGTATCTATCTCAACCAATCAACTCAAAGCAACAAGAAATAAAAAGTTTATTTTGATACATCTAGCAAGAAAAATGGAAGTTGTTATCGAACTCGCTGAAAGTACCCGAAATGCATTTCCGACTGGACAACTAGACAAAAGCTTTGCACCCGGCTGCCCATTACCAGGGTCCGGCACTAAATAAAAACCGGAACAATGGACGAGCCGAGCGGCGTCCTTGCCGGAAGTGTCCCGGATTTTCCAGTAGATGCCCCTTTTTGTACGCTTGCCCCGCTCTCTTTTATAGTCTTCCGAATACATAAATAATGGACCGGCGGCGTCCGAATGGAAGTTTTCTTTTTTTTTCGAGTCATTGCATCAAGTCGAGTCAATTTACAAGATATTTAAAAAGATCTTGCTTTTAACTTGGTAAAAGAAGGAAAAAATTCTTTTTCTAGTTCTTCAATTGAATACTTGATATAAATAATTTTTTGTATTTCTTTTATTAATGTACTTTTGTTTTGTTTTTAGGGTTCTGTTCAACTGATAAAACCCTATTCGTTGCCGTCCTCTTTCTTTTTTTCCGTACACAAAAACTGTGTAAGTCAGAAACTTCAAATTTTGTCACACAGTTGAATACTTCGTGTCACACGACAAATCATAAATTTTTTAAAAAGTCTATTATTTTAATTAAATTAATTTTTTTAATGTCATTCCTTTATTTTTTACCTTTCAATTTTAGAAGAGAACCATAATTTTAATGTGTTTCATGTAGACACCATAGCTTAGAGGTAAAGCATCTCGCTAGTAAATAGAAAGCTTTTAGTTCGAACGCCGGTTCTGGAAGGTGAAAATTCCCTGTTTCGATGGATTTATTTAAAAGATTTATTTTTTATTTTTTGCCAATTTAAGGATAAATTATGCCATGAAAAATAATCACTGACATTCATAATATTTTTTGGAATTCAATTTTCTTTCTGCTTAAAAAACTGTTGCGATTTATTATGATCGGATTTTCAAAAAATTTAGAACTTTGTATTCTATTTAAATAATTTGTCAGTTAGTTGAGGATTTCTTTTTTGAGAAAACAGTGCCGATTAGAATTTAAAAAAAGTCGCTTGGGGCAAGGCTGCCTACAAACCTAAAACTGAATGAATATGAATATTTATGAACGCCAGTTATAGCCATCGTTCCGTATAAAAGCTCTGGAGTATCCGTCGCTGGTCAAGCATCACCATTTTGATCAAAACCACTCGCATTTAATCTTCAGCAAGCGATTACGGAGCATATGAGACAAGATTTTCGAAAACTGCTGATTTAACAATTCTAAAGGGATTAGGGACGGATAAATTGGATTAGGCCGTATCTTGTTTTAAAGGTAATTAATTAAATTTTATTGTTAATTTTAATCAGAGTTACATTTTACGAATTAACATATTAATTTACTTCAAACATGAAGTAATTTACTGATCTTATCGTAGTATGTTGATTAAATCATTTATCTTGAATGCCAAATAAGTTTTTTGGCACATATTTTGTTTCTTTGTACAAATATCTTATAATCACCACTTTGACACAATTTATTTTCTGACGCCAATTTGGGGAAAAACTTCGTTTTCGAATACCAGTTACGTTGTTACGTATATATTTTTAAATTATTTTTCATTATTTTAAAAAAGAAATAATAATAAATAAAAAAAGTTTAACTAATAGCTATAGAAGAAAACAAATTATATCATTTTAAACAAAAATCTGTAAATAACCAGTTTATTAAGAAATAAACAGCAATAGGCTGGGTTATATATTTTAAAAGTTGAATATTGTTGTGATTAAGTGGATTATTTTTATCCGACATTTATTATTGCATTAGTCCTCTTTGCATAAATCAGATTTTATAATTTAAAGAGGAAAAAAAAAGTGTGCATATTGCCACCGCTATCGTAGAGCATATTTTTCTTTTGTTGTTGTTGTTTCTTTTTAAGATTATAAAACTCATTTACCAATTCACCATGTTTGCTTTTCGCAGTTTTACTGATTATGTGTATCTCAAATGCCAAATAACGATTGTTATATATTTTAAAAGCGAATATTGTTGTGATTAAGTAAATGATTTTTTATATCCATCGTTTATTATTGCATTAGTTCTTTTGGCATAAATCGGATTTTATATATTTTTAAAAAGACGATAGATAGCTTAAATACACATGCAAATGCCACAGCTGGCGTAGAGCATGTTGTTCCTTTCTTGTTGTTGTTTCTTTTTAACAATTAAATATAAAACAGAAATTAAAACTCATTTATCATATACTCATCAAGATTATTCACTTACGTCTACTGTGCGATAGTATGTCACCTCTACCTTTGGATCCCAAATTTCAAAATTTCCCCTAATAACAAGATTTATTTCTGGATACCCCCTCCAAAACTGCAACATTCAAAATTTTAAGGAATAACTCTGATCGGCCAGTTATAGCCATGGTTGCATGTTAAATCTCCGGACTATCCGTCGTTGGTCAAGCATCACCATTTTGTACAAAATCACTTTTATTCAATCTTCAGCAAAGCAATTACAGAGTCTATGAGACATGATTTGCGAAAATTGCTGATTTAAGAATTCTAATGTGATTTGGGCTGGATAAATTGGATAAGATTGGATCCCGTTTTGAAGACCAATTCACTTAATATTATTATTAATTTTAATCATCGTCACGTATTCCTAGTTAACGTATTTATTTACTTTAAACATAAACTAATTAACTGATATTATTAGGATGAGCGAAGCGAATCCTCTACTAGGCTACTCAAATGACAGTTTGTCGTACACTTTACAAAAAAACTATGCAGTATTTTCACTTGAAATTAAATACAAATATAAATTATGATCTGAACATTTGCAGAATATTATTTTTTTACAGAAATACTTTACAAAAATTATTATTTTAATTAATTTATTTTACATGTTTTTCCATTACGAACGCATTTTTTCAAATAAAAAGTGAAACACGTACGTTTTCAGAAGAAAAACTTAAATCATGGGGTCAGTAATTATAGCTAGAATCATCATTAAATAAATAAATAAATAAAATATATTTTCATTATTCTGATAAATTATCTCAAAAACTGCTTTCAGATTTTCAAACTATACTCATTCCTTTAACTATGTATAGTTTCATGATTTCTTTTATAAAATGTATAAAATACTTTTTTTTAGAAAAATTATAGTATATTTTTAATGAATTAAATTTTGTGAAAATTCTCTTATTAACATTCAATTATAAAAGTATTTTTCTGTGTTAGGAATTCAAATACACAATTTATTCTTATTTTGTGAAATCATTTAAGCAGACGATATTTATGAATTTTAAAAGAATTACATTATGTTTTTGTGAAGTGGCAATAAAAGAATTGTAAACAAATAAAATTAATTAGTATTTTGTATAATTCTACTTCGAAAATATTTTTATTTATACGAGTCTTATATCATAAATAAACAATTTGAGGAAATTCTTAGTTATTTGGTTGAAATACATTTTAAAATTAAAATGCGCCGAAACATAAAATTACATTTTTGCTTAATAAAGATGCAAAAATAATTTTAAAAATATATTATTACTTTCAAATATTTATCTTATAGCATAATACTTCGCGAATCCAAACAAAGCATGGCTTTTGCTAGTCTAAATATATAACAAAATGACACCTTGTATTAATATATTATTGCTAATTGCTTAAAAGGTGTAATAAAGATTTTAAACACAGAACAATAGTTTTATTTTGTTGACATGTTTCAACTTATCAGAGTCATTTCAAAACAAATCTTTAAAAAAATTAAGTAATTAAAAATACATGAACATGTTGAAACAAATCAACAAAATAAAACTATTTTTCTGTTTTCAAAATCTTCATTACATCTTTTAAGCAATTAGAAATAATAAACTGATATTATCGTAGTATAATTCCTTACTAACGGCCTTCGCCCGCTACGCTGGTCAGTTTATCTAAAGAAAACTTGAAGAACACGAAATATCAATTCTATTATATTCGAAAGAGTGTACCATCATTAAACTGTACTTGAAACTATTTTTTCCTATTGAACGTAATATGATGGAATACTTTTGAATGTTCCTTTTATTAAACTATACATCCTATTTTCATTTTTTTTTTTTTTTTTTTTTTTTTTTTTTTTTGATTAGACAAAATTATGCAATAATTATATACTTTAAATCTCAAGTAATTTGGTTGGGTAGTTTTATCTCCATTATATGTGGACAGACAGACTGAAAGATGACTATAACTTGGTGTAATCCTGTGCAACGTATATCAATTTCATAAAATATTAAATAGTTTAATACTATTAAAACGCGTACCAAACAATGTCTCAATATATAATTATGCAATGGAATACTTTTGTGTGACCCTGTAAATCGATAAGAAATATTATTTGCATCACAGATTGTACAGAATGTATATTATAGTATATACTTCATAGATGCATATCAATTTTAATGTTCGAAAGAGTGTAAGACTATTAAAATTCACTTGAAACTTTTTTTCCCCCATTGACCGTAATGTAACGGAATATTTTGATTTTTCCTGTAATTGAACTATTCATCCGATTTCCATAAAATTTGAAATGACTCGACAAAATTATCTAATAATTATATATTTTAAGTTACAAACGATCCGGTTGGATAGTTTTTGAGACGTTATATGCGGACAGACGGACGGACGAACGGACAGACATACAAATGGGCAACTCGGGATCCCGGGATTTTTCCCCTTCAAATCAAAACAAACACGACATTTCTCAGTTTCCGGGATCAGAGGAGATAACGTCACATACGTACATACATACATACATACAGTCGCATTTTAATAGTGTAGATATTTATCTTGAACGCCTAAAATTTTTGTTCGAATAGATCTCTCTTTTTTAAAGCTCTTGTTAATGTGATTATTACTGCGATTATGTGATATTTTTGGATATCTTCCGTTTATTATTTATTTTTTTTCGTTTATTATTTTATTTTTACTTTTTAACAATGTAAATAGTATTTTATGAGGTTCTTCTGTTAGCTAAAACGCTTTTAATGTTTTAAAAGATGTAGGGTTTATCTTTCTTGATTATTTTTTGACAAGTCAAACATACCCCCGTCGCGCCACATTTTTAAAAATTTAGTTTTAAAATGCGTTTTTTACATTTTTTATCAATGCAATAATGTTGAACAATTGTGTCAATTAGTGATTTTAAAGAACCGTTTTAAACGATTTTAAAGAATTATTATTTATGTACTGTTTTAAGAAGGGAAATCAATACGCTTATTTTACTACTCTGTTTTTAAAATAATAAACGTAATTAAATAAAAAATCATCATAAGAATTAAACTATAATCGAATTTTACACGTTAAATATTTTTAAATTTTGTAATACGTATTCTTGCCTTTTGAATTATTTTGCTCTAAGATTCTTCCTGTTTTTATTTTTATTGTACATGAATATTTTTATTTTATCGCAAATAGATGGTACCATAACAGATTTTGTAACGAGTTTGGAATTTTTATTATTCAATAATAAATTGATTTTTTTTTCTTTTTTTTTTCTTTTTTTTTCTTTTTTTCTTTTTCTTTTTCTTTTTCTTTTTTTTTTTTACCTAGTTAGTGATGAAAAATAATGGTTTTGAAATCAAAAAGGCTAAATTAATGTTTAAATATGCTAACATTGTAGTTAAGGTATGACTAAATTATTAGTTCACTTATTAAAAAATATATATGTATAAATGTAGCGCGACCGTATATCGATCACGGGCCATTAGGTCAGTGAAGCAACGCTGTACCCAACTGAGCTACGATCAAGCACACCCTTTCTTTTCAATGTAAAATATTTAAGATGTGTCATAATATTAGACTCCACTGATCTCCAAGAACTAAGAAGCGTTACATAAAATCCATTGAACCTGAGGCTAAAGGGTCTCTTCTCTATAACACATATCAAAATAATCAAAATCTGTATTTATCAAGGTTGGCCCTCCCCTTGTAAGACATGAATATTTATAAATAAATATAGTACGGATGCACCTCATTTTTCATGTTTGACGTAAAAATTTCCGACTTATTGTTTCTTTTTAACCCTTGGTATTCCGTTGTCTCCGCTGCGGAGACATCATCTTTCCTTACAAAATTTGTTTTTGGCACCAGTAATAAAGGAAAATAATATTTTTCCTTTTTTAATCAGAGTTTTTAAAAATTGTCTACTTCAAAAAAAGTTTTTTTTTTTTTTTTTTTTTTTTTAAAGTGGTGCTAATCGAAAAAAATTTGCGTAAGAGGAACTGGCGTCCGAAGGGTTAAAATTTAAACATGCAACAGAAATTAAGATTTATTTATCAACAGCACTATCAAAAGCATTCACTCATGTCTTCTGTGCAACAGTGTATCATCTTTATCTTTGAATCCAACTTGCTAGCTCCAAATTTCAGAATTGCCTCTCATAACGAGATTTATTTAAGGAAATCCCCTCTAACATTCGAAATTTAAATGTATAATCCTAAACGTCCGGTTACAGCCATCGTTCCGCGCTAAAGTTCTGGAGCATCCGTCACTGGTCAAGCATCGTACATTTTGTAAGGAACGACTTTCGTTTAATGTTGAGCAAAGCGATTACTGAGCACATGAGACATGATTTGAGAAAATTGCTGACTTAATAATTCAAAAGGGATTTTGTGTGGGATAAATCGCCGTCTTCTCAAATTTTGCGGATATAGTTCAGGGCACAACGGTTTACCGGTGGAAAGAGATAACATGTGCTTTTCCAAGCACCTGAAGAAGGGATTTCAAGCACTTTTGTTCCTCTCGCTGAAATAAAGCCTGTCGAATCCATTAATAATATAAGGTCAGTCGCAATTGCTTTGTATTAAATGCGAATTTGGCAAGGCTGGGGATTGTTTGTAATTGACCATTACCAACCTTGCTGATAAGATTATGCATATTCATGGTTCTAATCCTATTTTGAATGTAGTGCAGTTAATATTGAATTTTCTAAATTAATGTACTTATTTATTTTTAAATGTATAGCATTCATATTTTCATAAAATTATTTGCCGGAGAAAATTTTATTTAACTAAAGTAGTAATAATGCAAGTAAAGTAGTATAAATAAAGTAGTATAAATGCATTTAATTAGAAAAGACAATAAAATAGATAAGATAGATAGATAATAAAAAAATATATAATAATAAGGTATATAATATATAATATATAATAGTATATAATATAATAATATATAATAATAATATAATAATAATAATATGTATAATATATAATAATAAGAAAAATAGATAGATTTCCAGATAAAAACATTTTTATCAAAATAAGTTTCACGGGAAAGCTAAAATATTGATCTCTTATAATATTTTACGGTATGCATTTGTTTTCAAACAACAATTAAATTATTGTCACTAAAAATGAAGTTATGTTTAATCATAAGCCATCCTTAAAACGAAGCAGGTGTTTCAATGTAAAGTTAAATACTGATAATTTCTACTGCAATTTCTTCTCATTTTCAATTTTCACAACATAAGGGGAGAATGTACCATATAGGAAAGAAAGGGGTTTTCCAAATGTAATTTGTCAGAAAATTGCATTTCAATTTATTTTTGAATTATTAATCTTTTTGTACCGTATTTACTCGTGTATAACGCGCACTTTTTTTTCAAAAAATAGGGCAAAAATCCTAGGTGCACGTTATACACGGAATAATTTTATACTGCTGGATATACTCACACGATATACATATGAATCAAGAAATGTATTCAAAGAAGACGTAATCACTTGGAAAATCTTACTTAATTGTAGTACCACTGCATCTTTAGTTCACTTCTTGAACTTTTTTATGCATTAACATTATATAAATGCTATTTAGAAAATTCTCACTGCCGTCCCTCACTCCTACTCTCCGTCATTCACTCCCTACTCGAAGTCTATAAATGTATTTTCGCCTTGTTTTTGGCCTGATTTCAACTTTCTTAACTGAAATTCATTTTGTCATTCATGCATTTGCATATCAAATTTACGGTGCGCATTATATACCAGATTAAAAAAAATCGCCATTTTTCCCTGATAAGTATGGGGTGCGCGTTATACACGCGTGCGCGTTATACACAAGTAAATACAGTAATTTTTAATGCCATTGCTGTAATGGTGGAAATTGAAATACTCAGTTAATGTAGAAAGTAAAAACAAAATAGTAGATTATTATGTTTTCTTATTGCTGTCTTTTAAATGCCGAGTATAACGTCTACTTTAAAAATTTATTTTATAGAATATTTGTGTGACTTTTTTTACCGCATTTACTAAATTTCTACCGAAAAGTTGAAAGAATGAAAATTTCATTAATCCGCGTGTAATAACATTTTCCGAATTTTGAAAAAAATATAAATGAAGGATTTCTTATAAACATGAAGCTACTATAAATTATATTTACTTTCGCGATTCCATATCAAAGTTACAAACAAATAAAGGCATATTAATTTTTAGATTATCATGTTTCCTGAATGACGATATCGCTTTTTGCTGGGTTTGTGTATTGCTCCGCAACAATGACATCTGATGTATACATTCGACAGATGTTGTTTCTATAGGCTCGATCTGAAATATGAAATTCTTCACCGGATGCAAATAACGTCATTTTACATAGATTAAAGAAAAAACCGTGTATTTTAGATCTTAAAGCTAAAAAGAGGTTTTGTACTACCTATATTTATGTAAGTGCTGATACCAGAGACCCAGCAAAACAGTAAGTATAGCTGACAAGAACATTTTTCCGTTACCAACAAGCCACGTGCACAGAAATGATGCAGACTCTGCATTCTCTCATGGGATACGAATGACGAAAAAAAAAACCACTAATTACTTATTACAACTCTCCATCCAAAAGTACCCAGGCAACAACTAAAATAAATCAGAGTCCTTCCAGATGCTGTAAGAGAAAGACTATTGACCGAGCTCCCGGCGCAGAAATGGCCGGAGATGTCCCAAAACCCGTTTTACATTAACTGTACATAGTAAATATTAACCCATAATCAAGAAATCATTAAAATTGTGTGTTACAACCCCTAGAATCCATTATTGATATTTATATACATACCCATATCTTTTTTTCATCGGAAAAAAAACTAAATTCAAAAAAAAAAAAAAAAAAAAAATCTTTCATTTTACTTGTTTATTTATAATTCATATTAATTGCAATATAGCTCTTTTGTCGAGCTTATGCTTACATTCTATTAACTGCTAAAATATTTAATTTGTGAAAATATTACCGTGAAATTCAAACACATAAATTGATTTATAAGACATGAATACCAATGCGATTTAAACCTCTATCCCCCACATGCTTTTTGAAATTGCATCGTATTCAATAATTATACATGATAGAGCAAACAAACAAGATGAAAGTAAGAAGCAAAGCTAAATGAGCTTTCAAATATTTTGAAATGCATCTAATCGATAACTATGAAAAAAATAAAGTATTATTCCACAAGTACACAAACAACCAATATCAAACAAAAATATTTGAATTAAATAATGTACTTAACAAATTCGCATTTTAAAACTAAGCAAAATATATTCTATCTCAATTACAATTAGATACATTTCCATTTTTAAGAGAGGTTTTAATCCAATAAAAAGCAATCTCATTTCTTAATACATTAATAGAATTGTTAACAATTATCAGCGTTTATTTAATTCCAGCTTCGCATTATGTATTTTATTATCAGTAGTTTTTTTAATCGGTAATAAAACTTAATTGTAGTGTTTTATTTCTTAATAGAATGATTATTTACTTTTCATATTTATTCTAAGAGAATGTAAGTTCTTTTCGTCTTCTTTTTTTTTTAAAAAGCGGCTTATTCCTACGGCGTTTTATATCTTTGATTACAGATACTGATATTCATTTACCAATTATAAATAACTTGATTTTGCTCGTGTAGCTATATGCTTCCTTAACTTATTTGTTTACTTTTAAATTAATTTTACGGATAGAAGTTAATTTTTTTTATCAGTCTGCAGCGCTGTTTGAATTCATAAAACTGTTCTCCGGGGATTTTTTAATTTTTTATTTACACTTATTAATTGCTTTTATGAAATATAACATTTTTATCGTCTTCACATTAATGAAAGGAATCCTTTAACAAATATTTACACAGCTAAAAAGTTTTCTTTTTTTTATTTAAGTCACATAAAAATAATGTATTATATCCATAAATATTTTTCTGTTTCCATTCATTTGATAGTTGCGGGATGAATTTTATTATCTATTCACTAAATCGCTGGTTGAACAGAATTGAAAAGAAATTAGTTGTGAATTTCTGGATAGAAAAGATTAGATTAAGCAATCCGGAAAATGATTCAGAATTTTTAAATAAAGAATAGTAGAATTATGAGAAACTATATGCATACTAAACTAAACTAAAAATTGCTAAAAATATATAACATACACTTAAAAAGCATATAAATATAATTACAAAGTTGTCAGCTTTTATGTTTTAAACTTACCACTAAAATTTAAAAGAAATTTTTGATTTTTTGAATCCCAGAGATTATCGATTAAATTCGGAAAGTTTTTGGTGACTTTTAAGCAATTTAAAAAAAATTAAATATAATTATAGAATGCAAGGCGAGAGAAATTTTCTAGGGAAAAAAAAATCCACGAACTATTTAAGTTTGATCAAACTATTTTGTTAATGAGTATGTAACAAGCAGCTTGTAAATACGACTATGTGAGTCTATATTAAATTATTTACAGTACGATGTTCAAAATGAATAGTTTCAAAGAAATCTACTTATTGCATTGCTATTCATGCCATCCTCGTTACAAAAACAGCAAATTCCTATCTTCACGAATTCTCGTTACAACTCATCATAACTATACCTGCTGCGTTGGCTTTAATCAATCATTTACTCGTACAACTCATTTACTCGTACAGTTGTTTCTCGTACACTTGCTTGTTCATTTGTTGGTAGAGTTGTTTCTAATATAACTAAAAATATATATTTTTTTATAAATTTGTGAAAAAGAAATTGTATATTTGACTATGTGAGTGTAGATTGTAATGCAATGTTCAAAATCAAAAATTTCAAAACAATCTTCATACTGCTCGGTTATTCATGTCATATTAGCGATAACAGAAAATTCTATCTTCAGAAATTTTTGTTACATATGACACCACTCTATTCCTGTCTCGTTGGCTTAAATCAATCATTTACTCGTACAAATAATTTATTTGTACATTTGTTTCTCATACAGTGGTTCGTTAATTTCCTCGTACAGTTGTTCATTAATTTTCTCATACAGTTGTTTCTTGAAAAATCTGTGTGTTAATTTATTAGTACAGTTGTTTCAATATATGTTATAAAATAAGCTTTTTATGAGTTTGTAAAATGCAATTTGCACGTTCGACCATGTGAATATATATTGTATACAATATTCAGAATCAATAATTTCAGAGCAATGTACATATTACATGGTTATTCATTCCATCTTCGCAATAACCACAGCAAATTCTGTTTTTATAATTTCTCGTTACGTATGATTCATCACCACCATATCTGTATCTTTGGCTTTAATCAATTTGCTCGTACAGTTTGTTTCTAGTAAAAATGTTCGTCCATTTACTCGTACACTTGTTTCTTGTATAGTTGTTCGCTCATTTACTCGTACAGTTATTTCTAATACAACTCATAAAATATTTTTTATGAGTTTGCAACAATCAACTTGCACATACGATTATGCGAGTCTAGATTATTTAGGATAAAATGTTCAAAATGAATAATTTAAATTGATAATAACAGCGAATTTTTGTTTTCATAAAGTCTCGTTACTTATGGCTCGTCTCTATTATACACATACCTGCCACATTGGTTTTAATTAATCATTAACTCGTGCAACTCGTACAATTGTTCGCTCATTTACTTGTACAGTTATTTCTACAAAGCATAAAAAAACTTTCTCTATTAGTTTGTAAAAAGCAACTTGTTCATTGCATATACCACTCTGCGAGTCTGGATTGTGTACAATGTTCAAAATCAATAATTTCAAAGCAATCTCCATAATGCATGGTTATTCACGCTATCCTCGCGATAACAACAGTAAATTTCTGTCTTCATGAATTCTCATTACCTATGACTACTCACCAATATTCATGCCTCGTTGGCTTTAATATATCATTTACTCGTACAGCTCATTTACTCATAAAATTCATTTACTTATACAGTTGTTTCTCTTACAATTGTTTGTCCATTTATTCGTACACCTGTTTCTTGTTCAGTTATTTCTAATACAACTCATAAAATAATTTTTAATGAGTTTGTAACAACCAATTTGCATATGCGATTATGTGGATCAAGATTATTTACTGTACAATGTTTAAAATAAATAATTTCAATCGTTAATAGCAGCAAATTTCTGTTTTCATAAAGTCTCGTTACTCATAACTCGTCACTATTATACACTTACCTGTCACATTGGTTTTAATCAAACATTCACTCGTGCAACTTTTAGAATTGTTCACTCATTAACTTGTACAGTTGTTTCTAATACTACACATAAAATAAACCTTTTCTATTAGTTTGTAAAAAGCAACTTCCACTTGTATGTACGACTAAGCGAGTGTAGATTGAATACAATGTTCAAAATCAATAATTTCAAAGCAATCTCCATAATGCATTGTTCACACCATCCTCGTGATAACAACTGCAAATTTCTGTCTTCATAAATTCTAGTTGGTTTTGATCAATCATTTAATCGTACAGTTATTTCTCATACAATTGTCCGTTCATTTACTCTTTCACTTGTTTCTTGTTACAGTTGTTCGTTCACTTACTCGTACAGTTATTTCTAATACAACTCATAAGATAATTTTTTATAAGTTTGTAACACTAAACTTGTATATACGATTATGTGAGTCTAGATAATTTAGGATACAATGTTCAAAATCAATAATTCAATAGATAATAGCAGCAATTTTCTGTCTTTATAAATTCTCGTTACTTAGGTCTCGTTTCTATTATACACATATCTGCGACTTTGGTTTTAATTGATAATTTACTCGTGCAACTCATTTACTTGTACAATTGTTTCTCATACAACACAAAATAAACTTTTTATATTGGTTTGTAAAAACCAAGTTGCACATTGCATATACAACTATGCGAGCCTAGCCCCCTGATGGCCGAGCAAAAGATCAAAATTGTAATGTTGTTTTCACTGTAATTTATTTTAAATTCTAATAAACTAGGCATTTTCTAACATAGTATAATTTTTTTGTTACATATATCTTTATAAGTCTTGAAAGAATCAATCAGAGCTTAATTTCATAAAATTGGTTTATATTTGTAGAATTATATTAATTTAAATCAACTGCAGTGAAACCTGCAGCCTAGTGAATGGATATATCCCGTCGCGGCAGTGGGAAGGCTAGATTGTATACAATGTTCAAAAACAATAATTTTAAACCAATCTCCATAATGCATGGTTATTCACACCATCCTCGCGATTAACAACAGCAAATTTCTATCTTCATAAATTCTCGTTACACATGACTCATCACCACTATATATACCTGCCTTGTTGACTTTGATCAATCATTTAAGCATACAGCTTAAGTTGTTTCTCCTACTGTGGCTCGTTAATTTACTTGTGCAGTTGTTCGATCATTTATTCGTACAGTTGTTTCTAATACAACTCATAAAATAAACTTTTTTGTGAGTTTGTAAAAAGCAATTTGCATATGCGACTATATGAGTCTAGATTGTATGCAATGTCCAAAATCAATAACTTCAGAGCAATCTACATATTATTTAGTTATTCACGCCCTACTCTCGATAGTAACAAGAGATTTCTGTCTTCATAAATTCTCATTACATATAACTCTTCACCACTATTCATGCCTCGTTGACTTTAATCAATAATGTACACGTACATTTCTCAGACAATTGTTCGTATATTTTTTCGTACACTTGTTTTTTGTACTGCTGTTCGTTCATTTACTCATACAGTTATTTCTAATACAACTCATAAAATATTTTTTAATGAGTTTGTAACAATTAATTTGCATATACGACTATGTGAGTCTAGATTATTTCGGGTACAATGTTTAAAATCAATAATTTCAATTGATAATAGCAGCAAATTTCTGTCTTTATAAATTCTCGCTACTTAGGTCTCGTTACTATTATGTACATAACTGCGGCTTTAGTTTAAATTAATATTTTAACTGTGCAACTCATTTACTCGTACAAATTTTTTCTCATACAACACAAAATAAACTTTTTATGTTGGTTTGTAAAAAAACGAGTTGCACATTGCATATATAACTATGCGAGTCTTGATTGTATACGATGTTCAAAATCAATAATTTCAAAGCAATCTCCATAATGCACGGTTATTCACGCCATCCTCGCGATTAACAACAGCAAATTTCTGTCTTCATAAATTCTCGTTACACATGACTCATCATCACTATATACCTGCCTCGTTGGCTCTAATCAATCATTTACTGGCTTTAATCCTTCAACGCAACGCTGCTGTAAAAAGAAAAAAAAAATAAGAAGTATGAAGTCATTCATTCGACGTATATGATTAAATGAAGCTGGACGGGAGATTAAGCGAGTAAACTACATATTCAAAGAGGAGAGGGGGGTGACCACTCATATACAGATTCCACAGGAATATATGGATATGAGATGAAATTGCGCGAGATCCATAATCCACGACTCAAGCCCACTTTTTATAATCTCTTTTAAGCACCTCTCCTCTTGTAGGGTGGTCGTTAATTCTAGCGGTATATTAATATTTGTCCTTTTTTTTATTACGCGAGTGTGTTAATCCAAAATGTGCTTTATGAGGCCATTAGATTTTCCAATTAAAGGAATTCAGGTAATTTCCCTTAATGTAAATGCTCATAAATAATCCCTATCGAAAAAAGCTAGTCGTATGGGAATCCAATCGCACTGCTGAATTAGCAACAATTCGATATTTTAAATGTAAATAAATATCATAAAATAATGCAATAAAATAATTGAAAATATATTGGCGATATTGTAGCCATAAGAAAATAAAAGATTATTATTATTTTTTAATTTCGCCATAAATATTGCCTAAAATGTATACAATTTATTGTATATAGGTATGTGATAGGTATAGAAATGTAAACATTTGCTATAAAAAGATTTTCAACACATGATTTATGAAAATATGAGACAAATTCTCTTAACATAAGTGCTCAAAAATGTTCCCTTATTAAAAAAGTGGTCATATGGGAATTCAGTAGCATCACTGAATTATCAAGAAATAAGGGTTTTATATTTTAAATGAAAGTAAATATCGTGAAACATTGTTATAAATTAATTAAAAATATGTTGCTGATAGTACGAAAATAAAGAATTTTTTTTTTTATCTTTTAGGTTGCTATAAATTTTGCCTAAAATTTATAGAATATGTAACATGTACATGTGTGAAATGTAAACATATGCTATAAAAGGCTGTTCAACACATAATTTGTAAATATATTAACGCTTAATTCTCTTAATGGAAATGCTCAGAAGTTAAAGACATATACTTAAAATATTTGTTTAACAAACATATTACTTTATTTGTTCATGCATGTAAATGTATCATTAATTTCAGAGAAATTGTGAATATTTTTTGGAACATTTCTTAATCTAGTAATTTCAATTTAGTGCAAATTAATGCTACATGCAAATGTTTAAAGTGTAAGTAGATTCTAAAAACAATATAAAACTATTTGTACTTACTAATGATACATTACAATTCTCGTGACAATTGTACTGCATATGTATAAAACATTTAAATTTTTTGCCAAAGGCAACAAACTTAAGCACACCGTTAGTTTTTCATAAAAGTCAATCAATAAAACAAATGTTTAATTTTTTAGCGTTCTGTAAGCGATTTAGAGTGCGTGATCTATTGTTGTATAAACCCTATAAATATTAGGAAATCTGAAAGGTTTTATTCTCCAAAAAGCATTTTGAAAAATTCCCCCTCTATATTATTGGAATTTCTCGCAAATTATTCAAGAGGCGTGAATTTTACATGTATGGTGATCTCGCATAACATGGTAAGTGATGCTGCAAGTCAGAAAAATTCACAAAAATATAATATTTTGTTACCAAATATTTTGTTATAAATTGCTTTAAGAAGCATTTCAAATCAGTGATAACATTTATAACAATTATTTTTTAAAAGTATAAACGTGCAACTATTAAATATGTTTTAGTTTATGAAAAGATGCATATATATATATAGTTTTCAAATTTAGTCAAAATTGTACAATTTTACTTTTAAAATTTATATACGAGGGTTATTCAATAAATACGTTCCAAAATAATTTGCGTACTTGACAAATGGCGCTAATCAACCTATGAACTATCGCGTCCTTAATAACTAAAGAATGTGTCATAATAAAAAATGTATATGGTAAAACGCTGATAAGAGTTAATCTTCTGCTTAAAATGTTCAAGACTACAGAAGATCCTGACCACAGATGGACTTAATCATATCTTGAGTCACACGAATGGAAGGTGGACTAGCATTGTCGTGTAACAAAATGACACTATTACAATTTTTCTGACCCAGAAAATAGTGCACATGATTTTGCGTGTAGCAAGGATCAATTTGAATTTTCATCACGTATCGGCGAGGTTGCGTTTTTTAATGCATTTAAAAATATTTAACTATCTGCGGGAACTTCTATAGTCCGGCAAGCCGCACACTGCAACAAATTGCTCAAACTCGGAAAAATACGTAGGTTTACAACATGTGTAAAGTCAATGGCAATCTTGCAAACCAATTGCTACCTGGTAGCTAGACTTTTAGCGCACTAATGATACTTTAAGAGATTGCTAGAGGCGTAAAAATCAAGTAGAATGGTAGCCATTACTACGGGAAACTCAATCTTTTAGTTGTGACACTTTTGAAACAAAAGTGCGATATGTTACCTAAATAAAAAAGAACATATAAAAACTCTGTTTACTAAATGAAATTATTCAAAAATCTATTGTGCGTACTTAAAACTTGTTAAACTTACTTATAGATCGGAAGGCGGCAGCACCGATCAGGTGATCAGGTGATCAGCACAGAGTTCCCGGGTGAAAATCGAGAATTAGTTAAAACCTCGATTTGTATATAAAAACGCAATCGGTCTGCCAAAACACCTAAAAACCTGATTTTATTGGTTGACTCATTGGTGTAACATTATGTTTTTCTGCTCACAATCCTCCATATTTTCATACTTTTGGATGCAGGCAAACAGCATGATAAACCTTTGAGCCAACCGCTAAAATCGTGTTTTCAGGTATTTACCACTAAGATATGAATTGGCAAACCAATTGCGTTTTAATATGCGAATCGAGATTTAACTGATCCTAGATTTTCATCCGTGAACTCGATGAGGTGATTGTCTGTGCTGCCACCTCCCGGCCTATTAGAAAATGTTAGAAGAAACTATCTGATAATGCATAAAATATTTTTCCAAATAAAATTTAAGATAGTTATGTATATTTCTGTCTACAAATAATTACAGTAAAAGAACATTTTCAAAAGTGAAAGAGATGTTTTATGTTTATTTCAACAATAATTGTTCGATTAAAAACAGGCAACGCATACATAAAAATTTTAAATTCCTTCTTAAATGTTATTCTATTTACGGAAATCCAGTAGGAACTTTACTCTTTTATAAAATCAATCCACGAATAAATGTTTAAAATTGTAATCTCTACTAAACGCTGTAGAAGTGATTTATCCTTTAGCAAACCTTATAAATATTAGAAAATCTGAAAGTTCGTATTTCCAAGTAACTTAGAAAGCGATTGATTTAAAAATATATACGTTCTCTTCTATGATACTGGAACCGCATGTAAATTATTCAAACTCAGATACTTTGCATGTTTCGTGATCCCGCATAATATTGTAAGAAAACGTCGTAATTTAGAATAATATCGGACATATTTTATAATATTTTGCAACCACATATTCTGACACGTAATATTTTAGCAAGCAATATTTTTAGTACTAGAAAGTGCAATATTATCCACATAACTTCAAAATATGTTTTCTTTTGCTGGTGTAACACGGATAGTTATATTGTGTGATTATACTGATATTGTGATTTGAATTTTTAAGTAGCAATTTTTCCGTAATAAATCATGTATCTTTTGTTTCTTCTGATCACAGTCTTTTTTGTAATTTTGTCATTTACATACTACTTTGGAAGTAGCATGTAGAAGCAAAATACGTGATAAGGAATAGGTGACAGAAAGAAAAATGTTTAAAGAAATATTTATATAAAAACATTAGTAAAAAATAACCAGTTATGTAACGAATGCAAATTATTTGGACATGTGTTAAAAATTTTAAACATAAATTAAAAAGTTAAAAAAAAATACATGGAAATTTTTCGTTTTTTCAAAATTTTAAGTTTATTTCACGTCTTTTTATTTTATTTTATTTTGTTAAAATTTAAATGAAATAAAGATACAGCATGTAACGATGTATTGTAAAATGACATCCATAGAGTTTAAGAATAATTGCCACATAAATTGCAACATAAATCATTGGCCTTGTAAATCAGGTATCTAGGTTCGATTCCCGGCCTGGGCAATTTTTCGCTCGGTTGGAAATACTTAATTCTTATGATAACTTTACCAATCAGTTTGATTGTGTTAAATTAATAGTAAGGTACCCTGGGGTAATAACGCCACGTTAAGGTTCTAGCAATTTTCACGGCTCAGTTTTAGTTTGTATTTTTCAAACAAATGTATGATTTGATACAACAACTCATTGACTATCTATATAAAAAAATAATTTAACAAATATGAATACATAAAATGTAATGGCGTGATTTCTTGACCAATGCTATTTGGCGTTATTACCCACCTATATGGGTAATAACGCCATGCAAACAAAACTATGAAATAAGTTGGAATAATTGCATGTAGATTGCCCAATTCTAAAAATACAAACTCTCAGCTCTAGAAATTGACAAATTGCATCCTAAGCTATTGAAAATGCTCATTTTTTTTGTGAAAGTGTAAGAAAAATAAAGGTGTGGTGTGGGGAGGGGGGGGGGGAAGAGGCAAAAGAATATCAGACAGTGAGCTTCTTTTTGCTTAAAAAGAACCGCTTAAATAGAATTATTAGAAACATTGCACAGTTTTAACTGTGTTTATTTGAATCAGTATTTAGGATGTAGCTCGGCCACTGTAGGGAATCAACCGGGGTAAAAATTGCAAGGATTGGCGTTATTACCCCGTTATAGTTATTGCGCCGTACATTTTAAATTACAAATTATCTCGAGAAGATATCCAAAATCTTCAACAACATTTTGAAAGGCCATGAAATGTACTACAAATTTATGTAATTAACAAAGTATTTCCGGATAAAAAAAATAGTCTTCACATCACAAAACGTATCTCGCAAATTTTAGATCAATCGTTAATTTTAGCTGCTTGTAAAAACAAGAAGACCTAAAGTTGAAACAAATTAACTTGAAGCCGTTTTTTGCAATTTATATGACTCAAAACCCTTTTGCGCAGAACACATGAGTGTCATTTACCAGATTATTTCATAATTATGCAAAATATTAGCACTTGGCGTTATTACCCCGTCTGGCGTTATTACCCCAGGGTACCTTATATCTATGTACCCATTGTTATATGTAGTTCCTTTACCTGCGGTTTATTCTGTTGAACTGTCTAAATGACAGACCAGATGTTATGACCTACAAGGTTATGCTCAAGGTTATAAGAAATATGCTCACTGGTTGTCATGCCCAGTTAGCTTAAACGGTAAATCATTGGCCTTGTAAGCCAAGTATCTGGGTTCGATTTCCGGCCTGGGCAATCTTTCGCTCAGTTGGAAATATTTAATTCGTAACTGCTACATAGTAGATGAAAACTTGATTTCTTAAAAAATTGAATATCTTTTCCTTTCTACTTATCTTCCATATTACCCTTAAGTTACAGTGGTTTCTCCTTGAAGAATAAAAGCAAAAATAAATAATTATATTGAAATAACCAGTGAAGATGGCCGTGTGAATTTGGCCAAAAACGTTTCAAGATTTTTTTTTTTTTTTTTTTTTTTTTTAATGTAGTTTTAAAATAGTTTAATGTTTTTAAACAATTTCATTTATATAGATCTTAAATATATTTTAATATGTTTTTTTGTGTTTTATACGACTTCTAATTTAAATTACAAATATTTCAAAAACTTTCTATCTGAAAAGAAATTTTTATGAAAAGGTACGATACAGGAGGAAAAAGCATTAAAATATGCCTCTAATGGTAACGTAATTTTGGTTAAACTGTATCTTAACTAAACGTTTTAAGCTATCTGTCAAGAAGGCAAAAGCTTCCATATACTTATAAAAATGTATAAATAATAATTAATAATACTAAATATTTTATTAATTGACAAAAAAAATCCTTATTATGTCTTTTATTCATTTAAGAATGTCAAAACAATCAACATAGATTTTTTAAGTGAAAGGAATTATATTACATAAGACTGTCAGCTGGTAAATTGCCAGTATCACATGCCAATATCATGAAGAAATAAAAGAAAAATAATCGAAAAAAATAACTTATAAAAGGAAACGGAAACTATTAAGACAGCGATAACAATTAATTGTGTTTAGACGAATAACAAGGAAACTGAGAAAAACGATAAAATATTAAGTGAAATTTATAAAAAAAATGTTTCAGTCACGCGCTGTAACTTATGAAAACATGCAGAGGAAATCATACGACTGAGTTAATTTTATCAGATGCCGACTCATTATACAAATATTACTAACTTTAGTAAAAGTTATAATTTGTCAGAGAGCGATAAGGAAGAAAAAGAAATTTTATCAACACTGTGTCTAAAGCATAATAATTCTGCTTAAAACACAAATGTACTTAATTAATTCTAGAATTTATCATTGTCTGGATCTAAAAGTAAATTACGAAAAGATTTTAAATGTTTATCAGAAAATTTTGACTATTAAATGAAATTATTAAAAACAATGCAAAGGAATAATGCAGCAACATTATCTGATAATGAAGAAATAAATAAATAAAAAATAATAACTTCAGTCTAAATTATGATTAGTTACGAGGCTAAAAACAAAAAGAAATCTTCTAGTCATATTCGGAATAAGTAAAACGCAACAATACAAAATACTAAATCTATTTATAAAATGAAGAAACTTAATTAATTCTACGATTTATCTTGCACCTCAAAATGTAAATTTCAGCTGTATATTAATAGTTTTATTTTGAAAATAATTTGTTTTGCATATTTATTAGGATAAGGAAGTTACATAATAAAATAATTGTGCGACACAAGCAGAGTTACTAAGAAAATTATACAAAAGAACTCATACGATAATATTAATCTTATTAGATGTCAAATTATCAAATAAATGCTAATTGATACTTGTTACACAAAATAGAGGTAGCTGTTTAATTTTATACTTTATTAATAAATTTAAACATGATGTAAAAATAAAATCACAAAAATTAAATAAAACTCTACATTTTGGTTTAATCTTTAAAACCATCCCCAGGCGACAAACTTTTAAAATGTACAAATCGACAGCAAACAATCTACGTACTGCAACATGAAAAACTTCATTCAAACTTCTTTCCTTCCAATTTGTGTTTTTAGAAAGCCAAACTCCTCAGGTTTGATTTGAAAATTAAACCGAAATGTAGAGTTTAATTTATTTTTGTGATATTATTTTTACTTACACCATATTTAAATTTATGAATAAAATATATGTGGAATAGCAAATCAAACAAAGTTTATTTAGCTGTCACTGGTTTTCAAAAAAGTTCCCAGTTTCATCATTTTTACTTACCCATCATACGTAGTATAGGGTAAGTCTTGCAATCGTTTTGAAAATCGAAAAAAATTTTTTGACGGATTTACACGTTTTAGATAGTGAAGATTCCGAAAAACATATTTTTAGAAAAAAAATTTGCCGTCCGTCTGTCTGTCTGTCAGTCTGTCTGTCTGTCAGTCTGTATGTCTGTCAGTCTGTCTGTCTGTCTGTCTGTCTGTCAGTCTATCTGTCTGTAAATGCTCTATCTCCCGAACGAATTGAGATAGAGACTTGAAATTTTGTATGTAGTTAGTATGTAAGAATGGAACGAACCCTATTTAATATCAGCAACCTCGATTATCCGGAACTATTTTTTTCGGACTCTCGAAAAATTCGTTCTGTTGAAGGTATATAATAATTTTCGAATTTTTTTGTTCTAAGGAATGGACGTAAAAGGCAATAAAATAACACATATTTTGCATATAGAACGAAGTCAATCGGATTATTAGTAGCCGAGATATTTGTAATCCTGTTTTCCACATTCTTCAATTTTTCATGACCCTGTATTTCATTCAAATTTCAATTCAGAGGTATATTTTAATTGGAAATGAGACGCTTAATCTGATGCAGTTAATTGTTAGTTAACAGAGTTATTATTTTTAGAGTTATAAGGATGTTTCTTTTACGCAGTTCGGTACTACTTGAGTAGTTTGGCGTTTTATATAATTTGTCGATATCGGTAGTCAGCAGTTCTTTAATAGAGCATTACTATGTATATTAACAATATTTAAATTTTGTTTATGAATTGCAATGCATTGTATAAATAGTTTTCACATGTTTTATTTTCATATACATATCCATGATGGGTAAGTATTACGGTGGCCCCCAACGACTAGTTATCAATTAGTCATAGAGGTTTTTCGGATGATATTCATTGTCAAGTAAACATTTTCATGTTCAACAAAATATTTTAGACACAAACGTTATAAATTTCCAACATTAATATTATTTTGTTAATTTTACATGTGTAACATCAACTACGCAGCAAATGTTTCATGGAGTATTAATAACACCTTAAAACCCTATGTTCCAGCTAGGGAAAACTGGTTAATACACAATAAAGAACTATTCGAAAACGTTTCCGAAAATCACTGGTAGCAAAAGAAACTTTGTTTTTTATAAATTCTTCATTAAATATCCCATACATAATTTGCGGTTTCTAATGCTAAAGAAAGTTTTTTGAATTCATATATAACTCGAAGGAAACTGGAGGTTGTTGTAAATTTTCGTTCGGAGTTATTATAAGGTATACTAAGAATCATTTGCCTTTTGTAACTGTTTACAAAAGACTATAAAATTAATAACCTGTATTAACATTAGTTAGTTAAACATATTAACTAATAGACCGGGAAGCGGCAGCACAGACAGTCACCACGGCGAGTTCACGTATAAAAACCAAGAATTAGTTACATCTCGATTAACATATTAAATCGCAATAGGTCTGCCAAGTCATATCTTCGTGGAAAACACTAAAAACCCGATTTTAGTGATTGACTCAAAAGTTTACCATTATGTTTCCCTGCTCCCCTGCCGTGTTTTCATACTTTTGGCAGACCGATTGCGTTTTAATATGCGAATCGATATTTAACTAATCCAAGATTTTCATCTATGAACGCGATGAGGTAATTGTGTGTACTGCCACCTCCTCGTCTGCAAAGCATAATAAAACTACACTAAACAAAGGATATGTACCACATCTATTTGTCGATGCAAGTATAAATCTCTATTTTTTTTTAAGGTTAAACTATATTAGTAATTTTAAATATTACATGACATTGAAGGAAAAAAACGAAATTTGAGAACCATTGAGAAAAAATAATGAAAATCTACAAAGTCACGCAATGATGTTTATTTTATCAGGTATAAGTCAAAGGAATACAAAATAGCAAATCTAATCAACATTATATAACTAGTTACTAAATCATAAACACCAAAAGAATTTTCTGTTTATATTCTGAGTAAAACTCATTAAGGGTGAATTCCATTTTGTGACAGACATGACTGAGAGAACTTTTTTGTTCATCTTTAAGTACTAAATATTAATTGATAGTTAAAAAATTGCATGGGGTGATGTAAATACAGGCCTTATGCTATAAAAAAACACTAAACTTTTAATTCAAGGAAAAACTTAATTTAATTGGGGGTTAAAACCTGCCGTGACAGACATGACAAAATTTAGACATAGATTTTGACTAGACACATGTTATCATCATTTGCTCTTAATTGGTATGTATACCAAGACCATAATTTTTTAGGAAACAAAATAAGACTTGGATATGTGAAGCAGAAAGAAAAATATTGAAAAATTTGCAAATAGAAAAATATAAAAAAATATTTATCAGCGTGACAGACATGACAAAGTTTTGTGACAGACATGACACGTGTAGAATTTTCTATGAATTTAAGTATTTTTTTCTTAAATATTACTTTCTTTACTTTTATCACAACTTGGAGATTAGAATATGATATAACATTGGTATATTATGTTAAAAAAATTTAAAAAAAAATTAAAATTAAAATTTATAAAATTTTTTGGAAGTTTTCACTGAAATGAGTTTGTACCAGAAATTTTCTAATTGGCAGATTTTCTTTTAAATAGTAGAAAACTTTAGATTGTGTACGTTTCACATGAAGAAATACCATAGCCATCAATTCCAAGTTAAATAATAACAACTTTCAAATCACAAGATTAAAGCAAAACTGTTTGAAAAAATAATTGTGACAGATAATATATCTGAAACAAAGAAATTGGTATCAACATAATTATCTGGTAACTATGACATGTATTCTAAATTTAAGCATTTTGCTGAGTTGAGTTGTAAAGAAATATTATTGGCATCAATATTAAGTTAAACAAGTTGGAAATTGCACTTGAAGCGTAGCAAATGAGGTGCGTTTGTACTATAAGTTTTAAAATATTCAGATTTTGCTGATATAGTAGAGCGTACTTTGGATACAGTATAGTGGTCGAAATCTTTGTGTTCCTGTAAATATGCAGGGAGTAATTTTTATTATACTTCATTAACGTATATCTTATTCATAAAATGAAAAATAGGTTAATATAATTAAAACACGCCCCAAACAATGTTTCCCTGTATAAATTATTTAGTGAAATACATTTGTGTGGCCCTGTAATTTAATAATAAATATTCTCTGCATCCCAGATTGTACAATGTAGATTTTAGTACATACATCATAGATTCATCTCAATTATATTATGTTCAAATGAGTGTAACACCATTAAAATGCATTTGAAACATTTTTTCCCATTGATCGTAATGTAACGGAATACTTTTGATTGTCCCTGTAACTGGTCTATGCATCCGATTTTCATAACATTTGAAATGACTCGACAAAATTATGTAATAATTAAACGTTTTAAATTTCAAACGATTAAAATGCATTTGAAACTTTTTTTTCCCCATTGACGTAATGTAACGGAATCCTTTTGATTGTCCCTGTAATTGATCTATCCATCTGATTTTCATAAAATTTGAAATGACTCGACAAAATTATGTAATAATTTTATATTTTAAATTTCAAACGATTAGGTTGGATAGATTTTGCGTTGTTATATGCGGACGGACAGATAGAAGACGGACGGACAGACAGACGGACGGACTGAGCGGCAACAATAGGTGCTACGTTTTTACATAATTACGAACGCACCTAAAAATTACAAAAATAACTTTCCAGGAAAGAGATTAAGGTAAAGTTGCTTGAAAAACTAATTGTGACAGACATGACTAGCGTGACAGACATGACAAATGTGACAGACATGACAAAATGTAATGCTTTATATTTCACTCAAATTTTAAATTTATCTTTCAATTTTTTTATGAACTGTTCCTTTTGACATATAAAAAGAGAAAATAAAGTGTTTAAAATTTTTATCAAGTAGATTTTTTTGAAAATAAAAAATTCGACATTTTCTGTGACAGACATGACATGAAGACTAATATAAAGTTTGGGGGCAATAGCAAAATAATTAAAATGTTTCAGGTGAAAATTTTGGTGTTTTTAAACAAACTGTTAGCCAATTTTTTAAAAGATATATTTGTTTCAAAAATCTATGTAATATTTAAATGCTTCAAAGGACATTAAACTAGAGATAAAAATAGCAGATTTTTGATTTCAAAGTTAGTCTTGATAATAATTAACTATAAAAATTTATTTTTACAATTATTTTATTATATCTTGTTATTTTCATAAAATTTGACTTATTTTCTATCAATTGGAACAAAAAAATACTAATTTAGTTCAAATTTAAAAAATGATGTCCATGTCGCATTTTCATGGAATTCACCTAAACTGAAACATAATAAATCCACTTTTAACAAAAATTTACTAATTGAAAATATTTATCTACTTCCAGATCAAAATGTAAATTTGGATTATTTTAAAAAGAATACTTTGACGACATTTGTTTAAAAATATTTATAAAGAACATCGATTATAAAATGAAGTTTGTTAAAGCAAAAAAGCAATAGCTGTACACAGTAAATAACGAAAATAAATTGGAAAGTGCAATAACTTGTAAAATAATGTTAAATTTATCGTGTTTAGCTATCAAACAAATAAAAAACTATTAATTACATCAAGTAACTATTTCAGTCAGTATAAAATCTGAAATGTTCAAAATAATAGATAAAGGCTATTAAACTAAAAACATGATAAATGTAAAAACAAAAATTAGTTAACCATTTAAGACACGGTATTGGTTTTAATTCACATACTATTTTTAGCTCACAGGCTATCATAGCCTGAGAGCTTATGTGCCCGTCCATTCTGTATGTACGTTCGTACGTTCGTATGTTCGTGCGTAACGCGATAACTCATGATAAAAATATCGGATCCACTTGAAATTTTGTATATAGGTATATCCTGATAAGGCGCTTCCCTGATTAGTTTTTGGAGTTCATTCGATATGTATAAGAGGGGGAACGGGGGGCTCATGCCCCTCCCCTTAATTGATATAAACGAGATTTTCATGCAGAATTAACAGTTTTCGTTCAAAATTTAGCTATAGGATCATTCTGATGAGGCTATTCCGTGACTGTTATTAGGTGTTCATTGAATAAGTATAAACAGGGGGAACGGGGGGCTCATGCCCCCCCCCATTAATTGATATAAACGGGATTTTCATGCAGAATTAACAGTTTTCGTTCAAAATTTAGATATAGGATCATTCTGATGAGGCGATACCGTGGCTGTTATTAGGTGTTCATTGAATAAGTATAAACAGGGGGAACGGGGGGCTCATGCCCCTCCCCATTAATTGATATAAATGGGATTTTCATGCAGAATTAACAGTTTTCGTTCAAAATTTAGATATAGGATCATTCTGATGAGGCGAGTCCGTGGCTGTTATTAGGTGTTCATTGAATAAGTATAAACAGGGGGAACGGGGGTTCTAATGCCCCTCCATTAAGCTTCCAAGACTATTCAGAGATTTGAACGAAATCTGACAATTCTGATTGAAAAATCCATTTATACAAGTTAAGGGGAATGGATTGAGGAGAATAACTCCTCTTAAATTATATAAATGCTAAATGGAATGGCTTAATGCGAAATGGCTTATTAAGAATTATGCGATTTGCTCTGAATTTTGTATATAGGTTTTTTAATATGATAAAGCATATACTTGATAGTTTAGGAGGTCCAATGATTAAGTATAAAAAGGGAGAAAGGGGAGAGCTGTTTCCTCTTCTAATTTTTTTTTTCGAACGGAATTAACGAAAATACAAGGCTGTAATGTACAATTAGTATGCGTAGCCTGTGAGCTCAATGCCATCAGTTTAACTGGGCAATATTCTTTTTTATTAATTAAAACATTAACACCTTGCGCTCTGCCACTATTAGGCGGCAAGATAGATGGTTGCATTAGAAGTTTTGTCCAAATTTAAAGAATCCATATAGAACTTAGCAATAATGGCTTGAAAGAGTTAACTTAGGCGATTTTGACGTGTCAACCAGTCCTTGATTTTTCGATAATAGTAAACTCATACAAAATTTGGGTAAGCTCACTAAAATTTTACCGAAATCCTCGCAACCTATCACGTTGTAATTGCTTATCGTTGCGTCCAGAAAATATTGTGTGACAACCGCTTATTCCAGTTATAAAGTACTGCTAAGTAACTGAATTCCCTAAATACCGAACGATGCTGAACGATAGATGTCGCTCGTGGCGATATCTTGTGGCCCTTTTCAACGTTTTGTATTAAGGCACTATGTATAGATACGTATAATATTAGTTTCATGTATTTATAAATTTACAAGCGCACCAAAAAATGACAAATTCCTGTTTTAACTATTTATATCACAGCTTTCAAGTCGCTCAGGACAAAAGTCTTTTACAGAATTTTTAATCTTTTAACAGCGTTTTCTAAGCACAGAAATTTTCGTCTAATTGAGTAAGGAAAAGTGCGAGAATTAAAGAAGTCAAAATTTACAATGAAAATTTACTGGTAAGAATGATGAAGACTTCTGAGCATCTTATGCGATACATATACCGGTCGCTTATGGGTTAAGCTTTATGTTTTTTCCTGCCATTATATTTTAACAGACAAATTTAACTGTTTGACCATTAAAAATATTGGATTAGACGAGTCAATTTTTTTAATTAAAAATAGTGGTTAGAAAAAAACGTAAAAGTTTGCAGTCATCTTGTATGGATTTTTTTCCTTTGATAAAGCAATCAAATCATTAATCACGTTTTTTCAGGTAGAAGATATTTGTTTAAATAAATTAAGTAACTTAATTCCTGTTAACGCTTACAGAGATGACGCAAACATGATCTTACTCATTAAATAAAGTTTTAAAGCATCCACTAAAACAACAGGAAGTTCCACTCGTTTGCATTTTGCTATTCTAACTAGTTAAGACGCTCAACTAAAAGTTCCTAGTAAATTCTAGATTGTTTATGCAGACATGCACCATTTCACGAAAGAGTTAGCTACACAACGGAATAACATTTGACTTACAAACTCTACTTTATACGTTACGTAATACTGTTTGAATTTGAATTAGTTTGTTAAAATGTTAGAAGAAAGCAAATTTTAAAGCAACAGTGCACTTTATTATACAATTGTGAAGTTGTGTTTATAATTTACATGATCATTTTTACACGCTAGCGTAATGCTTAATTGTTGGCCTTATTCTTTATATATAGCAAATGAAATGTCATAAATAACGAAATAATTCACTTAAATGGAAATAATTTAAAAACCTTTTATAATCCAACAATGAAATAGTGAAAATATTAGTACATTTGCAGTTTGAGGACATGGCGAGATAGTAAAACTGGGCTTGAGAACAGAAGGAAATTTTTCATGCCTATTTTCTGGCAAGCTATTTATATATCAACAAGCTATATAAAAAAAGCTATTTATATGTTATTGCATACAAAAAGAGGTAAGTTATTTGTAAAAAGTTATTGTATAAAACTATAATATATACAAATAAAATATTATATATACATATACATATACAACTACATGTATAAACTAGTATAAAAGTTAATCATGTTTGTTTTGATAACTTTTTATGTAATTTGATAGCAAATTGCACTTTTAGAAATCTGAATTGCAGCAAATTTCTTTTCAAACAAATCAAGATCACTATACGGAAAGGGCAGCTGACGTCACTGTGGGAAAAATTACTATGGTGGGATCCACATTAATTCCCTGTTACTATTTATGACTCGAAATGCACGAGAATTCAGGTGGTCTTATTGGTCTACGCTTAATAATTCTGTATTAGGATTGGTAAACGTGATTCTTGCAATGAGCTCTCAACCAAAAATGTTATTGGTAGATTGGCTGAAGTAAGTGTTTATTTGTAAAGATGCCCATTCATCAAAATATGAAATAAAGTCAAATAAAATAAAATAAAATAAGAATATACAAATGTTTTCCCCCAAGCAGTTTGTTCAATCCTTTCTCATATTTTTCAAAGATTTCATCTATTAAAATTAATAAACTTAATAAATCGGTATCTAGAGAGCTTTTGTAAATATTTACGATTCTACTAAAATAGAATTAGAAAATGTATGGAATATCATATCTTCTTTTCTAGGTGCGTATGTAACTATATAAATACGTACTATCATAATCATCGTCTGCCCGCATATAACAGTGTAAAATAATGAATTTAAAGATTTACCGTGATAGGTAATAGTCCAATATTACCATCGTGATGACGTCCTATTTAAGAGGGAGTCCTTTTATTTCGATATTACTCAATCTAACATATATAATAGTACCGTAATAAATTTTGTATTCATGCATTTTTGTATAAGAGCGTAACAGCAATTGCACCAAAATCTGAATATTTATGAAATTAGCTATACAGGCGTACGAACGAACATCATTTGCCACACTTGACGAGCAATGTCTGATTTTTTGTTTTTAAGATTTAAAGCGAGAACGAGTATTTAATAATATTTAAATATTTCTAATATATTGCGACATCATGGTTTTCTTTACTTTTCTTTTTTAAGCAAATCCCATAATTTTTCAAAATCTAAAAGTTTTTTTTCCAAAATATTATCCTAAAAGGCACATTTTTGTCCACGTTCCATCGTTTAAATAGAAGAACTCTGTCACGAAGAGCGGGAAATACAAATTCTGATCGATATTATAAAAGTTCTTTTGCTAACGCAGCACTTTTCGTTCTAGTGCGCTCCAGTTCGAGCAGCTCTTTCGGATCCAATATTTCTGTGTTCAAAAGGACCCGGAGTCATTTTCGTGTATTAAATGACGGTATATTTGCATTCAATAATTCCCTATAAATTCCCCCCCCTAAATATCCCTAGTAGCATGAATGGTACCTTCCAATGGAGAAATTTATTCGAGAGAACATAATTCTCTAATATTGACTTGAAATAAGTATAAAGTCAAAAAGATGCTTCAGTCTGGATTGTTTATAATCAGTGAAACTTGAAACAAAGGTTACAGGTAAATTATTATGTAGCGCAAAAAAATATTATTTAAACAACCTAACGAAAAAAAAGCATTTTACGTAAAAAATTATTTAAAAAAAATGTAATTTAACAAATTGCAACAACCTTCTCCAAAATGATTTTTTAAGGCTAAAATTTAAGACTTATTAATAAGTCCTATATTTTAAAAAAATGGTTTTTTAAAATCAATCTGTTCAACATTAGGTTGTTTCCTTTTTCATGATCGTTGTACATTTAGCAATCAGCGAAATCAATAATCAAACCTCGTTTTTTTTTTCGTTTTTTTAATTTCTTGGGGATGAGCGACACGTATACGTGCCACAAAAAGGTTTAAAAATCTTTGTTTAACCCCACCAGTAAAATTTTACTGTAAAATTTGTCTTCTTTAATCGGAGCATTTTCTCGATTTAATAAGACACTGTTCATTGTTTCTGTTTTTAAAAACCGTTTTTGTTTTTAAAAATTTCGTAACAGGCTCCCGTCGCGAAGGGGTTAAAAGGCGATCTTTTCATGACACGTCTTTCTTTAGATTAGTCTTTTTCCACATCTGATAATTTCCGTCAACTGATTTTGTAACTTTTTCACCTTTTTTTTCATTAACAACGGCAACTGGTTTTTCTATTCGAATAAAAATTCTTATAAATGTAAAGAAATTCGTTAATAAATACGAGGGTTGTAAATTAAATAGTGGCAACTTAACCTTGAAACTCGCAGAAGGGTGGGCATGCGCAACTAGAATATGGGAGCGGTGAGGGGGCGCTGTTGTGTGCAAAAAACAGTCAATCTGCTTAGAAAGGTAGTTGTTGTGTGGTGTTAAAGTGAGGAGTTTCATTTCTATCGCTCTAAAGCATGTTTTCAAAATTTGATGAGCGACCGTGGCTTAAAATCGAGGCTGCTTGTAGCAAATATGCAACAGAATGCTATCGAAGATTAGAGAAAGCCTGTAGCACAAATGCTTTACCGTATAGGACAGTAGCACTATGGGTTCAGGCATTTCGTTCGGGCGGAATGAGATTGCGGATTTGCAACTCACAGGTCGGCCCTCCATTTTTCAAGAGCAAATTGACATCCTGAGCCGTCTCCTTACCACAGACCGCCGCGCCGATGGACTGTCCAAGAATTATCGTTAGCGGTTGGTCTGAGTCTGACCTTTTGGAAACATGCTTCAGAGCGATGGAAACGAAACTCCTCACTTTAACGCCACACAAACAACTACCTTTCTAAGCAGATCGACTATTTTTTGCACTCTACACATCGACAACAGCGCCACTTCACCGCTGCCATATCCTATTTGCGCATGCCCGCCTTTCTGCGAGTTTCAAGATTAAGTTGCCACTATTTAATTTACAACCCTCGTAAATAAATAAAATGCGAACATCGGTTGTCTATGGCAAAATGTTTGAATATTTCACATTGGGTATCATAATCAGTAATCAAGAGAAAAATCATTAAAAATATCTTTTTTAACATCTTTTTTCGTTAGACTTAGAAAATGGTAATTGTAGAATATAAAATTTCTCTTTTACTACAATTTTTTTAATATCTAAATATTGCGCATTTATAATTTTTATATCGTCGCTTATGGAAAAAAATGGGTTTAAGAATACCATTTATTTCAAAATTGTATCACAATTCGTTTGGAAATAGTGTTTGGTTCTTTTAGATTAAATTTTTTGGTTCTTTTAGATTATTTTTAAGCATGAAAGTTTTTTAAATCCATATCTATTGTGTGCAGACGTTCATGAATATTAAATGTGTTGGTATATAAATGAATATAAAATTTTCAGCATTTGTTTGAGGTTAACAATCCCTAACTAAATTTAGACCTAATAAATAAATAAAATATCAGATATGATACAAAACTCAAAGGTAAGTTATCGAATTATGTGCTTAAACCTCTGAAACTATCAGAATAAAAAAGGTTGCTGTAAATTGCGACCTGTGGCAATTTTTTCCGGCCGTTAAGCCTTGGCAGGACGCTAATGCGCAGAAATAAATCAATGAATTCCAAAACTTTATCTGAATACATAATTGCCATTTCTCATATTAAAATGATTTTCGGTATTTTTAGTGTAAAATCTAAAAGAATATGTTAAATATAAAATAACCTCATACGTATTTAATTACAAAAAATGTTTATCGGCTATATTCTGTATCCCTGGAGTTGGATACTCTAATTCTTATAAAGTCTCTAATTAAAATTAAGGATAAAATAAAATTAAGCAAGAAAAAATATGTTTATAATCAGTACAATTTAAAATACCTATTATAGATAAATCATTATATAGAGAAAAAAACCTTGTTAAAACTTCTTTTCAAGTAATTTGCACAAGGAAATTAATGTAAACAAATTAAATGATAATTACTATAATGACTCTACTTTCAAATTAATATAAAAATATACAAATAAGTTTTCATAAATATTATCCTCATATTTTGAAATAAATGCCACAGAAAAACAACAGTATAGAATTAATTAAAAATATTATTATTAAATGAAAGTGAAATATTGTAGATAAATAAAAGATCAACACAAAAATGTACAAAATTATTACAATTAATAATAATAGTTAAATGGAAATTAGTATAAAATTATAAATGTGCCATACTTAAAAAAATTTTACTCACACACAAAAGAAAAAAAAAGCGTTTTGTTTCTCTTTTAAATATGTAATTAAAATGTATTAAAATATTTTTTGGAAAATATAATAACGTTGATATTTTGTGTCCACTTTCTAATGGCAAAGATCTGAATACGAAATGGATTAATTATGTTTAACATCATCATAAATTAATATTTTATGCTCAGGAGGTCTCTTTCGCCACACTATTGATCATATAAAATAAAGCTGTTAAAATAAAAAGGCATTATCATGTTCTCTACTTTTTATAAAATCCAGAGCAAAGCTTAAAAAAATAAAATAAATAAAGTGTTGCCATTCGGATTACATAAATTCATATAAATAGAGTGAAAATTACTGACACTGAGGTGATTTTCATGTCTATTATCTGACATGTATGTTAACATTGATTTAAGTGACATAATATTGAAATTGTTTTAAGTGAAAACGAGTTTGTTCATCTACTGTAATTTTCTTATTAATTTTTTAGTATTTAAGTGCGTAGTTTGATTACATATCTGTTAAATTCATGTTTCTTTTATCATTTATTTGTGTAGTTTTAATTGATTTAATAATTTAATTGTAGCCTATTACCCGGAAATACACAAATGCTGAATCATTTTAATTTTTTAAAAGCAGAGCATAAGGATTATTTTTTATTAATTGAATTGTGCGTTTACTTAAAATATTAACACCTGAAAATGTTTTAAAAATTGTAAGGAAAAAAGAGTGTCCAAACAAATTACATTTTACCCCTATTCGACGAAATAAAAGTTGAAAATATATTATTTTCAAAAATTTCAAAAATTACAAAATTGATTGTTCGAGTCGATTCGAACATCAGTATGACGTCAGCGTTACTCACAAATATGTTCCTGCTTTACAATATAAATGCAATACGTGATTTGGAAAGAGATATTAAGCTTGTATAAAAAATTTATGATAATTAAAATGTTGAGATAAATACCTTACCAAATTAGAAAGCATTTTAAAGTTTCATATAAGAAAATGGTATCCAGTAAATCAACAAGTCACTTACCTACAAAAAAGAAAAAAAGAATAATTTAAATTTAAGCAGAAAATACATATGAAAATATGCAGATAATTACTATATAAATAAACAGTATGCTGGAGCCTTATATATATGAAATTTATATATATAATATATAAAAAAATATTTATATATATGAAACGTCTGCAACTAAAATTAAATAATCTATTCGTTCTAAAAAATATAGCTTTAAGAGAAATTGTAAAATAAATAAATAAATAAATACAAATAAAAAAAAGAGTTTCAATGAGCAACACCTATTGGTCGGCATACACTCAAATCTCACAATGATTTATTTCTCTTAAGCTTTAACAGAATGTGAATTTTTGTGTAATTCCGTGCATTAGTTTTTGAGACAAAGTTATTGTGAAAAATGTGAAAAATGCAGCATATCTACGCCACTTGTTGGACTATTTACGCCAAATTCTACTCAGAATCTAATTATATCAAAGTAAAGAGAATATGCAATTTGTTGAATTTCTTGAGATATAAAACTAAGCTAGTTATTTCGATTCACTTAGGTTAGGGGAAGCTCTTAAAGCACAACAGGTCAGACGAGAATGGTCAACGAAAGGCCGCTACAACCTCTGTTGTCGACCAAGTCACAAACACAGCCCAAAGCACGTCACTCTACCTGAACCCACTGAAATGGCCTTCATAAACACTAGAAAGACGAGAATTTTTACACAAGTTTTATAAAACAAATTAACTCCAGAATTTTTTTAAACTGTTTAACTTATTTAATTAAACCTTTTTCTTTTTTCTTTTTTTCTTTTTTCTTTATCTTGTTTCTGAATTTTAATCTTCAAATGTTTCATTTCCATACGTACATTTCTTACGGGATAAAACACACAAAAATAACTTTTATGAAAGAATAAGATAAAAACTACTTACATCTACTGATGAAAGATTATTAAATAAAATAAATGTCCATTTTGTGAAATAATTCATGTTTTAAGTGGTAAAATAATTTATTTGTATATTTTCTAGAAAAGAACCTGATTTTTACAGAAACTGTTCTAAACTCTGAAAGTATCATGAAATGCGTGATTTTTCTCTTAATAAAAAATAGTGCTGATGCATTTTACTATGTAGATCAGTAAATTTGTTTTAAAAATGCATTTAGCCAAAAATATAATGGAATACAAAATGGAGTGGGATATATCTCACTACGTGCTTACGCTACAAAAATGCAGGCGCGTTTGCTGATCTTCCAATTTAAGAACTTGTTTGATTATATCTTTGTATAGCATTCGCTTATCGCTTTAACCCTGTAGTGCATGTTGAGTAAAAATACATTTGATTCCTTATTGGGTTTAGATAAAATAAAAAATATTGAAAAAGTTATCACCCTTGTACTTTTCAATGGGTAAATTGCAACACCACATGCATTAATCTCATCCATACAAAATTTGTTGCAAAGAACTTTGCTGAAAATTATTTAAAATAACTTTTTTAAACTAATTCTTTTAAGGATTTTTTAAATGAAGTTTTGCATTTTATTTTATTTATTTATTTATTTTAATTTTTGTTAGAAATCAATGTTTTAAAAGTGTCTTTTTATTTGTAACTTATAAACAAATATTATCACCTATGGCATTTTTAATGAATTTAACCTAAATATAGGCTAAAAATGAATACGTAAAAAATAAAGTTACTGAGAGGCAACGGTAAATAAACAAGAAAGAGAGAAAATTTAATTCGTTGCCAATTTGTAGCAGTATGCACTAGAAAGTTAATGTTGAAGATTTTGAAATGACAAAATCAAGAGTATCCCCTTTTACTGCGGGTTTACAAGTAGGTGTTCAAGTATATGGTAAATAGGTGATTATACCAGAATATATTGTTCTCTTTTGCGGTTGTCATTTCTCAAAGTGCTGATTTTATACATCCATCTCTGAAAAGGAAGCAGATGCAGGGATTGAAATTCACCGAATTTGCTGGATGTTTCGAATTTCATTTTAGAACATGGTGTTATCGATCGTTCAACAAGCAGTGAGCGAAATAGTCATAAAAGATTTTAAATATAAGCACTTTATTTAGCAAACATACCTGTTTATGTATATATATAAACAGCAAAATAAAAAAAGAATGGATTTTTGTTTTGTCAGTCATAAGTTTAGAGTTATTAAGCCTTATCGCTCCTATGTCGCATAATACGAGATTCGAAATCAGCATCTCTTACACGAATTTTATTTAGCTTTCGTTACTTTCTTTAAAAAGCACTTTTATTTACATTCTGATAACGTGGGCGAGGGGAAATATACAACAAAATTTACTATTAAAATATAATGGTACGAATAGAATATAAAAGTAAAACCATGTATCAAAAGCTAGTGTCCGATAAGAGTTAAAAGGACAATATGGCAATAAACAAAAACTGATTTTTTAACGTATTCTATTATTATTAAATTTTTAATTTCTAGGGTAGAATAAGTTCCATAAAATGCAAAATTTAAAAAATCTGAATTTATAGTAGAAAATCTAAATAACAAATTTCGGTTTATTTATTAATGGGATATTCCGATTAATTAAAAGAGAAACTTTTATTTTGAATTTTCATTTAAATTTCTGGAGGGAGCCGAAACATCTGAATAAAAACATTCACTAAATCGAGAACACTGGTGGTAGAAAAAAGGCTGCCATGTACATTAAAAGATTGAGCCATGTCTGTTCTATGTCACGTCCCACGCGGCATTGAGACAATCATCTCTTACACGAATTTTATTCAGTTGGCAAAACTTTTATTTAAAAGAACTCTTTAATTTTTATTTTGAGGACATGTGCAAGAGAAATATATTAAAAAAATAAATTTTAAAATATAGTGGGGCGAGAATAAAAAATAAAATCATCTATGAAAATCTAGCGTCTCAGCTTTATGCTAGATACATTTTAAATGGAAAGTAAAAAATCTGATAAAATAATTTAACTATAATTAACACCTTATTATTTTCATCATAAAGAATGTGTAGAATTCTTTAGTCTCAGATGAAGATAGTAAGATAGTCAGTTAATTTACTGTTTTAAATTTATTGACTAAAATAATTTTTTATGATAAAATTTTACTGAATTCTTTAGTCTCGGATGAAGATGGTAATAATCGGTTAATTTTCTGTTATTATCGTATTGAGTAAAAAAAAATTTTGTTGAGTAAATTTAAAATTTTGTCTCAGATGAAGATAATAACAATCAGTCGGGAAAATTCTATAGCAGATTTGGAACATATCAAGAATTAAAATCTTAATAATAAATGAATTTAATTTTAGAGTATTAAGATTTTACTACTGTCGAATACAAGTCTCCAAAAATGAAGATCGAAAAAAAATAAATACTACAAGTTATATCAATAGATAGTTAGGCATATAAATAAAATGACATTATCTTTGTTTGTAAGTATTAGGGAAGAATTAGGGCATATTTCACTCCCAAATCTTGATTTATTGCATGTTTGGTCAGCACTCACATTTAGAGGATTTTCAAATGGCGGAAGCAAGAGCCTAAAATTGCCCGCACCCCTTTATTACGGTTTCACAAGTGTCTGTCTTCAGTAAATACGGGATTATAACGGGAGATATTGTTCTCTTTTGCGGTCGTCATTCCCTCCTTGTTGCTGATCCGATACATATCCCATCTCTTCAAAGGAAGCAATGACAGGGAATTGAAATTCACCGAGCATTTCGAATTTCATTTCAGAACAGCGGCCTTATCGATCGCCCATAATGCTTTGTGCAAAATATTCATAAAATATTGAAAATATAAGCACTTTTTGTAAGATGATATCGTTTCACGAATTGTGTAAATGCATTATAGGATTGAAGTTATAAAATTTAAGGTTTCAATTTATATATTTTTCTTATTTTTAGCAGCGAGAGGTTTTTCAGCATTTCCATATAAAACGCTTTTTCTTTTATTTTTTTAGTTATAGGTAAAATTAAAGATCATCCTATAGACATGTGGATTGCTTATCATGCATTGTGAAACAAAATATTCATAGAATTTTGAAAATATAAGCATTTTTTGCATTTTTTCATCGTTCCTCAGTGCGTAACTGTATTTTAGGATCGACATCATATAAATTTAAAGTCTGAATGTGAAAGAAAATAGTATTTTAATTGAAAGGAAATATTACTTGCGTTGCATTAAAATTGGCAATAGCAGGTAAATTGACTTTTGAAATATGAAATAAACCTTTTGTGTAAATGTTTGGAGCGTAGGAGGTTTGTGGGTTCGACTCCCACTTGAAACGAACTGTTGAGTTCCCGGCTGTAATTCTGTAGTATTGTAAATTTCCTTGTGCTATCTTGTCCTTATATATGGCCGATGATTTATATGAGGTCTTTCATATCAAGCACAGAAGTCAGATGCATATGTTCATTAGATAAATATATCTTTAAAACTGTTTAGCAGCATAAGTACTTTAAATAGGGCATAATTATTTAATTTTTAAAGTATTCTTTCAGTTTTTAATAGACACGTTTAAATACATAGCTTTTTAAAAAAACATTATTTGGGCTGTTCAAGAATTGGACAGCAAAACAAAATATGAAATAATTTTTTATTGAAATGATGTTTTTGGGGAAAAATGACAAAAACACGAAAAAGTTAATAAAATTTAAAAAATGATTGCACATAAATAAAGGCAATTTTTTTTCTTGTACATTGGAAAATTAATAAATTATATTTAAAATTTTTTAGGTCTTTCCTTAACATCGAAAAACACATTTTTCAATGTAAAGATAAACTTAAAAAAATAGCAACAATAAACGAATTGGTATTTATGCAAAAGTTTGATGTAAAACTACAATAAAAACATATTTCATAAATGAAATGTCTGTGTTTACATTTATGTGTATAACATAGATAACAGGCATTAACGAGTTAGAGGAACTATTATACGATTTCCATAAATTTGCAGAAATATACTACAGCATGCATTTCCCTCTATCATTTAAACGGAATCAGTCACAAGACTTTTGCAAAAGTCAGCTTTTATTTTATCTAAACTCCTCTCTAAGTGAAAATTCCAGCTAGCAGATACTTTCCATGTATCTTTTTAGCTTTCAAGCATTCTATGAAACACCCAACACGCTATGTGCTCTGGAAAAGGGACTCGTGGGCATACGACAAAATGGTTTTATATCTGTTCTGACAGCTGGTGAACTGCCAAATTTAGCCGGGAACTCTTTATTTCAGCTCGCTGGAGGCATAAAGACCGGCTAACCCGGAAGCCTCGGAGACAATTTAATTTGAAACAATTAATCCTCCCGTTGGCAACAAGCCATACGACGCGTTTACGGCTTGCAGAATTTGCATCGGATGAAACTTAACGCAAACTGTATCGTCGGCAAACGATATTCATGACCTTATAAACGGGCGATATTAGCAGATCAAGATTATTTGCCTGGATGTAGAGTAATATGGGGGATGAATAGAAATGATGTAATATACTAGAATTAAACATACGAAATAAAATGTATAATGTTGAAGAATTCCAGAATATTGCATTATTTTTCATTAATCAGAGTGCTCATTAAAAAGCTCAGGTGGTAAACGTGATATGTGACAAAAGAAAAAAACATTGAGTTAACCACTAGTTTTCTACCATCTGTTATATTACTATTTGAAAAAAACCTAATACTAACGGATACTTTGATTGATAAAGGAGGCATTTCATAATAAGGACAATTAAAATTCGTATAAAGCACAGTTTCAATGTGCTAAAATTGCTTTTAGGCGCAAATAATATAAATTTATTTTTAACACATTAAAATACCTTAAATGCATAAAATTTTCAAAATATTTTCGGCCAAATTCACAGAGCTGATATCAATGTTTATTTAAATGTTGCTATTTTTCTTTGTCTGGGAGACAGTGTTGCAATGTAATGGTGGTGATTAAAGTAAATTGAGAGGAAAAAGTATTAAAAGTTTTAACAAAACAAGCTTTCGTCTACTATGCAGCAATTATTTGCAGACATTTATGTTATAGTTGTGTAACATAACATGAATTGTGATAACGAAATGATGATAGTGTCACTTACCATTTTTATCATCTGTGCTTTTTAATTTTTTTACTCTTCTTTTAAAAATCTTATGAAGTAATCCATAAAGGGTTTTGATTTAGCACAGCATATTCCAAACAGTCTACTTTAATGATTTTTTTTAGAAAAATGATATTAATATATGGTATTTTATTTTAAATTTTGACTAGCACATATAAATTTTCTTTTTGTGACTCAGGGAATACTGACGTGTATACTTTTATATTTTATTACATGAGGGGTGAAAACTTATTTTTCAACGAAACAACAAATAAAACCCATTCAATTGAAAGTCTGAAACAATGCGATCTTGTAAAATGCAAATTAATATATATGCTGTTCTTTTGCTTAAAAAAAAAAAAAAAAAAGTAACTTTTTTTTTCAAAAATAAAGATTGATTACTAGTTCGATACATATGGGGAAAAGGTATTTTTGAAAATATTTCAAATTATTTTCAAAAGTATAAATGTAAAATTTATGACTTTGAAAACTGTATTTTTTAAATAGTACACGTATAGACAGTAAATGCATGACAATAAATGTCTTTGTGACTTTATTTACTCTAACACATTGGCTTAACAATTCAAAAAGTTCAGTGGAGTGCTTCAAAGTTTATTTTCAAATAGTTTTAGTAATCGAATCATAAGACTTATAAGTAAATAAGTATTTAGAAAAATTATTAATTGTTTAAATTAATTTTTTTATATTCTTAATACAAAATCAGTGAGTTTTTATTTGTCGAATTTTAATTCAACTTGGCTTGCAGGCATAAATCTTAACAGGGTGATAAAGATGTCTAAGCTTGGATTTGAGTTAGGGTAATTAGTAATACGAACCAATAATTTACCACTGAACTATTTAGAATATGACGCCTAAGGTGACTGAGATAAGAAAAACCCTCAGTAGGTTTCTGCTTTTGTAGGTTCCAAAACTTGTAGGGTAAAAACTTCATTTATAGAACAAAAAAGACCGCTAATTCTCAGAATGGTAGGTGTAATGGATGAAAAGAAAAGAAGCAAAAGGAATGCATGACTTTCCTAAAATAAAGTCGACTGACCAATTACCTTGGGAACAGGACCAAGCCGAGATCGGTTCTAGAGACTTTTTTATCCCGGCCAGACAGTAGTATTTTTTACTCCTAAGTTAACAGGACTATAATCGCTACACACGATGTAATATCTCCATGAGGCAAACCCACTCTGAAGCAAACACCAAATCAGCTTCGATTTATCGAAATAATCACCACGGATATAGTATAGGTAGTTCAGTGATAGCGCATTGGGGCGTAATATTAATGATTATAGTTCGAATTCAGACCAATTAGAATAAAAATTTAGAAAAATTTTTGGCATGGGAAATTTTCTACAAAAATTTTCAGAAGCTATGTATGTATACATATAACATTATTGTTTTAATTATTTTCAAAAAACACAGACTAAATTAACAATTTTGGTATAAGAATATTTAAAATGTGATCTAAAAATAGTTTTTTCATTTTTTATTTCACCATCATGCATTTCACTTGATGCAAAAATAAATAACACGTGAACGTTTTCATGGAAAATAATGAATATTTATGTTAACGTTACTTTACTATATGAAAGCATTTGAAGGTGTATATTCGCTTTATTTTTCAAACAAACAGAAAAAAATGTTTCAAACAATTCCACACGGAGTAAAGTTAGTGAATATGTTTATGACAAACAATTGAACGATAAATGTTTGAAATGACAATAAATATTTGCATGCTTTTCAACGAAAACAAAACAGCACAAAACTTACGTTTAAGGAAGTTTTAAAAATTTCAATACAAATATGTATTCAGTTAACGAGATTTCAGGATCTTTTGTACATGAAAGTGCTTGTTACTTCTAAAAACAAAAAAAACAAACAAACGCCATTAAAGATTTTCCATGCCAAACTGGATCGATGAAAATAAAACGCGTTTTATTTTACATTTTTTTATTGGTTAAATACAGTCAAATGGTTTTTCATTAGTAAGCTAGAATATTTACAGAAAAATACTAGTGTTTTAGCTCGGAATTCATAAGAATGAAGAATTTATTAATGTTTGAAAGACAAAGTCATGTATTAATAGAAATTTAGAATACGTAAATAGTTGACACAATTTGCAATATTTATTCAAAATTATAACTCAATTTTCAAACATTTCCAATGATAATCATAATAGTCTGGGATCAAGTGACATCGATAGCCTGGTCATCTCAAAATTAAAAAAAATTCTAAATCAATACCAAAAAAGAAAATAAGCTAGATAACGGGAACTTTGGAACAATAATTTCAAAATATTTCAAATACAAATTTCACATATCGGAAACAAATCCTTTCATTACTTCTTTAATCTCAGAATGGCAGAAAAATAAAAAATAAGTAAATAAATATAATGAGTAAATATGAAATAAATAATGAGTTCGGATATCTAGTTTTACTTAGGTTCTGCAAAAGAGAGACAAGAGATTACTTTTCCACGCGATTGACAGCCAATAGAATTATGAGATCAAATTCATTTTTTAATATTATAATGACAGTTCTACTTTTCCCAATTATCTAATATTAAGCCACGTGTCCACACACTAGGAGTAAAACTGAAGTCAACGCGAAAGCCCATCAACGCTGATTACACTGTTTAGAACTGTTTAACCTAAATGTTTTAATTCAGAATTTGCACCGGAAATTGCGAAAGAATGTTTTTAGATCATGCAATCGCAAGATATTTGTTATTTAGTGTATCAAAAAATATTATTCTAAATTAGTGGTATGAATACGCAATTTCTGAATTAAAAAAAAAATCAAGCTGGCAAACCTGATTAAAACATGCCTATGAAAGAACAAATTGAAATTGGCTAACACAAATATAATTACGCACAATTAAATGAGTATCTGCAGGTCAGTAAGCTTGCCCTAGCGTCTTAATGTCTCATTTCCGGCCACACATTATTTGATGAAACATATCCGATTTGGTGATTTAATATTTAGTCCCTCCCGTAGAAAGTAGTGACCACTTAGCACCGTGTTTAGATAATAATAAATTTTCATGCATAAATAAAATACATACAGTTAAAAATTATTAGAAAAGCTAGAAGAAATCATATTTTTTTAAATAAAAGTAATCAAAAACTTAATCGCTTTAATTTTAAAACTCATTAACAGGGAACTTTGGAATAATAATTTCAAAATCTTTCCAGTCCCGATTTCACATATCAGAAACAAATCCTTTCATTATTTCTTTAATCTAAGAATTGCAGAAAAATAAAAAAAGAAGGGGAAGATGAGTTCGCAACGTAGTTTCGCTTGGGTCTGCAAAAGAGAGACTAGGGACCGCTTTTACACGCGATAGATAGCCAATAGAGATTATGAGATCAAATTCATTTCGTGGTTCAGTGCCGCGTGAAATGTGAAATAATGCCTTTTCTTTGCACCGCAACAATGGAGTATAATACGCGTGTATAAACATATTATGTTTTAAGGGAGAGCGAACTGATTGAAATAGATACTGTGTTCGCTTTTTTAAGAAGAAAGTATTTTTCTAAATGAATAGTCCGGAAAATATCTTATCGACTTTATTTTATTATATAAATGCGTCATCGCGAACTGAGGGATTTCAGAATTTAACGAGTAATAGAAAAGGGAATTTCTTATAATAAAGAATGAAGATGTTATGCGTCCTAAAAGTTTTTTATTATTTTAATATATAAATATTTGCGAGATGGAAAAATATCAACTTACAGAATAATAAAATATTTTTGTTGTATTGATAAAAGAAAAAAAAATATCAATATGCACAGAATTAATTAACTGTATATTTACTTTTATTTTCTTTTATAAATCGATATAAATTGATTTGTTCTACTGTTATTAGTTAAACTTCTTAAATGTATTATTATTTAATTTTTAAAATAATGAATAATAATTAAAAAATATACGTAACTGATATTTGATAATACAGTTTTCGTAAATTTGGCGTCAGGAAAAAAATCGCGTCAATGTGGTACGTATATGGCATCTGTGCTAAATTTGTATGACAAATTATATGTATGACAAAAAATGCATAAATAAAATACATATAGCTCAAAAATAAGAAGAAAAGCAAGAAGTAGTCATATATTTAAAAGTAAAAGCAATCAAAAACTTAATCACTTTAATTTTAAAACTCATTAACTGGGAACTTTGGAACAATAATTTCAAAATATTTCCAGTTCCCCATTTCACATATCAGAAACAAATCCTTTCATTATTTCTTTAATCTCAGAATTTCAGAAAAATAAAAAAAGGGGAGATGAGTTCGACAATCTAGCTTCGCTTGGGTCTGCGAAAGAGAGACAAGAGACCGCTTTTACACGCGATAGATAGCCAATAGAGATTATGAGATCAAATTCATTTCGTGGTTCAGTGCCGCGTGAAATGTGAAATAATGTCTCTTCTTTGCACCGCAACAATGGAGTATAATACTCGTGTATAAACATATTCTGTTTTAAAGGAGAGCGAACTGATTGAAATGATACTGGGTCGCTTTTTAAGAAGAAAGTATTTTTCTAAACGAATAGTCCGGAAAATATCTTATAGAATTCATTTTATGATATAATGCGTCATCGTGGATTGATGGATTTGAGAATGTAACGAGAAATAGAAGAGGGAATTCCTTATGAAGGGAATGAAGATTTTATGCGTCCTAAATGCTTTTTTTTCTTTTACCATCAAAATGTTTGCGAGATGGTAGAAAATCAATTTACGTAAAAATAACTATTTGAAAAAAAGAGATTATTAAAAGTATTAATAAAAGAAAAAAATCTCAATATATACAGAAAATTGTTTTCAAATTTAATGCGGAAATCTTTGCTTCTCAGAATGATTTTAACTTTTCGTTTGCTTTGTTTCGTTTGATTCTTGCTGTTCCTATATTCAGTATTGAAAATAGTGCTGTATATATTTTTTTTCTTAAAATCGTATTATTCTTTAAACATACTTTTCTTTAATTTGAAAATTTTATTGCTTAATTTTTTTTATTTGTATATTACTTTTTAAACATTTTTTTAAGTCATTTTACTTAACTTAATTATTTTTTTATTAGTCTTATTAAAGTAATTAAATTTTCGGTTAAACTGGTGGGAAATGCAAGTTTTGTATTTTAAAGATGAAAATAATTAAGGCTTCAGTGGGTTAATATTTGATCCCTCTTTTATCAAAATCGTAGGAAGAACTGATCATTTAGAAGCCATGTATAGTTAATAATAAATTTATAAGACAAATAATGCGTACATAAAATACATATGGTTCAAAAATAAGCAAAAGAGCAAAAAACTTGAAGCTATATCTTTCAAAATAATTGTAATCAAAAACTTAATCACTTTAATTTTAAAACTCATTAACAGGAACTTTCGAACAATAATTTCAAAATCTTTCCAGTTCCCCAATTTACATATCGGAAGCAAATCCTTTCATTATTTCTTTAATCTAAGAATTGCAGAAAAGAAAAAAAGGGGAAGATGAGTTCGACAATCTAGTTTCGCTTGGGTCTGCGAAAGAGAGACAAGGGACCGCTTTTACACGCGATAGATAGCCAATAGAGATTATGAGATCAAATTCATTTCGTGGTTCAGCGCAGCGTGAAATGTGAAATAACGTCTTTTCTTTGCACCGCAACAATGAAGTATAATACGCGTGTATAAACATATTCTGTTTTAAGGGAGAACGAACTGATTGAAATAGATACTGCGGTTGCTTTTTAAGAAGAAAGCATTTTTCTAAACGAATAGTCTGGAAAATATCTTATCGACTTTATTTTATGATATAAATGCGTCATCGCGAACTGAGGGATTTGAGAATTTAACAAGTAATAGGAAAGGGAATTTCTTATAATAAAGAATGAATATTTTATGCGTCCTAAATGTTTGTTTATTATTTTAATATCAAAATATTTGCGAGATGGAAAAATATCAACTTACAGAAAAAAAATATCAATATGCACAGAATTAATAAACTGTATATTTACTTTTATTTTCTTTTATAAATCGATATAAATTGATTTGTTCTATTGTTATTAAATAAACTTCTTAAATGTATTATTATTTCCTTTTTAAAATAATGAATAATAATTAAAAAATATATGTAACTGATATTTGACAACATAGTTTTCGTAAATTTGGCGTCAGAAAAAAAATCGCGTCAATGTGGTACGTATATGACATCTGTGCTAACTTTGTATGACAAATTATATGTATGACAAAAAATGCATAAACAAAATACATATAGTTCAAAAATAAGAAGAAAAGCAAGAAGTAATATTTTTCAAAGTAAAAGTAATCAAAAACTTAATCGCTTTAATTTTAAAACTCATTAACTGGGAACTTTGGAACAATAATTTCAAAATCTTTCCAGTTCCCCATTTCACATATTGGAAACAAATCCTTTCATTATTTCTTTAATCTCAGAATTGCAGAAAAATAAAAAAAATAGGGAAGATGAGTTCGCAATCTAGTTTCGCTTGGGTCTGCGAAAGAGAGACGAGGGACCGCTTTTACAGGCGATAGATAGCCAATAGAGATTATGAGATCAAATTCGTTTCATGGTTCAGTGCCGCGTGAAATGTGAAATAATGTCTCTTCTTTGCACCGAAACAATGGAGTATGATACGCGTGTATAAACATATTCTGTTTTAAGGGAGAGCGGACTGATTGAAATGATACTGGGTCGCTTTTTAAGAAGAAAGTATTTTTCTAAACGAATAGTCCGGAAAATATCTTATCGAGTTCATTTTTATGATATAATGCGTCATCGTTGGCTGAGGGATTTGAGAATTTAACGAGAAATAGAAAAGGGAATTTCTTATAATAAAGAATGAAGATTTTATGCGTCCTAAATGTTTTTTATTATTTTAATATCAAAATATTTGCGAGATGGAAAAATATCAACTTACAGAAAAATAAAATATTTTTGTTGTATTGATAAAAAAAAAAAAATATATCAATATGCACAGAATTATTAAACTGTATATTTACTTTTATTTTCTTTTATAAATCGATATAAACTGATTTGTCCTATTGTTATTAGTTAAACTTCTTAAATGTATAATTATTTCCTTTTTAAAATAATGAATAATAATTAAAAAATATATGTAACTGATATTTGACAACATAGTTCTCGTAAATTTGGCGTCAGAAAAAAAATCGCGTCAGTGTGGTACGTATATGGCATCTGTGCTAAATTTGTATGACAAATTATATGTATGACAAAAAATGCATAAATAAAATACATATAGTTCAAAAATAAGAAGAAAAGCAAGAAGTAGTCATATTTTTCAAAGTAAAAGTAATCAAAAACTTAATCACTTTAATTTTAAAACTCATTAACTGGGAACTTTGGAACAATAATTTCAAAATCTTTCCAGTTCCCCATTTCACATATCAGAAACAAATCCTCATTTCTTTAATCTCAGAATTGCAGAAAAATAAAAAAATAGGGAAGATGAGTTCGCAATCTAGTTTCGCTTGGATCTGCGAAAGAGAGACGAGGGACCGCTTTTACACGCGATAGATAGCCAATAGAGATTATGAGATCAAATTTATTTCGTGGTTCAGTGCCGCGTGAAATGTGAAATAATGTCTCTTCTTTGCACCGAAACAATGGAGTATGATACGCGTGTATAAACATATTCTGTTTTAAGGGAGAGCGGACTGATTGAAATGATACTGGGTCGCTTTTTAAGAAGAAAGTATTTTTCTAAACGAATAGTCCGGAAAATATCTTATCGAGTTCATTTTTATGATATAATGCGTCATCGTTGGCTGAGGGATTTGAGAATTTAACGAGAAATAGAAAAGGGAATTTCTTATGAGAAGTATGAAGATTTTATGCGTCCTAAGTACATTTTTATTCTTTTAATATAAAAATGTTTACGAGATGTAGAATATTAATTTACAAGAAAACAAAATATTTTTTGTGGTACTGATACGAAATAATAATAATAATAATAATAATAATAAATAAAAAATCGCAATATATACAGAAAATTATTTTCAAACTTTAACCAGAAATCTGTGCTTTTCATGTGGATTTTATGCGTCTTAAATGCTTTTTATTCTTTTAATATCAAAATGTCTGCGAGATGGTAGAATGACAATTTATAGGAAAATAAAATATTTTTTGTGGTATAAATAAAAGAAAAAAATCTTAGCATATATAGAAATTATTTTCAAATTTAAACCAGAGATCTGTGCTTTGCATGATGATTTTGACTTTTCCTTTTCTGAGTCTACATTTACTAGATATTGAAATAATGTTATATACAATTTTCTTAAAATCTTAACACTCTTTAAACTGTATTTTTTTTATTATTTAACTCATTTTTCATATTAATTTTTAAATCAAATTTTCTGATTTTATATTAGTCTTAAAAGCTATATTTTTATGCTCTTCCTCATTTTTCTAACACTAATTTTTTAAATTCATAAAAATTTTCTAAGCAGTTTCAGAACTATCATATATTTTCCAATTGATCATAATAATGAAACACTTGTATCGACGATACCGATGAAGCTAAGGTCAGCTTAGAACCTCCCCAAAGCTGAATACACTATTTAAATTTAACCATTAGTTCTCACTAGAAATTACTAAAGAATAATTTATAATTTTTCCAATCACGATATGTTTTTCTTTAAATGAAGCAAAAAATATTATGTTGTATTTATAGACTTTAAAAGTCTCATGACACACAGGTGGCAGACCTGTTAGAAGATTACCCTAAAGAGCCAAATGTTGTATAACGAAATAAAATTCTATAAAATTGAAAATAACAATTCTGTAAGTACAGTCAAGTCTCCATAACGAAACTCCATACATCGAATTTCTCTATATAACGAATTTTTAGTAGAAACAATCCCCTTTTCGCATGATTACATTAAAAACAGTCTCTATATAACGTAATATCTATCTCCATAAGACGAATTTTTTCATAAATTGGTCTAAATTTATTCAGTTTTAAAAAGCTTCGAAATCATATGGAATCAGTTTTAAATCACTTATTTTTGATTTATCATTCAGTGCTGAGTTTTTTTTACATTAGTTTTCTCCTTGTTCTTTAAATCCAACGAATTCATCCCACCTCCCACACACCTTTCCACATTTTTCTCAAAACAGAGTCTTGGATTGATACACATATAAAAGAGGAATCAATGAGAGGTAGATAAGAGAGGCCTTCATATAGAGGATAATCTTAACAATAACTTTTTATCCCTTGCTAAAATTTGAGTTTTTTTTTTTCTTTTTTGAGAGCATAACAATTTCAAAATCAAAACAACAAAAAATTACAGATATTTTCGTCTGAAATTAATGCAAGTCTTCCTTATTTGATTTTCATTAAGCTTTCAAATAAATGACTATTCTCTTTTTTGAAACAGCTTAAATAATTAAGAAATAAAATGTTATGTTGATATTTACTTTTAAACATAAACATTTCAAATTCTTAATTAAAAAGATCAAAAATAATATTTGTTCAAAATTTATACATTAAAAGTTATTTTTAACATCATTCTCTATACATCGAATTTCTCTATATAACGAATTTTTTACTGGAACGATGGATTTCGTTATATAGAGACTCGAGTGTAGTAACAATTTCAGAAAGTAACAATTCAGAAAAGCAATAACAATTCAGTGTACTGTTATAATGACAATACTTTAAGAATGACAATTAAAATATACCAGCTGTTTCTTATTATATTAAGGGCTATATTAAATTATTTTAAGCATTACGTTTATACAACGACCGTTATGTAAGGAGCTAAAGACTAAAAATAAGCTATAAGACAAACATTTTTCCTCGTAGAATTTTAAAATTAGAATTCAAGTAAAATTTTATACCTTTTTGGGATTCAATTACATTCGCTATCTATATACATAATCTATTTTAATGAAATTCTATTCATTGAAATGGAAAGTTTTGCGATTCAAGATACTAAACTTTTTTTGATACCTTAGCGCTATTTCACTTAAAAATTGATATGAAGTAGTTATTTCATGCAAGATTAACTTCTTGCATGATATTGAAGGAGTATACCTTTAAAAAGAGAGATTCTGCACTAGATATATTGGTAATCGCGAATCAATAAAACTTTGAGAGCAAACTGCGTGCTTCAAGAATTTCGACCTAGAAAAGTCGATGATAAACAATTTAGTTCGTTAGAAAGTTAATAGATCGGCTCTGTAGATAGTAGGAATTGTTCTGTATATCTGGTAACTGAATTTTCGGAAAACGGATAAACATTTTCTTTTGTATTTGTTTTAAATATATTCTCATTATTTTGAGTAAATCGATTTACAATCTGTTTAATGTCAAATATTTATCCAAATTTGGTTAAGTAAAAGTTCTCAAAGGAGTTTATAATAGCAGAGAAAGTTTGCGTAATGTATCTAAAAACAAATAAAATAAATAATTTCGATTTATTTAGCCATTTTATCTGCAGATGTCCTCTTCTGTCTGTTTAACAGTTGTCTACCAATTATGCTTTTTATTATTCACACCATATTTTTCATTAATTGTCAAATTGTCTATCTCTCTCAACGTGCTTTAATTTTTCTCTCTCTCTCCCTTTCTATCTTTTTATGTGCGTGTCTGTTTTCTGTCTGTCTATCCATGTATATATATCTATATATATAATGTAATACTGAAACAATATTTAGATTTCTACATTTTTGTCTATATGTCCCTATACCTACATAATATATATTTTCCGATGTTACTGTGTATACGTTTATCAATTTATGTTATTTAAGAAAATTTAACGGATTCATTTAATTTTCAAACTAATTTAACCTTTAATATTTTCTAAGCTGCAAAATATCTGAATAATAGAAATACAAATAGATTTTTACGGAATTACAAAAAGAGTTTGATGTACAACATAGAGAGCTAGGCCAAAAACAGTCCCCTGCGTCCGAAAAAATAAATTTTCCACACAACAAAATTAGTAATGTAGACATATGGCATTCTAGTGGTTTAGCATGTATTTCCATCTCAATGTAGCTTGTACGTTACTGTAATTCTCACGAGTAAAGCTGATTAAACCTGCTGCTAAATTATATGCCTCATGTGCGAGAGAATCTGCACTTTACACTCGATCATCCGATAATGGACCTCTTGTTACTTTCAGTGAACTATATAAAAAACAAATCTGAATATACCAGTATGCTATATTGTAAGAATACCATTCTGCTACATTACGGATTTTCCTGAGTACTAGGAAGTTGCAGTGTCGTAGAACAAGAAAATTGGTCTTGGTTAACGGTATTAGACAGTCTCGGCCTAGCTTATGCACGCCGTGTATCGAAATCTTTCTGTGAATCTGTAAATAATCTGTTTCCACATCTTATTTTCACAATTTTGTAACGAATAGTACATTAACCCTTTCCGGCACGGGCAAAATATGTCGTAAAATTAGAAAATATCCACTGACACCGGAATTCGTGTACGAATTTTTTAAATATTTTAAATTCCTTAATTTAAGCTTTTATTGTAAAAGCAAAATTTTACTAAAATGTTATTGGTGCCGTTTGCAAGTTTCGAATTAAAATTAGGTACCCCAGACCGGGCACAGTGTGCTGGAAAGGGTTAAAAATTAAGTTAGTTTGGAAATTGGCCTGATAATTTAGGATTCCTTAAATAAACTGGAGGGCTCGATCATAACATAATACACGCAGTTAGGTAGAGGCCGTCTCTTTTCGTCAACCATGAACAACTTTCTGCTAGCTCCCAAAAGATTGCTATCTTCCAGTACTCACCAAATGTAACACTGCAAAAGTATGGCATTCAAACTGTTTAGCATCTTGGTGTTATATATACATCATCTTCATAATTCAATAGTTCGATGTATGTTTCTATTCCTATGTTTGTCGTTCGATGCCTTTGTAAGATATTTTCAACTGCGACTCGAAATTTTCTCTTGCAAATGCAAACATTTCTTTGACATGTTCGTCCAAGACGATGAACATATTAAGCAGTACACGTTCCCTTTTCACCATACCCAAAGAAACAATGCGACCGAAATTAAAACTCAATTCAAAAACTCATTTCCTTTCGCTCATATTTCTCTGTGTTTATTCAAATCAAAGTCGTAGAAAATCGAAAATCCGTCTCAGCTAAAACTACTTACTTGTTTTCTTAAATGATTAAAACCCGAGTTGTGTGCTGACAGCACGACACATTTTTAGTTCTTTTACAATTCCCGTCATAAACCCTCACGGAGATTATCACTGTCTTCAGTTATCCATTCAAACTCTGTAAAGCAGAACTCCTGTGCACACACACGCACAGAAACTAAAGCATCAAAGATCTTAACATAGAGAATATTCTATTAACATTTGGTTTTCCAAAGGGTGGTAAGCGAGGTCAGAAACTCCCCTTTAATAACTCTCTCGTTGAAAAGACAAATAAGATACCCTGATTTGTCTTTCTTGCACGGTTTAATTACACTACGCAAACACTTGATCACGCACACCTCATTTTGGGACCGGAAGATTAACGACTGATATTGCTGAGGCACAGCTCTTCTTTTCTTTATTATCGCTTGTTTTAGACAAGAGAAGGGTGAAATTTGGCAGTGTGCAAAATAAACCCAAGTTCTGGATTTGTCTGAATTTGTTTCCTAGTTACACGAGGAGCATTATCATGATATTAGAATGGAAACTTCCTTAAAGAGACTCGAGTTTAATCTTGTGTGAGAACCGTCATTTAAAAGTGGGTACACATTTAATAATTATTTTGTGTGTCTGAATATCTTTAATGAACGAAAAACGAAGTGAAGTGTGTTAAACTTTTAGCATGGCAAATATACATTTTGTTATCATGAAGTATTTTACTGTTCAGGAACAGTTTTGAGAACTGTTTATTAAAAGTCCAGTGTTTTCGGACCAGAAGATTAGCGATTGATATTGCTGAAGTACAACTTTTCTTTTCTTTATTATCACATGTTTTAGATCGAAAATGGGTGAAAATTGACAATATGGAAAATAAACCCATATTCTGTATTTGTCTGAATTCGTTTCCTAGTTACACGAAAGTATTAGCATGATATTAGAAGAGAAATTTCCTTAAAGCATCTCGATAGTAATTTTGTGTGTGGACCGCCATTTAATAGTGGGTACACAATTAATGGCTATTATGTGTGTCAAGAACTATAATAAAAGAAAAACGAAGTGAAGTGTGTTAAACTTTTAGCATGTCAAATAAATATTCAGTTATGTTTTATTTTATTGTTCACGAAAAGGTTTAAGAACTGTTTATAAAAATTTCAATGTTTTCGGACCAGAAGACTAACGACTGATATTTATAAAGCTTAAGCTTTTTCTTTATTATAATTTAATTTAGGCAGAAGATATGCGAAATTTTACAATATGCTAAATAAAACCAAGTTCTGTATTTGTCTGAATTCGTTTCCTAGTTACACGAGGAGTATTATCATGATATTAGAGGAGAAATTTCTCAAAGCGACTCGAGTTTAATGTTGTGCGAGTACCGTCGTTTAATAGTGGATGCACATATAATGGTTATTATGCGTGTGAAGAACTTTAATGAACAAAACACGAAGTGAAGTGTGAAACTTTTAGCATGACAAATATACTATACTCAGTCATCATGATGTATTTTATTGTCAACGAAAAGTTTTGAGGATTGTTTATTCAAATTCCAATGTTTTCGGACCAGAAGATTAATGACTGATATTACTGAAGCACAAGCTTTTTCTTTATTATTATTTATTTTAAGCAGAAGATGGGCGAAATTTAACAATGTTCAAAATAAACTCAAGTTCTATGTTTGTCTGAATTCGATTTCTAGTTATACGAGGAGTATTACCATGATATTAGAAGAGAAATTTCCTTAAAGCGTCTGGATTTTAATCTTGTGCGAGGACCGTCATTTAATAGTAGGTACACATTTAATAGTTATTATGTGTGTAAAAAAATTTAATGAACGAAAAAAGAAGTGAAGTGTGATACTTTTAGCATGACAGATCTATATTCAGTCATTATGATGTATTTTATTGTTAACGAACAGTTTTGTGAATTGTTTATTAAAAATCCAATGTTTTCAAACCAGAAGATTCACGACTGATATAGCTGAAGCACAAGCTTTTTCTTTATTATTATTTATTTTAAGCAGAAGATGGGCGAAATTTAACAATGCTCAAAATAAACTCAAGCTCTATGTTTGTCTGAATTCGTTTTCTAGTTACACGAGGAGTATTACCATGATATTAGAAGAGAAATTTCCTTAAAGCGTCTCGATTTTAATCTTGTGCGAGGACCGACATTTAATAGTTATTATGTGTGTGAAAAAATTTAATGAACGAAAAAAGAAGTGAAGTGTGATACTTTTAGCATGACAAATCTATATTCAGTCATTATGATGTATTTTATTGTTAACGAACAGTTTTGAAAATTGTTTATTCAAATTCCAATGTTTTCGGACCAGAAGATTAATACTGAAGCACAAGCTTTTTTCAACTACTGATATTACTGAAGCACAAGCTTTTTCTTTATTATTATTCATTTTAAGCATAAGATGGGCGAAATGTAACAATGTTCAAAATAAACTCAAGCTCTATGTTTGTCTGAATTCGTTTTCTAGTTACACGAGGAGTATTACCATGGTATTAGAAGAGAAATTTCCTTAAAGCGTCTCGATTTTAATCTTGTGCGAGGACCGTCATTTAATAGTAGGTACACATTTAATAGTTATTATGTGTGTGAAAAAATTTAATGAACGAAAAACGAAGTGAAGTGTGATACTTTTAGCATGACAGATCTGTATTCAGTCATTATGATGTATTTTATTGTTAACGAACAGTTTTGTGAATTGTTTGTTAAAAATCCAATGTTTTCAAACCAGAAGATTTACGACTGATATAGCTGAAGCACAAATCCTTTCTTTACTGTCTTATATTTTAGGGCGGAGATAGTTAAAATTTGACAATATGCAAAAGAAACAACGTTCTGTATTTGTCTGAATTTGTTTCCTAGTTACACGAGAAGTATTATCATGATATTAGAATGGAAACTTCCCTAAAGCGACTCGAGTTTAATCTTATGTGAGAACCATCATTTAATAGTGGGTGAACATTTATTAGTTATTATGTTTGAGAAGACCTTTAATGAACGAAAAACGAAGTGAAGTGTGTTAAACTTTTAGCTAGACATATTTACTATATTTAGTCATCATGATGTATTTTATAGTTATTGAAAAGTTCTGTGAATTATTTATTAAAAGTCCAGTGTTTTCAGACCAGAAGATTAACGACTGATATTGCTGAAGTACAACTCTTTCCTTTACTGTCTGATATTTTAGGGCGCAGATGGGTGAAATTTGACAAAGTGCAAAATAAATCCAGGTTTTGCATTTGATTGAATTCTAGGCATACGAGGAGTAATATCATGACATTAGAACAGAAACTTCCCTACAGTGACTCGAGTTTAATCTTATGCCAGGACCGTCTTGTAATAGTAGGTATACATTTAACAGTTATGTGTGTGAAGAACTTTAATGAATGGAAAACGAAGTGATCGGTTAAATTTTCAGCATGACAAATAAACTATATTGAGTCATAATGATGTATTTTATTGTTGTCGAAAAGTTTTGAGGATTGTTTAGTAAAATTCCAATGCTTCCGGACCAGGAGATTAACGACTAATATTTCTGAAGCACAAGTCGTATCTTTATTATCAATTATTTTAGATAGGACATGGGTGAAATTTGACAGTGTGCAAAATAAACCCAAGTTCTGCATTTGTTTGAATTCATTTCTCTAGTTACACGAAGAGTATTGCCATAGTATTAGGATAGAAACTTCCCTAAAGCGACTGGAATTTAATCTTGTATGAGAACCGTCATTTAATAGTGTGTAATACACATTTAATAGTTATTATGTGTCTCAAGATCTTTAATGAACAGAAAACGATGTGAAATGTGCTAAACTTTTAGCATGGCAAATAAACTATATTGAATTATCATGATGTATTTTATTCTTACAAATAATGTATTTTATTGTATAGATGTATTTTATTGCTATATATACAAAAGTCAAAACCCAATACGAAAAGGAAAAAAAAAATGGTAGTGATAATACATTCTTCTTTTCTTTTTCATCGCTTGTTTTAATGAAGAAGTGAGTAAAACTATTAAAACCTTACCAAATTTTAAAACGCAATTATAATACTAAACATGCTTTGGTGATCCTAAATAATCTTTTTTAATTGCATTAAAATCCGAGTATCTTTACGCGAATTACAACCTGGACAGATGGATAGGCGTATATATATATATATATAAAAAAAAAAAAAAAAAAAAAAAAAAAAAAAAAAAAAACAGAATGCATGAACAACTTTGAACTTTGTTGGAAAGTGTTACTAAAAATATACTGTAGCAAATAAATAGAAATTTATTAGTTCTCTCAACAGACTTTTACGAATTACATGAAGGCATATAAATAGATTGATTGATATTGAGACATATAAATAGAGATTAAGAAAAGAAAGAGATATATAAAGAGATATAGCAGCCGATTATATATTTTGATAGATATTAAAGAAAGGAAGACGAAAATAAATGCATAGATAAATCATAGATAGAAAGTAGCTAGAGAAAGATAAAGAAGGGTAAAATAGGTAGAAAGTGTATTGCAGACATACAATGAAAGGAAGAATAAGATGATGAGCTTGTTATGAACTAAGATAGAAGAAAGGTATCTTCATGAATAAGATTTAAAAATACAGAAATGTGTTTTTTCTTTCCTTTTTGTGTAAGGAATTATGATAATATTAATTTAATAAGGGAAGATATGACTGTGTGGAATCCTACGAAAAATATGCCAGCTTTAAGACCCATTTTCACGAATGACTTGACCGGTCCAACTACCTCACTGATTTTGGTGACATTTAAAATCCATATTCACTGGATTATGTTCAAGAATTATAGCAGACAGTTCCCCCTCCCCCCCCCCCCCCCCGATTAAAATTTTTTACTTTTCAGATTTTTTTTCCATAGAAACTAATTAAAGTTTTTAAAAACTATCTGCCATACATGATCTTATATTTTTGCTTTACCTCCAAAAGCAAATTTATGAAAATCACTCAGTACTATATGAGATTATGCGATTTTTTACCTGAAGTACGATTTTTCAGGTGAAACAAAAAATGTAGACGTTTCTACCTCTGTGTAGTTCTTGCACAATCTTATCGAACACATGAATTAAAATGTACTTAACACTTGGACAAAATTAAGCTCCATATAATAAATGAGGTAATGTTTTAGCTATTGCCGGTTCTATATCATTTCTTACGTTACTTTCGGACCAGCATCTCGTAAACGAATTTTTTTACAACACATTTTTTATAAGAAAAATTGTAAGATTTTAGGACTGTTTATTTGAGGAGCCTGGGACCCACATTCCAGACACATAAGAAGAGCAATTAATTCCTAAACTGGCTCAGCAGAGCTCAGCAATCTGATTGCTAAAACTGGAGGAAGTGACGTAGATTAAAACTGGTGCTAAAAAAATTAAGAATAACCGGACCCGATGCAGGAATCTGTTCATTGAGGTTAATGCTATTCAGAGGTTTTATTATATTTGAATATTAAAGAATACAGATTTGTCCATTTTTCTATATAATGCATAAAAGTTTGGACTGGACAAGTTTGGGAATTAACGGCTCGTAGACATATGGTGTAAAGAGAAGACCGTTAGCTCAATTTCATCTCCAATACTTTACTTTAAATTTGATATCATTTGCATACTTAAAAATTCGGTACTACTTAATTATCCCGTCAACTATTTTCGTCAAATTATAAAATTCGCCAAATTAATAGCCAAGTTATACATGTTGACATAATTTTTATTTTAAATAACGGAAAAACAAATAAATTAGTAAAACATAAATAAAAGAAAAATTAAAAGTGGAATTAAAAACCACTGAATGGCGTTTTAAACATGTATATCGTTTTTAATGTCACTGAATGTAACATTCACAATCATCCATAATTGGCATTTAATCTTATAACTTGGCGACAGTTTTTTGGTCGACGGGTTAACCAAGTAGTACTCAAAATTCATCTTAAATATATAGTGATGCGAGTAGAATTAAAAAATAAAAATAAGCATAAAAGCGCAAAATTAATGTGAAGGCGTGGAATACGAGTCGCGCCTTAGAATTTTTACAATTATTTCTAATAATAAAAAAAATAAGAGGAATTACCAATAGATTCAGTAAGGTTCAAGAAACTTTTTAAGCCAATAAAATAAAAATTAATTTTTTGAAAAAAATTTCCTCGTGTGACCTACCTGTAAAGTAAAAAGAATTTGGTGGAAAGATAAAAATCACAGATTTGACATAAAGATTCAGTGAAAAGAAAAAAAAGAGAGAGAGAAATAAAACCAAAGGAAGAGAAGGGGCGGTGAAATAAAACAGTTTTCAATCATACAATTTCTAAGTGCAGATATTCATCCAGCGTATTAGTACTTTCTAGAAAGTACCATACTTCAAAGGACTTTTCAGATAAAAATATGAATAATTGAATTTGGAAGATAAAATATTTCAGAAATCCGTTTATCAAAGAAAATATATTATTTAATTGCTCTTAACTAAAGATTAATAAATTTTTCCATCATCAAGGCGTTCTTTCAAAGACAAAATTCCTGCTGTTCTGAATAATCTTCTTACAATGTTGCAAAGAATATAAAACTAAATTGCAAAACTCTCCATTCTGTAAGATTGAATTTTAATTGTTTTGTAAAGCCACAGTAAACTTAACAATCACTTTACTTAGGGTAATTTCTTATAAACATTTTATTGAATCTAATAACTTAATGCTTTTAATCCATAAGACTTTAAAAATTAAAATTAATAGCATAAAATAATGTCAAATAAAACGGTAAATAAAAGTATAAAGATGTAGCATGTAGAAAACCTCTTGATGAATTTAAAATTGATAGTATGCATCTAAATATAATAAACTTTAATCAATAAAAAAAATACTTCTTAAAATAATATAAGCATATTTTGAAAACTCAAAAATTCCCTCTCCATACATTAATTGGTCTTTGCATAAATATTTACAATACCAGATTAAGAATTTTAAGCACTTTTATAAGAAATTTAAGACTTCTATAACAAATTTAAAGAATATTTCCACTCATGTTTTATAAATGTAACTCAATAAGCCATACACTGATTATAAATATTAAAATAGGTATGGTTAAGAACATTAAATATAAAGTATGATCAAGTCTTTCGTTCTTAATATTTCATTTTTTTATATAATTAGATTAATGCTCTAAAGAAAAGAATTAGACATAAAAATAATACAGTAGAAGCTTTTTTCTTCGTCTGCTTTTCAAAATAAGTTATCAATTTGGCTAGAAAAAAAAAAAAAATGAAAAATGAAAAATAGAATAAATTCCAATTAAAAAATTCTTTTAGCCCTTTTAAATTTATTGGTTATCTTTATTTAAATCACTTTATGAAACACAATGACAAAAATAAAATTAGTAAAATCCATTTTTAAAATTAAATCACTATGATAAGCGAACTCCTTTTCATTTAAAAAAGAAAAAATTAAAAAAAAAATGCTCCAGCTTTGTTGAAAAGAAATTAACATACGGATCGACATTTTTTTCATCTTTATAAAACAGCATTTGCCCCCATAGAATTTCTAAAAATTATTTTTTTATAAACACTTTTTAACTTTTTATAAGACAAATTAAATTTCATTTATCGACTATGTTAAGTGGCTGATATAAAATCTGATTATAACATTTTCAATATAGATTTAAGGGAAAAAAAACTTTTGAGTTTTAGCCAAAAGAATTAACCGACCAAAAAAAAAAAAAAAAAGTAAAAAATTAATATAGAAAATGGCCTTTCTATTTTCGTGTCAAGAATGATAAATGGGTATTTGCTTAGACACTTGGAATATTTCTGTTTTCTGCTCAAATTCTTTCAACTTTTGTTTTTTCATCAGAATTTTTCTCGACTATAAATATGTTACAGAACAAAAAAATCCTTCAAATAATTAATTTTATGAGGAAGAAATAAATAATCGAAGAAATCGTGTATTTGATAGCTATTGCATTTTCAATAAATTTTACAAAACTTTTCGCGAAAATTTCAATGTTTGTCGTAATTTTCTCTTTTTTTCTTCCTCTTATAGTTCTTTTTTATCGTTTTATTTATTAGTCTAAATTATCTTTTTTTATAAAAGAAACTTGCATGAAAGTAAAGCGAAAAGATTTTTCAAACATTTAGTATTAGTTTTGCACTGTGCTACTGTGTGCACAGTGCGAGATTGAGAAAATTAGATCGAATAAATATTTCATTTTATTTCCAACTGTATTTTATTTTCGCAGCAATAGTATTAAAAGCATCAATCACGAGAAATCTTTTTCAATTATCTAAACTATTTTTCTGAAACAAACATAAAGAATTCATGCACGTTTAACGTTAATTTTCTGTAGAAATTCCAGCACAGGATTAAGAATATGTCGATTATACGAGTTTAATTTTATTTTTAATGATATTAGAGTGATATACCATTTTAATTGCACTTTATGATGAAGATTTTTTATTGTCATTACTTTAGTTATTATTATTTTTTTTTTTTATGAAGGACATGTAGTATGGAAAACAGAAAATTTGATAAAATATTCTTTAAATGATATTATTATCAATTAGTGTTTTTATAAACATCAAGACTTTTCAATATGCACATTTTTATGTGAAAGTTTTAGTACATTAATAATTTAAAAAATTAGTTTTTTACAGCATATATAATGCGAAATTTAGAAAAAAAATAATAAAATAAACATTTTATTGTCATATATTATTTACTGCATAGCTGTTGATTTTTATGGAAATGTATACCATTCCTAGGAGCTCAGCAATCATGCAATTACAGTAGTGTTAGGTTTAATATTTTAATAGCAAGTGGTTGAATGCTACATTAAATGTATATGTATATATGTAGCATTGGTAAGTGGTGTTTTTTAACACTTTCTAACATAGTTGGAAGTGTCGTTCTGTATGTCTGATCGTACTCTAACTAGCGTAAATATTATCAGATTGCTATAAAAATTATGTATATTATTGAGGTATACTATTAAATGTTCGGTATTGAAAACGAAGTGTGTAGTATTCTCGTTTCATTTACAGGGCCACTGGCAAAACTACAATACCACGTTCGCATACTTGAAGGTTTTAGAAATCGATTTCGTGCATTTTATTTTACAGAACGATCCCGAATATTTTTTTTCCTTCAATTAGTTTTTGGTCCCCAAATTGCCTTCTTGATCAGATTTCGTTGAAAGATGTGATATCAGGCTTTTATATTCACGAAGTTCAAAGAGAATGTATCTAGTGCTTCTTTAGGTATTCGATTTAAAACGTCTAAAAATAAGTATGCTTTTTTTTTAATTATATAATGCATATAAAATTGTGTTGATTTTTAAACGCAGTACAACATGTGAAAACGTATTTTTTAAAAAATACCATTCCATGGGCTGCAATACAGAAGATTGTTTGTACAAATCTGCGAAGAAGTATAAATTCTTTATAGAACATAAAATAAATTTCCTGATTGCTGAAATATATTTTAAGAAAACTGCAGAACACTGAGAAGCAGAAACAAACAAACAAACTGACATTAAAAACACTTTTAAAGAATGTTTTTGGAAAGTGTTAAAAAAAAAGTCAATTGAATAATTATTCAGCATTTTCCCATTATCTAAAGTACCTACAAAGAAAATGCATTAAATAAATTTCACCGAATGAAAAAAATAAAAGATGCATTGCAACTTATATTCTATTTGTTTCCTCAAATCATTAATATACTTCTATAAAATATGCGAAAACATCTCTGCAGGAAACAAGAAATAAAAACATCTAACAAAAGACAAGAAGAAAGCAATGTGAAAATAAAAAAATAAAAAAAAAAGAAAACCACGCACAAACCTCCCGTCTTCTTCCCCGATTCTAACAAACCAATACCCCTTATGGGGGTCACCAACATTAGAGCTTACAACAACAACAACAAAAAACTCGTGCATTTTCTCTATGGAAATGCGGCCGTATAAGAGACTGCAGAATATACAAAAATGAAAGGAGGGTGAAATAAGTAAAAAGTTTTTTCTCGGGGAAAAATAAGCAAAATAATAAAATAAAAAACCCTAAGAAATAAATGCGGGAAATACTTTTAATTCAGCCTTTAGCCAATCTTTTTAATAGCGTTGGGTCGCGCCGCGAGAAAAGCGATATTCAATATCGCAACAAGGGAGGCCCCTTCGGAATTCGATTAGAAAACGCGACAGTGCGCAACGATGGCGCAGAAGGGATATTGGGGGTGGATGGGGAAAGGGGGGAATTTCGGGAGTAGTGTGCAGAAATTGTGATGGAAGAATTTGAAGAGTGACTTTTAATCTTCGCTCATTATTTAGAATAAATTTATATCGAGACCTTTAGATATTGCTGGAAATACTTTAAATTTTCTAGGAATTTATTTGTATATATTTTGTTAAATCTTTTGGGAATTCACGAAGATTTTCATACTCGGGTCTTTGCTGTTTAATTGATTCTGTGTATTTTTCTCTGATAGTAGCGAGACTGGTTTTATTTATTTGGATCACTTTGGGAGACTTTAAAATTTTGGTTCAGTCTTATTCTGATTTTATACCATTGGTTAATTTTATAGACGCTATGGAATAAAATCACTACGCTCCCATTATTGGTATATCTGATATAATGCAGAAGAAAAAATATGATTTTTCAGCAATAAATCACAGGTTCAAACTCAGAAGATGTGAATTTACAGAAAGTTATACAGAAAGTTACGATTTTTTAAAAGTCAAATATTTTTTATGCATGATGAATCAAGACAGAGGGAGAAATATTGGTGGTAAACAAGCCTCTTATTCGTCACAGACTGAATTTTTACTAGCCAATGAGATTTTTATTTGCCAGAGCCACACTCTAAATCTGATTTCCATTTCTTTATTTTTATAAAAATAATTCAATTATCTGTAAGAAATTTGAATAATCTATGTGCATAATCTGGAGTTTTCAAGTTTTAAAACAAAAAGTTTAACATTTTATCACTTACCCGCAAGAAAAATGACACATTTCGCAAAAAATCATTTTACATTTTATTCCAAGAATAGATCTGTCATAGATGTGTATTGCTGCATAATCAGTTTTATCAGTGTAGCAATGCGGAAAATCACTTTATTACGCTATTTGTGCATTCGTGACCACAGAAGAGGGGTGGATTGTGTGAAGAGGTAAATTTATTTTATCTTCTAAACCTCGTCGTATGTCTTCATTCTTAAGTGGGCTCAGGGCTTGAAAACTTTTCAAAAATAGATTTTTTTATGATATAGTTTGATTATTCAATTAATTCTTAACTCAGTGCAAAAAACCGCATAAAAATATTTGCATTTTTTAACGGAGTTATAAACATTTATGTATCAACACTTTAGAAGCCGCACCCATATAATTTCAACTTTAAGTCGCGTTATCTCAAAACTTGATTTTTGACGACTAACACCAAGATTAAAAAAAAACTATTTGATGAAATGGCTTAATTTTTTTTTTTTTTTTTTTTTTTTTTTTTTTTTTCATGCATATAACATTATTAACTATAGAATGAATTAATATATTTTAGATAGTTTAATATTTTAAGTATTTTAAATGAAAACAAATGTTGTATTTTTAGGGGTTTTTTTAATTTTTAAATTTGAGAGTTTTTTAATATTATTTTTTTGAGTGATAGTTTCATTATATAGAGTAAAGTTTCCGGATCATTTTAAATCAAAAATTAGGTTCTTATGTCAATTCAACGTTTAAATATCTTACGGGTGGTGATATAACACACAATTTTTTTTTTCGAAAATTGTGTTACATAAATTTTGCTATATTTCTTATTATATAACATTGAAGTACTTCATTTTATAATTTTTTAAGACTACAAACATACCTTTAAAATATTTGAAATTAATTATATTGAATACTTCAGATTTTATATAGACTCGAAGCGAGAGCACTCTTTACATGTTTTTCGGCATCGATGAAGCCCTGAACCCCCTTAAGAGTTTTACGCTTTTATGCACATTTTTATTTCTTCATGTAGAGCTAAGTGCTATAATTTCATGTGACAGTAAAATCAAGCAAATTTTCTTGCGAGTGAGCGATATTTTATTAATGACCATAACACATGCCTAGCATTATTATGGAATTGGAACTTAATTAGATGCATCTATAACTTTATTTATGAACGGATGAAAAGATTTCTTTATTGATTAATATTCAGAATATCATTTATTTCTAAAATAATTTTTCTTAAATATCATAAGATAAATTATCGAGCCTTTTCGAATTATCATATCCTAAAAATTCGTGTACGCTGGGCTGGCGCAATTCCTTTATTTATATACCATTATTTCAGAACACTAATCTTTTCTTTATTTAATCGTAGAATTTATGTAAGATAAAGTTTACTATTCTGAAATTGTGATACTTAAAAAATAGAAACAATATGGAATAAAAAATGAGCAACGTTAAAAAGCACCAAATATATTATAAAAGTAACAGACCGGTTTCGGTAGCAATTAGCGTACCGTCGTCAGTGCTGACGACGTCGTCGTTTGAGCACTGACGCGCTGTAAGCACTGTACTAAGCACTGTATGCTAAATGCAACCGAAACCGGTCTGCTACTTTTATAATATATTTGGTGCTTTTTAACGTTGCTCATTTTTGTATTCCATTGCATCGCACCAAGCTCTTATCTGAATATTAATAGAAATAATGTGAACTGGTCTTTAAATATCCTTTTTAACTATACATAATGATAACATAAACCACATTTCAATCCCAAATTCAAAAATCAATCTCTCTCACTATTAAAGTAAATGAAAAAAAAATTATTATATCTCCAAACCGCTAATTAACGTAATCATAAATACTCAAATTACTTTCTCGGAAACACAGCTATTAACGGAAAATTATTACTATCTGGGAGAGAGAAAGAAAATTGTGAATTAAACAAGAATTTTCCGCGTTAATCAATGTTCGTAATGTATAAGAGAGTTTTCCAAAAGCGTTCCTTCAATTCTTCCTCTCGTCTTTCGGAGGAGATTCTGTAACTAAAATCAATAGCTTTAATGGAAGTTACAAGCTATGAATATACAGATTTTGAGAGCAGGGGCTTATTCGGAATGAATCAATGACTTTTTTACGTCAAATGCTTCTTGACGCTTAGAAGCCTGATGATGAGTAATGACCAGGATCTCTTTTATTCGTATAGGTAATATCCAACGAAAGATTTATTGGCCAATAAGGTTTATTTATTTATTTGTTTTATTGAGATCAAAGGATTTGAATTGCGGATTCCGTGATTTTTCCTCGTTATGAAAAGACTTACAGTCTCATGAAATACCTGGTATTCGTAAAAACCCAATGATCTTAAATAAAAAAAATAATTTAAAATATTTTTATCAATGTTTGCTTTTTTATTGTGTAGTCGGAAAGTAAAAAGCACCGTTATAAATGCTAAGAAATTCATCACTAAGTATACTAATGCCAAATCGGGAGGCGCAAATACCTATAAAACTGATAATCATTTAACCCAATCTGCAAAAGCACAAATGTTAAAAGGGGGAGACTTATAATTTCAGTTGCGTGATTATTATTATGAATTTATACCAGAAAAATTTGATGTTCACAGAATATCAATAATTATGTGATTCAACAATAGCGAAACGATCGTCGCAGCAACTAAAAGTTACAAAGTTGGCACATGCACAGAGTACGGAACAGAGAATCAACTTTCATACACTGTAATGGCAACTTGTTTAACATGGGATTACGCATAGACAGTAGCGATACGAGCGGATGACTCTGAAACTACGATCATAGCATAAGAGAGGTTGCTAATTCGGCGAAACATCGCTTCCTTGGCGACAAATGATATAGGAAAAAAGAAAATAAATACAGCGACGGCTTGCTGCTTCTTGTTTTGAAATTTATGAAAGAATTATTTTAATATGAAATAACTTTGACGTATTCGTCTTGCAAACAATGCATGTGTCTCTTAGCATAACGACCTAATAATTTAAACTTGAAAATTCAAGAACAATAACAGTAATAATTACGAATCAATATAAGCGCGGAAATCTAAGATCAAATAGCATAATCATGCGTGCAAAGATAATCAAATCAGCATTCAGCAAGAAGTGCCAAGCCAGAATATGGTTACAGTTAAACAGAAATCACGAGGATAAAAATCGCCAACGCGATGGTTTAGTTTTTAAGTGATCCACTGAGGGCGTTCTTTTCAAGCCGAGTTGAGGCTCTGTCTGTACTCTGTGAGCACATGCGTATTTGAGCTCTGGTTTGTCGTCTGCTCGAAAATCCAGATACAATCTAAATTGTGCTATAGTTTATAATCAGATAAATTTCCCTCGTTGACAACATACTCTGAAGCATGGTCAGTAGCATACGGGATTTCAGACTTTTTCTATATGCGTTCGAATCTCACTCGCACTTTATTTCTTTGTTAAATAAGTAGATTAGGCGTTGAAATAACTATAAATAATTTTAAAAAACAACAAAAAATAAAGGTTTATAGACATAAATATTTGTATTTATTTATTTTATTTGTTTATAATTATTATTATTTACTTTTCAATACATATTTAAGCATGCAAAATTTCGTAGTTAAAAAATTTCTTATTAGTGACAAAATGTACATTTAATTCATATTTTTGTAAATTTTAATTTTCATGCATATTTTTTCATTTCCTGTTCGAAAATGATTGGTGGAAATTTTTGTTCTAAAAAATATGGAATATTTTAGAATGTAATATTCTAAAAACTATATTACATCAAACTTTCGCTCTGTTTTGATTTTCGAGCAGATGACGATCCAGATTACAAATACGCATGCGCCAATTTTGTAACTCACAGTTGCTTCGACGAAACAGCTCCCCTAAAAATAACTATTTAAACTTTCTGGTGAAAATTCAGAATTTATGGAAAAAAATTGTTAGATTTGATAAAACTGCTGATAAAATATCAGATTATTCTTGTAGTGACTGTGTGCTTTTATATGCTGATTGTAATTACCAATGAAATAGCGATATTTTCAAATTAAACAAGTTGGAAATTGCACTTGAAGCGTAGCCAATGAGGTGCGTTCGTACGATAACGAAAATTTAAAAATATTACTTTCATATATCAATCTCATAAAATTTTAAATAGAGAATTAAAATTAAAACGCTCATCAAACAATGTTCTCCCTATACCATTATGTATGGAATACTTTTGTGTGGCCTTGTAAATCAATAACAAATTTTCTTTGCACCACAAATTATGTAAAATGTATATTATAATATGTTATTTATTGTTGCATATAAATTTTATTAAGTTCGAATGAGTATAACACCATTAAAATGCATTTGAAACATTTTTCCCCATTGATTGTAATGTAACGGAATACTTTTGATTGTCCCTGTAATTGATCTATGCATCCGATTTTCATAAAATTTGAAATAACACGACAAAATTATGTAATAATTATGTGTTTTAAATTTCAAACGTATAAAATACATTTGAAACTTTTTCCCCATTGACCGTAATGTAACAGAATACTTTTGATTGTCCCTGTAATTGATCTATCCATCCGATTTTCATAAAATTTGAAATAACACGACAAAATTATGTAATAATTATGTATTTTAAATTTCATACGCATAAAATACATTTGAAACTTTTCCCCCATTGACCATAATGTAGTTGAAATCTTTTGATTGTCCCTGTAATTGATCTATGCACCCGATTATCAAAAAAATTTAAATAACTCGACAAAATTATGTAATAATTATGTATTTTAAATTTCAAACGATTAAAATGCATTTGAAACTTTTTTCCCTATTGAACGTAATGTAATGGAATACTGTTGACTGCCCCTGTAATTGATCTATGCATCCGATTTTCATAAAATTTGAAATGACTCGACAAAACTATGTAATAATTATGTATTTTAAATTTCAACCGATTCGGTTGGGAAGTTTTTGCGTTGTTATATGCGGACAGACGGACAGACGGACTGAACGACCACTATAGGTGCTACGTATTTACATAATTACGAACGCACCTAAAAACGGCCTCGTACTTATAATCTACTTAGCAGTGATCCAGATGCGCGATATTAAATCACAAGCGCAAAACTTTTGCTGGCTACGAGTTCAGAAAGTATTAAAATGCCGACCACCTACAAAGGTTTTGCAATGAAAAGAAAAGAATATATTTTTTTCAAAATTTAACTTAATAATAACATTTTAAAACAATTGATATTACTTGAGAAAGATATTACAAAAGATATTAAAATCAAATAATATTGACATGTTTCAATTCCAGTCTGATAAGAACCATAATTATAATGATTATGGTTCTTATCAGACTGGAATTGAAACATGTCAATGTTATTTGATTTTAAGATTTTTTGTAACACCTCTCTCAAGTAATATAAATTGTTTATTGAAAAGCTTATATAAACTAGTCGTTGGGGGCCACCGTAATACTTACCCATCATGGATATGTATATGAAATTAAAACATGTGAAAACTATTTATACAATGCATTGCAATTCAAGAACTGCTGATGTACCAATTTCGACAAATTATATAAAACGCCAAACTACTCAAGTAGTACCGAACTGCTTAAAAGAAACATCCTTATAACTCCAAAAATAATAATTCTATTAACTAACAATTAACTGCGTCGGATTAAGCTTCTCATTTCCAATTAAAATATACTTCAGAATTGAAATTTGAATGAAATACAGGGTCATGAAAAATCGAAGAATGTGGAAAACAAGATTACAAATATCTCGGCAACTAATAATCCGATCGACTTCGTTCTATACGCAAAATATGTGTTATTTTATTGCCTTTTATGTCCATTCCTTAGAATAAAAAAATTCGAAAATTTTTATATACCTTTCATCAGAACGAATTTTTCGAGAGTCCGAAAAAAATAATTTTGGATAATCAAGGTTGCTGATATTAAATAGGGTTCGTCCCATTCTTACATACTAACTACATACAAAATTTCAAGTCTCTATCTCAATTTGTTCGGGAGATAGAGCGTTTACAGACAGACAGACTGACAGACAGACAGACAGACGGACGGCAAAAAAAATTTTCTAAAAATATGTTTTTCGGAATCTCCACTATCTAAAACGTGTAAATCCGTCAAAAAAAAATTTCGATTTTCAAAACGATTGCAAGACTTACCCTATACTACGTATGATGGGTAAGTAAAAGGTAACGTTCTTAAAATCTTGTGATTTAAAAATCTAATAAATTTAATAAATTTTGTATCAGAATACTTTACAACTTTTTATCATAGATCAATAGCTTTATCGAAAGCATGAATTTAGAGATTTTCTGAGGGAAGTTTGATATCGAACAATTCAGTGACCTTTTAGTACGTGAAATATTTCTCAACTCTTAGATGAAGAAAATTAATGATGAGCAGTGATCGATAGAGAGAATCATCAGCAGTAAACAAGTCTCTTTATTCGTGTAGGTAACACCCACGAAAGATTTATTGGCCCATAAGAAGTGTTTATTTTTATATTTTTATTTATTATTGAGATTGAAGAATTTGGGATATGGATTCTATGATTTTTTTGCGCCTATGAAAACTAATGTCAACAAATAACGGCAAAAACTTCATGTCTTAAATTTACATTTTAAAGCTAATTCTAATAGTTTTAACTGACAACTTTTACGATTTTGATTTAGGATTACTTTATGCGTAATATTTTAATTAAAATAATAACAATTTTTTTTAATTATATGCTTGACTTTTGATATTTTTAGCTTAAAAATTATAAATTAAGTAACCGTAAATCTATCTTTTCAAAAGTGTCTATTAATAATGGCAGAAATATTGATAAAATTATTGAGGAAATGTCTATTTTTTTATTAATCCTACAAATACTAACAAACTCAATTTGCCTTATGGTACCCAATCATGAAACTCAAGTACAGTTTATTTGAATAATACTTAAGCTAGATTTTATGGGTGGTAAGCTTATATATTCATTAGGGATGAGACGGACTTGGACTATTTTTATATCACTCTTCGATTTCGGGACATAAGTGAAAATTTTATCAATTCATTTTCAACAATCATACAATCTATAATTATTTGCGAATCTCTAAACCGAAGCATAATCCTCATGATGGTTTCAGAGTAGTGTATTCTTGTCGTCTTTTAGACTTTTAAAATAGTTTTTGACTTTTGTGTATAATGTATGTCCTTTGGTAAAACTTTTTATTATATGCAAGTTGTTAAATTTCAAGACATAAGAGTCATAAAGGAAAAAGTTAGATGGAGATGCAGTATGCCGTAAAAACGGCTTGCAACATGAATACTGTTATTGCTCATATTTAAATGCCCTCTTTCGACCCCAACAAAACAATCATGTGGAATAGGGGCCGAATTCATTGACATCATCCGTGCATTTTTTCCCTAAATGAAAGCGATCTACTTTTTTTAAACTATTTTAAAGTAGCATTTCATTGTATTATGAATTGAAAACTGTATTAATAAAAGTTTCCATCTTTTTTTTCGTGGAAACACGTGGTTGTGTTGGGTCCGATTGGTAATGGATTTTAGGGTCACATTTTTAGCGGCATCTCCAGCCACTATACTTCATCTCTATTCATTCGTTTTACTCTATGCGTAACGGTCTCTTAATTTATTTATTCATCTCTAATATTCATTTGTCATGCTTGATAGTTTTTTGTCCAGTTCAATTACAACATGACTCACTTATTTTCCCCCTCTCTTTTAAATTGCTATTTAATGGGCTGTCTTCAAAATCTCTGAGGAGTATCTTTCAAAAATATCAATGAATGCAAACCATAATTTACTTTTTCAGTTTCTTTTGAGATACTTTCCTCTTTGTTTGTGCAATCACTGCACTTTAAAACAAAATTTACCCCCTCTTCGAGATTTTAAAGCCGCAAACAAGGCATCCCACACCGACGTGCTTGTTATAATTATCGTAAAAGAGAAGGTTGTAAAATTTCTCACAATCTGTAAATTGCCCTTCTCTTCGCATAAAAGGCATATTTCATTACAGAATATTATCGATAAGGAGGTCTTATCGCCACCGAAGACATTTTATCTTTTCTATTCTTCCCGCGTGCGAGGCCCATAATATCTTTAATAGGTCCATAATTAAGTTAGCTTCACTTTCCAGGATAACCTCGAACTCAAATTAGTGTAAAGTCTCTGCGAAAGAAAAGTGAATAAGTGTATGTGAAAGGGGTTTTCCAATGCTGGCATATTAATGTTGTCAATGCGATGTGTTGCATAAAATGTTCACGGTTGCCAACTGCTACGCCTTTTTACAGTCAAACACATTAGAATCAGACATTTCACTTAACTAATGGAGAAATATGTAGGACTATATACCATAAAATAAATTTCGCATGTGTTTTACTAAATAATTTTTCTGATTCAAAACATGTTTATTTCATTTAAATAGGCATAGTAGTTGGCAGCTCTGGATGTTATTTAAAGTGCGACTGATTTTTTGTGCTTGTAAGATGAAAATCTTGCTTATATGTTCTTATCTTGTTGTTTCACAGTTCTTATATTTCTGTTGTATTGCTGTTTGTCTACAAATATATAAATTGATTAGTAGCTGAAAATGTTTTGTTAGAATAGGATAATCTTTAACTCCCTGACCACCGAATGCAAAATTGTAATGTTGTTTTTTCAGGAACATGCTTTAAATGCTAAAAAAAGACGCTTTTACCAACATGTTATAATTTTTTTATTACTTATAGTCATCTAAACCTTGAGAGTATTAATCATACTTTTTTTTACTGCATTATATCAGTAGAACTATATTAATTTAAATAATGCTTCTATTGCAGTGAAACTTGAGCTTTGTGAACGGATATATCAGTTAGCAGCATGAGAAGATTAAGCAAAAATATATGCACATACAAAAACAATTTTTCGATTCTGTTCTTCGATATGAAGTTAATAATTTAATTTGTAATATTGGACAATTTTTTCGCAGATATATACGGAAAAAAGGGGATTTTTTTAATGTCGGAATATAGAATAAATTTTAAACAACTGTATGTCGACAAATGCGATTTTCTAATGTTTGAAAATAGGTTAAATTTTAAGACAATATATGTGTGCAATTAGTGACTTTCTAATGTAGGAATATGGGACACATTTCAAGCAAATATATGTGTGGAAAATGCGGTTTTTCAATGTTGGAATACAGGACGAGTTTTAAGCTAACATATGTGGAAAAAAAGGACTTTTTAATGTTGGAATAATAGAATAAATTTTAAGCAACTGTATGTCGACAAAGGCGATTTTCTAATGTTCGAAAATAGGATAAATTTTAAGGAAATATGTTTATGAATCAAGTTACTTTTAAATAATGGAATATAGGACACATTTCAAGCAAGTATATGTATGGAAAATGCGATTTTCCAATGTTGGAATAACAGAATAAAACTCTAGCAAATGTGTGTGGATAACAGCGATTTTTAATGTTTTAAAATGGGACAAATTTTAAGAAAAAATATATATGTGAAATAAATGATGTTTTAATGTTAGAATGCAGGGCAAATTTCAAGAAAATATATGTGTGCAAAATGTGATTTTCCAACGTTGGATAGAACAAATTTTAAGCAGATATATGTGGAGAAAGTTGATTTTTAATTTTTGGAATATAGAAGAAATTTTAAGTAAATGTATGCGTAAAAAATAGTTTTATAATGTTTGAATAGAGTTTATTATGCAGAGAGACGTGTTATTTGCATTGAAAATTTCTAATATTAAAATATAAATTTAACTGCTAAACCCTCAGTACCTTACATATTCACCCGGCCCAGACTGCACTTGTTTCGAACTCCTGAACATCGACCCAATAGCCACATTTTGAGGCTCAGACTCTAATCACATGGCGGAACGATTTCGTGTTGTTTTTCTATGCATCATACAAAAAAAGTCACATTGAGAAAGATTTTCTGCAAATTAATTAGTTTAAATTGTGAGTGTTCTATTATATGAATTATTAATTCTAAGTTTCAAAATTTCTCTCTAATAAACTACACAGTTTTTAAAAGAAAAATAAAACTACTCCAACAATAACGTCTCTAACCATTAAGAACTGACATTATTCAGCAAACTTAAATCACAATGGCATAATTATATTTTTTATCGTCTCTGTTCAAATTTGAAAGAAATAACGGATTATATGCTTTCTAATATTTACATTAGAGACGCCAATTCTTTTCTTAACAAAAATAGCTTCTGAAATGATATCGGGGAAAAAATGGTGCAAGTCACTGTTTTTCTCTGTAATTATATAATAACAAAATCTCGAATGAAATATATTACCATTTCTCTGCAAAAAAAGAAAAAGAAAAAAAAAACCTGCGCCAGCTCGTCGTGTTTTTCCCTTTTTATATCGATGAGTTGCACTTCTGTCTCAACGTCCTAGACAAGCGAGCACACTTTGCACAGTGCCATTTTATTCCTGTTATTAAAACCGTCACTCGTTCCCGAAGAATTCTTCTTGACAGCCCAGTTCTTTCTTTTCGATTACATAAAAAGATTAAGACTGAAAAAAAATGAATTTGGGGCGGGAAAAAATGCGTTTGTTTCAAGAAAGAACAACTTGTGCCGAGGAAATTATTTTTCGCAATTTACTTGAAGCTGTCACTTGCTTCGAGTAAAGTGATTTCTTTTGTTGTTAAACATGGTTCGAATTCAAAGAAGAAAAGAGAAATGGTTATAATAAAAAGAACGACTGCGAAATGAATTAGTTGACCCGCCATTTTCTTGTTTGCTGTTCGATTTCGACTTGATAGAAGTAGATTTGAATCTATTTTTGAGACGTTTGCAATGCAGTCTCAGTTGATAAGTATTATGTTTATGTAGTCTGTACTAGATACCTATAGCAGTGTCTTGTGCGGAATAATGAATATTGCATCCGAATCCGAAAATTTCATTTGGAGTTATCTGCCCCCCCCCCCAGACTGAAAAATCAATTTTTATTGGCTTGGACACCAATCCGAATCCTCAAAAACAATTTTCGTCAATGAAAAGAGAAAATTTTAGATAAAGATTCTGTGAATTCTGCACAGTCCACAAAGAATTACTATTAATTACGTGCAATTCAACACATATTTAACTTTCTAGAAGTTGATATTGCAGTTGTAGCTAATAAGTATTGTGTAATCCTTATTAAATGCCTAGCCTACGGTACAGTTTTGCGCGGACCTTTCTATATTGCATTCGAAACCGAATTTTCCATTAGAAACTCACCGAATTCGAGGCTGATAAATCAATTTTTACTAGTTTGGATAGGATACCAATCCGAACGCTCAAAACCAATTTTCGACAACCTAAACAGAGTACTTTAGATAAGGATTCGGGGAATTCCGCACAGTCCGCAGATAATAACTTTTAATTGTATGCAATTTAATAAAGAATGAAAACTAATTCTGTGAGGAATGTTTTCCCTAGAGCTTCTATAATAGATAATTAGAATTCGGCTATAACAATAATACTTATAAAAGCGCTTATATATGTAATCCCTTAAATGTAAAATTAGGCTGAAATCCAAAATTCACAGCGATATCTGCAGGATATTTTCCAAAACTGCAAGACGATTGCTAGACTAAACGCTGTAATAGCACGATGTTTACATCGAAATTTGAAAATATCCCGCAGATGTCGTTGCGACCCATTCTTTGGGGTTCAGTATCGGTTGACATTTATGGGATTCAAATTTTCAGCACTGATTAGCTATACTGGCAGATTTTACACGATGCATTCTAGACGTTAAACTTTCATCCTTGAGTGTGTTCTGATCCATCTGATGGAAAAACTAGCTGTTAAAATGCTTACTTAAATATAGTCGTTGCCTACAAATTTTATAAAAACCAGAAAATCATTTTTTTTCTTATCAAACAGATAAAATTGATATCACAGATCTGACTGCATACAATTTTTTCTATTTGTTTCATTAAAGCATAGCATTCATTTTCTTTCATTTCAGAATTAGGCACGATTTCAGATTCGAATGTATATAATGAGTTCTTGGACAACGCAGATCATTTTGTCAGGTTTAGGTAGCGTTTTAGGCTGATAATTATTTGAGGACTAAAAATGAAAAACTGAAAGTCCAAAAAAAATTTTTTTAAGTGAGTAAAAAAAAAAACAAAAAAAAAAACGCCTACTTTTTTACCATTTTACTCTTTTTAGCTCTCAATCAACACTTCAAAATGCAGATACCTATCTTCCCTTCGTTAACTGTTTAAATACCTAATATTTTTTTGTAAACATTTATCTTCCTTATTTTTTTTTAATATTTTTCAATGTGTTTAAAAATATTTGATTGATATAAACAACAACAAAAAAGAACAAGTTGTGTAATGGACAACAGACGTCTTATCACAGACACTTACAGTGTTCTCCACATGACTCTGTGTGGCACATCTAACCAGCGATGTCTTTGGAGTCTTTTTTTTTAACTGTTACTTATAGGGTTGACACTTCAAGCGTTTTCCTGTGTGTTAAACTTGTACTTAAGACTGCCAACCACTCAGCTTCCAAATTCTCTGTCGTAATGTTATGTCTATGGGCGTTTGATCCATTCTTATATTTAAAATACCTCCCCGTAGAATTGATATTTTAAACTTAATTTTTTCAGTGTTTTCTTCTTAAAAGATGTCACTTATTTTCTTAAAATATTGAATAATAAATATTAAATCTCTCTTGTTAAAATATTTCTAAAATTTATGCATAATTTATCGATTTATGTTTTAAAAACTGACAAACTGGGGCTAAAATTTTGTGGCTTCGTATAAAATTAAGCATAGATTTTAGAAATATTTTGAAAACTATGGAAAAAAGAGACATCCTTTAAGAAGAGTACCCAGGAAAACAGAAGTTAAAAATATTAATTTATGAGATATTTTAAATATACCAACGCATCAAACACCCATAGACTTAACATTACCGAGGGGAAATTGGAAGTTGAGTGAATAGAAGCCTTAAGTTATTTTTTTTTCTAAAAAAACATTTTCGATTTTTTGATACTTTAAGCGTTTTCTATCTTTAGCCCCAATTTTGTTGGACTTATTTTAGGTTTCAGATAACAATTTAAGGGTTGTAAATTTTGGGTAAAATTAAAGTTATGGGGGTTCGGGTCGGGTATAACCCGGTTTAAGCAGGGATCTATCCTCAACTTTTTCCTACATAATCTTGAATTATCTATTTCAGTGGGAGGAGTAGCTTGAATTTATGAAGCATTAATCTGAATCGACGAGATATATGAGAGATTAATTGATTTACACTGAGCTTAGGATCTGAAGAACTTGATTTATCGGTAACGTTCAATCTTGACAGCGCCTAATCCGCTTATCTTATCATAAGTAAAATGAATTACTAATAATTTGAAGTGAATACGATGCACAACAAGTTTTACATTTACTATATCTTACTTAGTAACATACAATATGGATCTGAGCCTCATATTTTCTCTGATTCCTCGTCATGTTTCGAGAATAATTGGAAACGATGTGTCAGGTGCAGAATCTGAAGTTTAGCTGTCATCAGCTTATCCTCATCGATGATCTTAAACCAACCGTGAAAGCACGAGTTTCGCATTCTGCAAAACCACTAGAATTTAGCGATTTATAATAAGCTTTATAACATTATGCGTCACTCATAGACCCGTTTTATGTCGCATTAACAATTATGTTTTATTAACGAGGGTTCTACATTGATCATCATTGCCCCAGAGGCATTTGCTGATATAGAATGTTGTATTTAAATATCATAGTTCACTGTAACATTGTTAAGTGAATTTAGCACGTTTTGATAAATGTTCTTGTCTATTTTTGGCTTATAATAGAACAATTAGGCACAACTGAATTCCTTAAGAACAAAACTTAGTAAAACGTGTTATCCATTTTATTAAATTTCGTAGCCTTCTCCGGATATATCCTCATAAATAAAATACAATTATATTATAATCAAAATTTATTACAACAAATGACTATATGACGTAACAAGAAGTATTTGTAAAGGTATTTGAGCCAAATTTTTAATTTGTGTTAATATGAGATGCTTATTTATGAAATTTACAGATGCAGTTTCCTATAAGAAGTCATTTTTTATTTATAAAAATTATTCAATTTTATGGCTAATTTAATATAATATTTACCATAATAAAATATCAGAGATATTCTATTACCATTTTCTAGTAATTTTTATAACAGTCGTTCTAAACAAAGTCTTATTAAATTGGATATATATTTGCTGTCTTACAGAGTTCATTATGACAACTTTCCGATTGTAATAGTATTAATTAATTAATTTTCCTTTAAAATCAAAATTATTTTAAATTTATAATATGAAATTCTTCCGTTATAGAAATTATTATATTGCATTTAACCCTTAACTGCTGTGACAAAAATTGTCGCATAACTACTGTGAGCGGTCTGTCAGACCGCTAAATCTAAAAATGAATAAAATGTTAAATTAACTCTCAGAATACTATTTTTGTATTAAACTTCAAATACAGGACTATTATAAATAGAAACCAGCTACTCAAAAGTCTTTAAAGATAGTAATAGGGCTTCAAACAAAATAAAATTTGGCCAGTGTTTACAGTTAAACTAAAAATTAAGAGTTAAACTCTGAAATTTGAAAAACTCAGCAGTCTGTGAGACCGCTAACAGCAGTTAAGGTTAAATTAATGAAAACAATAGTATTATTGAAGAGTTTAACAGTCTTTATCAAATTTAATGTATTATTGAATATGGTCAACGGGAATCTCTGTTGCAATGACGCTACTTTACAAATATGGCGATAAAAGCAATTGGATTGTTGGGACAAGACTTTATACTGATAGACTGCAATCTTTTACTCGAATTTCTCATTCGTGACTCTTCTTGTTAGCTCTGCACCTAACTTTTTTTAATGATAAAAATTTAATAGATTTTTTTTTTTTGGGGGGGGAGGGGGGTTGTTTTTAAGCAACTTGAAAAAAATAATAATAATGCGATTTCATACACATCAAAACTTTTCTTTAAAGCTTAAGGCATTGCGTGTTGCACGAACATTGCCAAAGAGTGAAACTCTTCCCTAGGGTAAATTTGATGAGTGCAGCCACATGCTGCACTACATTTGGCAGTTGAATAGGACATAACGAGTGATCGTCATTGAATGAGATCTTACTGAGTTCCTACTGAAATTTATTCATTAAATTTATTTTTCATTTATGAATAATCTCTATCGAAATCATACAAGTTTAACTATTGACAAAAGAAAAATAAATCACCAGTGTGCTGCATTCGACAGTTTTTCGAGACAGAGCTAGTGATCATTAATGAATTATATATCTTTCCGAGTATCTAATGAAATCTATTCATTCATTTTTGCTACCTTTACGAATGGCCACCATTCAAATCTTAGAGTTTTAACTACTAGCATAAATAAATAAAAATAAGCCACCTTCTGTGCTATATTTGGCTGTTTGATGAATTACAGCTGGTGATGCTCAATAAATGAGTTTTTTTAAATTTCTACATTTCTTACATTTCTTACATTTGTTCTTCATTTATGAATATTTACTAACCAAATGATAGAATTTTAATTATTGTCATAAATGAAAGTAATCTATTCAGTACATTTCTGCTTCATTTACGAATGATCATTAGTCATATATTAGAATTTTATTTACTAGTACAAATAAATAAAAATAAGAATCTTCTGCGAACTATTTGACAACTTGCTAAGTCACAGATAGTGATGCTCAATGAAAGAGATCTTTTTGAATTACTATCCATATCTACTTATTACATTTCTTCTTCATTTATGAGTGTTCGTACTAGCCAAGTCTTAGAATTTTAATTATTGTCATAAGTAAATAAAAGTAAGCCACCCGCTGCGCTGCATTCGACAGTTTTCTAAGACACAACTAGTGATCATCATTGAATATCTTTCTGATTACCGAAAGAAATCTATTCAGTACATTTCTGCTTCATTTGCGAATGATCACCAGTCATAAATTAGAATTTTAATTACTAGCATAAATGAATAAAAATAAGCATCTTCTGAGAACTATTTGGCAGCTTACTCAGTCACAGATAGTGATGCTCAATGAATGAAATCTAGTTGAATTTCTAACCATATCTACTAATTACATTTTTTCTTCATTTATGAATGCTATCTAGCCAAATTTTAGAATTTTAATTATTGTCATAAATAAATAAAAATAAACCACCCACTGCGCTGCATTCGACAATTTTCTAAGATACAGCCAATGATCATCAATGAATATCTTTCTGATTATGGAATGAAATCTATTCAGTACATTTCTGCTACATTTACGAATGATCATCAGTCATATATTACAATTTTAACTACTAGCATAAATAAATAAAAATAAGCATCTTATGTGCTATATTTGGCAGCTTGCTACGTAACAGATAGTGATGCTCAATGAATGATATCTTTTTGAATCTCTAACCATATCTACTTATTACATTTCTTCTACATTTACGAATGATTACTAGCCAAATCATACAAGTTTAACTACTGCCAAAAGAAAGTAAAAATAATAACTTGCTGCGCTGCATTAAACGCAGTTTTTTTATGACACAACTAGTGATTCTTAATTAATCATATATTTATGAGTTTCTGCTTAAATCTATACATTGCATTTTATCTTCATTTACGAATGATATTTAGCCAAGTCTTCCAAGTTTAACTACTGACACAAATAAATAAAAGTACACTACCTACTATGCTGCATTTGATAGTTTGATAAGTCATAGCTAGTGATGTTCAATCAATGAAATCGTTTTAATTTCTAATGAAATCAATTTATTAGATTACTTCACACACTTTTAATGATCACTAGTTAAATCTTACAAGCTTAACTTCTGACATAAGGAAATAAAAATATGAATAAAGAGTATTATAAATAAAACCTGCCTTGTTGACAGGTTTTTATTTAAACATTGATAAAGCCTGGGTTAACAAGTATGTTTTAATTTTTCAATTATTATAGTTAATGGATCTTTGTAATTTTAAGTTAGGAGTATTTACTGAACTATAGTTTCTCTCTAGATTATTGAACTATAGTTTATGACTAAGACATTAAATATAATTTACAGCTGTTATTTTTTAAATATCCTGTATTTTATATGCATTTTACAACATTCATTTCTCATCTGTCATTTAAGATAAATTTAAAAATATCTTTCATTTAAAAGTATTTTGTTATGATTTAAAATATAAGAAAGTTCCTCTACTTACACGAAAATCACTGTACTGTAATTAAAGATTCAATTTCAGTTTCACTTACCTAAAGAAAGAAGAAAATATAATCAATTATTTATTGGAATAAAAAAAATTAAGCAAGTTTTTAGTTATTTTTTAAATTTTATTTAAAGAATGCAATTTTAATATCGAAAAATAACACTTAAAGCAATAAATATCATGAATAATTTATCAACAAAAAATACCTTGTATACATACAATACATGAATTATACACAAAGTATTTGTTGCAGATTTATATTTCTAGTATTAAATATTATTTCTGTGGTTTCCGGTAATAACCAGATAAGACACAATTAAAAAAAATTGAGATAATTTGGGAAAATGTAACTTTAAAAGAGTACTTTCATCTGACATAGTATTGAAAAATTAAAATCGAATATTTCCCATCATAGGGCGACTATGTATTTTCATTTAAAAAAAAAAAAAAAAAAAAAAAAAAAAAAAAAAAAAAATTGGTTCTCAATTAATAAATTCTCTCTTTTAGCAAAAAAAGAGGTTCTTATATCCTAACTGAATGTAGTGAATATTATTAAGTTCTAATTTATTTCATAAAAGTAATGATAAAAAGACATTTGAAAACTTTAAACGTCAATTACTCAAAATATTAAAAATGTGCCGTACCTGATTATTACCAGAAACCACAGATTTATCGTACTTTATTTTAATTCTCTTTCATTATTTTTATGATAATTAAATATAGTTATTTTCTCAAAGTTTTGTGCACATTATTGGATATTTTTTGGATATCTTAATAAATTATTTACCACGTAAATATGAAAAAAAAAAATCATGTACACTTCACATTTATACTTTAAAAGCTACGTGTTAATTTATTTTCAATATTATAATTACATTTAAATTTTATAAAAGGAAATTTGTTGATGTTTTATAAGCATCATTAAACTGTTTTCATTAGTTTGGCAAATTATATGAAAAGTATGTATAACGTTAATAAAAATATTAACACACTGAAAAAAACTAATAATCGTTACATGCTATTGCTTTCATAGCTGTCCACGGAGAATGTTGTTTTACTTTCATCGTAACAATTATAACAAAATTGGATGTAAATATTTCCCTACATTTTGCAAACATTATTATATTATGTCTCCGTTGTTTTACAAAATATTTGCAACGTAAACAAACAAAAAATGTGTCGGCAAACTAATAATCGCTACAGCTTTGCATACATACACGACATGTACTTTAGTATGACCAACGATTGTCAACATGCCACAAATAAAAAAACTATTATAAAGTCCAAAGTTTTCCAATCAAGCCCATTCTCATTTCAAAAAAGTAGTTCATCATCAAAATCAAATAATAATAATAAATCTTTATGAAATTAACAATCATTTCCAGTCACATCTCACGATGCTTATCTCTTTTGTATTTATCATTATTATTATTATAGTTATAGGAAATTCAATAATTTTGATACATTTTGCAAATATAATTAGACAAGTTTTTCATGCTTCACAATATATACGCAACACAAATAAAGACCACCCAACAAAATAAGAATCCTCACACTTTTTTCATCCATATCTACAAGAATTGTGCTTTACAACACTCAATGACTGTTAACACGCCACAAAAAGAGCTATTTAACAAGTCCACTATTTTCCAATCAAACGCACATTTCCACCAATAACACCTTCTCATTGCTTGTCTTGCGATATCACACCATATTTAACGACTCCATTTCTATTTAAACACGCGAAAATCCATCCGCACACACAAAGAAAGAAAGGCATAAAAAAAAACTATCCTATAAATGCACTTAAGTCTTTAAACAAAACGCACAAAATATCCTCAAACAGTTTGAGAACCCAATAATAATAAAAAAAAATCCATTCTTCAACTTGAAAACGTACTTTTTTGCACCCCCTCCCACTTTTTTTATATTTCCGTAATGACAATAAATGCTTCTAGTAGATAGCTCGGCAGCTCGTGACCACCGTTTTTTGTTCTCTCATTTCAGTTTTTTTCTTTAGTGCTAATCTTTCTTATGCATAATACGCTGCCACTTCAAGCTCAGGGGAATTATAAGAGAGCGAGCTTTTTTATTCCATCTTTTCGCTTTCTCTCTCTCTTTTTTTTAAGTAGGGGGTAGGGAAAGCATTTTTATAGCATGCATGTTTAAATAAATACACAAAGGCGTCTAATGACGTTACCCATTACGATCTATTATAAGAGGAGGTGTGCATCGTTTTTTGGTGTATATTTCTCGCGTGAAATGCACATATTAACGCATGAATAGGCATTAAGAGCGCATCACAAGCCGTTGTGTTTCGCACTTCGCAATTATTGCCCTGTAGATATAAAAGCTCTCGTCTATTAAGAACAATTCTTCAATAAAGAAGAAAATGGCTGATATTTCTTGAATACTTCCTGCTAAAAGCTGTTATGGGAGAAATATTCATCAGTTTTAGGAACATTAAAGAAATAGTAAAACTTTGCAAATAAGTAGGTATTTGTATTCAAGTTTGTTTAAATACAAATGATAATTCATTAGTTATCAAGAAGTGGTAGAAGCATTAAATTCGAATGTGTATTTTTTAATTTTCAAGCTATCTTTATTGCTTAAGAGGCTGAAAAGAATGCAATGAATTTGATGCTATTGCCTATAAATTAGGGTTTTATGCAAATAAAAAGTTTGCCAAAATATTCATTGTAATTTTTATTAGAGTTTTACTGATATTTACTGGCAAAGTTTTTATTTTATTTTACTGAAAATGTGAGGAATCCGGAGAAAGCTCATTCATTATTTAGTTTTTATCAGACTTAAGAGTTTGAAACTGTTAAAGTAAAAAAAAAAGTTTGTTTTTATCAATTTATCATATTCTTGCTTCAAATGTCACAGTTGGAATTAGTTAATTCATTGACGTATTTTTAGCATAGTAATTTGTATTTATTATTCTTCCTAAAACTTTGTTTTTATTATTCTTTTAAAATGCACATGCGGCAGTATGAAACGAAGAATAGTTAACATATTAAAATTTTACTATCAACCGTATGAGAATAGTCCTAAAATTCGTAATTGGAGAGAGATAAATTGAAAGCAGTTTTTAAAAACTATCTCTCACGAACATACAGAAAACAATAAATTTTCAACCAATTCAAAATTGATTTTTATTGAACAAAAATCTATGGTTTTACAAATATGTACAAAACATAAAAATTTTACGCAGTTTTACCAAACAAGAGTACAAGGCAGATTCTTGAAAACTTCGATGATAATTTGAAAAAGAAAGATTAGTTTTCAATGTTTTTTGATTTATACAAAATGTATAAGTTACCCATTGTATAGGGTGTCTAAAAAGAATGTCCCAGTCTATGACAGTTTAATTTATACTATTTAAACCAAATCATGCATCAAAATGAATGTAAACTAACCTAGCATTTCTTACAAATGTTCAATATGCGCACAGTTAATCATACAGCACATATCCAATTCTTCACACAGTCCGATTAATAAGCCCGGAGTAACGGAAATAATAGCCTTGTATCGTACTGCTGCTAATAAAATTTGTTTTCTATTATACAGGAAGTAACTTGCACTAAACCTCAGCAACATATATCAATTTCATAATATGGGAAATAGTTTAATATAATTTAAATGTGCCCCAAACAATGTTTCATCCTATACCATTAGGCAATGGAATACTTTCCTGCGGCCCTGTGATTGAATATTAAATCCGATTTTCATAAAACTTGAATTGACATGTCAAAATTATACAACAATTATGTATTTTTAATTTCAAACCATTCGATTGGGTAGTTTTTGCATTGCTATATGCGGACGACTATATACGCATTTATATATTTACAAACTGATTGATTTAAAGAATGGGTGATGATAATGATTGAGGAACTAAAACAGAAATGATTTATTGCCAGACACAAAATTTACTGTATTCAGGAATTTCACTATTCGATTTCGCAAATCTTGTAGAACAGGTGGGACTGACTCTTTTTATTAATGTGCATTTATAGATAAAGTGGCTAGATCAGAAGACCAGGGAAAGCACAGACAATAGTTGGTTGCGCTAAAGAAATTTAAAGCTACATATAGGCCATATACTGCGACAAGAATCATAAAATTTCCCCAAAATTTGTTTTTTCAAAAAAACTCTTATCAATTGTGATTTACTACGCTTCCAGAGAGGTGAAAAACATATTGGGACTCCCCTTCACTATCGTCACGTTATCTTGTGCGACAAAAGAATGATCATCCAACAGGCAAAAAAAAGATCCTGTTCTCCATCGTATTGTGTTTTCACACCTTCCTTTATTAAATGATATGCATAAGGGTTTTGAAAATCATTTTGAAAGCAATGAAATTTGCTAATTCCTTGCGAAACACCCGCTATTTCCCTTTCACTTTTAATATACGAGTTTAGAGCTTTCTAGAAGTCGATGTCCAAATCTTTATATGTTAAAAGATAAAATATTAAATAGAAAGCCTGTGACAAACCCCTAATGACAAACTGATAATCCAACTAGAGTAATTAATCAGGAAAGCGAAGACATTCAATTTCATTTCTGAAAACCCACGAACAAATTCATTTCCTTCATTTGTGTCTCGAAAAATCAACAGAAATGGACAGCATTACCTGGGAGACAAAACTGGATATTTACAGTAATGCAAGCAAAGAGACCACAGGGAAATGAAACAACTAATCCTGACGAGAAGGGAGGGAAGGGGCCTCCCTATGAACTTACCCCTCCAATTCCTGTCCACAGTCAGATAATTGCAAAGCTACCGTCCCCCCACAATCCGATAAGTATCCCAAAATGATTGGGACTGATGAAATAATTGACTGTGGAAACAGGGACTGGAATACCAATGAGTTTTAACTTAATGCCAGTTCTTTTGGGATTTCTGTTGGACCAAGCCGCAGGTTTCCTTGAAGAGAGAAAAGAGCTACTGACTGCAGTTCAGCCTTGACCCTTTCGTGGAATATTTTTGAAATAGTGTGCGCATCCGACATTTTGTTTCCACTTCGTAGACACGTTTTTTCATCATGAATTCAAGGGACATTTTATGTAACAGGTAGTTTTTTAGTTTTAAACAATTCATGAATATTTTGTTTTGATTTTGATACCAAAAAACTTGCTGGAGATTATTTTCTGTAAATTTTAAATATCTTAAAATATACTTCAGATACGTGGAAGTGATTCCTGATTGTTAAAAGGTTACAATGTTTATAGTGGTTGTCATGACCTTGAGCGTACAATGAAATTATACGGCTCAATTAGAAATCAGATTTAGTGACAATAAATTTGCATTATTCAAAAAAAAAAAAAAAAAAAAAAAAAAAAATTCTCTGTCTGTACAGGGAAAAAAATAACACTAATGGTCGTACATAGTGGTGGACCATAACGAGTGATTTTGATATTTAAATGAAAAGCACAACTATAAACTTTCATATTCCTTTTAATCAATTAAACGAAAATTTTTACAATAAAAAAGAAATTTGTATTTTATGTTGGCCCTTTGTTTATTATATTTTCCTTTTTTTGGTTATTATTGATTAAAGAGATTATGAAGTTCGACAGCTATGCTTTACGCATGCCCGAATAAACCCTTTGCGCCATTCATGTAGCAAAATAACTCATTACACCTATGAACCCTTCACATCAAAAGATAAATTTAATTCCTCCAGTCGAAAATTGTGGCTGCAGAAGGAAAAAAGTTCCAATACAAAATACAAAATAAATTACCATCAACTGGGGGCTATTTTGAGCCACTTTTCCATGGTTCTATTAAAACTTTACTGTTAAAAGATATTTTATATAATTTTCAACGTCGAAGTTGAGTTGTAAACAAATAACATGAAACATTGAAGCAAATTGTACAGTACGTGTCAAAAGTTTAAGCACAACAGAAATTTTCAAAATAAAATTTTATTAATGAGTGAAAGTTACTTTCCTTTTCACATAGCGTACAAATTGTAGTTTTAAAAAGATAGTTAACAGATTTATGTTATAAAATTTATCTTAAATAATAAAATTTATCAAAACAACAAAAATGAGTGTGTCAAAAGTTTAAGCACAGTAGTGTTTTAGTCTTTAGTAGCATAGGAATAAAAAACTAATACTTGATTATTGCTCCTTTCTGTTGAATTAATTTAAATATACGGTCTTTCATAGATAAAATGAGGTTCTGTATTTTTTCTGTTTCAATTTTAAACCAAACGATCTCAATGGTATCTTTCAAATCTTTAACTGAAGAATACTGCTTACCATTTGGATAAACTGCATGAGTGAGAGTACCCCCACATATTCTCTATAGGGTTTTAATCAGGGCTAATAGCCGGCAATTTCAAAACAGACGCTTTTTTCGACTTAGGTAATGATGAAGTTGAGTTTGAGGTATGGATCAAAACATTGCCATATTGAAATAATCATTTTCCTTCCCCCAAAACCCCAGCAACAGGAAGTAAATGATTGGCAAGTGTCTCTTGGTAGTTTTTAGAGTTTTCACGACACTGATGAATGCTAGAGATGTCTGATCATTTAAAGAAATAGCCCCCATACCATTACAGAACCACCATTTTGTAGTCGGCTAAATACACCCCTAGGTTCTTTGCAGAGATCATGCCAATAGTACTTAAACGCATCAGGGCCATCGAGGTTCCATTTTTTTCCCCATCACTGAATATAACATTCAGCCACTTTTCACCAAATGACATATGCTCTTTGGCCCATTGTAATCTAGCTTCTTTATGGTGTCGTTTGAGACACTGTAATCGAGCAAATTTACGGTATTTGATGTATGTGAATTCCAAAAATCTTCTATGAACAGTTTATTTCAATATTTGTCCTCCAACTGCATGTTTCATTAGCGAACGGGAGTAATTACCACTTGAAGCCAAATTTTTGATTCGGCTATCTTCGCGCAAACTATGTCACTCGCGACCTTCCTGAACGAAAATTTCGTTTAAAATAATTACCACAAGCCAAACTTTCATAAATAACTCGTTTTGGTCTTTTTAATACACTTGCAATTTCAGAAACAGACTTGCATTTTGCTCTCATACTACAGATTTTTATCACCTCCTCCTCTGAAAATTCTTTCAACTTAGGCATTTTGTACTACTCAAAAACAACAACTGACTGCTTCTTATACGCCCAGAAATTGTTTGCGCGCGCAACCGCTTACGTCAGATTGAAAAATTTGCATAAAAACGATTTTGAGCTTAAACTTTTGACACAGTTATTTTTGTTCTATTATTAAACTCCATGGTTTGAAATAAAATTTAAAAGTTAATTTGAATGAACATGGTGTTAAAATATGTAGATATTATTAACACATGTAAGACAGATGTTGAAATAAAGTGAATATTGAAAATTTTATTTTAAGATTACTATTGTGCTTAAACTTTTGACACGCACTGTATGGTTCTAAAAAATAATATATTATTTATTTATTTTTTGCTATTTTTAGAGTTTAGAACAAAGTAGCCCTGCTGGGGGCTTCTTTGATGAATTCACCAGGTTTCATATAAATTGAATACATTTTATATGTTCGACTACTGAAACCTCTTGCAATAGGATCAGTATTAATCATTGATATATCGTAATCATTAAGGTTTTAAAGTAAGTGTCTCTTTTTTTATTTGACATACTATCATCTATGTATCTATTTAGTCTGTTTTGTTTTCTAATGTAGTAAACTAATCGTTATAGAATTTTAATAAATGCAGCAATAAATAAAATTTAGTCATTTTCTTTTAGGTTTTTTTTTTTGTCCAAAAAATTTTCATATTTACCTTAATTACACAAAACAAGGGTTAATGTCGGTCAAAATTATACAAGTATAAAATTAATGTTCATATTTATGATGCACGGTATTTATAGATAATTTTAAGATTTATAAAATTTATATAAAATTTTTCTTGATTCTAGTAAACAAATCAATTTTCTAATTCCACGTTTTCTATTGTTCTTAATGATTGCGTTAATCAAATAATAATCTCCTAAAAATGACCAGCACTTGGTCATAATATTAAAATGTGAATGTAGCTCGGTATGCTTTCAAGTGAGGGTAAGCATTTTTCGAAATTTAAATAGCGTTTTCACCTCAAGAGCAAAGTCAAGTTTAAGAGCACAGTTCAAACATTCTTACAAAAATTAGATTTATAACTGTTGAAAAGTCAGCTATGACTATCTTTCTTAGAAAGCCACCAAGAATATGTTTTAAAAACAGTTTCAATAAATTTTCCCGAACACAAAAAAGTTCAATAAAACGAGAAATTCAAATTTAAGCCTCAATCAACTCAATGGTTGCTAACAAATTCAGGGCTACCACAGGTGATTATTTTTTAATACTATTTCGCATCAGAATATAAAAAATAGTCGAATGTTGCAGCTTTATAAAAGGAAATGTATTAATTGAAGTTTGCAAATTCAGTAACAATGCTAATTGTGCAAGATTTTTAGGTTTTTATTTCTAACAAAACAAAAATTTGGATTTTTTTAAAAGTATTTTTTGAAAGTGCTCGTCTCATGTAATGTGTCGGAAATCCAAAAATGCGTAATAAAATCACATGTCGTTCAAATTTACACATGGTCTTAAAAGAACAAAGCAACCAAAAACAGAAAGTTAGAATATGACATTTTAAACTATAGTTTATTTTATATTGATAGAGAAATGAACTGTAAATAAATTACGTATTAATGTATGATTCCCTTGATTTTGTCAGCAACAATATGGCGCAGAAAACAACCGGGACTACAATTGATAATGCGATTGTTTGATTAGAAAATGGTCTATCTTCCCATGAGATCTATTTCTGCATTGTATGATAGTATTCCGTTAGCTTGAAATTACACACTCGGCGAAGCATGTAAAGGAAAGAATAAAATTGTGTTTTCTTCACAATACTAACATAATCGTCGCTTGATTTCTTTGGCCTTTTTTTTCTTCAATTGTGTGGCAAAAGACACCATCACATTTTTGATAATTATAGATAACAATGTAAGCAACAATATTGATGTCTTTCGGCATAGTTGTCAATTATAGTTATGAAACTCAGAAACTGAAATAATCCTGCGATCGTTGCCTAATATTTAAAATATGTTGATGTTTGTTTTAGAAAATTTTCTTTTCCTGATATTAATAAAAATAAATTAGCGATTAAAAAAAAATGGAAGAAAAAATACGTTGAACACAATTTTTATATTATTACAATACAATTTCTATATTCTGGATGTACCAAAAAATACATATATGTATATATATATACATATATATATATAGATATATATTTGTGTAGACATGTAATTGTAAATATATATTGGCATAGATGTGTAATTATGTATATATTAGCATATATGTATAATTATATGTATATCGGTATAGATGTGTAATTGTATATGCATTGGTATAGATGTATAATGATGTATATATTAATATAGATGTACAAATAAATAATTATTGGTATAAATGTGTGTAAATAATACGGTATTCGTGCGACATGCATCTGTAGAAACATTAAATTTCCCTTGTAGATCTCGCAGATTTTTCCTAATCTCGTCCCACACATCGTACAGTAGCACATCCCACTACTGATCAATATCTGATAAATCACACGGAATACTGTATTTTAGATTTTTGTGGGTCATGGTTCCCTCTATTCACCTGTACTTCCATAACCATCTGATGTCACGCTAATGACTCTTCGTGACGTTTTTACACGTCATCTACAGGCATCTCGGAACGTCGGGAGGATGGAGAGAAAGTGTGATATTTACTGGGGTGGAGGTCGGGAGGGGTATTATTCGCATCTGCCGTGACGCTGACGCATAACACGCCATACACATTCTGGTTTTTGATGAAAATGGATTTTTTTTACCTGTTTCTAGAGAAAATTATCCACGTAGATTGTTTAACAGGTAGTAAAGAATGTAATGATAATGGATATTTTTCTCGGAGAGCGTATGATGTGAAATTATTTCAATATCTTTTTCTAATTTGATATTATCTTTTTCCTTATATTGAGGCCTATTTGACAAATAAAAATTCATAAGTGGGTGCTATTGTTTGAAATAGTGCAGTTTGAATTATTGCTTCTTGAGCAAAAAATGAGAAGAAAAAATGAGGTAAAAGTTTCTTCTTAAATAAATTCCGAGTTTATTGATTTATTTGTTGTGATTTTTATGCTATTGATTTGAGAAAAAAGTAGATAATCTATCATATTTATTTATTTATTTACTTTTTAAAGCAACTGTACATTATTATAACCTTCGTTCTTAAAAAAATATTTATAAAGAAAAAAAATTAAGGAAAGCAAACAAGCAAACTTGCTTCGGATTCAAACAAAAACAACCTGGTATGCTATTTGAGCAATAATGTACTAACATTCAGTTAACTCTAAGGAATACATTAAGACCCTACTTCGAAACTTATGCTTATCTGCATCTGGAAGTATTAATCATGGAACTATGAATAAAAAGAAATTGACATACCCTTAAAATAGTAAAGTTTGAACTGTATCCGCTTTTGGAAGTGTTGGTTACCGTCAGGGGAAACTTCCACCAGTAAATTTAAATAAAAATTTTCTCTTTACTTAAACGTCTCAATAATGAAAAATTTCAGCCATAAATAATGGCAGAACCAAATATTTATTGGTGGAAAATTACTTTGGCCAGGAACTTTCGTTTCCGCCATATTATGATAACCTAGACAACCTCCTGTAAGTGTCAATGAAACAATTATAATACCTGGGCAAACTGAAACCAATAAAAACAAATATATTTTTTTAATCATATTTGTAAGAGTATTATTCCAAGAATAAGGCACTTAAATAAGACGACAATTTCTATTCAGTTTTACTGGTTAGATGTTTGTCTCTGCAGTAATCCAAAATTGTTAATCGGATGTAAAAAAAAAAAAAAAACAAAAACAAAAAACAAAAAACAAAAAAAAAAAAAAACACCATATTGGGACAGCTTTTTCAGTTACTTCACTCGGAACGCGATTTTTTTTTTTTTTTCGCAAGCACCTTCGTCGTTCCAAGCCCAAGATCGCACTCTGATTGGTTGTTGCTCTCGGCACTGTTTTCACGTATCTTGGCGATAACCATACTTGACGAAAAATACTTCGCTCGTAAGTGAACGAGTAAACCTAAAACCTAACCTACTCATTCTTATTCTTCCTTCATTCTTATCCTCGTGGTCTTGTGCTCTTGTGTGTAAAAACTTTTAAAGAGTACAGCTTTCAGTAAGACACGTTCCATCCAATCCAATGCTGCAAGAGAAAAGTTACTTTGTACTCGGTTTGGAAGGAAATCAAACTCGACGGATGCATCTATAGCTACGCCAACTATGATTATCGCCAAGTTACATGAAAACAGTGCCGAGAGTAACAACCAATCAGAGTGCCAGCTTGGGCTTGGAAAGATGAAGGTGCTTGGAAAGAAAAATTACGCACTCGGAACGCATAGACACGATACTATATGTTTCCTGCTGTTTATTCTTACTCCATTATATTAATACTAGTCGCCCTTGGCCAGTTTGGTCTCCCATAAATGCATACTAAGTATTAAATCATATTGCTTTTATTCATATTTTTTTTGTCGTTGTTGCTCAGTTTTTTTCCAAATTAGAAGATTCTGCTAAAGAATTAGGCGCATACATCATATACGCACCACATTGTCGCAATTGTAACAAAAAAGGCAAATATATGCCCCAATGATCACTATTTATTCGTTAACGATATTTTGAAGCTCCACAATTTTTTTAAATCTTCAAGTTTGGAGAGGGGTTTTATTGAGACTTATAGCAGCTGAGCTGTTGTCCCGAATGATCCAAATGAAGCTCCACGGAATAGATGGGTTTCATTTGGGCATTGCCATTAGACAATTAACAAATAGCTGTGATTTTTGTGACACATACGTTAGAGTAACATATATATATATAGATGGGAAATTTCTGTTGCATTTATTATTAATGACTTACGTTGTAAAAGCACTTACCGAAAACGCAGTAATAGCAAAGGCATTTTCAAGTGACTTCGGATATTAAGATATTATAAATTCTCAAAGTCTAAACGTAGTTTTTCTAAAAATAGTAAAATATGGGGCAAAATTCAATATAAGATCTTGACTACTGATGATGATTCAGCATTAGAAAGAAATGTAGTAACAAAGAAGCTCAGAAGAAACTACAATGAACGATGAATATTTCAACGAAGACATACATTACTCTGTATTACTCAGAAAATAGAACGATATATAATCGCGAGATTACGAAAAGAGGGGAAAATCTTCAATCCAATCATTATATTTCAGCACATCTTCACACACGATAATTTTTACGATCAAATTTACTAATTCCCTCTTCCCAGATAATCCTGGGCAAAAACATTAATCCTTCGTGATTGCTTGATTCAATCCACTTTTCTCCAGAGCGGCAGAGGACGATTGCGTTATGAGGAGAGTAATTCCTTTTTCAGTGGAATTAACAGCGGAGGTAGTTGAGTTGAGGTGTATATCTACATTCTCAGCCCCTCCCTTAGAGGAAAATACAGAAATAATAAGAGGGCAGACGTAATTGATGGCATGAACCCAAAAGGTGTTGAAAGAACAATCCTTACGTGGGATGGGGTCGTCATCAGGGTTAATGCAAAGGGGGGTTGGAATGAATTTTTAGAGCGTGGAGAAGATCGGTTTTGATTTGAATATTCCAATGAGTGCAATTAGATGAGTAAAGGAAGGAGATACATAAAGTGTGATATATTTTTAGTGGGAAGAGCTTTAATGACTTCTTTTTATCTGCTTGTCTACTTGTCTGCTCGTGCTCTAAGTTTATTAAATGTAGTCGGACTGAAAAGAAATTAATGTATATTATTGAGGTTCCTACAACCTGTTCCCTGTAGAAGAACTTTAGCATTTATCGTTTGTTTACCACTGTAAATGAAAGAATTGGGGTAAATTCTGGTTTATAAGTGACACTTTCTTGAAGTACATTTCAATGATTGACATTGTTTCAAACACATAAATTTCATGTATGTTATGCAAATGCAGTAAAACACATATTCTATTCAAAAAAAGAATTATTAGCAATTAATATTCGTTTGTTTTCATTCACAAACGTATTTAGACGTATTACAGATTATTGGCTCTGATTGTTTTATGTGTTTTTATTCATGATATTATTTTATGAATGGAAAGAAATTAATACTACAAAGTTTACTACAACATGTTCGCCAAGTAAAATAACATTTAAACGATTTTGTCATTTATAAGACCATACAACAGTACTTTTAGACTTTTTTTAGTGACACTGTAATGAGAGTAATTGCTAGTAATGTATTTTCATCTATAATGCATATTTTCAGCTAAACTGGGTATATACAACAGGTTAGTAAAGTAATCATTATATGCAGGATAACAAGAAAAAAAAAAATTCGAGATATCAGAAGTTAATTGTACAGTTAGACTCACCGGTTGTATAATTCGTAAAAAATATTCTTGTAATAGTTCGGGTTTTGAAGAAATAATTTATTTCTTCAGAGGAATTAGAAAATGCATTATATACATTCCCATACACTATCTGAGGACGACACAAAAATAATAAGAGTCAGGTATAATTGATGACATGACCCCATAGGTATTCATTGAACAAGCTTTACGTGAGATGAGGTCATCATCAGGGGTATTGCTGGAGTGGGGGTTTGAGGGGATAAAAAGAGTTTTTAGAGAATGGAAATCGGTTCTGATTTGAAAATTCCAATGATTGCAATTAAGTGTGTAAAAGAGATACAATTATGGGATTTTTTATGTTTCTTTCGAGAGGGGGACGTACAATGATTGCTGTCAGGTAAATACAGCTCTTAATCATTGAGTAGAGAAAGTATTTTTTTTAAGTTTGTTAATTGCAACTGTAGAATAATTTGCTTACATTACAAAAGAAACATCGTAAAATATTTATATTTAACAAACAGTGCTAACCCTTTCGTATTCGATTTTTTTTTTTTTTTTTTAGAAAAAAATACTTTTATGTTAATAACAGTAACACTAGAAATCCAAACAGATCAATCAGTATTTAACGAACATTTCACTGTCTGAAAGATAACGAATGTTGTTATTTTGCGACTATTCTATTCGTATTCATATGACAATAGGGTAAAAAAGAAGTTTTGGAGATGTTTAGAAAAGATTGTATCACAATAAGAATAAATTTATCGTTCAACTTTCTAATACTTTTTGCGCTTTATTACACATGATTCTTTAAGGAAAGTAACTTTTATTTTAAATTTGAAGAGTGAAATATGTGTTTAAAATAAAACAATTGCAAGCAGAGCAAAGAGAATTACAAAAATAATAATAATTATTATTATTATTACCAAGATCCTAAACATAAATGAAGTCATATAATAAATGTATAGATGCATAGTAACATTACTATATGTAAATAGTAGCAAAAGTATTTCTTAAGATGAAATAATATTCATTTAAAAGACATCTACTGGTGTACTATAAATAGTACACTAGTCCCGAAAGGGATAAATATCGCTTTCATTAGTGCAATCGCATGGTTTGTGTGAAAATTTCTGTAGCACACTGTATCGTCTAACTGCAGATGACGTGTTTGAAATGAATTTGTAATAATGCATTACTCGTTAGTTACCTGGTGTTGTATTACAATTATGAGATTTATGATGGATCAAACAGAGACGTACTCACTCCCAGATCGTTAACTATATCCGTTATATAATTACATGAAACAGTTATGTAAGGATACATAATTATACATTATAGATTAAATAATGTAAAAGGTTTTTGTAACCTAAAATTTATTAACAACGAAAGTAGTTTTTATCATATATATAAGAAAATTTAACATGTTAAACATTCTTTTTTAAAATTAATATAATATCACAATCGCACAACACTTTTCTATACGTTATGTAATTACATCCCATATTTATGTGAGAAAGTATATTTTTATATTTTCCGCAGCACGATATAAACATAGTCCTATAAAGATGCGTTTGTAATAATATTACATGAGTATGTTTAACATGATAAATATATTTTATGGAATCGATATTTTACTTGGTACTGTGTGCAAAATTATTTTGCTTTACTATATGAAATTTTTTCATTAAAGTCATATATTCTTATAACTCACATGGTTATTGTGTCTCATTATTTTCCAAGTAAAATATCAGCATTTTTTTTTTTTTTTTTTTTTTTTTTTTATTAAAAAGTAAATCTAGTTTAAATGTGCGAAATTTCGGACGAAGGTATGAAGCTATTTGCCGAGGAGCTCGCTATCTATGTCCCATAATCCAAAAATCTGAACATATGAGGTACATGACAAGGTGCGTTTGACATTTCAGCTTATAAATAAGACGATAAAGAATGTTTTTCTATAAGAAATTACTGGTTACTGAAGAATTTCTTGGTCTGAAAATTCCAGAACCCGAACATAAATTGTTTACTATAAAAGGTGAGTTTAGGGTTCCTAAACTCATCTTTTATAGTAAACAATTTATAAGACTGCAATTTTAATTATCCAATAGTTATAAAGTTCTGATTTTTTTAAAATAAATATTAATAGTATTATTATAACAACGTAAGAAAATATACCATATAAAACATTTTCATAAAATTATCGTATCCCCATGATCACTTAATATAATTTATAAAAATTCTTAAAAAGCCAATTCGACTTTATTCCGATTATTGACGAAAATAAAAAGTAAGTTTTACCGTTTAAGATAATCTTCCACCTCCAAAAATAAAGAATTCTAATTCACTTTCAATAATTAAATTATTTTCGACCATCAAAGTTCTTTTAAAAACCTATGAAAAAGTAATGACTAGTGATCTCACGAAAATCAAAAGGTTCGGAATTTTCACAAAAACCGCATTCACCGAAAAACCGCCGAAAAAAGATCGAAAAGCCAGGTATTGATATTTCATTATGTTAAGCCCACATTTAAATGCACCCAAAGTGCGGAGATAATTAAGTTTGCTTTATCAGCAGACAGCAAAGATCTTGATCACTAATTACTTTATTTGTTATGGAAACCGAAGGATTTTCTATTTCTCTTTTTCATTCAATCTCTTTTAAAGATATTGAAAAAAAAAATATATTTTTTTTTTTGTTTTCATTTTTCTTTCCCCTTTTTTTTTTTTTTTTTTTTTTTTTTTTTTTTGTGTGTGTGTGTGTGTGTGTGTGTGTGTTATATAGGTGAAAATTTTTAACTTTTAATTTTAATTTCATTCTAATAATTACCTCCTTTGATGAAGAAAATGATGCTAGTTAAACATACTTTCCTTCGCGAACAATGCCTTAAAGTACTTTTTTTTTCTTTTTTTCTTGCTTTTAAAAAGGGAATCTTTTTTAAGATATATTTAAACTTTTTTTGACAGATTAAGTAAAAAATAAAACTTAATGTAGTAGTTTAAGTTATAAAATAATTATATTATTCAAATATTTTATAAAATCGATTACACAGAAAAGTTATTTTTTATTAAAACATTTCTTGAAGGGTTTTAATTTTATATGGAAATTTAAGATATATTGCGGAATAACGATGTTTCACCAAAGTTTAATATAAGCATTGTGATGTAAAATACATTGTGGTCCAAAAATAAACTCTGTTCTTCATCAGGTTAGAATAACCTCAAAAAGAATATGAAGATTTATTAAGTTTAATTTTTATTAACAAATTAAGCAATTAATGAAGATATCTTATATTTGAATTACACCAATTTTACGGGCATTATTCGTGACTTTTTTTCTTTATATTTTAAATATTTTATGTAAAAAGTTGCATATTTTAACTTTTTTTGCAATCAGCACTGACGATCTAATGGGTTCAAAGTTGCTGATTTTGATTAGAACGTACAATTTCAAAGCACTTTTACTTGTCATCTATCTATAGATTAATTTAAATATTGGCTATAATTCCGACAACATGTATAATCGGATTCTTATTAAAATTCTTCATTTTTAGCATATATCTTTTATAATTCATTAACCTTTAAGAAGGAATTGATTGATTAGCCCTTTCAGGAGGCGGGTTAACTCATTGATCGTAATGAGATACGTATCGCGCGTAATTTTAATCAAATTTCGAACCAGAAACTTCAAATAATTTTAACTTTAAAGAAAAATTCTTCTAAATTTTTTTTTATCCTTCCAAAAGTGTGTGTAAAGTTGCTAGCAACTAGGCAACCCCTTGATGCTGCTTTACTGTTCTACTTTTATAGACTTATCTTAGAATTAACCAATTCAAAACCATTATATATTATATGAATTTTATTCAGTTGACATCACTTTTTACCAAGTAACTGAATTTAATTCATTAAGAAAATTTCTTAATTAAATGAGGCACATTCAGCATTTCTTTTTTTAGTCGTATCAAAATCAAATAGTTTAAATTAAACAAGTGCTGTAAGCATCTTGTGAAAATTCCTACATGAGCCCATGATCATGAAAAGATTAATTTTTTTTTTATTATTCCGGTGTACTCATTCAAAATTACAGAGACACAATTGCTTGTCTCACAAAGGGTTAAATGACAAAAATTCAAGCGCATGTCAGATAACAACATCTTCAGTCCATTGACAGGATGTATGGTTGGGCACAAGAGAAATCTCAAGCATTGGGCATTTAACACATTGTTGTCGAGAGGAGACTGAAGGGGTTAATATTACATGAAATGGTGAACTGATGTTTGTTTGTTAATATATCACACTGACTGTTCTTTTGTATGTCAGTTATCCTAATTTTTTTTAACTCCTGAGGAGCAAAGCAATAATGCCTTTGTAATAATGAATTCTCACCGAAGTAATCGAAAATTTTTATTTTGAAATATGAAAAGGCATCTATTTCAACATAATGCCCCTAAATTTTTGGTTAGTAACTTGTTTAAATCAGGTGGGATAAAATATATCCCATCGTCCTACAAGGGGTTGAATCCTGGGACTGACACTTAAATATATTATATATATATATATATATATTTAGAAGGATTATTAAAGTAGATGACAGTCCGTACTTTTCTGGAGATTGTACTATAAAGTGCAATTTTTGAACTAACGCTTATCGTGATAAGATTTGTGTTCCCAAAGGAATTGTAATTCCTTATTGTGGTAAATTATTTTCGATTGGAGCAAATGTATACAATGTACATGTACTTTATAGTTTGTACGAATAATTTTGGAAAGCGTAGAATTGAATTCAGGAATTAGGAAAATAATACGTAGTGCATTATTTTTCTTTATCATACTATTAGCTGTTACGCTGGTCACTGTTCTGAACATTTAATCAGTTATAATCAGGTAAATACGATCATTTACGATGAGACTTGGAAAAAATATGCGATATAATATAAGCATCCCTGAAAAATCCACTTGTAACAACGGACGACTTATCCGGCTGTCATCATGAAAATACCGATCAGTCCAACTTTTTAAAAGGGCTATTCTTTCAAAATCAGGTTCAATTGACTAAGCCCTTGGGGACAAGCCACACGGATACGTGCCGCAAAAAAGGCTTAAGAATCCCAGTTTATCCCAAAAAGTAGAATTTTACTGCAAAATTTGCCTTTACTTAATCGGAGCATTATCTCGATTTAACAAGACACAAATTTCTGTTTTTAAAAACCGGTGACAAAACATTAAAAATTCCGTAAAAAGCTCCCGTCGTGAAGCGGTTAAAGAACTTTCCCCTATAATTCTATAATTAAGCAAGCATTGTAGAACAACATGAGTTATACCGAAACCCAGACTTGCCAAGTCTCCGGCTTTTTGTACGCCACTATTTTATTACAGAAAATGTTGTTATCTTAAATCGTCCAAATGTCAAAATTAAACAAAAAAACATTTTTTGTATTAAAATACCGGTGTCCAAAAAGCCGGAGACTTGGCTGCTAATGAAACTTCTTTGGAAAATTATATCTAAGTACCAATGAAAGTCTCTTCAAATTTCATTTACTTGAACTCAAGTTTTAACCCTTCTTTGCATAGTTATGCAAATTTAGAGCGCCTTTTATTTAACTAAAAAAAAAAAAATTAAGTTCTTAGCAACCACTATATTTATGTAGAAATATTAATCCTGTAAAAACTGCGCCTCTTTATAAGGTGCTGCAAAAATGCGCCTCTTTATAAGGTTAAAAATCTAACTAAAAATTTCTGGTGTCTAATCCTTAATATAAGAATAAAATACACAATTATTAAAGACTAATTGATGCAGTTAAGGGTTAAGCAGCCGGAACGAAATTTAAATTTGTATTTTCAATATATAATATCTTACTCACTCATTATAGATAAAAAGTTGCTGAAATTCCTTAGTAGTGCACGATTTTTTTTCATAACTCCTGTTAAGGTTTTAATTCCAATGTTAATAAAGATAATTTGAGCTGATCAAATCCATCTTGAATCATTAACAAAATAATTAATTTTTGCATTATAGTTTCGAAATTTCAACGTTTGATTTTAATTTCGTGCTTGCAATAATTGTGTTCTTTGTGCGGAAAATAATGACGCTAGTTAATGATGCTTACTTTCGCTAACAATGCCCTAAAGTAAAAAAATGTTTTTGTGTCATTAAAAATAAAAAAAAAGTAAAATATCATGCTTCATTTACATATTTTTTTGTTTTTCATTGATTGGGGAAAAAAATCATAATTTAGCCTCTAGTTCTAAATTATAAATTAAATCGCTATATTAATTATATTTTTAATTAATAGAGGGAAATATTATTTTCGTTTTTATTGTAAAAAATTTCAATTAAAATGAAGTATTATTTTAGAATTTTTCATTAAAATATCTAACGTATATTTAAAAAAATATTCTTGCGTTTAATTTTAATTTGGTGAGATTTCTTGATACAATTTAATTTTTCCAAAGTCTAAAATGAGATATATTTTTTTAAATTTTTTAGAAACTTTGTATGTCGCGATTGGTTAATAAGATCTTATTGCACTTAATCGAAATTAATTTTCGGTAGCTCATAACTATATAAACAGTTAGCGCCTATAGACGTCATCTGGCTCTTCCGTCCGTCTGTTGACCTGTCCGCATATAACAGCACAAAAACTACTCAACCGAATGGTTTGGAATTTAATGTATATACATTGTTGCAGTATTTCGTCGAGTCATTTCAAATATTAAGGAAATTCAGTTAAAACTTAAACAGATATGAATAAAAGCTTACTTCATTCTAGTACATACATAATTAATTCAATGGTATTCCTTGATAACTTTATGCTAGTAGGTTGCCAAGGTACCGCGTTCTATTTAAAATAGAGTCCTAATATTTCCGTATTATTTAATTTGTAGGATTGTGATAAATTTTGCGTTTGTGTATTTTTGCCTAAGAGTGCAACAGTTCTTTTGCTGTTATCTATATCCCACTCCAAATTTGAACGACCAATCCTGATGCATCCCGTAGAAAAAATTCTGCTTTCTACTTCTCTTATTTTTTTCATTTTCCACTTTAAACATATGTTCGAAATGGAAATTTTTTTATCACTTTTCAACTTTAGACAATAGCAGCTATCAGATGATTGTAAATTCGAACTTTTTAGATTTTTCTGTTATTATTTTACATCTGCGTGCATGTCTGCTATTTTAATTATCACTATCGAAAGAGCTGAAATTAATCTCAACATCACATTTAAACCTTTTCTGGATGCATTAATTTTTTGGGAAAGTTATAGCGAAATGATAATGAAGAGTAACTGTTAAATTCAGATCATAACAAACTTTTAAAAAATTTCGTTAGATTTAAAAATGTATAACATAAAAAAAGGAATGAAACCTACAAACATTCACTTTCATAACTTACATCTTCCCTTTTAAAGGAATGTCAATCATATTGCATTTTCATCCCATAAACTAGGTTGCAACACCTGATCTATCGGAATAAGACAGTTGAAACCATTTGAGCATCCAGGAAATGTTCGAAATTCTCATTCTATTTCAATGTGGGAATTCCCCCATAAGGTGTCTAAAACGATGATACCATATAGAAAGAGTTAAAGTTCTGCTTTCCACCTCTCTGCTTTTTCCCTTTTACTGCCTTTAAATACCTATTTCAGGATAAAGCCCTACAGGAGAGAATAGTATCTCGGAGTTATATAGATCAGTGAAGCGGTAAATTGGTTCAATCTCTTCGGATCGCCTTACGTATATATTAACCGTTCAGTTTTGATTAGTTCATAACCTTGGGTTTTTATTCATAGACTATGAGAATGAAGGTTTGAATTATGAACGAATAAAAGGAAGTAATCTATAAAATACGCTTGTTTAAATAATAATAATAATAATAATAATAATAATAATAATAATAATAATAATAATAATAATAATAGTAGTAGTAACAATAATAATAACTAATAGTAATGATAATAATAATTTAACAAACAACCATTTGGACAATGTTATTACAACAACCATTTGGACAATGACTTTTTCAAAAATTAAAATTTAAGATATATAAATAAATTCTATATTAAAATTAAAAACAAAAATATTTCCCTCAGTTTTAGTAAACAATCTATACTTATTTTACAATTAAAGTTAAATAAAGGCAAAAGACTTCAAAGAAATCACTTATATAGTCACTTTACTCCTAAAGAATTTATTAATTTTTCAAAACAAAATAAAGAGGTGGTAGTGTCTCTTTCTTTCTGAATTTATTCAGTTTTTTATAGAGTTAAATCTTTTCTCTCTTCTGTATTATAAAAGACAAATATACCTGAGCGTAACACGTACATCCTTCTGCGTATACTACTTGTAAATAAACAAACTTTTAAAACACGTTTAATCATTTAGACTAATCCTATAATGTGTTTGGCTAACCTTTATTTTTAACAGCAATCGTCGTAAATCCCATTGTTGCCAATGTCGCTCAAGGACGAATTGTTGCCTATTTCATTTACTTAATTAATTCACGTGATTATTATTTTTTGTTTAGCTAATAGTAGTCTGTCGTAAAATTTCAATTAGATTTAATCCTCTTTTAAAAGCATAAGAGCTTTAATTCAAAAAGACTAAAAGATGGGAAAAAATGTTGATGCCCAAACACGCCAACTGCGTCAGGGGATATTTTGATTTTGTGAAAACACGGCTTTTTTTTATAATGCTCATCAATCGCGTAAAGTTTTAACTGGCATACAGAAAAAGTTCTAGGAGAAAAGAAAGAAAAAAACAGGGTACTACTCTATTATCCCGTCGACCAAAATACTATCGTCAAATTATAAGATTAAATGCCAATAATGGATGATCGTGAATGTCAATTCAATGACATTAAATTCGATACACGTGTTTAAAACGCCATTAAGTTATTTTTATTTTGACTTTTTATTTGCATTTTTACTAATATTCTACTAACTATTTATTTTTTCGTTATTTAAATTGAAAATTTTGTCAATATCTATAATTTGGCTATGAGTTTGGCGATTTGTATAATTTGGCGAAATCGATCGACGGGATAACAGATAAGTACCAAAAACAGTATAGTTTGTAGAGGAAAAAAATTTCTCTTTCTCTGGGGTTAAGTGAGTTTGGTGTGCGAGGAAATGGCATTCAAAATACCTTGTTCATGTCCTGGATTCAGCAACGATAGGCAGTAGATGACTGTAGATTGTAAAAGATAATAAAATAATAAATTTATCCGAATATATATCCGAACTTAAATATTTTTCTTTGCGTCAATTTTTGCTCAATCTTTCTGCAAATCACTATTCTTTTATTTCGAAATGCAAGAGGTCATGTATTTTTAATGGAAAATATGTTTCTATTAATAATGGTTATATCCTGACAGGTATAATATTTTTTTGACAAAATAGGGTAAAATCCTGATAAGCAATCAGTTAACCAATCTATCAAGGCTCAAAAACTCGAGAATTGATTGGTTTTAAAGAATCTTAAGAAAATCTGAAGATCTAATTCAAATTTATAATGGAAGATAATTAAATTTTTAACTTATGATTTTATATATTTTAATTGTAAATATAATTCTCTTTCATATATTTTTAAGCTACAATTATTTTTAAAACATTTTAAAATATATATAGAATGCAGTTAAATGTATTTTTTCTAAACAAATTATAAAATACAAACTCAATACATCGAGTTGGCACTCATCTTGTGAATAAATGAAATACGTAAGTATTCAACCCAAAAAAGCCCGCTATATCTTTAAGATAACTACTGCCCGAAACAGGAATTTAAATTAAGGGAAAAGGCAAGGAGAAATATAGCATATTCACAAATTAAGGAATTCCCTTTCGTAGAAGATACACTGCTTTTATCGGAAAAAAATTCGTTGTACAAATGGTCCTAGCGCGCCGGCAAGCAATTTTTAAAGCAAACTGCCTTAAATGAATTACGAAAATTTCTTTTAAAAATGAGGCTTTCAGCACTCAGCAGTAATTATAATGTTTCTTGTAAATTATTATCAACAACCATATTTTTAAACTAAAATGAACGCATTACTCAGCACGATAATTATTGTTTGTAAAAGTGAACTCAATCAATACAGGAAGAATTTTTCTGCTTTTGGCAATTTTTATCATTTGTTTAAGATAAATGTGAAATTTAATAAAATATGCTTTTTTAAAAAAAATACTAACCGACTTAAAAATACTAAGCTTGGCGACAACTTGGCACTAACGCATATGAATGCATAGTTTTAATATGGTTATGACTTGAAAACGTTGCAACAATGAAAGATGATTTGCGACAAATCATTATTTTTTTTATCAAATCCGCATTTTGTTATTTAAAAAAAACAAAACAAACATTCTAGTCACCAGAATTTAATGAAATTAAAAGATCTAGTATCAGTGTAAGAGTTATAGCCTGAAGTTTTATTTGTTTATTGTACACACACATCTGACTTGTGTGCTCGACATGAAACCCTGCGATTACCTGAAAAATGACCGCTTCTAATTGGATGACTGCTTCAAAAAGAGTTGGAATTTTCATGTTTTTAATTTTAAAAAGTTCTAATCGCAAGTATTTGATAAAATTAAAATGGGACCATGTGGGCATCTTACACTTTCAAACAAAAAAAGAATTATTAAAATCGGTTCATATTTACGGAAGTTATGAGTGAACAACAAATACATACAGGTCGAAATCATAACCTCCTCCTTGAAGTCGGTTAAAAATGTGGACGTGGTTATATTATTTATTTTCGATATGATGATTGTAACTTAAGGCCCCACAATAGTCACAGGAAAAGACCCGGATGATAATGTAAAGTTTATGGGAGCGTTCTTTTCAAATATTTCGTTCAAATTTTAATATTTTTATATGCTTTTTTGCATAGGATAGCTGAGGATGATTTACAACCGGCCTAGTTTTTACTTTTTCAATTTTGGTTTCAGATTTTTTTTAAATTACTTTAAATTTCAAAATCAGTTTAGACTGGTTCTAAAATTGAAACTATCATAATATAAAAAATATTTAAGGAAAATCGTAAAGGTAAAAACTATGCCGGTTGTAGATCGTCCTCAGCTATCCTATGCAAAAAAAAAAAAAAAAAAAAAAAAAAAAAAAAAAAGTAAAAATATTAAAATTTGAGAGAGATATTTGAAAAGAACACACCCATACACCTTACATTATCATTCGGGTCTTTTTCTGTGACTATTGTGGGGGCCTTAATACAGTTTTATTGATATAAACCAGACTAACACGTAAGACCATGCGAAGAGAAATCTGAGCCCGAGGCAAAGATTAAGTTTGGCATCTATATGTTTTTTAGTGTTTCTTTAACTGTTTTAAATTGTCCAAAAAATTTCTTTTAATAAAATGAAAGCAAAATGCTAAAACCCATTCTTTTACTTAATACCGCAATATATTCTAAATCACATCGGAATAACGATACTCTTTTTAACATAATTCTTACATATATAACACGTACTTTTCGATCATAAAATAATTCTTCCTTATAGCCATCACTTTTCTCTTTTTGCAATAAATCCTACACATTTCAATATTACACTTTTTATATAAAATCGGGGGAATTTTTCAATAGGCTTTCACTAAAATATCCCAAAGTACCGCTGTCACTTAGCCTGCTTTACCGAAAACTCTTTCTGACAGCGTAATTGATGGAAGGCCCATCCAACTGATTAAAACGCAAAACAAAAACAATTTCGGAACATAAATGGGCGTGTCCTACTGACGGAAGAGAATGGAAAATCATAGACATGTTCGGGTGATTCCTTTCTATTGAAAGCGATGCCAGAGTGAAACAGATCTCATCGGTCAAACGTCATGCTCATGTTTTAAACGGAATAAAAGGATAAAAAACCGTTGGATTTTTTTTTACGTATCTTGCCATAAAACTGAGTTTTTATCTAAAATAATAATAGTAAATGCTTTAAATTTTATGTATGTCGGTGGAATATTCTGGTAAAAGTGGAAAAAAAATTAGGCAGTATTCGTGTGTTTGTAATGATTATATTTTATTTATTATTAATGGAAGAATATAGTTTTATTTTGAAAAATAAATCTTTTTAATAGTATAAATAAATTTTAATAGTATAGTTTTTAATAGTATTTAATAGTTAATAGTATAGTTTTTAATAGTATTTAATAGTTAATAGTATAGTTTTTAATAGTATTTAATAGTTAATAGTTTAGTTTTTAATAGTATTTAATAGTATTTATAGTTTTTAATAGTTTTTAATAGTATTATTAAATCTTTTAGATTTTTAAATCAAAAATTAAGAATTTCACCTTTTATATATATATAAACATTTGAATAAACAATTTTATTTTACTTGAGAGAGGTGTAACGAAAAATTAAGAACAAACATTATTGACATGTTTCGATTCCAATTTGATTATTGGAATCGAGACATGTCAATAATATTTGTTTTTAATTTTTCAATACATCTCTCTGAAGTAAAATAATATTGTTTATTCAAATCTTTTTAATAGTTCTGTTTTTTTGTAATGTAAAATAAAATTATGAACATTAATAGAATTATTTCCTTTTTAAAAGTTTTGAGCTGCGAAACATAACTTTTTATATACTGATCTCCGATGTTTAATCCGCATATCAAACAATTCCGTTTGGACCCAGAAAAATCAATAAGTAATTGAAAAAAATATTTACTGCAATTTAAAATGTTACATTTTATTTTAAAAAATTTCTAAGTCGAAAAGTGATTGTTTGATTCGCGTTTGTACGCCGTAAACTAAGGTTTGCGTGTTTTTATTACATATATATGTTACAGGCCAAACCCGATTTTAGGCCAAACTAGATTGGCCTAGGCCAGACTAGTCTATCCCAACGCCCATAGGATAAACTAGTTTTTCCTAGACCAAACTAGTCTATCCTAACGCCCATCGGATAAACTAGTTTTTCCTAGGCCAAATTAGTTTGGCCGAACGGTCATTAGGATAAACTAGTTTAGCCTGCTATTCATTGGTTTGAACTAGTTTATCCTAGGCCGATCTAAATTGTCCTAGGCTAATTCAATTTGGCGTGAATTTATTGAATTTAAAGAACGCCACGGCGCCAACTTTCTAGTTTTGGTCTAATTTATCCTAGGCCGATGCAATTTGATGCGATTTTATCTTACAGACTATCAAAGCCTGAGAGCTAATGTGCTCGCATATTCTGTTAGTGTGTATGTAACCATGTACATATGTATGTACGTATGTACGTATGTATTTACGTGATGCAGTAATTCCTGATAGAAATATCCGATTTGCTTCAAATTTTAGACATAGATTGATCCTGATAACGAACTTCCCTGATTAGTTTCAGGAGTTCATTGGATAAGAATAAAGGGGAGGGGAACAAAAGGCTAATCTGCACCTCGTCCTCTCCTTAATTTAGATAAGTCAGTTTTCCATGCAAAAGTATCAGATTTTATTAAAATTTTAGGCATAAGATCATTTTGATTAGGCACCTCAATAATTAGTTGTGGGTGTTCATTGTTTACGTATAAAGAAAGGAGGTATGGGGGATAACCCCCTTAATTCGTGTAAATAGGTTTTTCACGGAAAATTTACCGATTTGTTTCAAACTTTTTATGTAGGTTCCTTTTGATAAGGCGTTTACCTGATTAATTTGGGGGGTTCAGAGGTTTAAAATAATGGAATTACGGATTACTTTTTCAATCGGATAAAAACTTTTGGTTTTATGAAAAGATTTTTAATTCGTAACATTGTTTTTTCCACACATCACTTCACTCGAAATTTTTCATATTAAAAAACTAAATATCCGACCTTCTTTAAAAATAAGAAAAAGCTTAAATAAAGCATGACACCTAAAATGCAGGATGGGGGGGGGGGGGGTAGAGTAAGGGGACGGTTGAATTTTTTTTTTAAAGCTCAGCTTTTTTTAACGTTTTATCTGCTAATTAAATATTACCCTTATTTGAAACTTTTAGAAACATAATAAAACATGATGCTAAACATTTAAGAAAAAGGATGCCGCATCAAATTTCGTGCATTACTTCTTCAATTACAACTCCTACAAAATTTATGGCACAGACAGTCAGACAGAGTCATAGACTCACAATTTGAAGAACATGTTTTTTGGAATCTCGGGCCACTAAAACGTGTAAATGCGTCACAAAAACCGGAATTAAAAAATTTTCACGAATCAAACATTTATTGTAAAGACAGAAGAAAGTAAAATAGATAAAAGAATGAATTTTAAATGAACTTCGTTTATTTCAATAGATGTGTTTGAGCTGAGCGGATTCGTTTGAAATATTTTGAATTTGAGCTTAAACTTGATTAATTTTTGAGAAATTAAATTTGAGTTTGAAATAATTATTTTCTTTGTGAGCGTGCCAAACAATGGTTGGCATTAATTACAGAACGTCAAATTGAATTGTTTTAGGATAAACTAGATTGTCCTAGGATAAACTAGATTGGTCTAGGCTAAACCAGAAGATTGGCGCCGAAGCGGTCTTTGGGATCAATAAAAACACGCCAAATTCAACTGGCCTAGGACAATCTAGATCGGCCTAGGATAAACTAGTTTAAACCAATGAATAGCAGGCAAAACTAGCTTATCCTAATGACCGTTCGGCCAAACTGGTTTGGTCTAGGAAAATCTAGTCTATCCGATGGGCGTTCGGATAGACTACTTTGGCCTAGGAAAAACTAGTCTATCCAATGGGCGTTAGGATAGATTAGTTTGGCCTAGGAAAAACTAGTTTATCCGATGGGCTTTAGGATGGACTAGTTTGGCCCAGGAAAAACTAGTTTATCCGATGGGCGTTATGATAGACTAGTCTGGCCTAGGCCAATCTAGTTTGGAATTTTTATGCACATATTCTATTAATCAGCATGTCCGATATACGAAATACTAGCAGTCGCAATTTCCTCGGAAATTCAAGGCTGAACTATGCTCGGAAATCCACCGGAACAGCGCCCTGTGGGTGAGGAAATCCTTGAAAATAATGATTTTCTAAAAATTCCCTTCCCAGGATCTTAATGTTTTTGCTCTGTTTATTTATTAGATCTTATTATCTACAAATGTTTAAAAATACAGTCATAAAACACTAAAAATTTATTTTGTTGAAGGCGAAAATGCTTTAAATTTTGTACATTATATATATGTTATACATAAGAAGATGGAGCTTACAGGTGAATACACTATGTTTAATGTTACTGCAGATTATTAGAACTTCCGTTTTCTCTCTTTTTTTTATTATTATTATAAATTAAGCCCTGCATACTTGTGTGAATGAGAGTAAGGGGAATAGATTATTAACACTCTTCCCAGACACACCTCTTTCGCTAATTTATTTGGTTGGTTGATTTTTGATGTCCGATTATCTACGCTAGGGATATAGGACCAGGGGGGAGTGCCCTTCGTGGGGGTCTTTCTAAGGGAACCTAACCCGTATTTACGCAAGGTTCGAAGAAAACCACGAAAATTCCGAACGGTTAGGCCGACAGCCGCGATTGGGTTCGAACCCAGCACCTGCCGTCTACCAGTTGAGAGGTCCAAACCTCTCGGCCACTGGTGGGGCGCTAATTTATTTGGATTGCACCACTTTATTTAAAGAATATTTTTACTTGTATTTTAAAACTTGCATTCAGTACTATTCAGCAAAAACCAGTACATGATGTCAGGAGACATTTTTCATCTCTAATAAAGCGATGTGATGTGTGACAGGTTACGGTCATAGCCGAAATCTGGCAAACATAACACCAGAAATGCACTTGCCAAAGAAAAAGCTATTTAGAGGCTTCATGTTTACTTATATACATCAAGGTAAATTTCTTAAATAAAAAGGAATTTTTAAAATGTAGTGATAGAATATAAAAATAAAATTATGTGCAGAAAGCTTGGAGGGCTATTTGTCGATACTTGACCAAAAAAGTTTAAAACGCAACATACAATTTTTCTAAACTTTCATTTGATCTTCGCATTTCAAATTAATGACAATGAAATTGCTTTTATAAAAATGAGTTTCAAGTTCCAATATATACGAGTTCTGTTTCAGCTTAATCGCAAACAGTCCTTTTTTACTTAATTTTAAAAATTCCTATGCTTTGCGCCTTCCCCCCTAAAGTCCTTATAAATGTGTGCCTGAAATCCGAAAATTCCAAATATCTTTTCCCTTTTAAACTCTAAATCTAATGAGTGCGCATTAAAGTCTGGGGCCATTTTCATTAACAACTGCAACCCTAATTAACAGAAAGCGCCAAGAAAATGAGAGGAATTCAAACAGAAGCCCCATTGTCTGCAAATGCTTTTCCCAGCCGCCTCACTTTAATTTTGATAAAATGATTTACTTTTACCGCCAAGTTTGCGCCTTAATTTAATATTCCTCTCTCACACTGGGTTTCGTTTGCAAGGGGCACGTGCCCCCGGAATGCTAAATCATCGAGCGCTTTCGAGGATTTCGTTTTCAAGTTGCAAGCAACGAAATCAAACCTCCAATTTTAGTAATTGATCCCCATACGTGTTGGAAATATGCTCGCGCTATAATAAAAGACCAAAGTCAGATGCTCGGGTTAATTTGGGTTGTGTTGCACTTTTGTTTAGAACTGCCCCCATGCTGACTTTATCTCGATAAAATATGTAAATAAGTTTGGGTAAAATGGTAGTAAGAATCAATTATAGGAGTATGGGTTATGAATACAGCCTATGCATCCTCTTATAATAATACTTACGAGGTTAGTGTGTCTGATGATATGCAATATAAACTCAATTGACATTTTTAATTTTACGTCATTTAGCTCATAATTGTCGACTTAATGGCATAATTTGTTTTGCTGTAATGAGCATCTGGAAAAAGTCAGTTTAAATATGCTATTTGTAAGTTTAATGACTGAATTTTTGAAAGAAATCTTTTAGTTCTTTAATGAATACTAATTCAACGAGAGCACATAAGTATTCATTTTGTGCATTTAGATGAACATTTATGTAAAAATATAGCTTCTGTTTACAAATATTATTCATTACATAATTATGGTAGAGCATGTATATCACTTACCATTTACGATGTATATGATGGTAAGCAATATAAAATGATTTGAAATTTTTAATTTTCTGTAGTTGGATGTATAAGTATGGACTTAATGACGTAAATTATTTTGTTAAAGGGCCATCTAGAAAAAATCCACCTAAATATACTATATGACATGCAGGGTGTAATTTCATGACATATGCTATGAATAACATGCCATAAAATATCTAAATAATTTAAAGTAAAATATTATATAGATTCAATGACATTGTCTGTAACCAATCTTTATGTATATCTGTATTTCTTAATCATCATCATGATGTTAGTTTATGTAATAAGCAGTGATATATAAAGTCATTTATACAATTTATTTTTATGCTGTCTAGTATATGATTTTGCAGTTAATGAAATGATTTATTTTGAATAATTAATGTTTGAGAAATTTCCGCTAAATATGCAAAATTTTAAATATTAATTTTTAAAGTTGGAAAGAGATATTTTGATTGCCTAATGGATCACATTATTCTCATAGTTATTCTAAATTTTGGAAATGTTTGTTCTGAGACATTATTTTATGTTTAGCTTAATGCTGCTAAAAGCATTTCTGACTAGAAACAATACTTTAAAAGTATAATTTAAAATTACAAATAAAAAAAATTACATTGTTAAAATATCGGGATAACTCAACTCGTCTAGATTTTGCCCTCAACATAGCAGCCTCATTCGACTCGAATTCGTTGCATGAAGTGCATATTACTATGGTAGACTACTCAGAAAAATTTCGCAACCATAAGTGCCAGCAATAGCTCCAAGAATAATGAAGACTGATTTTGTAAACACGACGAGTGATGATTTTCTTTAAACGGGTTTCATATCTCTTCGATTAGGGATATTACGAACCCTAAGGTTCAATCCGCCTCTATCGCTTCAATTTATTGCTGTTTCCGTGGTTAATTATTTAAGATCAATTACATATTTGAAAATCAGCTTGCTTGAAAAAGTTAACTAAAAACTTTTCTGCCTTCTAGATTATCCAAACAGAATAGCCAGTCGATGTGTGCTGCGATGTCACAATCTTTATGCATATTCAGTGACGCAAAAGTTACCAGGAAATTAGCATAGTTGTTTCATCAATTCTGTACTCTTCTAGGAAGTTATAGTTACCGTTTTTTTGAGTCGTTTACACCTAGTGTCACAAAATAGGGCACATAAACTTTACAATTATATATATGCTTCTCATTATTCCCATCACGTGATAGCAATGTGAACTCTAAGAGTTGCATTTGTGTCCCGATGGCTTTACATGTTGGCCATATTTGTGTATATTAGGACAGTATTCAAACTCATAGCTATAAAAATGCTATAAAGGCAATATTCGATAACATTAAAACGAATCAACAATGATATTTCGACTTAAAATTATGAATTAAAACTGCAAATGCAGCCATAACGACTATTTTCAGCAAGTCGGAAATTACACATCAAGCTCAGCAAATGAGGTGCGTTCGTACTATAACAAAGGTTTAAAAATATTCAGATCTTGGTGTAATATTATACAGTACTTCGGATATAGTATACTGGCGAGCAACTTTTGTGTATCCCTCTAACAAAAAGTCGGAAATTGCGCGTCAAACATAGAAAATGGGATACCTTCGTATAGCAATGAAATTTAAAAAATACTCAGATCTTGGTGTAATAGTATACAGTATTTTGGATATAGTATAGTAGTTTTTTGTGTGTCCCTGTAAATTCTATCTGCTTTCTATTATGCAAGAAGTAACTTTTAGTAAACATCAGAAAGGTATGCAACGTTTATCAATCGCCTCAGCAACGTTTATCAATTTCATAAAATGTGAAATATTATAATTAAAACGCGCCTCAAACAATGTTTTCCTCTATACCATTATGTAATGGAATACTTCTGTGTAGCCCTGTAAATTAATAATAAATATTTTTTGCACCACAGATTATACAAAATGTATATTTTAGTACATATTTCATACATGTATATCAATTTTATTATGTCCGAAAGATTATTACAATAAACTTGAAGTTATTTTTTCCCGTTGGCCGTAATGTAACGAAATACTTTTGATTGTCCCTGTAATTAATCTATTCATCCGATTTTCATGAAATTTGAAATGACTATGCAAAATTATGCAACATTTATATGTTTTAAATTTCAAACGATTCGGTTTGATAATTTTTGCTCTATTATATGCGGACGGACAGACATACGGACTGGACAACAACTATAGGAACTATGTATTTACATAATTACGATTCACCTAAAATGCGAAATACTATTTTAATATTTTAGCTCGTCAAAGAGACATATGAATGGGGTATCAAAAAATAATAATGTTACCTTTATTCACGTCATAAAATTTCTCACCAATGTTAATAGTATTAATATATATTCGCAAATACAAAAAATATTTTAAAAGAAAATTTTTTAAAATATTGATTTAGTACACTATAACAAAATATAATTATCGCGCTGAGTAATGCGCTAATTTTAGTTTTAAAATATCGTTGTTGATAATATATTACAAGAAAGTTTTTTAATTACTGCTGAGTACTGGAAGTCTCATTTTTAAAAGGAATTTTCACAAGTCACTTTAGTTAGTTTGCTCTAAAAATATCTTATTTTTATTTATTCTTTGGAAAATGCAGTGTATTATCTACAAAGAGAAATTCTTTAATATATAAATATTGGAGTTTTTCGAATGTCTTTTTGTTGAGTTTAAATCCTGTTTTGGGAAGTTGCTAGCTTTAAAGAATGGTATTTATTGGGTTATTGTTTGAATATGAATTTATTAATGACTAGCTGCTTAGCAAATCGTTCGGTTTCATTTAAGTTGTATGAAGTCTTCGGACTGTTCTTTGGAGAAAAATATAGTTTTATTATACGTTTCAGGTTCCTGTCTTAATTTAGAACATTTGTGGATTTTTTCATTAATTTCATCGTTTTAAATTTCGATTTTTTTAGAAATGAACATTTTTATTTTATGAATAGCCAAAATGCCACACAAATTTTAGATAGTTTATTTTTCTCGTGCACGATTTTTTTCTCGTTCAAATTTCGAATTTTTTAAAAATTGATCTGCGCTAGCATTTCCTTTTTTAAAGTTACCGCCTTATCGAATTTCACGATTTAACCCTAATAATTTCAAATAAATCGTAATTTTAAAACCTAATTTTAGAATTTTTTTTCTCAGTTTTAGAATGATTTTTGTGCCTGCACCCCCTTGAGGATTGTCGAACTATTATTAACTTATGTCGGAGTAGAGATGGTCTCCATTTTGCCACTATAATTTTTGAGATACGCTCGATTTTTCTAGAAGTATTTTCTACAGCTTAATAAGCACACAAACTACTTTGAGTGTTTGTCATTATAATATTAGCATATTAAAAACATGTCATTTATATGTATATGAATTATCATAGAATATATTTTTATAAATATTACATTTTATATATCATATTTTCTTACGTCATTAACGTCCTCGCATACTTCTTGCATGCTTTATTTTTCAATATAATTTTGAAAAATAGTAACATTTGGCATTTTTAAGTGTGCTCGTAATTATGTAAATACGTAGCACCTATAGTTGTCGTTCAGTCCATCCGTCTGTCCGTATATAACAACGCAAAACTACCCAACCGAATTGTTTGAAATTTCAAATGTATAATTATAATGTAATTTTCTCGAGTCATTTCAAATTTTATGGAAATCGGATGCGTAGTTGAACTATAGGGGCAGTCAAAAGTATTCCAATACATTTGACTGCCCAAGGCCAAAGGCAAGGGAAAAAAATGTTTCGAATGCATGTTAATGGTGTTACACTGTTTTGAACATAATACAATTCATATGCATCTATGAAGTATATATTAACCCATTTTAGGCCAAGCACAGAAATTTTATAAAATGTAGCATTATTTTTATTGAAATATGCTTAAATTACATACATTAAGACACAAAAAAAGATTCGTGCATGAAAAATAATATTTCATATAAGAAATAATATTTTATATAATAATATAAAATATTATTTCTTATAATGAATAATATGAATATGAATAATATTTTTATGACTTTTGTTTTATTCTTATTTCATATACAGAATTTGCAACTTTAATCTATTTTAAAAACATATAATTCATTTCAATTGGAATAATAATATATTTTTAAAAAGTCGAATTTGTCAAAGGCGTTTCAAATTAAAACTCTAGCGTATTTTGAAAATTTTTTAAGAGAAGGTGTTTACTCCAATTGAATTACTAATATTTTATGGATGTCTTCAAAAGCCTTAAAAAATAGAAGAAAAATAAAATTCTTGAAAAAAATGTGTCAGAGTGTTAAAAAAAAATATTTATCGAAATGTTTCGTATACGAACCTTTGGCCGAAAATGGGTTAAAATACATACATTCTGTATAATCCGTGATGGGAAAAAAATATTTAATATTAATTTACAGGGCCACACAAAAGTATTCCACTACATAATAGTATACTGGGAAACATTGTTTGGGGCGTGTTTTAATTGTAATTGTGCTATTTCAATTTTATGAATTTTTTTCTCATTTTGTTTTATGAATTTTTTTCACATTTTGTTTTATGAAATTGTTATTTCACATTTTATGTTGCTGAAGTTTAATACAAGTTGCTTCCTTTATAAATGAAAGCAGATAGTATTTACAGGAACACACAAAAGATTTCTACCACTATACTGTATCCGATGCACTGTATACTATAAAAGCAAGATCTGAACATTTTTAAAACTCCGTTATAGTAAGAATTCACTTCATTTGTTACGCTTTACGTGCCATTTCCAACTTTTTTGTCTTTTCTTTTCTTTATTATTATTATTATTTTTTTTTTTGGGGGGGGGGGAGGGGGTCCATAATATGAGAGTTGACTTGGTGAAACGGGAACTATTATATTAAAATTTAATTGCGTGATTGTATTTTACATCTATTCCTTCGAATGTAAAAAGAATTAAGAGTTCAAATATTTTTTTTTTTTTTTTTTTAAGGAAAAACATTTATATTCATATACAAAGTTGGATAAAAAGTGCTTTGAAATTATGTAGCTCATCTTTTTCAACCTACAGCCATTCACAGCCTATTGTCGTTGAATTTGGGGTACGAGCAAAGTGTTTTGAATGCCATTTCCCAGTGCACAAGACCTACTTAACACTGGGGAGGGAGAATAACTTTTTTTTCTTTTTTTCTTTTTTTTTTTTTTTTTTTTTTTTGCCTCTACAAACTGTATATATTTTTTTCTTTCTTTTCTCCCACAATGTTGGGCGATATATGGGACAAACTTTTGTGTTGATGCTAATTAAATAAGAAAAAAATCTTTTTATGCGATTGCTGATCATTATAAAAGAACCCGTGCTTTAATAAAATCAAAAACACCCTGATGCAGTTGGCATGTTTGGGTATCCACTCTTTTCTCCCTCAATTTAATCTTTTTGAATTAAGGCTGTTATACTTTTAACAGAAGATAAATACAAATCGAAACTGCATTACACGTGGCTGTTGATGCTAAAAAATTCAATTATGCTGCCCTCTCCCCTCCACCAAAAAAATATTAGTGATTTACTAGTGATACTTTTTATCATAGAGATATATTATTTTCCATATTTTGAAAGAAATTAGAAAAAAGTTGTGCTCTACAATGTTTATATAGAAACAGTTGTGTCAAAGAAAATGAATATATATTAGGTAAGAAATAATAAAAAGACACTGTAAAACATGCATAAGATAGATAAAGTTTACGAATTGTTCAAATTGTACAAATTGTTTCGAATTATATAAAGCTAAGTCTTCATCAGGCGTAAAGTCAGAGATGGTTCAATGCTAAATGATTCCATGTGATAGTTTTTTGTGTTGATGCTAATTGTAAAAAAACTTTTTACGCTATGAATGAGCATTATACAAGAATCAAACAAAAATTAAATAAAGGACACAAACTGTCAAGAAACTTCGAATCAATAAAGAAAATATTTCGAATTTTCTGTTCAGCAATGTTGCCTAATATACATATATATTATTTGATTATAATAAATTTTTTAAATAAAATTTCTTAAAATATAAAAAAATATGACGGAACGAAATTTTCGCCTCGCTTTTAACACAAAATATGTAATTTGAACTTTAGAATGCTCATTTTTACTTAAAAAGCGATTAAAATAATCAAATATAGATGTTAACAGTTAAATTTATTTAAAATCATCTTAATGTTTTCAAGCCTTTAATTAGGCTCTTCCTCGAAGAATATTTTATTGATACAAATGCATGATTCCGTTTTGAAAGTGAACGATACTACAATTATTATAGTTGATAGTAGAAGTAGACATATAATATTATTAATTGCAGTCCATTTACTTTCTTATTCCACTCCGTGTTCATTCGTCACTTTTCATTTTTAATTCCGTGGTTTGAAGATTGAATTAGTAGTGTTTTAGATGAACGGTTATGGTACAACAATTAAATATTTCTTTTTACTGTTCACCTAAAACTCTACTAATTCTTATCTTCAAGCCACGCAATTAAAAATCAAAAGTGACGAAAGAACAGAGAGCGGTATAATAAGACTGCAATTAATAATAATATATGTCTACTTCTATTTTCAATTGTAATAATTATAGTCTTGTTCATTTTCAAAACGGAATCATGTATTTGTATAAAGAAAATATTCTCTGAAAAAGATCCTGGCGTGAAAGCATTAAAAGCGTGAACACTAAGATATTTTTAAATAAAATTAACTATTAACACCTATATTTGATTATTTTAATCGCTTTTTAAGCAAACATTCACATTTTAAAGTTCATATAACATATTTTGTGTTAAAATTTCTTATTTTAGCAAACATAATTTATTATATAGTTTAGTAAAACTTTTTTTTTTTTACTCGTATATACTTTTATTTTTATTATTGCAGAATATCTGAAGATCAATGCAACAACCTTTTGTGTGCCGATATAAATAATTAAAAACAAATTTAATGCCATTCATGCATCTATTTTTAATAAAAACAAATCATCCCTAGTCTAACCGTAATGCTTCACTATCAATCTTCTTTCTTTTCCCTTTGAATCTTTCTAAATTACAAGGAGATTAAAAATAAATTAAAATTATATGATAGTCTGATACTGATAGAATTAAAAGAAATTAATTACTTTGCGACTAAAAAAACCCTTAGGGCATCGTTTCTTTTTTCCGCAAGGTATTTGTATTTCTTGCAGTTATTTATATGATGATTAAATTTAATTAAAACAGTAAAGACCATATCAGAGATTAAAGTTAAAAATCTATAACACTTTATATAATTTCTTAGTAAAGTAACGAGAATTAAATTTAAGCTTCTTACTAAAATAGTTATAAATATCGCATTTTACTTTGTAAGAAGATTAAAATTTAGTGTTTATTTCGTTACATTTTATCGTGATTTCATGTAATCATTTTTGTTTGAAAGATTGCGTGTGCCGCAATTTTAGTTAGACTAGCAAAAAAAAAAAAAAAAAAAAAATATATATATATATATATATATATATATATATATATCTGCTTGATTTAAAATAAAAGGAACAAGTATCAAAGATAAAAATAGTTAATTCAAAAGGTTAAACATGTAACCAAAATATACTTTAAGACGATATAAAAAAAAAAAAAAAAAAAAAAATCCAGTATTTGAGTTACATTTCCAACGGTCTTACTTTTCTTTTTTGTGTATGAAAAATCAAAGTTTATTTTTAATTTCCGACGAAAAAAAAAAAAAAAAAAAAAAACATATGTAATTAATGTATTTTTGTCAATAAGATATTTAAAATTTTTTTATTGAACATTCATACTTTGAAATTAACATTCATCACAATTTTAACTATTTCAGACAAAAAAAATTGTTTAGTTTAAAAGGTACTTTTCCATTTTCCAGTCGACTACAGTCTATAAAAAAAGTTATTGCCAAACTGTAACGCCCAATTAACATATGGATCATGTACGGGTGAATCTAAACTCTTGAGCAAAACTTTAAGGGGCAATAATTCGCATCAAGACATATTAAACAGGAAACTAAGAGTCCCAATCAGGGCCTGATTATCGCACGGGAGCCCGGGGCCCGTGCGTTGGGCACGAAATTTGTAAGGGGCACAAAATTTCATCTTAATTTCCATTAAATAATCATAATTGTAAAAAAAATGTAACATTTGAGATACTAATACGATGAAATGACAAAAATATGTCTCAATATATAATTAAAAGCACATTTCAATGAATGATAGGAATTATTTTTTTATTTATTCCCTGAAACTTTTTTTCAATTCTCGGAAAACTTAATTTTTTGACTAGAGTCAGTAGGCGCCACTAAATTTTAAGGTCCAAAATTTAAAATGATTATAAAAACGGGAAAATTTGGTCGATTCATTTGCGGTTTTCGCTAAAACTGTTCTTTATGTCAGTACGCTATTGAAAATTGATTTTAAAGATAAAGTTCCAAAAATGCCGATAAAGGCTCTTTAAACTTTGTAGTAATGAACAACTATTTTTTACCGTTATTTTTTGCATCTCATTAAATGCTTTCACTTTGCTTGGACTTAAATTTTGAGTTTAAAATCTGCATTGTTGGGCGGGGTTAAGTAGCACAAACTGAACTGTATTGAAAAGTAGAAATTTGAAACATCCACCCCCTTCCCTCCTGAACACAGCTCAGTTTTCACCATTTAACACTCCCAACGATTCAGATTTTGAGCTCAAAATTTAAGTTTAAATCCAAACTTTTGAGAATATTTAATGCGATACAAAAAAAAAAAAAAAAAGGTAAAAAATACTTGTTCGTTACTCCAAATTCTAAAGCATCCTATATCGGCATTTTTTAAACTTTATTTTTAAAGTTCATTTTCAAGAAAATTCTGACATAAAGAATAGTTTTTGCAAAAAACGACTAATTTTTCCGTTTTTTATAATCATTTGAAATTTTGAACCCTAAGCATTAATGACGCTTGTTTCCTTCGGAAGACGTTTGGGACCCTTAGTATCCCCATTTAATATTGTTTGTCTTGATCTGTACAATCACCTCTCAAAGTTTTGCTCAAGAGTTTAGATTCACTCTGTATATGTAGCTAAAATCGAATCACAAATGTGTGAAAAATTTAGCAGAATTTAAAAAATGAAACAAATAAAGTATTATTTTACAACATTTTGATAAAAAATTTCTTTTAAAAATAGCAACACCATAGTTAAAATTTTTTTAACTAAAATATTTGTTTGGTTAAAAATAATATTCAAGTAACACCTATGAAAAAAAAAAAAAAAGTGAAATTCAATTCCGAATATGCAATCAAAACTGAATTTTGCGGATTTAATTTTGTATTTCTGGTTTTATAAACAGATAAAATTTTTCTTTTTGTGCATGCAAAACAAAAAATACGACTTAAAACCTTTGAAAATGTAAATATACAATGTTAAATTTTAAGGAGATTTAAAAAAAATAATTGGAATAAATCTCTATTTCAATTTTTTGGCAAATAAATAAATGAAAATAAAAAGACCAGAGTAATTTATTTCTTGTCAATAACATATGTTTTAACAAAAACGATATTTTTCCTTCCCCCTCCCCCTCCCCCCCCCCAAAAAAAAAAACTATTCTTTATTTGCTGTAGAAAAAACATAAAATCTGGTTTTCGACTTTATCTATTAATTAATCGAAACTATCAAGTTTTTTTTCTTTTTTTTTTTGTATGTTGAACACAAAAAAGAGAAATTTTGAAATAAATTGTAAAATTAAATATTTTTTAAATTATTTTCATAAAAACTTATTTTTATAGAAAACATTGATAAATAATTTTTAAAAAGTTAAATATAATGTATTTTCCGTTTTTAAAGTGCTTGAATTTTATCTAATAAGTATTTGTTCTTTTGAAAAAAAAAAAAATCGTTCTTTGATCCCGGATAAATAGCTATAAATTGAAATTAATACAAACCAAAAGAGTGAAAATACGTCATAAATAAAACTACTGTTCTCAAAAATGAAGTTTACCTGTAAAACGGGTTTTGCAACACAAAAAACGACCTATTACAGAAGTTATCTTAACGGGAGTTTACGCTGTGGCAAATTAATATGTCATTAGATAGTCTTTTTGACAAATGCAAACAAAGATACAAGGGTTTATAATTATTTGTGCTTAAAAATCAGTTTGTATTTTGTATTTCTTTTAGTTGAACAATTGTAAATAATTAAGTGGTCATATGACTGTTAAAAGTCGAAAAATCACAAAAATTATATCTTTTTCGATATTCCATATCTTGAAAAGTATAAGCCTTAAAATCATAATTTTTTATATTAATAGATAAATTTTTTATGTATACACATATACCTCATTCTTATTTGAAAGTTAAAAATAATTTGTTTCAGGGACTCATAAATAATAAGCAGTTTGCTGTGAAAAAAAATGTGATATCAAAGATTACGCACTTGAATACTTAAATTATACTGAATTTAAAACATAATTTCTGTTTTTTTACGCATATTAAAAAAACTAAAGGTTGATTTGAACCTAAATTTGTAGCTATTTAAATCGTATTTCTATTTTCAAAATTAAACTGAAAATAGTGTATTTTTTCCCTTAAAAAATAAAATTTTATCTATGCATAGAAAATGTATCCTTTAGCATCTGAAAACAAATTTAGGTTAAGTTTTAAAAAAAATGGCATTATGTATCATCTGTAAAAATTTCATGCAAAAATATTAAATAATTTTAGAGATAACATGTGCGTTATGTGGAAAAAAAAAAATATTTTTAGATAAATCACTTTGAAGCATTTTTTTTTTTTTTTCTGAAACTGTTTACAGTAAACAGCTGACACGTTTTAAATCATAACTTCCGTAATCATGGGATTTTTTTTTTTCCAGTGGATTGTCTTAAAAGACACAAAAAAGTCTAATCTTTCATATAACTGTTTTTTTTCTTCAAAAAATTGAATTTTTTGACGGTTTAACAGTCGTATGACCCCTTAATATATTATCAATACATCAATTATTATAAATAATCCATTAGCTATAACGAAAACATAAAATTGGATTTACGACTTTATCCATTAATTAATCTAAACTATTAACAGGGTTTTTTTTTATGTTGAACCCGAAAAAAGTGAAATTTAAAAATAAATTGCAAAATTGTCGATTTTTAAAATTATTTTTTTAAAAATAACTTTTATTCAAAATATTGAAAAATAAATTGAAAAATTGAAGTTATTTTTATTTAAAAAAAATTTTCTTTATTCAAAATATTGATGAATAATTTAAAATAAGATAAATATATTTTTCGCTTTTGGTGTATTTGGTGTATTTTTTGTCGTCCGATTATCTACACTAGGGATATAGGACCAGGGGGAGTGCCCTTCGTTTTTCGCTTTTGAAATGCTTGAATTTTACACAAGCCATATTTAAAAACATTCTTGCATGCCGGAAAAAATATCAATACATCAAAATTAAATTGATGCAAACAAAAGATTGAAATGAATTACAATTAGAACTATCAATTTCAGAAATGCTGTGTAGTTGAAAACATGTTTTACAACGCTAAAAATAACTTATTATAGAAATTATCGTAACAGTAGTTTCCTCTAAGGCAAAATAATATGCGTTTAGAAGAAAGTCTTTTTATAAATGCCAAATAATAGATACATAATCGGCTTTCTAATTATTCGTGCTTGAAAATAAGATTGCATTTTGCATTTGCTTTATCTCAATTATTGTAAATAGTTAGTACTAAGTCGATTACCATAAAAAAATCTATGCAACTATAAATTAGTAATCTATGACATCAATATTATGAACATTCATTACTTTTTTTTATTATTATTTGAGTAATTTCTAAAACTTACTATATTCTGGAAAACTATACTGTTTTAAATTTTAGGAGAATAAAAGAAGAACGTTTTCCTTTATTTATTTTTCAGCAGTAGTGATTATTTAAAATTATACATTCAAACAGGCATTTTAAATTGTTTCACTATTTTCGAATCTAGGAAATGAAAAATGGGAAAAAAATATAAATAATGTATCTATATCTATCTATCTATCTATCTATCTATCTATCTATCTATCTATCTATATATATATATATATATATATATATATTAGAGAAAATGTTTATTGTAAACTTTGTTATACAGTATAAAAATATTTAAAATAAATAAGAAAATAGAAGATAGGTTTGAAATTAAAACTAATAAAATTAAATAAGAAAAAAAGGAAGAAAATATCTGAATGCATTGTACAGAGGAATAGCAATTATTCAAAGGTCAATAAAGAAGAAGTTAAAATTTCAAATCGAACTGATTAAATAATTAACGATATCTTAGGCATCAAAGGGGAAATCTAATGAAAATAACATATGAGAAATGTAATTTTTGCAGTACTAAAATTTTAAATTTATATAATAAAAGCTATAAATATCCAATTACATCTATAGAAACCATAAAATGGTGGTTGTTTATTTATTTGTTTATTATCTTTTTTCATACAAAAATTTCAAACTTACACCAGAAAAATTTTCATGTTAGTTTTTTCTGTCTTTTATTTATGAAATATTTATCATTCTAGTAATGAAACGTAATTATTCAGGTATTATAAAGGGAAAAAATGCCCAGTCCTAGAACTGAACCTAGATCCTTGGCTTATGGAGCCAGTTCTCTACCGTTTAAACTAATTGGGCCGACAACCAATGAGCAATTTCACTTAAATAACGTATTCGTAATAACATCTGGTCTGTCAGTTAGACAGTTTGACAGAATAAAGCGCGGATAAATCAATTGCATATAAAGAGGGAATTCTTATATAGATGTTATGGATTCGTATGGAATTTCTTTACTTGCGGCTTATTCTATTAAATTGTTTAAATGACAGACCAGATGTTATTATGAAAAATGTTTTTTAAGTGAAATTACCTATCGGTTGTCCTCCCAGTTAGCTTAAACGGTAGAACTGGCTCCAGAAGCCAATGATCTGGGTTCGATTCCCGGACAGGACATTTTTTTGCCCAGTTGGAAATATTCAATGTGTGTGATAACTTTACCAATCAGTTTGATTGTGTTTAAAATAATAGTTTATGGTAAGAATTTAGAATTTCTTAAAGATAGTTTTATAAATAACAAATAAATGCGTCTAGCGACCTGCATAATAGTAAAAGTGACATCAGAAACGCAAAGCTCTGTAACGTGTATCACATTTGATTAAACATTTAATCTTGTTACAGCAAAAAGAATTCCGAACAAACTTTCGATGTGGGTTCCCAACTAGATACCATAGCTTGCAGAAGGTAACAAATCGCATCTTTCCGTGTGCTGTGGTCATGGCATAAATAACATATAGAAGATACCACAAAATCAATATAACGTCTGGCGTTTTCCCTGTTTTTATGAATTACGGGTTGCAGACTACCCGTTTCATTCATCAAATACCTGACTTTGATCAATGGGCTATACAGTGCGTGCGCCACAGGAAGACATTCGATGGCAACAGCATCCCCCTCCCCCCCTCAACTCCTCCATTAGCCGAAGGCCATATACCATCGTCTATCTTTTTAATCCAAGTTCTCCCTTGCGGTGACTTTGTGCGGTGGAATATAGAAAGGGAAGAACGGATATTATCTTCAAGGTGCACTGACAAATAGTTTCACAGCATTAGGAGGTATTCATGATAAAGCATTGGAGTGAAATATGAAATGTAAAATATAGGGAATTTATTCGGGAGAGTCTTTCATTTTACGGTTTCGCGAAAGTAACTCCTTTTATTTCACCTATTATCTTACACAGCGCTTTATGGGTTATGATTTTAAATATTGTGGAAATCTAGAAAATTACCCATTTAATTTCACCCATTACTCATTTTCTTTTAAGTAGTTAATTGCAAATGGAAAATAATGTTAATATATAACAAACATATGTTTATATATGATTAAATATAGATCTCAAACACTTTACAGGATTTTTTTAAATAGAATATATTAATTAATTTATTATCGAGTTATTTAATATGGATTATGATTTCAAATAATGCAGAAATCTAGAAAATTATTCACTTGATTTGACTCAATACTCATTTGTTTTAATTTGATATTTTTATGTAGATCCTTATCAAAGGAAAAAAAAATGAAATATATACAAAAGTATATTCAAATGTAGGCTTCCCCAGTACATCGAATATTAAAAATCAAACATATTAACCGATTTGTTGTGTTGGGTTCTTTTTATTAAAATTCTGCAGCATATCATTACTTTAATTAATTGCAACTTCTGCTCAGCTAATTATATTTAGTTAATATAGATCAATAAATATTTTTCAGCTTTATTAAAGAATTTAATGAGATCTGGGTCAAATTTCCAATCACATGAATCCTGTTGTAGATTTAATTAAATAGATTAGATGCTTATATAAAAAAAGGAATTAAGTTAAGATTACACCAGTTAACATTAAGAAATCAATAAAAAAAACAAACTAAACGACAAATTAAAACGATAAAAAGGATAAATACAAATACTATTTAAAATTCTTTAAAATTTAATGAATACAAGTAAATAAGAAAGAACACAGCAAGATTCTCAATCTGACCCAATCTCAAGTACTAAACCTTGATCTGCAGCAGAACCCAACATTTATCAATGTTGATTCCTGAGATATTAAACTCACACTAACAATTTAAAAATACAAGATTCAATCTAACATTACAAAAGAGAGAAGAAAGACCCTGAAATCCTTCTTATTTTCAAGAAGGCAAAGAAAGATATAATTTCGAATAAATTAAAAAACTTAGAAATAATAAACGTAAATACCCCAGAAATCAACAATGATATTTTTGACCAATTTCGTATAGTGCTAGTACATTTAATTTAATTTCTCTTTTTTTTTTTTTTTTTTTTTTTTTTTTTTGTTGTTTATAAGATAAGTTAATTCATTTAAAATCAAGTGAATTTCTTAACAGTTTTTTGCTTTAAAATTTCTATTACCTAGTCAAATATCTTTACTCAGTTTAAGCAATAGTATATTAATTAATCAGTGTTAATATGATTTTTAATTATTTATTAAATTATTTTTTTACCTTTTTTTTTAAAGGTTATTTAAAAATTCCAAATAAAAAAATAGGTAGTGATTGAAAATTATTCTACTTCCAAACATTCAAAGAAACTACTTTAATTTTATGGTATTACCAAACTTAGTATAGTTATTTCGATACTATAGAGGTTAAAATTCAATTAAGTTAATATCAAGGTAGGATAAATAAAAAAAAAACTAAAAAAAACTATACTAAAGCATATCCTTTATATACATTCTCCTTTATTTAATTTAACATAAAAAAAAATAAAAAAAGAAAAAAAAACATCTGAATTCACTAATACAACTTTTGTTGTAGACATATAGCTATACTAAATCACTACAAGATTAATCACTAAGATGAAAATCATTTAAGATCAAATACAGAGTATATCTCTTACCAGCAGCTGAATTCTTTCATTGACCCATTTTGGGTATTTTTCATTTATATGATGGACAATAGTATACAAGTCTTCCATGCACCAGAGCAACAGTCTCTACACAGAATTCCCAGTGTCTATACTCAGTTTAAGCAGCAGCTGAATTCTTTCAAGTTTTTGACTTAGACCGCTAATCATTCCACCGCTCACGGTGAAGGCTAAATCGGAAGGGACATTGTTTCGTGGCAAGCTCTCGGCTCGCTCCGGCAGGTAGTACTTTTCCTTGATTAACACTTGGAGTGTTTTGTCTTAGATTGCTAATCATTCCTCTGCTCACGGTGAAGGCTAGATCGGAGGGGATATTCTTTCACGGCAAGACCTCGGCTCTCTCCGGCAGGTAGCATTTCTGTCTGACTTACACTTGGAGTGTGTTGTCTTAGATCGCTAATCATTCCACTGCTCACGGTGAAGGCTAGATCGGAGGGGATATTCTTTCACGGCAAGATCTCGGCTCTCTCCGGCAGGTAGCATTTCTTCCTGACTTACACTTGGAGTGTGTTGTCTTAGATCGCTAATCATTCCACTGCTCACGGTGAAGGCTAGAACGGAGGGGACATTCTTTCACGGCAAGCTCTCTCCGGCAGGTAGCATTTCTTCCTGACTTAACTTTTGACGTGCTTTCTCTTAGACTGCTAATCTCGAATAATTCTTTTGGCCTCCCCTCTCCCAGATTAAGAACAGGGGAGGGGGGGAGACAAAACTTATGTACTTCTTCAACTAAATGCTCTCCGTACGAAGCTCTGACCAAGACTCACTTTATTTCCAAAAAACCAATTGCACGTCCCTCTGCAAATCAAAAGGGGCACCAAACACTAGGAAGACTAATGCTTTCCCCTTTCTCTCCTGTTCCTAGAGTTCATCTCATTGGCCAATGCAATAGTCACCCTCTCTCATGACCAAATATGGTCATCGCTCGCGTCCCCTACACTCAATCACGTGGTCAGATAGCAGGGACAGCTGTCTCTAAGTTTTGCACCTGCTTGCAAACCAGTGCTCGCCGATAACCGTGAATTGGCCCTATTATCTCAAATCGGTCATAAAACTTTAAGGGTCTGGGAAAATATCTACTCCGCCTCAAATGACAGTCAACGTTTGTCATGGGTTATAAAATTTTAGGGTACTATTCATTCACGTACGCAAGCAATAAACTATGCGTGTGGGCCAATTTTTAACAAGGCTGAATATATGCCCTTTACAAACAAGCCAGAAGCTACTCTTCTTCGAAAAAAATTAACAAAGGACCACTTTACTCAAATAGTACAATAATTCCAGGACAGTAAAAGCATTCGTACGAACGGGTGTTATTTACGCTAGATAAGGGGATGGGAAACTTTCACTTTCATACACAACAATGCCTTTATTCTCGTGAGAACGAGAACGATCATAAAATAAATAGAAAAAAAAAGAAAATGTCCAGGGTTTTCGCTACTAAGAAAAAAAAGGAAGACTAATTTTAAATATGAGATACACAAAGCATTATAAAAAGCCGTATTAAAAATATCTTAACAAGAGTACTTTTTAAATTTGGAATATTAAAATAATTTATACAAAAAGAAATATTACTAAAAAAAAAAACATAACAAGAGCTCCCCCTCGTTGAAAAAAAAATAAACATTATTAGTTTTGAACAAAAACAAGAATTTTATTTTTTTTAGCTAAATGACCACACAAGGTCAGTTAAAGAAAGTAATAAAAAAATTTAAAATTAAATCCAAAATGAAAGAAAAGATTAAATAAAAAAAAACAATGCAGTACCCCGGTTGAAAAGTAGGATAAAGATAATCGCCTAGAACAGATCAGACGACGACCCGAAAAGTTGATAACCTATCACCCTACTAAGCTACCACACCAACTCTGCACTCCGGAAATGCTAAGTTGAAGCTTGGGCAAAACATCTAGAAGTTAAACATATACTAGGGCCTAAGATGCTATTCAAATCTACACTATATACCTGGCATACTTAATTAAATCTCCACATCTGCTATACCGTCAAGAATACCACCACACTGGGATATCCCTATCTGCTAACACCTCTGTAAAAAGAAAAAAAATATCCCTAAAAAAAATTTCCACAAGTAGAATGCAAGGAAGAGTTGTCCAGTGAATAAAAAAAATTAAAAAATTTTTTTTTAAAAATTTTGAATCCTGTGAGCAGGATAGAGCCAAAGGACCGAAACAATCAATTTCTGAAAAAATACAATAGATATACTACTTGCCAGCTGTAGGTATCACAAATATATACATATAATAGCACGATAACATTTTGTATACACATACACAAAACAAAAATAGCAATAACCTTTCAGTACATCTATAGGGTACACATAAAAAAAAACAGTATTAATACCTGTTTGTATTCAGTGGCATAACATGTGCATATAAACAAAAAAAAAACAGTTCAATGACTTGTAACGGTGACACAGTATTACATAAGTGTATGGGCATTTTATATCACAGCATTATAATTATATAGGTTACCTTGTGTAGCCTAGACTGATAATTATCTGCCTTAGTTATTATCAATGGGTAAATATTCCATAAACTAATAGTAACTAAAAAAAAAATTCATAAAATGCTACACATAATACTTAAAATGAACTGATAATTTCACAATAGAGTTCGCCAATTTCATTGACAAGTACCACTAATTATTTTTTATAAATACCCAATTTACACAAACAATGGGTATATTGTTAGAAAACTCATATGAAATAACAAAACAGACTATATAAACAAAATATATACATATATAATACACATAAACCAGATAATATATCTGTGGGCTGTGGGGTGTACACTACCTGTATCTTAAATCCCCACTTCCCAAATAGAGAACTAATATCAAAAATACCCAAAAAAAATACAAAGTTAAAAGAAATGCAAAAAAAATAATAAAAGATGAACTACATTCCTAACAGTACCTATACTATATACAAAAAGGGGCAGTAGGAATACGCAGGCATCACATGTACTGCTACCAAATCTCTACTCCAAAATTTCCTGACCCGAAATCTCTCTAAGTCCCCAAAATTAGCGCTAAAACCCGCTAAAAAATAAAAAAAAGAACACATATAGGGGGTGGAGCACTTACACGGTCCTAATCTATCGAAATAATCCATAAATCACCGAGAGAAAACACGGAACTGGCGGAAATCCACATTAAATAACAGCGGAACCAAATCAAAACAAACGATATCGAGGCTCGAAAATTACTTAAATTTTAGCTAACTCGCGCATAAAACCTTCCTAAAATAACTAAAATCACAAGTATTTATATACAATCTAAAAAAATTAAAGTTAAACCTCCCTACAGTTTATAATTCGGTCGCGAATCCCTTTTTCGAAACGCATACTCAGTTCTCGGAATTGAATAAGATTTGTTTCGCCTAGATAAACAGACGCCATTACGATCTCGCGAACGACTCACGCGCCCCGAATCATTAGGCGTTCCTACCTGCCTTACTCCCTCACAGTTATCAGCGCTGGCTATTACCGTATTTTCCCGTGCTTCTGAGAGCAACCCACCAACCGTTTCCTCGTTACCCTCTTGTCTGCTCGTAGATTGCACTGCAGGTTGGCTGGTTCCTTGACATGGAATGGGAGGGGGAAATCTATTTATGAATCGATTCCTTTTCCTTCGCTTAGTGAAATCGAATTGAGAATGACTCGAATCATTCGTAGTTGATATCAGAGGTTGGCGTTTGTTTTGGTCTACAATATCGTCTCCATTTTGCTCATTTACACCTGAAATATGCCTATCTTTAAATAAAGTGAGGCGGTCTACATGGACAATTTGAGTTTTAGACGGATTAGCAATTAATGCTATCTTAAAATTAACTTCACTGAGCTTCTCAATTATAGTAAATGGTCCGTTATTTAATTTCGACAATTTTTTCGTATTGCCAGCAGTGATGGATGGGTTAAATAACCACACTCTATCGCCTACTTTTAAATCCTTAACGACTGCAGTTCTTTCTCTGTACCTTTCCTGGCTTTCAGACACCTTAACTAAACTATCATACACCTCAGCATATACCTTTTGGAGTGCGGGTATCAATAATTCACAAAAAGATGGGGCGTCGTTATAGCTAAACCTCGGCGCTTGCGAAAATAGATTATATGGTAGATTTAAGTTTCTGCCATATAAAACTGCTGCGGGGGTTAATTTAGTCGAAGAATGCACAGCCGAACGCATCGCTAATAGGGCAAATTTTAGCTTAGTATCCCAGTCTGACTGGTTCTCATTTACAATGTGACTGAGTGCGTTTTTTAAAGTTTTATTCTGCCGTTCAATCTGTCCATTCGAGGCTGGGTGAAAGGCAGATGTAGTTATATGTTTAATACCGAACATTTTATATACATGCTCAATCGCTTCCGATACTAAATTTCTTCCATTATCTGTCGCAATATACACAGGAGCGCCATAACGCGAAATGAAATCGGCAAGTGTATCTGCGATAACATCAGACGTGGTGGAGCTAACAGCATAGGCCTCTGGCCATTTAGTAAACGAGTCTATATACGTAACAATATGGGTGTTACCAGAAAACGTGACCGGTAATGGGCCAATTAGGTCTAGATGAACTTTGTTCATGGGAAATTCAGGTGTAGGCATCCGTTGAAGGGGTGCCTGTTGATCTGGTTTATACGCCCTCTTCTGCTGGCAACTAATACATGATTCTACAAGATGCTTGACATCGGCCGACATTCCGGGCCAGTAAAAGTGCTCCCGGATGCGGTCAATCGTTTTCTTAAACCCTTGATGACAAGCCGCTAGAGAATCGTGTGTTAGAGCGAACACTTGCTCAATCATATCCCTAGGCACTACTAACTTAATAGGATTATTTATTACACTTGAATCTCTGGTGTCCTCACATACAAGAATATCATCTCTAAAAAAAAACTTCATGTATTTAGGTGCTATATCTATATTTTTGTCTAATTTTCTAGCTATTTCACAACATTTCTTATCAATTTTTTGTAATTCACTAATTTTCTCAATTAAATTTGAATGGGGAACAAAAGTAGTTTCTTTTTCTACTTGAATACAAAAATTACTCTTACTAATCTCAGGTGTTTCATCAGTTTTAGCAAATCTAGATAGAAAGTCTGCTACACTATTGCATTTCCCTTTAATATATTTAATAGTAAAATCAAAATCTGAAAGAGTACATACCCATTTGGCTATACTTGAGGTGGGGTCATGAATCTTTAACATAAAAGTAAGTGGTGCATGATCAGTAAAAATGTTAAAATGAGTGTTAGCTAGATAACACTTAAAATGACTAGTCGCCCAAACCAGAGCGAGAAGTTCTCTCTCAGTGGCAGAATATCTTGTCTCTGCACCTTTTAGTCGCCTACTGGCAAACGCCACTGGATGAATTTTATTTTCACCATCCAATTGTGACAAAACAGCCCCCAGCGCTTCTCCACTCGCATCTGTATATAGATAAAATTCTTTAGTAAAATCAGGCAATACTAGGCACGGTTTAGATATTAAAGCCTTTTTTAAATCTTCAAATTCCTCCTGGGCTTCTTTTGTCCAGGCAAAATGTCCAGTTTCCTTAGTCAAATCGATTAAATTAATTGCCCTTTTTGTGAAGTCAGGTATGAAACGCCTATAGAATGATAGGGTTCCAATAAAAGACCTGACACCTTTTCGATTAGTAGGTGGTTGCAATTTTTCTATTATCTCAATATTTTTATTAACCGGGGATACTTGCCCGCTATTAATTTCAAAGCCAAGATATTGTATTTTATTCGAAAGAAAATTACATTTACTGGGCTTAAGTTTCAGTTTATGTTGTCTTAGTCTATCAAATACTAATTTAAGTTTTTCAAAATGGGATTCTACATCGGACGAAGCAATGACAATATCATCTATATACACTAAAATTCCTAGATTTCCTAAATCTCCAAAAATGGCATTCATTAGCCTCTGAAAACTATTGCCGGAATTGGACAACCCAAAACAATTTCTATTCCACTCAAAAAGACCTTTATGCGTGATAATAGCAGTTTTATGCCTGTCTTCGGGTCTTATGACCTGTTGAAAAAAGCCACTAGTTAAATCTAGTGTTGAAAAAAAATTAGCTCCACTTAACGCATCAACAGAGTCAGTAATGTTTGGGATAGGATATGCCTCTTTGACAAGATTCTTGTTAAGTTTACGAAAATCAACAGCTAACCTATAAGAACCATCTGCTTTTTCTACAAGAATAACTGGTGAAGCAAATTCAGACATAGACGGGGAAATAATTTCAGCTTGCAGTAAAATATTAAGTTGATCTTCCATTTCCTGGCGTAATTTATATGGGACTCTATAAGCTTTGGATTTTACAGGTTTATCAGAGGTTAAATTTACAACATGGGGTATGGTATTACAGCCTGGTAAGTCTAGGACAGAAGCTGCAAACACATCTTTATTTTGGTCTAAAAATTCTTGCATTTTAGATTTTAAGGGGGGGTCTAGATGGCTTAAATCAATATCAGAGCTCCAAGTGAGATCAGCGTGATCAAAGTCAGCTATTGGAGTGGTTAAATTTACATTACAAGTTATATTATTATTATTTAAGGGTATATTAGATTTATCTACACATTTCTGAATTTTAGCAACATAAGTATTTTTTCCTAGCTTAACAGTTTTATTCGAAAAATTAGCAAGCGAAACAAAAAGGCCATGTTCTGGGGTACAAATGGCTCGAGAAATAAGAAGCCCTTGGCTTAAATTCTTCGCTAAAGGTTCTAATATCAGTATATCATTATCTTTTATAAAATTATTTCTATTACATTTAACTTCAGCTATTAATTTTGACTGGGGGGGAACAGAAATTCTCTCGCATAAAATAGCTAAGGAAGTACTTTCACTATTCCAGTTATTATTATCAACTATGCCTAACTCATTAGTCTGATTTGCTCTATTTACTAACTCATTTTCATTACCCTCAGATATGTAAAAATTTTCATGAACATAGATTGAATTTTCCTGTACAATTTGACTTGCTGATTGCTGGCTAAGGTCTAAAGGCACATTATTCTCATTAATTTCACACTCATTAGTACTTGAGTTACTCCCTGGTATACTTTGCAAACAAAAAACCTGAGCAATTTCACTTTCTGACTCTTTCGCATTAAATGTTATGCTTGAGTCTACCCTTTCCTCCATAATGGGATACATATTACCCTGAACCGTCTCATTTCCACTACTCAGATTCCCAAATTTTTCTTTTACACATTCCTTACTCTTTTTGTTTACACTTTTCCTAGGAGTACTCTTATTACTACACTTACTTCTCTGTTCACTATCAGAACTTTGCTTGCCTTTAGATTGCACATTACAAGTATTTACATAATTATTCTCCAAACCTATACTATTTACACTGATACTATTTACAACATTTTTTTCTCTAGAATTTTTCACAGGTAAAACATTTGACATATGACTCTCTACTATTTGCTTACACTGCGTTTCAGTAGGAACATCTAAAACCACATTGTTATTTTTACAATTAATTACAGCCTGATATTTACTTAAAAAGGGCATCCCCAAAATTACACTAAACTCATCGGCCAACTTACCATGGACAATAAAAAACTCAGACTGACATAATAAATTATTAAATTTAAAATTTAAGGAAATTTTATGGTTTAAAAGCACTCTCTCGCCAGTCACCGTTAAAATAGGGGTGTTGCACTCTACAATTTCATAAGAATCTAAACCATTAAGTATTGTATTACTTAAAATATTTATAGCAGATCCTGTATCACACAGCGCATTAAAAAACACATTACTTACATTTATGAAGACAGTAGGTAAATGATAAGACTCGGGTGAAAACATACTAAAAATAATTGGGAGGTCTAGAGGCCTTGATGGAGACGATTCGACCAAATCGACACCAGCCCTTACCTGTTTAAAGAATTGTTTTGATTATTCCCTTCACTAATTGAGCTTTGAACATTCTCGCTTTCTATATTTACACCATTATCATTATTTCTATTCCCTCTACCTCTGTAATTATTACATCCTCCCCTGCGATTTTGGTGGGACTGAGAATAACTACCCCTACCTCTTCCTCTAAAATTCTGAAAGTTCCCTCTATTAGCATTTTGGTTTTGTGGACAAAATCTGGCTATGTGCCCTGTTTGGGAACACACGTAACAGATGAATTCTCTATACTGAGGCCTCTCAGTAGTGCGAAAGTCTCTTTGCTGATTGCTACCCTCTAAAAATCTCTCTAATTTACTAGTAAGAGCTTCTACCTGCTCCCGCAGTTTACTAATTTCCTGTTCTGACTGATTAGGGTGACTTGGCTGGATAGCAGCACATGCAACACTTTGCTGGGCAATTTGGGGGAAAAAAGGGTTCATATTCTCTACCGGCATGTTATATAAAGGATTAACACTCTTTAATGCTTTTTCCTCAAGGAGGGCAAATTCTAAAATTTCAACAGGTGTCTTAGGGCACCTAGTTATAACTCCTCTTCTTATCTCAGGAACTAAATTACTTAATAACATAGAATGCAGTAGAGCTTCCCTGCTTTTATCAGCAACATCCTGTTCTACACCCTCCACTACTAATGCTTTAAGGGACAAATCATATGCTCTGTCGTAAAATTCCTGAACAGGCATATGGTGATTTTGTTTAAAATTCAAAAATTGGGTCAAAGCAATATCAGGGGCTAGCTCTTGCGTATATCTCTCTTTAAGTACTTTAATTATTTCTTCAGTTCCCTTAGTGCGGTGCAATTTATATATCCTAGCAGCATTCCCACTTAATCTACTTAGTAGGGCAAATTTTTTTTCATCCTCTGACCAATTAAAGAACTCGGACAACTGCTCATACTTTTCTAAAAATGCAGAAAATGAGCAAGAGTTGCCTTCGCCACTAAAAGGGGGAATAAGACTGACATTTTCGATTAATGCGCTCTTTTTCTGAATAAGAGCGAGCTCCTTGAAATGCTGATTTTCTGTCATTTTTAGGCAAAACTTCACACCGAATTAAAAATAAAATAATAGAAAATAAGGTAATTTAACTGCTACTTAATTCTCAGATGCCCAAGAAAGAGAGAAAAAAAAAAAAAATAAATAAATAAAAAATACATAAATACATAACTTATATTGGCATATAATTTACTCAGTAAGCCCAAACACTCATTTAAATGTAAATATAACAGTAAAAATTTCAAAATAAATAGTTTTTTTGAAAACCCGGTAAAATTGCCTAACTAAAAAAAAGCATTTGAAATTAGTAAGTTATGTACACCCCTATTGGTTATGCACAATATACACTAAAATAATCAAACATAATACACAATAAAATCACAAAACACATATATTTTCATTTCGTTTCACTCTTAATATAGTAAATATATATCAAAATTCAGGCTATTGTTGTAACAAATAGGCTCTACTTCATAGTACTATTTTTATACTTATTGTACCACAATAATCAGGCTTTTCACACACGGTACCATTTATTTGTCACAATAACCAGGCTTTTCACACACGGCACCATTTGTTGTGTTGGGTTCTTTTTATTAAAATTCTGCAGCATATCATTACTTTAATTAATTGCAACTTCTGCTCAGCTAATTATATTTAGTTAATATAGATCAATAAATATTTTTCAGCTTTATTAAAGAATTTAATGAGATCTGGGTCAAATTTCCAATCACATGAATCCTGTTGTAGATTTAATTAAATAGATTAGATGCTTATATAAAAAAAGGAATTAAGTTAAGATTACACCAGTTAACATTAAGAAATCAATAAAAAAAAACAAACTAAACGACAAATTAAAACGATAAAAAGGATAAATACAAATACTATTTAAAATTCTTTAAAATTTAATGAATACAAGTAAATAAGAAAGAACACAGCAAGATTCTCAATCTGACCCAATCTCAAGTACTAAACCTTGATCTGCAGCAGAACCCAACATTTATCAATGTTGATTCCTGAGATATTAAACTCACACTAACAATTTAAAAATACAAGATTCAATCTAACATTACAAAAGAGAGAAGAAAGACCCTGAAATCCTTCTTATTTTCAAGAAGGCAAAGAAAGATATAATTTCGAATAAATTAAAAAACTTAGAAATAATAAACGTAAATACCCCAGAAATCAACAATGATATTTTTGACCAATTTCGTATAGTGCTAGTACATTTAATTTAATTTCTCTTTTTTTTTTTTTTTTTTTTTTTTTTTGTTGTTTATAAGATAAGTTAATTCATTTAAAATCAAGTGAATTTCTTAACAGTTTTTTGCTTTAAAATTTCTATTACCTAGTCAAATATCTTTACTCAGTTTAAGCAATAGTATATTAATTAATCAGTGTTAATATGATTTTTAATTATTTATTAAATTATTTTTTTACCTTTTTTTTTTAAAGGTTATTTAAAAATTCCAAATAAAAAAATAGGTAGTGATTGAAAATTATTCTACTTCCAAACATTCAAAGAAACTACTTTAATTTTATGGTATTACCAAACTTAGTATAGTTATTTCGATACTATAGAGGTTAAAATTCAATTAAGTTAATATCAAGGTAGGATAAATAAAAAAAAAACTAAAAAAAACTATACTAAAGCATATCCTTTATATACATTCTCCTTTATTTAATTTAACATAAAAAAAATAAAAAAAGAAAAAAAACATCTGAATTCACTAATACAACTTTTGTTGTAGACATATAGCTATACTAAATCACTACAAGATTAATCACTAAGATGAAAATCATTTAAGATCAAATACAGAGTATATCTCTTACCAGCAGCTGAATTCTTTCATTGACCCATTTTGGGTATTTTTCATTTATATGATGGACAATAGTATACAAGTCTTCCATGCACCAGAGCAACAGTCTCTACACAGAATTCCCAGTGTCTATACTCAGTTTAAGCAGCAGCTGAATTCTTTCAAGTTTTTGACTTAGACCGCTAATCATTCCACCGCTCACGGTGAAGGCTAAATCGGAAGGGACATTGTTTCGTGGCAAGCTCTCGGCTCGCTCCGGCAGGTAGTACTTTTCCTTGATTAACACTTGGAGTGTTTTGTCTTAGATTGCTAATCATTCCTCTGCTCACGGTGAAGGCTAGATCGGAGGGGATATTCTTTCACGGCAAGACCTCGGCTCTCTCCGGCAGGTAGCATTTCTGTCTGACTTACACTTGGAGTGTGTTGTCTTAGATCGCTAATCATTCCACTGCTCACGGTGAAGGCTAGATCGGAGGGGATATTCTTTCACGGCAAGATCTCGGCTCTCTCCGGCAGGTAGCATTTCTTCCTGACTTACACTTGGAGTGTGTTGTCTTAGATCGCTAATCATTCCACTGCTCACGGTGAAGGCTAGAACGGAGGGGACATTCTTTCACGGCAAGCTCTCTCCGGCAGGTAGCATTTCTTCCTGACTTAACTTTTGACGTGCTTTCTCTTAGACTGCTAATCTCGAATAATTCTTTTGGCCTCCCCTCTCCCAGATTAAGAACAGGGGAGGGGGGGAGACAAAACTTATGTACTTCTTCAACTAAATGCTCTCCGTACGAAGCTCTGACCAAGACTCACTTTATTTCCAAAAAACCAATTGCACGTCCCTCTGCAAATCAAAAGGGGCACCAAACACTAGGAAGACTAATGCTTTCCCCTTTCTCTCCTGTTCCTAGAGTTCATCTCATTGGCCAATGCAATAGTCACCCTCTCTCATGACCAAATATGGTCATCGCTCGCGTCCCCTACACTCAATCACGTGGTCAGATAGCAGGGACAGCTGTCTCTAAGTTTTGCACCTGCTTGCAAACCAGTGCTCGCCGATAACCGTGAATTGGCCCTATTATCTCAAATCGGTCATAAAACTTTAAGGGTCTGGGAAAATATCTACTCCGCCTCAAATGACAGTCAACGTTTGTCATGGGTTATAAAATTTTAGGGTACTATTCATTCACGTACGCAAGCAATAAACTATGCGTGTGGGCCAATTTTTAACAAGGCTGAATATATGCCCTTTACAAACAAGCCAGAAGCTACTCTTCTTCGAAAAAAATTAACAAAGGACCACTTTACTCAAATAGTACAATAATTCCAGGACAGTAAAAGCATTCGTACGAACGGGTGTTATTTACGCTAGATAAGGGGATGGGAAACTTTCACTTTCATACACAACAATGCCTTTATTCTCGTGAGAACGAGAACGATCATAAAATAAATAGAAAAAAAAGAAAATGTCCAGGGTTTTCGCTACTAAGAAAAAAAAGGAAGACTAATTTTAAATATGAGATACACAAAGCATTATAAAAAGCCGTATTAAAAATATCTTAACAAGAGTACTTTTAAAATTTGGAATATTAAAATAATTTATACAAAAAGAAATATTACTAAAAAAAAAAAAAACATAACAGATTTATCATCGAATATATCCATATAATTTCAATAAAACATTAGAAAATAAATTCGATTATTAAAAACAAATAAAGTATGAAAAAATTCAAATCTCATTAGTATTTAAAACGATTTGAAAGTTTTTAAAAACATTTCAAAATCGTTTAACAAATAAATATTTTCAAGCCTAGATTTTCCTTTTCCACTCAGCCAGTGACTAGCTTCTATTAGTCGCTGAAAAATTGTTGTAACACTTGTCAAGGTTTCTGTGTGAATGAGACATATGATTAACGTAAATTACTGTTTAATCAATTTTATTTTCTTTACATACTGTATTTATCTGTATATCATTATCTACGTACTTGAGTTCCGGATACATTTTCTTGTATGTGATATTAAAATGAGTATAAAGTATACTATAAAGAGGCTTTCATCTAGTGGAAAATAAATAATTTAATAGAGAGCTATAAGGACAAATAGGAACCGATTGGAAGGATTTTTTATTAAGAATTTTCGGATTTTTTAAAACCGAAACTGTGAAAAACTGCCCTCAAAAAATCAAAGAAAAGGGAAAAAAACCTTTATAGTGTTTGGTTGTTACTATCAAACTGCCTGAATTATTCTTCTGAAAGTAAGACTATTCTTGCACAAGAATATGTAGATAAAAGTTCTAATGCACAGTTTATTACATGTTTCGATATTCATTATATTTTTCGTTTCATCTGTCCAATGCTTTTGTTTTTAATCATAAAAAAGGCCGTTTATTGGAGATAAAATTGAATTATACTTGAAACAATTTCTGCCAAGCCGACATGCTGCTAATATAAAAGCATCGTAGCAGAAGGCTTTGATTAGCAGAGTTATCGGCCAATTGCTTGTGTAAAGCCGTATATACTCGGAGTCGCCACATGTTACGTCCTACCCTCCCAGCTGGCGCTTCAGATATAAAGCAAAATAAATGAAACGAGAGGAAAAAAAAGAGTAGCCCCATATATATGTATATATATATATATATAAACAATTCCTCCAGAATGCAGTCATTGCTTTATTATTCTAGGCTATAAATCGCTCGTAAATATCCCGCGCCATGCGTTTTCATTGTGTGTTTATATAAAAGCGAGCTACATACAGGGGCTATATGGGACGGGGGTATGAAAAAAAAAGGGACCCGCTCGCTTTTGTCGGGGCTGCGATTTATTGTTGGAGCACTTGTCGCCCCGCAACACAAAAGCGGTCACGGGAAATGCGGAGGCCATTGTTTCAATGATTTTGCAGTGCGGCTAAAAGTTAGGAGGAAGAAAAAACAAACTGAAAGAGGAGATAGCCCTGAAGAAATGGGCGATTTTAAGTCAACAAAAGCGTCGGGGCGAATTTCTTTTTTCTCAGCGTCATGCGCGGGTTGATTTGCAGATTTTTTTTGGAAATGTGCCCGCACGCTTAGATAAGCAAGGGATGGACGAGTATATCAGTGGCTATATGTTATAACATAAATTTGATGGCGCTTAGGTTGTTTCTGTGAATAGATGTTGAGATTAGACTCATAATTCTGTTAGAGCCTGTCGTCGCGGCGGAGAGATATCAATTGCAGCCTTTAAAGTTAGCTTTCTTCCAAGACCAGCATGCATTATTGATTGGGGGGCTTTTTTTGCGAGAGATTTTGGCTATTAGGTTGAAGCAGAAATAGTGAATTGTGAGTTACGCGATTTTGTATTTTCGATTTGATACTGTACTATGGGCAATTAAATGTAAATAATGTTATAAGGAATAAATGACAAACATTCATAGTATCATTTTATCACGAATTGCAATTGTATTATGTTATAACAAAATTCTTATCGTGTACGCAATTTATTAATTATTTTTAGTGTTAATTCACTTATGTGTGACACATAAAAACCCGGGAAATTCTTTTTTAGGGGGAGGGGGCGAAGATGAAGAAAAAGGAAACTTCTTTTAAATATCTAGTTATTTCGGAAATCTTTTATATTCCTCTCATATGCCGAAAAGGTAACAGAAACCACACATGCGTTAATATGGTTTGAATTTCAATTATACATTTGTTTGAATTTTATTAATGAGGAACTAATATATATATATATATATATATATATATATATATATATATATATATATATATATATATATATATATATGTACGATTCAAAATTTTTTACATGATTTCCATTTTTTGTTTGGTCTGTTATATGCATTGGATATATTAAACGTGTTGAACTGGCGATAACTTTAGGTGCTAAGTATTGATATAATTACGAACTACTGAAAAGGAAAAAAGTCAGACTTAATGAACAGATATCAGTTATGAATGACAGCGAAATTTCATCTTAATCTGTCAAATTTTATGTGTCCAATTTAAGGAAAAATGAAAACATGAAGTTCGATTCGTATCCTAATAAATGAACGACAACGTTAGATAAAAAGGAATAAAACTGACTTTCTGAATGTGCCAGAAAATTTTGGATTAAGTTTTGTAGAAAGATAAAAATCTGAGAACATTTTCTATATTACTACTCTTCAACGAAATATTTCTTTTATTACATACCCTTAAGAGTTATTTTTATAATTTTGACTGTGACTTACGAAGAACAAGAAAGAAACCTTTAAAATATAAAACGATTTTTCTCATGAATAACTCTAAAATATAAACACACAAAATCAGTTAAATTAATTTCGCGTAAATCAAAACTCACTCTAATGGCGACTTACAAAGAAGATCAATAAGCGATTTAGGATTCTTATTAGTAACTACAAAAGATATATTTAAGCAATCAGATGAGTAATTAAATGTAAACTTAAATTTACGCAGAGTATGGTAGCCTTTAAAAAAAGTAAAGATAATAATGTATGAGACTTCATTTATTACTTAGCTCGAAAATTAAAATTCATCCTAAAAACAATAAAAAGATATCAGCAATAAATGATAGCAAAATTACACGGCTGCACAGTAAAATCTAAACCTTAAATTCCTCTAATTCGAAATATTGAAACCTTTTAAAAAATTTGGAAAGTGGATAATGTGAGAGGATTTTGATGAGAGGCTTTTGATTTATTATCTAAAACAAAAATTCAAAATCATCCTACAAACATTGAACAGATAAGAGCAGTTAATAACAACGAAATTATCATGGTCTGTCACAAACTAAGTCAAACTCAAGATATGTTAAATACATAGAAAAATATAAAGTGTTATTCGATTATAAATTAATAACTGAAAATTTTAGACCAATAGGAATGCAAGGTATTTAATCAATGAATCGAAAAGATCAAATTTGTCTTAACCCTTCAAGGGGCAAGTAATTACGCTTGTATAATGCTGAACTGCCACCAGAAATTTTAAAAAATTACCTTTCAAAATATAGAAAAGCAATTTTTTTAACATTTTCCCTCCAATGTTATACAATGTAAAACAAATCTTTAAGGTACTAAAAGTTTTCTAGGAAACTAGGATTCCTAGAACTTTTTATGTAACGGCAATAGTAAAATTTCATGTAACAGATACAGATTTGCACTGAGGATAAAAAAAATATATGTAAGGTTACTAAGAAATTTTTAGGAAAGTGGATTTCTAGAATTTTTTATGTAACTGCAACCCAGGTTACAAATAAACTTTTAGTAAGACAACTATAATTTTAAAAAAATCGTTTGTAAAGTTACTGATTTCTGTAGCTTTACAACAATTAGTTTTGAAGATTTATATCTTTTCTTGCACAGTGTACAGCTAAAATGTTAGTAAGCATACAGATTTCGACAACTTTACATCTGTAGAATTACAGTTTTTCTTTTTTTTTTCTTTTCTTTTTCTTATTTTTTTCTTTTTTTTTTTACAGTGTAAAAGTGAAATTTAATTAAAATTTTCTTGTGCAATTCTTAATTAAACTTAGGTGAGATAAAATCTCACCGCTCCTCAAGGGGTTAAAGACGAAAGAGTAAATTTGAGACTATTCTTAAGAATGGCCTTAAGCGAATTACTTTTGATATATTCTCTTAACATTTTTTTACCGTAATTCTAACGGTGAGTTACAAAGAAGATCAAATAAACCTTAACAAAGATACATGATTCTTCTCATTAATATCTCTAAAAGATAAACACACGTGACCAGCTAAGTAATTAGATGTAAACCTAAACCCACTCTAATCAGTATATTGCAGGCTTGGAGGTAAAAAAAGGAGAGAGAGAAAGTGAGAATAATCTTTGCGACTTTTGATTCATTGTCTATGGCAAGAAGTCAAATTCATTCTACAAACAATGAACAGATACCAGCAATGAATGACAGCGAAATTATCATACTCTGTCACATCTTAATTCCCTGGAGCTCATATTTCTAAGTTGACTTGATAGGCTTGACACAACACGTTGCATAGAGAGGAAAAAAAAAAAGAATGAATATCAATTACCGAAAATTGATGTTTTCTTTTAGTGCATCAAGCTGACTCATAAAATCGAAAGCTTCAGAATTTTGATAGGGTGTGTCACATAAATGGAGCGAACTTGGAAAGTGATCACCCTCGAATTCATTTTACGCGAAGAGCTGGTGGACGTCGAGAGAAAAGCCCATGTCTTATGTTTTATTAATTTAGTTTAATTGTGTTGGGAAAATGAGTGATGAATATGCAATGATACGGATTGTGTTACTTTCTTTCAAGAATCATGGAAGGCCACAGTGTTATTTGAGTGAGGAGTTTGATCTTCCTTGAGGGATTGAAACTAAAACGCTCCCCATTTCAAAGGTACATTATTATAACGTAGAAAATATCTGGTGTCTTGGATTTTAACGAAGTTACGTTAAACGTCAGTTGAAGGTAATGTAACCAAAAGAAGAAATTATTAATCAATTAAATTAATCCTTGATATTCTGGGACATATCAGAAAACAGTCAAGACAGACATTCATGAGAAATCGTCAAAGAACGGGGCCTAATTCAAAATTTGCAAATAATTCGCAAAAGTAGCAATCTTTTTTTTTTTTTTTTTTTTTTTTTTTAAAGACAAGAAAAAACGGAATTTTTTTTTTCCTTGTCTAAAAATGACTGTTATACCAAAACGGTTTCAACGTTCGTTCAGAAAGTCATTATTGCGTTTTATTAATTCAGTTTAATTGTGATGGGAAAATGAGTGATGAGTATCCAATGATACGGATTGTGTTACTTTCTTTCAAAAATTATGGAAGGCTACAGTGTTTATTTGGGTGAGAAGTTTGATTTTCCTTCAGGGACTGAAACTAAAACACACCGGTTTCAAAGGTAAATTATTATTACGTAGAAAATATCTAGTGTCTTGGATTTTAACGAAGTTACGTTAAATGTTAATTGAAGGTAATGTAACCAAAAAAAGAGAGGATTAATTAAATAATACTAAAATTGTCATACTCAATATTTTTTTCTTATGTGTCTGTGGTGTTAAATGGCCGCTACACACTTATATAATAATGTAATAGCAATAATTAAAATAGAAATGTAACAAAATTTGTATAACAAAAGATTGTAACAAGGTTAATGTTATTAATAAGATTGAAAATTTGTTGCTTGTTGTTATAGTATATTCAGAGCTGCCAACTTCTACGCCTATTTAAATCTTATAAACATGTTTCGAACCACAAAAATATTTTAATAAAATGTATACCAAATATATTCAATGTTATGTATTACAGAACATAGTCTTAATTATTTACTAAACTTTCTGTTTCTAAAGTGTTTATTTGACTGTAAATAGGCGTAGTAGTTGGCAGCCATGTATATTACTATACTTTTGAAATAGCATTCTTTAATAGAAATAAAATAAAGTTAAAAAAAAAATAACAGTAGTTGATTTTTTACTTTCTTCTATCTTCAATAGAAGAAAGTATTGTAATCGAAAAATTTTTCGACTTCCGGTTTTCGACGGATTTACAAGTTTTAGGGGTCAGAGATTCCAAAAAACATGTTTTTACAAAATGTCTGTCTGTGTGTCTGTGTGTATGTCGCCATTCTACCATCAAAAAGTGTATGAAGTTATGCATAGAATTGAACCAAATTTTTTGTGAATGTTTTTGGCTGTGGCAAGCAGGTCCTCCTTCAGTTTTGAAACATTCCGCCGGATGGGGGCGCTGCAATCGCGATTTTTGTGCCATTTTCAATATTGTACCGACCAAAAGTACATGAAGTTATGCATCGAATTGAACGAAACTTTTTATGTAAGTGTATGGCTATGGCTAGTTAGATCGCCCTGAATCTGAAAAAAATCCGCCGTAAGGGGGCGCTGCAATAGCGAATTTTATGCCATTTTCAATATTGCACCACATAAAAGTGTATGAATTTAGTTCTAGAACTGAACTAAATTTTTTGCATATGATTATTTTTGGTAAGGCAAGTAGGTCCTCCCTGAATTTGAAAAAAAAAAATCTGCCTATCATTCTATTGTTCATCGGCTCGTGCAGAGACGGAAATTCGTTTTTGCTCCGGTTAATTGATTGAAGCAGAAATTTAAGATGAAAATCAAAGTTGGTATGGTATTGAATTAAAATTATTAAAGCATTAAAATGAGTAACTATTTTTTTTAAATATTATAATGTACGTATAAGATAGAAGAAAGTTTTGGGATTGGCACATCCAACTAGTTTTAATATTATGTAACATTTAAACACGGATAAAAGTATATAAGAAAGCACTATAAGTGACTTGAACATTTAAAGTTGCAACGACTTAAAAGGGAAAAAAAGAAATAAAAAAGACTTTTTTATCGCATTATCATAAAATTATTTTTGTTGAAAACTATTACCCTAAAATATGACACTTCCATCTTCATTAACAATATATATACTCAACCAAATGAAAAATGTTAAAAAGGAAGAAGACAGGCTATTAATTATTGCAAAAGTTTGTTAACTTACGAAATAATTTCATGTACACAGTAAAAGAAATAAAAATCGTCTATGTAAGAAATACATAATAGAAAAAAAAAATCTGTAATAATTTCGACTATTGCATTTTGACTTTGAATTTACATCTGATGACAGATTAAATAAAAAAATTCTGAAAGAAAAAACTGGCGAATCAGTTTTAATTATTTCATGACTTTTTTTTTTTTTTTTTTTTTTTTTTTTTAAATCTCAAAATAGTAACGATAAGAAAATGTGCATATTAGAAGAATATTTTTAAAGAAGTAACAATGTAATTTTTAATTGTTTAACGACTTTTTTTTAATAAGTAAGAAAGATTCAGATTTAATTGGCAGAATAATTTCTTTTAAATATCATATGAGATTTAAATATGAACAGGTATATATTTCAAAAGCGCCTGAAGCACCATTAACTGACGTGAAAATTTGCAACAGCAAACAAAGTTAAGAGGGAAAAGCGAGACAAAGAAAACATTTTTTTTTTTACTCTCATGATCGTAAAATTATTCTTAAAGAAAACTATCACCCAGGCAATCTTGCTTTGCGGTTGTAAAACAAAGTACACCTTCCCCCTTCAGTAAAAAGAGGTGCTTAGAGAGTGAAAAAAAAAGTTAAAAAATAAGAAGACGACACGCTAGTAATTACTGCAAAAGTTCGTTAACTCGCAACATAACCTTTGGAGAAGTGCATAAGAAATAAAGAAAAAGGAAAAAGTAGTCAAAAGTTTGTTTCCCTTTAATTAATGATTTTCATCGTTATTTTCTCGATATTTCCAGGGCAAATTATTTTATTTAAGAATTTGAAGGGACAAAAGAAATGAAATGTTAGGGGGTATGATCCCCAAGTGCCTTTGGATTAAGTGAAAAACGCAGCGAGTTGTCAAGAATCGATAAGATGATTAGCAAATTATTTTTGCATCATTTGAAAAGAAGAAAGTTATTTACGTATTGATTTCAAGACGAACTTAAATTAGAAAAAATAATAAGTATTTTTTGTCATTACTGCTTTTTCCTTCAGGCCATTTCATTTAAATGCAGATACTTGTTAATGATTTAGATTTTTTTCTATTTATGGCATGTGAAGATGCATTCTTACATGCGGAGATATTTATATATGACAAAATACAAATCTGAATATGTCAAATACTTTGATTTTTAAATGCCCATTTTTTTGCGAATTTCTTTCTTTCTACCGTTTTCTTTTAAATTCCGTTTATTAACCCTTTTAAGACAAAGTATTTTTATTCATAAAATGCTGAAATGATTCAATTACACCAGAATTTAAAAACAAATTTATTTTAAAATTGGTAAAATCTTCTTCAAGCACTTAAACTAAAATTTTCAATCGAAAATTCCCTGTCAATGTGGCCTTTCACAATAAAAATTAAGCGGAATATATTATATCATACCGTCCTTCAATGGGTTAAGAGAAAAGTTTAACTTGAAAAACATAATTTTGTATTTATTTCAAAAACTTTTTACAAAGTATGTTTGGTTGGAAACCATAGCTGCCAAAATCTTTCAATTTTTTGTACCAAAAAAATTCTACAGTAAATTTTATCATTGTAAATCGCCGTAATCCACCAATTAAATAAGGTAAAAATTTCAGTTAAACTTTTCTTGTCCAAAAAAGTCGGAAGAGTTGGCAGTTATGAGAAACGTATCTTCTCTAAATGAGCAAAAAGTATTTCACCTTAAACATTTCGACTACCAAGATAGGTCAATTCAACCTGAAAGCAAATTTTCTTTATCTGTATATCATTGTACAGACACCATACTTGAAGATAATAAATAGATAAGTGTCAAACCATGACAGCATATTCTTTTTTTCATATATTGTATACATTATATTGTGTTACGTATTAGTACTATACGCATTGTAAATCAATAGTTAAATTGTATTTTGGTAACCCAATGCTTTTACATACGGATCATAAGTACACTAAAATATTGTTAAAACTCTTTTCTCTTTTTCAGTAGTCAAACTATAAAAAAAAATTATATAGCATGTCTATGCTGATTTATTTTAGAGAACTTTATTTAAATACTCATTATTGATTTACTTTTTATTTTAGAAACACATGGAGATCATTTAATATATTTCAAATTTCATATACAAGTTTCCAAAGTATAAAAATGTAATGTGTAAAAAATCTTAACCAACCAAATATTTTCTACTTGCTTAATTACACTTCCTTTTGCTTTTTGTGACAAGAGTTCAAGCAAACTTTATATGAAAGTTTATTTCTTTATCTTTCAGCTTCAAACTTCTTATGACAAAGAGACATATCTCATCTGAAACTACCGACAGACATTTATTGGAATAGAATCAACTAGGAGTTTACTTAGTCAGTGCAGGAATAGTTGTTGGTCTTTCTTCTTTCAACAGCACGTGCCGTACCCATTAGTGAGTTGAAGTCTTCTCTTGATGTTCTTTAGCACCCATCATCTCTTGGGCCTCTGCATAACGACTTCAGCAGACAAATATGTCTCGCCCATTAATGGTTTCAAGATGGACAGGGGGATTTATTTGTGAACTATGGTGATTTTTTTTTCTTTTAGCGAATGGGGAAGGATTTGTACTTTACACATAGCGACTTCTTTCTTTTATTTATTACTAGACATATGAATAACAGTTCGTTACAATCACTGGAAAGACAGAAATCTCGGTAAGATATATCGTTCAACTTACTGGTGAGTTTTGTATTTTTTTTTAAAATTAGATACAGCATAATAATTATAAATTTTAAATCATCATAATTTCTTTCTTTTATTGCATTTGTCACAATTAAGAACTTGGAAATAGATCAGTGCATTAGATGTTATATTTTAAAGATTTTTTTACACATAATTAATCATTGCAAGGTATAAAAATCAATTTATTGGTCTTGTAAAACACGGTCAAAAAAAGGGGTTGAATACCAGTATTTGTTAAAGAGAAATCAGCCTTTTTTAATCCCTTTAAGTATTTTCCACAGAAAAATAATCTACATTGTATTTTTTTTTAAATATCATTTCCTACCTTGTTGGTGTACTATGGCGGGAATTATTAATGAAACAAATAAAAAGGAATTTGTATTTCTTAAACATAGTCTTGTCTTTCTATTATTTCTCTTTGGAAGTATGAAGAATAACTCATAAATACTAAGTAGCCACAAATGATTGTTTTGGAATTAAATTTTTTTACTTTCGCTTTTTTAAGCACACAGAAAAAATTAGATTTTCACACCGAAATGTAAAAGAATGAAATTTGAAAAATCGATGTATTAAAGATAATTTTTTTGAAAATGCTATAATATCAACTCTTCGTAATGTGAAAAGAAATACATACAATCAAAACGACGCATAAAAGAAAAGCGCATTAAAAGTGCTTTAACGTGCTATACGTTAAAGTACTTTTAATAGCAATAAAAACTAGTCGTTGGGGGCCACCGTAATACTTACCCATCATGGATATGTATATGAAAATAAAACACGTGAAAACTATTTATACAATGCATTGCAATTCATAAACAAAATTTAAATATTGTTAATATACATAATAATGTTTTATTAAAGAACTGCTGATTACCAATTTCGACAAATTATAAAAAACGCCAAACTACTCAAGTAGTACCGCACTGCGTAAAAGAAACATCCTTATAACTCCAAAAATAATAATTCTATTAACTAACAATTAACTGTGTCGGATTAAGCGTCTCATTTTCAATTAAAATATACCTCTGAATTGAAATTTGAATGAAATACAGGATCATGAAAAATCGAAGAATGTGGAAAACAGGATTACAAATATCTCGGCAACTAATAATCCGATCGACTTCGTTCTATATGCAAAATGTGTGTTATTTTATTGCCTTTTACGTCCATTCCTTAAAACAAAAAAATTCGAAAATTTTTATATGCCTTTCATCAGAACGAATTTTTCGAGGGTCCGAAAAAAATAGTTCCGGATAATCGAGGTTGCTGATATTAAATAGGCTTCGTCCCATTCTTACATACTAACTACATACAAAATTTCAAGTCTCTATCTCAATTTGTTCGGGAGATAGAGCGTTTACAGACAGACAGACAGACAGACAGACAGACGGACAGACAGACAGACGGACGGCAATTTTTTTTTCTAAAAATATGTTTTTCGGAATCTCCACTATCTAAAACGTGTAAATCCGCCAAAAAAAATTTTCCGATTTTCAAAACGATTGCAAGATTTACCCTATACTACGTATGATGGGTAAGTAAAAAAAATCATTATCAATTACATATATATATTTTTTTTTTTCAAACAAACTTAGTGTCTAAACTTCAAGCAAAGTTTATATCTAAGTTTATTTCTTTATCTTTCGGTTTCAAACTTCTTTATGACAAAGGAACATATCTCATCTGAAACTGCCGGCAGACATTTATTGGGATAAAATCAACTAGGAGTTCATTTAGTCAGTGCAGGAATAGTTGTTGGTCTTTATTCTTTCAATAGCACGTGCCATGCCCATTAGTGTATAGAAGTCTTCTCTTGATGTTCTTTAGCACCCATCATCTCTTGGGCCGCTGCATAATGACTTCAACAGACAAATATGTCTCGCCCATTAATGGTCTCAGGATGGACAAAGGGGATTTATTTGTGAAGTATGGTGATTTTTTCTATTCTTTCTTGAATGGGGAAGGATTTGTTCTTCCTACACATAATGATTTCCTTCTTTTACTTAATAGTGGATAGATTAATAATAATTCATTACTACCACTGTTAAGTCAGAAATTGTCGGTAAGACACATCATACGATTTAGGGGAAGATGGGGATACTTGAGCCACTTTTTTAATTAATTTTTTTTTAAATTTTTTATAATTTCTTAGAACAAAATAAAATATTGAAAATGAAAATTTGATATTTTTTCTTCAACTGAAAACCACTTTTAATTAATTTTGAACTATTTTTCTATGTCTAAAAAAATTTTACTTTTTGTTGTACATCGTGGCTCAAGTATCCCCATGACGAGGATACTTGAGCCATGGTGAAGGGATACTTGACCCAGTACAGAAAAATACCTGCAAAAGTAATGTTTTTCGCTTTACTTTTTCACAAGTACTTTACAGAATGACAAATTATGATACATAAAGTGATGAGATACATAAGTGATTTAGTCTACACCTTTGGCTCCATGCACGTAAGTTTGAATTGTGACTTTTGTTGCTTTTTTTACATATTCTTCATCAATTTTCTTTCAAAAAAATGTTACAGTAACAGAGGTTATAATTTCAATATAAAATATTAATCTTAATATATTATATTAAAAAATAAATATTTTAATATGTTGTACCTAACTAATTAAAGTATTAGAAATTATAACCTGTAAAACAGTTTTAAAAAGTTATTTTAATGTAATACGTTAAATTGTAAACTATGTTTATATTTATCTAGACAGGCTATTATGTTAGTCAAAATTAAAAATAAAATGGATATTTTCATTAAAAAAATAGACAATTTTAATCATTTTTTTCTTCTACATTATTATTGAAAAAAAAAATAAATAAAAATTTATTCTCCCTTTTATCCAGAAAAAAAATTATTAGTGAATATAAAAACGTGATTTTATTTTTTATTTGTTTCAGCCATGTCTAATTTCCTAGTGGGGATGGTTGAGCCATGCATCAAGTATCCCCAATCTCATTGGCTCAAGTATCCCCATTACCACCATTTTTGTTTATCAGAGTTTTACTAAGTAAAGCATGCAGCTATTTGAACTATTTTAGATTCAAAATACAATTGAAATTATACTTATTAAATTTATCTATATTGTTGCAACTTTAAACAAAACTTTAATTAGAAAAAAAAAATAATAATACATGCACCTAAATATTTACTTCAGACAGGGAAAAAACAACTTTAAATCACTATACTTTCAAAATGGTACGAAGGTATGTGATTTCTTTTTTGCATGTTCAGAACTATAAATATGTTACCATATTGCCAGTTTTAGAAAGAAAAATTAACCAACTGTATAAATAATAGAGGTGGCTCAAGTATCCCCTATGCTCAAGTATCCCCACTCTCCCCCCTACTGGTTGGTTTTGTAAGGTTTAGTAGTTTCATTAAGCAACAGCAATAACAATTTCAAACTTTTATTCCTCACCATTTCATTTTTTTTACTGTAATGAATGGTCCCAATTAAGAATTCGTAAATAAATCGCTGCTTTTGATGTTATAATTTAAAGACATTTTACATACGTTAATTATCACAATTTAGATCGATTTATTTGTGAAGTATTGTAGATTTTTTTCCCTTAAACATATCAAAAGGGATTTGTTTTTCTTGGACATATAATCATGTATTCCTATTATTTATCTTTGGAAATATGATGAATGGTTCATAAATACAACACAGTCAGAAGTGATTGCTATGGATTTATTTATTTATTTTACATGTTTTTCCCTTTCTTTCTTATTTTTTTCTTTGAGCGCACGGAAAAAAAATAGTCGTTGGGGGCCACCGTAATACTTATCCATCATGGATATGTATATGAAAATAAAACATGTGAAAACTATTTATACAATGCATTGCAATTCCAAAACAAAATTTAAATATTGTTAATATACATAGTAATGCTTCATTAAAGAACTGCTGATGTACCAATTTCGACAAATTGTATAAAACGCCAAACTACTCAAGTAGTACCGAACTGCGTAAAAGAAACATCCTTATAACTCCAAAAATAATAATTCTATTAACTAACAATTAACTGTGTCGGATTAAGCGTCTCATTTCCAATTAAAATATACCTCTGAATTGAAATTTGAATGAAATACAGGGTCATGAAAAATTGAAGAATGTGGAAAACAGGATTACAAATATCTTGGCAACTAATAATCCGATCGATTTCGTTCTATATGCAAAATGTGTGTTCTTTTATTGCCTTTTACGTTCATTCCTTAAAACAAAAAAATTCGAAAATTTTTATATACCTTTCATCAGAACGAATTTTTCAAGGGTCCGAAAAAAAATAGTTCCGGATAATCGAGGTTGCTGATATTAAATAGGCTTCGTCCCATTCTTACATACTATCTACATACAAAATTTCAAGTCTCTATCTCAATTTGTTCGGGAGATAGAGCGTTTACAGACAGACAGACAGACAGACGGACGGCAAATTTTTTTTTTCTAAAAATATGTTTTTCGGAATCTCTACTATCTAAAACGTGTAAATCCGTCAAAAATTTTTTTTCGATTTTCAAAACGATTGCAAGACTTACCCTATACTACGTATGATGGGTAAGTAAAAAAGAAAAATAGATTTTCACAGCAATACATAAAAAAGAGAACACTTGAAAAATCGATGTAATAAGGAAAATTTTTTAGATTGTTGCACTTTGTAACGAGAAAATAACGCATATCTATAATGACGTATATAAACAAGTTGAATAAGAAATACCTGAAGGAGTATCGGAAATTACAATTTAATTATATTTTACATGTTAATGCTTGCAAGACAAACAATGGATTTAATTGGGTAAAAATGGTAAATTATCCTTTTTAAAAATAGCAAACAAGATAGTTTTAAGGATTTACAAAAAGTTTGCTGTTCTCTTTCGAGAATAGTTATATATGAGACACATCTGAATTCTTGTGGTAACCAACTTTTTGGAATACTTCTGTTGCCATGATGACAAAAAAGTATTAAAAATTACAATAATAATAATTCCAAAACAAATTGAGATTCATCTTTCAAACAAATTACATTTAAAAGAACGTTTTTTCCCTATACGATGGTGTAAAAATTGAAAATGCGCGATGTTTAGAAGTTTAAAAATTTGCAGTATCGAAAAATTTAAAACTGAAATTTCACTTAAAATTTGAAGGTTTGCCATTCGCAGAACGACGTATGCGTTGCGCACACATATGTTTGTCCTTTATAATGTAGATATACGACTACATAAGAAATTGAATGAATTCCAAAAGGAAGAAACGGTACTTACGTATTAACACCCCCGCAGCAGAAGTGACTCTATATCGGCCCATTTTACACCGGAATCTGATTAACTACTTTGTTTTTAAATAAAGTGTTTTGAATTTTGAAAGTATTTTGATTTTAAATAAAGTGTTTTATTGGTACTACTTGGTTATCCCATCGACCAAAAAACTATCTCCAAATTTACAATTAAATTCCAATAATGAATGATTGTGAATGTCGCATTCAGTGACATTATACACGGTACACAAGTTTAAAACACAATCAAGCGTTTTTTAATTCCACCTTTTTATTTGTATTTTTATTAATGTTTTACTAATTTATTTGCTCTTCCATTATTTAAAATAAAAATTATATCAACATGTATAATTTGGTTATTAGTTTGGCGATTTTTATAATTTGCAAAAATGGTCGACAGGATAACCAAGTAGTACCGTTTTATTTTATGATTTGTCGCAAAAATTTTAAATGTAGATTGGCGATACTTAAAAACCGCCAAATCTGTAGCTGCGGTGGCGTTAATACGAACTATGAAGAAACACTATCTTCTTTTTATTTTGTTTATAAAAAATTAATAAATCCTATAGGAGGAAAATGACTCTATAAATGATAATTACCTCGAGATGTTTCGCCATTATTTAACTTTAACTGTAAAAGAAACATTTCTTGCGCCAAAAAAAGGGGGGGGGGAGAAATATATTATTTTAATATAAAATTATTTATAAGTCTTAAATTTTTGTCTTTGGAAAAAAAATAATTTTTCAATTGTAATAAAATTACAATTTTTTTCCTCTCTCCTCTGTTATGCAACGATTTTTTTCTTTTATATATTGTTGGATGTCGATGTGTTTGATTTGTCGAATGCACAAAAACTTTGGCTTTGCTGATATAGCTTTAACCTAAATATGAAATATATTTCAGTATAATAAAATCATCTGTTTGTTGCTATTTTTTCTAAGAGTAAATTAATGTAAATATTTGAATTTAGGAGAACTTAATGGGAGTAAAAAATATTTCAAACATAAAATTAAGAAATTTATTTATCAGTATATGGACAAATATATATGTGTATAAACATTCTATTACTTTGTATTTTTTCCGATTTCATTTACTTATACTTAATTTAAAATGTTTTTTTATGCACATGAAAAGTACAAGAAAATTAATCCGATTTATATATGCGACTAAAGCGAGCCAGTTTGTTGTTTAGTGGTGATTTACACGACTTGGATACTACTACTTTGTTGGTGGAATATTTTAAGAATAAATTTTCAAATTAAAAAAGTGTTCGGTGATATTGGCGTATGCAATAAATTGTGTTCAATATTTTAGGTTAGTTTATAGCTAGTTCAGAAATGCATTTATTGAGAAGGAAATTGCAGGGTTATATCAAACTGTTTAGTAAAAAGTGTTTTTTCTCAAGTAATCCAAGAGTTTTGTTTATTTATTTTTAATATTTTTACTTCTAACATGTTTTTCTAACAATTTGCCATACAAACAAGTAATTACAGGATGTGTCTAATATTATTTTTTTTCTCTTTAACTGTTTTTTAAGTATCATCATCATAATTACCCAACTTTTCATCCATACTGACAAGTGCAATTTCGTTATGAAAGAGAACAAGAATTATACTTAATGGTTCAGTGAATTCGGAAATTAAATTAGCATTAATACGCACAAAAACTTTGGCTTTGCTGATATAGCTCTAACCTAAATATGAAATATGTCTCAATATAATAAAATCATCTATTTGTTACTATTTTTACTCTGGTATTTTTTATAAGAATAAATGAGTATAAATATTTGAATTTAGAAGAACTTATTTTAGCTTCGGTAACGAAGAGGTTATTGATTCGATACTTACGCAAAGATTACATAATAGGATAAATTTCTACGTGGAACTTTCAAAGATAAGACAGGATGTCTATAAAAGAGTGTCTGACTAATAAAATTTAATAGTAACAACTATAAGCGTTGTAGAGTGTTAGTTCAAGGACAGAATTAAACAGTATTTCAAAAAGTTTTAGATAAGAGCATGCGAGAGTATTTCTTTATTATTGACTCGCTTGTGGTGTCCCATTCTCTAAATGGCGACTTCTGAACGTGAGGCCCGCCACACACTAGGGAGACATGCGTCAAAAATCGTGAAACATGACGCAGTCAAACCGGTTTTTTCTTTGTTATCAGGGTGAAATTGTCGCATGTCTCATGTTTTTTCGCTCAACGTCTCACAGGTGTGTGGCGGGCCTAAAACGTTTCGTGTTCTGCAATTTGCAGAGAATGAATCATTAATTTCAGCTCAACGTGCGTTTCGTTTGATGATTAATTTTGATCTCCCATTTGGAAAAATCATGGAGGAAAGAGATAGACAGAAATGAAGTATGCCGTAAAAACTATTTGAAATATGATGCCCGTTACCTCTCAAATTTAAATGCCCTCATTCAGCCCAAACAAACAGAAAAAAAGGATGTGGAACAGATACCGAACACTTTGACATCACCCGCGGATTTTTTCACTAAATTGAAATGATCTGCTTATATTGAGCATTCTGAGGTAGCATTTCATTGTATTATGAATTAAAAACTGTATTACTGAAAGTCTTCTTTTTTTCGGAAACACTTGGTTAAATTTCGGCCGAATATAGCAGACATTAGGGTTACATTTTTGGCATCATCTTCAGTCACTATATTTCATCTCTATTCATTCTCTTTACTCTGCGGGGAAAAAACAGATAATTGAAGAGGCTATTGCTTCTAATATTGCAGATTTGTTAATCAACATGTGAGAAGAATTGGAATTTAGTTTGGATGCATGCCGTATAACTAAATGTGCAAATATTGAATAAATATAAACTGGGTTAGTTTGCCTTCAATTTGATGCATGATTTGTCCTAAGTAAACTAAAGTAACTGTTATGATATACCATTGGAACTGGGAGATTCTTTCATGGGCATCTCTTATAATGTTACAATAATACACAAACTTTTATTTAAAAAAAAAAAAATCTTGATCACAAATAAATGAAAATGTCATTTGTATAGGAGATTTTATTAATATTTTAAGTTCAAATTTTTAAGATTTTGACATTTTTCGTAGCTTTGAGAAGAGTGTCGATGCTTAAATCATATTTAAACAGACTTTTCTGAATACCTGTCAACAAGACTACACATGTCCAATTGCAAGTGACGTCTTAAACTCAAAATAATTCACTTCAGTTTTTCTTTTTTTCTTTTTTTTTTTCACTTCTATATATCACCACATATTTCCTTACAATAGGACGATGCTTTTGAAAATTGAATTTATGTCTCGACAAAGTAGCTTTGTTCCATCTCCCGTAAAAGAAGCTACATTTTTCTTGGGGATGGACCAATAAAATGTGTCCGTCACCATAGGGATAAAATGGACCGGGGAAACACCATCTGCAGGAGGAAAGGAGAAAGTCGTTACGCGTAGTGGACAGGTTATTACGGGGAGTTAGGAGAAAGAGTGTCAAGCCCCGCTGTTATGGTCAAGATCGTAATAGATGTACCTAAGCATGTATGTGGGATGGAAAATGACAGCGCCAATGGCTCATGATGTATCTAGGTGACGTAGGTGTAAATGGGGAATTTTGTGTGTTAAGTCTGGTGCGATGCATTAAGTATAAGTTCCCAAGTATTATTTTTTTATTTTTTTATTATGATAATAGTGAAAAAAGATGGTAGTGTGAAAAAAAAATCTTTTATCAACTTTTAAGAGAAAGTAAAATATCGAGCGTTACATCAGTCACCGGTAACTGACAATCTAAAATATGATATAAAACTAAAAAATATATATGTTGTTTTAAATATTTCCTGAAAATTTATTTAAAACTTACTTAACTTTAATTTATTACAGTATTATACTTTCATAGTAATTACTTAAAATAATATAATTTTTTAGTTTTATATCATATTTTACACTGTCAAAAAGCAGGAGGTACAGAACACAGAAAGTTTAGTGTCAGGTGTCGTGCTACTCAACGTGTTAAACAGCTTTTTCGAGAAAGCAAAATACATCGCAATTGTCCGGTCAATACTTTAATGTCGACTACATATTTTATCTAAAAATATACCATATTAAAACTTAGTGCATTTAATACTTGTGTCATACGAATGTGTGATATATTCATAATGCTGTAATCAAATTTTGTTAAGTTTTTTATTAATATTGGTTTTCGCAAAAATTTTAAATGTAGACGAGATGTTTATCGGTCAATCCGTCAATTGGTCGTGTGAAAAACCAAGAAATTCTTCAATCAGTTGCAGGATTAACAGAATATTCAACCGTCAATTGTGTTATCGCTGATTGGTTGGGTAAAAAACGCGAAATTTGTTCATACACAGAGTGAAGAAAATCCGAAAATTTAGACTATCGATAGGAGGAAAAATCGTGAAATTCGCCATTCAGTCTTAAGAAAAAATCGTGAAATTCGTCAACTTGCCTTAAAAAAATTGCGGAATTCTTCAATGAATCCATTTAAAATATAGCAAAATTCGTGCAATAAACGGCAGCGGGAAAAAAATTGCAAAATTCATCACTCAATCGGGAAAAAATAGCGAAATCCAGTCTCTCTTGAAAAAAAAAAAATAAATAAATAATCGCGAAATTAGTTGATCAACCACGGGAGAATATCGCAAAGTTCTATTGATAAACAGTGACTAAATATGCCAGATCATGATAGGTTTTTTTTAACAAGGTGCAAGATTGTCCTTTTTCAGAAAAAATGTGCCTTTAAAAAAAATCCCGCACATTAATAAAAATATGTCATGATTATAATTATGTTGGGATATATAGATTAAGATTATAGAGCTAAAATTGTTGTATCATCACGCCGTTCTTACATGAGAAAATAATAAAGATGAATTAATTTCACATTTTTTAAATAAACATTATTTTATATTTCAAAATCACCAATGAAATAATTTTCGGAACGCATCCAACAATTTTCAGAAGCTCTGTGTTTTTAAATAAAACTATCTGAAATTAAAAAGTTCCATTACTTGAGAATTTTATATGCTAATTCTTTTAACCTTTTAATCTGCGTAATTTGCATTTAGAGGATAAAACGCCTCGGATACAAATTTGCATTAAAATCAGCAAGACGTAGAGATAAAAACAAACTTTCCTCCATCTTTTTTTTTCTTCAGAAGTTTTTCCAGTAGAGAAGCCTTTTAGAATTTCAACAGTTTACCATTAGATTCTAATGCATTAAACTGGAGGCATAGAATGTGTATAGAAAAAATTTATCACTTTTTTTCCGATCACATAAACGAATTTAACCTTAAACACCGTCAGTTTTCAACAAGTGAAAACGGATTCAATTTACTGTGAGGGGTTAATCAGATTAAGTAGCTAAAAGAAAAGGAATGGAATGCTTAGTTTTTAAACCTTATCTTGATTACTTCTGCCCCACTTCTATCCTTATTATTTTCTTAAAGGACAATTGCTTTCAGAATGGGATAAAATGCTGAAAATTGAATACTGTTGAGTTCACCTTTTTGTTTAAATTTGATAAAAATTGTCTGAAAATAAATTTTCTATTGTTTACCAAACACTGATTTAAAAAAGAATTCCGTTGTAGTGAAAAATAAATAAAATAGAAACGTGTTACTTCAATTCAATATTTTTAAAGCAAAAGAATTGAAGGAAATTTTATAAGTTTAAAATAACTGTTTTTATACAGGGTGGTTAAAATTAAGCCAACGGTAGTCAGAAGCTCATGACTCCGGTTTTACTAAATGGACCCGAATGAATTTTCATATAGATATAATATGTAGATCATGCAGCCGAGTTTTTCGTAAAAAATAACGCCATTGGATGGAGCTGTATTATAAAACTATATGTAAATGAGTAGCTAGAACTTTTGCCATAAAAGCAGTACATACGATTAAAAACAATCATTCTTTTCGCATGGTATGTTAGTTTGAAAAATACTAGTTTTCAGGATGTTGAACCGGGAGGAGAATGCAGTGCAACGGAGCCGGCGATTATGGAGGAAGTTGAAATTGCAATAACACAAGCATCTGCGAATTCTTTTAATACTACTGTATGTGGCCGATCAATTTCACGAGAATCGGACATTCCGTGGGCAACGATGCGCATGATTTTACACAAAATTCTGAAGCTGTATTCTTACAAGATGCATATCGTGCAATAGCTGTAATTGCAAGACCACTCTGCACGTCTAAGATTGCGCTGGGTTTTCCTGCGAGGATAAAAGTGGAAGAATACTGGCTATCGCATCCCTTTTGGGCAGACAAGGCTCCTTTTTACTTGGATAGTGCTGTGAACACACATAACTGACACCTATGGGATTGCATCAGTCCTCATACTTTGCAACATCGTCCTCTACATCTCCCATGGGTTACGGGTTGGTGTAGTTTCATGGTGAATTTTATTTTGGGCCCGTATGTTTTCGAATAAGACACAATGAACGGGTTTGTTAGGAGTATAGAGTAACAGGTGACTGATAAAGAAGACTCCTGGTCAATCGTGTTGTTCCGGCGTTAAGACAAAGAAGGTCTTTGACTACCAACAATATTTATGCAAGATGGAGCAATTGGTCATACGGTGAGATGTGTAAAGAATGTAATTCAAGTCAACTTTTGCGATGAACATGTCATCTCAGATATTTTCTCGATATCCTGGCCAGCAGGGTCACCAGATCTGTACCCTTGTGACTTCTGGTTGTGGGGTTCCCTCAAAGATCATGTTTATCAAGGGTGTGTAACTAATTTAGTGGACTTGAAACCTAGCATCATACGCCATGCCTCCCTCGTTCATTCTGACTGATATGTTGCCTGCAGCTGCTGGTAACGCTGTGGTAAGGTTTCAGCATATTATTGACCGACAAGGTATGCATAAAGGTGCGCTAATAAATAAAATATTCAGTTATTCTTTGCTTTTTGGATTAAGAATTCTTTGCTTATCTTTCATTTTACGTAATTTAAATGCTATCTAGTGGAAAATTTCAAACTTCAGAATTTAAAAATCCAAATTTGTTAACAAAATACCCTCCCCCCCCCCCTTTTTTCCTTACGAAAACCTCAGCCACATGATCTACGTAATACACATCTCAAGTTTAATTCGGATTTGTTCAGTAGAACCGGAGTTACGAGCCTCTGAGTATCGTGAGTTTAACTTCAACCACGCTTTATCTATTAATATTAAATTAATGTTCCGCATTATGAAACAATGATAAATTTAAATTTTGAATTTATAAATTAATGAAGGATTTTGAAAGAACATGAACTTAGTGAAAAATAAATAAAATCGAAACATGTTATTTAAATTCAACTTTTTTTTCAGTTGAAAAGTATATATTAATTATATATTTAATAAACGGAATTGGTTAATTATGAAATATCTGAGTAACGATAAAATTAAAATTTGAATTCAGAGATTATTGATTGATTTTTAAAAAAAAAGCGAATTTGGTGAAAAGAAAAATTTTAAATGTGTTATTTCAATTCAGAATTTTAAAAATAAAAGTGATAAAGGAAATTTTGTAAAGTTAAAAAATAATTGTTTATTTATTAAATTTCAAATAAATGTGATTAGCAGCATAAGTAATAATTTTGTATCAATAAATTTGAATTTAAATTGAGTAAGAAGTCAGAAATTAAAGACCTATTTTAAAACAAAGCTAATTTAGTAAAAAGAAAAATCATTAGGGGTTAATTTATATTAGATTAAATTATAACACGATTAGTGTTACTTTATTTCAATATTTTTAAAAATAAAAGTACTCGAGGAAACATTAAAACGTTTAAAAATTAATATGTTTTTATATGTGATGTAAAAATAATGAGTTACATAGGCATGTTTTAAAAAGGATTATGTTAAATTTAATTTTTTAACTTGAAAGACAGGTTTCGAATTAAAAACAGGTTCATACTTTTTTCATATAAAATAAATAAATAAATCAGAAAAAATATCATAAATTAAAACAATATTTCTAACAAAATTCAATATTAAAACAAAATTCACAAACGCGAAAACTAAAAATTGCTATTGGAGAGAGAAAAAGACGATTGGGGAAATTTGTTAACATAATATAACGGTAACATAATATATGTTATATACGTAAACATAATATAACGGCTAACATAAAAACACCTGAAAAATTATCACTTTTTTCCCCGAACACATAAACGAATTTAACGATAAACATAGTCAGCTTTCAACGAGTAAAATGGGAATCAATTTACTGTTGGAGACTAACCAGATTATGCAGCTAAAAGAAAAGAAATGAAATACTTAGTTTTTAAACTGTATCTTGATTACTTCTGTTTCACTTCCACCCATATTACTTTCTTAAAAGAAATTTGCTTTCAAGATGTGCTAAAGTACTGAAGAAATTAAATTCTACTAAGTTCCTTTTTGTGCAAAGAAAAAGTTTGAAAATAAATATACTATTGTTTACGAAATGTTTTTGTAAAAAAAAAAAAAAAAAAAAAAACCGATATTTATGAAAATTTTTGTGAGAAATAAAATCAAGCGCTATTATCTGAATTCAGAAGGTAGTTGATGTTTATAAAATTTTAAATATTTTGTTTTACTTTTACTGGTTATAGTATTAATACTTGAAAGAAACTTAAAAATACTATGTTTCATTCGAATTTTTTACCGTTTTGTTAAGGCATGCTGGTAGATTTTATATTATCAGGGCAGCTACAGTTGATTATTTTTATATTCTGTTAGCATCAGTATTTGTCTTACATAAATCATGAAGTGTATTTCTCTCGCAATTATTGTCAAAGTAAGTGATAACCATTTGTGTTTAGAAAAAGTTGTGCCAGTTATAATAATAATAATAATAAAGTCGCCTATGACAGCCCTGTATTATTAATAATAAATCTTACTTACAATGTTCAATATAAACGTAACGTTAAATATATTTGTGAACTTTTAGGTTTAACCCTTTCTGGCATTTACAATTTCTGTTACTAAAATATTGAAATAATTTGTTCACATTAGGAAATGCGAAAGCAATTTTATGAAAATTATTGAAACTTTCTTCACTTATATTATAACAAGCACAAAAAAAAAGTTTTATAATAAATTTATATTACTTTTATAATTTAAAATAAAAAACAATATTAAAATTATGGTACCAATGTCGGAATTGAGGGTTAAAATTAAGTGGGACAGAAATTGCCCTCTCATCCGGAAAGGGTTAAATAAATTGATCTTTCAAATAACTTGGATGAATTCGTTAATCAAGTATTGTCATATAATGAGGAAACTGGCACTGTTCAAAGCAAAAGTATAAAATTAACAAATACTTATAAATTTTGTCTTTTTTTTCTATCGAGCAACAAACCAAACCTTTTTTTGGCGTTGCCTTCTAATTTTGCGCCCAGGACATTTACTCGCCTAAACTTTTTCACACTTTCCGAAATCCCCTCCCCGCTTCTCTAATTTTCTTCAGATATTTTATTATTATTATTTATTAATTTAAAAACCAAATTTTGCTGAAATTCAACTTTGTAAATATTTACTTTGGAACGTCATTCTATTTTAATCCCTAGATCTAGAATTAACAAAAGTTACCATGGCTGCCAACTTCTTTTTTACTTCTTCTATTTACAGTCAAATAAATATATTTGAACCAGAACTTGTAAGTAATTGACCTTATATATTGTAATACATAACACTGAATATAAATTGAATACATTTTGCTTTAAAAAAAATTGCGGTTGCAAACTTGTTTTTAACATTTAAACAGGCGTAGAAGTTGGCAGCTCTGAGTTACTCACAAGCTGTCATACGCTGAAATAAAAAGGAGATTTCATTCAATTAATATGATTTGTCTTTCCCGAACACGCCCAAGATCAATCTTTGAGCGCCAGGGTGACATCTTTCATGGACTAATATATAGCGGATGCGTAATAAATAAATGGAAGAGTTTTACATGACTTATACAAGAGAAAGAACATGGAAGGGAACCAGACGGGCCAAGCAGTGACAATAAAGAATGAATGCCATTATACTTATGGGAGGGGGTTAGGTCAAAAAATAGCTTTGCATCTTTATAGTGAAATATTTTTCAATAATATCAAAACACAGAATGAGCTGTTATGGTAAAGGTTTGAGATGAATTACTGAGAAATATTTAATATTTTGCTATGTCTAATATAAATCCATTTCTGATATTATTTGTATTAGATAATTATTATTAGATTCTTTATGAGTAGTTATATAGTCTAAAGTAGTTATATAGTTATGAGTAGTTATATTTATGTTTTTTAACATGCATAAATGATTTAACCTTTTATTTTTATATTTTAAAACATTTTTCTTTTGCTTTATAATTGAGTATGATACATAAATAATAACGAGTTAGAAAATATATTATCTTCGAAACTTTGCTAAATTTGGAAATATTTCGCTTTCTAATTTGTTGCTTAATATTCACATATGCTTTAAATAACAAAAAAGTATTTTTTAGACCCACAATTTTTTTAATTAACTACAGTAAAAAACTTTCAATAGCAAAAGTGCAAATTTCAATTACGAAACATTTTTTTATAATAATCAAAAAAGCAATTCGTACAAAAGTGACATTTAATAAATAAATAAATAAATAAATAAAAATAAATCTTTGAAACGTGCGAACGATTACAGCTGAAGTATTAACAGAATTCATTTAAGGGGGTGCAGGGCACCAAAATCTTCAAATTTTTTAAGAAATGTTATTGCATTAAGCATTTCTTTTCTGCTTAAAATGGTGTTTAAATCATGTTTCTATCTTAAATGGAACAGAAAAATTATTATTTTTAATCTTTTACTTTGATTTGTTTTCAAAATCTAGCTTTTAAGAAATTGGTTGTCATGGAAATGACTTCCCGTGAAAAAGTGTTTTGCTTCATGACGGCTTTTTTTTCATCATTTCTCCTACTTAAATTGTTATAGTCTAAAACCACAATTAATAAATGATTCAAACTTGAAATATGTCTTTTTCAATTGTTTTACTTTAATTCAGCAAATTATCAGAAAAAATTACTTTTGAAAATATCATTTTTTTTAAACTTACATTTTTAACAACGACTTTCAACAACCCCACTTTTTTAATAAATTTTAAATTTTAAATTATGAGAAGTTTCATAATTGGATTTTTTTTAAACAAAAGACATGGTCAACCATCACAAAAAATTTCAAAATTTTAACTCAAAAATGTGTCTCAAATCCTTTTAGGAAACTCACATACTGCAAATCTCTTAAAAAAAAAAAAAAAAAAAAAAAAAAAAAAAACGTAGAAAATAAAGGTTATTCCTTTAAATTAACATGATTTGTCGGACTGTCTTTCAGGAACACACCCAAGATCAATTTATGATTGTTAGGTTGACATCTTTTATGGACTAATACATAGTGGATGTGTAATAAGTCAAAGAGCTTCTCATGATTTACAAGAGGTAAAAAGGAGAAAGAACACGAAAGAGAACCGGATGGGTCATTACAGAATGAATGTTATTACACTACTGGAAGGGTGAAGAACAAGGAATATCCTTGTACCTCTTTTTTAAAAACACATTTCGAACATAATGTCAAAATACGTGACTTCTTATGAGTATATCTGTAACTTATGTATCTGAATATTTTTGAAAAAAAAGAAGAGAAAAAAATCAGTAATTCTTTTGCTTCTTATATAATTTTACAGAATTACCCATTACTAAATTTTTAAAAAAGCTTTTATAAAAAAAAAGCTTATTAAAAAAGCTTATTAAAAAAAGTTTTTTCTTTTGTCCGATGAAGACAGGGCAACAGAAATCGTGTTTCATCGATCAGAATTCGGTTGGAAAACGTTCGAAAATTAAAAATCAGTACAATAAAATATATATATATATATTAATAATTTTGTTGAATTGAAATAATTATTACATATTATTTAATTATAATAATTATTTTGTATAGATACATTTTGCTTAATTATTTTCCTATTGCAATAGATGAGAAAAATCAAAAGGAAAATGTTTTTGTAAAAAGTACATTTTGCTTAAAGCAGGAAGCAAAAATTGTCTTTATGAAATAAATATTACAGCTATTCTTATTGACTCGATTAAAAAAAAAAAAAAAAAAAAAAAAAGGTATGACGATTTTAGACATCATTGCTAAAGTAATCTCTCTCCCTTTTTTTTTTCTTTTTTCATTTTTTGATAATTTTTATATCTTGAGTTACATTTCTATAAATTTAAAAACGTATGGCCACTTAAACGTTTCATTATTATTATTATCATCTTTATTAAGGAAATAGGTTTTTCTTTACTTTTTCAGCAGTTTAGATCTTGTGAACATTCTTTTCAATACACTGGTGTGCAAAATTTAAGGACGAAGGGATTTTCAAGTGATAATTTTCATGCGAATATTCAACAGGAAGTAATATAATTCGAATAATTACTATCCCTGCATAACAGCTAGTCCATATAACATCTCATTCAGGTCACACATGGTCACAAGAATCACAGTCACTACGGTGGAACAAAAAAATAGGAAATTTCATACGTCTCTTTTATGAGTCTCAAATGACTACTATATGTGACTCCATTTTCAGGTCATTGCGACTGCTGGTTTGTGACGAGTCACCAAGAGACTTTACAGTGTCGTTTTATTGAGACTCTCATGTGACTGTCATTTGGAGGCTCAATTTCAAAGTCATTGTGAATGTTTCATTATTATAAATAACCAAATAATGACACATTAAAGTCACATGGTGACTTTTTGTCACAAGACTTTGTCAAATAGTAACAGAGACCCTACTGTGAAGTAACCAATGTGAAAAGTGATGAAAATTCACCATGCGACTTTAATGGGACATTGTTTGGTGATTTATCATAATGCATCATTCACAATGACTTTGAAATTGAACCTCCAAATGACAGTCACACGAGAGTCTCAATAAAACGACACCGTAAAGTCACCTAGTGACTCGTCACAAAGCAGCAGTCGCAGTGACTTGACAGTGGAGTCACATATAGTAGTCATTTCAGACTCATAAAAGAGACGCATGAAATTTCCAATTTTTTAGTTTCACCGTAGTGACTATGACTCTTGTGACCATGTGTGACCTGAATATAATGTTATATGGACTAGCTGTTGTGCAGGGATAGTAATTAGTCGAGTTATATTACTTCCTTTTTGATATTCGCGTGAAAATTATCACTTGAAAATCCCTTTAAAATTGGCATTTTGGGACTCGTCCTTAAATTTTGCACACCAGTGTACTTTCCTAGGATCTTCAAGAACAATATTCACAAGCAGTGAAGCCCCTCCCTCCGTATTATTAAATTCCTTATATGGGATATATTATATCTCCAATATAAGTAATGAAATTTTGCACAATTTTTTTTATTATTTAATTTTAACTTTTCTAACTTTGATGGAAAATCGTGAAAGTGCTTTCCATTATTTTGCAATAATTTTTTTTGAAAATTCCGGTGTGAATTCAACAATACAGAAACCCAATTACTTTCCTCTGAAAGAGTTAAAGTACCAGAAAACGTATTTACTTACTTAAACATTTAATGCCCATTCATAAAAGAAACGTTTCTGTTTCACTTACCTGCAAGAGAAAAAAAAAAAAAACGTTATTTATTAAGCGAGGAATATACTTTAAATAAATTTGTTTTATCACAAAATTTCTTAAGTTTAAGCCTAGTAACTTTATTTCCACATTTAATGATAATCATAATCAAAATAATTAAATGAATGATGAATCAGCACTCGAGTAATGTAATGCACATAGCTGCCAACTTTCAACTAATCTTCCGTAGTACCAGGGTCAAATTAACGCATGTATTACGGATAATCGGTGTCAGGTTGGCACCTATGAGTACAGCGTGAAACATATGTAAGGCATAGGTGCCAACCTGACATCAATTATTCGTAATACGTGTATTAATTTAACCCTGGTTTAATGAGTTTCGAACCAGAATATTTTCAAAGAAATGAATTTAAGTATGTTCCTCTAACAGTCCTGAAATTAAATAATAAAGATTCATAAAATGTATTTTCTGGTTTGAAATGATGTTACCCTTGATCAAACTAATTCAGGTATTACGGAAGATTAGTTGAAAGTTGGCGGCTATGTGTAAGGGTATCAATAAATTTCGATTACAGGCGAATATTTTTATGCTACCTCGCATGACTTTTTGAAAACAGAAGTACATTTTGCATGTTTTGAAAACATTTGCAAGACATTATACTACGATATACATTCTTTTAAAATAGTGGTGCGAACTGAATATAAAAATATTTGCCTGTAATTGAAACTTTGCGATACCTCCCATATGTGTCAATAAATAACATAATATAATACAATGTATAGAAAAATTTAATAATTTTACTACACACATTTATATAAATGTGTTTTTTTTTTATGACTATTAAATGTGTGAGATTTAATTGATGAAATTTATAGCTTATTTTATTACTTGAAATAAAATTAAAACTATTATTAAGTTTTGTAAATAAAATAGTTTGAACATTTTTATTTTTAGTGTGATTGATACATACATGTGGTTCTATCCCGTCGGTAAAGTATGACCGCATAATTTGACATTTTACAAAAAACTTTTATTAATGAAGATATAACGATGTAAAAAATCCAATTGTTCCATGTTTAGAAACATAAGTTTGTAAAAAAAAAAAAAAAAAAAAAAACTCGATTGTTTCGATTGTTGCTATTTTTTACCAGACTTAAAATTGCATAGATAAAAAAAATAACGTTTAAATCCGAAAGTAAATCCGGTAAATCTGGGAATAACGCGAATCTATTAGAAATAAACCTCGGAATAAACAGATTTTTTAACTCTAATGATATCAGTCATCAGTGTAACTCGCAGGCATGTTTTTTACTTTATAAAGCAGATTTCAGAAAAATCTGAAATTACAAAAGAACAAAAATAAAATTCTCGAAAAATATTTTAAACTGAACTTTACAAAAAAAAATTATTATTTAAAAATTAAAATTCATAAATGTATAAGAACACTATCGATACTTTGCATATTTTTAAATCGCTACTTTTATATACTTATGTATTTTTTGAATCGCTATAGCTTGTCTATTGTTTAAAACGAAATAAGATTATTTTTAAAATAATGAAATAATGATGTTTTTTGTCTTTTGGCTTCAAGAAACTAACAATATATATGCTGTTTTACACTGCTTTTATCTACCGCCAACCTGGACTACTTTGGTCCATCCCATAAAAAAAGTTTATACTATTTGTGTTGAACAAACAATACAAGATAATTTGGAGTTTTTGCCTTTTAAAAATATTTTATATCCTATTATTTGATATTTGAATAGTTTGAATTAATTTAAGTTTTTTTAGTGGTAATACTGTTTCTATTTGTAAACAACTCTTTTGGTGTGTAAATTTTAACCTTCCGAACTTATTATAGTGAAACAATCTAAATAAGAGCTACAAATAAGTTAAGTGTCAAGATATTACCTTTAGTAATTTGTAATTTATGTGTGATCACATTTTTTTATTTAATTTTTTTTTTTTTTTTTTTTTTTTTTTTTTTGACGGCAAATATTTACGTTTTCATAAAGGTAACATGAAAACTAGTATTTCGGGGCTATTTTGTGCCAAGCCTTTTTTGGTTTGAAAATAACCCCAATTACTCAGCTCCCAGCAAAGGCTATTTTGTTCAAAAACTTAAATTGTTAAAAAAATAAAAAAATTTCTCTTTAACACGTTCACTGCCGTTTACGTGAAGATGTGATGATCGTTAATGCCGTACTGTAGAAGTGGTTTTCCCCCCAGAAGCCGATTTACTTTTTATAACAAAGAATCAGTAAAAGATTTTCCCGCACCAGCGTGTGACTGGCTATTGGCATTACCCCCACATCACGCACTGGCGCGTGAGTGGCCCCATAACGTCGGCGTTATATCACGCGCTTTCGCGTGAGCCATAAAATTTGCGTTAAAACCATAAAATTTGCTTCATTGTTTTATGTTAATTGTTTACAATTGAATCTCGAAGTTGAAAAACCATATTTAATATTTTTAATAACGGAAATGTGAGTGGGACTAGAAAAAAGTCGCTCAAATTTAACGGCATGTGTTTTTAATGACATAAAAATATGTATTTATTCTATTAAATCTAATTCATGAACGAGAACTTCCGAGCTGGACTTAATCTATTACGTATTTATACTATATTTGCTTTAGTGTTACACAAATGACATAAATACTTTCCCTGTTCACCCCGAGACATATAAATCAACCCATTAGAGAATTGTTAATATTAGAAACACCGTGAGAAAATTTCTAGCTGTATATTTGGATACAAACATATTATATAGATATAATCAATAATTGATAAAATTATTTGGTAATAAATTCATTACTGAATTAAAAAATATATATGTTCATATCACGAATAAATATGCGAAATTAACAACAAAATGTAATTTTGGCAAAGAATTGTTTGTATTAGTCTGACAACAAACTGTACATGCGATATATATAATACTAATACAATGAATTTTAATATCGAAAGAGATATTAATATGAAACCCGGTAAATTTTATAATAGCTTACGACCGAAAAAGAAAATTGGAATTTAAATAATTACTCGAAGATAAGTTATTGAAATGTTAAATAACTTTATTCACTCCTACTACAAGAAAAAAGAAAGAAATTACCATTATTATGCTTTATGATTCGTTATTTTTTAACATCATGATTTTAAATTACTTTAGAAGATAATTCACTCTTTTGTGACAAGTAAATATGTTGTGTTCTAGGACTCAACAACTATTTTTGCATTGTATCTCGATACAAAAGAATCCTTTTGTTACTCTTGCAAAAATTATGTAAACATTTCGATTTTTTTATATTATTTTAAAAAAGTATTTTCCATAATTCTCGAAATAAAGTGCGGGAACAGATATAATTCTACAATGTAAAGAAGATTACACATTTAAATAAACTCGAGGAAGCCAAAACATGTGAATTTTAAAAAGGGAGTGTTGTAAACAATGTCATTAGAAACAGTAGCGGAATATGAATTAATCCCACTTTACATATGTATGTTGTACGACCCAATTACATTTCTTTAAAGGATTATAATAATAATAATAATAAAATAATAGTAGTAAAAGAAGATGGTGATATTTTTACACTGTGTTTTCAAAAAGAATGTATCTAGATTCTTCTGCATATAAATTCGTTTTTATCTTTCTGCATAATTCATGATTAGTAAACATGAAATAAGTTATTAACTTTGGTTATAAACTGTTGATTTTTTTCTTTTTTCGGTTTTTGAAATTTTTATTTTAATATTTTAAATTTATTTACAGTTATGATAAATGTATATATAAATATATATATGTGTATGTCTTAAGTATATTTTGCGAAGGCGATTAGATCCGTGCGAGGATTTCGTTCTAAAATTCTCGATTTTTTAAAGATTTTTTTCATTAATTTATAATTAAATACATTTTTTTTTATATAAGCAATTTAGTGAACAGTTTCTCTTTCCACCGGTCAAAAATGCTATAAAACTGATTCTATTTCAATATTTTTTTTTTCAATTTAACTAATAAAGCAAATTCACTGAAATTTTTGATTATTAATAGGTCCTAATACAATGAATTTTAATATCGAAACAGAAATTAATTTGAAACTCAGTAAGTTTTCTAATAGCTTACAACCGTGAAAAAAGTTTCTGAATTTAAATAATTACTGGAAGATAAGTTATTGAAATGTTAAATAACGTTATTCAGTGACATTGCTTTGGTATTTCCCAGAAAAAGAAACAAATTACCATTATTATGCTTTATGATTCGTTATTTTTTAACATCATGATTTTAAATTACTTTGGAAAATAATTCACTCTTTTGTGCCAAGTAAATATGTTGCGTTCCAGAATTCAACAACAATTTTTGTATTGTATCTTGATACAAAAGAATCCTTTTGTTACTCTTGCAAAAATTATGTAAACATGTCGATTTTTTAAAAATATTTTTTAAAAGTATTTTCCATAATTCTTGAAATAAAGTGCGGGAACAGATATAATTCTACAATGAAAAGAAGATTACACATTTAAATAAACTCGAGGAAGCCAAAACATGTGAATTTTGAAAAAGGGAGTGTTGTAAACAATGTCATTAGAAACAGTATCGGAATATGAATTAATTCCACGTTACATACGCATGCTGTACGACCCAACTACATTTCTTTAAAGGATTAGAATCTCTATAAATAAAAGGAATTCCGAGGATAATTAATTGAGGCACAGGGGAAAGCAAATCTTGGCAATGCGCCAACTCGGTCCAGAGGAAGCAAATCTTGGCAATGCGCCAACTCGGTCCAGAGGAATATCATTAAGAAATATAAAACAGATAATGTATTTATCACAAAAAATCGTCTGCTAAGAAAATATCAACACTTTAACACGAAACTAACGCAATCGTTGGATACATGTTCCCTCCCGTGTTTCTCATTGCTCATTTTAAGTATTTTTAGAGTTTAATATTAGTTGTTGTTTTTAAAACTGATTTTTCACAAAGTCAGCTGCGACGTATTTCAGACAATGCATTTCTGCATGCTTCCAGTTATTGATAAAATCATACAAATTTCAAGTTCGTTTAATATTGCTAATACGGACCCGGGCAACGCCGGGCGGGTCAGCTAGTAATAATAATAAAAAAAATAATGTAGTAGTAAAAGAAGATGGTGATATTTATACACTGTGTTTTCAAAAAGAATGTATCTAGATCCTTCTGCATATAAATTCGTTCTTATCTTTCTGCATAATTCATGATTAAAAAACATGAAATAAGATATTAAATTTGTTTATAAACAGTTGCATTTTTTTTATTTTTCGATTTTAGAGATTTTTATTTTAATATTTGTAATTTATTTACAGTTAAGTCATATGTATAAATAAATGCATGCTAAGTATATTTTGCTAAGACAAGTCAGGTTTGCCAGGATGGCCTCCATATTTTCCCCTGAAATTAAAACTTCATTTCATACCTGAACTTAAATATTTCGCAATGGCTGATTCTATTACAGCAAGGCATTTCATGTACACACGGGAAGTGAAGTTGAGTGCAATTAGGATGTTTATAAAAGAAGATTAGAAATACACTTGTCCGACTTTAAATAAATCTAAAAATATATTATGTATTTTCTGGTGTAAATCCATGTTTTTTTTTTTTTTTTTTTTTTTTTTTTTTTTTAAATAAAAGTAAAGGTTAAAATGGCAATTCTGAAACAAATAAATCGGCGCGAGGTTTTCGTACTTCAGATTTCTTTTTGTATATTTTTCTTTAATTTATAATTAACTGCAATTTTTTTCATTAAAGAACTTAACATAATGAGTGTACTATGTGTAAACCTTATACAAAAACATTCCGAAAAATATTCAATTAGTCGTTGAGCGTTTTTGTTTGTGCATAGTAAAAGTTATTGTTACAGAAATAATATTTATGATAATTCTTAACTCAAAGGCATAAAGAAAATGCTTTATGCATTAAGATGTGTAGATAAAAAATCCTATCTAATGATATCTAATTCATCGTTGTACTCAACATATTGGGTAAATCCAACATGTGATATCAAATATAGTAAATAAAATTCTATTCAATGATACCTTATTATAGTTGTTTAAAACGGATGTTAACAACAAAAATAATGTATATTTTTTCGATTTAAAACATTTTGCAAAATACAGAAATGTGAATTTCATATTTTAAACAGAGGAAAGTTTAAGTTTTAATGCTTTTTTTACTGTTATCTTTTCTTTATTTTTAAATTTATGTAATTTTCCGTTTTTGGTTTATTTTAAGGTATGAAATCCTTTTAAAATAATCCCAAATATATGATTTTACAAAAATTAATCCCACATATTTGTTTTGTTACAAGAGAGATTTAAAATATTTTTCAAAAAAATTACTTTATAGATATCGCATTTAAATTGGTGAAGATACTTCAAACACTGAATCAAAAATATTTATCTATAACATTTTTTATTACTAGCTGCACCCGTCGAAACTCGACGGAAAAGAATATATATTAGGTATGATATATATCAATCTTATATAGACAGTAAAATACTGAGCGAAATAAACAAATGCACAATTCATAACACATAACAAACAACATTAAAACAACTCATAAATTATTATGTTGGACTTCAGCTACAGATCTTTTTTTAATGCGGTTTCTAAACCTTAAATATTATTTAAATGCCAAACTATTTAGGAAGTTAATATTATACCACGGAAGACGAATTCAAAAATATCTGCATAGTTTCTTTTTTCTCCATTTAAATATCGCTTGATAACTGTACAATAATTATAATATCAATGAAACATTTTAATTATAATAGAAACAGGAACTTACTAAACTGCCTAACCAACCCAGTACACATTTACAGCACTTGCAATAAATTTATTTTTCGGCTTGTATCCTCCATGAACTTGTAAAAATTAATTTTATTGCTATGGCAACGGAAAAAAAAAGATATCTCTGTTATTAAAAAGAATAAAAATTTTATATTTGTTGCTGAAATGCAGATTTTTTTTCTATTTTAAACAATAACTTAATACAATGAAATGATTTTAATTATTTGTTGATATTATGTAAGATAGAAATATAGTAATACCGCCATATCACTCACAGGTTTTATTTTTTTCCCCTCTAATATGACATCATTTACACCTTCAGAAATACTCATCTTTTCTTAAATAAAAGCGTGATTTATGCAGTTATTTAAGAGTTCTTTGGTTTCATAAAATATTCTATATAATTAAATAGAAATGGCGCAGTTTATAGAAATATTTTCATTTGTGCACACCACGGACCTTTAAATTAATAGAAGTTCACTTTATTTAGATGCAGGAATTAAAGTCAGTGAATATGACATCATCACTGACACAGCTATAACAACGTATATTATATTCATGGAATAAATTTATCTGGTTTCTGTATGACGACATTTTCTCCATCGACAAAATTTCACTTTAGATATTATATTTTATTAAAGTTTATCTTCTGTTATTTTACTTACATAATACTTAATAATATTACTCAGTAAATAATCTGTGTATTGCAGGGGATAACTATGTGCAATCATTTTATTATGATTAAATTTAACGAAAACCTTTGTTTATTCTTTTTTGTTTGTTTGTTTGAAATGCGATTATACATTCACCGATGAGATCAAGCTGCTGATTGGTGGAAAATAATGAAACAAAATAAATTTTGAGAACAGCTTAACCTGTTGCCACTGTTTTGAAGAAATGTCATGAAAAAACTTTTAAAATTAAAAATAAAATATAAAAATTGAAATAAATTAAAAATTAGCCAGAATGAGCACATCTACACATAAACAGCTTTCATTTAAAAAAATAATTATCAAAATCGGGCCAGTAGAAGGCTCAGGGCTGATGACCAAAAAAACAGCCAGGTGTTTTAAATATATAGATTTCGTAGTAAAAGAATTTTACAACGATCAATTTAATTGGCATTATATTTTAAAATGTCAGATGTGCTAAACTAAAAATAATGAAAATACTAAAAGTTTTATTATTTAGTTTTATTATTTTTGTTTTATTGTTTTGTTTTATTATTTTGTTAGTATAACTTTTCTTTATAAAATTCTTTTACTACAAATTTTAATTTATTCAGTTTATACTTGCATGACTGTATGAACAATTCAATAAGTATTTTTTAATAGCACGTTTAGATTAATGAGATAATATTAAGAAGCTACTTCAGTCACCTGCGGAAATGCGCTCCCTAATGTCCCATGTAATACATTTTTAAAGACGTTTACATTTCAGTACTAATTTTAAAATTTTCTTTACAAATACTTTTTAATTAGGATATTTTCATTTTCGGAGCCGGTTTCTAAAGTGAAAGCATTTTCTTGTAAAAGAAAAAAAAAAAATCGAAAACGTAAGAAAGGGCAAATATAGAGATCTATTGCAGCTATCCAATGCAAAAAAGAATAGTATAAAAATATTATAATGCAAACATATCTTTAAAAAAATTTCTTCCGTAGGATTTGAATTAGCGAGCCATTAGCGAGTAGGATTTGAATTAGCTTTCTAAGTGATTAGTGCAACTAATAAGGTGCAACACTAGGCACAGAAAAAGACCCGGATGATAATGTGAAGTCTATGATGGGAGCGTTCGTTTCAAATATTTCGTCCAAATTTTAATATTTTTACATACTTTATTTTTTGAACAAGATAGCTGAGGACGATCCACAACCGGCCTAGTTTTTATTTTTTCAGCTTTGGTTTCAGATTTAAAAAAAAAAAAAAATAAATAAAAAAAATTAAAAAAAAAAAAAAAAAAAATACTTTAAACTTTTGGAATCGGTTTCACTATCGTAAATATAAAAAATATATAAACAAAATCGAAAAAGTAAAAACTAGGCCGGTCGTGGATTGTCCTCAGCTATCTTGTGTAAAAAAAAATATGTAAAAATATTAAAATTTGAGCAAGATATTTGAAAAAAAAAAACGCTTCCATAGACTTTATATTATCATTCGGGTCTTTTTCTGTGTGGGGCCTTAATAACTTCTCATATTACTTTTTTAACAGATTTTAGATTGCGTATTTTATAATCCCTATTTTTAAATCAAAGAAAAAAAAAAAAAAAAAAACCAATAAAATTGAATTATTTTAAACATATAACTTTACTCAATTTAATAAAATTTACGAAACTATTTTTTGTTTATCCTAAATTAGCTTTGCAAATCTGATAAATGGCATTTTGATGCACATGACTTGAAAAATAAAATTCTATTTTGAAGCTTCTTTCCTTCTATAGTAAAAAAAAACTAGCCTTAAAAGGAATGACTCCTGGAATGATGCTGATGTGGAAGATTTCCGGAACTAACGAATCCGGGTTGTCCACTCCTTCCATGAGTCGAATAGACCAATCAGGAAAGGGCTCCGTCTATGCATCGCCATATGGGTTACCATAAAGAGAGGAAAGGTTACCATCGCCAACAATCGCCAAGTCTGTCGCCAACTTGGCGATATATCGCCAAATTTGGCGACCAAAATTAGTTGTCAAAAGTGACGCCAACTTGGCGATAACTGTAATATTTCGCCAAGTTTTTAATTTATTTACACCACCAGTCGTTTGATACATCATTTGAGAGGTTTGCAACTGCTTATTCATATAATGGATGTCTTGTGTGTTATCCCCCATTCTGCTCCCCAGGAGGGGCACATTTTTATTTTCTTTACAACACCAGTCGTGTTACACAAAATTTGAAAGGTCTGCAACTGCTTATTCATATTATGGATGTCTTGTGTGTCACCCCCACACTCTGCTCTCCCCAGGGGGGGGGGGCGGTCACATTTTTAATTTCTTTACAACACCAGTTGAGTGACACATCATTTGAAAGGTCTGCAACTGCTTATTCATATTATGGATGTGTTGTGTGTCATCCCCCACTCTGCTCCCCAGGGGGGCACATTTTTAATTTTTTTACAACACCAGTCGTGTGACATCATTTGAGAGGTCTGCAGCTGCTTATTCATATTATGGATGTCTTTTGTGTCGCCTTCCACTCTGCCCTCCAGGGGGGCACATTTTTAATTTCTTTACAACACCAGTCGTGTGACACATCATTTGAAAGGTCTGCAACTGCTTATTCATACCATGGGTTATTGGCGTGCGCAGCAAGCAGGGGTAGACAATAATTTGGAATCGCGAAGCGATTACGCGGGGGGTTGGCGAGCATTGCGAGCAGGGGGGCGGGGCCCCCCTAGTGGTGTAAATAAAAACAAAACATTTTTCTCTTTTTGTGTATGTGTGGGGCGGCAAGAGGACATTAAACGTGAAAAATGATTTGCAAATGGTTTTATTGACTCTTTATTAGAATATCTATATCATAGTGACTGGAATATTGCCTCTTCGAAAATAAATCATCGAACAGTATTTTCTTTTAAACATGCGTATTTAAATTAAAGTATCAACTGAAAAATATTCACACATCTCTTATCAGAACGGGGTAAACATAATAAACCATTCTTCAAATATTTATTTTAAAATATCAAATAAGATTTATGGAAAAATATTCATAAATTTTCTGATTATTTAGGAAATCGATTTCCCAACTGCTTGAACCAAACATCAATAACATGAAATTATTGAAAGAATTTTATTGTGTTTAATGAAACTTTCAATTTATAATTTTCTCCTCTGTTTATTTCAACTAACCGTTCCAAATGTAACGAAAGACAACTGACGTTACATTTGTTTGTATTTTCAAAGAATAAACATTTATTTTAAAGCATTACTGTTGATATAGTAAAGAAATATTTAGCATTTTTAGTATTTTTACATAATAAAAGACAAAATGGGATATATATTTTTTTTAACTCTCAGTATTTTTTCACTCTGATGGCTATGTTTCTTTTAATCAATTAAAACGCAGGCTTATACACCCGCTATCGGTATATAAGCCTGCGTTTCTCTGTCTCTTTGCTCAGTTTTGCTTTTTCTAGCTTGCTGAGTTTTGCACTGATGAAGAATCTCATAGTAGATTCGAAATAGCTGTCCTCTACCTTTTCATACATTATTTGTGCATTTATAATCGTTGGTTTTGTATCTTTAAACAAATTTTCACAAAGGCTTTATTTATTAGTTTAATAATCCGGTATTTTTAAAAATAAATTTCTGAACTGAAAAATAATTTTATGTTAGTCTAACAACTTATAATACAAAGTGAAAAAACTCTAAACATCCCTTATCACCAGAAACTCAAATAAAGTACTCACAATAAACTCAATAAGTAGTTTCTTAAATGTTTTGTTTTAGTTGAGGGAAAACTACTTAGCGGGTGATGTTTACAATTATTCTTATTGCCTAGTGAACAATGATTTAATATTGTGTAGTTTACGTTTTAACATTTCCTATATTCACCGAAATCTGTGCTTTAACGCTAATAAAACAAGATTATTTAAATAATATAACTTTATTCATTCATGAATCATTCAGTTCATGAAGTTCTTGGTTGTTTATACTAAAATAAATGCTTCAGGTATGAAGATAAGGGATCTACAATATTTTTTTCTGAAAAAGTAAATGGCCTTAATCTAGAGCGAGTTTCGTGTAAATAGAAACCATACATTAATTTTTGGTTTTGATTTAAAGTCTATAATTGAATGACTTTTTTTTCCACTTAATTCTTGTACTTTAATAAGCTATAATGATTATAATCTTACATATTTGAAAATAAACCAGCCAAGTGAAAAATTAACAGCAAGAAAATAAAATAAAATGTCAACTAAAAAAAAAATCCACATATTTCACACGATTGTGGATTACACTTAAATTAAAATTTCAATTGAAAAAATGAAATCCGCATACATCTAAGGATTCGGTAGAATCGAGTAAACCGAATAAGCCGTTGCTCAAACGTTTATTTTAATAGCACGACATATTTTTCACCATCCACTGAATTGCAATTTTTCATTAGTTAAAGATCAAGATAAAACTCTTCTGCTTCTTTGATTCGAAAGCCGTCACGATTCGACTACCTTTAACCACGCCGCGAAAAAAAACAAAGGCACAAAAACTAAGGAAAATTTGCTTCCTTAATTCCAAGTGCAAATAGTGGCATCGTTAGGAAGCACAATTAAAGAGAAGAAAGGAGAAGTCCCCCTCCCCCCCTACATATAAAGAAAACCAAAGTTGACTTTTCTATCCGGCCGCACTAATGACTTCATAGAGAGAAATACGGCTCAAATCCGTACAGTCAATACTGTACAGTCGAACTTATTGTTGAGCTCGGCAGCACACAAAGATGTAAGTCCCAAACTGCCATCTTCAGCAAAGAAACAAATATTTTTCTTGGTTCTTTAATCCGAAAAACTTGCGAATGGGAGAGTTTTATCATTTTTGGGATATATATGTTTTTTCTTTCTTTACTTCTTTTGTCGGCTTTTTTCAGTGTTTATGTATAATATGTGCCATATTTTGAAATGAAGTGAAAAAAAAAAAGGAAAAAGACAAAGTGATAGCCAACTGTTCAAGTATTATCTAAACGCAGTGTAGCGAAAAGTAATTGACAGCAAAAAACACGGGATTTCAATGTCATTTGTGATATTGCAAATAGCGATTTAGTTGTGTTGTATTGATACATGTTCTTAGTCAATATTTATAAGACTTTGTTTTGTGAGGCATACATTGAATTCATTTTTTTAAAAAAGGCAAAATTAGAAAGACGTCTTTTAATGCTAAATTGATTACTAAATTCAGTGTTAAACAAAATAATAATAACGAAATAAATATCAATTTTGAAGTAAACAAATCATCAAACACGAATCGCTTAATCTGAGAAATAATCTTTAATGAATATTTTTGTTCCAATATACAAATATTTGATGGGAAAACATAGGACAATTTAGATTTGAGGACTGCAGTGTGTTTTCTTTTAGTTTAAATTTCAAAATATAAAAATATAAACCTTTCTACGTATTAATCTTCAGCCAATATTGTTTATACACTATATTGCCATTGATTATGGGACACTTGCGATTTTAGACATTTTACTAAATATCTAGAAAAATACATGAGGAATCATCTCGAAACTCTTACTGTATAAATATAATAGTATACGTCATACATCTCCGTGAAGATTTTTTACCGAAACGCCATAGGGGACCGTCAACAAACTAAAAAAGAATGAATATCTTTTGAATAACCCTGTCAAAACTAATGTAGCAAAAGTGCTCAAACTCTAGATTATGATTGAATGCCTTATTGTAATACACTGTGTTCATGTTTATGCAAATAGCATGCACACTCGCAGAGTAATTAAGGTTTTTATAAAAATGGTCCCAAATTTTTCCAAGTTTTTCCATTATAATTTTCAGAGTTCTTAATATTAGATAATATTTTTTTCAGAAAATATGACAAACAACATTGCACACAGTACCCTGTAATCAGAATTAAAAAATAATAAAAATTGTATGAAAAATGAGTAGGTTTACTATATAATTTTTTACTGCGCATGCGTCAAAGATATCAAAATTTCATTTGCATATTATGTTAGCTAAATGTATAGAGCAACTTTTGTAAAAGTCTCAAAATCATAGCTTGAAAATTCTGAAAGTAATCGTCTATAGAAAAAGGACAAAATCCGTTGTTTCCAAAATGAAGCAAAAAAAAATGAGGGATTTTATCCAAATGCAGTAGTACATCCCATATTGTGTATTCTATATTGACACTAATCAATGAATATATGGATACAACCCCTCTTGTTTTTGCTTCATTTTCAGAATAATGGATTTTCGACTTATTCTATTGACGATTATTGTCAGAATTTTCAAGTTATGATTTTGTGACTTTCACAAAAGTTGCTCTATACATTTAGCTAACATAATATGCAAATGAAATTTTGATATCTTTGACGCATGCGCAGTAAAAAATTATTTAGTAAACCAACTCATTTTTTATACAATTTTCATTATTTTTTAATTCTGATTACAGGGTACTGTGTGCAATGTTTTTTGTCATATTTTCTGAAAAAAATAATATTTTATATTAAGAACTCTGAAAATTATAAGGAAAAAACTTGGAAAAATTTGGGATCATTTTTATAAAAACCTTAATTACTCTGCGAGTATGCATGCTATTTGCATAAAAATTAACAAGGCTTATTACAATAAGGCATTCAATCACAATCTAGAGTTTGAGCGGTTTTGCTACATTAGTTTTGACAGGGTTATTCAAAAGATATTCATTCTTTTTTAATTTGTTGACGGTCCCCTATGGAGTTTCGGGAAAAAATCTTCACGGAGATGTATGACTTATAATATTATATTTATAAACTAAGAGTTTCGAGATGATTCCTCATGTATTTTTCTAGATATTTAGTAAAATGTCTAAAATCGCAAGTGTCCCATTATCAATGGCAATATAGTGTATTGGCTATATGTCTGGCTTTCTGTCAATATTGAAATGAAATACCACTCATACCACTCCAATATTTATGCATTGTTCTAATAGTGTACTAATTTTGAAAAAAAGAGGGATTTTAATTTAATTGTGAATCTATATATTCAACGTAAACGTAACTTTTAAATAACGTTGGCGTTGAATTCCAAACAATTTCAACGCAAAATTAATATTTCTACAAAAGTTAAATTTTTTTATAAACAATTCTAATGTAAATACACAGTATTAAACTAATATTGTTCAAGCATTGGCGTATTTCATTTGAATGCAATATTTGAGAAATATTGAGCCAATGTTAACAATATTTGTTTACTTATGCTAATGTGCTTTTGAAATGCAAATTATTATTTATTAAAGCATTAAATAAATAATTACGAACATAATCTATTATACTTTTTATCTTTAATTACATTTATACTGTCAAATCTCATTTGCTAGTAATTTCTATTACTATAATAACATCACATATTTTTTATTTCTTGGGAATTCTATGAATAAAAATGTCTCTTTTATTTCATTTATTTCTTGCATACTTATATATAATTGATAAACAATGAATAATTGACTTTCTGTAGCAGAATTAATAAGCGCGAATTTATTAAGATAAAGGAAATAACTTAATAATTTACATCAAATACTGATATGAGGAGCTTAGGCGAAAGGGAATAAACAGCAAAACCATATCCATTGATTAGGATCATAATACGTAACTCACATGAAAAACACAAGAGGACAGTGATGATTTCTTATCCATAATTAACTTCCGTTGTAGTAAGCGGCTTATGACCCAGTAATATTAATTTATTTGACTTACACTAACTCATATTATGTACTAGATATTACATATATTATGATTCAGAAGTTATCAATACAAGTAGAAGAAATTCGAATTTAGCGCTTGGGACGCATTTATATTGAACGATTTTTCTAATAAATTAATATTGATTTATATCTAGTCATTTCAGGAATGCATTGTAAAATGTATATTTCAGTCCGTAAGGGGAAAAAAGAACAAAATTAAATATATATTATTATTATTATTATTATTATTATTATTATTATTATTATTTGTTTACTTTTTTAAAAAACTTCCTTGAATCTGTTAATATGTCTGGTTATTGTTTTTTCGTGACCATTAGAAATAATTTTAAAAATTCAAGGATAGACACGACTCGGACTCATTCACATTAATTCCATAATAATTTTTATACTTCATAAACTTAAATTTATGCTATGTGTAAAGTATTTAGAAAGATAAGAAAAAATATTTAAAAAGATGTTAAAGTGCTTTAATTCTTAGTATTTTAACTGTTAACATAGCCTATGTCAGATAATTAAAAAAATACTGTTATTAATGTTGTTGGGGGAGGAGAAATAAATGCACCATTTGCCAGCTATAGTTGTATAAGTGTAAGAGATGAAGATGTTGTGTAATCTCAAGAAACACTATTTAATTAACTAAATCTAATTTATTTAAAGAACTCATAAAAAACATAATAGTTTAAAAGCAAAACTAAAAAGTTTATAGATATCGTAAATTTACTTAGCCTAAATGACTGGAAAACAAACTTAATACTCCATAATACAATACTGGAGTTACTGCTGGCCAAGCAAGTACACCCCAACTAAATCTGCTGCAATGCTATTTATACAGGCAAAAACATTACAATCACAGTTAATACAAAACATTAGCATAGTTAATGTTGTTGTTGTTGTTTAGACCCCTAAGGGTCCGGTGAGCAGCTTTATATTTCTTTATAGCTGTCTAAATCCGAGTTTAATAAACAAGTTTAACAATCAAACATTAACTCTGGTATTTGGCTACCAACCAACCTACCATAACTGAAAACTGTTGACATGGCATTAAATTTGCAAGCTAGGAATGTGAAGTTACTTCATTCACAAATAAACCATCTAGTAAATATTTCTGCATTAATTATGAAGTAAAAAATCCTTTATATTTAAAAAAGGTAGTACATAAATATGAATAATTAATATTTAAACTTTACATATTATTCAAATGATATTTTATATTACATTTTTCAATTACTAGCCAGCCATGTCATAACTTTTAAACCTTTTCTTTAAATATGAAACATGAATAAACTCTTAAAAATAACAAATAAAATTCTAAATAACTTATTAAGCATTGTGGGGGTGAGTGAAAGAGAGGGAGAAAAACTGAAATTAACTGTTTTATTGTAAAATTCCAAGAAATGTCTTATTTTTAAATTTCACACAGTTTGTGTAAAAAAAGAGTGACATTTAAAACTAAGTCGTTAATTGCAGTATTTTTGCATCCTCATAATGGTATACGATATGTACACTTAATGGTATTGGGGGGAGGGGGGAAACGTTGCTCGGGTTGCTTTTTAATTATATTAAACTATTTCACATTTTATGACACTGATATACACAGCTGATGTTTACTACAAGTTACTTCCTGTATAATAGAAAGCAGATAGTGTTTACAGGGACGCATATAAGATATTGATACTATACTTTATCCGAAATGCTGTATACTATTACACCAAGTCTGAATATTTTTTAAACTTTGTTATAGTATGAATGCACTTCATTTGCAAAGATTTTAATGCAATTTCCAACTTTTTTTCAGTAACCATTTTTTTTTTGATTTATAGCGTTATAGATATTATTTTCAAGTATTCACATAACCCACGTTGGAAACCTTTATTCTGTAATTTAAAAAAAAAAAAAATGTACTAACAAGGAAGGTCTCCATACGGACATACTCCGAAAGTTCTGAAAAAATTACAGAATGTTCTTCTCATGAAGATATATACGTTCAAAAAAAATTTCGGCGGAACCTCCGTGCACTGTTCGTAAAAAAAATAATGAAAATTTCGGTTAGTTGGTGATTTATCGTCGGTTGGCGATGCAAAGCAATTTTAAAAAATACTTTTTTATGTCAAATGCATTTTAAAGGAAAAAAGTTTCTTGTTTAACTTGTTTAGATAAATTAAATAACTTTGGTTTTGTCAGTTTTAGTTTGTTTTAAGTATAATTTTTTTATATCGGTATTTATACGTGTTTATATTCAAATTTAACTATCAAAATTTGAGATTTAAAATGAAATTCAAATTTAAATTAATTAAAATTGTTTCAAGTTCAAAGTCCAGTTGAGCCTTGTCAACTCGATTTTGTTGCTATGGAAACATCTGGCTTTTATATTTGAATACGCTTAAATGTATGAAGATATTTTTTCTGAATATGAATTCTATATATGAAAATATTTTTACCAGAGGTAAATTAAATAATTACAGCTACAAATAATAATAATAATAATAATAATATATATATATATATATATATATATATATATATATATATATATATATATATATATATATATATATATATGCAATTAACTCTCGCATTGTTTGTGTTTAAATTCATTAAATACCATTTGCACGCATTCTAAAAATTCAAATGTTTTCAGTTGCATTAAAATGGTTTCTGCTTTTTTCGGGAAAAAATGCTCCTTGCCAAATCGCGTCATTTCACGCCAAATATTCGAAAATATATATATATTTTTTACAGGTTTTCTACTGCAATTCCGCTGTTAATTTGACTGTTTCTTTATTATATACATAAGTAGTTTAATTAGTTTTTTTTTTCAAGAAATTCTGAGTATGTCCAGTATGTAGACCTTCCTTGTTAGATTAACATCTAAAATTTTGTTCGTTGTTTGTAAGAACAACCTACAAAAGTATCTCATATTCAATATTATTTTTTCTAAGTAATCTCGCATATTTTTTATTTAATCTCACAGATAGGATTAACTACTTAAATCCATTATAACTAACTTAGTTAGCTCCAAGCTTTCTTACAAAAATTTATCGAATTAATTAGTCTTTATCTCAGAAAAAAAAATTAAATAAACACAACATCTGACAACACCTATTCATTAAAAACGAACTTATAACAAAAATCTCCAAAGATAAACAAACATTCAAGAACCTTAAATTATATTTTGATAATAATAAATTCATGATGTGTAAATTATTCAAAAACAAATATTTGAATATTTTCTGGAAGATCTTAAAAATTTTCAAGAGAATATGATTTGTGGATGTTTCGTAATACAAATGCATTCATAAATGTTAGTTTTTAAAATATGAAATCTTCCGGCATGTTTTTCTATGCAGTACAATCGATATGAGAATAAAAAACATTAGCTTTTAAAAAGCATACTTTTTTACATAAAATAATTTAAATACCTACCAGGTGTTTGGTATCTGTTGACAAACATTTTTGTTATATTTTTTTTATTTTAAAAAGTAAAAACTATAGTAGTGGTCACCTGATCCGTCCGTCTCTCTACCCATCTGTCCGATATAAAGGCGTAGAAATTACGCAACCGAATGGATAGAAATTTAGCCCTCTCGGGTCTTGTGTACTATTAATAGTACAGGTCTTTTTAATTGAATATTATATTGCTTTAACAAATACTTTTGTTACTGTTTACTTGTAGTACTGTTCACCAATAGAAAGGCGGAATTTATGGGTTAGTTTTTCAAAATGACGTCTGTGTTACACACGACTATGGTTTTCCTATAAATATAAATGCCTTAAACACTATTTGTATAAATTTTTATCAAATATTGATGGACAACATTTAGAAAAAACAATTAAAATCTTCTTTTTTCATCGCAACAACAATCTATAACAAATTGAAAATTGCATGTTAAGCATAGCAGATGAGGTGCGTTCGTACTATAACGAAGGTTTTAATATATTCAGATCTTGGTGCACTTCGGATACAGTATAGAGCCGAAATCTTTTGTGTGATTTATACAGGAGGTAACTTGTAATAAAACTCACCAGTGTATATCAATTTCATAAAATGTGAAATAATTTAACGTAATTAAAACGTGCCCTAAAAATATTTCCCTAAAAATATTTCTATATCTTTATGTAATGGAATTCTTTTGTGTATCCCTGTAAATTAATAAATATTCTTTGCACCACAGATTGTACAGAATGCTTATTTTTGTATATTCTTCATAGATGCATATCAATTTTATTATGTTCGAAAGAGTGTAACATCATTAAAACACACTTGAAACTATTTTTTCCCATAAGTTGTAACGTAACGGAATATTTTTAGTTGCCCCTGTAGTTAAACTATGTATCAGATTTTCGTAAAATTTAAAATGACTCGACATAATTATGCAACCATTATATATTTTTAATTTCAAATGATTCGGTTGGGTAGTTTTTTTTTCTGTTATAATTGGACAAACAGACTGATGGACAGATGGACTGAAGAACGACTTCAGGTGCTTGGTATTTGCATAGTAAATGCATAGTTAAAAATGAATTTATTTAAACACGTTTTTAATAAAGTATAATTTATAAGATGAATCGGATATATTTTTTAACTCCATGAAAACGATTAACTATTAATTTAAACTACAGCTATGGCATTACAATACAAGACTTCTAATAAAAATTTTCGCTGATTAATTTCATACAACAAAATAAAAACAACAAAATCTGAAAACACACATTCATTAAAACGTGAACTTTTAACAAAGATCTGCAAAGATAAACAAATCTCGAAGGAATTTAATTTATATTTTGATAATAATCAATTCATGATGTTTAATTTATTCAAAAATAAATATTTGGATATTTCCTATAAGCTTTTAAAGAACTCCAGGAGAATTTGATTTGTGAAAGTTTCGTGATACAAACGTATTCATAAATTTTAATTTTTAAAAGACGGGAACTTACAACATGTTTTTCTTTTCTATACAATCTGCACGAGGATGAATAACATTAGCTTTTCAGAGAACTGTTTTTTTTTTCCTTATAGCGATACCAGAATGCTTTTAATAGGCTTCAGGCGTTTATATCTGTAGACAAACATTTTTGCAAGTTTTTTTTTTTTCTTGAAAAAAGTATGACGATTTATTTTAATGAGAGTGTTGTTTACGTATTTTTTTACCCGTTGAAATAATTAATGCTTTGGATATGAAGAAATAGATTGAAGATAATTAAAGAAAAGAACGGAACATGCAAACATCGTTAAGCAACACTGTATATTTTACAAATGAGTATTTCTTAAAATTGCCTTTAGTTATGTTTGGGGGGTGTTTCAAGTTCTTTACATAAATATAAAAAAATGGAGAGTGTTAATTACTTATATGAATTAAATATGTAAAACATTTTTCAACGCAGAATTTCCAAAAGTGTTTATAGAAAGAAATGGAAAATTATTCATTTTTTGTTTTAACTGACAATTTAATGATAATTTTCGTTGAGTTTATTTTTTATTTAAAAATCACTTGGTGTATTTACATGCATTTCTTTCTATCTTATTGAAAAGAAAAAAGTAAAACAGTTAATAAAAAGTTTTGATTTTATTGATTTATTATTTTTTATTTATTTGTTTTATATTTATTTATATTATATTTATTTATATATATTATTTTGCTATTTTTTAAAAGTAACTAACAAATAAAAATAACAGAGCTTTAAAAATAAACATTTGTGCATACATATTTCATTAAAATTTAAAAATATCGTGTGTAAAGCATTGCTCCAAATGTTTTGTATCTTTAATGTACATTAAATATGTAAACAACTGCTTTTGAAAAAAAAAAAAAAAATCCCTAAAATGTGTGTAGTTTTATATCTGAAAATTTTTTCTATGTTGCAGAATATCAGTTTTTGTTACAGTTACATAAGATACAGTTTTTGAAAATTATCCCAAACTAACAAATTCCACAAAATCTATTTTAGCAGAAGAAAAATTACACGGATAAATTAAATAGCGATAATTTATTTTATTTGAATTTTCTTATTTCTATAATGAATCAATTAAATAATTATTTTAAATTAAACAAGTGATGTTAGTTCTACTTGAATATTAATTGTGTTACTAATTTCGCTAATATATTAGTTAAATATCTTATTTTTTAGGATTTTATTGCTGGTGTTTTTAATTTATGAATTTCATGTTATGCATTGTTACCTACAATGTATTAAAAATATATAAATCATTATTCGTTAATCAATGGAATTGAAAATAATAAAATAATTTTACATTAACATAAAAGGAGAAAAAAAAGATGCATTGAAAAAGAATACGCATATTATTTTCACTAAATGTAACAACTTCTGGTAGTATTGTAGCAGTTTTACACAAAAAAAGTTTATTTTTTATTGCTATTTTTGTTTTACAAAAAACATATTGGCGTTCAATTGTAATGTATTATTATATCTCTTTTTATTTTTATATTATACGATTTTTTAAATTCAGCAAGTGATACACGAGGATGGTTCAATAATTATTGTCCCTAGTGTATATAAAATACCTTTGACTGCCATGGTTGTTGTGGAATATCGAAATCTAATATTTTAGATGCCTATATGCGCAATTTCACAACCGTAGTCGTGCACATTTGGAGGGATTAGTGAAAAGGGGGAGTGGTTGTGAAAGGCAAATTTTTAGCTTATGGAGCTCGATTTGTGACAGTGGATGAGACGTAACTACTGCCGTTTGGACTCGGGATTATACTGATGTAGCCACATCACATTTATTTTTACAAATGTAACTCAAAAATAGGTCTTAAAAACTTCACCACTCTCACAGTGTTGCCAGATGGGCTACTTTTTTAAAAATCAGATTCTTGATTGACACCACTTTTTACAAATGATAAAATGCCCCTTATTCAATGACATGATAATAAAGGCGAAAACAAAAGGTAAATACCATTTCAGAAAAGTGGTGCCAATCAAGAAATCTGAATTTTAAAAAAGTATCTTACTGGCAACACTGCAGTCACACCAAAACTATATTAACATATAGCTACGGCTCTAAAACTGAGCATACAGGTATTTAAGACATTAGGCTTCTGTATTCCACAGAATAAATATTTTATATACATTAGGGACAATGATTATTGAACTACACAAGTATTTTATTTTGTAAAAGATTATTTTAGCAACGAAATATATTAAAAAATATAACTTACAATCCCTAATTATAGGCATAAAAAAGAGTGAATTTAGACGTGTTTATAATGAGAAAAACGCTTAAGCGAAAATAAAAATATGGTGGTCAAAGATATTCAGTGCTATATATGGAACACTGCGAAAGGAAATGGCAGCGCCATGATGTCAGCTTCAGTATAAAAGAAAATGACTTGAAAATTCTTTTAAGTGACCATAAGTGAGAACTTCCTTATCAAATCATCGAACATAAGAAACCGCAATTCATAACTTCAAATATCAACGGTTCCAAGCGAAGTCAATGCATTACTTTATTTAGTTAGAGAAAAAATACATTTTCTTGGGAGATTATCATTTTAAAATTTTATACAAAATAAAGAATAATAATCACAGTAGATGTACTATTCAAGATATCTGCGATTTTTAGGATGCAGAACATAGTAATATATATTAAACAAAAACATAATTTGCAGAACAAAATAAAAAAACAAAATTTATTTCCTGCTCTATTTAAGCCCGAGAAGGGACAGATATTAAGATATTTGATTTATTTATTTCAACATTTAGTATTAAATTTTTGTTTCAAATAATTTAAATTATGTGAACATTAAAAAAATAAAAATGAAATTCAAACAATATGATACTTAAAAACCCTAAATCTTAGAATCCGCTCAAATGAAATCGAAATAAATCTTAGACTTTTTCTGAACATTTGCTTTTTAGATGTGTCTATTCTTTATATCTATACCTACCGTAAACATTATACAAAATCTGCAAAACAAATATTTGCAAGTTAAGTTTGGAAAAATGTCTAAGATTTATTTCGATTACGTTTGAACGGATTCTAAGATTTAGGGTTTTTAAGTATCATATTGTATGAATTTCATTTTTATTTTTTTAATGTTCACATAATTTAAATTATTTGATACAAAAATTTAATACTAAATGTAGAAATAAATAAATCAAATATCTTAATATCTGTCCCTTCTCGGGCTTAAGTAGAGCAGGAAATAAATTTTGTTTTTTTTAATTTGTTCTGCAAATTATGTTTTTGTTTAATATCTCAAGTTTTTTAATAACTACTGCATTCAGATGAGCTCATTTCAAAATGAACTGAGGGTACCATCATCAGGACTTCCTTTATGTGGTATCGTATCACAATTACGGATGTAATTTACCCAGGGACATAGCTAGAAGTGAATTATGGAGGGGGGGGGGTACGCTCAAGAGGACGTCTGAGGTGCTCATATTTTTCTCCCTCATCTTCTGACGCAAAAAAAAATATATTAATGCATTTTCACATTGTAAGTTCCATGTTTCTTATTAAATTGTTAAAATAGCTCCATTTTATGCTAAAAAACAATATGGTGATGAAAAATTTGAGTGTATAACTAATTCAAGATTAAACATCATGTTGGCTTCATATGTGCAAGCAGGATGAGCGAGTGTTGAAGCACTTTAGTTACAATTTAGCAATTCTGCAAAACTGTGAAAGGGTTTCAAAGTTAAATTAGATTTCTGAACAAAATTGTATTTGATGAAATACTAACTATTACATTTTTCGCTACGTAGGAATTTCTGATTTATTTTTCCAGATCTATACCGATCATGATATCTAGATTCCAAAACCACCCCCAATTAAAAACTCTATCTATCTCCGTGGTATCTACGTTAGATTTCCATTTCTCCATTGGGTTTTGCACAGATTTTCATTGATCCATTTCCAAATCGTTAACTTTTTTTTTTACATCTAGAACTGAATTCTCTACACGCTTCCTGTCTTGATACCAAATACTATTTCAAAATCTCTGTTTCATTTCCAATATGAAATCATAAATGTCTAGTATAATTATAGACATTCACCTCTAGACAATATAATATTCCTCCAACATTACCTCAAGACATAGTATCAATAAAATGTATTTATTTATTTATTTTTTATATTACGTCATGTTTATTTATTTTCTGTATTTCTTCACTTAGAAGTTTCTTGATAAATAAATCAATGTTTGAATTGAAATTCTGCCCAAAATTGCAATTTAACATCGACAGAACTTTAAACCGCTATCGGAGCTCTGGGCAGGGTTCAGCATAGAAAAGTTAGGGATAGATGTCATATATGCAATACATTGGCGCGATTGGAACAAAATGGATATTATATGCCTCACATGCTAACCTGGCTATCGTTGTTTATTTTACTAATAATTTGTTTATTTTCTATTACTTTTATTTTAAAAAAATTATGTAGATCGTTTGTTCTATAGTTATTAATAAACTTTTTTTTATTTATCTTTATTTTCCTTTTTAAATATTAAAAAATAATAAAAAAATATATATGTGCTATGTATTTGAAAACGAAATTTTCGCCAAACTGGCATCAGAAAAAAAATATGCGCCAACATGGTAAGTATTAGACATCTGTGCATAAAGGTGACGCATTATGAATATTCCAAATGTGCTTAAATTTTATTAACTCATAGAGATAGTGAATCAAAAGTTTTACAAAAATGGTACTACTCTATTATCCCGTAGACCAATTTCGCCAAATTCTACAGATCGCCAAACTAATAGCCAAATTATACATGCTGACATAGTTTGTATTTTAAATAACGAAAAACCAAATAATTAGTAGAATATTAATAAAAATACAAATAAAAAGTCAAAATAAAAATCACTTAATGACATTTTAAACACGTGAATCGTATTTAATGTTATTGGATGTGACATTAACGATCATCCATAATTGGCATTTAATCTTATAGTTTGGCGATAATTTTTTGGTCGACGAGATAACCTAGTAGTGCCATAAAAATATTAACTTAAAGTACAAAAAACAGCTATTTTTCAACAGAAACTCTTTGATATATTTTAAAAATTAAATCGTGTAGTGTTTTATCATATTAAAATCATCGGAATAATGAATTTAATATAAGTTAATTCGGTACTTTGTTATCCCTTCAACCAATTCCGCCAAATTATATAAGTCGCCAAACTAATAGCCAAATTATACATATTGGCATTTTTTTATAACAAAAGTACAAATAAATGGGTAAAACACTAGTAAAAAGTGGAAATAAAATCATTTGATGGCATCTCTAAATACGTATAGGTATTTAATGTCATTGAATGTGACATTCACGACCATCCATTACTGGCATTTTATCTTATAGTTTGGCGATAGTTTTTTGGTCGATGGGATAACCAAGTAGTACCGTTGATTTAAAATTGATTTTATCCAATGATTAATTATTTGTAACATTACAAATTTAGGCACGATTTAAAAAAAATCACCAAATCGGGAATTAAAAAAAGATATTTATAAACATCGTTTATACTTGTTTACATTGAAATTGAATATTTAGGTTGATAGAATTGGCGAATTTATTGCAGTGCCGAAAAGTCTTATACCAAGTAGTTGACGATTCTGTGGTTTAGCCTTAAAAAATTGCTATGTTTGAAGACCCAGTTCTGCAGATTTACTAGTTTCATTACATACCAAGGATGAAATACTATTATTCTCAAACACTATTATTTTTGAAAAATTTTATTCGCCTAAATTTATTTTGATTTTCTTCGAACATATAAGACGAAGAAATTTTTAAAAATGTGGTTAAGTACGAAATCCCGGCGCAAATGTCATATATGCACTGGGTTTGGTGCAATTTTTTTTTTTTTTTTTTTTTTTTTTTTTTTATGCCAATGTGTCAAAAAACTCGCTTTCAAATACCAGTTACATATATATACTTAAGTTATTTTTTATTATTTTGCAGAAACAATAGGTAGAAAAAAGTTTAATTTATTTATTTTCTATATTTCTTCTGTTAGAAGCTTCTTGATCAATGTTTGAAAATGTCCTTTTATTTTAAAAATCATGCTTCATTTTGCTTTCTGTTGACGATTCTTGTATTTGTACGAAATGCTTGCAAATCTCCGTTTCATTTCTTATATGACGTCGTAAATATACCATTTTTAATTCTTACAAAAGAAAAAAAAATCAATTTTATTTTTTATTTATCACGTAAAAATGATTAATTGCTACAGGAAATATGTCCATTGACCTCTGTATATTTTTTTGATTGGAGGGAATTATTTTTTAAACAATTAGATCCTTTGAAGAAAATTTGTGGAAGGGCGTACAAAATGTGGGAAAATGTCTAGCAAATAACTCGTTCAATGTAAATTCCGTATTAAAATAACATTACGGAGTCACACTGGAAATAAATAAAGCATAGCACTGCCGTGCTATGCTTTAATATATATATATATATATATATATATATATATATATATATATATATATATTTAAATATATATAATTAATATAGATATTTATTCTAAATGTGTAATATATCAGCATTTTAATATACGGGTGTGCAAAATTTAAAAACGAATCCCAAAATACCAATTTTCCAGAAATTTTCAAGCGATAATTTTCACGCGAATATTTAAAAGGAAGTAATATAAATCGAATAATTACTATCCCTGCATAACAGATGGTCCATATAACATCTTATTCTGGTCACAGTTTGTCACAGTCACTACGACGAAACCAAAAATGGTAAATTCCATTAAGTCTCTTTTATGAGTCTCAAATGACTACTGTATGTGACTCCACTGACAGGTCACTGTGACTGCTGGTTTGTGACGAGTCACCAGTTGACTTTACAGTGTCGTTTTATTGAGACTCTCATGTGACTGTCATTTGGAGACTCAATTTCAAAGTCATTGTGAATGTTGCATTATGATAAATCACCAAATAATGTCACATTAAAGTCACATGGTGATTTTCTCTCACAAGACTTTGTCAAATGTTGACAGAGACCTTACTGTGAAGTAACCACTGTGAAAAGTGGTGAAAAGTCACCATGTGACTTTAATGGGACATTATTTGGTGATTTATCATAATGCAACGTTCACAATGACTTTGAAATTGAATCTCCAGATGAAAGGTCACACGAGAGTCTCAATGTAACGACACTGTAAAATCACCTGTTGACTTGCCACAAAGCAGCAGTCACAATGACCTGTCAGTGGAGTCACATATAGTGGTCATTTGAGACTCATAAAAAAGACTTATATAATTTCCTATTTTTTGTTTTGCCGTAGTGACTCTTGTGACCATGTGTGACCTGAATGAGATGTTATATGGACTAGCTGTTATGCAGGGACAGTAATTATTCGAATTATATTACTTCCTTTTGAATATTGTGTGAAAATTATCGCTTGAAAATCCCTTGATAATCGGCATTTTGAAACTCGTCCTTAAATTTTGCACACCAGTGTATATATATTTAAATGCTTTTATTTCTAGTTTAAGGTCTTTCATCTAATATTTCGTTTAAAATATTTTTTTATCATAATCACTAGATTTTAGTAATTTTAATGCACTTTAAAGATTTTTTTAAAAACAATAAGAACAAATTGTTTGTTATAACTGAGATTCTCATTATGTTTTTAATCAATATCCAATGATTAAAAAAAAAATACTTTTTTTCCCTCTTAAAGTAACACCGGAGTGTAAAGGAATAAAGTTCAATGAAATCAAAATTTGATGCATAAAAATGCACTACTTAATCTTAATTTTTTTATATTACATCTATTGTTTCATTACAAATTAATGCATTGAGAAATTTTAAAAAATGTGATTTTTACATTTAGAAACGTATCAAATAACAAACTACCAGTAATGCATAATAAACTACTAAATTCTTTAAAATATCTATTTTACAAAGACGAAAGGTTAATTTCTCGTTAATACATAATAATTTTTAAAATATGCGCCCCCCCCCCCCCCCCCACATACACACATTAATGTAACACCGAGAGTTACTTTAACACCGAAGTATTAAAAGCTAATGGGAAACAAAATATTGTGCATAAAAATGCACTAATTAATCTTGAATTTGTTTTAATTACATGCAGTCAGACATTTAAAAAATGTGTCAATTATTGTATAATAAATTTTAGTAAGTACCAAATATTTAAAATGTCATTAAAAATGGAGATTATTAATTACTACTTAATAATTAAACAAATATATTTTCCTCTTAAAGTAACTCCTGAGTGTTAAGAATTAAAGGCTAATAGGAAACAAAATTTTAAGCATAGTAATGTGCTTATTAATTTTCATTTATTAAAATTACATATGATGACTTACTTCAAATTAATGTAGTCATACATTGAAAAAATATGTCAATTATGCATAATAAATTTCAATAACTATCAAATCTTTAAAATATCATTTAAAAAATGAAGGTATCTTCTTAATTAATACCTAATAATTAAAAAATATATCCCCCCCCCTTAAAATAACACCGGAGTTTTAAGGATTAAAGGCATATAGGAAACAAAATTTGATGCATAAAAGTGCCCTAAATACTCTTGAATTTTTTTTTATTACATATATTGACTTATTTGAAATTAAGTCAAACGTTCAGAAAAAAAAGTAATTATGCATAATAAACTTCAATAACTACAAAATCTTTTAAAAAATATATTTTTTTTTCAAAATGAAGGTTCATTATCATGAAGACTCATCTCTTATTCATTAGTACCCAATAATTTAAAAAATATATTCTATTTAAACTAACACCGGAGAGTTAAGGATTAAAGGCTAATATCAAACAAAATTTGATGCATAAAAGTACATCAGTTAATCAAACCTTGATTTTTTAAAATTATTAATACTTGATTTTTTTAATAACTGACTTATTTTAAATCAAAGCAGTCAGACATTCAAAAAATATGTCAATTATGCATATTAAAGTTCAGTAACTACTGAATCTTTTAAAGTATTGTTATTTTGGAAAAATAAAGGTTAAATCTCTCATTAATAAATACCCAATAATTAAAAAAATATATTTTACTTAAATTAACACCGGAGTGTTAAGGATTAATGGCTAATAGGAAACAAAGTTTGATACATAAAAATGCACTAGCCAATCAAATCTCGATATATTTTTTAAATTACACCAATGGACTTATTTCTAATAAATGCAGTCAGACATTCAAAAAATATATCAGTTATGCATAATAAACTTCAATAGCTACAAAATCCATTTTTTGAAAAAATAAAGGTTAAATCTGCCATTAATAAATACTCAATAATTAAAAAAATATATTTTATTTAAATAACATCGAAATATTAAGGATTAAAAGCTAACAGGAAACAAAGTTTGATACATAAAAATGCATTAACTAATCAAATCTTGATTTTTGGATGTGTCAATCCCGAAACTTTCTTCTATCTCATAAGTACATTTTAATATTAAAAAAAGAAAAAAAAAAACTAAAACGTGGTGACCCCAAAGTTACCCACTATCAAATTTCCTCGAACATTTGACCTAGCCTAATGAGATTCTGGTATCCGAAAAGCCTAAAACGCAAAATGTAATTAATATTCTGAGAAAATGGGCTTAGTAGTGCCTAATGTTGGGTAATTTATACTAAAACCTAATAAGCATCTACTTATGTCAAGACCTAACAGAACTGAAATTTGATGGAATTTCGTCCATTAGTTCTTGAGATATAGTTATAACAAAAAATTTACAAAACGTAGCACAGCAACACCATATCTTGGACAATTTATGCCAAAACGTAAAAAAGTGTATAATTATGTTATGGTGTAAAAGAATCTGAAGTTTGATGAAATTCTGTGCATTAGTTCTTGAGATATAGCTAGTTTTTTTTTAAAGTTACACCAATTGACTTATTTCAAATTAATGCAGTCAGACATTCAAAAAATATGTCAATTATGCATAATAAACTACAGTAACTACCGAATCCTTTAAAATAGAAAAACAAAGGCTAAATATTTCATTATTAAATACTCAATAATTAAAAAAATATATTTTATTTAAATTAATACTAGAGTGTTAAAGATTAAAGGAGACAAAGTTTGATACATACAAATTTTCTAACTAAAATGCACTAACTAATCAAATCTTGAAATTTTTTTAATTACATCAATTGACTTATTTCAAATCACTGCAGTCAGACATTCAAAAAATATGTCAATTATGTATAATAAACTTTAGTAACTACCGAATCCTTTAAAAATATCCTTTTTGCAAAGATGAAGGTTAAATCTCTCGTTAGCAAGACATAGTTAATTATGGAGAGAAAAAAAAAATGCAGCTTTTCCTTTCTAAGTTTCATTCATCTCGAGAAGAAAAGGGGAAACTTTCCTAATTGGACACATCGGTTTAAATTATTTTCTTCGGCTAAAAATACAACAGTCTTAAAAAATCAATACTGCATCCATTTTTCTTCCACTTTAAAATAGCAACTTATCTTTCACGTCTCCAAATTTATGCGGCTAATCTTGTAATAGCCGGGTGATTTCGAAAGATTTCGCATTCATCTTGCGAATGGTGGAATTTTGTTTCTTAAGTCTTTTCTGGAAATATTCATTGATGGATGATAAACAAATCTTATAAAAGCAGTGTCATTGTTTAAATTTTGAGATGTGCTTTCATTAAAATAGTATTATATTTTTCAGGATTATATAAATTTATAAGATTCTTGAAATTATTCATATTAATTATTTAGTTGTAACAAAAAAAAAAAAAAAAAAAAAAAAAAAAAGACATTAAATATAAATATGAATGATTGATTACATATTTATCTACCTATCTACTATCTATCTACATTTCTAAACCTTTTTAACACTTGATGTGGGATGGATTAATGGATGGATTAATTGGTATTTCGGTTGGGTCTTGAATTGGTAAATGCTACCTTTAATCCATTTTATTTATTCATTTATTTTAATCTATTGTTATTTTTTGGCTCCTTTTTTCTGGATTTATTGTTTCAAATAGCCGAAATTTTGCTTAACTTGATATGGATTACGTAAAGATGAAATCGTAAATGTTATTTTTGGAACGTAAGGTAATTTGGACCTGAAGCATCGGCCTTGGTTTCGAAAATTCTTCAATTTTTTAAATGTTCACTGATTTTTTATTTCCTTGTTTCTCTTAAATTGATGATACGTTTAATTTTTCTTAAATAAATAATAAAACTTCATTTTCAATTTACAGAAACGTTATTTATAATTAATGTATTCACTTTTATAGATGATTTTTTGGATTGGTGTATAATGGTTCTGAACATATATGTGGCGTTTTGAAGTTAGGGGGGCAGAAACATCATTGCTAGGTTTCCCTTTCTCCGCACAGAAGTCATGGCCCGCGAGAAAAAAAAACAAAATAAATAAATGTAGAAGGTCAAAATAATCACTCCTTGGCTGCTGCAAGTTCATTTTATTAAACTGTAGCTATAATAGAGGGAAAAGCTCCTGTTGCAGACGATATTTTACCGAAACATCCAAAAAATATTCCATGCTTTACTACATCAAGTCGTACTCATGCAAGAGCGCACCCAAGAATCCTTCTTCTCCTCCCATCTCCCTTACCACCTCTCGAGCTTCCTCTTTTAAATCTAAAAGGAAAATTCCAGAACATTCTCTAACCTCAAACCATCATTCTTTTATGTAAACAGAATTCTTGTCCAGCTACGAGACTATTTTCCACAGACGATAATTTTATTTAAAGAAAAAATATTATTTAACCAATTTATAATCGACTCAGAATTTCTTAGGCAGACGATTTTTATAGATGATTAATTTTAAGAGGAAAAGAAAAGAAATGAATTTATTGATATGCACACTATCAAAGGTTGACGGAGGGAAAATAAATAAATAACATAAAATAAGGATATTTTTTGAAAGGTATGGTTTTGGAATAAATTTAATAAGACTTTCTTAAAAAGGGTTGATAAAAACATAGAAGAAATGAGTTTTATTTGGAATATTAAGAAATAAAGTTTAATTAAGAATATTTTTAATTTAGAGCCATCTTTTTAAATTTACGCAAACTGGAATAATGTTTTTTAAGGCGAATTAAGAATTTATATCGTCTGCATAAAGATTAACAGATTAGATATAGAAACAAGATTTTAATTTAATAATTTGAAGTAAGTACGGAATATTATTATAAGAAAATTAAGATAGTATAAAGGTTAGTTTTGGCGAAAAAAATTTAAAATTTGTAATATATGTATACGTAATTTTCCATTAATTGTTACAATATGCATATGTATAATAAATATCTTAATAATAATAAACTGTTAAAATTTTTGTCGTAGTTTGAGCCAAATTTTGTTGCTCAATAGCTGCCACTGTAAGATGGTGAAATCTTGAACCAATATTTGGAGCTCTTGTTGAAGCATAGTTCTAATAGTTGGAACGAGGTTTATATAGAAAGCTCCAAATGCTGGTGAGAGATTTCACCATCTCATTGTGGTAGCTACAAAGCATTAGAATTTTGTTCAAATTAGAGCAAATTTTTTAAAAGTGTAATCTGGCAGGAAATCTCAAAACATTAAGAATCAACCCTTTAAAGATAGTTGATGCCCAAAAAAAATTCAATAAAAAAGATTAAATAAACAAGTTGGAAATTGCACGTGAACGTAGCAAATGAGGTGCGTTCGTACGATAACGAAGTTTTAAAAATATTCAGATCTTGCTGATATAGTAGAGCGTATTCCGGATACAGTACAGTAGTCGAAATCTTTACGTTTCCTGTAAATATGCAGGAAGTAATTTTTATTACACCTCAGCAACGTATATCTTATTTATAAAATGTGAAATAGTTGAATAGTTAAAACACGTCCCAAGCAATGTTTCCCCGTATAGCATTATGTAGTGGAATACTTTTGTGTGGCCCTGTAATTTAATAATAAAAATTCTTTGTACCACAGATTGTACAGAATGCATATTTTAGTATATATTTCATAGATTCATGCCAATTCTATTATGTTCGAATGAGTGTAACATCATTAAAATGCATTTGAAACTTTTTCCCCATTGACCGAAATGTAATGGAATTTTTTTTATTGTCCCTGTAAATGATCTATGCATCCGATTTTCATAACATTTGAAATGACTCGACAAAATTACTCAATAATTATGCGTTTTAAATTTCAAACGATTAAAATGCATTTGAAACTTTTTTCCCTATTGACCGTAATGTAACGGAATCCTTTTGATTGTCCCTGTAATTGATCTATCCATCCGATTTTCATAAAATTTGAAATGACTCGACAAAATTATGTTATAATTATGTATTTTAAATTTCAAACGATTAAAGTGCATTTGAAACTTTTTTCCCTATTGACCGTTATGTAACGGAATCCTTTTGATTGTCCCTGTAATTGATCTATCCATCCGATTTTCATAAAATTTGAAATGACTCGACAAAATTATGTTATAATTATGCATTTTAAATTTCAAACGATTCGGTTGGGTAGTTTTTGCGTTGTTATATGCGGACAGACAGACAGACGGACAGACGGACAGACAGACGGACGGACAGACTGACGGACTGAGCGACAACAATAGGTGCTACGTATTTACATAATTACGAACGCACCTAAAAATGGAGCAAAAATGGAATGATGGCAAATATAAAACAAACCAATATTCCAGTTCTTAGTCTGCAATCGGTAAGAACATTGACGTGCGCAAAAAATGCATTGCTTTATATAATAAACTAGAGAACAGACAAGAAAGCCATCACTTCATGTTATAGGTCAAGATACAACCTGTGAAATCACTATTTGAAAAACTAGTACTCACTGAGATTTTAATTGATGCAGGAGGCATTTGAATACAAACGCAAATAAATAATTTGAATTTTTCAGCTTTTATACTTAAAATGATGATTGAGTCACCTGCAACTTTTATCATCTAAACTCTTAATTGGTTCTCTATGTTACCGAATTCAAATTGTCTATAAAATGTCGTTTTGTTAGATGTTAAATATTCAAACATTTTTTTGCTATTTTACTATATATCTTATCATATTCACAAAAGTTCAAAAAATAAGTAGTGTTATTATAGGAAAACATTTTTCAAAAATTATTTTATACATTAGAAGAAATGAACACATTAAAAAAACAATTTCAGCGTGAATTCCTCAATCATAATTTATTTTTCACTAAAATTGCATTATTCCCTTACACAGTTCATCAGAGATTACACTGTCCATTCTAGTTACAAGATAAGAAAATGACAAAATTTGTTTTAAAGGTAAATTTTGAATAAGATAACTGACATCATTTAACGTATCAAGATAACCACTTTTTTTTCCTCCATTCTTCGAAGAAACTCAAACATTTTTGCATTTAAGCGTCCTTAATTACGCGTCCATAAAACTTCATACATTCGTTTTCAGCTTATCAATTCATAACCAAATCTTACTAATGTCTTGAGAAATTTTTAAGAGTGCTTTATCGATGTCTGACTGTTCCCCATTAAGCGATGTCAAAAAAATTAAGATAGGAGTCCGTACGAGCTGCAAGTCATCTCAATAGCCCAATTAACAAAGCAATCACCAAGATAAGGATGAATCATTAACGACTTAATAGATTGCTGATGATTGGATAATTAATCATTAACGAGAGTAATTGACCTACAAAAGAGTGATGAATGTCGTCTAGACATTAAGCGGGAGAAAAAAAGCGAAAAGAAAAATTCTAGGGATATATTAATTCCCTGGTTCCAGAGTCATTAACGTTCAAGTGATTGCGTTCGACAACAAGAACTTGTTAAGATGCCCAGATTATTTACCACGATTTGTTACTCGAGTACCGTGCTTGAGAATGGAAAAAAATATATCGATTGCAAAACTTCGATTTTAATATCGAATGACATAAAAAGAATGAGGAAAAAATAAGTTTATCTTTCGATGCCAGGCATAGATGATTTATCGGGAAAATGTATAGTTGAAAAAAAAAAATAAATGACGAAAATTTCGATGCTTTATATAAAAAGGATAAAAATACATTAATTTATTTCATATGCGAAAAGGAGATTTGTAGGAAAATGTGATTCCATCTCGAGGGTAGACTAAGCTTTAGGTATTGTTGACTTTGATACATTGTATTACTTTTTATTTCATCGTAAGAGGCAAATATTTTTGTATAGAACAATTTGTGTGATCGATTTAAAACTTTGTACAAATTATTTCAATTACATTCTACTAACTTTATTATTAGTTTATGACTGAACGGTACATAGAGTATTTTGTCTCGGACGATCACAGGGCTCTATAAGTTAAAAACATTTATTATAGAATAAATTTCTGATGATTGTGGACTGCAGTTTTGGAAATATCTGAGGAGTATTCTAATTCGAAAATTGTAACGCATGTTTTCCTGTGCATAGCTGCTGCTGTCAAAGTTTGAAAGTTGCCAAAGTTCGGACTTTTCTGATAGCATCATTGCACTTCAATTAAGCTTTGGGCGAAGATGATGACTTCTAAATTGAATGACTTAACCCTTTCCGGCATAGATGATTTATCGGGGAAAAGTGTAGATATAATATTCTTATATTCACATGGTTATTTTTTTTCTTAAATTCTGGTATCATTTATTAATTTCAACATTTTAGCAATGGAAATGTGTTGCCCATGAAACAGTTAAGTAGCTTAAGCGGAAATATGCACAGACATCCACGCAAACGTCTTGCAACACAGCAAACTATCAAATAATTCTCTTAAATATTGATTAACTAACTTTTTTTTCTTAAATCATAAGTTTTAATCAACAGAATTAAATCCCAAAATTATCTCCAGATAATTTTTCGGATTTCAACGAAAATTTTCATGTACAAATTTGATTATCTTCCCTTACGCGGCATCTCGCCAACCATTATTCGTCTCGAATCACATTGCAGACAAAATATTGACAAACAATTTCAGTTACGGGCCATTAATGGGGTATGTGTAAAGGAAGTAAGGGATCTCATTTCCACCTCCTCCACCCCACAAATTTTCGGGCAAACGGAAAATAAAGTCTTACTAATGAGTTGTAAAAGGCTGGCGAGGTTAATTACCCGTTAGATTGAGAAATCGATGGAAGTGACGTCACTTGGCGATTTTTCACGCCGTTCCAGGATTCCTGAGCTCGCAAATTTCGACAAACGTGAAGAGATTCAAAAGGACAGGAAAACGAAATAAAATTTCCTGAATATAATCAACTTGATTTTTATGTCGTATTCGACATACACCGCTTATATGAGTTCAATTTGTTACATTCATGATGTTCTTAAAAATGTTAAGTTCCGTGATACTTAACTTCGTAAAATTGACAGAGAATTAGTTCTAATTTCTAACACTTTATATAGCATTTGTGTTTTATATTTTGGCACTGATTCTAAATAAAACTTTGTGTTCGTATTTGAAGTACACGAATAGCTTTAAAAAAAGTATTTATAAAGTACTAGCTGCACCCGTCGAAACTCGACGGAAAAGAATATATATTAGGTATGATATATATCAATCTTATATAGACAGTAAAATATTGAGCGAAATAAACAAATGCACAACTCATAACACATAACAAACAACATTAAAACAACTCATAAATTATTATGTTGGACTTCAGCTACAAATCTTTTTTTAATGCGGTTTCTAAACCTTAAATATTATTTAAATGCCAAACTATTTAGGAAGTTAATGTTATACCCCGGAAGACGAATTCAAAAATGTCTGCATAGTTTATTTTTTCTCCATTTAAAGATCGCTTGATAACTGTACAATAATTATAATATCAATGAGACATTTTAATTATAATAGAAACAGGGACTTACTAAACTGCCTAACCAACCCAGTACACATTTACAGAACTTGCAATAAATTTAATTTATTTATCCGTTTGTATCCTCCATGAACTTGTAAAAATTAATTTTATTGCTATGGCAACGGAAAAAAAGATATTTCTGTTATTCGCGTTTGTAATGACCGAAAGATGGCGTTGTAATAGACCTGATAATCGTTTGTTTACGTTTGTTTGTTTACGTTCCATGCTGTAGCACTGTATCATAGAACCAGTTTAAAGAGCTAGTTAAAGTCCAGTTTTTTTATCTTTTTTATTTAATTATGGGAGATAAATTACAAATATCGACAATTTTAGAATTTCTAAGATGCTGGAAAATCTAGTAATTGCTTTAGAGAAGCTGAAGCAATTATTGATTCAAAGAGATTAGTAATGTGCGGCATTAAAGAATGCAAAGAAGAAGAAATAGAGATTGTAGGCTCGTGTTTACAAACAAGCCAAACAAAAGGAAATCCCCATATTATTTCAGGTTTGCTAGTAAAGGAAAACAAAAATTTGAAAATAAAAAAAATTTCTTGCTCTTGCAAAGCTGGGTCAAGCGAATCATGCAAGCATTGTGTTGTGGTCATGTTATTTTGCCATGAGTAAGTCAAATGTACTTTTTTATATTATAGATCTAAACTTTGTGTATAAAATTTTGATTTTTGATAATTTTAATACAAAGAACCCAACGTTGCATTCGTTATAGAACTGTTTATTTATTTATCGGCCTTTTAAACACTGATTTCAGCGGAAGATGCTCATGGTATCAGTTCTATTTCTTTTAGTTCGACTTTGTCCGCGAGAGGGCGTCTATTTCATTTCAAACGCGAATTAAAAAGAATAAAATTTTTGTATTTGTTGCTGAAATGCGGATTTTTTTTCTATTTTAAACAATGACTTAATACAATGAAATGATTTTAATTATTTTTTGATATTATGTAAGATAGAAATATAGTAATACCGCCATATCACAGGTTTTATTCTTTTTTTCGCTAATATGACATCATTTACACCTTCAGAAATACTCATCTTTTCTTAAATAAAAGCGTGATTTATGCAGTTATTTAAGAATTCTTTAGTTTCATAAAATATTCAATATAATTAAATAGAAATGGCGCAGTTTATAGAAATATTTTCATTTGTGCACACCACGGACCTTTAAATTAATAGAAGTTCACTTTATTTAGATGCAGGAATTAAAGTCAGTGAATATGACATCATCACTGACACAGCTATAACAATGTAGTATATTATATTCATGGAATAAATTTGTCTGGTTTCTGTATGACGACATTTTCTCCATCGACAAAATTTCACTTTAGATATTATATTTTATTAAAGTTTATCTTCTGTTATTTTACTTACATAATACTTAATAATATTACTCAGTAAATAATCTGTGTATTGCAGGGGATAACTATGTGCAATCATTTTATTATGATTAAATTTAACGAAAACCTTTATTTATTCTTTTTTGTTTGTTTGTTTGTTTGAAATGCGATTATACATTCACCGATGAGATCAGACTGCTGATTGGTGGAAAATAATGAAACAAAATAAATTTTGAGAACAGCTTAACCTGTTGCCACTGTTTTGAAGAAATGTCATGAAAAAGCTTTTAAAATTAAAAATAAAATATAAAAATTGAAATAAATTAAAAATTAGCCAGAATGGGCACATCTACACATAAACAGCTTTCATTTAAAAAAATAATTATCAAAATCGGGCCAGTAGAAGGCTCAGGGCTGATGACCAAAAAAACAGCCAGGTGTTTTAAATATATAGATTAACACGAACAAAATAAGAAGATTTTACTGTCGAGTGAATATATTACGTAAAAATCTGGATAGAATTTTTTTAGTTAATTCTTTTGAATTCGTACACTGGTGATAAATATATTGACATTAAACTAATATGGAATGTTGCTCAATTACTATATATAAAAATGTTTAAACATAAAATATGTGGCTTCGACAGTAATTCATGCAAAGGACGTGAAGTATCTGAATTTTAAAAAATCTTCTCAAAAGTAACATTTGGTATTTTCTAATGAAATTTTTTCAAATTTTACTAAAAATATTCATGGTAAAAATACCTCTTATTGTACGAATTTTTGTTAAATATACTAACTATTTTTAATTTTTTAAATACATTAACATTTTTTAATTTACGCTAAAAAGATTGGGGACAAAAAGCAATTCCTCTAAATACATTGTAAACAAACGCTTAAAGAAACAGTTAAAAGGTACAGTTAAAGTATTGTTTCTCGAAATCACATAATTAATAATTTCATTGCAAAATAATAACATTTTGTATGGTAAAACTAAAAACTAGGCTAAATTTTACGGATGTGAATCGGCAAAAAAGTAAACAAAGGGGCGTGGCACAATCAGCTGATTGGACAAAAATGCTTCTAACTCCAGTAAAAATAGTCGAAATTGACAAATTCTTTTTGTGTTCAATAGCAATGAGTTCATATAATATTATTATGCTCAAAATTAAAATTCGACAATTTGATGATTTTTTGCGATTTTGAAAGTCCACTGTAGCCTTAAAGGAATGGCAGATGGTGAACGTTTAGAATTTTAAGTCAAGCTACCATGTTTAAATAAAATTACGATTTTGTTAAATTATATTCCCATGCATTTTTCCTTATAAAGTCACATTTGTTGTAATTTTATGATATCATGAACATAACTACAACTGAATTAGCACAAAGTTAAACAGAAAACAAAACATTTCAGTCATTTAGGATTTATGGGTATTACTCGAAGAATTAAAACATATGGTCATTGACAAAATAAATTTTATTCTAAGGAGAAAGATGAATAATAAAATAATAATAAAATAAATAACTAAAACAATAGAAATTAGGCATGCTATGATTCAAAATTTTTGGGTGGGCTCGAGCCCCACGGATTTATATAAGTTGGCGCCACTGAATGTCAGTGTGAACCTCAAATAAATAAACTAAATAAATTATGCACGTTTATTTATTTATTTATTTATTTTTTGCTAGGTTAAATAATTAAATAAAAAATGTAAATTCCGCTGGTAGATTCCAGGGGAGAACCAAAGACTGGCATTTTATGTATTTCTGTTGAAGTCCTATAACAAAACTATTACTAACAATGAAAAAACGCCAATAAATTGATAAATAAGAGTATTTTTCTTTCCCGTCAGTTTCATAACATAAGAAATATGCGTATATTGCGTGAGCCTATTATATTGTGAGAATGCATAAGAAATCAGCTTGTCTCACTTGACGCACACATATGTCATAATTCTTGTGGAAGTTTTTTTTTCTCTTTATAGATACACCCTCGTCCCCAGACGTCACCTCACGCATTTATTTAGCCAGAGTCACGTGGTTAGATTTGATGGATCACTCATTGGTTCAAGATCGACATAACATGCGATACGTCAATCTACCGTGTCTTAGGATATAGCTGCCACCGTCTTTATTTGTTTTTTCGTGGATATAAGTTCACCTGCATCTCCACTGTTTCCAAACGTTACCCAAATATTTTTTTCTGTTTTTGAAGGTTCTTTACTACAGTCACGACACAGTAAATACTACGCGAATAGTTAAAAATGTATTAAATGTGCGTGAAAGTAATTTCCCTGTTTGCATAAATGTTTGAGCATGACAGAGATAAATTTGTTGTCTTAAATATTTCAGTCAAATGTAATTATTTAATCATCCAACAAACACCTGGTAATTAAATATATCCTAAAAGCTAATGGATAAGTCTTCGAAGGTAATGGTAATAAGAGTGTTTCCCTAGAGGAATTTTAACATAATTATTTTCATTAGTAAAAAAGTCATACGAGTAGGAATTTTCCAAATGAACGAAAAATATCCAGACCAGAATTCGAACCAGGGATCTCTTCAATGAAATTGTTAATGCTCTACCAATTTAGCTATCCCGGACCAATCTGGAGGATTTAATTCACCCAGTTAACCTTATTGATCTCAGCATCTGACCTTATATATGAATCAGCTCAACATAGTGAATGTCAGGTAATAAAATTGCAGTAGACGCTAAATACATAATTACACTAGATTAATTTTAACGCAATGAATATCTTTGGTAAATAAATCATAAGAGTTGTAATTTTACAACTGGGTGAAATATAGCCGGACCATGATTCGAACGAAGAATCCTTTGGCTGAATTTGCCAATGTTCTACCAAACGACCTACCTGGATGAATCTGGAGTATTTAATTCACCTAGGTAAGCATATTGATCATAGCATCTGATCTGATATATAAATCAGCTCAACAGAATAAACAGTAGTTAATAGAATTCAAGTAAACGCTGGATACAAAATTATGCTAGATTAATTTTAACTCAATTAATGTGTTTAATAAACAAATCATAAGCGTTGTAAATTTCAAACTGGCCGAAAAAAGTCCGACAAGTATTGGAACCAGAGACCTCTTGGCTGAAGCTGTCAGCTAAGCCAGTTTGGACGAATCTAAAGAATCTAGTTCACTCAGGTAATTTGGTCTGATATATGACTCAGCTAAACAGAATAAACCGTAGTTAGTGGAATTCCACAAAATGTTAATGGATTAGGTATATTAATGTAACTGGATATGTAATCGGAGGAACGCTACATGCTAAAAATTCTCATGGGATGGATCAATTGGCAAAAATTGGCAGCTTGTATTAAGACACTATTGTGGGTAAAATTCTGTTCCGGACGTTTTTCGTTTATTTGCAAAATTACAACTCTTATTCAGAAAGTTCTTAAAAAAAAGAAAAAAAAAATCATAATTTTCACCTCTCGATCACGCTGACACATTCATGGAATCATGGAATCATTTTAAAACGTAAAAGCGAAAAAAAAAATGTCAAGTTTTATTGCTGATGAGATTTTGAATTTAACACATTTTTTCGTTTTCTAACAAATGAATTACATCTTGTGTTATAAACAAAATTTATATCATGATGCGTCTTATCAGGTTCTCGCATCCGGAAAATTGGTTAAAAAGCGCTCACTTTGCAGGCAAATTTAGAAAACACTCTCTGCCTTTATCGAAATTTGAAAACGCTATTCAATTTTATACATTTACGAATATGCATATTTTATTTCTGCCATTGAAATTAGATGATGTAAATAAATCCATTTTTCTATGTTATCGGATTTGTAAAAAAATAAAGGTAAAGCTCAGAGAAATTTCGATCGCAGAATTTATTACACTAATAATTTTTGACCCGAAACTGAACAAATACTATTTTTATAGAGTCATAGAGTTGTCTAGGTAATTTCTTATTCTCTTAATCACTATAAATAAATTGCACATATCACTTTATTCCGGGAACGGTCATATTTTATGCAGTATATAAAATAGTATAAAACATTCTATTAAATTAAAACCTCTGGAGTATTATTTTAATAAAAAAACCATTGATATATTTTATTGGAAAATCTTCAATGAAAATTAGTAACATGTAATTTTTATTTATTACCCCAGTAACGCTTCTCTCTTAAGTCATAAAAATACTGTTTTCGTCGCATCATACAGTTTTTATACAGAACAGTTTACATGAATATTTTTATTATCTTAAGACCAATACTTCAATTGCATATATAAAGATCAATAGTATAATTATAAATAATAAATAATATAATAAAGTAATATTAATTATAAATAATATAATAAAAAAATAAATAAAAATGACAAATTTATATAATCCGTAATAGTAACATTCTACGTGTAACAATATGTGTTTACATACAGCATCAAAAAATTTATACATAAAAAGTAAAATTAGTGATGTAGAATTATTTATAAGAGTAATATTTTCACTGTCTTGAATAGCATAATTTCATCATTTACGATTTATTTATATTTTATAAATCATAATTTATAGCATAACAATTATTACAGTATTTGTGGCAAATAATGTACTCTAATCAAACGTTTATTAGTATCAACTTCGTAATTCATATAAAATTAATTCCTGTTAAAAGATTAATTACGTAAATTAATATTTTATGTAACTCCGAAAAAATGACATACATCGTGCACATCGATTATATTTCCGATTATCAAAACTAGCAAAGGAATTCCTGATCATGGAATTTGTTACAGTAAGAATTGCTCTGTGCAAAACAGAACAAATGCTAGTAGCAAAGTTGCAAGTCTCCGGCTTTTTGAACATCACTATTATCTCAGAGAATATTTTGTTATTTTAAATCAATAAAATAAAAATGTTCTAATAAAATAAAACAACATATTTTGTATCTTAATATTGGTGTAGAAAAGTTCGGGAACTTGGAAGCACTGTATTAGGTCATTATGTATGAAATGTCCGATATGATAGCAAAGTTTTCAAATCAAGACTAGTTTTTTAGTAAAATAATTTGGATTTTTACCAGAAAGTTTTAACAGTTGTTTACGAAACAAATTAGAAATAGCTTTAAATTATTTAGTGATTAAAATAAAGAAAAACTATTATTTAATTTTTTTTGCCTGTGAATTAGGAATTTCTAAACAAAAAATCTCGCTAGATTTAATAACATTGTTTTCAAATCAGACAGTACTTATGAATGATCTAACATTTCCATCGAATGATACGGGTGTCTTTTAATTTTACATTCTCTTAATTATCATATTTGAGTAACAAGTATTGCTCTATTTGAAGCACAGTTCACTTTAAAGATATCGGTTACTTTTATAACATTTGTTATCAAACTAAATTATCCTTGATTCTATAACACTATTTTTAAAAATTTAATTAATTTATATAAACAACAAACAAAGTAAAAAAAATTATTAACACGAAATTCCAGAATTTTTGACTATTTACATAGGACTAAATTTTCTAAAACTATTACAATAATTTATATATGTCAAGTAACAAAATTACTGTTTCTACCGAATTCTGTAGTTTTTTTAATGACTTCTTATTCTATTACTTATAATATTTAAATAACGTACTTATTCTATATGCAGCACAATATCACATTCTGTACCATATACACATAAACTCTTTTTATTACAGTTCGTATAAGTAGATATCATTAATAAAATATCCATACCTTTAATTCATAAAATCAATTTAAGTAGGTTTCAATAACTAAATTTAAAAAGTGTTATTTATTACACTAATAATTTATCTTAAATTATACAAATACTCTTTCATTGAAAGAAAATTTACAAGTTTCTTTATTTTTTAATCAGACTATTTGTATAACACATATTACTCTATTCGCTACACCGATTCATATTCTAATCAAACATTTATAGTTTAGTAGAGCCAAATTAGTTATTCATATAAAAATTATTTCGCTCTAAAGGATTAATTACGCGTATGCATATTTTGTTTGTTCGCATTCCGATAAAATGACGTACACATCCAATGCATCATTAATGGCGTCGATTTTCGAAACTGATAAAGTCGCACGGAAAATAACGTCCGCTCTCGTTTCGAAAGTGACGGTTTTCTCGTTAAAGGAATCATTTTCACATTATTCTTGTGTTCGTTAAGAGAGGCCTTTTGTTTTCTCAGAATGAATAAATATTACCTTTTATTTAAGGTAATAAAGGCTGCTTTGCTATTCCTTAATTAAGAAAAGAGCTTAGCGCTGGATTTATCAAAAGATGTGATAATTAAGTGAAGTGGTACAAATATGCCGATAAAAATTCCGGTTGATGCGAATCAAATAGAGCCAAATTTTATACAAAATTTTAAAGACTTTCGATTGTTAGTTATTTTGTTTAAGTTATGCTGAAATATTAAAAATATATTGTGTACATTTTTTATTGTTCATGTAAAGTAGAATCTCTTTACAACTAATCTCTGGTGAACACTGATTAAATACTTTAAACTTAAAAATTCATTAAAATGAATATTTTCATAATGAGACAGAATTTTCTTCATTAAAAAACATTTGTTTAAAGGGACATTCGTTGTAACGAGATTGTACTTAAATTTATTGAAAAATCCATTAAATTAGCAATTTTGTAAAATGAAATATGATAATACGATTTTTTAAACAATCCAAGCAATTATTATTATTGAAACGCAGACGTGGCTCCTGCCTGCTGGGTAATAATATGTACTCTCTTAAAAAGTCAGCCAAAAAATAGCTCAATTTGAGCTGAAATTAGCTCATCTCACGTTTTGAAAGGCAGCTTCTCAAAAAGAGTTGAAACAACTCGAGTACCGATTTGTTTGTAAGCAATTTAAATCAAGATGAGTAGTTTGAAAAAAGTAATTTAAATCAAGACGAGTAAAATGTTTAAAAACAACTCATTCACGATCCAATAACTAACAGCTCTTTCCTGAGAAGCCAAATCCACTCTTTCGTTTTGGCTAGTTCCATGGGTTTTGTAGTGTAAGTCACATTACCTTATAATTGCTATGCTTGTTTGCCACAGTTATTTTCAAAAAGGCTGCTTGGCCTTATTCAATTAATGAGAATGTGCCGATAAAATAAATCACATTTTTTCGTACTAAAATACTGGTAGCCAAAAATTGTAGCCTGTGACTTACACTACAAGTACTCATGGAAATAGCCTTTTAAGCGTGTAACATAACAAGTTCGGTTCCTGATTGCGGGCGGAATTCATTTGATCATCTCATGACATGATCCACCTGATTGTACCTTGTTTTTTGTGACTAAATCGCTATTCATTTTATCAAATTTGTAACGGTGTTGGCCGGTTCAATATTGCTATTAATTACGCTGTTTGGATATGATCGAACGTTGTTGAAAATGGAAAAAGGAAAAAAGGAAGGATGGGAAGAGGCGGAGTTGCTCAACCTTCTACAGAACCTATGCGAGCTTATAAGGGGACCATAGCTATTCGAGTTTGATCTCGTAATTTAGAACCTTGATCAAGTGATGATATTTTCACCTAACTAGGCACCTATTGAGGAATTCATAGGGAACTTGGAGGACTCTTTTTTAAACTGGAAAATTCTTTAAAGTAATATTCCTTGTAACGAGATTGTACATTGGTGCAATTGGGAGGAACGCTGCAAGAACAGGTTAAGTCCCGAATCACAAATTTTTCAGGACAGTGAAATGAAACATTAAAAGATACCCAGGTAAGTCTTTCATTAGGGATTAGAAGGAGGGGGGGGGGAAGGTTACTCTGGTTAGACATTTTGCTAGGTTGAGCAAAAAGTTGTGGGAAAATTGTGAAAGTTGCTCTGTTATGCTCAAATTAACAACAAAAGCGACGATAACTATTCTTCAAAGTACAACGACTTTCTACTATCATTCTATCATATTCCGGATTTGCTTGAAATACCATGGCGGCTCCTTAGAATCGAAAATTTCTTGACAAGCTCCATCAATAATGCCGAATCAACACACCCAAATCAAACTGTTTTATAGGCATTTTGAAGCCGAAATACCTGAACTCCTGAACCATTAGTACTCCCATATATGATATGAATTCTGGTAACTATTAGATTAAACATTTTCAGGAATTTTATGCTAAACCTGATAATGTAAACATTTTAAAATTACATATAATTACTGTTTAAACCAAATAATAATTATTTTGTTGGATAAGCGAATTTTTATAGGGCAATGTTGCTATATTTCTCATATAAATTTCCATGTAAAAGAAAAAGGATATTACTATCGTGAACAAATCTAGCACCAATTAAAACAGTTATATTCACGAAGAAGGAAAGAAAAATGAAAAAATATTTAGAGCAAAAATTAATATTATACTGTTCTCTTTTCTGTTTTTTTCAATTAATTTAAGTGTTGGCATACTGCATATGGCATACAACACAACTTCTGGTTAGTTACATGGGTTTTTGTAGTATAAGTCACGCCGCTGTTAACCACTGTGCTTCTTGGCCATCGTTATTTTCAAAATGTTTGTTTTGTATCATTCAGTAGAGACATCACCGATAAAATAAGTAGAATTTTTCAATTCTCAATTTCTAGTAGTTATCGTAGCATGTGATTTACACTACAAGTACTAATGAAAATAGCCTTCTTCTATCTACAGTAGTGATGCACAACCTAGTTGCCAGATAATGTTTGCCACTAGAACATTTGAAAAATGACGTTTTTTTTATTTAATAGCAAATGTTTTTTTAAAATTATTATAAGGAAAGTTATTCGGCATAAAAATGGTGATAGCTTCGTGCACTCCTAATCTAAAGGTTGTAGTTGATAAAAGAGTTCTTAGTTAACATTACGCCATTGGCCAATAGAAATTTGGTAAATGCCCAGTATGAAAAACGCAGAAAAGTGTGAAGATTTGCATTGTGACAGCCGCTATATATACTATCTTGCATACGAAGTCAAGAGTTATAGTGTACATGTATTCTTCAGAGTTGGCACCGTAGATTAAAATAGGCATTGGCTTATTATACTGCCTTTTTTAATTATCAAGACAGCCAAACATATAATGAGACAAAAAATAAAACAAAGAAATTCCTATTAACACAAAAGTAAATAATTAACACTGGGTTTGTTGAACCATAAATCTTGTGTCATAAATGTTCTAAAAGGTATTAACTAATCAGATGAAATTTGCAATATTTTGAAAAATCTAAACCAATAAAAAAATAATATTTTATCGATATATAAAAATTTTTAAGCAGTATTATTATTTTTTTACATCATTATATTTATTTCTTGATATCATTATAGTCATCACTGATCTGCAGTGTTGATATCGTTGTATTCGTCATATGTATAAAATGTTATTGAAATTATTATATTCAAGATTGATATGAAATACTACTGATATCATATTTTATCATAGATATCTGCAGTATTAATATGAAAAATGCGGATTTTTATAATTGTATTCGATGGCTCTGTCTTCTTACGCCATTCATGTGTCAATTCCCGGACTTTTTTTTTTGTCTTTCTAACAGTCTGTTTGTCACTCTACCCGTCTCTGTACTCATTTGCATTTCTTTTTAATCACATCTGTCTTCCTAACTAACAAGATATAGAATTCAAGCGTTTCTTATGTACTCACAAATTCGATTAATATATTTGGTATTTTATAAAATCGTTATCCAAAATCGTTTCAATACTATTTTATATATAAAGTAAACATATTTGAATTGGCATTTCCAAATCGAAATACGAAAAACGAAATAAAGATATCTTGCCATTACGAAATTTATATGCACAATTCGCAGAATATTCTTTGAAGTTTCTTTTAATCTTGAACCATTAAATTTTGCAATTTCTTCTAAATTTTTATCTCTACTTTTGTGCCTAGCTCAACTTTTAACGCACCGCTGAATCTATCAAAGAATATTGAGGTGGGTGGATCTCCCTCGTTTGGTGGTGCAAACATTCTGCCGATTCTTCCTCCGACTGATAAATCGAAAGGAACGAAAACTTTTGATCCCCCTCACTGACTCCGTAATTAAATATTTTGCAGTCGCAAAAGTTTTCTTGAATTTTCGTAAACCAGAACTTTCTTTATTTTCTAGAAGGAAAGCGATGTTGGCATCGTCGAGACTAATCTAGAAGATGATGCTGTTTTATTCTTTTAAATATGTATGAATCGTCTGCTTTTAAAAGAGAATCTATCTTTTATTTATGCTTCAGCACATTTTAATAAAGTTTTAAAGCTTCGTGGTGCAGTGCGCTTACCTTATTTAGTGATTTTGTATCGATTTATTGACGTGGATTACTATGTGAGCGTGCAAGTTAGGACGTGCAATAATATCACTCTACATGCAGAAAAAGATGCTACTATGTTTTTGTAAAAGTTGGCTAATACAATTAACTTTAATGTAAAAAGTTTGACCAAAAAAAGGAGGTATTTTTTTTAATTTAATGTTTAACACTAGAAAATCTAAGTTTTAACGTTTAAAGAAATATCAGACAGCAGAATTATTTTTATTTAAAACTGGCTAACTTATTTAACTTATTTCTTCTTTGTATATTTAAATCAACTTCTTAAACGGTTTGAACAGAAATATATCTATTCATAGGGATAAAAATTACCCCTCATAGCTTTCCTAGTGTTAAGTTCTACCCCAGAGAATAGGGATTCCAGATTCCGTCAAAATCGGTAGGGTAGTTTCCGAGGAAACTCGCATATTTCCCATAGTGTAGCACGCTACTACCTTGTCTTTACTTAAAAAATATAGAAAACTATGAAGAATCCTGCATAATTCAATGAAGACATTATTTTTGATATTTTAAATACATAAAATATTTTATTGATCTAATACTATAAAGGAATTCAATGTTACTAGTTTTTTCTTACTATGATCGCTTTTATTTTACAGAAAATTAATCACTGAATTGACTATTATACGTTTTTTTTATAACAAATGTTTTAAAAATATCTTATCTATAGTGTAACGTAAGATGTATAACCTCAAATAAAGTAATAATTGTTATTCAAATAAGATTAATAGAATTAGCAATTTTGTTGATACGTTGATGAAAATGGCATCTGTTGAGATAGATTATATGAATGCAATAAATTTTACTATAATTTCTTTATCATTTTTAAATATCAACGATATTAATGATGTATTTTAGGTATGCGTCATTTTAACACATGATTTTTCTTTTTTCATAGATCACTTTTAAGAATTAAAATTTATCGAAAATTGAATTATTGAATTGACTATATTTATTTGATAACAAAAGTTCCGGAAATATTCGATCTGTAGTGTAATATAAGATCTATAACGCAAAGTGAATAATACATGTTTATCAAACATGACTAACAGAGTACGAAAATAAAAAAGATACTAGTATGCTTCGATAAAAATAGCAGCTGTTGAGATTAAGAATGCAATAAATTCTACTATAATTCCTTTACCTTTTTTAAAAATCAGCGGCATTAATGATGCATTGAAGGTACAAGTTGATATTCGAACAAAATATACATACGCGTAATTAATCTTTCAGCAGAAAATAATTTTTATGAATTACTAAGTTGAATGTATTAAAATATCAATGCTTAATTAGAATTCGATATGTGCCGCAAATAATGTAATATGTGTTATTCAAATATTATGATTACGAAAATAAGAATTTATCAAGGAATTTGAATGTTTCTAGCAGCGCAGTAACCGATTGTATCGCATTTATATTTTAAGAGATTTTTCACGTTTGGGGTGGGGGTGGGGAATACTAATTTAGATTTTAATTAAAACACATACCATAAACAAAAATTTGCAATTAGCACTTTTTATAAATCTTAATTATACATTTCAATCGCAGTATAATTTTTTCAAATAGATCAACGAGATTTTTATTCTTAACCCTTTGATGTGAGGGGAGATAAATTAGATTCACTCAATTTTGATCAAGATTTGCATCAGAAACTTTTAATAAAATTTTATTTTTATGATATTGCTGGAAAAAATTGAAAAATAGCTTTTTCTTATTTTGAAGTAAAAGTTTTCGAAAATTCCGGTGTGATTTCAGCATTACAGAAACGGAATTAGTTTCCCTTGAAAGGGATAAACTACTGATTCTTCTGTTTTTATATCGCTTTCTCAGAAAATCAATTTCAGGTAGCTGAATGAAAAAAATTGCCCCCCCCCCCCCAAAAAAAAAAAAAAAAATAAATAAAGATTGTTAAATGTATAAAAGAAATAAAAAAGAAAAAATCATATAATTCCAGAGTTATACTACAGTCGAACCTCGTTAACATGAACACGCTTAACGTGGATTACTTTTAATATGGATTGTTTTCACAGTTCCCTATAATAACGAATACAAAGATTTGATACTGGTAACATGAATTAGTGTTAACATGAAGAAAATTTTTATTCTCCTTGAGGTTCATGTTAACGAGGTTCGACTGTATTAATTAAAAATTTAAGGTCTTTCAAAGTTTTGAGGTCTTCCAAAAGGTGTTTTACTACTCCAAAATGAAGTGGGAAGGGAGTTCATGTTATTTCCAATATATTAAATCTAATCTTCGTAATAGCGCACGTTAACGTATCATTACACGTATAAGTAGCATTTTGGTTATTATTTACACAGCATTTTGGTTTTTGATAAGTTGCTTCTTTAATTTTTGAGAATATATTGATTTTCTGAATTTCTAAAGATAGAGAAAGTTTTAAGGATTTTTCAGCTACTTCATTTAATTTAATAAACTGTACGAAATATTACTTGTACTAATTATCTCTGCGAAAACTTTAGACTAAGACACAAACATTACAAATGCAGATCTTAAATTAGATAATACCGGTACTAACAAATCATTACGCAATCGCAAGATTTTGAGACAATACAGAGGAATTTTCGGCACATAATCTGTCACGTGCTTTTGTTCACCTGCACTCTTATCTTGAGATAAAAATCTCAAACTTTTTGAACAAGCTATCTCTCCTTTTATTTTCAGATCCAGGTACAAAATTAAAACTACCGTAGAACGAAAAGAGCACTTCAAAAGAAACGCAAACGAGGATGACGGATTGCTAATAAGGCACGCAACGAGGAAAGGATATATGCAGTTTACAGGGATTGAAAATCTTTAATTTTGTATAATATGGTAGACGAAAATTTCGCTTAAACTAAACCAACAATACTTGGCTTACATACATTCCGAAATGCTGGCAAATTCAGAAATATTTAGAGGATATTATACAAAACCGTATGGATAATCCATACAAGTTTAGTGAAACTTATATTGATATGATTAATGTATGGTATAATACAAAACTGCAATACAGTCAATTCTATGAAATCCGCCAATGTATGATCTGTACTCGTCTAATATACGGAACTTACACTTCGGAATGTAAACAATGAAAATTGTCATTAACAGTTTAAACTCTTTTTTTTTTCACTTATCAATTTTTGAATGAATAAATATTTGAATATAAATTGGATAGAAATATTTAAATTTTCTTCAGTAACAAAACTTAATCTTGGAAGAAGTAATGAGTGTTCATAGACTACAGAAAAAATTTATTGACAACAAACCAAATTAACATTATATTTTGTTAGAGAAAATAGTATTTCATTTAATCAAAACATTATTTTTTCGATTTAACAAAAAAAAAAAAAAAAAAAAAAATACAATTTTTTTTTTAATTTATATTATTTATTTACATGGCTGTCGCGTACGGCTTTATTAAATTCTTTGCTTGCTCACCTTTTTTTTTTTTTTTTTTTTTTTTTTTTTGAGCAATGTATTTACATAACAACTCGGATTTTGATAAGTTACTTCTATAATTTATGAGATTATATTAGTTTCACGCATTTCTATTGATAGATAAAGTTTTAAAGATTTTTAAGCTACTTCATTTAATTTAATAAACTGTACGAAATTCTACTTGCACTAATTATCTCGGTAAAGATTTCAGACTAAGACACAAAAATTTCAAATGCAGATCTTAAATTAGATAAAACCAGCACTCACAAATTAATACACAATCACAAGATTCTCAGACATTACAGAGGAATTTTTGGCACATAATCTGTCACGTCTTTTTGTTCACCTGCCCTGATAAATCTCAAATTTCTCGAGAACAAGCTGTCTCTCCTTTGATTTTCAGATCCAGGTACAAAATTAAAACTACCGTGGAACGAAAAGAGCACATCAAAAGACATGCAAATGAGGATGGCGGATCGCTGATAAAACACGCAAAGAGAAAAAGGTAGATAAAAATTGCAGGGATTGAAAATCTTTAATTTTGTATAATACAGTAGACAAAAATTTTGCTTAAACTAATCAACAATACTTGGCCCACATGCATTCCGAAATGCCAGCAATATTCAGAAATATTGGGGAGATATTATTCAAAACCGTATGGATAATCCGGATAAGTTTAGTGAAACTTGTATTGATATGGTTAATGTGTAGTATTATATAATAGTGCACTATGTTCAATTCTGTGAAATCCGACGATCTGCACCCATCCGTTATCTGCTGTACGCGTTGAAATGTAAACAATGAAAATTGTCATAAACAGTTAAACTCCTTTTTTTTTTTTTTTTTTTTTTAATGTATAAATATTTAAATATGAATTGGATATAATTGTTTAAATTTCCTTGAGTAACAAAACTTAATCTTGGAGGAAGAAGTAATGATTTCTCATAGACTACAGAAAATAATTATTGACAACAAACCAAAACTACCATTATGTTTTGTCAATATTTAAAATAGTGAATAGTTAGTAAAATGTGCATTATATACAGGGATAAGATTTCTCCGATTTTGCACACTAGTATTTTGTTAGAGAAAATGGTATTTCATTTAATCGTAACATTTTTTTCCCGATTTAACAGAACATTTTTTTTTCTAAGAAAGAAAAAGTACTTGCACGCTTTATTTGAATAGCGTAGCTAAAAAGAAATTTTATAAGATGAATAACTTAGAAATTCATGTGCCAAAATGAATGGCAATTATGGTAAAGTGATTTAAATTTAAGATGGAATCAGATTAAAATAATTTTAAGAGGAAATAATTAATATTATAATAATTTTTAAGATATTTTCGGAACTTCGTAACACTAAGTAAACTATTGGAAGCGATCATTACCAGAATAATTTTTTAATTTGATGGTTTCAAAACTATGTTTTTATATCAATTAAATGATAAGTAAACCTTAGCTTTATTGAATTTATTGTATATATTAATATTAACTACGAATTTATTAATAAAACTGCTATAATTTAGATATTATTCAAAGAATATTTTGGACCATTGAATAACTTAGTATTTACGATTTTAAGGTGATAATTTAGCAATTTTTTTTTTTTTTTTTTTTTTTTTTTTTTTTTTTTTTTTCAAAAGGGATTATTAATTAGATATTCTATAAATCGTTCCCAATTAAAATTGAAATGAAATTTTAAATAAAGGAATTTACATGGAATTTTTTAAAAATGAATTATTGAACGTTCTGAAATGTTAGTCTTTTTAAATTTTAACAAAATTCCAGGTTAATTAAGATAATGCCTAACACCACCATAAAATATTTCTGTGATGTCTTAAAATCTTATTTACATAGCATTTTGCTTTTTGATAAGATGCTTCTTTAATTTTTGAGATTATATTAGTTTCCTGGGTTTTTAAAAATGGAGAAAGTTTTAAGAATTTTTCAGCTACTTCATTTAATTTAATACTACGAAATATTACTTGTATTAAATATTTCAGCGATGTCTTCGAACCAAGACACAAAAATTTTAAATACAGATCTTGAATTAGATAAAACTAGCACTTACAAATTAATACACAATCACAGTAATCTAAGACATTAAGACGAAATTTTCGGCACATAATCTGTCACGTCCTTTTGTTCACCTGTCTTCCTATCTTGAGATATAAATCTCAAACTTCTCGAAAACAAGCTGCCTCTCCTTTTATTATTAGATCCAAGTTCAAAATTAAAATTGTCAACTGTCAATTGTCAAACAAAATTAATTTTGTCTTTTTTTAAAATAGTGAATAATTAGTAAAATTTGTATTATATACAGGGGATCATAAAAGGAATCGTGTAGAGATCATGAGTACATCTAAAATGGTTATTGTGCATTTTCGGGCTTGATTATACAGTCAACTCTATGAAATCCGCACACTTAAAAATTTAGGGGTTTTGGATGCTACTTTCTTTATATTTTATTTTTTAAAGTCTGTCTATGAATTAGGAACAGCTACACATAAATTGCAGTTATAATTATAAGTAAAAACATAATACAACATTGACTTAATATATTTAATAACCAATTTAGTTGAACGGGAAATTAAATTACATACATAGGGATGAAATTTCCCCAATTTTGCACACAAGTATTTTATTAGAGAAAATGGTATTTTATTTAACAGGAAATTTTTTTTCGATTTAAAAAAACAATTTTTTTTATAATATTTTGCTTTTAGGTAGCTTTCATTACAAAAAGTAAAAAGCTACCTATTGCAGCCGTCCGGAGGAAAGCACTTCCGGAAAATTTTGGTAAATTTTCACCGATCATGACCCCCAGACCTCAAAACCACCCTCCGTTCAAATGTTGACATATATATATATATATATATATATATATATAACCATATATATATATATATATATCTGATTTTTGTCATGCGATAACTAACGTATTTATGAACCGATTTGAATGAAACTTAGTATGTACATAGTACATACAAATGTCTCGACCGAGTTCGTTGGTCAGCATCATCCGCCATTTTGTTTCAAAATGGCGGCCATTTTAAATTTTTAAAAAAAATTTAAATTTAAAATTAAATGCGAAAAAATTAAAAGTTGAAAAATATTTTCCTTTTACGAGTTAGAACTTAAAACAAAGATTCCAGAACACTTTTTATTTTGTCTATATCTTAAAAAATGATTGAGTTATAGCACTTTGAATTTTTCTTATGGCTGACATTTTGAAACAATCTGATTTTTGTCACGTGATAACACGCGTATTTATAAACCGATTTCAATGAAACTTCGTATGTACATAGTACATACAAATGTCTCGATCGAGTTCGTTGGACAGCATCATCCGCCATTTTGTTTCAAAATGGCGGCCATTTTAAATTTTTTAAAAAATTTAAAATTTAAAATTAAATGCGAAAAAGTTAAAAGTTGAAAAATATTTTCCTTTTACGTGTTAGAAATTAAAACAAAGATTCCAGAACACTTTTTATTTTGTCTATATCTTAAAAAATGATTGAGTTATAGCACTTTGAATTTTTCTTATGTCTGACATTTTGAAACGATCTGAATTTTGTCACGTGATAACACGCGTATTTATGAACCGATTTCAATGAAACTTGGGATGTACATAGTAAATACAAATGTCTCGACCGAGTTCGTTGGCCAGCATCATCCGCCATTTTGTTTCAAAATGGCGGCCATTTTAAATTTTTTAAAAAATTTTAAATTTAAAATTAAATGCGAAAAAGTTAAAAGTTGAAAAATATTTTCCTTTTACGTGTTAGAACTTAAAACAACGATTCCAGAACACTTTTTATTTTGTCTATATCTTAAAAAATGACTGAGTAATAGCACTTTGAATTTTGCTTATGGCTGACATTTTGAAACGGTCTGATCTGAACGATCCACAATGTTGCTTTAAAATGGCATACACTTTATGATATCGTGGAATTTGGTAACTCTCTAAATCGCTTAAAATAAAACCAAAGGTTGAATAAAAGATGACTAATTTCTAAAAATTCCTATTAATATTCAGTCTCGGCAAAAACCCTGTTACAATCTTATAAAATCACTAATTTTATAAGATTATTTCCACTAATTTGAGCTTAGTATTTTTGAACAATGTAACTTACCTCAAAATAAATAAATAAATAAATAAGTATATGAAAGCTACCTCTTCCTCCCGGCATTGCCGGAAGGACTTTTTTTATTATATTATCCATTTACATGGCAGTCTCGCACGGTTTTCTTTGCCTCTTAGCATGCTCCCGTAATTTTTTTAAATAGTGTTTCTACATAACAATTCGGATTTTGATAAGTTACTTTTTTTCATTTTTGAGATTATATTAGTTTCCCGAGTTTCTATACATGGAGAAAGTTTTAAGGATTTTTCAGCTATTTCATTTAATTTAATAAACTATACGAAATTTTACTTGCACTAATTATCTCGGTAAAGATTTCAGACTAAGATATAAAAAATTCAAATATAGATCTTAAATTAGATAAAACTAGCACTTACAAATTAATATACAATCACAAGATTCTCAGACATTAAGACGAAACTTTCGGCACATAATCTGTCACGTGCTTTTGTTCACCTGCCCTTCTATCTTGAGATATAAATCTCAAACTTCTCCAGAGCAAGCTGTCTCTCTTTTTACTTTCAGAATCCAGGTACAAAATTAAAATTACCGTGGAACGCAAGGAGCACATCAAAAGAAACGCAAACGAGAATGACGGAATGCTA